>CM038552.1:45266681-47666681 GCA_021527575.1 Ensete glaucum
GCAACACAAATGTGTGATAAGCTGCACCTTTGGTTGCCCACCTCTATTCTCATCCTCTCCCTCTCTTTCTCAGCCGATCAGCCCCTCTTTAGTGTGTGAGGGCAGCGAAGAAGATATAAGATCTTTCACATTCGTTGCGAGAAACTACGCAAGAGTTGCGAGACTCGAGGCTTTGATTGGAGGAGTATTACTGCAACAATCCATCGTGTAGATACCACTAGAGAGGATGAGGCTTGACATCCTTTTCATCCGGATTTGAAAAAATATGGATATATGATCTGCCTAGGTAAACAATCTTAGAGATGATGCAGTTTTTTGATTTTATAATTTTTCGTGATCTAATCTTTACACGGCGATCTTGATCTACATACAAAACCAGTTTGTTTTTCAATCTTTGCAATGTGAGTGAGCTATTGGATGCATTCTCTAGAGATAATGCATTAATTTTGTTGTTTACGGATAATGCATTAATTACATACACATATGGTCCTTTTATATTTAAAAAACTATATATATATATATAAGCCTCTAGAAAAACATATGTGTATAGGTTTCAAATTGTATGAGGATAACTTTTAAACTCGATGAAAAAGTTTAATCATAAAGAAAGTTTTATAACACATTAAACTTCTAAAAAATCATGTGACATGAAACGTTGAAATTAGATACATTAAACACATTGATTGAATGGCCAATCCGGTTAATCATAGACTGTTGCTGTTTGACCATACAATACAAGTGATCGATAAGAGGTTGAAACATCAGTATCTATACATGAACAGGAAATTCTACAACGTATGACCTTCATGCACACGAAGAGAGAAGGAAGAGATCAACATCACTAATCCCTAGTTAGCTTTGGGAAGCTGGACTCCGAAGGTATGATCTCCTTGTTGCATGCATGCACCTTGTCCTTCAAGGACTTGATGATGCCTTTCATGTCGGTAGCCTCCATCTTTTTCTCCTTCTCCATCATCATTACCTTCGTGGCATCCTCATCCTCCTGCTGCAGGACAAACTCCACCTTTTGCATCACCGTTTTAATGTCGGTTCCTAGCTTCACCATAAGGGCTTATGGTGAAGCTGTGAACCGATGTTGAAACGGTGATGAAGAACGTGGAGTTCGTACTATAGCAGGAGGATGAGGATGCCATGCAGGTAGTGATGATGGAGATGAAGAAAAAGATGGAGGCTCCTGACGTGAAAGAAATTATCAAGTTCTTTAAGGACAAGGTACATGCATACAAAAAGGAGATAAAACCTTCGAGTCCAAGTTGAATGTGCATGAACCTTCGAGTCCAAGTTGAATGTGCATGAACCTTCGAGTCCAAGTTGAATGTGCATGCATGTATATGTGTGTGATGTAGATATATATTAAATATATATATGTGACACGATATATTAGAAGAAAGATACAAAACAAAAAAAAACCCTCCTACGATAATATTAAGATGACGAGCATGAGATAATAAGATTGACCCACGTAGCGTTCTGTCGTTATAGTAAGAAATTGAATCATGATATAAGTTGAGTTGGTCAAATCACTCAAGGCTCACCTATCTATATGATTGAGATCTTACCTACGACATAGAGATGTTACTAGTGATCTGAGGACATAGTTTGCTTGATCGAGTCACTCGAAAGTATATAATCAAATCATACTCATCTAATAACTACAGTGATAACTTAACTGAGCTTTGTGGTTGGTCCAGCAGTTGAGATCATGATGATCCGGAGGTCGAACATGACAAGAATCACAAGGAGTGGTGATTAGCAAGAGTTGTTAACCTTTCGGGCTTAGTATAATTGATCGAGTCACTCGAGGTTGCATTAAGACACCGATTAGATCCCAATCCCCATTAGAAGTCTGTTGGAGACTTCTGTTTCATGTGTCGGGGGTGTCACGTGATTCGTTAGGAAAATAATGAGAGTACATTAAAATAGAACTTCATGTCTTAATTAGTTTTTTCTTAAAATGTACATGTCATTTATTTATGCTATATCTTGTTTGTCAAAAATATATCGCTCGTAAACCCCATCTGTGGCATACTTGATGCTAATTGCCTTACATAAATTGACTCCGTAATTTGAGAATTGTTCTTATGATGGAGAAAATCATGTACGTCATTGATACAATTATGTCCACACTAGAAGAAGATGCAAGTGAGGATGAGATCACTCGTTATGTGAAGTATATAGATGATTCCACAATAGCAAAATGCTACATGTTGGCCTCCATGACTCCTAAGTTATAGAGGCAACATGAGAACATAAAGATTTCATAGAAATGAGATATCGAAGAGTCTCTTCTGAGTCAGAATGATAGAAGGGACATCGGTTCAAAACTATGTTGTGAAGATGATAGAGTGGATTTAGAAATTCACAAGTCTAAAAATAGTCCTAAATGATAACATGTGCGTTGATCTTATGCTTCAATCCCTGCAAGATTCATTTTCACACTTTATCATAATTTTAACATGACCAAGTTCAAGGTGACTTTCCATGAGCTCCTCAATATTTGTGAGACCAAGAAGAAAATGAAGGCTAGTAAGACCCTTAAGAAGGGCAAGGTCAAAGAAAGATCGGGTAAGGCAAATGTTGTCAAGAAAGACTCGACAAAGAATAAAAAATATTACTTCAACTACGGCAAAGACGAGTGCTGAAAGAGGAACTATAAGGATTACCCTATAAACAAGCCGAAACAAAAGCTTATAGAAGCTTCAGATATATTCAAGATCAATTTTCACTTATCAAATTTTTATGATAATACATGAGTATTGGATAATGGGAGTGCTTATCATATGTATAAATCATTGCAGGTTCTAGCTGTTGGTTATAGGTGCTTTGTAAGCCAATCACGTGAGTGATGACACATGTGATACGCTGCACGATCTTTTTGCTTATGATTATTATTGGCATATACTCACATTATATTATCTATTGTATATATATATTATAATATATTTGGTTCTGTACAATGTGAATCAGATCGTGATGAGATCACAATAATGAGATCGATTCACCTCTAAACACATATCATGAATAATCCCGATCATAGGTTCCTCGAGAGGGACATCGAGATAACCGGGCAGACTGGTGTACTATATACTTGTCCATTTGATGGAGGTGGCTGGTCTCATAGCCACTTGTGTGGAGACACTAAGGATATAATACATGTACTCATTGGAGAATGAGTTCATCAATTGATTCACTTACGCAATGTTGTATGATTAATGATACTTAATATCAAATAATGATTCCATAGTCCTAGTTGTGTATCTAATCCTTAGACTTGAGACTCCAAAGATGTATTGTTTGAGTACTCTTTTCTTTGATGCCGGATTTATAGGTTTGGAAAGTTTCAGATCTGGTACAGTTGGTTATCAAGATTGGTAGCTAACCTTATGAAGGTAATTGAGTGTCAATAAAGGATCATCCACTCTCGGTATCATGAGAGGAATATCTCATATGTGCTTACTCAAACAAATCTCTGGCTAGGGTCGTTCGGATTGAGAGAGCATGAGTTCTCTAGGAGAATCCGATTAGAGCGAGTCTCAAACGGATTTCGTTTGTGACCTGATAGTAGTACCATGTCTAGTATATAGTTTCTGGTATATTAGTTGGATGAGGGATTATAGATACACGGTAACTGTGGATAGATAAGTTTGATGAATTTGATCCTCTTGTACCATCTAGGGCATATGACATAGTGGCCTAGTACGTCCATAGTCGATGAGTCAAGTGAATTATTATGAGGATAATAATTCACTATATTAGAAGAAGTTTTGATGGGAGCGACTCACGGCCAACTCGGTATCAGACTTAGACGGTCACACTCATATTGTGGATACTTCAACGAATAGTGTATTGGATTAGATCCAATTAGCTCATATTCTCATTAGATGAGACCCTGCACTGATGAGCTTCTTGCACGAGGACCAATTAGAGGCCAAAAAAGATTATTGGATAAAAATCCAAGAATATAAGGTTAATAGATAATTGGATGGAGAGCCAATACCCGCTAAGATAGGACCCCTATGGTTTCTAATGGTTCTCTATAAATGGAGGGAATGCTCATGGTTGATCGGCTAAAGCTTTGGTTAAAATTTATAATTAAACACTACCGATATCAATCTCAAATTAAGGTAAAAAAGATAGAAGTTTATGTTATGTCATTTGATAATTAATATAAAACTATGTTAGATGTGATATATATAGATTTTCATCGATTTCATTTGATAACGATAAAAGTTTCATGTTGTTGACCTAAAACCATTTAAATTTATGATTTTATCTTTTTAATTGTTAAATTTTATAATAAAATATTTTTTTGGTCTTATAATGGACCAATTAATTGTTAAGGAACACTTAGTCTAGCAAGATCTTTTTTCTCTCTCTCTCTCTCTCTCTATATATATATATATATATATAAATTTGATGTTGTAAATGAATTTATTTTATTTTATTCGATAAGGGATCATTAGGTTGGTTGGCCATTCGTGTATACTTGTACAGTTTTACCTTTTGGAAGCTTGTGAATTTCAAAAAAATGTATGAGAGACCTGATAAATGAACCTTTGGTTCTCATACTCCTCAGCTAATATGAAGCTAAATAATTTTATCATTGCTCTCTTTCATAGGATAGCTAAGGACTCATAAGATTAGATGCTAAACTTGAGGCTATTGCTTAGGCAAGATGCATGACTCGGGTCTTCTTTTTTATATAATTTTGATAAGAGACTACTTGGTGAGTTGACCATTTGTGCGACTCATAGGCTCGCGAGAAATTGTTCGTTTTAAGTGATGGGTAATTTTACTTTTTTTTTTTTTTGTAGCACGTGAGCTCAAAAAATATATATTTGAAGGTAAAAAAAAACATGACGAATTTATGAGTCTTTAGTTACTCTAGACTAAATGAATTTATCATATATAACCAATTTCTAATTTCTTTTAAGCTAATTAAAAAACAAGTGTCTTTTTACAGATTGGATTAACTAATTACTATTACATGAATATTATATTTTTACCCTCGAGCTCCATTTAATTGAAAGTTAGATTTGACTTAAACATGATCAATTATATATATATATAATTCAATTATTTTTATGTATCAAATTACTTCTTATGTCTTCTTTAAGTACTAATCGGGTCTTTATAGGATTCATCCGCTCCTTGTCGGACTCGGATCTGAATCCGGATCTGGATCCTCTATGATAGACATCACCGTGCGGCCCCCCGACGCGCGCATAGGGCATCGCATCCCCGATCAAGTTAGGGTCTCGCCCTCAATCTAGGGTTCTTGGCCCCGGACCTTGATCACCTCGGTCACCCTTCGGCGATCGCCGGATCGATTGCGCGTCTGATCGTTTTAATCTCTTTTTCTTCCCATCTGTCGCTGATTTAACCTTCGTATCGCGGAAAGATGGTAAGTTTCTTGTGTATCCGTTTTCTTTTGGCGAGGATTTCGTTGCCGGGTCTTCCATTTTGACCTATTGATGCTATTTTGCAGCTTCCATTATCGCTTCTGAAGACAGCACAAGGGCATCCTATGGTAAGAGAACACGGTGTCTTTATCTTCTCTAGTAATTGGTCGTTCTGTTCTTGTTTAATGTGTGTTCTGATGATCGTACCGCGATGGGACAGCTGGTGGAGTTGAAGAATGGGGAGACTTACAATGGGCACTTGGTGAACTGCGATACCTGGATGAATATCCACCTCCGTGAGGTCATTTGTACCTCAAAGGTAAAAGTTTCCCCCCTTTTGTCTGTCTATTTTGTTCGTTCGATTGTGGTATATATAATGGAGTTTTTCATATTTATGTTTCTTATAGGATGTCGTTCTGTTGTAGGATGGTGATCGATTTTGGAGGATGCCAGAATGTTATATTCGTGGGAATACCATTAAGTATCTTCGAGTTCCTGATGAGGTATGCATCATGAACTTGTGAAAAGAACGCTGATTCGATCTTTCTTTAGGGCAATACAACGCTTAGCTGTCTCCTATCCTTTAATCAGGGAATGTTATAAATATTATAGACGAAGTCCTCATGGAAACATTAAAATTGAACACTATGTTGACACAGAAGTCGATGCTGGTTGAATAACCTGTTCTTAACCTAGCTTATGTTAGCAACATGGTGGATATTGTTTAGAAATTCGTACAGTAGTCCATGTTATCTGTGCTAGTTTCTCTTTTTAATTTTGCCACTACTGGAATATGCAAAAAATTACACATCAAAGCCATTTGGAGATATACAGCCTACAAAATGTTTTTGATTGTATACTTATATGTCTAATATAGGATTATAAATTATTTTATATAATCCTAGTGATGGAAACTAAAGCCAGATTTTAGCAAATTATAGGGTTCTACGTCTCGATCATGGCCTCGATGGCAACTGCAAAGCTATAAAACTAGCATGGGTAGAGGAAGGGAATGATGACAAGGATGAGGCGGAGGCACAAATATAATATTTGTCAAATCACATCAGGCCACTAGATAAATAAAATATTAAATCTAGACATTATATTGTTCATTTTATATACAAAAGTTATATACTTTGTTCTATTAGTTCAGCCTTTTTTCTAGCTAGACCTATCACTCCCAAGAGGAAAATCACCATGCTTATGGACAGTGAAACTTCTCTAAGATCGGTTCTCTTGGGTCATGTTGGGACTATGTGCTTGGTTTCAGCATGTCTGAAGCACTTCAGCGACTGTTCTTCTGGTACTTTTAAGGGAGACCTCTGTGGCAATTCTATAAATCTGACTAAGGTTTTTGAGCATTTATATTTTTTTATTCAATACCGAGCTTCTGACAGAGATTTCTTTTTGTTTGACTTCTGTTCTGTCTATTGAGCTGCTTGATAGATCTCTTCTGTTCTTTTAAGTATTTTTATCAGTCAAAATCATTTGTATGTGAAGTTTGAGGTCTGCTCAGTATTTATATGCCGTGACTTCTTCAAAATCAACACCCAAATCATTTGTATCCTTTATTAGATGAGATGCTGATAAAACAAATCAAATTGGTAATGTATTTAAAGTTATTGTTTAATTACCTCTGATCTTTTAAAGCTTGGAGTCTACATTTTTTGCATACCTTGATAAATAAGGTTGCATGGCAGCAATTCGAAGTAAATTGATTCTTGGTTAGAATATACTTAATCATAAGATGAGACATTGGTATTGTAGAGGTACTGAAAGGAAATACATATTCTTTGGAGCAATCTGACATCCTCAGGAAATGTAGCATGATCTCATTGGTCTTGGGAAGTCTAGAGATATCTGACCCGGACTAGGTGTAGAATCCAAATTTAAAAAGAAAATTGAGGTGCAAATGATACCAATTTAAAATTTCAATTCATTGTTTGAAGAAAAAATATTCAACCATGAAGATCAAATGGACATATTTTTGCCAATATATTTTCTGAATAATATTGAAAATTGATTTTATGGAGCATCACTCCTGTGATAATTCCATTAGTTGGGACTAGTTTGCTAAGAAGTGATAAATCAATACCTACGATCATTTTTTATCAAGTTCTATATCGTACTCGCTATTAAATATCAAAGCAAATAAAGTAACTAACAAAAGTCTCTTTGGAAAGGAAACATTATATCAGTCTGTGCCATTAAATCACTCAGATCAGTTTGTGGTCCAAACGACTTGAACATCTAGAAGACAATAATTTGAAACTGATGCAGTAGAAGAATCTTGACGCAATTAAAATGTGCATAGAGTTGTGTCTGATCCTTCTTCGTATGTTTCTTTCTGGAAGTTCCATTTGACTTTCAGAAGGGTGGGTATCTATTATACTTCCAGAGATCTGTAAGAGTCCATAGGTTGAATCAGAGCTATCTATTTTACCTAAAGAAGGTCTACTTTTTAAAAAAAATTACAATGTAAGTATGATTATGAGGACTATGCTTTCCCTTTTGTTGCTTTTCTGGATGAGGTTCCTTGGCAGTTATATGTATTTGCTGATGCAAGTATCTGCAATAGGCACTTTGTGACAATTTCGATTGTTAGAATGCTTTTGGCTTACCTCAATAAAATCATTTCATGATTTCTGTAATTCCCTATCCATTGCTTATTTGACTGATTGTAAACCTTCTGCTGTTTTAGGTGATTGACAAGGTTCAAGAGGAAACCACCAAGAGTCGTACAGGTACTTTGTGTGAATCCTTTGTGCGTATAATATTATTAGCAAACTTAAGCTACCACGAGAAACTGGTTTGCCTATGTTAATTCATGATATGAGAATGTTTACTTCCATAACTATGATACATATGTTCGCCTACCAATCATACACCTAAGATTGAAACACATTTAACAAAGAAATTGATAATGCTGCTCTTTGGGTCCTCAATTCTAGTTTCTTGTTTAGCCTTTATTATTTGTCTAAGTGCATCCTGAAAGTTCAATTTGTGCTGAATTGTTAGCAGTCATTTTAGTTGTATCTACATTGTGAAGACATTTCGTCTTAATTTTTTTTTTGCATTACATAACACCGTACTAGGTGTTACGGGAAGACATAACCACCTTATGTTGTGTCTTAATCACTGGAATGTTTCCTTACAGGTGTGTCGTCTTAAGTGACTCATGTGTCATGATGTTTGAATCATTTTGAACTGCTTACATTTCTTGGATGTTGTTACTGCAGACAGGAAGCCACCCGGTGTTGGTCGAGGAAGGGGAAGAGGTAGAGAAGACAACAGTGGGAGGCCTGCCAAGGGCATTGGACGTGGGCAAGATGATGGAGGTGGCAGAGGCGGTGGTGGTCGTGGCCGAGCCGGAGCTGGTGGTAAAGGTGGTGGTGCCAGAGGTAAAGCATTCACCAGTGTTGTTCATGTAGTTAGTGGTTAACTGGATGTCAAACCAAATCTGCTCACTAACTCAGGTGGAGGGCGCGGCCGTGGCTGATACAAGTCCGCTCTGGAGACTGCTATCTACTGTTAAAGCAAATGCCAGGTTTTTAAGGGCTTATTGTTTTGTTCGATAGTTTAATCTCAAGAGTGAACTAGACTTTGTGAATCTTTTGCTGCATCACTATAGTTTGACGCATGTGGTTGCATGATTTTAGTTTATCAAACCTTAAGTATTTAATTGTGTTCCTAAACTTGTGATCATGAATGCAAAGCTTCCTTCTGCCTTTGCCACATAAGAATTGTGTGGTTATCATATTACCACCAAAACCGGCCATAGCATAGTAAACATATAGACCAGCTATCATGTAATTTATTCCTTGAGCAACTGCGGAAGTTTCTCTCTGCACCCCTTGTTAGATCAAGGGTAGTGTCGTGATTTGATGACCTGCATGTAACTGGTTGGGGCTGCCGTCGCCGTCGCCGCTGCCGTGGAGTATGGAGAAGCAGTGGTGTGGAGAAAGAAAAGGATGAGCAGCAGCAGCGATGATGGCGATGGGGAGTAGCCGAGGAAAAGGTGGATATTTATTTGCACCATACTTTAAATCAGCAGCAGTAGCTAATTTTCTTCCATGAGAATTACTAGCGAGAAGAAAAGGTTATTAGTGTTATTAAAATTCTTTGTTCTATATAATTATGTGAGGACGTGATCTTATGAAGCATTTGCTCTTGAGTCTTGCAAAATAAAGAAAAGGTTATTGGTATAATGGATTTGGTTCTCTTATAGCGGAAGAAAGTCATCATACGTACAAAGTAGTTTGACCGGACCGGATCGGACCGGACCGGTCAGTGATGAATGTTTGAATAAATTTAATTTACTGTGCTTATTATATTTGTTGATGATAAATACATTTAATTAACGAAAACTTTATTGTTCATGAATAAATAAATCAAGCAAAAATAAAAAGAGATGATCCAGTGCTCAAGACCCTAAATGATCAAAGTATGTAGTTTAGGTGCGTGTCATCCTTCTTATTTGCTACGATTCCCATCGTCCATACCCCCCAACCAAGCTGACCAATTCAATTCATTGTCTCGTCTTGCACGCATGACATATATATATATATATATATATATATTTGATGAAACCACTCCATGCCCAACTTGCTAATGTCGACTACTCTACGGAATAATGCCTTTGTGTTAGCCGCCTTAGCTGTCTATGCAATATACAATATCAAAAATTGAACAATTATTATATGTCTTCCAATAAGAAGAACATGACATGATGAGTGAAACCCATTCACGAACAATCCCAACTATTAATTGTAGCAAAATGGGGGCGTATATACATATTATGACCACAAAGACATAGGTATTTTCGGACTAGTATGATAGATAATAAGGAAGGAAGTAGCTTTCCCTCGGCATGCGTACGTTAAGATTCCATATAAATCCTTTTTAGTTCCATATTATTACGCGATGATCCACTCGCTGAAGATTCTCCGAGGACAAATACGTCATTTGGGATGGTTGACTCATCTCGTTGTGATGAAATTACTTTTAAACCCCTCGTACTCCGTCTCTACAAAATGCTCCTCCTTTTGGCCTTCCCCCCTTGCTCGAAGACCGCGAGACCCCGTCGCCATCTCGCGTGCAGCGCCCGGAAATCCTCTCCTCTCTCTCTCTCTCTCTCGTTCTCGGAACCCTGATGGGCTCCGAGCTCACCTACAGCGGCCGCGAGGTCCTGCCGGCGGACGACGCCGGGACGCACTCCCCCAAGCCCGAAAAGAGGTTCCTTTGCCTGCCCCGCTCGCTCCGTTACCTCCTGGGCGAGCAGCGCCTCCTCTTTGTGCTTGTCGGCGTGGCCCTGGCCTCCGTATTCTTCGTCTCTGATCCTCCCTACACCGCACCCTCCACAGCCGGTGCCCACCTCGCGGTGGACCTCGCCCGGTTGTCGTCGATGCCAGCGGTGCACGGCGGGTACCTGATGGCGCTCGATAGAAGGTTCGTCGGGGGAAGGGTGCCGCTGGGGCTGAAGCGGAAAGGGCTCCGCATCGTGGTCACCGGGGGCGCCGGGTTCGTGGGGAGCCATCTGGTGGACCGCTTGATCGAGAGAGGGGACAGCGTCATCGTGGTGGACAACTTCTTCACGGGGCGGAAGGAGAACGTGATGCACCACTTCGGGAACCCCAACTTCGAGCTCATCCGCCATGACGTGGTGGAGCCGCTGCTCTTGGAGGTGGATCAGATCTACCACCTCGCGTGTCCGGCGTCGCCAGTCCACTACAAGTTCAATCCCGTGAAGACGATCATATCCTTTTGCTGACATCTTCCCCAACTAGATCGCTTTAGATGTTAGCTATAAAGATTGAGGATTGCTTCTTTCGAATTGGTTCTCGGTTTTCTTTCATGGATCCTCACGAGGCTGCAATTTCTTACTGTCTTCTAACGTCATTCGAGTTTCAATTCCTTCCATTTGCATATTATCGTCAAGATTCCTTTTTTTTTTTTTTGTCCTTTTCTTGGTCTGCTCTTATAGCTTCATATAAAAGGTGAAATTTTTTTCCCTCTGCTAAGACCATACATTTTGATTTGTCATCGACTAAAGTTTGTCTCCTTCAGCTCCATTTGTGTTGCTGCTGTGGTGGGCATTTGATTCCTTGAGGCAAACAAGATTGATTCTTCTTGTGCTAATTAGCTTGGTCTATACATTTTTCACATTCATTAGAACTCTATTTGATCAGTGGTTAGAGATTGGGAAGCAAATAGAATAAAGGGGAAGAAGAAGGCGCAAGATTTTTGCTTGTTGAATGCCTTAATTCATTCAGTCTTCGTTCCTGGAGTTCACAAGACCAATGTTGTGGGAACTCTGAACATGCTGGGCCTGGCCAAGAGAATAGGAGCCAGATTTCTCCTCACAAGCACCAGTGAGGTTTATGGTGATCCCTTGCAACACCCACAAGTAGAGACCTACTGGGGCAATGTTAATCCCATCGGTATGGCCCTTTCCATCAATCTCTTTCGTGATCCATCTCTTGTTTGCCTCTGAGAAGTCTTCTTCATCTGGAAATGATGCCTCCTATGGTATAGCAACCCCATAATTTGATTGCTTTTTAAAAGGAAGAATTGTTCTAGGTTGGGTTGGAACAGAACATTTGGTGTGGATCATTTCCAGTGGCTGACTTCACCTGGATGGTGGAACAAAACATAGTATCATCTATTGCTTATGTTTCATTTGTGTGTTTGCCAATCGCAGGTGTTAGGAGCTGCTACGATGAAGGCAAGCGAACTGCAGAGACTTTGACCATGGATTACCATCGCGGTGCCCAACTTCAGGTCGTCAATCTATAACTAAAGTATGAGTTGCAATGACTTTGTTATGGACTCAATTTAAAAAAAAAAAAAATCTTTCTTTGGGGATACTCATGTATTACAGGTGAGAATTGCTCGTATCTTCAACACTTATGGACCTCGGATGTGCATCGATGATGGCCGGGTAGTGAGCAATTTTGTTGCCCAGGTATGATGCAGCTCCTGTTGTCTACTTATAAATTGTTAGCAAGTTGTTCTGATTCTGAATGAGATGCCCTTGTTTGACATATGTGATGGTCATTTAAACTTTGATGAAATGATTTAGGCCTTGAGGAAGGAGCCATTGACAGTTTATGGGGATGGAAAGCAAACCAGGAGCTTTCAGTATGTCTCTGATCTGGTAGGTTCCTCTTTCTATATCACTTCTTCTAATTATTCATTTGGTGCCATTTGTTTCTTGTTAGTACGTATTAATGAATCTAGCAGTACTGGAACATAGGAGATTCCATCTTGCTGATAATGATGCATGTTCGACGAAAAAGGATCCCTATGTACCAAAGTTCATGTAGCTGGTAGGGGTGAATCCAGAGAGCCATTGGACATTCACTTACTACATTCATGTATAAAGACCAAACTACTAGATCTAGAGAGTGAGCCAATATTTCTTTTGGATTCAATTGCTTCTGTGGCCTCCCATTAAGTTCCTCTGTGGGATCAGTTAAACAACATCATCATCGATGTTTGAACCCCACAATCATTTTTCAGGGGAAAAAAAATCCGAAGCTGAACTGTTAAAAATGAATCCTAATTGTCGATATGAATGTTTAGAAGACAAATGACAATAGTAGCGAACAAATCTTTGACAATCTCATGTTTGTTGATTTTGCTGAGTTGAAGCTTAACCAGAAAAACAAAAATTTACAGGTGGAGGGGCTGATTAAGTTGATGGAGGGAGATCATGTAGGTCCATTCAACCTGGGGAACCCTGGAGAATTCACCATGCTGGAGCTTGCAAAGGTGGTGCAGGATACTATTGACCCCAATGCCAAAATAGAATTCCGACCAAACACAGCAGACGATCCCCACAAGCGCAAACCTGACATCACACGAGCCAAAGAGCTGCTTGGCTGGGAACCAAAGGTCTCCCTCCGTGATGGCCTCCCTCTCATGGTCGCTGACTTCCGCAAGCGTATCTTTGGTGACCACTCTGACGACAATCCAACCACCACCGCTGACAGCAGATCCATCTAAAGGCTCACTCACAATATGTAAAGATGGAACATAGGACTTACATTTCGGAGTCAAAAGAAGTGAAAGATCAACCTTTGTTTTCACTGTTGTCCTTCGTTTCTTCAATGTACTATTATCACTGAGGGCTGAGAATATTAGGTGTGCATTGCACCACTTCCTGTCCCTCAGTTATGTGTTTCTCATCATTATTGTTTGTTTTTCTTTTTCTTTACAGATTGAACCTGGTTTTCATTTTTGTGCTTATGTGAATCGAATACAGGTGTTCAAATGTCATCAGCATTTCTTTGTGTGCAGCTAATATGGTTTGGTTCTGTTGTCTGCTTTGTGATTGGATGAGATAAGTTGACACTGCATATTTCTTAAAGAACAACAGGAAAGTGATCAATCTTAGCAAGCAAAACATGCTAATAAATCAGGAAAGAGAAGGAAAAAGCGAGGTCAAATATGAGAGAAAACAACAGAAAAAAAAAATTGTTGGATAAAAGATGAAGGTCTTCAATGTCCTACTGGTTGTCTGAGATGTCTTCATTTTTGTGCTCTCATGTGCAAAGCATTAGAGATATATCAATAACTTAAAAAAAATAAATGAAAAAGGAATATTACTTGATATAATGATGAATATTGAGGTAATTTCTCAATAATAAGGGGGCTTTTTTCTGCTAATTGACATCTGCATCACCTCTGATTCCACTTTGTTCTCCATCTGCTAAATCACTAGCTTCCCTTTCAACCTGTCTTTTTCGTCATGCAGAAAGCCTAGTTTTTGTGATCCCCGACATAGAAAGAAAGATCGATGCGCGCTTTGGTTGGTATGTATATACACACAAGAGAGAGAGAGAGACTGTGTACTGAACGAGAATTAAAGCTCGGGTATCTATGCAAACCTCGCAACGCAGCCGCCTGAAGCAGGAAGCAAAGCCATGCATGGTTCCTCCCTTCCGAGCCAGTCCTTCGAACTCCCCCGCCATGGCCATCATGCACGCAGAGCTGTCGTCCCTGCGAACCCACTGGAGCACTGACATCGGCAACCGGATCGCTCTCTTCCTCGTCCTCCTCTCCGTGCTCTTCCGTCTCTCCAGCTTCGTCCTTTGCCTCACTGCCGAGGCCTCCCGCTCCAAGGTAACCTCCATGCCCGTCGGATTCCTCGAACAGTTTCATGATTCATTGTGGCATTTTGTCCACAGGCCACATGGTATCGGTTAAGCGACGGCAGCAGGACCTACGAGTGCGTCTACACCGGCAGCGGGCTCACGCCGCTGGCCTGCGCCGTATGCTCGTTCCTCCTGCTCGCGGTGGCGATGTTCGTCGAGCACGCCTACATGCTTGTGGCAATCCACCCAGCACCGGCGGCTTGGCGGACGATCCATGCAAGCTGTCGTTCACCGGTCGATGGCTACCTACGTCCTCTTCCTCTTCCTCGCGACCTGGTGAGTGTTAGCTGAACAGAACTGTAACTGAACGAGAAGATCTAGTTCATCAGTTGAGGAAAATCCTCAACTTAATCTTGTATAAATAAGTGCTCACTCAACGAATAATGTGTGTTTTTTGTGTTCTCACTTCTATTTCAACATGGTATCAGAGCAGATTGCTTAGAGCAAGCTCTCTTCTCGTTGTCAAACGACAACAAGTTTCCATCGCTTCCAGCCGCGTGCAGATTCTGCCGTCGACTCCTACCCATCTAATGTCACGGCATATATGTCTCCTCTACCGATGGAACCAACGAGATCAGCATCGATCTCCCGGCATCATCTGTCCCTTTTCTGCGAAGCCGCAGCCGCCAGATAACTTCTCACGGTGAGTGTTGCTACCTTCTCCTTCTCGTTGGAATAGATTTCCTAAAACCCCACGTTAAGACTGAGCAACCAGCACCAACACATTCTCCAGCGAAATCCCCCACCACGGCTCCCACCCTGGCCACCTCCCCGGTCTCCGGCCCTGCCAACGCTCCAGCAACCTTGGCATCCGTGGTCTCCAGCCCTGCAAACGCTCCCATAGTCGTGGCACCTGTGAATGCTTTGGGTCCTGCGACGGCCCAGGGCCCCGATGCTTCCCGTTGACAAATGGCGCCTACAATCATCGATGTCGATTGCATCCATCGGAACCGAGTAACCATTACTCTGTTTCCACTTTTCTTTCTCTATTTTGCTAAGATCGGCCCAACAATACTCTAGCGCATAGCCAGCAACGCGCTTCTACAACCCATCTCCTCTCTGCCCGCTACTGCTCCTCTGCCCGCTGCCCCTTTCCGTCGTTCTTTTCTATTGCACCTGCTACAACTGTCGGTCAGCCCTTCTTCCTCAACACGTTGACGCGATTGCTGCCCTTCCTCTGCTTCACGTCACAATCACTACCTGCTCCTTTAGTCTCCTTATGTCCTACAGTGTCCCACCCCTATTTGCAACCAGCGTCACTCATCATTGCCAGTTGCTTCCTCTTCTTCTCCACCTGCATAAGCATCTCCCTCCTCTATGTCAAACGATAGCCCATCATCATCCTGTGGTGTCCCTTCTTCAGTGCCTGCTTGCCTCAAACAGATCCGAAGACCTGTTCGGTCTTGGTGTCTCCTCCTCCTCTTACTAGTGACGCTCCTACCTCCTCTTCTTCCCTATGCCCTTGGTACTTCTGGTGACGACATAGGCACCTTTCACTAAAAGCTACACTTCTGAGAGCCTTTGGCGAAGACAGACGCCGCACTTCCAGCAAATTCTGGTGGTCGTTGATCTCATCCCCATCTACAACTCTGAAGTCGGCCATAGGACATCTGTTGCTATTGCTGTTGTACCATCCTCAAAATCCAGCGATTCCACAGAACCAGCCACTACATCCTCAAACTCCACTACCACAACTTCATCAAACAGAGCATTACCGAACACCACCTGTGCAGCAGACATCACCGTGGTCTTCTTCGTGTAGGAACTAGCCACTACATCCTCAAACTCTACTACCACAACTCCATCAAATAGAACATTGCAGAATTGCATTCTTGGTCTTCATCTCCTTAAGGGCATGACGCACGTTCGAGCGTCGGCGACTTGACACATTGATCCGGACGCTTTCTCTTCCTTCCAGTAGTTTTGGCACCAATTGGCGCTTACGGCCTTGCTGTAGTGGGCAATGGTGAAGTATTGTCCCTCCCCCCACCTCCGGTTGCTTGGTCTCGCCTCATCAGCGTGGAGTCCCGCACGAGGCAGTCTTCCTCGTGCTTCACTGCTGCCGCAACAGCCTCGACGAGCAGCGACACTTCAGTGGCCGCATTCCCAGCCCATCAACTCCAGCACTTGCTATTACTTTGGCTACCAACAGACCTTCCTCAGTTGACGATCTGTGTGCTTGCGCTCTCAGCCTTGACTCCTTCCCTCTTCAATAGCAGTTTCAATCCTACGCCGCTTGCAGTGAGCAAAACTGCTCATACATCCACTTCATTGCATTTGTCGACTTTGGCATCTAGACCCACTTCGTAGAAGTTGACACTACAGTATTAGGCTGTTGCAACTTTCTGAAACAACAGTCTCGACCGATTGAGGTCTCTATACTCTGACTTAAGGTTCTTTTCTTCTTTCTTCTCTATTTTCATCACCTTTTTATCACTGTGATACCATCTGCTTCTATACACTATCCTGTCATTTCTCTTGAGTTCCTTTTGACTTGTTCCATATGTCTTTCTCGTTGTCTACCTATGACGCCACAACTCTCTTACATGCTGGGGCTTCTTCTTCACATACAGGACTTATTTCTATTAATGCTGCCTCCCTCATTCCCTTTAAGTTATCCAAAGTTGGCAACTACACGTCTTGGCATGCTCAATTCTCTAATCTCTTATTTGGCTATGATTTATTAGGTTATATTAACGGCTCTCTCAGCTGTCCACCAGCAATTATTCAAGTTCCCGAAGAACCTAACCCAGTACCAAATTCAGCCTATAAGCTATGGTTATGCCAAGATAGGCTCATTCTCTAAGCAATTCAAGCTTATGTTGCTAGATCCATTGCCCCGCTTGTGTCCTCCTGTACCACTACTATAGAGACTTGGACCAAGTTACAAACTACATTAGCGAGCCGCTCACGGACTCGCATGCTTGGACTACTTTCAAACCTTGTGACCTTCAAGCAGGAGGGCAGTACTATTATCGACTACTTACAACATATCAAACTAATGATCAATGACCTGGCTTTAATAGGTCATTCACTTTATAATGAAAAGGTACTCGTCCACATGCTTAATGGATGGAGTCCAAAGTTTAAAGAACTGGCCACAGCACTTCACACGCACGACTCTCCAATTTCCTTTGAAGAACTTTACGACAAGCTGACAGACTATGAAACTTACCTGAAGTATGATGCCAAGCTGCCAGGACCTCTGTCAGGACCTCCCATCATCCGAATGCTTTATTTTCACCACGTCGTCCTCCTCCTACGTTTCAGCAACCAGTTGTATGCCAGTTGTGTGACAAAATTGGTCACACTGCCAAAGTTTGCCGGTCTCGACCTCGCCTCCCAGCTCTATCAACCTGGCCTCAGGCAAATGTCATGACTGCTCCTTCTGACAGTCAGTCCAATTGGATTATGGACTCTGGTGCTTCCCACCATATCACTTCTGATCTCCAGAATTTGTCGCTCCACAATAGCTATGGCGGACATGAAAACATTATCGTCGGTGATGGTAAAAGGATTCCTATTACTCATATTAGTTCTACAAAGTTAAATTCCAATACCACTTCTTTCACACTCGATAATGTTTTGTGTGCACCTCACATCAAAAGAAATCTTATTTTAATATCTTAATGTATCTACAAAATCATACTTCCATTGAATTCTTTCCTGATTATTTTCTTGTCAAGGACTTGAGCACGGGGGCATCCCTAATTCGCGATCTGAATAAAGACAATGTCTATGAATGATCGTCAACCCTGTTTCTCACTCAGCCTACTGCCAACTCATCCACTATTGCTCCAGTTGACATATGACATCGTCGGCTTGGTCATCTCTCTACCTCTTTTCAACAAAAAATATTTTCTCGCTATTCAATTCTTATTTTTAAATCTAGTAAGGTTATTACTCATTGTGATGCTTGTCTTAGCAATAAAAGTCATCAACTGCCTTTTGGTACCTCCTCTTTTTCCTGCTCTAAACCGTTTGAGGTAGTTTATACCGATGTTTGGGGTCCTGCATCAGTTGTTTCCTTTGATAAGTTTAGATACTATGTTGTCTTTGTAGATTATTTTACGATGTACACATGGTTATATCCTCTTCTGATGTCACTGTTGTCTTTTCTAACTTTAAAAACTAAGTTGAAAACTACTTTCAGACCACTATTAAAATTATCTATTCTGATAGAGGGGGTGAATATCAAGTCCTTGCATCTCATCTATCTGCTTGTGATATTTAACATCTTAAGTCCCCCTATATACACCTCAATTGGTTGGTTCTACCGAACATAAACATCATCATATTATTGAAATTGGTTTAACAATACTCCATCAGGTTTCCATGTCATCTACCTTTTGGTCCGTAGCTTTTCGAACGATTGTCTACCTCATTAATCGTATGCCTACTCCTATTCTACACTATCAATCACCATTTGAAAAGCTCTTTCAAAAATGCCCTAATCTACAAACATTAAAAGTCTTTGGCTACCTCTGTTATCCATAGTTATATCCCTACAATTCTAATAAAATGTAGTCTTATTCTCGCCCACTTTTATGGAGTCTGTCTTTCCCTTTCGAGATCATGGGCAATCTGTCATCCCATTGAGTTTCTCTGAAACATCTTCATCCCCCCACATGCCTCTGTCAGATCCATACTCTCTTGTTACTTCTGTTCCACACCTTTCTTCTTCCTCCTCTCCTCCGGCTCCTCTAGCTTCTCCTCTTCTAGAACCCCAGCCTTTGTCCTCACATCGTTCAGGTGATTCTGTCATCCTTCCGTCTGACTCTACTAGTGATAATCCTCAGCTCTTACCCTCCAATACTGTTATACCCTCTCGGCATCCAATGCAAACTCATTCCAGGAGTGGTGTCTTTAAACTTCGTCAAGTTCTTAACCTCTATGTTAGCACCAAACCTTCCCCCGACTCTGCTGAACCGTTATCTTTTTCTTGGGCCCAAAAAATCTCCACATTGGTGTAAAGCCATGTGTGAGAAGTATGATGCTCTTCTTCATGATACTACATGAACCCTTATCCCCTCTCATTCTACACAAAATATTATCGGGTGCAAGTGGGTCTATCGAATCAAGCGAAACCTGATGGTTTGATTGCTCGCTATAAAATATGAATTGTGGCTAAAGGATTTCATCAACACCTTGGTATTAACTACACTGAGACATTTAGTCATGTTATCAAACCTACTACAATTTGGCTTATCCTAAATCTGACAATATTCAAAGATTGGTGTTTACGCCAATTAGATGTCAATAATGCCTTTTTACAAGGGACTCTTACTGAAGATGTTTTCATGGAACAATCTCTAGCCTTTATACATCATCAATATCCATGATATATATGTAAACTCCAAAAGGCCATTTATGAACTTCATCGGGCTCCATGGGCCTGGTATACTGAACTTGGTCTATACTTATCTTCAGTTGGTTTTATTAACTATAAGTCTGATGTCTATCTATTTCTACACCAACAACATGGGTGCATTATCTATCTTTTGGTCTATGTGGACGATATTATTGTTACCGGTGATAACTCTATGGAGGTTAAAGTGTTTATCAAGCAATTGGCTGACAGATTTTCTCTTAAAGATCTTGGCCGCATGAATTATTTTCTCGATGTCGAGGCCACGTTTGTGTCTTCTAGTCTATTCCTTTCATAGAAAATGTATATTCATGACCTGTTGTTGAAGACAAATATGCAGAATGCAAAAGAGGTTACCACTCCTTTGTCCTCTAGTGACTCATTAAAGTTATGTGATGGCAGTCCTGCTACAGACTCTACTTAGTATCGACAGGTCGTTGGCTCCTTATAATATCTCGCTCTTACTCGTCAAGATATCTCATTTGCAGTTAATAAATTATCTTATTTTATGCATCGATCGTCTACTTTACATTGGACTGCTGTCAAACGTATTTTACATTATCTTAAGGGGACCATTGATCATAACATTTTTCTTCTCAAACACTCTCCCCCTCAAATTCATGCCTTTGCCGATGCTGATTGAGCGGGAAATGTTGATGATAGAACTTCCACATTATGTTATATTATTTTTCTTGGTGCTAATCCGATTAGTTAGAGTTCTAATAAATAAAAGACAGCCAGGTTTACTACTGAAGCTGAATATCGTGCTATTGTCACTGCTACTACTGAACTTAATTGGATCACCAACTTGCTTAAAGAGCTTTACATTCACTCTACTTCTATGCTTGTTATTTACTGTGACAACATAGATGTAACTTATCTTTGTGCAAATCCAATTTTTTACTCCTGTATGAAGCATGTTGTTATTTACTTTCATTGTGTGTGCTATCAAGTTGTCTACCGACAACTCCGTGTTTCTCATATTCACATGGTCGACTCTCTCACAAAGTCTTTGGCCTACAAACTTTTTTCCTTACATCGGTCCAAGATCAACACCATTGACACGAGCTCGATCTTTAAGGGAAATCTTGAATCTTATATACATAAATGATCACTCAATTTGTTCTCACTTATATTTCAACTGTGAAAACCCATTCGTTTGTTCTATAGCTGTAGATCTGCTTCGTTCTCTCCTAAGTTCTCTCCTCAACTCATGCGAGCGCAGGATCTGCGTCGGCACTGCTAATGAGCTGCTGCTCATCGGCATCGGCATCGGCGTGGAGTCCGGCCATGTAAGCCAGTTGAGGCAGCCAAAGCCGGACTGCCGTGTGATCAGGCCGGGGCTATTTGCAGCAGCGGGAATCTTCGGGCTGATCTCTGTCCTCCTCGGAGTTGGTCAGTATCTGACGGCGCTGCAGACGCAGAGGCTACACCTGCAAGAGGAGAACATGCTGCGAGATCACCTGCAACCACCGGACGCCGCACAAGAAGGAGATCGCCAGACTACTCAATAAGACTTCGACCTCTGCTTGAGCTTCAGCGAAACTCTTCGTCTTGAATCCGTTTTCCGATGGGGTTCTGTACACTTAAATCTATGTTGCATTCATTTGTAGAAAAAGAGATGGAAGAACAACCCGAGAAGGATAACATATTTCCAAATGATCATTAACATGTTGACTACTTTGATCATGTAAATGTGCTGCCTACCCTAGCTTTATTGTCGAAGAATTCGAGGCAAAAGAATTGATCTTGTGATGGATCAATATTGACCTATTCATTAAACTTTGAGGGGTTCACACCATCGCGCTCTTATCTCTTATTCTCAACCTTCCTTTGGGACGACAATATTAACGAACCGGAATTAGCCAATTTTTTTTTTATCGAATCGGTCGAACCCGACCGATTTCTAGAGATGACCCAAGAAATCGACCAATCCCTGCCCAATTCGGTCCATCGTGGTGGTGGGCCGATCGGGCCGGGGCTTTGAGGTCTCATCAAAATCGCCGGCACGTACCGGTCGAACAACACGTGATTGCGGTCCACCGCACCAATAATTTCTTCTCTTGGCTCACCGAATCGAAGTCGAAACCATAGGCGGGAAAACGAAAAGATCCAAATCCCCATCTAGAAAACCCCACCTCACTCTGTGTGTGTGTGTGTGTGTGTTAGAGAGAGAGAGAGAGAGAGAGAGAGAGAGAGAGAGACGGAGGCGATCGAAGCAACGAAAGAAGGTAAATAGGTCGCAATATTAACTAATTGTTTGAATTGGTTTTCCTTTTTGCTGAACGGATTGATCCAATCCATGGGAGGAAATACATCTGATGGTTTGGGGGTTTCGTGTCGCTTCGGATTTGAAACCCTAATCCATGTTGTTTTTCGATCTTTAGCTCGGAGTACGTTCTCTTTCATGATCAGCTGCCAATCCATTGGTGAGTAGCATCAAATCCCGGGCAGAATTTCTCTGATTTTCACCGGCATTCGACGCTTGCTGTCTAAGAAAACCGAGGCCATCTTGTATTGCAGGGGCGGAGTTTTGATAGATATGGCGGTGGACGATTACCACGTGATAGAGCTGGTCGGGGAAGGATCTTTCGGGAAGGTGTACAAAGGAAGACGTAAATACACTAGACAGGTTCGATTTGGTTCCTGCGAGTTCCATTCGGTGAAAGATGATGATGTTTGCAACTAATTGTTTGTTGCCATGGTTCAGACCGTTGCATTGAAATTTATTCTCAAGCATGGGAAGAGCGAGAAGGACATACACAATTTGAGACAGGAAATCGAGGTACTAATAAACTGCATCAATAAGCATTAATTTTTCTGAGGTATTTGTTGGATCGCAGCTATTGCACTTTATTTCTTGTCCCTATTCTCCTCTGCAGCTTGTGTCACCTGTTTATTCTCTTTCTTATTTTACTTTTCACTGACTAGAGATTCATAAGCTATGTCATGGTAAGTTTACAAGTTGGTAACAATACATCAATTTTGTCATCATGTTAAATTCTAAATTATAAACATTGTGAAACCTTCTAAAGATTAAGTTGATATTAACATGGTATTGACCTTGATGACATGTTAATTTTAAAATTTAAACCATTGCCAAACACATCTAAAGATTACGGTTTGCAATGCTGCTTAGTAATGCAACATGATGCAGTTGGGTAACATCGGAAATGTCTTTGATATGTCTATCAGATGATGGCTGAAACTGGTTTCCTAAGAGGTTATAAGTTTCCATGAGATTGCATATGATAAGTCTTGTACGTTTTAATTCATTAAACATAGTATTACACACCAAAAGGTAAATTAGCTGAACACAGATGATGATTCCTAGTTTGTGATCACACAATGCTCACTTTTTGAAGGTTGGATCAACATTATGAACAATAGTGTTGAATAAAAAATTAAATAACTATTACTCTATGGCTTCCCAAATTTTCATATTTTATTTATCAGTTAGCACCAATTATTTTGCCGCTGTAGTGGTTTGATGAACAGTTGTTGATATAATTTCAAATTGAGCAGATACTTCGGAAGTTGAAACACGAAAATATTATTGAAATGCTCGATGCCTTTGAAACTCCTCAAGAATTTTGTGTTGTTACAGAGTTTGCACAGGTATGGATTACCGGTAAAACCTTTCATACTTGTTGAAACCAACTCTTGCTTCTTTTGACTATCTTTCTAACCTCTTTTTTCTAAGGGAGAATTGTTTGAGGTTCTTGAGGATGACAAATGTCTCCCAGAAGAACAAGTTCAGGCAATAGCTAAACAACTGGTACTTCTATCTAAAATACACTGTTATTATTAGTTCAATATATTCCATTGTTTTCTTCTTACTCTCTGCTTTACTACAAATATTTTTAGCCTTTAATGAATAGTAGATTCACTCATCTAATAGTCTTATTATTCATTTTAGGTAAAAGCATTGTATTACTTGCATTCAAACCGCATCATCCATCGGGATATGAAACCCCAAAATATTCTTATTGGCGCAGGATCTGTTGTTAAGGTTAGTTCTAGTTCAATCTAAAATTGTGTTTGTCATGTTTATTAGTGAAATTTGAATTTTCTCTCATAATTGTCTATTGATTGTCCATATAAGTTAGCTTGGACAAATTTGAATTGCATGTTTCTTTTGACTTTTTCTGTCATGTTGTGGTCTGGGTTTTCTCCTTTTGTGTCTCTTTACTGCAGATCTATTGTTCATGAGTTATTAAGCTAATCTATAGAGAATTCTGTGATCAAGTGTGCCTTAAACCGTTTGTCAAAAAAGTTGTTTTTCTTGCTTATACTTCTCTCCGTTGTTGATTTTTTTTTTTTTTGATAATTTTTCCTCCTTTTTGCATGTCAATTATAGCTTGTCATGTTTTATTTGCTTCTATATCGGGTCTGATCTTAAGTATTTTATTTGGTTATGTATAATGTTTGTTGTCCTTATTGACAGGAACCGTGTGCATGGATGCCCCCTTTTGTATTAGCCTATCATTTTGTAATTAGTTTGTTATTTTTATTGACAGTCAGTTCGGCACTAACTGATCTAGATTTTCTTTGTAATTTTGATCTATTTGTTCAGAAACTGGTTGGTTAACTGTTGGTTTTTTAGGATACTTCAAGTTTTAAGTTGAACAAATAGAGTTTGTTAGTAAGAGTATTGATTTCACCTCGAAGAAGTTTTCCTGATATTAAAATTTAATCTAGCATCCCTTTTGAGAAATTTTAAAATTCAAAGCATGTGTATTATCAAATGTCATTAATTTATATTTATTCATGCTCTAAAAGAATTTGAAATAAGAAAAATTGTCTAAGATACTACCATATTGAGATAAACAACTGTATATTTTATTTTTGTTTATTCAGCTTGAGTTGGTTGTTCAGCCCATCATTATTGCTAATGCATTCTATTGACAGCTTTGTGATTTTGGATTTGCACGAGCAATGTCTGCAAATACTGTAGTCCTTCGTTCTATAAAAGGTAAGCCTTGTGTTTTATCTTTGTTAGGTTCAACATTTGGTTGGTGTGTCATTTTAATCAATTTAGAAAGGTTTTTTTTTGCTAGTTCTGTCTTTTTGGATTGAAAATTGGCATCAGTGGCACATTCCTCATTGCTGGCTTGATATACTTGTATTATTTGCCAACAATATTATCTTTCATACGACACATGTTATATATGCTTTTCCAAAAAGTTTGGATGCGAGAAACATGGTATCTTATCTAGCTTGTTGGATCCAACAAGACTTTAGAATAAACTGATTTCGCCATCTCTAATTTTCGAGAAGGAATTTAGCTATTTATGTTGGTTGGCTTAACATTTTTTACATCACTTGGCTAATATTCTATTAGGATCTAGTTGTGAATATCTCATGTATAAGCCTACCCTGAATTTCTAGATAATCTATTTGAACTTGTTTGTTTGATTAAAATAATGCTTGTATATTTGTAGGGACACCTCTTTATATGGCTCCAGAATTGGTGAGGGAGCAACCTTACAATCACACGGCAGATTTGTGGTCACTTGGAGTAATTTTGTATGTATTATTTCCGTTGAAGCTCTGGAGTAATTTTTGCTGTCTTTTTCTGTTAGCCTTGAATTGTAGATTTAGAAAAATACTTTTATCGTTTGGTTGCAACCATTCATATACCAATGAGTCGTGAGGATCTAAAGTTTTGCAAATTTTAGCTATTTGTTTTTATTTATGGTGGTAGAAATAAATGAATTAACTGTTACTAGGCATACCAGCAATATGCTGGCATGATATTGTTGGCCAATATGGTATGGCACAGAGTTTGTTTTGGCCCGTACTGGTCAGAGATATGCAGAAAGAGGTGCTAGCACATCTTAATCATGACAGAATTTATGCCAATACCTCATTAACATTGCTAGGATGCTTTTCAAGGTAATCAAAACTCTGAGGTCACCTTGATATTTCAATTTCTTTGATGCCATAGTCAACTATTTAATTTGACAACATTCTATTTCTCGTTTAAGGCTTATATTGATGAATGATCACTTTTATGACTGATGTTTATTGTGCATTTAATGTGATCTCAACATGACCCAATGGTGTTAACTGTTAACAATATTCATTTTATTATTTTAAGACTTACATTGATTAATTATCACTCTTATGATGTATGTGGTGCCACTATGAAATCCTTTAGTTGTACAATATGAAGTCATGCACTGATGTTTTGTTGCTGATGTCTACTACATTTTAATAATAGATTCAAATCTCTTTTCTTAGTAGTTTGTTTGAGTCATTTATGAGTATGTCATCAAATATTTATTGACTTCCAATGACCTAAATTTGTTGTTGCGAAAAAATTACCTAGGTATGAACTCTTTGTTGGCCAGCCTCCATTTTACACAAATTCAGTGTATGCATTAATTCGTCATATAGTTAAAGTGAGTTTGCTTCTTTTATTCCATTTGCCATTTTAGAATCTTATGTTATGCATATGGTCTAATTTTCTATTTTTCTGGCTTATGCAAGGATCCAGTGAAATATCCTGAAAATATGAGTGCAAATTTTAAAAGCTTCTTGAAGGGTTTACTTAACAAGGTCCCCCTTTGCTTTTCTGCCTAATGAAGCAATCAATTGTTTATCATATTTGCATCAACTTACACTTTTGTGAATATTACTGCTAGCAGGTACCTCAAAATAGATTAACTTGGCCAGCATTGTTGGAGCACCCATTTGTAAAAGAAAACTCAGATGAGCTAGAAGCCAGAGTTAGTTTTCTTACTTCCAATCTGGGAGCTGAGGCTGAACTTTTTCACATAATGTCTTCATAAGGCCATTTTGTATTCCTATATTTACATAAAAGTCATTTATGTTCCAGAAAGCCATTGCTGCTGCTGATGCAGTTACTGGATCTGAGATTGTTGGATTGACAGAGAGGATCAACAAAACTTCTGATCTTGTAGCTGCCAATTTGGGGGGTATGATCATCTAATGTTCTTAAAACTCCTTTTTGTACACTTAATTGCACTAGTCCATGTTACATTAGGTATATGATTCTCTTTGTGACAGTGAAAGACAATTCTATTACTGAGAGCAACAAAGAAGGGAACAAAAACACCAAATTCAGTGCTCCTTCGTCAATTCCTGACAGCCAAGAGCATGCATCTTCTTTGGATGTATTAGATCTTTCTCCTTCATCAGGTTTGGCAAACAGTAATAAAATTGAGAACTTGTTGACATTTTGAGCATTTTCTCTAATATACATGCACTTATGCACATTTTACAAAAGTAAGCTTGTGCATTTTTAAGGAGCTAATTAAGTGAATTAAGAACAGGTAAAATTCTAAGTGCTTAATAGCCCATGTGTTATTTCATACATATTGTAATACTAAATCAACTATAAAGAGGAGATAACTTCATATGCAATGGCATATTTGTGTCATGAAAATTGCATGTAGCCACCCATAAATGTGGTTCAAAGATGAAATATAACTAAATCCCATGTGCTATTGCATATTCATGCTTATGCAGAGTTCATTCAGCCGACCAACCACATGGGGGAGTATAATCTTCTATCACATTAATATTGCATATTGAGCCCAAATGTATCTTCTATGAGGTATACATGATTGCATCTGCATGTGTGACCACATAGATTGACTCTTTGGAACATGGTGCAAACTTATTGGGCAATCCATATTTATGCATTGAACTAAAGAAGCTCCTGCTAAATGGTGTCATGAACCCCTGCCAATTTCTTATTTATTTGATACACAATATGAATCCTGTTTTTCATGATAAAATTTCTTGGTGTAGCATCTTAGAGCCGATATCCAAAACATTCATGTATTTTGTTATAGCTAGCCTATGGGTATCATTCCAAGGAATCGTGTTTCTGAAATGCCAGTAGACTGAGTTCAATCAGTTCCAGAGGACAATTGAAGTCTGAAGTGAGTTTAAGGCCTGAACTGAATACGAAAAATTGACTGAAATCTGTGAGCTGACTTGAGTTCAGCTACTGAAATCATTTCAGAGAAACAACTTCTTAACTCCGTCACTTGTGCCAAACCAAACTTAACTAAAACAAAGAAGGTTGATTTTAGAAGTAGTCAAGGAGCTTTCTTGCAACTTTTATTGGGATCAATTGGTCAAACTGGGAATATATGGTGTATCATGGGTGCACATCATACTAGTGTCATGTTTTAGTACACAATAATTGTTTTTTATTTGATTTTAGTATCTTTTGACATGTGGCTGTTTTCAGACAATCATGTTTTGGATGCTTTGGAAAAAGGTTCACGTACAGTAAAAGGTGCAAAAAATATTAGTCAAGATAGTGAAGCTTTATCAGCTGTTTTACAACCACTGCAAACCTGCTCCCAGAGATCTGCCAGTTCTTTTGGGTAAAGCCAATCTTCAGGTGTATTTTCATATTTTGCAGGCATGAATATTTCTCTTTTTAAAAAAAATGGTTTGCAAATACTGGCAAAATATGGTATATATCAATAATTTTGATTTCCAAAGTATAATGAATATGTATTGGTCATCTTGTAAATTCTAGTATTCTCTGTTATTATTTGTTTAATAGTCCTGCAGTTGTACTTGATATGCATTTTCCTTTTTGTACTTATTTATTCCTAATTCCTAGTAACTCTAATGTATTTATGATCACTTGTTTTGTGTAATGAGACCATTTTTTTTTTATAATTTCACAGGGATCCTAAGATGGATACTGTAAGCCAGTCCTTTAGAATTCTCACAAATTTAATTGCTGCTGGGACAGTCCAATCATCTCCAGCTTTGGATAGCATAACATGTGTGCTTCTTGAATTCACAGCTGCCATTACCAAAATGAAGATTAGTGATACTCAAGGCTTAATCATCAAGGTCTTTTTGAATCCTGTTAAGACTAGAGATTCTTTCAACTTAACTGCAACTATAGTGTCCTTATGGGAGGTTCTATGGTAGCAAGAAGTTCTGCAACAGTAGTGTCCTTAATGCAGTTTATCTTTATCTGTAATCATTTTGGGATAGAATCTTTTGGACTGAATTATACTGTTTAATGACCTTGCAGAGTCTTTCAATATTAAAAAAGTTACTGGAACTTAGCGGAGGTGAAATTTACGATTCTTATTGCCAGCACTGGAATGCTTTAGTTGAACTTTATTCACAGGTAATTTCTTTTTTCCAGCAGATCTTTTTTATTGGTCCTTGGTATTATCCTCATAATTCTTTTCTGTAGATTCTGGCATCAACAACTGATGCATCTGGAAGGATTCACTATGAATCTACTGCATGCATTGCTGTTATGCTGTCTCGGATTGCAATGGGGCTAAAGCAATCCATGTCATCTGAAATCTCAAAGCCAATGGAAAAATCTCTTTTTCAGATAGTTGATTGTGCTAGTTCATCTGAAATTTTGGGGCTTTTGCTTGAATGCTTAACTGCTTCTGGGACAAGTCTCATATCAGGGTCTTCGAATATGGTGCCAGCTGCATGTGAATCATGCAAGGCCATTTGGTATCTTATTAATTCAGCAGAGATTATTTCTGCGAAAGAGCAAGCCTATGCTTTCCCATTAGTCTTTTCACGAAGGCATTCTTCATTGCAGCCTGATATGGTGGAAAAAGAACAAAGTTTAAGGCTTCACCCAGAGCCAGTTAAAATTATTGAGATAGTTGTGAATAATTTTCTTGAATCAAAAGAAATTCAAGTGGCCATTTACTACTGCTTTCACAATGGTCTAGAGTCTGCATTATATGCTGCTCTTCAGGTATCTTCTCTCTTGCTAACTTTTGCATCAATTTGTTGCCTTTAAATTTTTGCAGCAATGTGATTTTAGATTACCCTAATATTTGAGATAATCTATGACTATATGTTTATAAGAAGTTTTGTATTTGTTCTTTCTTTTGACAAACCCTTGAAAAGCACTCTGACATAGTTTTAGACAGTTCTATGATTCATGAGAGAAAATCAAACATTTCTACAAATAACTTTAGTGTTTGGATCAGTAAAGCTGATAATTTACTTTATAAAACTTCTAAGGTTTGGTCAAGATCTTGACCCATATGTTGCTTATAACAGCTTTACTTTTTCAGCTTATGTCAAGGATTTGTCTGTTGAACACTTCTGCATGCAATGTGCTCTGTGGCTTACCAAATTCATCAACTACTGTTACTGAAACAGATGTGAGTGGAGATGGAACTATCGTGTCTGATATGTTTTCCTTGTTATCTTTATGTGCTTCATATTTAAACAAAGATTCAGGAGAAAAATGTAATCAGAAATGTAAGCTGTCTAATCCCCGTGGGTTGGTTGTACATTGTTGTGTTGCTTTGGCAATGATTGCTGATCGTTTGAGAGTAATGGGAAAATGTTCAGCACTATATATTCTTTCTAATTCTCAGAAAAAGCAGCGAGCACGGCTTTCAGTTCTTGCACATCTTTCTTTGACTGATGATGCTGTGACAAGTTCCATTCAACCTCACTGTGCATCAGCAATGCTGGCTTTATCATCAGTTCTATCTCTTGAAAGTGGCGTGCATGGGAACTCTATCTCTGAACACACACTAGCTCTGTTGCCTTCAATGGCAACACTGCGCAACCTACTTAAGCTTTGCCTGTCTGATGACAATGAGATGAAATCTTGTGATGTGCACTTAAGGCGGCTTGGACTCAATGATGCTTGCCTTGGCTTGTTAAAAATGAGGCTTTTGTGGGGAGGCCCTCTGGGTATTCAACAAGCATGTTCCAATGGCATTCCTCAGCTTCTCGTAAATCTGTTGGCAGATGGGCTTATAAAAGGTCCGCTGAATGAAAAAGATTGCACAAGTGGTAGAGTCGGATTATCTCCGACAGGACTTATTTGGGCACTTTCTTCCTTGTGTTACTGCCTTGCTGGCGGAATCTTCCATGAGATTTTGTTCAGAAGAGAGCACTTGAAGCTTATAATTGACATGATATCTGATGTGCATCTAATGGCACTCAACGTTTGGGAGGGACTTGCTGGTGGGCATTCTGGAATTAGAGATTTAATAAACACAGTTGTTGATCTATTGGCATTTCCCTTTGTTGCAGTGCAGAGCTCCCCCAACATGCCATCAACATCAGCATCGATTAACAGTGGCTTTCTCTTGAATACTGGTTCACCTGGTGGAAGACTTACTATGGAAAATAAGGATATGGTCAAAGCTATTGGGAGTAACATGCCTCACTACATTCAAGTTCTTATAGAGGTTAGACATAAAGTCTTCATAATTTTCCATCTTGCTGGTTGTCAGTTTTTCAACCATCTTTATTTCTTTCTCACTTGCAGGTCAGTTTTCCTGGACGCATTCTTTGCAGCTTGGACTATGTTGACTTGAAATATGTGTCAAGGCCCATTGCCATTGTGGCGAAAATGGTTGGGTATCGACCCTTGGCATTGCAACTGGTTAGGGAAGGTTTATTATCTCCAAACAGAGTACGAAGGCTGCTTAGTGTTTCAATACCAAAGGAAGCTATGCTCGACTTTCTAATGATAATATCTGACCTTGCTCGGATGTCAAAGGTACAATTTTTAGGACATGCTCCTGCGACATAAACATTACTGAATGATATATTTCTCTCATTTGATTTAGATTGAACATATTTGTTGTTGTGTACTTTCTCTTTGATATTTTCGGTAGATGTTTCAGTGTGGAAACAAGGAGTTTTTCTCTAAGCCAGCCGAGATTGTATTGTACATTTCAATTGACAGACATGGGCTTCAGTAGCATTTGCCATGTCAAAGTTTCTTTGGTTTAACAATAACTTATCACGAAAAATGCATGGATGCAGGACTTCTATGAACCCATTAGCAAAGCTGGTATGCTGGAGTTCCTCAAGGACTTTCTAAGTAGTGATTGTGCTGATGTACGCGCAAAAGCTTGTAGTGCCATTGGAAACATGTGCCGGCATAGTCCCTACTTCTATAGCTCACTTGTAAGATTATGACCAAGTTCATCTTTCAGTCATTTTTTCCATTAGTGTGTTAATTGTATATCTTGCATATTCTTCTGCAGGCAACACATAGGGTCATTGATCTCTTGATTGATAGATGTGCTGACCCAGACAAACGTACTAGGAAGTTTGCTTGTTTTGCTGTAAGTTACTAGCGTAGTTCTAAATTTCTAATTTCATACTTGACATCATTGCCTAAAATGATGCACAAAGAAGTTGACAAACTTTGTGATGACTTAAAAAAAACGATTGTAAGATTCTCGGCATTGTTGGTCACCTAGCGTATCTGCTGCATCTGATGTTGATTAGCATTTGAAGGAATTTGGTAGTGCCCAGAGTTTGACTGGGCATTTTTTCTAAGATCCTGCTGCAAGAGGAAGAGTACAGAATTCCTTTTGTATATTGATCTCAAGTTGCCACAGTTTTCCATGTTGATCCTGCTATTTTCATTTGTTTACTACATTAAGGACATTTTCTGCCATTTGTTTAGCTTAAGCCCACCTTTGTTTTCCTCAGGTTGGGAATGCTGCATACCACAATGATGTTCTCTATGAAGAGCTTCGAAGATGCGTACCTCAACTGACAAAGCTTCTGCTCTCGGCCGAAGAAGATAAAACCAAAGTCAATGCTGCTGGTGCACTAAGCAACCTTGTTCGAAATTCCAATGCCCTCTGTGAAGACATCATATCCCAGGGTGCCATGCAGGTGCGCCAACATAACCGTATACACCTGTGAATTTTGGCGAAACTGATCTGGAATTTAGGATTCCTTTTGACACCCTAGTGTTGCCCTGTTTCAGCAATTTGGTTTAGCAGCTCATTTATGATATGGAATTTCTGTTTCTACCCCATTTTTTTAACATCTCATTCACCATCATTTCTCCATTCAGGCATTACTGGAGCTGGTTAGTAACTATTCTGCCAATGCGCTAAGCCCTAGTAGAGGGCAAACTCAAAATGAGTCCCCCCTTAAGATCGTGCTCTTTGCTTTGCGTAAAATGTGCGACCATGCTGTTTGCAGATGCTTCCTTAGATCATCTGAGCTATTTCCTCAACTTGCTCAGCTAAAGAGATCGCCGGATCCAACAGTTGCAGAATATGTGTCGGTCATCACAAGCAAAGCTACCCAAACATGAGTAGTGCCATTTTCCTCAAGTTGGTTTCAACATGCATTATCTCATGCAAAGAAACTAAAGAAATGGACCTGTCGCTTTATTATCCTTGAGTTGGGTGTCTTTGTTGACAACCAGAATGGGATTACTGTTTGTATATTAGACAAGCATATTAATGACAGTGAAGATATATATGGGCTTCAGTATGCCACGAGGCGATAAACAGTGGCCTCCAACTCACTGTTTGACCCAGGCATCATTCTGTTTATGTTCTTGGCTATGTATATCACTCCACTTTGATGAACATTGACACAAATTGATGTACATGCAGCATATTGCCCCATGCAATCGATTGGGATTCTGATTTAGCCTGTGGTAGACTGTTTGTTACTGCTTATTTTTTTATTATACCATTCATTAGCCAGTCTTTAGACAAGCCACTTGTTGTTATTCAGGCAGCAGCTATACAGTTACCTCTTTCTTTTTTCTCTCATGCTGACACAACTAATGGATGACTGCTTCTTCGTCCGCCCCAGGTTCTACTGCTAGGTGCGGCACTCGTCGGTCTCGGGGTTGTCTGCCTTAAGCTTGTCCCTGTTATAAATTATTCAAATTAAAAATAAAAGAATCTATTTTCAAATAAATCTTTGAAAAATTATTTTATTTTATTTTGGTAGTTATTTTTTAAAGGTTGTGTTTTTTTATAAAATAGTTATTTTTCAAAGATCGTGTCTTTCTAGAAAATAGTTAATTTTCAAAGTTGGTATCTTTTGAAAAAATATCTATAAATAGATATTTGAGGGTAAATTACATAACAGAAAACTCTTTCATGCTCTTCTTCTTTACTCTCCGAGTGATTGAGTTAGACATTCTCTAATTTCTCTCTTAAGATTCTTTATTGTTTGCTCAATACAGATCTTCTAAAGGCTTGTCATATCCACTAAAACTATTTGCATCAAACCCATAGTAATCTTATTGAGAAGAGGGTGCAAATATCGTTTTTAGGAAAGTGTTTATACATGTTTTAAGCCTAAATATCTTTCCTAAAGTATTCTTGATCTTGTGTTTGTTTTTTGTTTCCATAGTGTTTTTTATCCTCTTCTTTTGTCGTATCTTTTCTCAACATTCTAAAAACGATATTTTGTAAGTTTATACAAATTCACTATGGAGGCTACAAATACCATCAAATTATTGAATCAAGATTTTGTTCGTTTGGATCGTTTTGATGGAACGAATTTTACCCGTTGGCAAGACAAGATGAAGTTCATGTTGACTGCTTTGAAGATCTTCTATGTGCTTGATCCAAATCTTCAACCAATTCTGATCCAACCGATGATGGCACCAATGAAGTCAAGGTGAACAAAAGAAAAGAAATGAAGATGAAGTCATGTGTAGAGGACACATTCTCAATGCTCTTTCGGACCGGCTTTATGATCTTTATACGGTGGAACCATCTGCAAAAGCAATTTGGAATGCTTTGGAATTCAAATATCATGCCGAGGAAGAAGGTGCAAAGAAATTTTTAATTTCTAAATATTTTGATTACAAGTTTGTGGATGACAAGCCAATCTTGGCACAAGTGCATGAGTTACAAGTCATTGTTAATCAATTGAAGGCTGAAAAAATTGAACTTCCTGAACCTTTTCAAGTAGGGGCTGTAATAGCCAAGTTGCTTTCATCTTGAAAAGGGTATAGGAAGAAGATTTTGCATGACTCCAAGGATATCACTTTGGAGCAAATTCAAAAACATCTTAGAATCGAGGAGGAATCGAGGATGAGAGACAAAAGTGAGAACTCTTTTTGCAATATAAAAGCAAATGTTATGAATCAGCCTAAGAATTCCAACAAAAGAAAACAAAACAAGGAGAATCATTTTGGCCCCAAAAGGGATCAAAGAAAATTTAAGAAGCCAAAGAGTGGAGGCTGTTTTGTTTGTGGAAAACCTGGTCATTTTGCTAGGGATTGCAGATTTAAAAGGGCCGAACCAAAAGTCAACTCCGTTGAGGAGATGATAATATAATCGCTGTGAGAAGTGAATGCCATATTTGGCAAGGTTTCTGGTTGGTAGTACGATACTTGTGCTACCGTCCATGTTTGCTATGATAAAGGCCTCTTCAAGACTTACAAAGAAGTCACAGAAGGGCAAGAGATTCAAATGGGAAATGAAGTTCGTTCTAAGGTGAATGGAAAGGGAAATGTGGAACTCACTTTCACCTCAGGTAAGAAAGTCACTCTTACTAATGTTCTTCATATACCGGATATGAGTAGAAATTTAGTGAATGAGAATCTCCTTGGCAAACCTGGAACTAAATCTGTATTTGAATTCGGGAAGTTAATTCTATCCCGTAATGGAACTTTTGTTGGAAAAGACTATTCCGCTGAGGGAATGGTCAAATTATCTATTGTTGACAATGATTCTAAAGTTAATAAAGATGTTGATTCTATTTATATTGTTGATTCTTATTCATTATGGCATGATAGATTAGCACATATTTGAATCAGCATGATTAGAAGAATAGTTAAGTGTGGCTTAATAAATTATCATTTTGATGATCTTAATAAATGTGAAATTTGTGTTAAATCAAAGATGACGAAGAAACCTTTCAAAAGTGTTGAAAGATATACTACTTTGTTAGATTTAATACATTCTGATATATGTGAATTAAATGACATATTAACGAGAGGAGGTAATAGATATTTTATTACTTTTATAGATGATATGTCTAGATTCACATATGTGTACTTATTGAAACATAAAAATGATGCTTTTAATGCTTTTAAGGCATATAAAGCAGAAGTTGAAAATCAATTGGGGAAGAAAATTAAAGCTTTAAGAAGTGATAGAGGAGGAGAATACTTTGTTAATGAATTTAACTTGTTTTGTGAACAACATGGCATAATTCATGAATGTTCAGCACCTAGAACACCTGAGCAAAATGGATTAGCAGAAAGAAAAAATAGAACTTATCTAGAGATGATTAATGCTATGTTGTTGCATGCTAAATTATCTTATAATTTGTGGGGAGAAGCTTTATTGGCTGCATGTCATATCTTAAATAGAATTCCCTCTAAAAAGAATAAGATCTCTCCATATGAGTTATGGAAAGGAAGACAACCTAACATTAGTTATTTTAAAGTATGGGGGTGTCTTGCATATTGTAAGAATAATGATCCTCAAAGGACAAAATTGGGACCTAGAGGAATCAAATGTGCATTTATAGGCTATGCCTCAAATAGCAAAGCATATAGACTTCTTAATTTGGAATCTAATATCATAATAGAATCTCGAGATGTGGAGTTCTTTGAACATTTATTGACTTCTAGTAATAATGTTCATCCTCCAACTAGTGAAGAGTCACTAATGGAGAAATCTCAAAAGGTTGGTGAGCAACCTAAAATTCCTTTGATTGGACATCAATCAAGTTCACAAGAGGTTGGAGAGCAATCTTATGAATTAAGGAGAAGCACTCGTGTACGAAAAGCAAAAACATTAAGATCGGATGAGATTGATTCTCAAAGTATTTCTTTTTACCTTGTAGAAGGAACTAATGAGAGAGTATTAAAAATAATTTCTCTTGTTTTACAAGTGGAAGATGATTCTAAAACATTTAAAGAAGCTATGACTTCTCGTGATGCTGCTTTTTGGAAAGATGCTATTAATGATGAGATGGATTCTATTATGTCAAACCATACTTGGGAACTTGTCGATTTACCTTTTGCCTCAAAACCTATTAGTTGTAGATGGATATTTTGTAGGAAGTATCATACAAATGGTACTCTCCAAACGTTCAAAGCAAGGTTAGTTGCTAAAGGATTTCGACAAAAGGAAGGAATAGATTATTTTGACACATATGCTCCTGTGGCTAGGATCACATCTATTAGAATTATTTTTGCTTTAGCATCAATTTTGATCTTTGTGTTCATCAAATGGATGTCAAAACGATATTTCTAAACGGAGACCTCGATGAGGAGGTATATATGGAACAACCCGAAAGTTTTGTTCTACCGGGAAATGAACATAAAGTGTGTAAACTTATTAAGTCATTGTATGGTTTAAAGCAGGCTCCAAAACAATGGCATGAGAAATTTGATGCAATAATTCTTTCTAATGGATTTGTTCATAATATTGCAGATAAATGTGTTTATCTCAAAACTTGTGATGGCTATATGGTGATAGTTTGCCTTTATGTTGATGATATGCTAATAGTGAGCAACAACATGAAAGGTATTGTAGAAACAAAGAGGTTTTTATCTTCAACATTTAAGATGAAAGATCTTGGGCAAGTTGATACTATACTAGGTATCAAGGTAAAAAGAAATAGTGGGGGATATGTTTTGAGTCAAACTCATTACCTAGAGAAAGTACTGGAGAAATTCAGTCACTTAAAAATCAAAGAAGCAAATACCCCATTTGACCCAAGTATCAAATTAGTCAAGAATGTTGGAAGAACAGTGGCTCAATTAGAATATTCAAGTGCGATAGGAAGTCTTATGTATGCAACGCAGTGCACAAGACCTGATATAGCATTTGCAGTTAGTAAATTGAGTAGATTTACTAGCAATCCAAATGTAGAGCATTGGAAGACTATTGAAAGAGTTCTTGGGTACCTTAAACGAACCAAAGATTATGGCCTACAATACTCAAAATTTCTTGCTATTTTAGAAGGATATACTGTCGCAAGTTGGATATCGAGTTTTGAAGATAACAAATCCACTACTGGTTGGGTGTTCACCTTAGGAGGTGGCGTTGTTTCTTGGAAGAGCAAGAAACAAACGTGTATAACTCACTCAACTATGGAATCAGAATTTGTTGCTCTAGCAGATGCAGGAAAGGAGGCTGAATAGTTGAGGGACTTTCTATTAGAAATTCTATTGACTTCTAAGAGTATGAATTCAATTTCTATACTTTGTGATAGTCAAGCCACTTTAGCTCGTGCGTATAGTGAAATATATAATGGAAAGTCAAGACATATAAGTCTTAGACATGATTATGTGAGTAAATTAATCAAGAGTGGGATTATTTCACTCACATTTGTGAAAACAAGTGAGAATTTGGTTGATCCATTCACCAAACCTCTTACAAGAGAAGTTGTAAGATCAACATCAAAATGGATGGGACTAAAACTCCTTGAATAAAAGATCCACCAATGATAGCAACCCTACTCAACATTATTAAATGAGTAATGAAGAGTTCAAAGGGTAAGAACAAGTCATTGACATGTGGAGTAGTTCAGCACTTTGAAATATTTTATGAGTCTCATCTAAAGATGTTAAAGTGCTGGTTGTCACCGAATGAGGGTTGAATTAATTATACTCTTAATGAAGTTCAGTCAAGTTAGGATAAGTATCTCAAAGAGTGACAAAGATACTATAAGAACTTCACCTATATGAACTTGGAAGTGGTGCCGCTTCGATTGAGAGTTGGAGTTTCTCTCATAAAAGTTCATGAACTTGGATGAGCCCAAGGCCATATTAGGGCTAAGCGAGATTTTATGAGGAATACAAGAATATTGTATTTATGTGTGTGGTATCACTTGTGTTGTCATGAGGAATAACAAATTCAAAGCTTTTATGCTATTTGGGATTTCGACTTCACTTTGTGATGCTTACATTAAGGTAATATTCAAATCGAAAGATATATTACTTTATTCATAAATACTATTTAATCACTTGGAGAAAATTTTAAATTTGAACAAGTGGGGGATTGTTATAAATTATTCAAATTAAAAAGAAAAGAATCTCTTTTAAAATAGATCTTTGAAAAGGTGTTTTATTTTATTTTGGTAGTTATTTTTTAAAGGAGGTGTCTTTTGATAAAATAGTTATTTTTCAAAGATTTTATCTTTCGAGAAAATAGTTAATTTTCAAAGATTGTATCTTTCGAGAAAATATCTATAAATAGATATTTAAGGATAAATTACATAACAGAAAACTCTTTCATGCTCTTATTCTTTACTCTCCGAGTGATTGGGTTAGATATTCTCTAATTCCTCTATGGAGATTCTTTATTGTTTGCTCAATACAGATCTTCTAAAGGCTTTTCATATCACTAAAACTATTTGCATCAAACCCATAGCAATCTTATTGAGAAGAGGGTGCAAATATCATTTTTAGGAAAGTGTTTATACATGTTTCAAGCCTAAATATCTTTCATAAAGTATTCTTGATCTTGTGTTTGTTTTTTGTTTTCATAGTATTTTTTATCCTCTTTTTTTGTCGTATCTTTTCCCAACATTCCTTGGCGTGACTGGCCCCGGCGCTCAGCTCCTCCACCTCGTCCCATGCCGCGGCGAACTCCCCGCTCGCCGCGTACTCAGCGCACGTCTCCTGCGCGTTCTTGATGTTCTCCACCGCCTTCTCCGATATGTTGGGCGGCGAGCTTGCGACGAGCGCCAACCGACGATAGGACGCCTGGCGGCCATCGATCTGCGGACCGCCGGCCTTGAGCTTGTCCCTGGCGTGTTTGGCCGCCGCGCTCAGCACCTCCACCTCGCCCTTCGCGCATGTCTCCGCGTTTCTGATGCTCTCTGCCACCTTCCCCGTCGTGTTCGGCGGCGTGGAGGGCAAGCTTGCGACGAGCTCAAACACATGGGAGGATGCCCGGCGGCCACTGAACCGTGAAAGAATGAGAGCCTTACTTGAGTTCCCCTAGGCTTGGGGAGCTCTGCCTTCACGGAAACTGTCCTCCAGGCGGAGATTCTCTTACCGGCGAATGCTGTTGCCATGGGTTGCCTTACCACCTCAGCTGTAGGCGGTGTGACGATGCGAGGGATGGCGTGCAAAGCGACGGCGCAAACGGCAGAGAGATGGCGACACTTCGAAAGGTTCAATGAGCCTCCGAGGACACGCCGCGCTTATCCACTTTGCTCCCACATTGGGTTGATAGCCATCGCCACCCGTTTCTTGCTTACCAGTCAACCTACCTTTCTTCCTTAATCATGCATGGAAGGATCGGTGGGTCCCACGTCCATGGCGGGACCCTTACCATCTCGACTCTCCACTACTCAACCAGGTTGAGCAGGTAAGGGAAAATACATATAGCTAACATTGCAATCGCAGGCAGAGAATAAATGGACAAAAACACTGTATATATATATATATATATATATATATATATATATATCCCTCTGGCTAACATAAATCCAAAATACTGCCTGAATAATGTAGTATCACAAAAAATTTAATATTCATCTGCCCATGTTCGGCAGGAAATACAACAGCTGTAGCTGAAAATATTCCAATGAAGCAGTTCAACATGCATTTACTGAGATCTCCAGCACGCCTTGAGGAAGAAAGCAAGTTCCGGCCATCTTCACCCACCATATCTGTATCTGAGAGATTTTGGTGGCTCTTCTTCCATAATTCCTGATCCAGTTGACGTCAAGTATCGGCGGATTCTCGTTTTGCGGTCACTGATGAAGGTATGATCCAAGAAATTTTCATAAGCTGCTTCCCCAAGATTTTTTGCTGCCAAAACGCTGCAGAATTATGTCAGTTTTCATGCAGACACTAAATATGAAATCGCTTGCAGTTTATAGTCAGCAACTCATACTAGTAACCACATTAATCTAACAAATTCTCCATGAAATTGCTTCCACTTAATTCTGAGTTCATGTATCATCTTACACATGGTTTTATGGAGGATTGGAATAATAAGAACTGGGAGGAAGAATAACAAAGAGAAATGGCCCTTTCAAGGCTATTATGCTAAACTGATTATGCTTGTTGTTTTCACTTTAACAATAAAATCATATCGTTCAATGCATAGAGGCGGCGGCGTAATAGAGAGTACATTTAGATTGAAACAATATTGGATATGTGCAAGTATTGAAAAAGGATCTCAGGCAACCATAGAAAAGTTCTATAGAAAGGACTATTTAGCTCTCATAAGCTCTCGTTTAGAGTACATTTCATAAGCTCTCATTTAGGACCATTTAGCTTCAGCTTGATATCATAGAAAAGTTCAGAGCCCTCCCTTGATTCTAGAGAACTGAAGGCCCTAAAATTTCCAGCTATGACAAGATGTCTTTCCAGGAGAGTTGATTTGTGAACATGGAGAGTAGATGAGATATAGAAGTCCATCTTGCATATCATGTTCCGTTTGCCAAAAGGTTTAAGATATCATACAAGGATCTCCTTGACATGATGGCATGGTTCCAAGGTGTTCAACTGCTATATTGTCCCTTCTGTAGGGATCAGCCTCCTTTAAGCCCAGTTAATTTTCATTTCCTACGAGGCTTTGGCTGATCAAGTTGCCATCGGAGATTGACAAATCCGCCAACACAAAATTAGGGTTTGGTCCATCCAAGCTAGTAAGTTCATATTTCATTCCAGATCTTTCAGTGGAAGGCATATTTGTCAGATCAGATGTCGACTGCCCCTTCAGACATTAATCATAATACTGATTTTAAGTTCACAAAGAAAATATAAACTTCCATAATAATCTCATAAAATCATATGTAACAGCGGACACCGTCAACTATCCTGATTTCAGAATGTTATCTTCATACATGCTGTGGCTCTGAAACACCTTTTAGCTATAGAATTGGAACAAAAAAGAATGTTACAATTCATTTCCTTTTCTTAGGTATCTGGACGACATTGCAAAAGAACTATTGCAAAAAGAGAGAGAGAGAGAGAGAGAGAGAGAGAGAGAGAGAGAGAGAGCAAAAAAAAAAAAAAAACTATGTCATTTTGTTTGTCACTGTTGCCACCTATACCTCAGAAGTCATCATCATGGACAATGATGAGCATAGCTCTATAACCTCCTTTGAAAATAAAGCACATATGTATAACAAAGAAAAGATAAAATAACTAATCCTTACCAATGCCTAAGATAAATGCGACAAGGCAAAATATCATCTCGCCATATTTTTTGTATGTTATATCGTCCATAATGCTGGAAAAAAATGTCTTTGTTGCCTGCAGAGGAGGAAATAGCAGCATGAACTTAATAACTAAAGAGTAGAGTCAAATAAATTATCAAATTGAATTAGACATCTGCCAGTACGAGATGTCTTCTGAATGGCAATTAAAATTGCAGAGGTATCATCTAAGATCTCAATGAACTGTGGAAGAAGTTCCCGACTCAATTATCTAGGACTGTCTATCAGTCTCCCAGTTCCCGACTCAATTATCTTTGGCCATGAGAAATGTCTCTTTCATCTATCCAATACAGACTAACCCAAGATGCATGAACTGTTAAAATCCAAAAAATGTGAACAAAGATTACTACAACATTAGGAATGGATAATTCAGATAGATAGATAGATGACATTCTATCATTGCATGTAGCCTTCTGCTAGAAACTTTGCCATGCACCTCTATAAATGTTTAAGTTTCAAGACCTGCATAAGCAAACAAGAAGTAGTAGTACTATGCTTCCAAAGGACAGAATCAGCACCTTTGCATCTAATCTGAAAATACTCTTCATCGCTGTAGCGAGCACAAACGACCTGAATCATCCATGAACTGCAATTTGTTAGCCCGCCCGATCAATCAAATTGTAGTTGAGCAAACAGAAGCATGACACATATTTGCAGCCAGAGATAACTCAGTTCCTAGCACACTCACAGCAGGCCTGATAAAAGGAATCCCATCCAAACCTTCAGGAACCACCTGCCCACCCAAACGAAAAGGATTAGCAACTGTTTCTCAATGATAATTAAACACCACAACCAGACAAAACAAGCAAATGATCAAGCAACATAGTGACTCACAGCTAAGAATCTGAACTCATTCTCTCTCTCAATGAAGGCAGGAACCTGCAAAACTCATTGGACTCATCACAAGTTGAAAGGATCGATTTCAATGTGTTTCCCCAGAAAAAGGTCAACACTTTCTCATGGGCAAATCAAATATAAGGCGGAGTATAGAACTGACCTCTTCTCTCTTTATCTCGAATACAGTCACTATAAGGAATTCCCCCTCGCATGGCTCCACACTCAAGCTGGAGACCTCCTGAAACCATCACATGTCACCAATTAGAGCAAAGAAGCAGCCTTTGAAGCTCAAAAATGCCTAATAGCACTAATTCGAAGGAACTCAATTCTTACCCCCGTCTCCTCGTTGGAAATGCCACGCTCGAAAAATATCGGCGCAACGTGAGCAAAGACGCGCCGGAACCCTCGGAGCACCGCAACCCGAAAGTTTTTGAGATCGGGGAAAGTGCTCCTCGCGCTCCTCTCTGCCGCAGGAAGGGACCGATCAAGGGGATCGGGGCGTCAGAAAGAGGAAGGAGAGGAACTGGGGAGAGGCGATGAGGGGTTACCGGAGAGGAGAGACCCGAAGCCTACCACGGAGAGGTAGCCATCGGGGTCGACGAGGGCATCGAAGTCGGGGGCATCGTGTAGCTCGGTGAGGCTGCCGGGAGTCGAGAAGGAGCCCGGATACGCCATAGGAACGGGGACGTCGCGGAGGGGCGAGTGCGCACGGCGGCAGAGATAGGGCGGTCCGGCCACCGGAGGTGGTCGGACGGGCGAGCAATGGGGTGGGAGCAGGCAGGGGCGAGAGGAGAGGACCACGGGGCCGTTGGACCTCGATCGGACGGCGGTAGATGAGGTGACGATGGGTCGCAGGGGAGCCAAAGCCTTCATCGGCGTTGTATGTTACCAGCTGTTTGTTACCGGGTTTATGAAGGCCCGTTACACAGTATACATAACGGTTTAATTAATATAACGGTCACAATTAGTAGTGGTGTTTGCAAGTTTAAGGAGCATTGAAGTCAACTCCATTTCCTACACCACTTAAAAATCATGTCCGAAAGCTATAGAATTCCTTTGGGAATTAAAATTAGCTCTTTTTCTCTCTTTAGAATTCTTTCACAATTTTGTAGAAATTGTCAATATAATGCCTATCGACTACAAATTCAACTATTTTTAGTTAACCTACATCCTGTCTAAGATAATATTACCAATTTAAGTTTCATTAAAAATAATCATTGTGATAATTTTATCTCAATTGCGTAATCTTCTCTAATTTTCCTTTATTTTTATAAAGTTTTTTTATAAATATTAATTAATATTATCAATAAAATAAAGGGATATATTTATTTATTTTACTTATATATAGTATTAAAATTAGAAGTAAATTATTTGTATATAATAAAATATTATAAATATCTAAGGGTGGATTCCTAAAAAAACTTAAATTTTGGGTTTTTTCTTGATGAGCATTTTAAATTTAAAAAAATTCGTAAAGCATCCCTTAGATTACGATGAGCGAGCAGTGTTGTTAAGCATAGGATAGTTAGGTATGGGGTAAGGGGGTTGTATCTTATAGGAGCAAAATAAATATTTTTAAAAAATATTTTATAATTTTTTTAAAAAAAGTTAGATCGTTATGTGAGAAAAAAATCCAAGGGTAGGATTTTTTTTTTTTTTTTTGACAATTGACCTAATATCTAATTGTCTATAATTATTTTACTTGCCGAGAATGATCGAAAAGCCGCGTGTCAAAATCGCAGTGGTCGAGTGACAAGTTAAAACGGGAGGTCATGCGAATTGAAGGAATCCAGTTAAAATCGCAAAGCCGCGTGTCAAAATCGCAGTGGTCGAGTGACAATTTAAGATAGGAGATCAGGCGAAATGAAGGAATCCAGTTTAGCATTCTTGGAGCGGATCCTCGCCTCCCTCTAGCCATCTCGCGCCGTTCGATCGAACTTACCTTGGATTCGTTCGTGTTTGCGGGCTTGGTTTTGGCTGAATCCAATTGTTTTCCCCGGCTTCCGATGCTTCAGCTTCACCAACCCTCGGTTTGTCCTTAAGGGAACCCTATTTCCGCCCTTATCCGTTCCCGACAGGACCCCCCCCTGCCTACTCCCTCGGTCGGAACCCTTTGACTTGTTTCGTCGAAGATGGATACCAAGCTCAAGCCTTCGTTTTGATTCGATTGAGGGTTTTGTTTGGTTGGGCGGAAAGGTAAGCACCGCGGATCGGCTTACGTTTGTTCGTTGGTCGTCGATTTTTGGTTATATTTGGCAAGATCAATGTTGTTTGGTGTGGAAAAATCCCTTTTTTTTTTTATTGTTCTTTCTCGGATGCGAAAAGGAACTGAAAATGTTGCCGTGCGTCCTAAGGTTTTGATGAAGAACCCTAGATTCTACCAGGAGAATGTTGGTTGTTTTCTTCGATGGATGTTTTCGGATTAGAAAAAGGATGGACTTTTGGCAGCGACTTAATGATCTTTGACCTTTTTGGAATGCAGGATGGTGGCAGTTCTGCAGCAGAGGAAGTGTTCTCCTATACATGCTGGCAAACAATGATTTGAAAGCTACTAAATTTTGTGACTAGGAAGGCTGGATTTATGGTTATCATGGATAAGAATTGTTTGGGTGAAGGAGATCCTGCGTTTGATTTAGAAAGTGGCGTGAATTCTGTGAATAAAGAACAGCAAGAAGCAAAGGAAATCGTGTTTACTGCTGGACAGGATAAAGGAGTACTGGGTAGGGTGTGGAATGGCTTTGCCGCTATTAGTGCGTCGATAAAAGGTGAAAGAGCTGTGAAGCTTGATCATAGTACATCTAACTCTGTAGAGCTTCCTCTCACAAACGAGGAAGCTTTGGCGGACAAGAGGCTTGGACAAGAAGCAAAGGTGGGCCTTTCGGAGAAGAAAATTGGAGTCGAGAAGACAAAAAAGAAGGGTTGCAAGAAACCTCCCAAACCACCTCGGCCTCCCAACTCTCCACCTTTGGATGCTGCAGACCAGAAGCTCATGAAAGAGATTGCAGAGGTTGCGATGATGAAGCGGGCAAGGATTGAACGGATGAAAAAGAAGATGAAGAATGCCAAGTTGACACATTCCAACGGCAACTTTTGGGCATTTCTTATCACTATTCTTTTTGTCATTGTTATAATCTGGCAAGGTGCGATGCATCCCTAATACATGTTGATAGTGTATTGGAATAGGATTTGTTACTTTTAATTTGCAAAGAAAATGTCATGAGAAGTAGATAACTTGTTGATGTTTTTTTTCCAAATCTTGGCATTGTCATACCATATTGCTGCTTCCAATTAGCATTGGATGGACTAGACTCTCAACTAACTTGACAGCTCTTCTTTGGTTGTTGATGTTACCTATGCTACTTGTATATGCTGGAACTAAATCTGTTGATGACATTGTGCATCTTTGTTTTCTAGTGTTGGTTGATTAATTTGCATAGCAACTTTACGTATGACATGCCTCACCATACTTAGAATTCCATGCCACTGTAAATTGTTTGTTACATGCCTATATGTTAGATAATACGAGGAAAGGAAGGAAAGAATTGCTTTTCATTTTGATATTCCTTTTATTATTCTTTTCGCAACAATTTATGTGTAAGAATGTTGCCCTGGAACCAATCAAAATTTTTGTGAAAATTACATTAGTTAATTTGATAGGTCAAACCCTATTTGCAGTCTAAACTGTTAGATTCAAAGGTCTATTTGATTCATATAGTTGAGCATTAAAATTTTATTATTTGAATGTGATGAATATGTTTCTTGTGCATACTAAAGGATTATACTGATCATCTATCTCTATTTGCATTATTTTACAAGCAAACTTTGAAGACTTAGAAGCCTTTTCTGTCGGCTATCCAACTAGTTTTTAAGCCCATAGTTTCAAAGTGGCTTTGTTTTTTTTTTTTTTGTATACTATAATTTTCCCTATGTTATAATGCTTTGCCTACAAATAGATGCTGCTCTAACATGCTGATATATGGTAACTACTTCATGCATCCATATTTGTTATTAAAAAAAATGTTTGAGCTCTTATGTTATGCTAGTCACCGATAGTGCTATTTTCTTCTCCTTGGAGCTTTTCTTTAAAAGTAGAAACTCATGATACAATAACATGTTTATGCAATTAATAATTGTGCCACATTTCACCCCTTCTGTTCGAGTATCTCAAGCAACATTCGTGGTCCGTACTTTTGTATAGGTCATGTATGCCTTAGATGGCTGAACATTCAGTTGTCTTGGAAGACATCTAAGATGTTGATCCCAATAGATACATTCATTTGTGTCTTTTGAGTTGTTTGTTTTGTGGATGATTAGGACTGCCAGATGATTCAAGTCACTCACATATGGTCATCAACAGCTTTGTTCTAGTTTTGATTAAGTGCTAGCTCATTCTAAGCAAGTAAAGTCTGGTCCTGAATTGTACACCAGAGCTTTACTTTTTGAGTGAAGTCCAGACAGGCCTTCACTGGTGTGTGGATCTGGCCTTTGATCTGCTTCAATTATGTTCCACTGTTTGTAATTATTCAAACGAGCCTTTGATTTGAAATTTCGAGTTTTTTTTTTTGTTTTACCTCAGCCTTGATCAGTGGTGCTCTGTTATAAAGCTGCCTCCAACATTTGATTTGCTTCATAATTGAAGCTGTTTTGCCAGTCAAGCTTAAGCTGGAATGTTAGTCTCGTAAGACACTTCAAACTCTTTGCGTCACTTGATTCTTGTTGGTTCCAGATAAACTTTATTTGATTCCTACATTACTTATTCATGAAGCAGGGTCCCAAGAATACTCAAGGATAATAGTCTGGTCTTAGTTTTGATTATCAATTATGTTATCCTGTGTCTTCATCTGCAGAAGTAGGTATTATATGCATTAGTGGGTTAGTATTCAGGGTCTTAAGATGGTTATGTTAGAATGCTTTTAGTTGAGTTTTAAACATTCACTTTCGTTGTCATCACACATGATGTTACATGCAATTAATGTTTCTAACAATGGCCCATTTTATATTTGATCCTTGCACTGATAAGGTTGTGGAACGGTTTTGCACAAAAGATCAGCCATACAACATGATTACACGAGGAATTAAATTAATTTACCAATGATCCTAACATGTCATTTTAGTGTTGTTATGTGTAATATTTATTTTTTTCCCAACTTAGAAAATTACTATCTAGGTTTTACTATTTGGTTGTCAGGCTTCATTTTGTTTTTTTGGGTGTGTTCACAGGGGTTATTTCTCGAGGCAGTTCCAGTTTCAGCTTCCACGGTTCTCCCGAATCATCTGTACGAGCTAGGGGTGGATTGATTTCCATTCAGTTCTACAAGAATGCATCAAGAAATGTTCTTCATGCTTCTAGCTCAGCATCCCCCAAGTATATTCCTTGTGCTTTAGCTATGTGTTATATTTTGTATTAAAAAATTTACTGTGAGATGGCTTGGAGTCCATTTTCTAATGTTCTCATGCCTATTCTGGCTGGGGAAAAAAGATTACCGATATTTAATAAAAACTTGCATTTCATTGATAACCAGGTAGATTGCATTCATGCCATGAGTAAATTCAATTTTAGTCAGCACATTATCTTCTTTCTGGTCATGCAATTGAATATTGTTGTACGGCAAATTGCTTCTACCATGTGTATTGTTTCTGGCTGCAGCAATGTATCCGGTTGAGATGATCGACCATAAGAGGCCATCGGGAAAGGGTCTGGAAGCTTTACAGACGAAAACTTGCCACCACCTGACTTCCACAATGTTCTCGGTGGCATTATTGCGGAATAAGCACAGATATGTGCAGAGATCAATAATTGCGGTGTGGCTCCTAACCCAGTTGTGTATATGAACAGAGTACTAATAAACTTTTGTACATTACGGTGGACACTTGTGCTGGGATTTTGGAGATCTCCTAAGGCCTACAACATGTTCTTGACATTTGACCTTTTTATTTTTTATTTTTTTGTGGTTACCCAGCAGTCTTTGACCTGATGCTGAATAAAACCTTCCCTTTGGAGAAAGCTTGAAACCGATGTATACAATTAATGTGATGTCCTGTTTCATTAATTATGATTTAAGGAGCTAAAGAATAAAGATGGCAGGGGGCATTTTTCATTGTAGGCTTATTATAAAGGGCTTGAGGCTACAAGAACTGTTGTTGTTTCTTTCTTCTTTCCATTTTGTGATATTTTCTTCTTTCCTTTTTAAGATTCTGCTGTTAACCCAGAGAACAAGTTCTATCTGAGATCCCCTAAGAAATCTCAAGTTTTTCTTTTTAATTGAACAAACTAGCATCCAGATTTAAATTGGGGATAAAGAATTTATAGTTCCTGCCTTACCATTTGGTCATTCTTGGTCAAACATTATAAAATTCAGGAGAAATAGGAGCCATTAATTATTTGTTTGGTTGTTTTGAATTAGTGAAAATGTTCTTCAATTTGTATCTCAAATTATTATGTTTTATTAGTAACATAATAAATCAAATGTGGGAGGGCTTCATTCTTTCTTTGCGCCTGGATGATGTTGCAAATTCTCAACAACTGTGTTTATTTCTTTGTTTAGGCATGTTGTGTCAATTTTAACCATAGCATTGTAAATATATTTTTTTTTCTAATTATCCTTTCATATAAAGTATTATATAACCACAGATTTGGATTATTTTATTGCAACACTAACCACTAACATGTCACAATTAAGATGCTAGCTCATTGGATGAAAAGGTGAGAAAATATGTGATAACATAATATTTGCTAAATAATTTATGCATTCCATACAAATGACATAACGACTTCATGACAATTAAATAAATATCTTATGTGGTACAATGGTTAAGAAAACAAAAAGTGAGGATAAAGCAGCTTTTTCTTCCCAAAAACAACATCCTCTAACATGACGAACTTGCAGCATTTCCTCAGTTCATTTGTTATTTTAGACGATACTAAATGCTGACTGCAGCGATGATGTCAAATGCGATGCGATTGTCTGACTGGCAAATTGTTGGATCTGTTTCTTGGCATCTGAAGCACAGTAAAGGGGAAAAGAATGAGGTGAGAACATCAAAACAGGAGTATTTGTCACTTGAGATCTCTAGCAGCAGTTCTCAAGAAGAAGGGCAAAACATGTCTCGAATAGTTAGTATGCAATAAATAATGTCTCATCAGGAAGGAAAAGGAAAACCCATAACATCAGTAGTTGAGCATTGCTATAATTGAATTAGGAATTGAAAACACTTCTTACAAGAGCAAAAGAGAAGGAAAAAAAAAAAAGGCATCTTGAAGTCATATTCACATGAAATGGGTACCTTGGATTTGAGAATAAAAAGCCCAAACAAATATATGCTTCATGCTTCCATATTCCAAATGCAATAATTCACTTGCTTTGATGTGTTTTCTGATTACCTTCTAAACAACAGCATATCTTTGCAACATAATAATCCATAGATTATTATTCTTACAATATGCGTAACAGAAGTGAGATATCTAACGAGAGACGTATTCATATAATGCACTTTCCAGTGTCCAACAAAAAAGTAGTATAGATGCTAACTCCTAAGATAATTTGTTCAGTTCGATCTGGGTTTTGACCGGATGGGGTTTCTTTACGTTAGTAACAAAGCTAAGAATTATCCAGTATATGAAGCATACAAGCACAAAACATTGGATATGTTTGGCTCATAAACAGTGTTATATATCTAGAAAACACCATGAATGATCAAATCTAACCACATGAGACATGTACCTTTACGGCATTTAGTGAAGCCAACAATGTTTGCAATGCTGAGGCTTAAACAAACTCCCACAACTAGTAGATAATCTGCTTGAAACCTTATAAGTGAAAATATCGCAAGGAAAATCCAAGCAACAGCCTGCAACACGATGAATGTACTTTAAGAGAATTGGTATTGCAACTTAAATAGCAACTGCATAATTCAACTTTCACTTGCGAATTACATGTATCTCACAACTTTTCATTTGCATGGGCAGAGAAACAAATGAAGGTGCAATGGAAGTGAGAAATGCTAAAACAACAGGGAGAATCATGCCTCCCGGTATTGGAAGAAGCGATAGGTCAAACAGAGTAAACCATACAAGCAGATGGACATTGAAGATGACAAAACTATGAAGATACAACACCTTACCCGAGAAAAAACAATAATAATAATGCGCAAGTGGAAATACAGGTCAACAAGAATAATTCAAAGATTTTGAAAGTAGTTTTTTCTCTGAATGATAAGGAACATATCACTCATGAATATTCATTTAAGCTTTATTAATTATTATTTTTATTTTAAGTTCTGGTTATGACTTAAAGTTGATGTAATAGCTAATTAGCTAAATTCAATCCAGTTTGAATTTGTTTCGACATAAATAAAAGATCCTATTATCATGTCAGATATTGAATCATGTATAACCTTGTTGGAGATTTTTTTTTTTCTGGCTTCCAACTTTTAGTTCCACACTTGTCTCTACCCACATGAATTCATATGTGCCTATGAACCCAAAAATCCTATGTACAATAAAGAATGCCTGTGCGCCGTGTCATCCTTACATGAACTGTTCCTTGCTTGCTGGTTTGAAATCAAGCATGCCTCTGCTCGATAGATAACAAGAATGGACAACATAGGATGCTTGTTTAGCATCCTTAAGAACAAGTGATTATATAAACAATGCAAGTAATAACTATAATGAATTAGACACCTTACCGTGATATAAAGCGTCCACCAAAAGAGCCAGGAATCCTTCTTGTTCATACGCGCAAGAGACTGTAAAGATAATAGATCAAAGAATAAAATTGGATGGGAATTCGCATTGTACTCAATCAATCAATCCCCCAAATGACACTCGAACTAGATAGAGAATGCCAGAACCTCCTGATCCAAGCATTCGAACTTCCAGACGCTCTCTCCTCGCTCATCAATCTCATTCCACCACCTCAGCCCGACCAGTATCCTCCCGCTGACGTTCTTGACGACCCAGAAATCGAGAGCCGCAAGAAAGACAGTGACCACGAAAATGATCACAAAACTATCGATGAACAGCGCTGAGAGTATGTAGAAAGCCAACGATGCAGCCTATCGACATGAAAGCAAGCAAACTCATTGCCACGATAACAACAACTAGTAACTGGTAATCATTGTCAAAGAACACACCTTGAAGAGAACATGGAAAAGGCAAGTTTTTGGATTCGCATAATTCTCCTCAGTAGTCTGCAAACAGTATATACAAAACGATCAATAATTTCCGAAATTAACTGAAATCTCATATTGCGAACATGAATTCCAGCACGAAAGCCCTAGATTCCAAGATCCACGAGAATCTAGCTTCCTTTCTCGATCAATTCCACAGGAGAAAAAAAACCCATTTTCATCAATTCCATATAAGCGACAAGATCCGATCGATCTGAAACTAAAAGAATAGACGGGGGAATGGTGAATCGGTGGATGGATTCCATTGATGAAAGAGACATGATCATGGGGTGTTAATTCGTGGATAGGAGGGAGGGAGGCATTACCTGGACTCGCTCCATCTCGACAGCGTGTTTCTTGATCCCTTCCGGTGTTCTCGACGACGGAGTCGCATGAGAGGGTTGGCTAACTCACCCAAATATATACATTGGTAATTTTCGCATTCACCCCTCAAAAGTTTAGATTTTACACATATATATACCTAAAAAATTTAAATAGATACCATATTATTTATTTCGCACTAATATCCATTGTGAAATCGTGTATATATATATATATATACCCTCAGAAGTTTAGATTTAACACATAATACCTAAAAAATTTAAATAGATAACATATCTTTATTTCTCATTAACCCAATATATTTAAGAATCAAAAATATCTTATCCCTACTTAGTTTTATAAGAATATTGATAAAGTTTGACTAGAGATAGATTTAATAAATAAAAAGACTAAATTTTACAACCAAAATATAACATAACAAATGGTTGGATTTTATATTTTGATAATGCAATCAATTGATAAAGTTATCATCTAATCTGTGTTCAAGAAAATAATGTAAGATTATCTTTGATCATGAAAAGACAAAACGATTGAAGTATGAAAACCAGATGTTGGGCCAGAGTCAAAGAATAGGAATCGGGCCGGAAATCAAACATTGCGTTAATATCGAATGTGACGCAAGTCAACATGACGATCGATCAAGCAATATATCGAAGGAGATCATGATGCATCGAGGGTTCATATGAACAAATGACATGTTGAACAACATGATTAACACTTCGTAATAATTTATCTAGATCGAAGTAGTTTAGATTTTTAATCGAAATAGCTTTGAATGTAAATACCCAACTCAATTAAGAGATTATCAGGCCATAATTAGGGTTGATTTAGGTTTATTAGAAAGCTCATTTCAGTGAACCAAGGTCACATAGTCTTCAAAGACGCAATCTCCGGGAAGACACATTCTTCGAAATTATGTTAGGCAGTGGTACGGCCCAGGCTAGCAATACTACCACCAGAACACAGTCTCTAAGGATATGAGATTGCCAAAACCTCATAATCTCAAAAAATTTGAATTTTGGCTCTGATTTTAAATTCATTTGTAGCCTATATATACCCCACCTATTCTTGCTTAAGGACGTAAGAATTAAGAATAAAAAGCTTGTAAAATGTTATTGTAATTCTTTAAAAGCTCTCTCTAATTTCTTCTTTGTATAGTTTTTTATTTAAGGAAGAGCTGAGAGAATTATAAAGATTATCTCCTGAAGATTTAAAATGAGAATAGAGTTATAGGAGGATAGTTGATCCTTACTCATTAAAAGGAATATCAATAGTGGAAGTCGATGACATTAATGGAGGAGGAATCAAGAGTAGACGTAGGACTTCTCATGTCCTCTATATTGTTTACTTATCTTTATATATTATTTTACTTAATCATTATCGTTCTACAAATACTTTTAAATTTAAATAATTTTTGGATTTAAGATTTATCGAATAAATACTACATAAATTTAATTTTAAATAATTTTTAGATTTAAACTTTATCGAATGAATACTTAAATCGACATAAATTTTTTATAAGCACTAATTCATCCCCCTCTTAGTGTCATTTAATCCTAACACAAATATTCTTCTAAACTAAAATATTAAAATATAAAGATTATTTATTATTTAAATTTAGGCTTTAACAATATCTTATGATAGTAAGATCATTAATAATATTTTAAATATAAATTATCCTCGTATTAAAATTTAGGAGGGCAAAGACCTTATTTGAAAATATGAGGAATGATATGTAAAAACTTATTTTGTCATTTCCATCCCTACTTCATATCCGGTGCATGTATTGTCCTTAACATTCAATACTTGTTTTTAGCCTTTGTTTCTCTTTCCTCCAATGAATTAGCGATAGACCTCTCCAAGACATTCCTATAATAATCAAAGTCCTTAAATAGTTGACATCCTCATAGAATTTATAAGATAAGGATTTGAATCAATAAATAGGTTTGGTACATCTCCACGGTATCAATACTTTAAATGTTTTCTGGGTGAGGTTTGATATCATCAACATTAGATTGGTATACTATCATTAGACTGATATTTTAGATGTATAAATTTATCGATTGATATTGGTAAGTAAATATTGTACACCGCCACACCGACTGTATCAAATATATCAAATAAGGTTTGTACAATAGTATCATATCAATATTTCAGATATAAAATAAAAAATTATCAGATTAGTTTTGATTAAATAGATCTGATACATAAATAGATTCAAATTAATATTAATTATATACATATAAGATTTTAGATTACATATTTTACATTTTATTTTTGGACTGGGATACTGCGAATTCAAGTTGAGTTATTCTTTTGTTGTAAAATTAATTTTATCTTATTATATTAAAGTAAAAAACTCCTATAAGCATTTAAAAGGATTTGGTCGGACTCTTTAATATATTTATAGTTAATTTCAAGGGTAAGTTACGTATAAGAAAAAGATAAAGCACTAATGCGGAAGTTAATTTTTCAATATATATATATATATATAAGAGGGATGGGAAGGAAGAGGAAAGCGGAAATCGGTTGCGATTGCGTTCGTCACCATCTCCAAACCCGACCTGTCGAAATCTGTACTCGCCTTCTCTCCGTTTCTTCTCATTTTTCGATTCCTTCTCTTGGAGGCGATGGCGGTGTCGGAGACCGCGAGATCGGGGTCGTCGGCGGATTCTTACATCGGGAGCCTCATAAGCTTGACCTCCAAGAGCGAGATCAGATACGAGGGTGTCCTCTACAGCATCAACACCCAGGAGTCCAGCATCGGCTTGCACAACGGTAGAACATCCCTTCTCTCTCCTCCATATCGTTCCGTCTTCCCCTCCCGCGTCCTCTTCCCGGTGTTTCTTGATAATTTGCTAGTCGTTTTCTTTTGGTGCTTTATCTGGATGCTAGGGTTTCTTTATTAAAGGGTGTTGAATTTTTTGTGATTATTTTGTAGCTCTTCCGCGATTCTTTTAGGTCACAGATAGAGGTTCTCGCTCGCTCTCCATCTTCCTTTTAAATGTGATCTGAAATGTTATTGTTACGTCATGTTTATGTGGTTGTTAATCATAAATTGCATTTTGTTCAAATTTGTTCGTTATGATTGCTGCATCCAATCTCAGCTTAGGTGATTTCGAAGAGTTCGTAAGGGTTGATAGAGTGGGTTCGAATCTCTGGATCCTTATAGCCCTTGTCTCTGTCGTAAGAGCATGGTTAACGTTTGTCGCTGCATTTCCTGTCTTAATCGGCGCTTCTTGATGGCTGAGTAATCAACTTTTTAATTTGCTTTTAATTGCCTAAATTTTATATGCTTTAGTTAGAAATCTTTCCTTCCACAATACTGTCGTCTGGGATGTATATTTCTTCACATTTGGTTTTCACCATCAACTAACTAGAGATTGCAAGAAAAAAGATACGTTCTCATGCACACACATACATGCACGCACACTTCTTTCATGTTTTCTTTTGTTCATTATCTGTAAACATCTTTACCATTCTGAGTCTTTTTTAGTTGGTAGTCTATGTTTCTATGAGTTTTAATATCTTTAATTTCTGACTTATCAATGGTGTGTGTTGGATTGTGGATCACATGTGTCTGCTAACTGAATTAGTAAAATAATCAATTACCATAAGCTTACTCATAGGAATAAGATACAAGCTTGATTGTTTTCTTCAGATTTCTTTGCCCTTCACTGTCAATATTTGGGATCCTTTTAATATAATTTTTGCATACATGAGATCTTGCATATTCTGGAGCCTATTAAACTGTGAACAAGATATTCCTGCCTTGGTAGATTATAGCAGAATCCAGTTCATAAGCTAAAAGCCCATCTTGGATGTATCTCCTTGCAGCAAGTTGAAGTTATGGTGTCTACTTACATGTTAGTATTGTTCTTTTTGAAGTTGCTGACATGTGTACTTTGAAATAACTGTTATAGAGGTCCAACTAACAAGTAGCAATTCACATTTTATATTTTACCACCGGGATTACAGGTGGTGACAACAAATCTTGTTTTTGAAACATAAGTTGATAAAATATTATCACTTTGATGCAATGTTTGCAATACTGTTTCGTACCGTTTGGTACGTACTGGTCGGATAGAGAACTGCTACGTTGAGTACATCTTGGTACCTTAGTGTACTATGTGTCGGTATGGTTGATACAGCTCGGTACGTATCGTACTGACAGCTGATCGATATGCTGGTACCATACGAGATTGTGAACCTTGCTTTGATGTGTGGCACTGATGGTGTGATTGTAGTTGTCATGGCCCGAATGAATTAGTTGCTCAATAATTTGTATGGAAAGGGATTGTCACACAGGTTAACATGTTATTAATAGGTTATATATATATATATATATATATATATATATATATATATGTTTGTGTTTTTGTGTACATATATATTTACACACACACACACACACACACATATATATATATAGAGAGAGAGAGAGAGGTCACCCTCTCATTATTTACCAATGCCACACTTTTGTAGTAATGCAATCACCAATGCTCCAGTGGGCTTAACTTTTCATGGATTGTTCTTTTTTATATTTAGAAGAAGAATTTAGTTTGGTTGAAGAGTTATTTGGATATGGACAATATTGTATGGATTTGCATTTTAATAACTCTATAATATCATTTCTCAATTTTTTTTCTTTCTATTGGAAGGCCAGGAAAATATTATTGGTTCAAAGTCTTTTTCTAGCCATCTCTTTTTTCAGAGTTTTTAGGTACATGAACTACATGACAGTATAGTTTCCTTCAACCTTTTCTTTTTTATGTTTGTTTGCAGTACGCTCATTTGGAACTGAAGGACGAAAGAAAGATGGACCACAGATACCACCGAGTGATAAAATCTATGAGTACATACTCTTCCGAGGAAGTGATATCAAGGTACCATGAGTAATCAAATGACATGTATTTCTGCCTGGAGGCTAGTGAAGTTCAATGAATTTGTAAGAGGAAGCTTAGGGAAACTTATGTCTCAAGGAACATTTTGGAATAAAGTAATCTGAATTAGAAAGGCTAGGTTGAGGATCTTCATTTTTCAGTTTCTATGTTTTTTTCAGTCCAACATTCTACAATCCTCCATTTTTTTTAGACCTGTGTTTCAGTTTGCATGACTTGGTCTTGGTTGTTGTCACTTTAGCATCATTGCTGAATCATGAATCATTAGGCTTACCTGGCATGATACATTTCAGTGCCTCATGTTGTATCTAATCATTTTTGTCCTTTTTGTTCATCTTTTAATATTTTTACATGGATTTGTGTACTTGGAGTGCCTTATTGTAGTTCTTTTAGAAACATTTGTATCCTATTTAAATGAGAACAACTTTGAGTATTTGTTCACATGTATTGTTCTGAAAGGCTTAACTTCAAATTTATTTATGACTGATTTGTTTTGGTATTGTGAACCATTTCATTTCTACTGCCGTTGGGTGTTAATTTTATTTGTAATAGAAGCTGAGTTCTAGCCCCTGTGCATTGTGTGGTCCACTATATCAGTGTTCTGTGCAGCTGCTTTGATCAACAAATGGAAGCTGACTATTTTCAGCTTGATTCTTAACATAATGGATTGCCTCTGTTAAGATTTTTTTTGATTAATAGGTAGCAAGCATCACACAAAGTATAATGCACTATAATGCTGTTTATGTGAGACACTTGGTGTAAATTATTTGTGCTGTTTAAAGTTCTCGTAACTTGAAAATCTTATGTTTGCTATTGCTCTGCCTGTTGAATGGTTTATTTCTTGATATTAAGTTATCGTTTCTCTTGCTATAGGACTTACAGGTTAAGTCCTCTCCCCCAGCTCAGTCAACATCCATAAACAATGATCCTGCTATAATCCAGGTAAAAAAAATGAACTTGCAAATTTGTGATAGTCGATCATTAGTCCTTTCTTATGGTATCTTGAAATGTTTGGCAGTCACAATATCTTCGTCCTGCATCTACCTATACAAGCACACCTTCTGTTGGAAGTGGAAGTGTAGCAAATCTTGGTTCTCAGACAGCTCAGTCGGGGCTTGCAAGCTCAACATTTCAAGGAAGTTTACCTCTTTATCAACCTGGTGGAGGCTTGGGGACATGGGGTTCCTCACCCACCCCTCCAACTGTAAATGGTTCTGGACTCGCAATTCCACCTTTGTATTGGCAAGGATATTATCCCCAATCCAGTAGTCTTCCTCATTTACAGCCAACAACGTTGCTCCAGCCACCACCAGGGTTGCCTATTCCTCATTCCATGCCACACCCATTTCAATATCCTGGAATGAATCCATCCTTTCCATCTGGATCTCAGAATTTGCCTGAGATTCCTCCACTTCCACATGGTACTGCTACCCCAACCTCTGGTCCATTGCCATCAGTGTTGGATCCGTCTTCAGCAAGCACTCTGGAAACAACATCAACTCTGTTGCATAATAGAACTCCGGTAACAACTGTTCCTGCAACAACCTTCAGCATTAGTCTGCCTTTGGTGCCTCTTTTGACTTCTAATTTTGAAAAGACTGCACCCATGCTCCAGAGTATGCCTTCTGTTGTTAGTAGCAAGCCTAATACAGAACCTGGTTCAACCGTGGCACATTTATCTGTTTCACAGCCAGTACCTTCTGCTGTTGTTTCATCTAGTTCAAGCCAAGTTGAAAAGCCAGTCGGTTTAGTGACACCAGGTCAGCTGTTGCAGACAGGCTCCTCCATGCTTCCTTCATCTCATCCCTTGCAGACGAGCCAAACAGATGCTGATGCTAAAACTCTTGAAGATAAGTCTAAGCCATTGCTTCATGAACCATCATGTAGTTCAGCAGCAGAAGCCAAGGAGCCCATATTCTCATTGCCAAAATCAACCATGCAGAAGGTATGCTAATACTTTGTTGTTGACATTGGTATAAAATGTGGTACCATTAACCCATTCAATGTGGTACCACATTGGTATAAAATGTGGTACCATTAACAACATTGGTATGTTGTGCCATGTTGTTTACATTGGTTCAGAATGTGATAACATTCAATCCATTCAGCGGTCCCTTCAATTGATAAATTAATTACTGCATATGTCAGTTCTGGATTACATTGGTTGAGTGCGTTAACATTAAACCTGTTCAGCAGTAGGTGACTGTTACTGTTTTGTTTACATTGGTTTAGAATGTAGTAACATTCAACCAATTTAGCAGTATTCTTTTGAGTGATGAATTACTTACTGCATCTGTCAGTTCTAGAATTACTAAAAGATCAGGAAGCAATGTTCCAAAAGGTCAGGTATTTCTGATTTGCTTGGTGAGAACATGGACCTTATATCATTTAGACAAGATGCAGTGATGCTTGATTTCTTTTAGGATTCCTTCTCTCTTCATTTGTTAAGTTGGAAATAATCCGACAGATAACTGCTTTACAGACAGCCTGTTCAGCTACTGGATTTGTCTTATTTTCTATTCAGCTACTGTTACTATCTCATCTAAGTGGCTCTTTATCTCTTCATTTGTTAAGTTGGAAATAGTCCAACAGATAGGCGCTTTATCTCTTCATTTGCTTGGTGAGAACATGGACCTTATATCATTTAGACAAGATGACAGTGATGCTTGATTTCTTTTAGGATTCCTTCTCTCTTCATTTGTTAAGTTGGAAATAATCCGACAGATAACTGCTATACAGTTGGCCTGTTCAGCCACTGGATTTATCTTATTTTCTCTTCAGCTATTGTTACTATGTCATCTAATTCTGGAGATGCATTCAATACTGTTTTTGAAGGATAATGTATTTGATGATGGTGTTTATTGAATTTCCAGTCAAACGGAGCTGCTTTACACAATTATTACAACAGGGGTCGTGGAAGTGGAAGAGGAAGAGGAAGAGGAAGAGGAAGAGGAAATGAGGTACCTATGATTTTCCTTATATCTGTTCTACAGGAACAACATTTCAGAAATAGGATAGATTTAAATGTCTTCGGAAGTTCAAAGTTACTGCATTTGTTGACCTTGCTTTGTTCTCTTTAGTCGCCATTATATTTATTGGAAAAGTCAGACAACCTTGTATGATATAAACATTTGCATATTAGGTTCTTAGGTAGATTTGGAAAATATGCAGTCACTTCTAGTGCTTGTTACCCAAACCATAATATAGCAAGGTAGAGGATGTCCATGAGACTCCTTTGAACTGGAGTGTTTTCCAGAAAAGTGCCCCCTTGAAGGAGTAATGAATTCAGGTGCATCTTGAGAGAATTGATTTGATGATCTTTATGAAACTTGTCTGATAAACATTAGAAGTTGAGAGGCACTTATCACTGTGATATTATTGTTCACAAACTAGTGAACCTTAGACACTTTTCTTTCATGAGCTTTTTTCCCTGCACTTTTTAGGCCATAAATACTGGGGAAGGTTCCTCATGTTGATTAGCTACTTAGTGGTTAACATGAGAATCTAACATGCGACATGAGCAGAAGCACCCATGTCTGTAGCTCTGACACATGTTACCTAACCAACCCTTAACTAACCCTCTCAAGACAGTATGTTGAGGTAGTTGGATTCATTTGTATGTCAAAAAGCTATTTCTTTTCATTTAAATATATACTGATATAATTACTAATATATTTACGTAGTTACTTTTGTTTAACTATAAAATGGTCATCAAATTTTTAAAGCAGATTCTTCTTTCTCTTTGAGCTCCTAATTGGAAGTGCTTCTTGTCCGGTGTTGCAGCATTCACGTCCTGTGACTAATTTTACTGAAGACTTTGATTTTATGGCGATGAATGAAAAGTTCAACAAAGATGAAGTCTGGGGTCACCTTGGCAAAAATAAAGCCCATTGGAGGGACAAACATGGAGAACTGATAGAGGACGAAAGTGACTATATTCTGGAGGAAGATGAAGAAGCTTTAAAGCTTGTGACCAAGGTAGTCAAAGTGCATTTTACATGATTTTGCTGGTGTTTGTCATGGTCCTCTGGTTGCATTTGTTTGCCTAAGAAAGTATTGGTGCTCTTCAACTCCATTGCTCACTTTGTTTTTTCCTCCATAAAGCCTGTTTATGTTAAGGACGATTTCTTCGATACACTTTCTTGTGCCACCTTTAATCATGGGACACGTGGTGGGAGGACTAGATATTCAGAGCAGTTGAAGATAGACACGGAGGTATTTAGGTGTCTCCTCAATAGATATCTTTGCCATAATCTGTACTCGGTTTATAAACTTAGTTCGACTTCCTTTATGCAGACATTTGGTGATTTTAGAAGACATCGACCAACTCGAGGTGGTGGACGTGGCTTTCGGGGTGGTGGTCGTGCTCGAGGGTCTTACAATGGCAGGGGCTATGGATACGTCAACAGGGGACGTGGTTATGGTCACCCGCATCACACTTCCTAGTAATAACTTTTGCTAGCATCAGTTTTGGTGCCGGAAGGCTACTATCAGCTGAATCAGAAATTGACTGATTTTTCACTGGAGCTCAGCCTGAAAAAAAGAAAAAAAAAAAAGAAAATTGTAGTCCGAGTTCTTTTCCAGTTGCCATATAATTGCTCTTGAAGCAGCAGCAACAGCCACAAGGTATGAAGGGCTTCATTTCTATCTAGTACTTGAGCAAACAACTTCTGCTGTTTCTGGTCTTTATGCATCTTTCATTGCAGTGGTTAATCTTCACCGAGGCGATGCATGGGTTACTTGGAAGTTTTTAACATTTGTGATGCATCTTTCCTTGTAGCAGTAATATTCATCACTATGCATAGTTTAACGTCAGTTTACTCAGAAATGAGAAATTTCATCAGTTAAAGTCTGCCTATGCACCCTTTTATCGTCATTAATCTCCATTAATCTTTTCACTAAGCTGTATGAGTATTCTCACTTATTTTGTTGGCGGCCTCGATCATGGTCATTATGGCTAGTATTCTCTAGTCAGATCGCAAGTTCATTCTAGTATTCTGCCTGTCTTTTGCTCCATGAAGTTAATTTGATGATTTTTCATAAGACCAACTTTTGAGTGTTAAGTATACACAGGTCACATTATGAAGGTTCCGCAAGCACAATTTAGAATTATACCAACTAATCTGGTTCGAATTAGTTTTTTTAATAAATTAATTATTCGATTCAGTTAATCAAATTTCTTTCACAGCTGAATTTTTGATACCAAATGTTACGAGGGAAAACATGGAAAATTGATTAGTGTTTGTAAAAATTTTCGTGTGCAAAAAGTTGAAAAAGAACGAACCATTAATCCCATGCCGCCAAGTGATTAAGGAATTAAATTAGATATATTGATTTTGACGGACGGCCTAAATATTGATTTTGCGTAAATCTAAAAAAACTATTAAAACTTCGAAAGTGTTTGTGAATTGATTAATAACCGACATACGAAGAGAGAGTGTTAATAAACCAACGAAACCTTGCACCGATGGTTTATTATTACTCGGACCACGTGTTTGCCTTTGAACCGTTGGATGGAGAGACTCTGCGACCGTCGTGACGTGCGTGGAGTCCCAGGACCGGACGAGCCTCTCTGCCTTTCGAGCCTTCCGTCCTTGGGCTGGAGCCTGGCAAACCCTAGGCGGGCGATTCTTTTCCCTCGAGGGGCACGATGGAGCTCTAAATTCCTTCCTTTTGAGAAATAATCCTTCCTTTTCTTCTTATTCTTCGTACCGATGGGCTCACGGTTGCTCGTCTCCCCGCCTTACCTCCTCGCGTCCGAGCCTCCGCGCAGGCTCCCCGTCGTCGTCGCCCGACCGCGGTACCGCCCATTTTTGCGCTGCCATCACTTGACATCGAGGAGATCTCCGCCTCCGGTTTCTTCCGTCGGATCCTCTTGGGCCGATTCGGATGACAGCTTGCATGACGGCGTTGGCGGCTGGTTCGTCCGCAAGCTCAGGATCGAGCAGGAGGAGAATGGTAAAAAATATTCGTCGGCATTTACACCTTTGATCCATTATCATTTTATTCGGTTTCCTTAGAAATGGAAGAAAAAAAATCCATCTTTTTAATTGCTCTAGTTGCAGCGCGGTCAAGACTCCACCTTGTTGGCATTGTGGCTTCTGCGGCGATCTTGTTGGCCGCGCTCACATATTACCGTTCGGCCGAAAGAGGTTCTGATCTCTAGCACCTCTTCACCATTGTATCTAATTGTCGCTTTCTATAATTGCTTCTTTCCTTGAAATTCTTTTCAGTTTGTCCACCATAAGATGTACAACATAGCTTGTCATGCTCTTTTTTGTTTTTTTTTGCCTGTTGCCCTTTCCCTATCGATTGAATGTTGAATGTAGTGTAACCTTTAGAATATATCTCTGGTCATACAACCTTTCAGCGGACAGTGAAGCTGGATGGTGCTTCATCCAACTGTTGCACAGAACATATTTTTTAGGTAGATAGAGAACCCAACAAAGGGGCTGTTGTTACTTTTCATTTGATGAAAAGTTGTGGTAAAGCTGAACCAGTGATTAGGAATTGATTTTGTTTGTCAATTTGGTAGCTTATTGGGCTGATTTTGTTACTATCTTGGTGTTATTTCAAAATTTGTTGTATAACAAGCTAGAATCTTTTATAGGGAATCCCCTTATGCTTTTATGCAGACATCTGTTGGTACGTTTCCCTCCAATTTCGAAATTCATCGACTTAAGATCAAAGATCTGAGTTATGCTGTTGTAATCTGTGGTAATATTTTAGGAATTTCTTATGATATTGTCGAAAAAGAACATATATCACATGTAGATTGGTCCATGAGGTTTTTCTCTTCTGATTATTTTTTGATTCACAACCCACTGATTGAGATAATATTTAGTATATAACATAAAGAACGATATTTCTTTGCTGATCAGTAACAATTATATATGTCGGTTTGCATGAAGAATGAAAGCAAGTCATACATTTAATGGTGAAATAAGTTAATACATGGATGTCTTGACTGCAGATTTTTGTTCACTCCTTACAATACTGTCTCCCATGTGCTTTGCTCTAAAAGAGCAAAGATTCAAGCTCTACCAGTTCATCATTTGCAAGTGACCTTAAATTCAATGCTGCCAGCTTGATTTTTATACTTTGTCTTTGATCTTTTTAGGTGGGCCTGTAGACAAGATTGAGGTCCTTTATTTTTCCAGATGTTTGATCAAGCTTTTTGTTTTGGGTCATTAGCAATTTTATCAATAATAAAGTTACACTTGTCAAGATTGTTTTGCAGTGTTCTAATTCAAAATTTTGGTCTCCGTGTGTTGCTTGCTCTAATCTAGCTAACATCCATCCCATTGAGCTTTTAGCATAGGAAATCCCTCATTGGGTGCCCCTCCATTTATGCAGCTCTCTTGTTTGAGCTTTATGCTAATTATTTTGTTTTATAGATATATGTTCCTAATGACAAACAACAACCTTTTGTGTTTCTTATCCTGGCAAGTAATTGACGAACATAGTGAAACACTGAACGATTCCCAATTTCATGTTTTGCATGTAATATTCTTGTTGCAATAATAATAGAATATAAAAATTGTGACAATCCTTCAACAACCCAGCAGTTTGCTTAGTCTGCATATGCTGATCCACATTTTTCCCCATGAGAGTTGACATTTGACAAAGTACAGCATATTTTGCAGGCTTCAAGTTTTGCTTTACTGTTCCATTTCACACTATTTATGAGAAGTTGATGCCAGTGGGATCTGAGAAGGATCCAGATAGTGATATTACATCCACCACATTTGAAGTTGAGCAAGCTTCAGAGATCAAAATGGATGAAGAGGCTAAACCAAAAGAGAACAACTCAGCAGGTTTGAGTCAAATCTAGATGTTTTTGAAGCAAAAATTCTAAATTAGTATTTACCTGATGGCACTCGCGTAAGATCTGCATGATAGTGACATGCAATAACTGGTGTCTGTATATTTGATAAGCCATTTAACTTTAACCTAGTGTCTCAACTTCTTGATGACTTAATTTATTCAGAATAGATGTACTATGGTACCACCTTTTCAGTCTTCATTGTTTAAATTTATGGTCTTTAGGAAATCTTAGTGTAATCTCTCAACACTTTCTTCTTCTATGTTTTCTTTTTAACATTTAAGATTCAGGGGCAAGAAAACAAATCATTGTTCCGGTTGCTGCTGATATCACACAACAAGAAGCTGTATCTGTTTTGAAAAAGCTGAAGGTTTGTAGCTGGAATCCTAGCTTCTTAAGCTGCTGTGCTTAGAGTGTTGCTTGATTTTGGAGAAAGGTAGATTGGGACAAGTAGATGTTATATCTTTTAGACAGTTCTGCATGAGCAATCAAATGCCACTTATGATTTTTAGTACTCCTTGGACTTAAATGGAAAATGTTGCATGTTGTTTGGGATTTCTGGAATTCTTCTGTAATCGACAAGAGATACCATATATTTTTATGTTCATATGCTACAAGAGGACAATGCATCGAACCGAAAGCCTGTAATAAAATTAGTAGTAATTCCTTAATTCTGGTCATCTTGTATTAAGTTTAGTCATGTTGACTGATACAAAATTGGTGGCAGCATATACTATATGAGCCTCTGGTCATTTATTTGAATTGTTATATAATCTAAAAATGACTTTTCCATGTGCATTCCTAGCAATTCAGTTTGTTAATCTATCATTCTTAGTCAGCAGAAATTGATGATTTGAGCGCTGACTAGATGTGGCCTTGGTTTGTTTGTAATGATACTGTTTCTTAAGTATGCAAATAAGTGGATGGAAGTGATGGTTGTTTTACATGAGCCATATACATTTCAACAAACAGTCTTTATTCAAAGATGAGTCTAATATTTAAAATTTACTTCTTAGTCAGGTTGTTTCTTGACACCCTTGTGTTGTCTCAGATCATAGAAAATGATGTCAGTGCTGATGGATTGTGTACCAGAAGAGAATATGCGAGATGGTTTGTCAAAGCTAACTCTATGTTAGAAAGGTATTTGGAGGAATGAGATTCCTACATTAAGTTTACTACCTGAAGTCCCTTTTAGAGTAGTAACTTGTAGATCAGTACAGGTAAATAGTTTGTTCTTTAATTCTTTCATACATACTTCATAGGAACCCAAAGCACAAGATACTTCCAATAAATTCAGCTGCTGGTCCATTTGTTACAGCATTTGATGATGTGAATATTGATGATCCTGATTTTTGTTGCATTCAGTGTAAGTTTCTTAAGATTATGTGCTGAAAACCATATAAACTTTTTTGTTAATTACTTTGGTTCTGATATTATAATCCAAAACAAAAGCACTTGCAGAGGCTGGCATAGTCCTTAGTAAGCTCTCTGCTCTGAACTCATCTAGCATTTCAGACATTTCTGGTGACTCGGAAAAGATCTATTTTTATCCAGAAAGGTATACTAGTACAGAATTTTTATTACTTGAACTGCAGTTAAAGTGAGTTAATTCCTCTGAAACATCAACTAAAAATTTTCAATTTTTGCACTACAGTTATATATCACGATTCGATCTGCTTAACTGGAAAGCTCTGTTGGAATACCTATTTTCTTCTGAATTGGATGAGAAGGTAAAAATAGATACTCATAGTAAATAATTTATTCAACAAACCATGAATCTAACACTTCTTATTTGCCTTTTATGTTATAATATTCTGACTTATTAACAGTCCAGATGTCAAGGACCAAAGGGAACTTTTTGGATCTGAGTTCGAGTAGAGGTGCATCACCACAATTATTGTTGGACTTGATGGCTGGTGACAAAAGCATAACGAGAAGAGCTTTTGGTACTTTTTTCCACACTCTTGTTCATTTGTTTTATTAGATGTCTTCTTGAGACATGTTGGACATTTACATCTTTATTCTATTCCTATTGATTTGACTAAGTCCCTCATTTTTTCTTGTCTTAACAACTTGCGATCTGCCGAATGAAAATTCTACATCGGTTCGTTTATGGGATAAATTTAACTTTTGCTTGCTACAGAACTACTAGCATTTCACATTTCTATTATTCTATGCTATGAATAGCCTATTTGTTGCCATTTTGTCTGTTTGCAAAACAGTTCTGTTGGAACTACAAACTTTAAGTTCATCAGTGACGGTAGATCAATTTTGACGTATTAAAAAAACAAAGATTTTCTGAAGCTTGATCAACATAAAATCATAGTCTTCATGTGGTCAGCTTTCTTTATAAAAAAATTTGGAAATGTGATTCTGGAAGTAAATATGGTAAATCAGCTTTTCAAGTGCATGAGCTTTGTATTCATGTTCTTCTAACTTGTAAAGCCCATATTTACTTAAGAAAAACTATTAGCTTCGTCTACTCAGCAACTTGAATCCCAAGAATTTGGTTGTATTTTGTGGCAAAGATTTTGACTAAACATCCTTTGAGCATGCAGTTGTTGCTGGTAATTCACAACCAGATGTTGGTGACGCATATAAAGTTGAATATGACCAATTAATCAAAGTAGGTTTTCGGGGCATTGGATTCTCACCAATGTTTGCATTAATGAAACCATGTAAGTCCATCGGGCTCTTGATTTCTTTGATGTTCCATATTTTACCCAGCCTCATGAAATTTTAGTAGGGGCTGTCACTGGTGCTTTGGTGGCATGTTTAGATGGCTGACTGGCTGTCCATTGGAATAGGATCTTACATTATCCACCAGTAACTTGCAATATTTTTTTCTACTCTATTTGTCAATTATATTGCTGGGTTTTGCATCACAACATATTTTATGGTGTCAATTTATAGAATGCGTGGTTTGTTAGATAATAAGGTGAATGCATTAGTCACACAACACCATGTGGCCATTAAATTGCTCTGGTCAGTTGTATTATTTTTGCCTCTTTAAATAACGTATTCACTTTTAATTTTGCAATTATTTGCTAGCTTGTTTATTGGTTATGTAGCAGGGTTTAATATATCACATGTATCTTTGTTGCTTTATCAATTTGTTTACTTGGATACTAGTTGTTGCTGCATTCTGGATTTCTTGTTTGCAACTTATTTTTTTCTTTTTCTTGTCCTGCTCTATGTTTGACAGGAAACATCAGACGCCTTCAACCACACAATCCTGTAACTACAGCTCAAGCAGCGGTGGTTCTGACCAGTGGCAGAACAGCAGATGCAATCCAGCGGGAGCTCTCAAGACTTGAGGCTGAAAATATATCAAGGTTACATGAGGAGGAGGAAATAAGATGTGAGTTTGTTCAAAGAGGAGATATACAGAGGTTCTGGGAGGAGGAGTTGGCAAAAGAGCAAGATAGACGCCTTGAGGTTGAAAAAGGCCTTGATGTTATATTTCTTGATCTGGAAGATGAGAAAGCATCACTAGATGGTTGGCTTGCTGAGTATGCAAAAGAGAAAGCAGCACTGGACTGTCAGCAACATCTTCTCCAGTTTCTTAAGGTTGAAGTTGAAGGAATGAATGATAAACTTGCGAGTGAAAGAGCCAATTTTATATCTGAGCAACAAAGTTTGGAAAGATTTTCTGCTGATTTATGCGGCAAGAAGGACGGCATAGTGGAAGCCAAATCAATACTGGAAGCTGAAATAGAAGCTACCAGGATTCTCAGGTGAGTTATTCTATGTATGTTTTTCTCAAAAAAAAAAGAGAGACAAAATTAGCATGGTTTATTAATGTCTTCTCCAATTCTTGAAAATGTGCATCTACAACTTCTGAGCAGTGTAACCCTTAAAACATGCTTCTATGATTCTATTAATGTCATTAAGATTTAAGGAACTAGATTAATATCAGCACCTTTTACCTTAAAAATTATAATTCTATTTCTAGATAGAACAACAAACCACCAAATGTGTTCTATCCATGGAGCTTTTGTAGTAGTCTTGTTGATTATCTAGAAAGAAATAGATTTACTGATCCTCATGGTTTGTAGGTCTTGGGTGGAGGAGGAGGCGCTGCAAATGCGAAATCGAGCCGATGTCCTATCACAAGCTGTATTGAGATGGCAATACACTGGTGTGTCTGGGCAGTCAGAGACATTCTCGGTTGACAGCAACAGCTCTGAAATTGTGTTAAAACCCAATGGAGAACAGTCAGTAGCATAGCTCTGAAATTTTTGGTTGGATTCTTTTTGCCTTTGTTGATAATAGCATCCCTCAACAACAGGAGATTTTGTTGTTTATATATGACAAACTGGTTTGCAGCCTGTTATTCTGCTATCATACTTGATTCCCATTTGAATCTGTCGGAGATACTGTTTCCATAGTTGATTGATGTTTATTCATCAGTAGGTCCATGAGTCAAATCAGAGAAGAAAACTCCCAACTTTGATTTTGATCCACCAGGTGAACAAACCTAGTGGCAGGGAAAAAAAAATTCCTGCATGATTTTGATCATCACAGAGAGAATCTCAAAAGGAGGTGTCACGGGTGAGTTCTGTGATCATTTAATTGTTGCAACCACTCCATTGAAGCTTAAATTTGGTGAAAAAGAAATGATCTGCAATGATCTTTTCTCTGTTGTTCCGCAACCATAAATGTGCAGAGCCAATAGGACAGCAATTACTATCCAAGAAGTGATAAGCATTTGCGCATTGATCTGTGAACATCCTATTTGCCCATAGATCATGTACAAATAAATTGTCAGATATCAATGATCTTGGGGTTGTGGGGGGCTCTGTTAAATTGACAGTCTATCTGCATTATACCTGATGAGATCTCTGCAGTAGACTTTTTTTTTCCCAAGATTGTAATCCACTCTGTTGCTACATGAGCTATATATTGACAATAATACACAAATATTAGCATTTGTATAAGGTAAGGAGAAAGAGACCAAAATGAGCATTTGGCCCTTTAAAATTGGGAAGGCCACAACCATAGTTTATTTACATCAAGAACAATAAAGAGTATAGGAATGTGAAAAGGAGAGAAGGAGACTGGCGATGGTTGTGACTGAAGAAAATAAATGTTGCCTCTTCAGCAGGAAGAACGAGATCTACAATCCAAATCTATAAACATATACATATGGATTTGTCTTTGACTCCACCCTCCGTAAACTCCGAATCAAATCCTTCATCTTGTGCCACAGACCTCATAAAAACCAGAAGCATCTTCCCGATCTCTGTGCACTAAAGCCATGAGATATCACTCTTGCTGAAGAAACTCGAGTGCTTGTATCAGCACATCTCTGAACCTGACCACATCAATCTTCACGTTTTGGTTCAGCAGGTACACAGATCTGCGAGCAGTCCAACCTTGTTTTGTGATGGCCGTGGGATCTTTGAGCACCGTGTGGTCTCTCGGATACTGCTCTACCAGTGTGCTCTCCTCGTCACTAATGCCGCATTGCAAGTACTTCATCGCCATGTCTTCTGCGGGGGTGCCGAAGTCAACCCTGGCGATCTCGTCCAGTTGACCCAGCGGCACGACTTGGATGAGCGTCGTGTTCATGGGGAGGAAGACGAAGTTGGCGAGCCCGGCGCCATGAACGCCCATCATTCCGTCGCACGAGTTCACCAGCCGCGCGAACGCAGTCAAGTTGGTCTTCCTTCCCGCCTCCGCCTCCACCACCACCACCTCGAAGCCCAGCCCTCGAGCCGCTCGAGCTACTTCGGCCACGTTCTCCAACACCCTCGTCGCCCTCCTGGTGATGATGAGGAGTCTCGGCTTCTTGTCCCAGCTTCGTCGCGCTCTCCCGTCGCAGCCCGAAGGAACGCCGCACGAATCGCCCGAAGTCAAGCATCGACAGCCCGGTCTGCGTCCTCGAGGGGTCGATGCTCATCTCCTTGTGGAACCTGAGGCCGACGATGACATGGGGGAAGCAGCGGACGACGTCGTCCCGGTTCAGGTCGATGATGTCATGACGGGAGAGCCCCGCGGGAATGGGCTCGTACTTTTGGATCCACCATGGCGCGATGTCGCCCACCAGCAACCGGACTTCGCCGTCGAACTGGAATGAGGTGATGAAGAGGGGGATGAGGACGTCGGTGAAGTCATGGAACGGGTTTCCCATGTATCCTCCCGTGGAGAAGACGATGGCGGGCGTGCTGCTGCTCACGGCGCACCGAGGGGGGGGGCTTCTCCGTCGGCGGTGAAGGATGTCACGGAGATTTGGGTGACATGAGACAGTGCGTTGGGGTCATCCTTCCTGGGGTGAGGCTTCATCTGCCATGACGCAGGGTTGGAGCTGGCAAACAAGATGGAGGAGGAGCTGCCATGGATCCTGATATCACCCTCCAGTTCACAGACAACGGATCTTGTGTCTGCGAAATCACACACAGGCTTCTTGTTCTGCTTCAACTCTTGCTTGTCCGCAGCAGCGTCAGCTGGAAACGTCAAGCAGACATGCTGCACTCAGTTCTTGTTTGAAATTTATCATTAGATCTGAAAGGGAATAGAGAGAGTAATTTTTTGTTCTGATTTCAAGAGAACCAGAAAGAAATGTTTGTTTTTGGTTCTACATTTGAAGTCGTCTGTAAATGAAAAAGGAAAGAGACGCCCAGAACACTCCCAAGGAAGAAATCAATAGCAGAAGCTCGCAGTGTTCTGTGTTTAAGAATACGATTGATGCACTGCAATTATATATCACGATCGTGTTTCTCTGCCACACCCCCACATCAAACTTAACAACAAGACGAACATGACGACAGGTCAAACAACGTCAAACGACAGGCTTACCGATCCTTCCTCCTGCCATGGGAGCAGCTGCAGGAGCCGCATGATTCCACAGCCATGAACTCACTTGCCAAGGGAATCAGGGTTAGTGAGACCAGTAACAAAAAGCAACAGATTATTTATGACTCATAAATCATCAGAAGCAGAAGCTCCGACAGCCACTGTATCAACTTACATTTGGTGGAAGACACACAACATCCCGTAAGAAGGGTTACTGAGATCAAACAACATGTAGTGAGAAAAGCTTAAGTGTAGCTTTTGACATTTCACTCGGCTGGAGCTCCTAATTAGCTTCCGATCATGTCCCATATCCCAAGAACAACAAACTTCACCTCAGAAAGATTTCCTAAGCACCACACATTTAGCTAGGCAGTGTCATTCCAGAAAACCTTACAGAAGACATGGAGAATGGGTGGCACAACCTGTTGATATATATATATATATTATGTGCCATTCAAATACAATAATTAATAATGTATCTCGAATATTGGTAAGCAAGATAATTATGATAGTTCATTTCGTTAAGGTCATCTCTTACATAATATCATCATAATTGAACTCACTTTCTATTGGCTAATAATCATAATTAGAGCTTAATCTGATCTATAATCATTTATTTTTCATATAATCATTTATTTTATGTAGGTTGCCAACCAAGTGGTACAGAGTTGAAGGGGGGTTTAAAGTAGTATTGGGCGTTTATTAGATTCATAATTTTGCATGTAAAGCCTATGGGAACTTTCGGATGCACTCCACACTAAATGAGTAATCATTGTGAACTTGCGACTATTTGTTTGTTTCTAAAATCCTTGGTTTTTTCTTATTTTCTTTTTTCTCTTGCATACAAAGTATTTAAATAATTATTTATAAAATTGTCCACTTTGCGATATGCTGGGATTTATTTACTATTTATTTTCAAAACTAATTAATTTGTTCTGTTTTTAGGTCATTCGAGACCTAAACGAGGTTACAACTAAGCTAACCCTTTATGAACAAATAATACAAGAATGCCTCATAATTTAGATAATTTCAACTAAGTCCGTACGATCAAAACTAAAAATAATAATTTAATATAATTAAAATAAATCTAATGCATAAATAGCCAAAAAATTGATCTAATACATAAATAAATCTAGTTTCTTTAATGATTAACAATAGTTTAGATTTCAATAATATAACTCTGCTACCAGTTGCAAGAAATAAAAACTATTATATAAAAAATTTAAGACCAATATAGAAACCAAATATCATAGATCTAAGATAAAAGATGTGTACATTTTGAACACATTAAACAATAAGTACCTTGGATGTGGCAAAGTAATGTACCAAGAACTATATAGAAAATAAGTTAGACTCTCATTTTTTTGTCTTTTTATTTTTAGGACCAATATAACTGATGGAATAGATTTATTGAGAAGTGAAAGAAAATATTTTTATATCATGATATAGTCCCTAGAAGGTTCTACATATATAAAGACGAGAGTAAATGGTATAAAAAAAAGGTAATTAAGAGAGTCCTTTGATCTTTTAAGAAATTTTATTATAATTAGATTTCTTTCCTATTGATCGATAATCGTAAATAGAATATAATCAAATTATAAATTTATCTTTCCTAATTAAATAGAACCCCATAAATTAACAAGCAAAAAGTTATGTAAACAATCGAATATCATAAATCCACATAGGTGCTCGGAGGGAGAAAAGAATAGAGAGCGAGATCGGGTCAAGGGTTAGCTCTTGAATCTTTTCGGTGTCTCCTAGGTCGACCCGAGGTGAGACTTGGATTGCCTCTTAAGTGTCGTGTTCCTGAACAACATGTCGACAACGAGAGGGAGATTCTCGACTTGACCCTTCCGAAGCTTAAATTAGTTTGAGGTGTTTTTGAGTGTCCGAGGTCCGATCCCCTAGCACTAGCCAAGGGATCGGCATTTATACCTTTCAAACGAGGGTCTATCGTACGAAGAACATTAATGTCCATCAATGCTCTAGGCGATCGATCCGCATACTTCGAATGACATGAGTCGATGACCTGTATGGGTCTATGCCATGCGTTATCTTCTATGATCTCGGACGGTGCAGGCACGACAACACGTCATTGCCAAGTCTACTACATCACTTAAGTAAGCTCATACCATGCGTGCTCTCGGATCGTATCGACTTCGAGATATCACGTTGACTCTAAGATGACAGTCAGCTATCATCGTGGGGACGGTGTCAGGATAGATATTTCCTATCAGGTTGGATATAACTTTTTTTTATACAGTGTCCAAAATAAATCGGTCAATATTAGCTGATTTGGAGCCACATCTGGCTCTACTGAATGAATGATGATCATGGACCCTACATCTTGCCCTAACACACGAGCCGAGCACTCTGATAGGTGAGCTACACGAGCGCCTTCACTTGGGCACAGAGCCAGACACGCTTGGTTCGCGTACATACGTGTATTGGAGGACATGTAGATACATACGTATACTGTGGTCGCTATTCTGTAGAGGCGTGCGTATATATATATATAGGCCAAATGGGCTCTCTCCTAAAGAGATATGGGCTGAACCGTGCCCCTTACTTCTTAAATTGTTCACCGTACACTCAGATATCCCACCCCCTTTTCTACCCCATCTGTCTTGCTGTGGGACCTTCTTGTCGTTCTCCCCGAGGTATCTGTCGGTGTAACTACACTATCTTTGCAGCCTCACCTTCCGCTCTCCTAATGAATCCCTCCACCGAAGCGGACGAGACAAGACGCCGAGAGAAGCACCTATCGGGCGCCGGTACGATACTTCCTTACGAAGTAACCGATCGCACCTTTTTTTTTCTTTTTTCTTTCTCCAATCACATTTAATTGCTATTTGTGTTTGTTCTCTGCTAATCGATGTTCTTTCTCTCGGATCCTATCACTCCTTTCCTCGCTAGAAATTCTTTTATGCGCGATATGATTTACAGGGAGATCTTGGTACCACCAGTAATGGGTTTTGTGGTGAAAAGTAAACAAAAAAAAAAAAAGGACGAGAATTTGGGTGACACGAGGAATTGAAAATAGGGGATGTTAGTTCCTATTTGTTGTATGTTTTCTCCTATTTGTTGTTAGTTAATATATTCATTCATGATATATGGTATTGTGAGGGTTTCTGATTTTGTTCTTCCTTTTGGACTCGAATCTTTGTTGTTCGTTTACATTCTGATGGCCTGCGTTAATTGGCGTTCGTCAGGACTAGAAAAGGCTGTTGAGCGCAACTTGTTTGCTGATTTGCTTGTTCAGCTATCGAGGAAGACTTTGACTTGCTAACTGAGCTAAAGGGACTGAATTATCTAGAAAATACATTAGAATCCTGAGCTGCAACTTAGTGGGTTTAATACGAAATCCATCAGCTTGCATATAATGCCTAGCAAACGTTAGTTGGTCCTGCTGTAGGCAACTTTTGCTATTAACATGTTGTTCAGATAAAATTTAGTGCACTACGGAGTAAGGATCATTCATGTGTGTTCCATGGCAGATCGATATAGACATGAATGCATGTGGATTATTCTTAGTCAGACTAACATCTTTTGTGCTAGTGAAATTTTGACTCTTCATGATGCTTTTTTTGTGCTTAAATTGTGAATAATGTTCTTTTGGTGAGGTTTCTCATACTTTTGCTTTTAGATTCTAATGTCTCCCTACAATCGATGACATATGACTTAAGTGACTTTCTATGAAACCACGTAGAGAGAGTGGATAGAGAGGCTTACTCTTTTGCTTGTAGGAGAAGGTTATGAGATGAACAGTATTTCAAATCTATTCTCTATTCTTCATTTGGATGCTGAGGATGACAAAGAACAGATAGTCTCTCTTGCTGTTGCCAAAGATGAAACCCATGCCAAAAAGTCAGGTTAGTTTTTTCTTGAATTTTGGAGCTAGTGAACTTAATATTGCATTATTAGGTGGACAAGGTGATTGATTATGGAATTCAGGTCTCCTTTAATGAAATATTGGTATGTCTTCTCTACAGATGTAACTAAGGCAAAAGGCCAAACATCAGGAAAACATAAAAGTTCAAAAGATGATAGATCGCAACAAGAAACCCTTCCATCATCATCGGGTGACTACAAAATGCCCCTTGTGTGGATTGACTTGGAAATGACAGGTATGAACTTAAATTATTACTCTTTGGAGGTTAATGGATTAAACATTTGGCAGAAACTTGATTAAGTTAATAATGCTTGTTGATACAAGTACATGCACTATCATTAACTCTTTACATTACTTTTGAAATTTGTTTGATGTATCTCATATTAAATCTTTGCTTTTACTTACAGCAATTTATTGATCCTCGAACTTATGAAACAACTCATATAAACTCCTTGTATTTGTCTAGAAATTATAAATAAAATAAAGTACTATGCTGACATTTGCAAACCAACACGTAACACATCCAACCAATTCAAATGTAATCCCTATTTTCAAGTAAAATCTGTATGAAGTATAATTCTTGAATATTTCGCTTTATTTTTTTTAATCACCTGACCCTCTTTCCAGCTTTCTATTCATCATGTGTTCCCATTCATATTAGAGTTAAAAAGAAAATTATTGATCACTGCTTGCTGCAGAACCTGGAGATCTCTTCTGTTTGCAATTACATTGAAGATTAGAGTCTTTGCTCTCTTTTGAGGAAAATTCAACCTGCATTAGTCGCATCATCTCTAACTTTAGCTTCTCTACTGTCACCTTTTATTGTGTAGGTTTGAGTATTGAAGTTGATCGGATATTGGAGATTGCCTGTGTCATAACAGATGGTAATTTAACCAAATCAGTTGATGTGAGTTTTTTTTTTGCTGTTGATTACATATGTTCAGGCACTTGACTTGCACCATGTTTACTTTTTTTTACACTCAACTCTCCCATCAGCTTTTCGTATTTTATTGTTTGAAGCCCAAGTTGCTAAAATGTTGCATTCATTCTTGAAACCTGCTGCCTGAGGCAGGCTATCATTGTTGAAGGGAAGGCATTGACATTTTCTTTAAATAGAGATTCGCATGTTTCAAGTAGGAACAGTAAACAAGTTCCAAAGGATCCCTATTCATTGTAACAGCTCAAATGTGAAGCAAACCTATAAATAAAATATAATTAGTTGATCTGCTTTACATCTCAGAGAAATAGCACAGGACAAATACTAACCATTAATGTTTGTTGTGAACTTGTCAGTTTGGACAGGTTTTACACTGTTGGAAGTCTTCTATAGCCATGAAATCCATACATGGCATGCAATATTTGATCTTTCAACTTGAATCTGAAGCTTTTAGTTGTCTTTGTTGAGAGATATTCACCCTCGAATGAGATAGATGTTATAAATTCTCTTTATTGCATTTGGATATTGTGAATATTTGTGTTCTCTTTCCGTTTTTGATCCCATAGAATTTGTCATTCTTGGAACACATGTAGTTGGTTGCTCTTGACTTGGTATACTTGTTAATAATCGATAGCTTTGAGTGAATGCATATATTCCATAAACTAAAGTTGGTTGTCCAAATAAATGCATATGTTCCATATGTTAAGGTTGGTACCTAGCTTGCAATATAGAAGATGATAGATAAAGGATCTGAAATATGATGGAGGAGAATTTACCTTTTCAAATTATGCTGTTTCCGTATAATTGTGATATGGAAGTAGCAGATTATGCCAAAAGCAAATTGCACATTTTATTCCAAATATTTCTGACTGAAGCACTGTTGTTTCGTCATTACTATGCTGTTAAATCCATGTCATGGTCCAAAGCATGAGTGGCTTGCTATGCCTTAATGAAACTGAAACTGACATTTAGACTTTAGATTAGAGCCTTACGATTATTTATTACTCAAGTCCAGCTAACATGTTCTTAACAAATGCAGAAAAGCCTGCGAAACATCACCAATGTAGAAGTGCTGTACCTTGTATTTGTGGTTATGCCTCTCAGATATATCACTATATTGCATAATTCACATACAATTGTCATTAGATGTTGGATGTTGATCCATAAATTCAGGTTTTTGCTAATGCAATGAGGCTCCTGCCCTTTTGTTGTTCATTTTCTTTGATGTGTGGCCAGAAAATCCTACTTTTTCTTTTACTAGACCAAGTTTCTGAACTGTTTCTTTTTCGTAACTTAAAAATATGGAAAAGTTGCATTTACTCAGATTGCTGATCTTGTCAGTATGGATTTTGTTTGTTGTTTTCTTGAAGTTCATCATGTATAAAAAAAAGATTGTTTGGTTTCGTCGGCTATGATGATCTTACACATTTATTTGTCACTAGCAAAAATGTGTTTCCTTGCATAATTGGTGGACTTCTGTTTGCTGACTCCGTTAAGATATTTCTGCACTCAGGGTCCAGATTTGGTTATCAAACAAACAAAGGAGTGCTTGGATAATATGGGGGAATGGTGTCGTGAACATCATGGAGCTAGTGGTATGCCTGTGTCCTGAACTTCTGATATTCTTCACTTTGGTGGCCTTCATCTAAATTTCTATAAGGAAAAAAATTGATATTCATTCAATTTTATGGCAGGTTTGACAGAGAGAGTTCTACGAAGCACAATAACAGAGGTGGATGCGGAGAAACAGGTATGTTGTGTCTACTCGTTGCATATCTTACTGTTGCATGTTTATAGGTTTTTTCCTGTATAAAGAAGAAACAAAACCCAAGAATTTACCCGAATTTGAAAAAGAAAATTATGACAATTTTATGGCAGGTTTGACAGAGAGAATTCTATGAAACAAATGTTGTATCCACTTCAGGACGTACTTATGTTCAAACTTAAATCCAATCAGTGGAGTGCCAAGGTTTTAGATCTCAGTCAGTACCCTGTTAGACTGATATTATACCGTCAGACTGGTTGGTATTGGCCAGTAGCAACCAGAAGTAATAGAGAAATAAAGAACCCCCACCCAGAAAAAAGGAAAATCGTTCTGACAAAACATATAACTGGACCGCAAAATCATCTCTACATGCCATAGTTTAGTTAAAAAATGCCTCCCTCCATAACACCCTAACAATTCCTTAAAAGCATGGGTTTGAACAGCTAACATGGAGTGCATAGGTTAGTTTAAACAACTAATCTGGAGGAATTGGATAGAAAATGCATCTACTGTTGCCATTTGGAGTCCACTAGGTATTTTTTAAAAGATCATTGCTTTTTGAAGAATCATTTGGTTGATCTTTTCTTCAAAATGAAAATTACTTGCTGTTTCACCTAAGAACACAAATCGAACTATGGGAGCAACTTTGGGTCATAGTTTAAGACATATAAAAGGTGAATAGTTGCATATTTTAGTAAAACAAATGATTATGTAGTCAGGTTCTCTTTAACATACAAAACTAGAAACTTATGAGGAACAATATCCATGTATAATCTTTGTTAATAGGTTAGAAATAAGCATAAAATAGTTGTAAAAAGCAGTGGCAGGTTCTTTACTAGTTGTATAGCTACAGTAAATATACATTAAATGAACATGAGCCTAGAACTTTGTTTTTAATTTGTCATACCTTTATGTTGTTGGTACACAACAATTTCAATTTTTTTAAAGAAAAGAATGTTATTTATTAACCAGGACTGTCATAGTCTCCAAAACAAACTAGTTCTTGCAGCATTTGCAAGAGTAGGAGCCTGAAGGTTAGATTGTCTATTAATATGTACCCAGCCTAGTACATTTATACCGGAAGCCAGTATAAAAATTATTAATATGTACCCAGACTAGTACAACGATCTCAATGATTAGCACAATAACTGCTAGCATTTTTGAGTTTTGGTGATATGTGATTATTAGCAGCGGTGAAATTTTTTTGTCTTTTTCCTTTTTTCTGATTATTTGTTCCTCCGAAATTATACAAAAAAAATTTTCGGTTGCAAACATTCCCTATGTGTTTTTGATATAGTCAGTTCTCAGAATGATTATCTGTAACTTCGTACTTCTTGCATGTAGGTTTAACTAGTCAACACATACATTATTGAAATCAGTCAGCACAAGTTATCCCTTTGCATGCATCTTTAGGCCATACATTCTCATTGCAGGTTATAGACTTTGTGAAGAAGCATGTAGGTGGACATACCCCACAATTGGCTGGAAATTCTGTTTATGTGGATTTTCTGTTCTTGAAGGTCAGAATAATAACTCCTACTTTTTTATTTCATTAGATATTTCCAACTCCAATTGTCAGCATACAGCCTTCAATGATAATATTCTTTTATGTCCAAACTCTCATGGTGCAATCCTAAAAGATTTGAACAATGAATATATTTGGATTAGATAAGGTGGAACTGTATACAAATCTGATGACTTGAAATTTCTTCTGATTTAGCTTTTCAGTAAGTTCTATCTATATAGTAAATACTTTTAGGGATATGTTTGATGTAATTTTACACCAACGTTTTATCATAATCTTAAATTGGTTATATGGTATTCTATATATTAAGGTGTAAATATAATTTCACGATGTTTCTAGAGAAATTTGGATGGTTGCATATGTAGAGAAATGACCCACATAATTTGTACATGAACTTTAAGACAATTGGATCTTTATCAACAAATTAATTTCTCTACTAATTGTTCTAGATATAATATAAATGACATGATAGCTTATTAATACAAGCATCATGAGGTTAACTTTTCATTGTAAACTCTGTTTCTTCACTTCAGTTATTGATAAATTTCCATACTCGTACCTCTATGGAAAATCCTTCTGACCAATTGCCTGATGTAGCATTGACCAAGTTCTGGCATTGACTTTTTTTCTTCCTTGAACCTAGAATTGAGGCTACTTTTGTGTTGAATGTGATTATTTAGTTCACTTAGGAGTTAGGATACATCTCAATTTGCTACTTAAGCATTTCTGAATAATGCTAGCCTAAATTTACAAATTATGCTTGGCTTTGGGTAAAGCAAAATGTTGGTGCAGCCGAACTTGGGTTCAACTGTAAAGTTTTACAAGCTCCTGCATTTGTGTTTTAAATTTAGCCTTCAAAAGAAAAAAGACATATTCTGTGCTAGATATTAGCTTAACCACTAACGAGCTTGTAATACAAGCAATATCATTTTGAAATTGCAGTTATCTCTTTACTACTGCTTTTTATTGAAAACAAAAGTTAGTTTATTGTTTGATATATGAGACAACACAACATGGTTCTTATGTTTTTCTTACAGAAATATATGCCGTTTCTGGCTGCTATTTTTCCTCACACACTGGTTGATGTTAGTAGTGTTATGGCTTTGTGCGTCCGTTGGTTTCCAAAAGGTAATATGTTATATATCATTTTATGTCCATGTGTTTACATTTTAACATGTCTGAGAAACATTGTCTGTATTCCTGTGCTTGATAATTTGATTGATGGTGTTTCATCCAAGGTTTGCTATATCGGTCCGTACTAGCATATCAAGTTTATCTTTGTATGGTATAGTACCCGGTACCGAGCGGCATACACTGTGCATACCGCTCGGTATATTATAATATAATATAATATTATATTATATTATATTATAATATTATAATATAAATATAAATATAAATATAATATATTTTTAAAAAAGTGGAGAGACGAGGCGTCACCTCGTTCTCGCCCCTTCTCCCCAAACGGAGAAGGAAGCTCGCTGACGAAGGATCACTCGCGGGCGACGGATCCCATAGGAAATCGGGGAAGTGCAGGTATCTCTCTCTTTTCTCCCTTTTCTGCTTCTCCCTCTTCTTCTTTCTCCCTTAATCGACCATCGACGATCGAAATCGACTGTTGACTACTGAAATCGACCGTTGACGATCGATTTTGATGGTGGCGTACCGGTCTCCTGTCGGATTAGTACGTACCTGCTCGTACAGGATGGTACAGATCGAAACGGAGAACCTTGGTTTCATCTTAATGTTTTGAAAAGTAGTCATAGTCTGAAGGCCATCAATATATTACAGGATGCACATGGTGTGCAACTGTATTTTGAATTCATTACAATATTCTAATAAAAATTAATTTAAGTATAGATAAAAATATAGAGATATATTCTAAAGACCAAGTGAAAAATCTATAGGATGTCAATCATTCTCATTATAGAACCAGTGAAGATCTAAACGGTGACTAGCATATTATCGTGGACCATATAGTAGTAGTTGAAGCAATAGTCCTAAAAAAGAACCCGTGTTAAACACACGAGGCATATTTTTATGCTTATGTGGACCATATGATAGTTTCAACATATTCATAATCACCACATATTGTTTGAGGCCATGAAGCTGCATGCAGGGAAATTGTATAACCACATTTAGATATGAGGCTGATCACATTTGAAACTCTGTTTTATCTTGCTTTTGGAGTTTTAGAGAGAGCCTATTGTTGTGCCTCATGTCAACATTTCATCATATTAGCTGGTAAGCCAATACTAGTTTGTATGCTACTCAAGTAGTAAATTGAATAGAAACACTCTAGTTTAAACAATTTTAATATGCTACTCAAGTAATAAGTTGAATGTAATAACTTAACTCTGAGTGCCTTAAATATAAGTGTGATGGAACTTAGGCTTGATTTGCATTTATGCTTTTAAAAAGAATAAATATCGTCATAAATGTGTTTTTTGGAAATAAAATTGGTAATGCCGACAATGGTGTTTAACTATCATGGACCTTCTATTTAGCCATCTGATTGTCATGCATATACAATTTATCATTTTTTTTTATTATCTGATTACAATACGGTGAAGCATATCTATAAATCACATTTTTACATCCTTTGAATATTCTAAATAAGATACATTTCTGAAACAAAGTTCATGTCACTTTTTGAAACAGAGAAGAGGAGAGCACCTGCAAAGACTAAAAGGCATAGAGCTATGGATGACATAAAGGAGAGCATAAGGGAACTAAAATACTACAAGGAAGCCATTTTCAAAGCACCAAACAGGGCCAGACAGTAATTAACTTGTGATTGCTGTGTCATAATATTAGATCTCTGAGGTTTCCTTTATCTTTGGCATTCAAGAAATGTATCCTTGAATGCATGTGACTTTTCTCAAGATGATCAACTTATATTTAGTCGCAATTGTTCCCAGTTCTGACTATTTCATACAAAGTGGTGATCTAAAAGATACTGTGTGTTTCTTTCAAAATATTGTGATTTCGTGGAAATTGTTACTTGATATGAAATCTAAGCCAGACATAGGTTTGTGACTGGCTGAGATCAGACGCTATAACAATTTGTTTATATTTATGTTCTAATTTTATTTTATATATTATTAGTATTTTTATTTTAGTTTATCTCATTAAACATGATATATAAGCAAAAAAAAAAAAAAAGAAGGCAGTTTGCCTTCGCCCCTTATCTAGTAGCGATAGAGATATATATAGTAGTAAAAAGACTAATATTATAAGAGAAAACCAAAAACTAATCTTATAATTAGCTTTGTGGTGAATCATTCCATGTATTATTCCCAAATACATGTCTTTAATAAAAATCAATTTTATTTCAATAAAGACTACAACAAATACATTAAATATGAACTTCAGCATTTTGGGTTAATTGTTTATACTTATACAACTATCCATTCGGTGATAAATGACATCAATATTTGTGGTGGTGATATTATGTACATGTATAGAATTACGGTTTGACTTTGGACCTATATGTTTAAATTCTTTTTATATAATAAGTACGGATTATAGTGGCCTGATGGTTCTATTATCGTTAAATCATTCATTGGTTATTTATTTCATAATAAATGATTCTTACTTAATATTTATCATGATATTATGTTTCAGATGATATATATAATTAATTCTCTATCAAAAGGTTTAAGGTTTTTTTTTATTTTTTAAACTAGACTAAGATTCAAATCCAACTTAATTGGATAAAATGAATTAGAGATTCCGAATTCAAACGTAAACTTTAGTTGGATACCTAATATTCAATCGAAATTTATCTTAAATCTAATTTTTGTGGTAGATAGATCGGAGAACTCGAGAAACCCTAATTCGATGCCCATGCCCATGCATGCCCTTTCCAATTTTTTACGGGCTTTACAGGCCGGCCCAGTTCTAAGCCTAACAATACAGGGTAGTTGTGTCATTTGATGACGTATAAAAGGCTATTTGATCGTCTTGCTTTCCTCTCTTGCGAGCGGCGGCCCGCACACAATTCCTTCGGCTTCCTTCCGAAACCCCTCCCGGTTGTGAACCCCTCAGCAACCCTAACCCTTAAAAGAAGGAGATATCTTTCTCCTCCTTTGACCTTCTTCTATCGGTGAGGTATCTTCTCCGTCCGCGCATCGTTACCTCAATCGATTTCTTGCAGTGCATCTCTCAGTTTAAACGAGCGACCATACTGATCTCGTATCGCGAATGTCTCTCGGCAGTCGAATGGGTAGCAAGAAGAGGCCCTCCACTTCCCAAGAACCGCTAGATAGCGAGAACAATGATTCGGTTGAGGAGGTTTCCGTGGAAAATGACAAAGAATTTGAAAAAGGTGAGACCTTCATTGCGAAGACTGCGGCATCGGCTGCCCCTCGGTCCATGAATATTATGGAGAGGAGGAAGAAGAGGAAGGAATTGGACAAGGCAAGGCACCGGCTTGATTCTGAGAAGGAGCAGCCTAAAGCTAAGATGCCTAGTGAAGGCGCTCCTTTGGCTGACACGCAGTCCGTGCCCTCTATGGCTGCTACCAGCCAGCCTGGATTGCATGTAAATGTGTTCAGGGATCTTGCATCTGCCGATTCTTCGGTTAGGGAAGCTGCTGCCGAGTCTTTGGTGGTGGAGTTGTCTGAGGTTCAGAAAGCATACGAAAATCAGAGGGGGAAAGGGGAGGAAGATGGGGCTCTTCAGCTAGAGGCTGAGAAGGATGATGGGTTGGAGGATTGTGCGCCTTCTCTGAGATATGCTATTCGTCGACTTATCCGGGGGGTGTCTTCCTCGAGGGAGGTATCATATCTTGCTACTTACTCTCCACTTCCCTCTAGAAGTGTAGTTGATCGTCAGTTTTGTTTAATTGTTCTTACCCTTTGTGGTGAATCTTGCTTAGAAATGAATTTATCCATTAGTGAATCTGTTGGAGGATTAGTGCATTTTAATGATCTGAGTTTATCGCAATTACCATCTTTTAGTTCAAGTTTTCGAACAAATGGCTTTAAATAAAACATTATCATGTTTTTGTCTTTTACGCATTTGATTTCTTATCAATGAGTGGCCTTTTCTTTATTATAAATTAGATGGTATTTTCTTTTGTCCTGTCCAGTACATGCTTTTAGTTAAATGTGCATATTCTGGTCTGAATATGTTCTGCTACTTAACTACCAAGAAATCATTGCAATTTCTTGGATATTCAAATACCTTTAAGTTTGGTTTGCTCATATATTTTCTTACTAGCATGATCCTAAGAAAATTGGTAAAACTATACTTATAAGATATTCTGCTAAGGAATCGTGCCTTGTACTTATTAGCCACCTGTCATTGTTCTTATTCAATTTTCTATGATCCATAAACCATATCGAGTTGCCCTTTGTTTTGTAATTTGTGGCTGTTTCTTCTCTGGATAATTTTATATCATCATAGCTGATTCAATGACATTTGGACCTTAAACTTTAAATACGCACTAAATATTGAAAAATATTGAAAGCAGAAACATAGATGTTCACCAGGGTTTGCAAAAGAATTATGATTACTCGAGTTTGGAGCGAAGATCACTTTGAACATAATCCATAAGTGCATTAAAAGAGAGAGGTGTCTTGGTCGGCATTCGGTTTGGTTTTGATGTTTTGGTTTGTTTTCTGATCATCTTGATTTTTTTGGTTACAGTGTGCACGACAAGGTTTTGCATTGGGGTTAGCAGCTGTAGTTGGGACAATTCCAACGATTAAGTTGAACTCAGTGATGAAATTGATAACTGATTTGCTTGAAGTTTCTTCTTCAATGAAGGGTCAGGTACATTTTAAGGCCTTTCTAAGAAGATAAATATCTTTTATGTTTTATACTGCAACATGATTTTTGTTGTATTGGTGCTTTAGGAAGCTAAAGATTATCTTTTGGGTCGCCTCTTTGCTTATGGTTCCCTTGCTAGATCTGGGCGAATTGTGAGGGATTGGAGTACAAATACTGATACATCAGTTATTAAGGATTTTATGAGCCATGTCATTTCATTAGCTGGGAAGAAGCGGTACTTGAGTGAGCCAGCTGTTTCTATAATTTTAGATCTGGTTGATAAGGTACACTTTGTTTATCTCTTTGAATATAATTATGAATGTGACTTGTGGTTGTTTGTCTCAAGTTTGTTTGCTGGTGGTTCTTTAAAGGTGACAAGGAATGAATGTTTTTCTGAAGAAAGTTTTTTTAGTTGTCTGCAATAGTTTGCAGTGCTAGATAAGTGACATGTCTGCAAGATACTAGTTACTTGGTCTGTACCTGCAGAAGTGCTTTGAACTAGGTTATCCTGCTGATTATTATGTGAAAAGGCAGGTTGTTCTTCTGGACCATTGTGGCCTAAATTGTACTTATAATATTTCCAGGACAATATGACATTCATGGAATTTGACTCTCTTGATTATTACTTTTTAATAATAATCCAGAGATTAATAATAATCTAGGGAGTCCAACTCCATGACATCCATGGAATTTGACTCTCTTGATTATGGCAGACCATTGTGGCCTAAATGGCAGCCTGTTCTTCCAGACCATTATTACTTTAATAATCTTGATTATTACAATGATGACATTCAGTCCTAAATTGTAATAAACTTTTTATTACTAAATTTCTTGATTAATTGTCTGTTTGGATTATGAACTGATGTTAGGTATGTCTCTTCTCAGAAGTTGATCTTTTTCTTCTTTATATGCACCATTAGTAAAAACTGCCTGGTGCAAAGAAGTTGCTTCTAAGATAAAAAGGCCAAGTGCTGCCATCCATGGAATAATTTTTGTTGTTGTTGTTGTTGTTATTGTTATAATTGCCAACTAACATAATTTTAGCAGGAAAAGCCCCATCGATCCAACTGCATATTGTTGGGAACTTAGAAGTTGTTGTTGTTACCATATTTTCCTCCCTTTTTTTGATTTAGTTGATACTAGTGTTTACTATGCTAAAATTTTCAGTTTCCATTTGAAAATTTAGTTAGATCTCATGATGCTTTCTTCTAACATTGCAGCTACCTTCACAAGCCCTGTCAACTGAAGTACTGAAAGCTTCTGGTGTACATGACTGGTTTAAGAGAGCTGCTGAAGTAGGAGATCCAGATGCTCTGTACTTAGCTTTGAAGTTGCAAGAGAAGATTCAAGTTGATGATGAAGTGTTTGGCAAGCTACTTCCTCGCCCATTTACTTCCGAGAACTTCTTTGGTCGAGACCATCTATTATATCTTGCTGATTGCTTTAAGGTTGCATCCCTGACTTATATCCATATATGTGTTTGTGATATGTGACCATCTAGTAGTTAGCCTTTGAAGTTGTTTATTTTTAAGCAGGTGGCCTTTCAAATTCTTAATTGAAGCAACTAGCCTTTGAAAATTGTTAAATCCATTTTGAATGTTTGTCTTAAAATCATTTTCAATTCAATATATGTCATGATATGTTTTTGAAAGTGTTAAGAAGATCTTGGCTTCACCATCCATTTGAAAATTAGGTCTAGTCTAGCTGCGTATGCATTCAAGTCAGATTGAGATATTATGGCTTGCTGTTGTTGTGGTTGATGCATTTGAGTCAGAAAATTGGGTTGGTTGTTTTATTTGTTACATAGACTGATTTATATATTTATGTTGTTTGACATTTTCTGATTGTTAATATGACGCACATTTCAGGAATCAAGCTTCTGTCTGCCACGTGTTCATAGTCTTTGGCCAGTAGTGGTGAACTTGCTCACATTGGACATAACTCATTCTGAAGATGTTGCAATACGTACAACATCTGTTAAAAAGCAGAAGAGGAATCGTAAAGGTAGCTCCTTTGAGGATATTGCCAAGAATATTCGTTGTTTTCATGAAGTTGTAATTGAAAGATCACTTCTTCAGTCATCTCATGATAGGAAACTTTTGGCGCTGGATGTTTTGCTTCTTATTCTCCCAAAATTGCCTGTATCTTGCATTAAGATTGTCCTATCTAGCAAGCTTGTCCATTGCCTGATGGATGTTCTCTCCAACAAAGATTCCTGGTTGTACAGTGCAGCTCAGCATTTTCTGAAGGAGTTACTAGACTTGGTTGGAGATGATAATGGTCGGTGTGTTTCGGTCATTACATCCTTACAGAAACACAGCAGTGGTAGATTTGATAGTATTACCAGGACACAGACAGTGAAAAATTTGGTTGCTAAATTTAATACAGTTCCAGGCTGTTTGCTGTTTGTGCAGGATTTGATTAGTTTGTTTGTGGATGAAGGACCTATTACAGATGAACCATCAGATCAAAGTCAGACAACAGATGAAAATTCTGATTTAGGCTCTTCAGAGGATAAAGAAACTCTTGCTCCTGGGAATATCGACTCCCTGAAGAATTGGGTTATAGATACCATGCCTCGTGTTTTAAAAAATCTAAAGTTGGATTCTGATGCAAAGTCTTGGCCACATTCAGAAATTGTGAAACATATAGAAGCGAAGTTTCGAGTGCAGACAGAAATTACAAAATTTCTAGCAGTTCAGGGTTTGTTCTCTGCATCTCTAGGCACTGAAGTAACTTCTTTTGAGTTGCAAGAGAAGTTTAAATGGCCAAAGGCTGCTATATCTAGTTCTCTATGCAAGATGTGTATTGAGCAGCTTCAGTCCTTATTAGAAGATGCACAGAGAGGGGAAAGTTCACATGCATCAACTGGCATTCCTTCAGTTAACGACCTTGGTTCTTATTTTGTGTGTCTGTTAAACACTTTGTACAACATTCCTTCAGTTTCACTTTATAGGACCTTGACCAGTGAAGACGAGAAGGCATTTAAAAAGCTGCTATCGATGGAATCTAGACTTTCTCAAGAGGTACTTGTTTTCCTTTCATAAAAGAAAGGGATCCCAGTGCACATCTAGGGAGAGACTGCTTTTTTCTCACTTATTGCATCTAATAAAATGAAATGAATGGTGTCAGTTTTCAAATTGTGGCAGTAGTTGGTTTAATAGTACATATTCATCCAAGACTGAAGAGACACTACTTAGGTGACGGTTAAATGTTGGTAATTTTTTTATAGAGTTTATTATCATTACACCTCAGTAAATTAGAAAAATTAAGGGGACACTTGTATAGTAAAAAATGGTAGCAAAAATACATCCAGTTCATAGAAATTCTTTGAAGGGGATTTCTAGATGTTTGGCATATATGCTACCTTTGCTTTTAATTTATCATGCATGGCTACTAAAAATTTTTTAATGTTAATACCCGTTATCTATCATTTAAAAATTGAAATGTGAAGGTTATGAATAACCCCAAGTAGCATGAAGTGGGTGGTTATGGGTGCAGGCTTAGATTTTAGGAAGTAACAAGGTTTAAAGAAGATAATAGCATGAATAATGCCATATTTGTTGATACACGCAGAACTTTTCATGATGAATGGGATCAGGATTCCAAGTATTATGAGGTTGTTATTCCAGATGCCATGAATTGTGGTAACTATGAAGCTTTAAATTATGGAGATTCTCACTATATAAAGGAGAATCTAAGCTATTCTAGATCCTTTGCAAGAAATGTATATTATTTGTTTTATACGAAAAGTAGCCATTAAATGTTTGATAAGTTGCTGAACCTGAGAGTCTAATTTTATTTGTTAATTCTCTTTATGTTCTATGACTGTATTATTCCTTGTTGGGTACTTGAACGAACAGACTTCTTCCCTTAACATTAGGTATAGTAGTTTTGCACTGGTTGTTATATGGTAGAGATTCTTGCTAATGTCTGTCCAGATCCTTTTTTGGCAACTAAAGGAAAATAATATATGACTTATATGAAATCCATCACATTAGTGTGTCAACTGTTTACTGTTTATATATCTGATTCATGCGATACAAGACCCATTCATCTTAAATCTTATTTAAATCCCTGTCAACTTTATTTCTGATATATGACCATTTCGGTGATCAAACAAACATGGTTAAAACTTGGTAGCTGCTTATACGTACGTATGTATGTATGTATATATATCTGATTTCATATTTGCTGTTCTAAGTGAATACAGATTTGGTTTTTTGTAACGGTAATCCATAATGGATCTTCTTTTGTCCCTACTTGCTTTATGTATATCAATTGATTTTGCAGATTAAGTTATGAAGTAATATTCCATGCAAAAGTATTTTAGAACATGGTATATTCATTTGTCCTCTTGTTAGCACATGATAATCTATTCACATAATTTTATGAGTGCAACTGGCATCCATTTGTAGAGATATCTTTTCTCAATTGGTGGTTCATGTTGGTAAAATATTTCTGCATGTCATTGATTACAGGAAAGAAAAATAAGGCCTGGCCTGGATGCAAACAAATTGCACGCATTTCGTTATCTGCTAATCCAGTTGCTGTTGCAAGTACTCGTCTGTCCAGGAGAGTTCTCTGAAGCTGCATTGGAGCTAACTATATGTTGCAGGAAGGCTTTTCCTGCTGCTGCTGATGATGGCTCTTCAGAAGATGAAGAATATGATGGTAACAATGTGCCAGAATTTATGGATGTGTTGGTGGACAATTTACTTTCACTTCTGCCGCAGTCATCCAGTCCATTATATTTTGCTGTTGAACAGGTAAGTTGAACAGAATTAAATGCATTTGTAGTCACTAGTCTGGCTGATGGTTGTGTAGTAGCAGAATGTTCTTGGAGTACTTTTTAAAATTAAAAGAGCAATAATTTGTCAACAAGGCTTTTTTCTTCCTATGCAAAATGTTGACTTCTCCCTTATGAAACTAGAGTTGGATAATGCTTTCTTGAGTTAGGTTGATAGTATACGTGGATATAGTAATTAATCAATACATGTTCTCATCTTCTACTAATATTACATGCTGTACTTTGTTCTGCAGGTTTTCAAGTCTTTCTGTGATGATATTACTGATGCTGGACTCCTTCAAATGTTGCGAGTTATAAAGAAGGATTTGAAGGGTCCTCGTCACCCAACGGCAAGCAGTTATGGAGATGCAGAAGAAGAAGAAGATGATGATGATTTTCTTGGAATTGAAGAAGCAGAGGAGGCTGATGAAGTTGGGACTGATGACACAGTTGATAGTGATGGCCATGCTGATGGTGCTGATGAATTGCTTAGACCTGAGGAAACTAATGACAAAGTTGCCAAGAAAGATGTGGATCTTATGGGGACAGATAAAATCGAGGCAATTGATGAAGTTACCAAGAACGAAGAACTTTCAGCTTCCGATGATTCTGATGATGACATGGATGATGATGCGATGTTTCGTATGGATTCTTATATTGCAAGGATATTCAAGGAACGGAAAATTTCTGGGAGTGACAGTGCTCAATCACAGCTTATACCTTTCAAACTTCGTGTTCTCTCACTTCTAGAGATTTATCTGCAGAAAAATCCAGGTAGTTTATTGAGTCTTTCTGGGGTCATCTACCATTCTTGCTCAAAGAAAATCTGGGTTTTATCTTTGGGTTTGCACATAGCTTGCCAAGCCTGGGATATATTGATCCGGACCTTTGGTGTAAATATTTGGCTAACATTTAAGCTTGAGCCAGACATCCAATCAGGCCTAGGCATGTTAACATTACACTATCATCCTTGTCTCTATGATTCAAGCGAGCATGTCCCTCCTCCTCCCTCTCTCTCTCTCTCTCTCTCTCTCTGTTTTCCTCCGTGTTTCATACACGTGCTTTCCTTGTTTCAAGGGACATATATCTAGAAAAATGCATATAGAATTATCTTTTTTTGAATGAACATGCCTCTTTAATATATTTATTTTCTGACTTTGGACAATAAATGATTATTTGAAACAGGTAAATCTCAGGTCTTGATGGTTTATTCTTACTTAGCTCAAGCTTATGTGAACTCACATATGACTGAGGGTGGGGAACCTCTTAAACAACGCATTGGAGGAATTGTGCAGAAGAAAGTATTTAAAGCAAAGGACTACCCAAAAAGTGATGACATACAGCTTCATAGTCTCGAAATCTTATTGGAGAAGAGTCTAAAATCAGCATCGCGTTCACGGTATAAAACTGTATCTACTTTTGCTCAAACCTCCACGTTTTGGTTGTTAAAAGTCATACATTCACGGGACTTCTCAAAATCTGAACTTGAGAGTGTGGCCAATAAGTTTCAAAACATATTGGTTGACTACTTCAGTAATAAGAAGTCTCGACTGAAAGCTGGCTTTGTCAAAGAGGTTATTAGAAGGCATTCATGGCTTGGGCTTCTGCTCTTTGGCTTCCTTTTGGAGAAGTGTGGGACTGCAAAATCAGAATTTAGACAAATTGAGGCCCTAGATGTCATAGATTGTATCATTAAAACATGTATTCCAACTGGCAAAGAAGAGAAAGATCAAGATGACTCGAGTAAAGCTAAATTTTTAAAGAAAAACTTGCCAGCGATCTGTGAGCTGATGGAAAAGCTGTTGACCAAGATGCCAGAAAAGCAATCACGACGTGCAGAAGTGCGGCGGTTTTGCACTCGGATCTTGAACACAGTCTCAATGCTTAACCTGAACAAGGCTTTTCTTAAGGTTCTGAAGCCAGATGCACGTGTGCTCTTTGAGCATCAACTTGGAGAGGTGTTTCATCCCTTTAAGAGTTCTAGTTAAGAGAAGCACTTGCAAGCCATTTAATTGGATGGTGAAAGGAGGTTTCAAAACTCATTCTCGTAAGTTCTCTTCATCTTGAAAATTTTTCTGTACCCACAAATTTATAATCAAGAAATACATATGTAAATATTATGTGCTTTCTGATCAGCTTGTTGTGCTACAAACACCATGTTGCTTTCAGAAACCATTGTTCCTCACACTTTTTTTTCTCGACTACCTATTCAGCTTTTTAATTTATGATGTTGATTTACTTTAGGTTCTTAGGCTGTTACTGGATGGCCGAAATCATCTGGAGGCCATTCAAGATGGGGTCTTAAAGCTTCAATGCAAGTGATCGTGGAGTCAGTATGTTTTCTGCTGAAACCATTGTTCAGATTGTATTCTTTGAAAGCGGCCTGACATAGCGGTTTATTAATCAGTTTTGCAGTTTTGGGAAAGATCTGATGAAACACTTCGCCAATGTATTTGTGAGATTAGTAAAAGAGAAAACAAAAGAAACAATTTCGCCCAACAGCCCAAAAGCTACAGTTTTATGAGCCTATAGAACATGGTTCTTTGTGAGAAACATATATATTTGTTTTTGAGTCAAGTAGGATAGTGTTTGCCGTGTAAAAGATGTGCAAGGAACTAATTTTGCAAGTCTTGCTAGAATATTTAAATGTTTTGGTCAATTTGCTTGTGCTGTTGCTCGGAATACTCTTCATAGTGTACGACCATTGTTCATCTTTGGAATCAGATGTGTCCTTCTATGCCTTATCCTTCATGGTTAATACAGCAACCAAAATGGTGAAGTGTTTGTTCCCTGTCATTATAAACTTCATAATTAAGAGAACAAAATCTTGGATTTAATTACTAATTAGTGGTTGTTGATGGTGACTTTAATTAATCATGCAACTTTCATTCTCTGTATACCACCTTATCTCATCAAACAAAAATAGTTTTTGAGGCGTCAAAAACATGCTGAATATAAGTATGAAATGTGAAACAAAAATAGAGAATTTTTTTTTCTTGAATTATGCAAATGGTTTTAAACGTATACAAGATTTTTATTTTATTTTATTATTACATAGCACAAGGGCTGCTGAAAGGAAGCGATCTGCTAACGCGTTTCCGACAAGCCAGTCTGCTACCCGAATCCCGTTTCCGGATTCCCCGTTTCTTTCGATCACGACGAACACCGACAACTCCGTTTCGATATCTCCCCATCCCGTTCTCCCTCTTCGTCTTCGGTTCCTACTTCGTCGTCCTCCGCTCGGCTGAGAATAACCCTAATCCGATCGAGAATGGAAACCTAGCTTGGATCCCCCCGATGCCCCTTCGATCCCCGGCCTCCATCCTGTCTGTGACAGTTGGCCGCCGTTCCTGGGTTATGGCCATGGAAAAATGGCTGTTCCGCCTCATCTCCGTCTCCTTCGTCTTCGTGCTGCTTTTCCTCTCCGCCATATCCGGCTTCACGGCCTCCTATGCCTTCCACGCCCGCCGGCCCGCTCCCACGGACGTCCACCGTGGCCCGGCCCACCTGCCCGCCTTCGCTTACTACATCTCCGGCGGCCGAGGCGATTCCCGCCGCGTCCTCCGCCTGCTCCTCGCCGTTTACCACCCCAGGAACCGCTACCTCCTCCACCTCTCCGCCGATGCCTCCGAATCGGAGAGGGCCGACCTGGCGGCCAGGGTCTGGTTTACGATCCCTGCCGTACGAGCGTTTGGCAATGTGGATGTGGTCGGGAAGGCCAGCGCAATGACACCGATGGGGTCGTCTGGGCTTGCGGCCACGCTACATGCTGCCTCAACGCTACTCCGGCTCGATGACGGCTGGGATTGGTTCGTAACGTTGAGCGCCGAAGACTATCCGCTTGTCACGCAAGACGGTTCGTGATCTTTATTCTCAAAATGAGGCCTTTGTTGTTGCATTGGTTTGATCAGATCTCCAGATTTGAATGTTTATGAAGGAAAAGATGTCATCTTCTATTCTAGTTTATAAAACCAGCTCTGGGTTGTAAGTAGCGTATCGAGTTTATTTGCTCTTACAACAAAAAGTTCGGATCTTCCTTTCCATTTTAAGTAGCCAAGATTCGTGCTTGCAAGATGCTATATTGGAAATTGGATCTCTCTGAGGTATCTAGTTTGGATTTTTCTTCAAAACTCTCTCTCTCTCTCTCTCTCTCTCTCTATCTATCTATCTATCTATCTATCTATCTATCTATCTATCTATCTATCTATCTATCTATCTATCTATCTGCCCTTTATGATGTTTATCCTGTGTCAACCAACTTTCTATTTGACATCCATTTTTTATTGTTAGATGCTGGTGAACATTGAATTGCAACTGCTTTAGATTTATTCATGTAGCGGACACTTAAATTAGCACTAGTACTTACCAGTTTTTTAGCACTAGTACATCCTTCCTTTCTTCATCCCCATGGTCTATGTAGATTGATATGGCATCTTTGTTATGAAATTTGAGCCTCAAACTGCGTGTAGAAGGCTTTCTTTTTCCTATTATTTGATGTGGATTTTGACTGGATTGAGAATGCTTTTATGGGAGATCCTGATGCCACGATTCGTTACTTAGCCTTTTTGGTGATACAAAGCCAATTTGAGCTCTTGAAGGCTTCACCTTTATTAAATAAAAGGTTTTGTTGCCCATTTTTTGTATATACTGATGAAAGAATATTGTTTATCTGTTAAATTCTTCTAACAATTGAGTGTTTGAAAGTAACAAGATAGAAATATGCAAGGACATAGTCCTACTATTCTGCTGAGCTACATGCTAGATATGTGTACATTTTTCTTATTAGTTGTTGCAATTTTTTTCTCATGTGCTAATTAAGTATCAAGCTAACACCCACCCTCTTGTAACTCCTACAAGCTTGAGCTTCTTGAAGTATCTAATTCTTCTGTTAGATAAGTACTTTTACATCAGTTTATGTTGCTAAAAGTATATTATCAAGGACTTGGCAATACCAGAGAAGCAATTGGGCATGTTAGCTGTCCCATTTTTCTCCTTATCCATGTGTGGACTGCAATAGATTCATATCTTATAAAATTCTAGGTAATATGATGATAAATATATTTTTTTTGAAATTTTAGTTTCTAGGTTTGCATGAACATGATGTCTTCTCTGAATAAAATATCTTGTACAATGATTATCTGACGGATGTGTTCAATTTCTTTTGTATTTATGTTCAGGTACATAATATATTTGCTATCCAGAAGTCAAAGTGCTGATTATTTGTTCTCTTTTTGTTTCAGATTTGATTTATGTTTTCTCCAATGTGCCAAGGAACCTTAGCTTTGTGGACCACACCAGTGATCTTGGATGGAAAGAGTAATCGCAAATGTTCTGCTGTTGTCTTATCCCTGAGAGTTGAATCCGCTGTCTTTCATTAACTTTCAGAACTGTTATTGCAGAAATCAGAGGGTTCAACCAATTATAGTTGATGCCGGGATTTATTTGGCAAAGAGGAAGTCATTTTTCAAAGCTTCTCAGAATCGGGTCACGCCTGAATCTTTCAAGTTCTTCACAGGCAGTTTATCTTATCCTAAACTTCTAACATGCTTATTTCAAACTTAAGCACATCTGAGTTTGATGATTTGTTCTTTCGATTTCCTGTTCAACAGGTTCTCCGTGGGTTATCCTGAGTAGGTCCTTCATAGAATACTGCATACTGGGTTGGGACAATCTAGCTCGCACTCTTCTCTTGTACTTCACAAATGTAATGTTGTCCGAAGAAGGTTATTTTCATTCGGTCATATGCAACTCTCCTAATTTTCAGAATACGACAGTGAACAGTGACCTAAGGTATATGGTGTGGGATAGTCCTCCAATGCTGGAACCCCACATTCTTAACATGACAGATTTTGATCAGATGACAGAGAGTGGAATGCCTTTTGCTAGGCAGTTCCATCAGGGTGATGCAGTGCTAGATAAAATTGATAGCAGGATACTGAAACGTCGCTACTACAAGGCCATTCCTGGGGCTTGGTGCTCTGGCAAGAGGAGATGGTGGGTGGATCCATGCTCTCAGTGGGGCAATGCCGACATCGTCAGACCTGGGCCTCAAGCAGAGAAGTTTGAGCAATTGATGAAAAAGCTGGTAGACGAATGGAAGTCAAAATCTAGCTCGTGCAGATAAGTCCAAAAATTTCATAACTATTTGAGTATCAAGATTAATTTTGTTGGGGCACGTTCAGCAGCAATTACTCCCCACGCGAGGTGATTTCATTTTCTCATCTCGATCACTACTAGAGATTCTGCATAGCTTATACCAAGATGGAGGTCATGTGGTTGGTGGTCTCTCTCTCTCTCTCTCTCTTTTTTTTCTCTCTCTCTCTCTCAGCTGGTATGGCTTCAAAGGTTCTACACACCATAGTTAGCTGCAATGACACACTGCTCTATGGGGACCATGAAATTATTTTTGAAGAAAGTCCATGACTTGTGGGCTATTTGCTGATGTTGTTTGAATCTTCCACCAAATGCCAGAGTGCCATATATCCACTGATGTCAGATAAACCAGAACAACTTCCTTCCATATGCATAGAAATGAACTAGCAATTGTCTTTTGTGGACACATGTTGTCTCTATGGTAAGCACCTTCCAAGGAGATGAGTCTTGACATATTCTTGTAGACTAGTGCAGATAATGTTAAGTGAGATGAGATCAGGCTTCTCCTAGAGTGTGATTTGTCTTTGATTCTTTCATGTTATGCTGTATTCATGTGGGTAGATACTGGTTGCTGTATAAACCAAATGGGGCTGCTGATTTAACTCACATCAGTGTGTCACACAAGCTTCTTTGCACCATTGCAGAGCTCTACTTTGGCCTTTCATATTATCATGATTTGTACTCTTTATTGCCTAGTGTTCTATATATGCTATTCATGGTGGTCTAAAATTTCTCTTAAGCACAATATTTTCCTGCAGTATTTTTTTTTTTAAAGGGTAAATGATGAAAGTGAGATATGAACTTAAGCTAGTTGACAACAGTAATATAATCTCACTCAGGACACAAAATGAGTAATTTTAAAAGGAATGTGGAGTGCTAATTTTAGGATCATTACATTTATTTGAATAAAAAGAGCAGACAATAATGAGAGGAGGTGAAATTGTTTCTAAAAACAGGAAACTTGATCCAACCCATATATGGTTTCTAAATGCAGACCTCTATTGTGATTTGTAAAAGTAATGAGGGTTTATTTGATAAAATGACAACATAAGAGCACCAGACAAAGGCGGGAAAGGCCGCGAAGTGGAGTAGGAATAAATGGATCGAAGCGGGAAGATGAGTTCTCTATTTTAACCCCTTTCCCCTTTTTATATTACCGTCTCGGATCCCCTCCTCCTCGTCGCCGCCACCCCCCTCCCTCTCCTCTCTCTTCTGATTCCCTTCCCCCCTCCGTGGCACCGGCGATCCCAATCTTACGAGGGGAGGGTGTGAAGGAGGAGGAGGAGGAGGAGGAGAAGAAGCACCTGAGGATCCGACACATGGGCATCCAGAATCTCCTCAGATTCCTGAAGCCATTCATCGGTCCCGTCCACATCAGGAAATACGCTGGCAAAAGGGTAGTTTTTTTTGGACCCTTGTAGTTTTCTTGCGGTTTCTAATGGATGTTGTTCCGATCTCCTTCATGTTTTGCTTTGTTCTTCTTTCCGGTAGGTGGGCATTGATGCCTATTCGTGGCTCCACAAGGGAGGTGAGCAGCTGGAACCACGCAAACAAAACGCGTTGCGTCGATTGGTAATCCTAGATGTTTGATGGTTTATCGTGCAAACTCTTTTGGGCAGCTTATTCTTGCAGTATGGAGCTCTGCCTCGAGATGCCGGGTGAAGCTGCGAGGCGTTATCTCAACTACTTCATGCATCATATCAATCTCCTCCGGCATTACAAGATCATGCCTGTCGTCGTCTTTGACGGTGGCAGCATCCCTTGTAAGTCCACCACGGAGCATGAGCGCCACAGGCAAGTGAAAGGATACAATTTAGCTGTACTGTTCTTCCCAGGATGTTCATTATCATGCTGTAGGTTGAATGGCTTGTTTTATTTGGTTAGGTTCAAACAAACTACAATAGATGTTACATGAATATGAACTACCAATAAGACAAAGCGGGATGGAAGCATAGTTATACACATGTTTAGCATAACGTGTTACTAATTTTGTTTGCCATTTTCTTTGTGTGCCTGTTCAAATTGTTTGTGCAAACTGTTTATTTGGGCAGTTATATGCCTCTGAACAGAGGTTTATTTTAATTTAGGCGAAGAGAAGCTAATTTTGAGTTGGCAAAAAAGAAGCTCAAGCAAGGAAATACTGTAGGCGCCATCGAACTTTTCCAGGTAGTTTCTCCTTCATTGGCACACTTAAATCACTGTATGCATGTGTACAGTAACAAAATTGTATCGATTTGTATAGTTGTAAGCTAACTCTGATAGAAAGAGTTATCCTTCTTTAGTTGTAGCTACATGCAAAGTGGTTTTCTCAGGTTTATCAATGTAGATAATACAAAAAAATAACAGAAATGTTTTTTTTTAAACATTCAAAGGCATTGAAATACTAGGGCAGAAAATGTTTGTCCAAGCTTTTATTTCTAGTATGATGATTTCTAAATCCTTAGATTTAGATGTGTACAAGACAAAAGAAAAAAAAACAGATCTCAAAAGGAGAACTATGATGCTATATATCACGAGGCATTTGGGATGATTTTGCTGAGTCATGCTAAAGAGGCATTTTAATTCAGAAACTCACATAAAACATGACTAAACTGCTTAGCAGAGAAAAGAGAGAAGCTGCCTGGAGATGCAAGTAATTTGAGATATAAATATGCTTGTTTGACTTTAAAATTTTGCTGAAGCATGTCTGTCAAATTTTGTGCATAAGGAATAGAAGATTCAATCACATTTTCACAAGCTTTGGTTCCTTGTCTTAACAATTTTTTGAGGAAAACCTATCTTCCTCATAATTACATTTGTTCTTTTTCTATGAAATTTAGTTACAATCTAGACACGTCCACTTATAGTATACATCAGAGATTGTCTTACTATTGATGTTATATTGGTTTTTTGCTGCTTAGTTATTGGCAAGCCCACAAGATCAGGAATTTAGAATTCTCTAGATTTTGTCAGTCCTGAGAACAATAAGCTTTCGATATGGTTGGCTTATACACCACATTTCTCTTTTTTCTTCTTTTTCTAATAAGTTGTGCACGATTGCTATGTTGTTTCAATCTTGTAAACGGTGTCTTTGATCAAGTAATTCATTTTGATCTTATTTTGTTGACCTTTATTTCTTTTTTTCCTTTGGTCTTCTTTTCTAACATTTATATTATCATCTCCAGAAAGCAGTACGAGTCACGCCTTTGATGGCTCATAAGCTGATTCAGGTAATTTCCCTATGATTATGACCTAGTTTCTGTTTTATAGCTTTAATTGTTATGTATTTTGTTCTATGACAGATCTTAAGATCAGAAGATGTGGAATTCATAGTTGCTCCCTATGAGGCTGATGCTCAATTAGCATACTTATCTTCCCTTAAACCTGATCAAGGAGGCATTGCAGCAGTAATAACAGAAGACAGTGACCTCATTGCATACGGTTGCCAAGCTGTGAGAAAGCTGAAATCATAGGTTCCTCAAATTGTCCTTTTGTTGATTTTCTCATGAATGCATGTTGTTGTAGATCATATTTAAGATGGACCGCTATGGTAATGGTGAGGAAATTCTGATGGACAGAGTCTTCAAGAGTGCTTCTGATGGACTTTCCTTCAAGGATTTTGATAAAGAATTGCTCACAGGTCACACTTGCATTTGCTTGACTTTCTTGAAGTAATAAGTATAATTAGTTCACTAATTGCATGACAGTTGTTAAGACTCAGTTTGTCTAGTCAACAAATGAATCTAAATGATTATGGTTTCCATTTCAAATTTTCTTCTACCTCCTATAAGGTCACACTTGATAACATAGGGATGGCAGAGCTCTAGTCGTGCATTGCTTTTTGACTTGTATTCTTGCATTCTACAGAGTGATAGCTCTAGTCTCACCCTTTCCTCTTTTCACTATCTATAAGGCCTTGCATATAAGGTTTAACCAACCATTCTTCTTGGGATCTTGCTCATGGAACTCTCTCATAAACTAAATCTCATGCTTTTAACTATTCTTTCCTCCATATCTGATCTATTTTATTAAACTTTTCTCCCATCTTCTAAAAGCTTATCACATTTAAGATCTATTGTGATCTAGTTTTCAAAATACTTTCGCTCCATATCTTGCTTGTAATTTAAATTGAATAAGATTCAAGCTAAATTTCTACTTTTGATTGAGTTCAATTTTAGTGTTTTATTTTTCCCACTTATCCATCATTTTTTTAATCACATGCTAATTGTTGTTGCACAATCTGTACATCAACTTGAAATAACGAGCATCATTTTGTTGTGGGTGAGATTCTATTATTGCTCGTTGTTGGTTGTCAAGCTAATTTTGAAATTGTTTTTACAGATTTGAGGAAGTTTTGCACAATTTATGACATTGCTCAATGTGTTATATTTTTTCAATATCTTGATAGGTATGTGTGTCCTGGCTGGATGCGACTTCCTTCCTTCCATTCCAGGAATTGGGATTAAAAGAGCTTATTCTTTTGTCTCCAAGTACAAGAACTTAGATCGTGTAAGCCCATTTGTTCCATTCTTATGCTTCTCCATTTAGAACTCCAATAAAAAAAAATTGTGGTAACCAAGGTTTGCAATTTCGATCTACCGGGCGGTACATATCGGTCTGCCAGGTTACCAGTACGGGAACCGCCCGCTACCAGGTGCTACCATCAAAAATCGGTCGTTGGCAGTCGATTTCGACTGTCGCCGACCGATTGAGGGAGAAATCGATCGTCGACGGTCGATTTCGACCGTCGGTGATTGATTGAGGGAGAAATCGGGTCGATTGAGGGAGAAAAAGGGAAGAAGAAGAAGAAAAGGAGAAAAAGGGAAGAAAGAAATACTTAGTATCATCCTCGCCCATGGGTCACCACGTCGCCGCGTGGGTCGCCGCTGTCGCCCTCGCCTGCTTTTTCTCTCGCATGAGGAGACGGAATGTCTCCCTGCGTGTGGAGAAAGATCGAGGCGACGTCACCCCTTTTCTTTTTTAAATATATTTATATATTAATATTATATATATTATAAAATATTATATTATATTATATTTTAATATATCAAGTGATATGCATTGTACATATCACTCGGTACCGGTATCATATTAATACCGAGATAATCTCGATACATCGGTACGGATCGGTAAGTCAAACCTTGGTGGTAACAAACTTAAGAATTCCTGTTTATATTGTATTGCACAATTATGCCTAGTATACAGATTTTGTACTGTCCTTAAGCAAAGTGCTGTTTGGTTTGATGCATGTCTCTAGTGTCCCAAGGAACATTTTAATCTTATATATTTCTTTATATATGTATATTTATCATATTTTTTTTATCTGAATTTCTTGTTAGCTACTGCTTTGTCTTCATTTAACTTCATGTTTTTCCTTCCTCATGCCATGCTATGCAGGTTCTGTCAGTTTTGAGACTCGACAAGCGATATAAAATGCCAGAAGATTACTGCGAGTCTTTTAGGAAAGCAGTTGCAGTCTTTCACCATGCTCGAGTGTAAGATATGCCATGTAAAACTTATGGCACAAGCAGACTTCTTCTATCATATCGACTTATCTATGCATTCTGTTACAAGCAGATATGATATGGCTACACGAGAATTAAAACATTTGAAGCCCTTAGAAGAGAAGCATCTGGAGTTTCTAAATGGTGATCTGGACCTTCTTGGACCGTATCCTACATGACACCATAACATAATATAATCACCACCATAAACAATCGTCACAATAATTCTTGTTTATTGCATTGAATTGTTATTTGCTTCAATTTTTCCCATGAGTTTTCTTTGATTTTTGAAATCACCAAGTGAGCTCCCGCAATCAGTAGCTGCTGCTGTCGCCGAAGGCAAATTGAACCCCATTACCATGCAACATTTTGACTGCCTCCCAAAAGTCGAAAAGTGCTCGGAGTCTGTCAGCGTCCTATCTTACTGTGGTACATCTGGTGATGAATTGAGAATCTCATTCACAGAAGAGAGTTGCATTACAATGTGTTCATCTGGGCAAGACCATGAAAAACATATGGAAGATAAGCCTATCGGTAAGTTGATCAGCTCTTCTTGATAGGCTGCTGGTAATTTGGAGTGAGATGTTTTTATCTTTTGCCATCCAACTCTATCTACAGCAATATTACTAGTCAAATTAGAAGGCATTATAAGTGAGCAAACTAATCCAGAAGTATATGTGCTGGCACTTTGTTTTGTTTGATGTTCTACTAATTCTTCAGCTTGTTTGATGTGCCAACAGTTGCAAGGGAGAGGGCTCTGGATCAGAGGTACATTAAAGAAGCTTTTGCGCTGGGTAGGTTGGTTGCACCAGCAGAGTGTCATCAAGTAATGGAGCTTGAAGTAGATAAGGCATCAGTACCTGACAACAATCCATTCAAGAAGAGAAAACTAGAAAAGAGTAGTTCTCAAAAGGACGACCGGAGGGCGGCACAGGCCGCGGTGACACAAGATGAAAACTCTGTCGATACGGTGTGTTCCTCACCGCAGTCGCAGGAAAGTGTGGAGTCCAAGCCGAAGAAGTCGACGCCCATCGAAAAAGAGAAGACTCGGAGTAGGAGGCCTAAGATGAAGAACGAGAATAAGAGCGCAGGGATTGAGAAAAATGGTATACTCAAATTCTTCCAACCTTTGTAGATCTAATTTTTATTGCATTGCAGTGTTTTTTATCTTTTGCTATGAGAGAGTTTTCGTTGCTCTCAATTTTGGTTCGATTTCTCCAAGAATATTATTATTGCGGATTTTACATTATGTAGTTCTATTTTTTTCATCAATCAATCTACTGTGATATCTAGTTTAACCTCCTACTAAAACGAGAGAAAATTGAGTTGATTTATAAAGTAAGATATCAGTATTTATTGTCTTAGTTCAATCCACAGAGTAGCAACATCATATGATACTGACTATGAGTGACAGATGAGAATTAATTTATTTATCGCAGTTGGCTCGGTCAAAGTAGTATCATGCAGCCTCATCTCTACTACTTGCAACTCCAAAGCCGTCCTTATCCTTCATTGGCATACGAATGGAATCCAAACAATGCCTGTCTTCGATACTTTTCTTCTTCTGAGACTCTCTCTCTCTCTATATATATATATATATATTTTTCAAGGCAGCAATTTTAGTGGACGCGTAATAGCTTTGTTTTCATGAGCCAGTATTTGCAGAAGGCAGTAAACAGTAAGGAGGAAACGAAGAAGCGGCAAACCAAAGGGAGACAGAGAGAGATGGGAGAGAATTCACATGGCAATGGTGGACACAAACGAAGAGCGAATGCGGCTACCAGTTTGAACGCCACGCCACCACCGCCGTCGTCATGTAACCCGGTTCCATCTTCACTATGTTCTTCCACGCCTTCTCGTGGTCCGGCACCGGCAGCTCCCTCCCCACCGCGTGCGCCCCCCACGTCGCGTCCCCCTTTGCAGTCATGCAGCTGCTGAAGGCCGCCAGGTCCACCGGCTCCACCACCTTGATCGCCTGAAACGTCGCCAGGTGCAGGTGCGGCGGGTCGTCGATGCCGTTCCACAGCTCCGTGCTGCCGGATAGCCGCGCCGTGTCTTTAACGCGTGATTAGGTAATAAGTTTATCACCATAAATTGAAATAAAATAACGATAGTTTAAATTTAGGAGGTATAGCTTTAGATATCAATTACAAGTCAATACCGATCTATAAAATCAGATTTTTTTTAAATCAAATATTTCATCATATTGCGATGATTGGTGTGTAAAAAAAATCGTAAAATCAAAAACTTCACGTATTATGTGAGATGTGTTGTTACCTAGGAAGATCGTATATTTTTGAAATTTTCAAATCCGATGGAGAAGATGAAGGGGAACTCGCGTACTAATCTCTAACGGTTATCCGCACGCTTCTTAGATCACTGTACCATCTACCTCTCCACGTACATCACAAGATTATCGAGCCAAAGAGGATGAGATGAGACTTAGGAGAATAGGAGGGTAACCACCAGAAGTCCTATGATTCTTGAAGTTGCTCCTATTTATAGAGGTGCATGTAGTTTAACTCTAATGGATCTTGCCCTATTGGGTATTGGATTTATATCCAATTACTCAAACTATTTAGATCAATAGATCTCGATCCAATAATCTCCTATTGGCTTTTACTGGATCTGATCCATAGGATCCAATAATATAATGATTTATTGGATATCCAATAAAATAAGGACTCCGTAGATATCTCATATTAACACCTTTATTCGTTATAGCATCTATCATACAAGTGTGAACCTCTAGGCCCGATATCGAGCTGATCATAAGTCGCTTCTATCATAACTCCTTCTGATATAATGAATTATTATTCCAATAATAATTCACTCAACTCATTGATTACAGACGTATTAGGCCACTACGCCATATTCCTCAAACGGTATAGGGGGATCTAATCCATTGGACCTATCTATCCATAGTTATCATATATCTAGAGTCTCTCATCCATCTAATATCCCAAAGACCATATATTCGATATGATACTGTCAAACCTCATACGGAGCACATTCATGTTTTGCTCTAATTAGATTCTCCTAGAGAACTACTCTCTCAATCTAAACAACCTTGGTCAAGGATTTTTCTGAACGAGCATACATGTGATATTCCTCTCGTGATACCAAGGTGGATGATCCTTTATTGACACTCAATTGCTTTTGTAAAGTTGGCTACTAATCTCAATAACTGATTGTACCAGAAAACTTACATACCTGTAAGTTTGACATCAAAGAAAAGAGTATTCATACAAGACATCCTTGGTGTTTCAAGTCTAAGGACCTGACACATAATTGAGACTACATAATTATCAGATGACGTCAGGTATCATTAATCATCTAGCATTCTATAAGCGGATTAATTAATGAACTCATTCTCTAATTAACACCTACATTGTACCTCTAGTGTCCCCACACGAGCGACTATGAGACCAGCCACCTCTATCATATAAATGGGTATACAGTTTCAGGTATATCCGATTATCTTAATGTCCCTATCGAGTAACATATGACCAGGATGATTTAGAATCTGTGTTTAAAGACGAATCGATCTTATTATCGTGATCTATTCACGATCCGATTCTCATTGTACAGATCCAAGAACATCACAATATATATATATCAAGATTATATATAATGTGAGAATATCTAAGTAATGATAAACAAAGAGATTATCACAACATGTCACAAGTGTCATCACTCACGTGATTAGCTTATAAGTCACCTATAACTAGCAAAAATAATTCAAATTGATCAATTTTATCATTAAGGATACAAGTTAATTTTTTTAAATTTTGAAAGGGTAAAACTATAAAATATATAGTTGGGTATAATTATTAAAAAGATATAAATTAGAATTACAAAGCTATCGCTTATGATCGTCGCTCTAGACGATAGCTATTCTTATGTCGTCGACCGACAACTACGTTGGTCGTTGTACTATGTTGTGCTATCGTGCCCATGTGAAATTGTGCACTGATGACCCTATGATCGCCATGACATGCAATTGTGTCAAAACATCTACCCGACATCGATTGTTCTTGTATGTCATGTAGTCGTCGTGAATCATGGCCTTCGACATCCAATTGACATTGGTCACAAGCAACAAATGACTTTAAAGTAGCATTGTTGTATCCGTCGTAGTCAATTGTTCTATTGCAATCGCCTACAACTAAGGACAGGTTAGTCGCCGCAAGGCTACTACACAAGCAGTCGTGCATGGGACCACCGTTGGTTGTTGCACTCGATGGCACTTCCATTATGTTTAGTAGCACCTATATGTAGTTGTTGCTCGTGACTAGTCGGTGACCATGAGACGTTATCACCCTCAACAATACTATTGCTGACAGTAAGGTGTCGATAGTCGTACATCAATAAGATACGTGGAACCTCGCATTGCCTGCAAATAGGTTTCATGATCAACTAGATAGAAAAGTAGATCGATAATATAGATATATCATTCAAGCATCGTAAATCAAAATTGAAGTAACACATTTTACAAACAAAAATTGATAATAAATAGATCTACAGTATTTGATTTCAAAAACATAACTTTAATATCAATTATTAACATAAAAACTATTATTATACTAATGTTTTACAAAAAAAAATTATTATTAAAAATTAAAATCAAATAACGATAGAGTAAATTTATGACAGGCATATTTTGATGTCATTCATAAAACTCTTATTTAATCTAAATTCACTTTCTCGTGTCTTCTTCCTATCCCTTATAGAATCGTTGAGAGATGAATCAGGAACTAAAAAGAGACTGAATACTAAGATCCTGTGCTGAGATCAAATCCCCCACCCTAAATAAACCCTTACGAGTAACAAAAGAAAATAACCATGAACAAGGTTGGTTGAGCCACCCCCGTCCAAAGGGGGACGGACTCTCCTCCTCGACAGTAAGAGCTGATGCAACCATGGCTAGCTAATATCCACAAAACTTGAGTATTTGATAAAATAACATGTAAAACTCATGACTACTGATGACAAGGTTGTGAGATTGAATCATGACGCACACTTTTTTTTCTTTTTATTCATTGTATCGGGTCAAATGAGGTTGGAGCAAATATGATAGCCTTATGATAACCAGTAGATGCTCTGCTTTCAAATTCAGTTGGATGACAAAAGAGAATTGATTCAATCAAACACACCATACCGATTAAAAGAAAAAAAAAAGAGCCGTCTTCCGGTTCTAACTAGCAGTAAGTATAAAAAAGTGTACCTAAAGAAAGATGTTAAGCTCGTAAGCAACTAAGTATAAGCCTCTGGCAGATGGAAGTCGGATAGGCGCAGCTTGTCTCGGATCATTCTGCCAGTCTTAGGCATAACATGCCAGTGGAGAATAAGATCAATTTTTCTACCGCGGAGATTGCTTCCCTGGATTATTGAATTGGTAAAAAACAAAACAAAATTAAGATTTTACTATTGTACAACATATGCCAAGAAAGACAGATATTCACAAGTAATAAACAAATTCAAAACTGAGCCAACTAACCTGATCGATTAGAGGATACTTGGTGGTCACCTTTGTCTGGAACATTGCCTGGTCCTTATCCAGGATTATGTGATCCCATAGCGAGATCTGAACATGGGGAAAATATCATAAAAATTGATTTGTAACCAACAACCCAAGGTTTCCCAAGACTGAAAGCAAAATTAATGATTACAAAATTAACTTATGCGGAACAAGTATGTTAATTTGCTCAACATATGCAGCTTTTATTAACTTAAAGGTTTAAGCATTCAAATTCTTGCTGGGGAGGTGTGATATAGTGAAGTAACCAGACTTTTAGCTTCCATAAATGGTCACGGAACTTAGCAATCAGAAGAACAAACAAGGAAACATGGGCCAACAACTCAAATACCATCCACAGCAGCGAGTGGTTTGCCATCATTGCAATGAATCGCCAGGTTCATCAAACATAAATATATCAGTATTGAAAACTCAAATACCATCCAAAAAAACACCTAGTTTACCACCTTGAAATGAATCACTCGGCTCATAAGAAAACAATATATAAGTTGATGTGATAAACTCCCGACACATTTACAGATGTCAGAACCAGTAAAATGAATCTAGACCCAGACGCTTAGACAGCAGAACAACCATAGAGAGTGTTCCCTAGAAGATTAGTTGCCAACTAGACTCTAGCAATTAAGTAAAGAATAATCCATTAGTCCAAATATACCACATTAGTTTATTAATAAGGTGACAGTTTCTCAATAATAGGGGATGCATTGGGATAGAAAATAAGTGGAATAAACATATTTCACATGTGTTCATGATATTCTTGTATAGAAATTAGAAATTAAGTGACCACATGATTCACAAATTACAACTTTGATCAGTACACCATGAAAGTGATTTTTAGGCTTTTAGTAACAAATTTGGCACGTATACCAATGCTAACCCACAGGTAATAAATGACACACCTGATTAAGGGCATTCTTTGGAGTTTCGTACTCAGCAGCAAGGAAGACAAAAACCTGAAATTTGGGAGGTTAATAAAAAACGAAAAATAATGTTATCCATTTATTTTGAGATAGAAACTCCATAGTATATATAAGCCTTTAAAGTGCAACACAACCTGTTTACAACTCTGGAAGTGATAGCAAAAGAATCTCTCAAACAGACTTAAGTAAAAAGGAATGAGAACATACAATTGACCATACATGCAAGTCTTTGATAATATTTGGATAGTTGAAATTTGCTAGCACAAATAAGATGGTTTACTGCTCAAAACCAGGTCGATGTTCCCTAATTACTACAATCCAACAAAAGAACAGTATTGAAGTCTAATTGACACATATTTGGATGGTACAGATCAATAAATTCCCACTTCACCCAGGAGCTTTTACCATGAGGTGTCGTAGCATCAACTATATGAAATTCACCATAATCTACTGTTCTATCAAAAAAGAGTCAAATTACTTAGCATTAGTCACAAAGTACCTGCTTCGTATTCCATGTAAACAGTCGCTTCATGTCCAAAGATACATTGAATGTCAAGCTAACCTGCCACGTAACAACCTTTTTCAGACATTTTGTAATTATCGAGAAGCTTCGTATAAGACATAAAATATGAAATACCTACTAAGACACACGTGAAGACCAAACTAGTTTTCAACTTAACTCATCATTTCCAAGTGGTTCAAATAAAACAAGGTGAATTGCACAGGGAATTTACGCAATCATCAAGCTTTTTCTCCAGGTATCAATCTTACACCAAGAACTGTTGCATGGGTAAAACAAGAGCAGGAAATGGAAGATTCAAGTGTCCAATCCCACAAGGAGACTATGAGATGTGGGAACACAGTCCAAAACATTTTTATTTGAACTTACACATGGAGATCATGTTTTTATGTTATAAACACGTGTAATATATAAGTTTATATATAGAAGTCTATAAGAAAAATAAAAAAGTAATTAACGAGTTTACTAAAGTGCTCGACAAGCAAACCCAACTCTGAAAGGCCAATTTTATTTTAGTGCCACATAACTTCTACTCAACCACATTACCTCATCAGCAAAGAAAGCAAGAACTACAGGAGACAGAAAACATAGAAACCTCTTTATCAAAACCACTAAAACTTCCAATATTAAGAGAGAGACGTCTAATGCAAAATTGAGTGTATGAAGAATACCAAAGAAGTGGTTGAATTTGAATATGGAAAAGTAAAAGATAGACTAATTTGAAGAGTTGGGTAAGAATGAGACTTTATTTTGCTTTAAGCAACTTCTGAAAGGAATACACTGCAAGAGCAGATTGATGGAACTCTTTCGAAAAAGTAGACGAAACAGACAAAAATCAAATTTATCAAAAATATAAGCAATGTACTTAACGCAAAACAAAAACTTCATTATCGAGAAATTTAACAAAAGTACATTAGGCTAATGCAGTAAAAGAAATGTTAAAGCAAAATGATAGAGACTTTTCAAAAAGAAGACTTACTGGCATATTCCCATAAGATCCAAATCATATCTCATCTTGGATTTAGGGAATAAAAAAAAGGTCCAATGTGGAAACAATAAAGAAAGGTAACGAGATGGTGCATATAAACATGCAACAAACTGTTTCCCAACAAGAGATGTAAATTAGTGAAAAATTACCTCATCAGCCCCATTCAGCTGCCTCCGAAACCGATTAACCTTAACCACCTGCAAGGGACAAAAAGAATTCCCTTAAGATTACCAATAGGTCGCACAAGCAGTTAATCATCATTCAGAGACTTGACCACAACAAGGAAAATAGAACTGCATGGCCCAACTCACTCGCCACTAGAAGATTTGGAAGAATTAGATGTACATAGACCGACCTCTGGATGTATACAAACTGTTTACAACAACAGGAGAGATAGAGCCATCTGACAAAATTTAATTCACATATTAAAGTTTACAACTGACACTCCAAAAATCTTGCATCCAAATGTCCATGTCCAAATTAAAGAACAATAATAAGTAATAATACTAATGTTCCTCCAAATAATGTAAGGACAGTTTGGTTAAGTTGTACAAACTTTCAACATGTTGAGCACAAATTTAGTGAATGCTGCTCGAGTTGAGCAACCTAACATGCATATGTACTTGCATGTGGAATTGTGAGCAAAAAGCATCAAGCCAAGCCAACTTGGTATTTCAAGTCCTTATGACTTTTTTTTTTTTTTGCATCTTTTCCATCATCATATGGTTGGTTTTTGTTTCATGACTAGGGAAACGGAAAAACAATGAAAATAATTTTACATACTTCTTAATTTCAATTTGATTTCCATGAATCTCTTCAGCACGCATAGGTGATTGCTGGCAGTGGTGGCAGATTGCAACTCAGTTCAACTCTGATGCCAAACCGTGAACACCTTTTTACGTCTTAAAAGATCCCTAACATAGCAGAACTCGTGGTTCCAATGAGAAGCAATCCCCACCGCAGCATTAAACCTAAAAGTGACGGATCTACGAGTAACAACCCTAGCTGTTCATTTCTTCAGCAAGCATTGGCGATTGCTGGCCGATTGCAACTCGGTTCAATTTCTAATCATCAACACTCCATGGCGAGGGGGGATACCAAACCATTAACACTTTTCCCTTCTCAAGAAAAGACCACATTTTTTTTCTCAAGACGAGCAGAACTCACGAACGAAAGTAGTCATTATTACTTCCTTCCGAAGAAAACAACAATCCCGACACAGAATCCAGCCTAAAAACGACGGATCTATGAGTCGCAAACCTCGGTATGGATGGCATCACGGACTTGTAACCCTCGTCTCGAAAGAAAAGGGGAAATAACAGATATAACGTTGAAGACGACGATCCAGGACCGAGACATGGCAGCACTCGTCAATCGGGCACATCAAATCGAGAGAACGACATGAGATGACAAAACAGACGGTACCTGGGCGTTGGCTTGGACATAGGAGGAGGAGGCGGACAGGGGGGAATTGAAGGCGTCGAGAAAGGAGGCGGCGCCGCAGAGGACGGCAAGGAGGAGGAGAGCGAAGGTGAGGAGGGTGTTCAGGCGGTACCCAAACGAATGCATCCTCGCTGTCTCCCTCCAACTCCACTCTCCGGCGATGTGATGGCTGCCTCAGATCCTCCAGTAGAATAATCTTTGATACCCCCAAATCTTTTTGGATTTGGAGTTCGCGTCCACCGTTCCACGCGTACGTTACCACGCGTGATGTGCGTGCATCGGGCTTCGAGATTTGTGCAGATGCGAGCGGGCCAACAGACGGTTGGATTGGCATCCTTTATTGCTTAGTCCTTGCCAAAATACTAATATGATAAACGAACGGTCCTGATTTCATCGTATGAAATCCGAATATTGAAGTGCACGTCTCTCCTAGCTCTCAACCCAAATTGACTTGGTGGCCAAGTCCATCAAACACAAGTACGTCAAATGTTCAATGCATACGTTACGAGGCGTGATCTGCTCACATCACGCTTTGAGATTTGCGCTGTTCCGTGACGGCCAACGGACGGTTGGATCGTAACCCTTTATTGCTTAAATCTTTGCCAAAATAACAGGAAAAGGGAAGGACGGACGGTCCTGATCCCATCACGAGGTACCCAAATATTGGGACTATCGAATTGACTTGGCGGCCAAGTCGGTCAAATAAAAATATATCCCGGTCTCGGATTCCATGTAGCTGACGTCACGCAATTCGCGTCATCACACCGAGGTGATGACGACGTCCCAAACCAACCACAGTTCAATTGCTATTAGTTCTTCTCGCTTCGGCAAAGAGAAGGCGGAGAGAAACAGAGAGTAGAGGCGATGGCATCGAAGAAGCGATCGGGCTTCGACGGCGGCGAGGAGGAGAGGCGGACCCAGCGGCGGGTCAAGAAGGAGGAGAAGGAGGAGGTGACGGACGACCAGGTCGACGAGTTTTTCGCCATCCTGCAGCGTATGCGGGAGGCGACTAGGTTCTTTGCCGCCGGGGGCAGCGGCGATGAGGCGAAGGGGCAGGGAGTGCGGAGGTGGCGGCTGGCTTTCGAGTGCGAGGACTTCAAGGCGGAGGCCGCTGTCGAGGATACTGAGCGGCGAAGGAGGCGGAAGAGGAAGAGCGGTGCGGATGCGGCAGCGGAGAGCGGGGGAGAAAGAGAGAGGTCAAAGGAGGTGGCATCGGCGGAAGTGAGCATCTCCGGGGGCTTCGATCTGAACGCGGAGCCCGCGAGAGAACAATGAACGAGTGGGAGCCCCGCGGCGGTGTTGCTACCGTGCGGTTTTCCCATCCGTTCAATGCATGCCATCATCGTTCTCTCTCTCTCTCTCTCTCTCTCTCTCTCACACACACACGCACACGGCTCTTCAGCATCAAAGTAATTAAGGTTGGAATTATGTAAACCTTTCTGCAAAAAGCCAAGGGATGGGAAATAAACCGGATGCATTGTATCTGAGCTATGATTTGAACCTCATTTGAAGTTTTTACTATGTACGTGAATTAAGGCTGGATTTGGTGACTACTTTACACTAGAAAGCAAAAAAAGATGAGAATTATTTGAATCCAGTGGCAATAGTATTCTTGTGATTCATGTCGCCAATGGCCTTGGGGGGTTGGAAGTCTTTGTCCTGAGCCTCGAGAAGGACCTGCAACCAAAAAAGTCTTCGAGGATGTATCTCATCTATACTCGTGTGTTGTGACAATATGTGGGCACAGTTCATTGACCGAAACTTGTAGTCCTTGTGCAATGACTTGAAGAGTCGATCGGTGCAACAATAGAGACCGGTTTGATGTTCGAGTCGACGACTATATAGTTCATCTTCCTTTATACTTTCTTTTCCAGGTAGCATTGAAATTTCAGGATCTCACAGATTCTCTCTCAAACCCATGTATGATTCGCATGTTTTAGACACCTTCTAAGAACGCCAGCCATAGCAGAGAACATATCAACAACAGACAACGTCAAGAAGATGCATGTGAAACCAAACAATCATTTTTATGTAGCCGAGACTTCAATCTTCCTCGCCAAACAGTGATAGGATCCAAGAAAACAAAGATCCAAAACCGAGCTGAAGACACAAGCAAACTCCACCAGTGCAGCTCACAATCTAGGTGGAAGCCCGGAGGCTTGTACACTCGACGCAAGCTATACGTTGCTGCAAACTACATGAATGGGAAAAGTCACTGGATCTGCATGAGAAAGGCTTCGTCACCAAGGAGAGGAGGGTCTTAAACTTCTTCACGCCCTCGATCGGCCACACGTTCTTCCGCCGTTGCTGGGGAGCTGGGAGAAGACGGCGCTCCCTCTCTGCGGAGGAGGACTTGGGGGGGGCGGTGAAAGGGAAGGAGGGCATGTTAGATCGGCAGGGAGCGGGAGACGGCAGCGGCCGAGGAGACGAACGAGGACTGCTTTGCGGATGTAATCTAATCTCTATCTGCTGCCGTTATCCTACAATGCAGTGCTGCAGTGTCAATCTAGAATTGAGTTGTGCCGGAGATGGGATGGATCAGATTGGGACAAGTGTTATGCGAATTTTAAAGCCTTATATAATTAAGTGGTGTTACATATTTAACCTTTCAAACTTTGCAAATTGCATATTTAATGCATCATATATTAGCCATGATAGCTAGTTTTTTCGTATCTTTAATTGTTAATAGTAAAAAATAAAATGGATCCGCCGAAGCACCGGATCACTATACATAAATGTTGGCTGCATAAAGTAAAAAAATAGCAAGAATTACACTGTTTTATTTGGTTATTATATTTTAATCTCGGATCCTGATAGAATGGGAAAAATTGGATGAGAAAAAGGACAAAACCCACGTGCTTAATCAGCCCAACGCAAGCAGATAAAAATGAATCAAAAATAAAACAAAAGAGATCTCATCAACGATTTAAGGGTCCTCGCTTAATTCTTCTTCCCTTCGCAAGGAAAAGAAAGGTGATCTGCCATGAATGAACTTGACATCCGCTTCATCGTCATCAATCACATCCAGCAATTAAAGTAGGAAAGGCCTTCAACTACGAAAGCTTTTTGCATAGCAAGTGAAGCAAGAACGAGGGAAATGGAGATGCTACCGATTGTGGAGGGGATCGGGGGAGCTGGGTGCTCGCCGCTTGCTCTCGTGGATGATGTTGTCAATTCCCGGCGACTCCAACCTCCTTCTTGTGGTGATCATGTTCTCCCTGTGTATGATGGGAACTGCCAGTCCTCCGTCCTGAGGCTTGAAGAACACCCATATGCTATAGAGGATCATGAGATGAAAGAGAAGCCTCCTCTTCCTCCTCCTCTCTGCAACGTTGGCCACTGTTAGCATATGTTTCTTCTTCAAAGACCACCTACATTGCAAGACTGAGAAAGAGAGGAAGGTAGCTGATTAGTCCAACAAGCTTAAGAAAAGAGCAAAGAAGAACTCGAGCGCTCAAAGGAGGATGCTAGCGGTGGTGGTGTTCTGCAACATTGGCATTTTGTGGCCTGTTCAAGGCGTACCGTATTGAACATGGCACAGTGTCTATGCTCCAAAACATGTGAATCCACGTACAACGATGCTTATGTAGATTCACATGTCTTGGGGTTCAATCATTCAACATCGATCTGAATCTCCCAGCAAAAACACTCCCAAAAAAAAAAAAAATTTGCTCATCCAAGACATGAAGCCAAACAAGCAAGCATACAAAATGGTACCTGGAACATGTGTGAGCATCTTCCTGTCACCGACCGTCTGTGGTAAAAGAAACCGAGATGGAGTTCCGGGAGTAGTCTTCAGCGACATTGTAAAGGGTGGAAGCTTTTGTGGTGTCAGAAGCAGTGTACCCACCACTGCTTGTGCTGGTCTTGGTGAGAATCGAGTTGCGCGACGAGGTCCATCGCCCTACTCTTCCGCGAGTCCCAGGCCGTCCTGGCTTCGGCAACGCGAAGGAGTCGCTCGAAAGCATGAGATGGACGGTGTTCATGTCGGGTCGATCAGAAACCACGGCTTGGCAGCACAACAGTGCTATTTGGATGCACAGTTCAGCTTCGTCGCCGTTCCCGGAAGGGATGGTAGGATCCATGATCTCTAGTGCTTTTCCCTCCTGAAACACCTTCCATGCCTGTATGAATCGCAGCAAAGACAGCTTAACATAACTCGCTGTATGGCCAGTGATTCTTTCCTAAAAACCAAAGAAAATTTTCTTCTTTTTGCACCCGGATACCCTTACGTAGCTCAATAGGTCGGACTTTTCTTCATCAAATCGCTTGTCGAGATTTTTCCTGCCGCCCACAATCTCCAATACCAATACCCCGAAGCTGAAGACATCTGCCTTTGCTGACAAATAGCCGTTCATTGCGTACTCTGGGGCCATATAGCCGCTGCAAAACATCCAACCTTGTCGCATCAGAATCATACGATTAGTGTCATTGACATCAGAACAGCTCAAGCAAAAGTCGTGAACAGCATCCTCGAGAACTCACTAGGTACCAGAAATTTTAAACGTGTTGACGTGGGTATCATCCCCCTGGAAGAGTCTTGCCATGCCGAAGTCAGCTATCTTTGGGATTAGTTGGTCGTCAAGCAAAATGTTACTGGCTTTAATGTCCCTGTGAATGATCTTCACAGGAGATTCTTCGTGAAGATACAGGAGGCCCTTCGCCACTCCCCCGATGATCTCAAAACGTTTTGACCAATCCAGTGTTGCCGCGGAGCTGCTGTTCCCTGATGACATCGAGCGGTAAACGAAACATCGGTAAAAGAGAATTCTAGATAATCAAATGAACTTGGTTGGAGACATGTATAGATGCAGACCGAAAATGAAGTGGTCGAGGCTTCGGTTGGGGAAGTAGGGGTAGACGAGCATCTTCTGATCGGAGGCGATGCAGCAGCCAAGGAGCGACACCAGGTTGCGGTGTTGGACTTTGAGCAGCAGCTTCACCTCGTTGGTGAACTCCCGCACCCCCTGCCGAGAGTTCAGTGAGAGCTTCTTCACTGCAATCTGTTGCCCGTCTTCCGTCACCCCCTGTTTCAATTGGTAAAAATGTCCATCCATCAATCTCCATGACTGATAAATCTAACATATTAATCAAGGTGTAAGAAAATGGTGATCTGTATGTATAGAACAGACTGGTCCTAGCAACAGGCATATATAGAGCTCACTCAATATGCAGAGAATTACAACAGAATCAAGATAGTTGCAATAAAACACACTAGGATTATATATTAAAATGAAGATGCATATTGGTCTTTTGAATTCCTAACACATTTAAATCAGATCACCATTAGAAAATATTTTGTTTGGATGGATTGATTTCTCTATATCAGGACACATCTAACAAAATTATTTCTTTTTCTTCCTGGTTGGATGCTTAACTATCAAACATTGTTTAGAAAATGAGTTACTAGATTAGTTAAATCATAATAAACCAAAAAAAACAAAAAAAGTTAGGTGCCATTTGGGCGGCTTCCAGGAATCTGACTTGCAAGACCGAAACACCGAGGAAGAACAGACTCCAGTACAAGATGAAGTCGATCAATTTGATTATAGATAAGGTTCACTTTAAGTTGGATAGGAAGATAGAAATGAATGAAATATCATGTGGTTCGGTGAAGCTATTTACACAATAAATATAAAAGAAAACGACTAGACTAGTAAAAGCTGCAAGCACGAAATAATTCCGTCTAGAAGCTATTTACACAGAATAAATATAGAAGAAAACAACTAGACTAGAAAAGGTCCGTCTCAATACATTGCAAATAAGCCAGTGGAGTGTAAAATAGACCCAGAAGCATTCAAGAACCATCAGACTGCTAATGACTGGGAGAAGTATCTTTGCAGGGGGCTAAAACGTTCTAATGAGTATGAGCATGATGCCAGTGAGTATAGAGTTAGTAAAGGAGATAAGGAGAGGGAGCAGCTTATCAACGAAATTATCAAAGGTTACCTTGTAAACGGGGCCGAAGCCGCCTTGGCCGAGAAGATTGGATTCGGAGAAGTCATCAGTGGCGACTTCCAACGTCTTCAGGTCGATGAACAGGTTCCACGGCGACGGACGCGATGACGACTGTTGCTGCTGGTCGCTGCCACCACCACCTTCTCCTCCTATCTTTCCCCTCCTCCAACATCCGCAAAACATCAGCTTCATCTGCTCAATCTTCGAGGACGCTTTGATGGCCAGCACCTGAGAGAGAGAGAGAGAGAGAGCACAATCGATGAATGTATTCCTCCAAACGTTAATTAGATATGCTTTGTGGTGGTGAAGATTGGTCCAGTCAACCCAATGGAAATAAAAACAAAAAGAAAAGGACAGACGTTAATCAGATATGCTTTGTGGTGGTGACGATTGGTCCGGCAACCCAATGGAAATAAAAATAAAAAGAAAAGGACAGAGAGAGAAATAAGAAAAGTCATACCGTACGCGTGGGTAGAATGGCTTGCCACACTCCATGTTTCTTGCTGTTGGTTGACTTGAAAAGGGAGAACCTCGACCTGCTGGTTTCTCCCGGTGAATTACTTAGGAGAGAGCTTAAAAAGACTTGTATGTGTTCCCATATACAAGACTTGGGATTCGGCCGTCGGTCAGATCCTAAAACGTGTTCACCGAACCTGATCACCGTCTTTGGGGGAACATGCATCTTCCTTGGCTTGATCGGATTACTTTGACCTGTTGATATTTAATACCTTGGATCAATATTATATGTACACATACACATATATAAACTTGTGAATGAGATCGACGTACTCAATACTGGGACCAGCAGTTGCCATGGCGTTTTAAGGACGGTGAGAAGCTGCCATTTGCCAAGCTCCCAAGCTTGCCTGATTCTGTACGCACAAGAACAGGATGTATAAGCAACTGAGACCAAGAACATCAAGCACTTATACAACTCATGAAGGCAAGAAGGACACTGCATTTGACCATCCTTATCAGCTTCTTAGACAGAAACTTAAAGAAAAAGATGAGATTAGCTAACTCATTTGACCAATTCTGGGTGCTACAAACTGGGGCGAGACTTAAAGCTTGTTTAAACTGGTTATTTTTTTACTGGCTTCCTGGAGCATAAAGCTTGTGCTTCGATCTCAAGCCTTATGTCACTGTTTAACCATAGCAGAAGATTGTCTGATGTCTAATCTCTGTGATTTAACCATACCTACAGCTCTTCAATTATCCGTTATTTGTCTCATCTTTATAAAATCTATGTTTCCTTTTGGCAAGAAGACTATCTGAAGCCTGATGGCATAAACACATTCATTATGTTTCCTCTAGCATCTGGTTTGTAGATGCAACAGCAAGTAATTTTATATCAAAAGGTTGCCTCTGCCAGCGAATTGGAACTTAACAAGAGTTCCATGTGATGTTGGAGGCAGAGGGCACTCCAAACAAATACAATAAAGAATTACTAGAATGGTTCATCAGGAATGCACAATAACACAGGGATTATTGAAGCTTGAAATCTAGAAAGAAGGTAGTGGACATGTAAATCATGCATAGTATGGCTGAAGCATTTTTCACAGATCAAACTTCAGGGACCCTAAGGTGATTTTAGAACATGCAAAAGGAAAATAAAGAGGCAATGAATGGAAACAAATGTATTCCTTTCTTTTTCAGCTAACCTGAGTAGCAAAAATACTTTAAAGATTGAATGACAACCATCATATGATAAAGCCAATCTCTATCAGAGCCAAAAGAAAATAGTAAAAAAAAACTCATGTACAGACAAAACAAGATGACCAAAATATTCTTAAAGAACTATATGAGATGTGCTACTTATTATATGAGATGGCAGCAAACGGAAAAACTGAATTGTCAAAGTTCCTAAGAATTTCTATATGAAACTACCATATCTTGACAAAGTAAGCAGGACTCAGTCCCAAGAACCAGCTTTCTGCTTACAAGATAATCACCAGCTGAGTTAGGTGCAACTTCTGCTGAGGTTCAGTTTAAAAAGTTCCTTTACAATTTAAGCTGAGCAGAACAGAAAAGAAAACGAAGAAGAAGAAGAAACACCACACTCCAGCTTTGTGATCTCCTAGCAACTAGACAAGAAGACCAGGAACAAAAATATCTCAAGAAAAGGTAGCCAGAAAACACATTATTCAAGAGTACAGAAGTGAGAGTCACATTATATGCCATTCAGCAACAAAAAACCAAAATGCTCATGTCCTATTTCTCAGGGCATGCTAATTTTTAACAAGTAATGGCAGGAAAGTTTGGTGCTCATATCAGCATTTTGAATTGTGTTGATACTCTCAGGAAATTGAAAACTTTAGTGGAACTCTAAAATGTACCTGGCATTCATGTTGGTAATTTTTTTTCTGATTTAACATCAGAAATTTAAACATAGCAAGATCTTAGACAAGGAAAGGTGCGTATGTATGTGGCTTGACAGATCTCATATCCAATTCATGAATTGTATTGTATCAATATGAGATGTGCTTATTACCCTTACAACAAGAATCATACATGGCAGCTAAAACATCAAGCATGAATCATTAATCAAACTTTAAAATTAGTAATATCTGAGCAGCAACACACTTCAATAATTGCGAAGCCATCACAATGGATTCAACAAATTGCATAATTTACATGTTTGTTGATGAGAAGCCACTTCAGACGCAATGCACAGAAGATCCTTTAGGTGCCGAGTACGACTTATGTCTGGCTGTGACTTACATTCAGAAAATAACAAAATGTAACTATTTCATTCATCAATCAGCTGCCAGAGCCTGATAGATCTTCCTACTAAAATTAGGTGACCATGTATGCTCATAATTCACTTGATAATGTTCTGAGCAATTTTCAGTTTGCATGATACCACTATGGAGTTCAGGAATTGCATAATTAATGCCTAAGTTTCTCTTAAATAATAAATTTAGTTTGAGCATGCCGATAACCATATAGGTTAAGTCTGATGAGGGATATCATCAATTATCATTGCGGTAAATGCTCTGATCCGCAAGGTATTATCAGCTTAGGGATGGTTCCCACACAATTTTATACTTTTGGGTGATCCTTAAAAGATGTCTTTAACTCTCAAACTAATATGACACTAAATATGACCTCATTAAATTACACATAATATGCTCTAAGAAGGCAAATTCTCCATGACGGCACGCCCTAGCATTACTTTAGCTTCATTAGAAATTTTTGTGCCTCTTGTTAAAGAAAAGAATAATAAGATAGTTTAGTAACTATAAATTTGAACTTACACTTTAGAAAGCGAAAGCCTTCTATTTATTTTATTAAATCATATAATTTGAAATTTATAGAATCTCCTAACAAATCAAGTTGGCCAAAATTACAAGACCAAAGTAAGTAGTAGGCAGCAAATGGTAACCTTCTTTCCCGAAAGGAAACCACCCTTCTTCATCAGATATTCCAAGTTCTGCAAAGAAAAGCAACGCCTTTAGATTCTAACTTGAAAATAATAGATAGCATATATTTTTATAACCTGAATTTAGGGTGACGCACCCTTTATTCAACGATTTTATAGGTGTGTGGAGTTATTTCAGATATCCCTAAACTAGCGAAGAGATCTGCAGATGAATCAACAAGTATTTCACTGAAATAAGAAACCAATTGACAAAAAACAGGATAAGGCATCGAACCACGACCGAGGGTCAGAAATCAAGCAATAATCAAGACATGTCTTACATCAAGCTCGCGCTGAAACATTTCTTTGGCCGCCAATCGGGCTTCGTGCCTTTGATGTTTGTGTCTTGATACCTGTCAATGTAATTGGAAATCGACAGCGTAATTAAGATCTTGCCCGTCTCGCCTTTCTCCGTCTCATCCGATGTCATTGCCATCTTCACCGAAAGATTAATCGTCTCGGTCGCCCCCCATTAGCGGAACCACTGTGTCTCCAGCTGCTTCTTGGGTCCCTTCCTTTCCTGCGGCGATCATCGTCGATGGGACTTCCATTTCCTCGATCCAGAGGAGAAGAGACGAAAGGAGGCAATGCGGAAGGAAACCTTCGAATGCGGTTTTGATTTCAATTCTCGCGGGCTTATGACAACCCACACATGGACGAGCCCGTAAAAGAAAAGAGGCCATAAAGGATCTCACCTGGCAGTTGCCAATTAAATCGCCCCAGGTCTCGCTGTGTTATGCTATATGGTCGGGACCCACCAGTTGGCCGACTATAGTGGTTCGGTGGTTGGTAAACGAGTTGGTCATTGTTGTCAAAAAGATGTGGGATCAATTAGATTTTTATAATTTATTCGTATCTAAATTTTATTTTATATTTTTAAAAATATAATATATAAATTTTCTTTATAAATCTGAATTAATAAATATTATAATTTTTATTTGCTCATAATAAATTTATTAATATAATGATATATTTTTTTAAAAAAATAAATATATTTGATTTTTTAAGGTAAAAAATCTATTTTAACTTTTGTGATTTTGGTTATCTCTAAAATAGCTAATAAATTTTATGAGTTGAAATACGTTAGAGTTAGAATTGTTTATGTGACATATTAACTCATAATAAATTATTTAATATAATAATATATATAATTTAAGTTTAAAAATATTTATTTTGTTAAGAAAGAGAGACGAAGGCTATAACGATGGATAAAGGCACAGTAGCAAAGATAGGAGAGGTGGAAAGTAGTTGTGGTGAAAAGCTGGACTACCACATCATAGGTATGACGGATGGGGGCATAAGAGAGTACAAAGCAGGAGGTGATAGAGACAAAGATCCCTAGGAGGAGGCAGATGGATCATGAGACTATTACATGCTTAGTATCGAACTAATCGATACACATCCACTTGAGGCAGAACCAAAAGCTCATAAACTTATCATTAGCATGAGAAAGACTATGTATGTATGACACCCTACTACATAACAATGACTTGATGATGTTGTTGTTGGTCGTTTCCACGATGATGACTTCTTCCACCAGTGATGGTGGACTCAATTTTTAATTTAATATATATATATATATATATATATATATATTATATCAAAATTGATTATTATGAATCAGTATGTCACGTAATTAAATCTGATGTATATTAACTTAAACTTTATACGAGATGAGGTTTATATATTATGTTTTTAAAAATATAAGAATTATTTTAGACTCGATAAAAACCTTAGGGGCCTAAGTGATCTGTAAACAAAACTATATGGGTAAAAATAAATATTTTTAAATTTAAACTATATATATTATTATATTAATAATTTATTATATATTAAATATGTCATAAAATAAATTTTAATATTTTTAAAAATATATAAATTATTTTAGATACGAATAAGACATAATAACATAATAGACCAAAACTGTAAAAGATTTTTATTAATATAATTTGGATCTCTCGAGCGTTCTGGATCCAATAAGCTAATAGGATCGAGAGATCGAACCTCGTTTTTAATCTAATAAACTAGTGGATTCGGATAAGATTCCCAGCGGATGTAATCTGAGTCCCACCCAATTAAACTCCCAAGGGAGTTCGATAACATCACGGAAGAAAGATGGCTCGGCTGAGTCCCGTCCTCCTCAATTACCTCACCGTGTTAGAGCCCTTACAGTTAATCAACGTGCAACACATCCTCCGGGAGGAGGAATGCTCACGTGACAGACACGAGGGCCAAAGCGTCCATTCGAAACGAGGAGAGGGAAGCCAAGCGCCCCCCCCCCAATCCGTGTGCGACGCATCATACGTCTCACCCAATCAAGCCAATAAAAATTGGCCACGACACCACATGGATACATTTTGAACTCGGAATACGTCGAAAAGCGGTAAACGACGCTGTGGCAGCCTAACACTGGATAGATCATCGTATGCGTGTTTGGCTTAACACATGGGCCGGAGCGATGCTTCTTTTAACATTATTTTATTCGATATATAACCCCCTCGTCTTAATTACTTCCCTTCCCTCTCCCTTCTCCTCCTCCACCTTCAGACTTCGACTTCAAACGTCGGCCACCTCTTCACCTCGGCGATTTCTCGACTCGAGAAGGCTTCTTGTTCTTACCCTTTGACAAGCCCGAGGGCTGGATCTGGTCACCGCTGGAGGGTGGCCCGGATACATGGCGTTCTCTGCGGAGGCGGCCAACTCGGCGGTGTCGGCGGCGCGGGGGAGCCTCCTTCACAAGTTTTCGTTCCCGATCCTGAAGACGTGGGGGAACCAGCGGGTGCTCCGCTGCATGAGCGTGGAAGGAAAGGGCGAGGCCGTCGCCGCGGGCAGCCGGAAAGCGCCCGATGCGGCGAGGGGCGGGATCCATGTTCCCGAGGCAAGCGGAGGCGACGAAAGGGGGGTCGAGGAGGTGAGGGAAAAGCTTTTCGTTCACCTGAAGGAGGCGGCTGACCGGATGAAGCTGGTAATTCCTTCGCCGCCGCCGCCGCCGCCGCCGCTCAGGGTCGGGGACGCTGATAAGAAAACGGATCGGGAAGCGGAGGTAGACGCGGAACCGTCTTCCTCATCTGTGGCGCGACCGTGTAAACTAAGAACGAGGCGGCGGGGATCCAGGACTCCTTCGGTGTTCGAGCGGCAAACTAGTGCGTCGCCGGTGGCGATGGCGGAGAAAAGGCCGGTGCGGCTGAGGTCGGGAAGCATAGCACTCGAGGAGCGGCCCAAGTTCTCGATCACTCTCACGAGGGAGGAGATCGAGGAGGACATCTACTCGGTGACGGGGCACAGGGCCCGCCGGCGGCCCCGAAAGCGTCCCCGTGTCATCCAGAAGCAGCTCGATGTGAGTTGCTCTGCCCACCTAGTCCAATTTGTTGCTCCTTCTCGATCCCAAACTTGGATCTTTCCCCCAACAATTCCTGCTTTTCTTCTTTATACTTGATCTTTCTAGCCCATTGATTCAAACACACAGGCCTGGTTTTCTCGGGAAAAAAAAAGATTCTTTTTTTCTTGGTAAAAAGGATTCACTTCACGACATCTTCGTTGTTGTACCAGTTGTTGTTCCCAGGTTCATGGCTGTCGGAGATCACCCTCGAAACGTACAAGGTTCCCGATTAGAGGCAAGGTCTCACCTGCGGTGGTGCCAATTCTCCGCCTTCTCTCCGCCGCAGAAAGCTATCCTGGTAGTTCCATCATCGCTATTAATCCTCTTTCCATTCCTACAATTCTTATTTCTTAGCAGTTAATTCAGCTCTATTTGTACTCTGCTGTTGTTATTATTCAAGGAAACAGACATCTATAAATGCTCTCTGTTCATCTTAGTGCGTGCTTGCTCCTCTAGAATGATTCGACTTCTGTGTCGAGTTCCGACTGCAGAGAGTTTTGCTTGTTCTGTAGTTGTTCTTGATTTCATGAACTCGAACTGGGCTCATGACTCCTTTCTCATCCCTCCGCTCCGTTTCACGTGGGAAGTAGTAGAACGGAGATCGAAAGGGATTCTTCCTCCTGTAGGAGCGGGAGGACGAGGAAGGGTTAGTGAGGCGGAAGACGACGGGAAGAGAAGCGGAGGATTTAACGGAGGGTTGCGGCCGTTGCTGGGTCGGTGGTTTGATTAGGGTACTGCCGATCGCGTACCCTCATTTGTTATCGGCAGGATGTTGGTTAGGGAGAGCTGCCATTGGTTGTTTACGTGGGACCCACGTATGGATGGATCCAGTGAGACGTGTCGCTACCGTGTTTGGTCGCTCGTTCCAAATATAGGAACCGTGCCCGCACCGATATGGTAGAAAAAAACGACGGGCGCTTCCGGTGGCCGTGGCGTATGGCTGGGCCGAGATAGGGCCCAATTTTGACACGGGCCCCGTCGGTCGGCTGCGCTGCACAATGCACATCATTGGGTGATCACAGTAGCGTAGAGATTCGTGAAAAGAATCTCGTCTTTGCGGTTAATTAAATCAGAGCCGTCAATCCACAGCGATTCTCGTCATAATATCGAACCCATCGACTTCCTCCGCCCTTGCGGACCACAATCTGATCCCTTCCTGAATCCCGGTCCCGCTTCCGCCGCACCGACGAGGAGCTGCCCTATTACTACCCCAGCCGCAAGCTCGTGGAAGGCTAAGCTCTATAAGCAGGAGCCCACGGGACGTCCCTGCCTTCTCCATTCTCTCCTCGCACAGCGACGTGTGGTTCTTCTTCTGATCTCTCCACCGCGAGTACGCCGTCGGGGGCAGTGATCGGGCCCCTTAAATTTGCCCTTTTTGTTTTGGGTGCGAGAATAATAAAGATCGGATTCTGGTGGTTGGAAGGGCGCATTGGACTCGTGCAAGGTGTTTGAAGTAATCTGTCAGTGTATGAAGGAGGTCATGCGATTGGATATCGTCTTCGCTTCGTAGCACCATCAGTTCAAGCATCAGATTGGAGGATCCACCTCTCAAAGCAATTCCAACTATTGAGCAGCATACAATTTTATTTGGAAGAAGGAAGTGATTCCATGGTGGACAAGCTAAAGAAAAGAAGTAATCTCCATCTCATGCTAAAGGAAGAAGAATCCTACTACCTATAACTTGGAAGCCAAAAAAAAAAAAAAAACTAGGGAGCTTCGGCATGAACATGACGAAGAAGGATGTCTCATTTCTTCGACACCAATTATTCTTTTCTGGGAAGACAATCTCTAAACGGAATGAAGAAGCACACTAAACAAGAACTGGTCTTAGTGCAGTCTGCTCTGTGAAACCCAGGAATCACCCAGCACAAGAACGCCACCCGAGTTAGTCTTTGTTGGAGCTGATGCAACCCATGTTTCACAGCAAGCAAGCCTGCCTGACTCGGAGAAGTGACGGAGCAGCAAATCAGTATGTTCTTTAAATTTTGTTTTGAATCAGCCTTTTTAATTAGAAAACAGTTTTTTCTATGTGATTCCTTAAATATTCTATAAAGATCAAGAAAAAAAAAATCCATGTATCCAATTCTAAGTAGTTGTTGGGGCATTACGACTCATTCTTGATCTTGTATTTGTTATATATGGAATTAGCAGAGAGATGAGAGATGAGAGAGAGAGGAATGAAGGAGTCTCTCTGAGTCTAGCTGTAAGAGATCACAACTTCTTCCTTGGTGTAACAGTCAAGATGACATGAGAGCACTCATTGTTGCCCAAAGCAAAGAACTAATTGGAGGCAAGCATTTAAACTGCAAAGGGCTTCAATTTTTTTTTTTCTCTAAATGCCCACTTTGATGAGCTTATAGTGATCCTCATGTCATCTCATCCTTTTGTCTTAGCAATATCTACATGGAGGTGTTTGTGGTCTGTGAAAACCTATCCATGACATTTTTACCAGTGAGGAGCAGTTGAAATGTGTTTATTTGTAGTTGCTTTGGCATTGATCTATTGGTGCTTGCCTTCATTGTGAGTAGCACATTGGGTGCTCTACTTGATGTATCTTTTGAGAGCTCTACATGAAGAGAAGATTTCAATGGAGGCATTGACTACTTGCCTCCGACTAGTGCTAGGATGTTGATGATGACTACTAATGTGTCACTTATAAGAGAGAGAGAGAGACTCTTTACAATTGGAACCCATTTGAAGTGCTTCTTAGTGAAAGTGGGAACCTCTTTCTCACCTCATCTTCAATCTTTAGGAGTCATTGGATCTTGTTATCCCTTTTTAAATTAAAAATCGCCACCCACATTTTTTGTTGCTTTCCTAGCTTTCTTGTTCCATCCATCTCTTGGTGAAAGTGTCAACCATGAGATCATAATTATGGGAAGATTACACAAAAGCTTTTGTTGCAAAATACTCATATTTTGGCCATATATGTGGGGTAGGACAATCCTCAATGACCATAGAGATTGAGATTACAAGTATAGGAACAGAATGCTTTGTGGGATTGCAACAGTGCAAGCATATCTTCTTTTGACTAGATTTGTTCTTGGGTTGGACATCTTGTCATGTTCTACTTTTCTTTGGTCAGAAGCAAAACATATTCCCTTGACATGAAAAAAAATTGTTTTTCTAAATTGATGGTCATAACCTGGTTGGTAATGTCATTTTCTTCACCAAAACCCTCTCTATTAAGATTTAATTAGTTTAATGAATTATTTATGACGAAGGTAGGATCCATATATTAATGAAAAAAATATTTAATTCAGTAATTTTTTTTTTCTTGATGGATCATTGTTCATTACGTAAAATCATCAAAGTTCCTCCTTGAGGAAGGATAACTTCATGATAGCTTAGTTATTGACAGGAATCTACTTAGTTTGATGTGATTCTTTTGATAAACTTCATGTCCAACAACAACGTCATTTATACTCTATCGACTTCTGGGAATTATTAATCCTTTTTGTCAAGATCGAGTTAATGGAAACTGCACCTACCCTAATCGTCAATTATATATTAAGATAGATGATAGAGAGTGTGTAGAGATCTCTATTAGGTTGGGTATGTTACATCGATAATAAGCTTATAGTGAGTTAAAAAACCAATACTTTTCTTTTCTTAATATAGATTGTGGGTAAAATGAGTTGACTTTGAGCATGAGAATCTGAATACCTTTTCTAGATGTTGTAAGGAGTTGTAAATTTGCTTATATTATTCCCTAATCAAATTATACATTTCATGCACTGTTTGAAGGAAGCAACCTATATATAATATGGCACCTTTGGTTAATAATTGAAGTTTAATTTTTTTTTTTTTTCTGATTCCAAGATGATCTCTATGTGCCATATGATTCATCAATCAATCTGTCGTTTACAACATTAACTAGAGACCAAGGATCTAAGGGTTTTAAGGTTGATGGTAATTGTTCCTCTAAGGACATTCTTGGAGCGTCCCATATAATAATCATTGTTAGGTCAAGTGATGAATCCAAGTGGTTGAAATCTTCATCGAGTTGTATGTGGAAGATACGTACCTCGGTACTGTGATCGAGCCGGTGGGTGGGGATTATAAAACTAGGTTTAATCTTATAAGTGATCTATTCCATCACTTGCTGCCACTGTACACATGTTGACTAACTGATGATACCAGACGATGAAGTGATGAAGAAAGTATAGATAGAGAGGAGGAGGGGAGTAATGTAGGAGATGATGCAGGTAAAGCTGCCGTCGCTACGTACTTAACACACCTTCTCTACTGCCGTCGTACACAGGCAAATCACTCGCAGGTGGGTTCACGGAGAACAGCGTCTGCGTTGCCAAACACAGAAGACGTGGGGAGGCGGCCAACCAGCAGACGAAACGTAGGGAGCGGCAGCTGATGGCGAGTCGGGAGGGCGACACAGCACTCGCCTCTGAATCGGTGCGTCGTCCACGTTATGCAGCATAAAGTTTGGTCTCTTGATGCTGAGGCGAGGCTTAGTTTATTGCGGTGCACAGAGCACAACCCTCCACTGTGCCTTTCATGCAATCTTTTAATGCCTTGCTTGCTGCATGGGAAGATGATGCCTCGTCGGCTGCGGTTGGTGTGCAGAAACTGCTGAGGAGTTAGGGTTCACTATCAAACAATATGACTGCCACTGTTTGGTGTTTAGATCTCAAGCCAAGTGCTTTCAGCAAGCATGTTTTCTTGCATGCTGACAAGCCTACGAGTTTGAGCTGAAACCGGTGGAGTCTATATGTTGGCTTTCTTGGAGTGGAGCTCTCGGTTTCCCTTCACATTAATGTCATGTGGATTTCAAATTTGCATCACCATCACACCAACGAGAACTCAATCAAATGTTAAAAGAAGGGAAAGGTAGATGTACAGGATCTGCTACAATCCTTGGAGGAGTTATCATCATCATATGAGAGATGGGAGTCGGAGAGAGAAGTCATGAGCCGGCAGGTGCCAGGCTGAGTTGGAGGTCCAACCCGACGGAGTCGTCTGCTCTGGCCGAGTCCGTCACCATCTTGCCCGGGCCTGAGACCGTGAACCTCGCGAACGAGGTCGGCCCCGTGACGGAGCTGTCGTCGTAGAGCCGCCCGCCACGGGCATCTCCGCCGTAGCCGGTGGCGGAGAAGGAGTAGAGGGGCGTGACGGGGGGCACGCGGGCAGCGGAGGAGGAGGGGAAGACGCAGCCGTGCGACACGTGGAAGGGCGGCGCCGGTGCCGGCGCAGACGGCTCGCGGGAGAAGTAGACCCAGCCGGTGGGGGGTCCGCCGGCAGCGGAAGAGTCCGGGAAGAGGTGGGCCGGCGGCGCGAAGGCCGACACTATGGGGTTCCTGGGGCACAGCGAGCCGGCCGGCTGCCGGAAGCAGCCGACGACGCCCTGGCGGTGCTGCATCTGCACGGCGCGCCTCAGCCTCTGCCGCTCCTTCTTGTGCGCGTTCTGGTGGCCGCCCAGCGCCTGCGAGTTCGCGAACTCGCGGCAGCAGAACTGGCACTCGTACTTCCGGCCGTCTCCGCCGTCCCCAGCCCCGCCGGGTGCCGCGGCGGTGGTGGTCGTGGATGACGACGAATCGGATCCATGACCGGCCTCCTCCTCGGCCGCACGGACACCGAACACTTTCACCCGTGGGTTACTGCCGTCATTCGACTTGCACTCCATCCTTGAAATCTTATCCTCCCTCTAAAAGCAACAGAACAGCGGTAGAAAGAGACGGTAATCTATGAGGAGGAGGAGGAGGAGGAATGGAGAGCTGGTTGCATGAGGGTTCCGGCAGCTCAGCTTGCTCTATATATACCCATATATGGATGGTTCAAAGGTGAAGACATATAATATACACAGGGTTGAACAAGGAGGGGGAGGAGGGAGTCCATAGGTCCTAAAAATAATAGTGAGAGATGATAGAAAAGAATGATTTGAATACAACCTACTGATATGATGATTGTACATGAGAGAGGGTGGGAGAGGAGTTTGGCTGCAGACATCCCAAGAGAGAGGAGGCGGGGAGGGGGTGAGTGGGTGTGGGGAACAGGAGAAACAGCAGGAAGACCCCCTAGATTACGCTTGTCTTGGCCTTCGTTTGTGGTAGTATATTCTACGTATGAGGGCTGCATGGGGCTGCCACCCCTACAGCTCTAGTGCAATATATTTAAAGAGCAGCAGCATGTGTGTGGTGCAGAGCTGGATGATGGAGATATAATATTTGGTGATGGCCACAGTAGCTTTAGGGTAATAGTGGATAAACTGTGAGTGAGTGAGTGGGTGCCACTTTGCCTGAGCTCTATTAGTTTCTTGCCTCTCAAGTGGTGATGCCACCATGTGGGGGAGCCTGCTCCCCTTGTATTATATATGAAATGAAACATTCTTAGGTCACTGCAATCACAGGAACAAGGAAGAAAGGTTCTGTGACAATGGCAGCCTTCCCTGTCCCTCACCCCTTTGGAACAGGTAAGCTCTCTCTCCCCCCCCTGTTGGGTCTCAACATGTGGTTGGCACTTCGATACCAGTGCCTGGGACGATCGCATGTGAGAGAGGGAAGGTCACAAGTGTCACCACACATTCTGTCTTGAGATTGCATTAACATCATTTCCAGTAAGGGGGGGGACTCATTCTATATCTGATACATGAGCTGACAGATGGAAATGCTCCGAGGACTAGAGCTCAGCGGAGCTGTGGAGCCTGTGCTACAGTTCAATCTGTTCGTGGCTGTAGCTCACACTGTGTTCCATGTATCTTCTTTCTCTAGCTTGGATGTGACAGTCTAAATCATGGTCTTGCACATGTTTACATGTCTGACATATCTCCATGCTACCTACAGTTTGGGAAGAAGAAGATGATAAACAAGCTTTGCTCTTCGTGCTTTTATCATTCTGTTCTCCCAACACTTTCTTCTCCCAATGCACATGGAAATCAATTCATGCAACACCACAATACAGTTTACTGGGAGAATTTTTATTGGGAAGAAGGTAGCTGTCAACCACTGATCTCAACTCGAAGATTCTCCGCTGAGGACACAAAAAGGGGGACTTAGCAGCTCGGAAATCCACAAATGAACCAACTCCTGCACACAATTTTTGGTGGAGAATCTCAAACCTGTAACCTAAAATGAAAAAGCCATGGCAGCTGAGAGAGTCTCTCTATCTTCCTGTGTTTTCATGCGTGCTGGAAACTTCAGATATACTTCTTCTCTAACATTTTACTTTCACTCGGATATGATGCCAATGCATAAGCTGTTCCATCATCTTATGTGACAAGCTGCTTAAAGCATCCTGGTATAGGTTGTACTGAGTTCTGGATCAAATAAAAATGCATTCCTTTAACATTTCAAGAGAAAAGGACTGATGAGAGTGGTTAGCCAACCCATTCCATGCATGCCTTATGGTATACCACCTAAAAAATGCCCAGTGTTAGTGCTTCTTATATCCATTAAATGCATCAGATCTGTGATGGTAGGTTCAGAGGTCACTGGAATAACAGGTTGCATCAGTGCACACCAATTTATCAGACAATGTGGCACATTCAACTCTTTTATCATCTGTTGATATCAAGCCTGATATCTTCCAACAATGTGAAATATCTGAGAGATTCTGGGTTTATGAGAAATGCTTAATTCCTGGGATATGGTGCTGCTAGTGCACATAAACAATCATTCACCTTACACATTTTAGTCACTATATTATATATGTTTAATGGCCCATTTGATATCTAAGGTCCTTGTACTTGAGTTGGAAATAGTTAATTTAATGTTAATCCACTGCTAACATGAGGCTTGTTTTGTCCATATTCTTCATGGAAGGTGGTTTAGATAATCTAATCAGATATGGTATCAGTCATGTTAGTCAGCAATGTTCCCCCAATTAAGACTCCCCTATTCTTAGCACACTAAACCTACTTCAGTTCCCTTGCCAATATAGAATCCTAATTTGCCACCACTCCTCTCCTTTCATGTTGTCATTCATGCTTCAAGTTCACTTGGATGAGAAATTTTTTCTTTGATCTCTGTCTATATGTATGCTCTGCAGTGTCATATGATCTAGCATGTTCAAGAAGAAAATTATGGTTCTATAGGTTACTAGGACAGCAAGGAATACAGACTTTTCCCTTAATCTATGGAGCTAATAAGGTATTATAGAATATAAACTATCTTACTTTTATCTGCATTCATACCTAATCAAGAATCCAGTTTTCCCCTGCAAAACAGATCATGCATGTACTTGGACTAAATTTTTGCATGATAAGCATCTCTATATGTATGCTGAATGACACCAGCATAAGCACAGAGATTGAGTAACTCACAAGATTTGTACCCCATAATTGGATTTATTTTCTTCCACTTTAGTTCTAAGGTCTCAAATATTTTTTTCTTTCTCATTCAGAGACCACTGCACAGGAAAGTTCTGCCTATCTACAGCTTCAATGAGTGCCCAAAGGAGTCATCAACTTGTCTAGATATAGGTGGTCTCCACTATCAGATACAAAACATTTCACCTAGACAATCATGCCTCCTGTTATCTTGTTGATTGAGAAGAAATTTTTCGAAAACCGAAAGATCATGCGAATCTCGAGTGAGGTCCACCTAATTGTGCTGCTAATGAGAAATATTCTGCTTGATTGGAGCTTAATTGAGTACACAATGCAAGATGATCTCACCTCCCCCCCCTGCTGATTAATTATACATCGCAGTCGACTTAGCAACCATCTTTCTTTCTTTTGAATTGTTTTAGAAGGCCGACCAAGACTTAAGCAACAGGTTTGTATTAATAACTACATAGATTTCTTCTTTATGATCAAGTTGAAAGCATGTTAATTATCCAAGCAATGAGAGACAAGATGCTTAAAATAGCCCTTTGTGTTTCAAGTGACATTACCTACTTTCTTTGATAAACAAGTTCTGCTTGTGTGGATTTCACTTAAAAGTCATGTGAGGTGATTCTACAAGAATATTTAATTCAGCAATGACTTAGAAACAAAACCTAGACATGGTCTAGAATGTTTGAGGATACATTATGAAACAATTGGTTAACTGCATCATGTCAATTGAGTATAGTCTTTAGCTGACCTACTTTAACACATGTTGAAAGACAAAAACAAAACATGCAGATGTAGGTTCAGATGGCAGATGTCTAAAAAGATGGATGAACATGGAAGATAAGGTGATTGTTGAATGGGATTGGTGCACACTTAAGATGCCTATGGAGAGGAGGGCCTTTGGAGGAGATCAACAAAGTCCTTGAGGTGACTTGAATGCAGTGGCAAAAGCTTTTGGGCAAACCAATCTTTTGATCTTTGGAACCATTGGTGACCAGGAAAGCATTTCTAGTATGTGTGCTGTTGTAGATTACATAATATAATGAACTCTTAACCAAGGAAGGACAGATCAAAACCTTTTATCAAGATTGAGGCAAAAAAAAAAAAAAAAGGATTGCATCTTCTGATATCTGTTACAAGTTGCTTTTGGTTGTTATCAGTAACATCAAGCTTCAAATCATCTTTAACTTTGTGACCTTCAATTGGTTGGCACTCTGCCAATCACCCATTTGTGAGCTTATGTCAGACAAATAGTTACTTGGTCTTCATTTGTTTAACCATTTCAACAACTGATTACATCTTGAAATTGTCTGAGAGAAGGAAAAAATGACAGAGGAACAACAGAAACTAGCTACCCAGAAACCTCTGCAGTACAAGAAAGTTGTAATGGGTATTAAATTCCTTGAAGTCTCAGTATCTGATCAAACAAAGTTCTTACTCAGCTTTTTGTGATCAGTTTGTTGTATCCTGCACAAGCAAGTATGGTGGATTCTGGAGGAACAAAATTTTCTTGAGCTGATTATTATGGATTATAAACTTTTTGAGTGCTCCAATCTACAATAAATAATGTGTGTCTTGGTGTCAAAGGCTGGGTCTTTTCAATCTTAAAAGGAAAAGGACATAGACTACCAATCTCCACCTAGAGATGTTCCTCTTTGTAGAAGAATCCATCATCAAGGTGGTGCAACAATTCTTATGTGCTCATTGTGTTTGCTTAGATAACAATGTTCAATTTCAAGCATATTTTTATTTTGACTTGACAAATACCTACCAGTTTGGAAACCTGTGTCTCTTTCATCTTCATCATCATTATTCTTCATCCTGTTCTTCTTGATCTGGTCAAAGTTCAGGTAGTCTTTGTTCAATACCTGCAATATTAATCTAAGTGGTACTTGATCATTATCACGGCAAGGAAACAATACAACTGACATAGGAAAGCTTAAACATGACTTGAGAGATCACCAACTAAAATAAATAACTAAATCACATAATATTTTATAGGGATTGAATATTATGAAGGATATTATTAAAAAAATAAATCATAATAATCTTATTATGATCCTGTTAATATCTTGATAATATGTTATAATGATTCTAAACCATAAAAATTATGATATTATATTATTATAATTTTATCAACATGATCCCAAATAACTTGAATAAATATTTTATACTTATTATTGATTAAGAAAGTTATATAAGTATCATATTTTAAAATCTCTCACTATGTATATAAACTCATACATCATATCAATAAAAATTCAAGCTAGTCATGTTTTAATGATATCAGAGCCATGATTGCTTTGATAATTTATTTTTTTTATTTGATCCTTTCTCTTATTATTATTGCTTTGTACCTCTTTCATGATGGTTGAAGGTAGCATTATAATTTATATTAATATTTATGCTGTAATAAATATATTTTTCTTATAAGTTATTTTGGATCTTTTCTTCTTCACTTTACTACCCCTTAAACTAGTCACACATCTCATATCATTTCCAACTCATGTGCTCTTCTTTCCATTGACGTTACAATTTAACCTCCTTTCAAACTCACGCCCATAAATTATACATCTTGATATACTCAACTTTACTTTCTTTTAATTGATTATGATCTTATAAGTTATGTAGATGATATATCATTTGCCCTCCATAAACGATTAGAGAAAATAATTTTGAAGTTGTCAATCCTAAATATATATTTTTTTTGGATCCGTCAAAATCATTTTCTTAAAAGTACTATCATTTTCTCTCTCCTCAAATCATTCCATATATAATCTCCTCAAAATACTCTAATGAGATATGGTCTAAGTCCAAGCATGAAACAATGTATACGAATCAATCTCGTGATCACCTTATACAACTTTGATAAACTCTTTTCAACCTTTTTAAAGGTTCAAAATTTATTTTTGACTATATACTGACTATCAAAACTCAAGCAGATACACTTGCTATGGCTGATGCACCTCTTGATGATGAAGAGATTATTTTTTATATATTAAATTATCTTAGTTCATATTATAAGAAGATCTCGATTGAGATTCATATTTATGATAGTCCTATATCTTTTGAATAACTTCATAATGAGCTTTTGAACTATGAAGCTTATCCGAGCAAAATAAGCCACCTTGGTACTGCTTATATTATCATCAATTTAGCAAAATTAATTTTAGCAACAAAGGCAAAATCCACAACTAGCAATCGTCCAAACAATCATTATACAGACAACATTAAATAATATCATAATAAAAATATTAATAAAATTGGATAATAATTTAATAACAAAGTCACTTATCAAATATATGACATACAAGGTCATGACGCTAAGAAATATTTTTGCTGGCAAATTATTATTCCATGGATGCTTCAGCCTTCATACCCATCTTATTTTATAAATCCTATCGTGCCACCTACTCGATTTTTATTATCACCACAACATCATCACTTTACTGCTAATCCCTTCAACGTCTATCAAACTGGCTAGTTGATTATGGAGATTTTCACCATGTCACATCTAACTTAAATAATCTATCTCTTCATTCAGATTAAGATGGTCTAGATGATATCATGATGAGTGATGACAAATGTCTCAAGATAACTTATATTAGCTCTATAAACATTCCCTCTTTCTCAAAATTCTTTTTACTTTTAATGTTATTTATGTTAACCTAATATATATCTCTAAATTATATGATTTCAATAATATCTTTATTAAAATTTTGTCCTCTAGATTTGTGAAAAATCTTAACATGACAGCATATCTCACGAAGGTGCTAAATAGAGATGGAATTTATGAGTGGCTAACTTTTGTACTTCCTATCATCAAGGTTCCATTTCGAAAATGACACGGTTTATATCTTTCTTTTGAAGTTTTAAATCATATTGTTTGTTATTGTAATTTACCATTATCATTGTCTTGTCATCACTTTTTATGTAATTCATATAAATTCAATAAAATGTATAAACTTTTATTTTATATATATATTGATGTTTGAGGTCCCTCATTGACATAATCTCAATATGGACTTAACTATTATCTTGTTTTTGTTGATCAATTGTCAATGTGGTTATTTATCATGAGATAAAAATATAAAATAATCATCATTTTTCTTTAATTCAAATTTATTATTAAACTTAATTCATTATTTCATTCTATTCTGACATTGAATTTCAAAAGATTTTTAACCTTTTTGAAATCAATAGAATCGACCATAAAACATCAATACATCGTCTAAACTGATATCACACTCCTCACTAACCTCCCTTAAGTCTTTAATTTTGGTCTCATACATTTATTTCATCAACTTATCTTATTAATCGTATACCCACTCTAGTTCTCAATATGATTTTACCATTTGAAAAACTATTTGAATCCACTTATATGGAAATCATGTGTTTTTGGGTGTCTATATTATCATGATTAAAATCTTACACCCATAATAAATTGGAAGCTCGATCAAAACTATATATATTTCCTAGATATTCTACTAATCAAAGTGCATTCAAGTGTTTTGATCCATCAACCAAAAAAAATTATTTTTGTTGATTTTATGAAATCTGTTTTTCTTATAAATCATTTGACTCTTTTTTGCCTAGACTAATTTTAAAATAACTTTATTGATTAGGTCTCCCAAATATTAACCTCACCCACCAATCCATATACTTTATTCACTCAAACAATATCAGGTTCTTCTTAATGGTGTATAATGAATAATATATTATCTTATCCATTTAGCTATCTCATGAGAGTGTTGCTCATCAAGACGATTCATAATAACATTTGGTTTCAACATCTTCTATTTTAAATTCTTCTTGTCCTACACATCCTAAAGATATCATTAACCTTACACTAGTTCATCCGGTGTTTACTATATCCAAAAATCAAATCTTTAAACTAAATAAATATTTTTTATTTTTGTTAAATAATCTAAAAATTTTATTTCTAAGCCTTTTATATCAACTAAGCATTAAAATTCTTGAATGATGAGCAACAATGACTAAAGAATATAATACTTTACTAAGGAATGGTACATGACACTTAGTCTCATCCCATCTAAGTTAAAAACTTGTAGGTTATAAATGAATTTTTTGTATCAAACGAAATCCTGATTAGTCCATTAATAAGTATAAACCAAGATTTGTTAAAAAAGATTTCATCAACGTCTAATCCTTGAGTATTATTACATTTTTAGCTCAATTATGAAGCCAACAATAATTCATATTATTTTATGTCTTGCCTTATCTAACAATTAGGGGCTTCCATAGTTGAACATGGATAATGCATTTCTTCGTAGTCATATTTTTTAAGATGTATTTATGAGGCAACTTGTAGGGTTTATTGATCAGAATTTTCCTCTATATGTATATAAGTTGTGTAAGATTCTTTATGGTCTCAAGTAAACCCCTTGGGCTTGATATCATATACTTCGATCCCATCTAGTCTCATTTAGATTTCATAATTCTCAATTTGATAATTTATTATTTATTTATTCTCAAGAGGGCATAATAATGTTCTTACTAGTTTGTGTTGATGACCTAATTATTATTGGTAATAAATTAGTAATAATTCATCTATTTATTTAGCAACTTAAAAATAAAATAAGTTTCTATTTTCTTATTATCAAAGTCATCCACTTGGTAAATGGTCTATTTTTTTTTTTCAACAGAAGTATATTCATGACCTTCTTACTCATACTAAAATGGTTAAAACCAATATTGTTACTATTGTCAATCTCTAGAAATGTTTCTCTTATCTTGTCTAATAGTGCTAATCATAATGACGCCACTGAGTATCGTCAAGTTGTTCATAATCTATAATATTTAGCATTCACTCATCAGGACATTACGTACATAGTAAATAAATTATCTCGATTTATGAATAAGCCTATTTCCAACCATTGGATAATTATTAAATATCTTTTCTAGTATTTAAAGAATACTATTGAAATTATCTCGATTTATGCACAAACCTATTTCCAACCATTAGATAATCGTTAAATGACTTTTCCATTATTTAAAGGACACTATTGATCGTAGCTTTTTTTTTTTTCTGAAATGATTCCTCTCTATTACTTCAAGTATTTTTGGATATCGATCGGACATATAATAAAAATGGCAAGAGATCTACTAGTGCTTATATCATATTCCTTTGTCACAATCCAATCTCTTAGAGTTTCAAGAAATAATGTTCTGTTGTAAAATCTTCTACAAAGGCTAAATATCGAGCGATTACTTCTATAACTATTGAATTTTATTAGGTTAAATCATTATTGTATGAACTATTTATCATATTCTTAGATCCTCCATTTATATATTATAACAATATAAGTGCAACATATCTATGTGCTAATCCTATATTTCACTCTCGAATGAAATATATAATCATCGAATTTTGCTTTATTCATAAAATAGTTTAAAATGATGAGTTACGTATCTCTTATGTCTAATCATCTAATCAAATTGTAAATGTTATTACCAAGTCTTTGTCTCGCTAGTAATTCCTTCTATACAGTTCACATTGTTGTCCTCCTCCCCCTCTATCTTGAGCTGACTTAAGTATTAGAGGGGTCAAGCCGAGGAGTCCCCCGGTGTAGATCTGTTGTGCATGACCACTAGTGGTTAGGGGATAACATCATCGCCCAGAAGATGACTTAGCAACAAGAGAGGACTTTGCAACCACGTAGATCCTAGTTCCTCTACCTGGCCTCATCGCTCCAAGGCCAAATCGATCTCGATGAACCACCTCACTCACGGACATCCTATGCTGGTTTGTCATATCAACAATGAAGAGATAGGAGGACGAACCTACACATTTAGCAGTACACCAATTGAGCTGACTAGTACTGTCTCACTAGTTTATGGCAATCATGCACTATCACTAGCAATTTCTTCTACTTCAATCCAATATCAAAGTCTCAGGAGCATCATCTTGTAGAAGCATGTTATAAAGGATAAATGATGATAAAAATATCATGATCCTCTTAATATCTTGATAATATATCATAATAATTTTAAATCATAAAGACTATGAATCATATTAGCATGATTCAATCAACAATGAGGATCATGATCTTCTACATTATTAAATAATTCTAATAAATAGTTTATATTTATTATTTATTAAAAATATATAATTATCATATTTGGTAACCTCTTACAATATTTATAAACATGTACACACTGTCAACAACAAATCAAGCTAGTAATTCCATTTATTGAATTGGTATGTCGTGATTAAACATACAATTGCTTCATCATCTGAAAAAATTAGCCTTAATGACTTTGACGTAAGCTTAAGACATTTAAATACTGAAACACAAAACACCACCTAAGCCATGAATCAACCAAAGATTAAGCCTTGGCTAATGAAGAGTTTAACATTTGGGCTTCCATTTCATCGAGTGCAGCCAATGAAGAAGGGCCTTTTAAAAGCCTTCATTACCTGCTGCTTGATCAAGCCAGACCTGTAGTCATGCCTCGTGAACCGGACCCGGTCCGATCGAACCTCCCCCCTACATCGACCATATATATATATATGTAGTTAGGGAAAAATATTCTATAAATCAAAATTAATTCCAGGGGATTAATCCGTTAGAATTTTATGTTGACCTTTTTTTTTTTGTTGTAAGATTTGACTGACTAAAATCTTGCTCATTTTGATGAGTATCAAACATGTAAATCTTGAACAATATTGGAAGCATTAGAAGACTTGATGGGTGGGGTCTGTATTTTTTTTTAATTTTTTTTTTAATTTTTGGGGTTCGGTTTGAGGCTAAAGAATTTGATGGATTGGTTATCCATTAATTAGATTGGATTAACCGAAGGGGATATGTTTCAGAACTTGCTTTACTGCATTTGAGTCGAGTCCCTTGTGATGCTTCGTATCAACAAGCACAAGGAACAAGAAGACCACCAGCTCGCCTTCTTCTCTTAGCCTTGCTTCTGTGTGCCACGCTCAAAAGAGATCCACCTGATACCAGCTGAGCGTGCTGCAATACCACACCGCACTTCCCGCTGCAGTTCCAAAGCTATCAGCACGACTGGCTCTCGAACGAGTAATAGAAGGACCCTGTGCCATGATCACCGGTACTAGTGCTCTCCGTCGGCCGGTGCCTCGGGGGAGAGAACAGGCGAGGTTTCGGAGGCATGTCGATGAGCTCGGCAGCCCCTCGGAGCATCTCTACCGCCCCGAGCATGGAAGGACGGCTAACCGGATCGGTCTGTATGCACCACAACCCCACCATCGCCATCTTCCTAAGTATGGCATTATCCTCCGCCACCACGTCCTCCATGTCCACGCCCACCCACTCCTGTAACTGAACGTAGATCCAGTCCGGGAAGTACTTATTATCGCTGGACCGCTCCGCCTCTGCCGCCGCCGCATCCTTCTTCCCCATGGCCATCTCCAGCAGAAGAATCCCGAAGCTGTACACGTCCGACTTGTGGGAGACGCCCCCGAGGCTTCTCAAGAACACTTCGGGGGCTATGTAGCCGACGGTACCTCGGGCGCCTGTCAAGGAGACGCTGCTGTCCTTTCGGGAGTACGATCTCGCCAATCCGAAGTCTGAAATCTTGGGCCGCAACCTGCTGTCCAGCAAGACGTTCGGAGGCTTGATGTCCAAATGTAGAATTCTTTTCTCGCACCCGTTGTGGAGATACTCGACGCCCCGGGCGATCCCAAGAGCGATGTCGAGCAGTCTTCGAGCACCCAGCTTCTGTCGCATCTCTGCCTTGGATATCAAACCAGCTAATGATCCTCCCGGCATGAGCTCGTAGATCAGAGCTCGGCGCGTGCCGTCGCAGCAGAAGCCTAGAAGCCGGATGACGTTCACATGGTGAATTCTGCCGATGGTGGCCACTTCGTTCACGAAGTCTTCGCCGTCGTCTTTGGCCTTCCCCAACACCTTGGCAGCCACCAGAAGCCCATTGAGGAGCTTCCCCTTGTACACATTGCCGTAGCCCCCTTCCCCAAGCTTTTCCTTGAACCCATTTGTGATTTTTCTCACGTCGGCGTACGAGTATTCTGTGGTCAGCATCGATTTGTAGTTGCTGATGAACTCCTTGATCTTAGGGTCGGCCCTCGGTCTCCTGTTTCTCTTCCTGATGAACTTGACGAATGCGAAGAGCCCTGCTAGGAATGCTGTCGGGACAACTGCAGCTGCATGCGTGGTCAAACAAGAGTAGTGTATCCTATGAGAGCAGTGCCGGAAACAGAACTCACGCAGAAAGATTCTGTAGACGACCTACCTACAACGATCTTCCATGTGTCAAACCTGCAGGAAGAAGTATCATCATCCACAAATTAAACACAACAACCCCTGCATCTATTCAAATGACTACAGTGAAATTTCCTATACACTACATCACTAGATCATCATGATAGAATGTAGAATATGATGATAAAAATGAGAGATATATGAAAATCTATTATTTAAGGATAAATCATAGATTTAAGATTACTGAGTAAAATCTATTCCTCAAAACTTACATAAATACTTGTCTCCCCAATCAATAAAACCAAGTCTCCTTCATAGTATTTACCACAATTCCACGTGGTATCGGAGCACTCTTATCTCAAGCAAGAATTTCTCTTTTTCATTGTACGTTGTTGATATGATGTCAACAGCACTTACTGATCTACCACCACTTCCTCGGTCCTCTTTGTGGCTACTAACTTTCTAACCTTCCTTATTTGACTTATCGTGCCACGATTATCTCCTCCTCTTCCATTCATCGCCTTTCTTCATGGCCACCGTAGTTACTTGTCACATGCTTTCCCTATTTCCCTAGTTCTCGCCATCGATCTACACCAAACATCGTTGATTTGTTGTCATTGCTATAACAATAACAATAACAATAACATCCTCTCCTTAGCAAACTACAATGCTGCCCTCAGCGTCCTCTACTTTGCTTCCTCCTTCGGTAAAGCTCCGGTAGAGTCCTCCCCTCCGATTCAAAAGCCCACTGCTCTTCCCTCTTCATCCTCATTGTCGGGTACACTGCCTGCCCTCGTGCCACCATCCTCTTGCTTGGGTTTCACTGCCTGTTCCCCAACATTCCTTATCATACGTCATGCCTTCCTCTTCTCCTAGCCCTCTTTTTACTTTAGATTTCAGATTTCAGCACATACTTTGTCCTCGTTTGTCACCTTACTAAGGATGCTCATTCTGCTTCTAGGGCTGGGACTACTACCGACTACTCCTATGGTGTCTTCCCCCCTCCTCCTCGAGCCGACAGCTTCCTCTATGGCTGCCTGCCTCGATAGCCTACTCCAGATTGCTGAGTATGGTGGGAGAAGCGATCGGTGAGTCACACATGCATCTCACGGATTAGTGATGATTGTCGCTTCCTCCCCCTCTTCTTCCTCTCTCCTCTCATTGATCTTCTTCTTTGTTGTCCAACGACGATAGTCCCTCATCTATGTTATGATGGGACAAAAAGTAAAGGCTTTGTATATGAACAAATACTAGCAGGTCATAACACAGTAGAATTAAACATAAATCGCAATAAGATAAAACACCAAGATTTACGTAGAAAACCCCTCCAACTCGAAGAGTCAAAACAATATAAATCTTAATGCTTCATCTGATTGTGATTTCTGTTTGATTCCATTGTTGTTATGGTTTGCTAGTATTTGTTCATATACAAGGCCTTTACTTTTTATCTCATCAACTGGTATCAAAGCAACGTTTAATGATATTTTCTTTTTATGTTCCAACATAGAGGCCAGTAATGTTTCTCCTATTATTAGCTTGAATGGAAATAATTGGATGATATGGAAACTAAGAATGAAAGATTTTTTGTATTGCAAGGACTTGTATGGACTTTGCAAGGGGATAGTACAAAGCATGCAACTATGACAGATGATGAGTTGAAGAGGTTAGACCAAAAAATGATAAGTTTATTTGATAGTGACTTGATGACAATATCTTTCACCATATTTCTACTGAAAGTTCTGCATACTCTCTTTGAAAAAAGTTGGAAGGTCTCTATAAAAAAAAATTGACTGGCAACAAAGCTTTATTAATTAGAAAACTTGTAAACCTAAAATATAAAGAGGGCACTTCTATTGTTGAGTTTCTGAATGAAATGCAGAGTATTACTAACTAGTTAGCCTTTATGAAAATATCTCTTGATGATGAGTTGCAGACATTGTTACTTCTTACTTCATTACCATAAAGTTTAAAGACACTAGTAGTTTTTCTCAGTAATTATGCACTAGATAATATTGTAACTATAGTCAAGTAACAAGTAGCTTGTTGAACATGAAGTTAATGAGAAAGTATTCAATGACATCTCAAATTGATTCATAAGCACTTATCTCAGAGAATAGAGGAAGGTCAAAATCCAAGGATATAAGTAGTTCTCACATGGGTAGAAGCAAGTTAAGATTTAAAAAAAATATTATTTGCTACAATTGTAGAAAGAAAGAATATTACAAGAATTAATACAAGCAACCTAAGAAGAGCAAGAAAAGGGAAAAGAAGTAGAGCCTATAGAGTCAAAAGAGAATACCACAATTATAGTGTAGGGTGGTGACTATTTGATTTTATCTACTTCTAATGATAGTTTTTCTTGTATGTGTTAGGATATTGAGTGGATTATTGATATAAGTACTTTTTATCATGCTACACCATGGAGAGAGTTTTTGTTACGTATAGATATGAAAATTTTGGTGTTATCAAGATAGACAATTATGACACAACAAACATCATTGACATGAGTGATATCCACATAAAGACCAACATTTGCTGCAAGTTAGTGCTTAAGAATATGAGGCATGTGATGGACTTAAGGCTAAATTTAATTTAAGTTGAAAGTTTGGATGATGAAGACTTTGATGTCAGATTTCACAAAAGGCAGCGAAAGTTCAGAAAGTGTTTTCTTATTATAGCTAGTGGAAAGAAATATCAGACTTTGTATAGATTGCAAGTTAAAGCTTGTGGTGAGCAGTTGAATACTATAGAGAAAGACTTTAGCATGGAGTTGTGGCATAGGCAATTGGGATACATAAGCGAGAAGGGACTGTAGTTTCTTTTCAAGAGAGAGATATTGTCAGACCTTAGAGGTACATGTCTGAATCATTGTATTGATTATTTAGCTAATAAACAAAATAAGGTTTAATTTGTTAGTCCTGCTTTGTCTAGAAAAATACATGTCTTGGACCATGCCTATGCAGATGTATGTAGTCCTTTGAGGATAAAAACTCATGGTGGATCTATTAATATTTCTAGTATCAGTGATGCACATTATTTTATCACTTTTATAGATGACTTTTTCATGAAAGTTTAGGCAGATGTTATGAAGACTGAAGATTAGGTTATTAATATCTTCAAAGAGTTTCATGCTAGAATTGAATGAGAGACAGAAAGACAATTGAAATGCATAAGATCAGATAATGGTGGTGAGTACATAAGATTGTTTAATGATTATTGCAGGTCATATGGAATCCAACATGAGATGATAATTCCTGGTACACCTCAGTATAATGTAATTGTAGAAATGATAAACCACACCATCATGGAAAAGATCATATATATGCTTTCACAGTCCAAGTTACCCAAAAAGTTTTGGAATTAGACTTTGAGAATTATAGTTGATGTGATCAACTTGTCATATTATATAGCTCTAGATGGGAGTATGTATGGTCAGGGAAAGATATCTCATATTGACATTTAAGAATGTTTGGTTATTATGCATTTGCACATGTTCTAGACAATGAGAGGTCCAAGTTGTATGGTAAGATAAAAGAGTATATTTTTCTTGATAACTCACATGATCAGTTTGGTTATATGCTTTGGGATCTAGAAAATCAAAAGGTGTTTAGAATTAGAGATATGGTCTTCTTTGAGGATCAAACTCTTAAAGATTTGAGAATGAGGCACCAGCAGACTTCTGCAAAATGATTAACGGACTATGACCCAGTTACTCCTCTAGTACATCAGGGTGATGGGGGAGATATGCAAAAAAATGGTGTAGAGCCCACTATTGATCTATTTATAGAACATGTCGAGCAGGAAGAAGATAGGGAGTAACTTCCTACAGAACTTCAATTGAGGAGATCTTCTATACCACATCAACCTTTTAGAAGACACTCTACAAATAAATATATAATGCTTACTAATACAGATGAACTAGAGAGTTACCAAGAAGCAACTGAAATTAAGTAGAAAAAGAAGTGGTTAGTTGCTATGTAGGATGATATAGATACTCTGCAGAAGAACCACACATATGATTTGATACAAATTACAAACAAAAGTAAAGCCTTGAAAAATAAGTGGGTTTTCATGTTGAAGACTAATGAACATTATTCTCAACCAAAGTACAAAGCTAGATTGGTTGTGAAAGGCTTTAGTTAAAAGAAAGATATTGACTTTAAAGAGATTTTTTTCTTATGTTGTTAAAATGTCTTCTATCTGTGTTACTCTTGGTATTGCTGCTACCTTGGATTTGAAGGTTGAGCAGATGGATGTGAAGACAACTTTCCTTTATAGTAATTTAGAGGAAAAAATTTATATGGAGCAACCAGAAGGCTTCAAAGTCAAAGGTAAAAAAAATATTGTCTACAAGTTGAGGAAGCGTTTATATGGGCTGAAGAAAGCTCCAAGACAATAGTATAAAAAGTTTAATTTATTTATAGTTAAAAATAAATATAAAAGAATAGCTTCTGATCATTGTGTGTATATCAAACTATTTAGTGAGGATTTTATTATTCTCTTACTTTATACTAATGATATACTTATCATTTGAAAATATATATCTACAATTGATAGACAATAAAGCAAATACTATGCTTACAAATTTCCCGTGACATAGAAAATAATAAGATATGATTGCCATAGGAGAAATACACCTAGAAGGTATTGGATATGTTTAATATTCACAATGCAAAACTAGTTGGCTCTCCTCTTTTAGGTCACTTCAAATTATGCTCATAGCAGAGTTTGTCAAGTGATGAGGAGAAAGAAAAAATATAAAATATTCCTTATACTTCAATAATTAGAAGTTTACTATACGTATTAGTATATATGAGGCTGAACATCGCATATGTAGTGGGTATTGCTAGCAGATTTCTTTCAAATCCAGGCAAAGAGCATTGGGCAGTAGTAAAGTGGATTTTTAGATATCTTAGAGGGAGCTCTAAAACTTGTCTAAGCTTTAGAGGTGGACCACCTCTATTGATAAGTATATAAATGTAGATATGGCAAAAGATATTAACACAATAAAGTCTTCATTAGGTTTTGTATTCACTTTTGCAATGTGAGTTCTATCATGGTTATTCAGATTACAAGGGTGTATTACTCTCTCCACCAAAGAGATAGAATATATTGTTGGTACAAAGGTTTGGAAAGAAATATTATGGATAAAAAAATTCTTATAAGAATTGGGGTTGAAATAGAAAAAATATGTAGTGCATTGTGATAGCCAGAGTGGCATCTATTTGTGTAATAACCCAATATTTCATTCCAAGTCAAAGCATATATATGTCAGATATCACTGTATTAGGAATGTGCTTAAAGAGAAGCAGTTACAACTTAAGAAAATTCACACAGATGATAGTGGGGAGACATATTGACAAAAAATTTATCGAAAAAAAGATAAGAGATATGCTGATGGCTGGTCGACATGGCTTCATATTGAGGAATCATGGAATAGCCTCCCTTATAGGATGAAGAGAGAGGTTATTGGGCAGATGACCAATATTTAGCCCATAGTGGGCTTTACTAAAGCCGACAACCACTAATACTTTATCTTACTTAACCTAAACCCTAAATTTGGTGGCTAAGGTTAGAAAAAAGTGCATATCAAAGGTTGTGAATGTGGTTGAGAAAAAATGAAGAAGCAGTACTAGCAGTTGAGGATAGAAAAATAATAGAAGCAGAAAAGGGAATAAGACAAGGACAACGAAAGACTATTCTCAAACCTCCAAATAGTACTCTCATCTTAGGTTAGATCAGATCTATAGTGGATTATTGATGTGAACAATTGACGAGGTTTTAGATATTATACATAATAATATAATCTTTGTATCCCTGTCATTCTATTATGATTGTTGTTTAGGTTTGGGCAAGAGGCTTTGAGATTTGTACATTCATTATTTTTATAATAGATTTTCTCTAACTTGCCCCATGATTTTTTATCCTTCTAGTTATAAGAGTTTTTCACATAAATCTTGATGGTTCATCTGATTATGATTTCTGTTTGATTTCGTTGTGTGTTACGGTCTGCTAGTATTTGTTCGTATATAAAGCCTTTACTTTTTATCTCATCATGTTGATCTATCATTGTCATTTTTCTCTGAGCATCATCCTCTTGATGAGCGCTCCCTTTTATTCCTCACTAAGCTAATGCCTCACCTAGGTGGCTTGTTCTCTTTGTCACCAATCAAATTATAACCAACATCGAACACCAATCACCGCTAGCTATAGTTGTACATCCGACAACAATGACAGTAACATCCTCCTAATCTTCTGTATCTCCATCTAATGATGGTATCCTCCTCTGTTCGGCCTCATTCGAACCTCCCTCCTCACTACTTTTGCTAAGATATGCTGAGGTCTATTGCTAATCTTCCCTTTCCCATCCCCTTTGTCCGACAATGGTAATCTTTATCTTTACCGACAAAGTTATTCTTCCTCACCGGCAAAAGTCCACCCTGCTCTTCTTCCTTGATGAAGCCACTTTGTTCGTTCTCATCGGTGAATCACCATGGCCTATCACCATCCTCCTGTTGCTACCATCCTCCTATATATATTGTCATCCTCTGGTTGTGGGCTGATTTCCTTGAGTTTTACAGTGTTCAATCTTTAAAATCGAGTGCTTGATCTTCGAAGTCGAGTGCTCGCGGCCTCCTCTCGACCCCCTCGTCCTTAGAGGTTTACAATGTTACCAATTAAGATGACCTTTCCACTATTCAGTGCTCCAGAAATCAAGCCGATGGACTTCAACCAAATCATAGTATTTGTATACCATCTTTCTAATTACCAATCAAGTGTTCCACTCACGCATCAATTAGATTGCCATGGACTTCCATTTTCGTAAGATATCAACTACATACTTTTAATGTAAGAATAGTTTCCTTGATAGAAGCTCAATCTTAAAGATGCATGATCGAAGATCATTTCAAGATTCAATTTCTTGATAGAATCTAAATCTTATGAGAGCATGATAGAAGTTCATGATAAAGATCATGATAGAGAAATATATGAAAATCTAATATTTAAAGATAAATCATATATTTAAGTAGCTGATTTGATTATAAGTGTATAATTGAAAAAAATCTCTTGATCAAAACTTATATAAATACTCAATCCCTTAATCAATAAAATAAGTCTCATTCCTAAATGACGTTACGAAGATTTGACGGGCATAAATAGTTGGCCGGCACAATAGGACCTTTTCCCTATGACCGGGACGATGGTCAGTGCTTCTTGTTTGACTGTGATGGAAAACTCAATTTCTATATGATTTCTCCGTTGCGTGCACAGTTTTGTGGCTCATACATACTATTCCACGCGGATCATTCACCACCAAAGAGACATGCTTATTCTTTCCACGAGAGAGGCGAATAGAGAGAAGAGACGAAAAGTCTTACTTGGTAGCACCAACATTTCCATCTCGACTGCATCTGTTCTTGCAAAAGCACCGCTTCTTCCCGGTGGTCTGGTTGTAGCCGCACCGCCCGCCGGAGTCCTGGCAAATTGTGCAGTCCGTGTCGTTATAATCCCACTGCAGCGCGAACCCTTTGTCCATTAAGGGAAAGAGATCGTCCCACTGCACGACGCTTGAATCCCTGAGCTTCGTGACATTAGCCTCGGCGATGCTCGCCAGCAGTATGGGCAGCGCCGCGTGGACGCACGCCGCCGGAAGCACGGTGTCATTGTTCAACGTCCCTGACAGAAAGTAAAGGCTGGTGTTCCCTTGGCAGCCACCGTACTCGACGGTTTCGCTCGTGAAGTTGAGAGGAAGAGGACCCCCGTCGCGACGGCACCAGGAGAAGTTGAGGTGGACGACCCAGTTGGGGATCTGGAAGGGAGCGAAGCCGGCGGCAGGGAGGAAGTGGTCGCGCAAGCCGGCGTCGCAGGAGTTGGAGCGAAGGTGTTGGGCGAGTTGGTGGTCGGACACCAAGAGCAAGGAATCATCGAGGGAGATCGTGTTCACCTGGTAGGGACGGTCAGAGAGAGCGATGGTGGGGATCGAGGAGGAGGAGTCGCAGGTAATCATGAATCCGGGGAGTCCGCAAAAGGACGCGCTGGAGAAGAAGGGGAAGGTGACCGACACGTTGCCGCAAAGAAGCGGCTTGCAGGCTTCGTAGAAGTAGGAGTAGTTGTCCTGCGACATGGAGAGGGTTGGGAGGTACAGAAAGAAGCAGGAGAAGATGGTGGCGGTGGTGAAGAGGAAGCAGGAGGTCAGTGGCACCATCGCGTGGAGCTACGGTTCAACGTCGGCGAAGTGAAGGCTCGCTCTTCAGCAGTCGCCCTTCCATGATGGCTGCGGGAAATTATTGGCGCAGTTACTTGACTTGACTTTTGTTGGACAGAATACTAATAGAAATACTGTATTATCACATTCCACAAAATCAATTTTTTTACTAAAAAATTATTTTTAAAATTTTTTAATTTATTATATTAAGAGGTTTAATATTATTCAATCATAAGCTAGAAAAGTTAACAAAACAAAATAAATAATATCTATCTACCTCTCTTTCTAAAAAGTTTTATTGATTAGTAAATATAAAATTTGATAAGTATACTACTATTAATAATAAGATAATGAATCCTCCCTCATGTAAAATCTCATTGGCTTGCTTGAGAGACCATATTTCGATGTTATATTCATTTAATATCTCAAGGTGTATTACTAATAAATAATCGAGATGAAATAACAAAGGAGATTTTTAGTTGCAATTAGAGATGAAATTGGATTGATACTAATGGTGTCATGTTTCTCCCTGGCTAACACGGGGTTTGACGGGGGTAGGGTGATACAGGTGATATAATTAGATGCTATTTCATTATTGGGCATTCGACTAGGAGCGACTGAGTACATGAAATGAGATCCTCCTCATTGTAGGGTTCATCCTCCTAAGGTTTAATCATTTAAGTTTCCTCATGAAAGGGGATTGGTGATCTTACATAATAGACTGATACTGAGGATTGTCAGACATGATCCTTCCAATGCTTAAGTCTACAAAAGGAAGAATACAATGTTATAAGCTAAAAGAAAAAGAGAGTATATATGGAGTTACGATTTTACTTATTGGCTGAGGGGTTCCTTTTACATATGATCTGCAGGTTTTACTTATTGGCTGGTCCGCAAAAAGATCATTATAACAACCTAATCATTTTAATCTCTAATCCTAGTAAGTTATAGTGATTATTGTTGATTATTGATGAGAGGTACTACAAGATCAAAATTATCTCTATTAAGTCCAACTTGTCATAGGCTTAGTTGAATTTGCCTAAACCGTAAGGCATATATATGTCCGTCCGCAAAGGTCAGCATTTCCCGAGATCTCCTAAGGTCCCTTAACTTACAAAAGATAAAACGGGCCAGAAGAATCAATTTCATCGGGATCCACAAGCAACTGCTCAAGCAAACACTTTATAAAACCAGATACAAATTATACCCATGGACAATACAAAATCAGAAAAGTTGCAAACAAAGGATAATGGTACATTACAGATCAAAGTCCCCACAAGTGTTTACAAGACACACTCATATTTAAAAGTCAAAATCAGTCATAAAGCAAACCAAACTAAGGCTGCTAAGCCTACTACAAGCCCACTACTTGATGTACAAGGTATATACACAAACCGAAGGACACGGACAAACATGAGCATTTCATCGAATACCTTGTTTACATTTTTGTCCGTGACATTCTTCCCCACTTATTCCTTCGACGTCCTCATCGAAGCCACTGTAGATGCTGCATCTCCTCATATTTTGCTGAATCTTCAATTTTTTGCTTTGGTTGCAATACACCCCTTTGGCTCCCAATCGCTCTCCACTACTGTTGTTGAGTAGTCGAACTCTGATCCACCATGTTGCTTCAACTCACCAATGACTATATCTGGTGTGAGATTAGCTGAGTTGTGCTGATCCTTTTTTTATTCTCGTGGATCCTTCTGATGAAGAAAAAGACCTGCCTTATTATGCGTCAGTATCGTAGTATACTCATGTTGCTTGAACTTGTTAGAACTTTGACGAGCATCGCCTCACAAACATTAAGGTTTTTGAGGTCCTTCCTCCATAATGTTTACCCATTGATCGTTTTCCCACATTTAGTTGTCACTTCTAAGTAGGTTCGCATCACTTCCACTTTCAATTGGTATTCAATTAGGAAATGAAGTGGACAATCTATTCTTAGTAGTACTGATCACCAACGGTGAGGATTTGACAATTATTGTTTTCCACAAGCTTTCTTTGAAGGGTCATTAAACCTATGCAGAGCTCCTCTGTTGGATAAGTAAGAGAACTGGGATACTCGACTTCACCCATTCTCTTAGTAGTTGAAAAGGTAAGGTTACATGACTTTGCTCCCCTCCTTGAGTAAAGAGAATTGATGTACTCAGTTTCGCCCATTCTCTTGAGTTGAGAAGGCAAATGTTACTCGATTTCACCTGCCTCCTCTAGTTTGTACTTCATGCATTGAGCTGGTTACTGACATTTATCGGCTCTTTGCTCACACTTCTGAAGCACTAGAAGTGTTTTCACTCCTTGGATTGAGTTAGCTATTGTGATTTGCCTTCCTACTGCTAATGAACTTTTGGAATGCAAGAAGTTTGGCTCTAAAAGAGCAAAAAGTTTACCCTAACTTAGAGTCCCCCAACTTGGAGTAAGTCTTTGATAGTTCTGGTCGCCTCTGAGATTATACCATCTTCTCCATTACCTTTGTTGTCTACTTTTTTGAGTAGAAAGGTACAATACCGCGTACTGCCTACTTTGTTCCTTGGTCAAGCACTCCTGTATCAACCTGGAGTCCCTCACTTTTAGGTATCTTGATGAGAAATCCATCGACTCCGACCTTATGAAGTTTCTTTGCCTCTACTCTTCCATCCTGTCTTGGTACTTGGAGTTTACCTTTGTATTCTCCACCTTCTTGGCCCCTTTTATAACCAATGCTATCCTTCAATGAGAGCAATAGATCGATGACTCCATAAAAGTCCCGCCTTTATGGTATTATGGTGCTGCCAAGCTCATAGCCCTACTATTCATTACCTTGCATATTCATCCCTTCCTTCACGATCAGTAGATCCGCCTCTATAGCACTATGGTGCTCCTCCGAGTCTACTTTCTTTATAACCGACGCTTTGATTTTGGGTAGCTAAGCCCCACTAGACTCGTTGTCGCTTCCTCGCCCCTTTCGACCACCTGCTTCAACACCATTGTGTCCTCATAGCAGTTCTCCTTGATTGATGGAAAGACATACTACAACTTTCATGCATGGCCTCCACCATCTTGTTGCAGGGCTCGCGCCGATTCTATTTTACTTAGCTTCCTTAGTAGTAATGTTCGCTTACTTGGCATTGTCCTCTGACTTACTGGGCTCCCATAAGCAAATGTAAGAGTGGGACTCACTAGCCGCTCCAATCATATTTTTGTATAATCAAGTCCTCTCCATGGGACTCACTAGTACTTGCAATCTGACTTCTCTCTAGGTGGTACACAGCCCCCATATGTTGATGACTAAGGCTTTCATCTAATGCAAGTTTCGATGCACACACACGGAAGACTCGCCTCTACGATACCATGGTATTTACACCTTGAATCCACAGTCCTTCTTGCTGTTGCATTGTTCTTAACGAAAGTGGAGCTTCCAGCAACTCCTGATCATTCACATGATCACGTCCCCCTCTATGGGACTCAATGGTACTTGCACTTGGACTTCTTCCTCGATGGTAGATAACCCCAATATGCTGATGACTAAGGCTTTCAACCAATGCAAGCTCCGATGCACACATGAAAACCCACCTCTACGGTACCACAATATTCACTTCTTAAATCTATAGCTTTTCTTTTTGTTGTGTCGTACACTAAAGTCGAGCTCCCAGTAACTCATAATCATACCTCTACATGATCGTGTCCCTTACGAGACACAACTGCATGTGTTGTATTACCATAAACTATTCCACCATAATCCACTGCACTATGTCGCCTCATGGTGACATCTCCATTATATATAGATTCTCGTATGATAAACTTAGACTACGACTTCTCTATGTGTGGCCTCTACCAACACCTCGTAGGGCATCCGCTATCTCCAATTTTTGGTTCGCTCTCTTAGCAATTCACCTTCGTCCACCCACTCTTGGGTCACACCTGGACGAAGCATAGCTCTAGGACAGTCCGTCGCCTAGTAGCTCATGAAGTCTCCCTGACTTCGCTAGAATTGATGCACCATTATCTGGATCCTGGGCCTCTATCCCCTACCAGCACAATCTCTGCTTATGCACTACTTGTTCCTAACAACTCGAATGGCAACACTGTGACATATTCTTCAAGAGTACCTGCCTCTGCGTCCATTTACCCCGTGCTAAGGTCTCCTTATTCCAACTTTACCTTCGCAAGTTGAATCACCTTAGTTACTCCGTCAAATGTATCTCTAAGGTAATTTACATGTGCCTCAAAGCTCCCTTTATTTTTGGCACCATGCAAGATAAGTCCGCCCCATCAGAATGAAGAACCCATAGAACAACATGATCTCACACTTGCCTCTACAAGAGTTTATGGCCTTGACCTCTGTCCAAGGAAAGCTCCACGCCTCTGCTCCATGTTTCATCTCCTATGTTGACTCCCTTCATGCGGCTTGGATACTTCACCAAGTTTCACCCAAGTCGCTTCGCTCCTTGATTTGCATTGAGTTGATAGTGACTCTCGCGTCCATCATTCCACGGGTTAACCCTCCATTGAGTTCGATTCCCACATCGACTCTAAGTGTGCATTCATATGATGTTACCTTGGATTGCTCCCCCACTTGATCTTGAAATACATTTACCGATGCATTACCTCATTCGAGATCATACGATGACTTCTTGTCACTCACTCGGTCTGTTGAGCTTTATGCAGATATTACCTTGAGAAACTCTTCCTCAATATGTGTGGTCTGTTGCACATGATTCTCCCTCTAGAGAACTAGACTTATCCCTCCTGGATATTTATCCTATTGGAGCAACTTTCCTCTTTACATACTTTCCATTGGAAGTTTCGGAGACCACCATCCCCTTTGGACTACTTCGTCTTGCTGAACAACATGTATCTTGTTTTGCCCCTGCAAATGTACTTGCTAGATTGCGACTCTTCGCCAATACAGTCCCCAGTGCACCCTTCCTCGAGATCTCCTAAGGTCTCTTAGACTTACAAAAGAGAAAATAGGCTAGAAAAAGTAATTCCATGGGGATCTACAAGCAACTACTTAAGCAAATACTTTATAAAGCCAAATACAGATTACACCCATGGACAATATAAAATCAAAAAGGTTGCACACAAACGATAATGGTCCATTACAGACCAAAGTCCCCATAAGTACTTACAAGATACACTCGTATTTACAAGTCAAAATCGATCACAAAACAAATCAAACTAGGGTTGCTAAGCCTATTGCAAGCCCGTTATTTGCTATACAAGGTATATACACAAACCGAAGAACACGGACAAATACGAGCATTTCATCGAACACCTTATTTATATTTTTATCCGTGACAAAGTGAAAAAGATTTTAAATCTTATTTGCTTAGCAAATTCGAGGGATGATTATAAATAAATTAGAAGGATTCCAAGCACATTCATCCTAATATCATCAACATCAACTCATTAGGTGTGACTTTATTTATTTTTATATATTGAACTTGTTTTCTTAAGTAGTTGTGGTGAGAATCATCTTGAAAATAAAATAAAAAGTAATTTTATAATTTTGCATGTTTAAGAACAAATCAGAAGTATTTTTTGTATTCTCCATCTGATTTATTAAAACAATTTTACTCAAATTTTGCCCCTAAAATAAGTCTAAAATAAGCTTATCATTCTAGGAAGATAATGTGAGTCGAACAATCTCTTTGCATATGAAAATAAGATCACGTATGCTAATCTTTACTTCCCTCCTGCATTACTAGCCATTCTTTTTTGGGTAGGCATTGCCTCGTTGCGATGTAATGCCTCTAAGTAGGAATCAATGCATGATTTCACTTAATTATGGTGCAAGAATAAAGACGACACACCCACTTTGGCCCCATATAGGATAGATAACTCCTACAGGAACTCAAGAGTGTGACATCAATTTTATATATATATATATATATATAAAAGAAGGCTGGTGGTGAACTGATTCTCTCACCGAAACCATAGACTAAGAATACGTTATCCCTTTCTTCCCATGTCATGTTTCTTGCCCACAGAGTATAGTATCCACTTAGCTATAAGAAGCAGCAACCACAGTTCTCAAAGCTAAAGCACAGCATCAGAAATCCCAGAAGGATGTCTTCAGGCGAAAAGCTCTTTGGCAGGGAAAGGCCTCTTCGTGATGTTTTAGGTGGAGGAAAAGGTAACTAACTCTCTTTGCTGTTCATTTTAATCTTCTAAGAAGAAAGAGCAAGTTAGAGTTGATGTGCTAATCGTTGTAAGAATTCAAATGGTGGCCGTGTAGTTGCTGACATCGTCCTATGGAGAGACAAACGCTTGTCTGCAGCTATACTCATTGGGGTGACTCTTGTGTGGCTGCTCTTCGAGGTCATGGAGTACAATCTCCTGCCACTTCTTTGCCACATCTCGATAACAGCAATGCTTCTCATCTTCATATGGTCCAATGCTGCAGCGCTGCTTGACCTGTAATCCCTTTTGACCTCATTCTTCTTGTTTCTTCTTCTTCTTCTTCTTCTTCTTCTTTCTGCATGCATGGTGTTTCTCGAGATTGATACGATACTAATGGAACCATGTCCTGATCGACAAGGAGAATTTAACACATCAACAGCAATATTTCAGAAGAAAGCTGCTCAGAAGTTCCATATCTGCACAATTAAGTTTAATTCTTGTTTCGTATTGAATTTAGCAGCTCAAGTTGTTTAGTTTGGCAGTAAATTATGTGCAAGTGCTTTTTGATTCCAGGACACCTCCGAAGATCCCTGAGCTCATCTTGTCGGAGCAAGCCTTCAGGAAAGGGGCACTGCTCTTCCATTCCTATCTCAGTCACGTCCTCTCCATGCTCCATGATATTGCAGGTGGCAAGGATCTCAGAATCTTCCTCTCGGTAAAAAGATCCGTCTTCTCATTAACCTACTAGTCTTTCTTTGGCTTTCTTGATGGCACCTCGAGTGCACAACCATGTTCTACAGACAATCGTCTCTCTGTGGATCATCTCAACGATAGGAAGCTGCTGCAGCTCCATAAATCTCCTATTTTTCGGTGAGCATAACTACTGTCGACACAGTTAAAGAGATGACCGAGTTTGATTGCGTCTCACCGAGAGGCTTTGCCTTCACTTTCAGTTCTTCTTTGCGCGCTGACTCTGCCGGCTCTGTACGAACGATATGAGGGTGAAGTGGATCATGCAGCCGCCATGGGAATTGACGGGCTGCAGCAGCTGTTCGAGAAAGTCAATTCGAATGTCCTCGAGAAAATTCCCAGAGGACCAGCCAAGGCAAAGAAATCCAACTGAGATGCAGCAGGAAATGCTAAATGATATGTTAATAGGAGATTTGTGCAGCATGAAATTAAACTGCCAAGCCAGTGTGTATAATAAAACAGCGTTCTAATTATAATGGAGTGTGTGCTGACATGTATGGTTCTTCCTAAAACAATGAACACTTTGAGCACACGGAACTGCCGGTGATGGCTCTTCCTGCATCTGCTGGGGAGTAAGGATTCTTTGGGGACGATGAGTTCTCTTGAGACGTGTGCATTCTTCCCTGAGGTTTCAGAAAAGATAAGCCGTTGCACCAGGCGATCGGAATTCGTAGACAGTGTTGCATGCAAACGGGTCAATCTCGGTACACGAACAGTCCAAGGATGGTGGCTTCGTGTCACCACGGCAGCCGCGAAGAACACTGCGACTCTCTCCGCCGAGTCCAGCGGGCGCCACCTCACCGGCCGCTCTTCATCTCCATTTCCAATCCCATGACGTTTCAGCTTGCTTTCTCGACACCTATCCACCGCATGCCACCGCCTACGACGTCCCACTTTCCCTCTCTGTCTCTCTTTCTACCTATCCGAGTTCGTCCGCCGCGCAGTGGAAAGCATGCGGCAGAGCACCATGAACCGTAGCCCGCCGTTTTGGAGCCACGCCGGGGCCGGCACCGGCGGAGACGACGACAGCATGGCCGTCCGCCGGCCCCCGAGTGTCATTGAAGCTTCGGAGATGGACTTCTTCTCGGAGCTCTTCGGCCCGCTCTCTCAGGCGAGCGGGGCTCACTGTGCCGCTCACCCTGTTCTCGCTGCCAGCGTCGGCGTCGGGGTCGGGGTCAGCGACGTTGCCGAGAGCTCGGAGGATATCGAAAAGGAGAGTTCCAGCGGCATGAAGAGTATCCCTGCCGGCGCAAACGATACTCCCGGCTGTCCCAGCGAAGTAATAGAGCAGCCCTAGGATTTGTCTTCTTGCGAGATGTCTGTTCTGTGATCACTGTTGCCATTCCTCTTCTTTGAAGCAGGAGGTGGATGCGAGGAGCAAGCCGCCGCGGAAACGGAAGCGAAACCGCACGTCGGAGATGCATAATCTCACCGAGAGAGTAAGCAAGGAGCTGTATTTGTTCCTGTTTCGTCTTCTACTTCTCGCTGGGTTGGAAGTGGCACCCTCTTATTTACTTCCTTCTCGTCTCTTCTGGAGCAGAGGAGGAGAGATAGGATAAAGGAGAAGCTGAAGGAACTGCAAGAACTCATACCCAATTCGCACAAAGTAAGTCTTCTACATGACAACACAGTGTCTAGTTTCATCTGGTGCATGAAGTCGAGGTTGAAGGCTCTTTCTTCAACAACTCATGTCTCATGACTATTTCAGCTTTTCTTACGTTGTACTGTGAAATGTACCCACCATGAACTCAATTTGTAACATTTTATTCAGATGCAAATTGACTATATGATCACCAACAATGTTTTCTTTGTACTTTAGCTGGATAGAGCGTCTCTGCTAGATGAGGCCATTGGGTACATCAAATCCCTGCAACAGCAACTACAAGTAAGAAAAAGCATGCAGCATATCCAGTCATTCTTTGGTCTTGCGATCACCCTCTCTTCTTTTTGGTCACTCCAGATCATGTCAGGAGGTGGCATGTATCCTGCTCCATATGTGTCTCCTCCGGCAATGCCCTGCCCGAGAATGCCTCATTTCTCTCCCTTCCCCGCCGCCGGACTCAACCTTGGCATGAACATAGGCATTGGGATGGGAGTGCCCGGCATGACTTGTTCCACAGGCTTGTCTCCGCGTTCCTCTTCATTTCCGGCAACCAGCTTGGTGCCAATGACCGGCGTCAGCCCCATCTCACATTTCCAATCACCACTGGCGATGCATTACTGGCCGTACGACGCATCACAGGACCTTCCCACTTTGGCACCGTCAACCGCTGTTTGTAGCCATGCTTTGCAGGCTGAACTCTGCCACTCCATTAACCAAGCTGAGTCAAGCTGTGCAGAGGTCAAGGGAGCTACGCATGCGATGGCTCCTGTCTCCTTCGCTTGAGTTGTTTGCGGCAGCTAAACGTTCATTGTTTCTATATCTCAGAGGTCGAACTTTTCTGGACCATGCTCGAATACATCTTGACATGTTGAGGAAATGATGGCTGCTGCAGTGCAACTCCCGGGGAGGTTCGTGACAGTTTAAGTCACTGCTGAATACATCTTATGATGTGATGATGTATACATCTGTTGGTAGCAGGCAATGTCAACAGCCATGGACTCCACCTCAAGCAAAGCTCTTGCCATGTACAGTAACACCCGACCTGTGCTTGCTCTGTTGCAACGGAGACGACCTTTTTCACGTATATAACAAGAGAACATCTCACCATTAGTAATGTGGTGGATGCCTCGTTCTCTTACGTACTTCTCCGCATTACATCCCAAGAAACAGGATTGCGAGAGAATAAACGATCTTTTGCTCTATATCTAGACACATTCGCCACATCAACCTCGACCATTGTTGTCGAACACCTGCGGATAGAAGTGGCGAGTGCGATCATCGTCAGCAAGCAGCGACGTGAAGTTACACAGTCGCATTCATTATAACTCTCTGGCACTCCTTCCTTTGTGTCTCTCCCGCCAGGAAAAGATGCACCGTCGTCGTCTTTCTGCAGCGGTGTATAACATCATCAACTTCATCACTCTCGATAAGAACCGTCATAATTGAAGAAACTGTGACTCCCCAGATCATACGACTACAGTGTGTCACATCTTGCTCTTACTTTAAGTGTCGCATGCCCAGTTTCTGCTGATTTCAATTTAAGCATTAGTGCAACTCATCATGAACGCTTACAACTTAAGCTTTTAGATAGAGTGACAGTACTTATCATGAACAAAGACCACAATAGCTTGAAGCAACTTGCCGCGGTAATAGATTAATCTAATTTGAGCAAGTTGGGGTCGGTTGATGCTTCGTGAGATCCAATTGCTTTGGACACTCTCTATTGTTTAGTCTTATTGTGAGCTATCTTTCGAGAGAGTCTGGCTGGGTGTTAGTACTCTTGTCTGAGGCACTGACCATTACTTTGATGGAGATGGAGGAAAAGGCATGAAATCCGCTTGGGTTCCACCGTATCAAATCCAGCCTCGATTTGCCTTCCATGGTCTACCAAGTGTTAGAGTAAAAATGAAACAAAGAGATCAGACAAACAGTAGGAGAAAAACCAGAGGAGTGCAGTGAGGGAGGTGATGGGAGACATCTCTGCTACAGAGACATTTATGGCCTCATCTCCACCTCCCATTGACCCACCCAGTTTGAGATGCACTCCATGTCGTGTCCTCCAACCCCATGAGTCACCGTCCAATCTCCTCATCTCGTGATCTGCTGAGGAGGAAGAAGACTGGGAGAGCTACTGGACAAAGTGACTCAGTCTGGTGACATTGGACCTCCTGTTTGTTTAGGTTATCAGCTCCCTTTCTCTTTCTCACACTACTCTAATTTTCTTTTTCGTTTAAGGTGTGTGTGTGTGTGTGTGTGTGAGAGAGAGAGAGAGTGAGAGAGAGAGAGAGAGGTATAAGGAATTAGGCAAATACAAAGCAAGTCCATTTCCAAGCCTAAAAGTTTCATTAAGAATAAAAAAGATATGCTTCATTCTCTTCATGATGTATCATTTCTATCTATCCACTCTAATCTAATAAATCAATCGACTCACATTTATGTAACTCTTACTGTCAGACAAAAATGTTGAGGTATTAAACTACCAAAAGGAATTGCAGGAGGTCAGGTTCTGTACATAATGGAAAGCTTTCTCGGTCATCAGCCTCCACAAGGAAGTGAGAGGAGCCCACCCACCAAGCTGTGCTGCAGAGATGAGGAGCAGAGACTCTCCACCCATGGCACGGATGAACAAAGATGGCCGTGGAGCTTCTCAACAACAACTGGTGGCATGTCTCTGTCACTCTGTGGGTGGTGGTGGACTTCATGGGATGGAACATGGGATTCACTGTAGTAAGGAAGAGTAGGACAGCTTTGACCCCAATGCTTCTCTCTCAAACCTAAGCACTAAGCATCTCACACCTCATGCATCTTTCATGTTCATCTCATTCTTAGGAGCAGATGAGATCATATAGGTTTGTGTAAAGCTAAAAACAGGGTGCCCTGTTAGCATAATTAATGACATTTCAAACAGACGATTAAGTCACCTCATTAGCAAATAGTTGCACTATCTTTGCAACTACCTTAAACACCCAAGTCACTAACATTATCATGAGATCTTTGTTATAAATATTTTTTTTTCTCTCTTTCGCAATCATATTTCCTCTACACATCAAAAGTTATCAAATGAGACGAGCCTCTTGAATTCGATCTTAGATAAACTTTTGGAGATCATATAGTCGATTACCTCGACTTCATTAGTTATCCAAACTATATTATCAAATTACTCTTTGATCATTCATTAACATCACGCGATGATATGCATTATCCTCTTATTAAGTCATTTTTTATAAGACGACTAATCTCAAGATGAACAACTATAAAATATTTATTATTGTTAACTTGATTTAAATATTTTGAATCATATGACTTAAATTCATCAAATTAATGAGTTAGTTGTCTTATCATATTAACAAATGAATTATAATTTTTAAAAAATTGATGATAATTAATATTCTTACAAAAATGATTCCCCTCACATCCATTTTGCTTCTTTTACAACGTTACTCGTATTAGTGTAAATCTCACTCTCCATTATTAATTTAAATTAAATTTTTATTAAATAAAAATAGATATCAAAATTCATGATACAATATAAATAAAATTTTGAAATTTATCAATCCTAGAGATACCATCGTACAGACCAATTTAAACCACAATATTAATTTTAATTCATATTGAATCAATTTAGTCTCAAATAAAAGAATAGAAGTATCTAACTCCTTCATGCATACTCGGGGAGATATAGCTCAGTTGATAGAGCTTCACTCTTACAATGGGTCATTGTGATTATGGGTTGGATGTGTAATTATCCAAATAGTAATGATAGTATTTCATACTTGAATCGGTGATTCACTTTTTCTAAGCAATAGGGGAGAGGATCAAAACATGTCATTGAAAGACTCTGCTGAGACAAAAAGATGGGCTATCAATAACGTAGAGGAGGTAGGATGGGCAGTTAGTCAGACCTAGTATGGATCGTATATGAATGATAGTTGAAGTGGATGACTCTCCTAAGGTTTCCTGGGAAGAGAATCAAGTTGGCCCATGCGAATAACTTGATGCATGGATCTATCAATCAATTTTTAAAGTAAATCAATCTAGAATGAAGCAAATCTTCTAAGTTAACTCAAACAAATTTGGAAACACTCAAACCCAACCTATATATTATAATTATTAAATATTTAAATATATAAAAATATATTCTTATCAACATCATATTAACTAAAATTTTAAACAATAATCAAATGACAAATAATTGACATAAATTAGGATATATATATATATATATATATATATATATTCTTAGGTTCTAGGTTGATATTGGTACGTCCGTTAAATTTAAAATTGGAGCAATAAAGATGAAAAAATATAGGAATGTAGGTATAAGGTATATGGATATATAAAAAATATGGATGCAATATTGACATTACGACACATTATAATACGTAATTTGACATGCGAATACGTGGGGAGTATAAAGCAGCAGACAACCACCGCCTTTGTTTCACTCCCAAGACCCGCGATCCCCACGCACCACTATTCGATGGACACGGTGGCTGCCGCCGGCGCCGGCAGTGGCGGCCTCCGTTATGCAGACTCCGTCGACTCATCCCCCCGCTCCCGTGGCGGCGAATCCTTGGACGAGCCACCCTTTTCCTCCTCCGATGCCTCGGGCGGCGGGCGCCTCCGCCTCATGTGCAGCTACGGTGGCCGCATCGTCCCCCGGCCCACCGACAAGTCCCTCTGCTACCTTGGCGGCGAGACCCGCATCGTCGTCGTCGACCGCCACTCCTCCTTCGCCGACCTGTCCGCCAAGCTGTCCCGCAACCTCCATGGCGGCCACCCCTTCTCCCTTAAGTACCAGCTCCCCAACGAGGACCTCGACTCGCTCATTTCCGTCGCCACCGACGAGGACCTCGACAACATGGTCGAAGAGTACGACCGCATCTTTGCATCCGCCGCCGGCACCGGCGTCTCCACCCGCTCCTCTCGCCTCCGCCTCTTCCTGTTCCCCTCCAAGCCTGAGACGTCTCCCACGTCCTCGATCGGGTCGCTCCTGGATGACTCCAAGTCAGAGACTTGGTTCGTGGACGCGCTCAATAGCGCCATGAACGGGATGGGGATCAGCGGCCTCGCCCACGGCCTCTCCTCCGACTCCGCCTCGGTCAACTGCCTCCTCGGCCTCGAGGATGACGCCTCCGTCTACTCCGTGGGCGGCGGCGCCGCAATCGCCGCCGCAGGAGGCGGAGGAGACCCCTCGGAGCGGCCCGAGCAACTCGTCCTCTCTCTCCTGAAGTCGTCCGGTAAGCACGCCCGCCACGGTCAGGACGTTCAGTCCGTCCCGGACTCACCGATGCTCGACACGACTTCCTCCTTCGGATCGGCCTCCTCCGCCCCTTACCTCTCCAATCTCCCGCCCATCCTCGTCCGATCAGATGACCGCCCACCCGATCTAGGTATCACCGGCCTCGAGGGCCACTTCGCCCAGATGAACCTCTCCGCCGCAGCCGCTGCTGCCGGCGGACAGATGCTGGACAACGAATTCAAGGAATCATCGTACAGTCTCCAACTTCAACCCCCTCCACCGATATCCCTTTTGGCTTCCTCAGCCTCCACCTTGACCATCTCCCCCACCGAAAACCCCAGCAGAGCATTCTCCTCCGATGACGAGAAGTCCGACCATGGCAGCATCCAGAAGCCGCTCCCGCCGCCGCAGTCTTCGAAACCAAACCAGGTCGAATCCCCAATCTCCGACTCAGGTTCAAGGTGCTGCTTCTTTTCCCGACTTCTCTACATAAAAGTTGCAATTTTGGGATGCTTTTCATAAAAAAAAAAAAATTGCACTTTGATCTCTTCATCTAGAACAACATACTCAAATGCCACCCTCGAACCAAAGCGTGAACTCGCGGCGGTCTCTTCGATTCCGAGACACCACGTTGCGATTTCAACCACAGATGCTGCCGGCTACCAATTGCCTTCAACGCAGCTGGAGCAATTCCAACAGCAACAGTTCTATCCCCACCAGCTTCATCATCATCATCATCAGCAGCAGCAGCAGCACCAGTACATTCCGGCGAATCCCCATTACATTCAGCACCCTGCAACCGGCGTAATGATCCCCGTTCCCTCTTACTTCCCTATTGCTGCCCACACAATTCAGCAATCTCCGCAAGTTCACCCCTACGATCCCAATCTTCCCCTGTACTACTATCCCGTTCATCAGACTCCGCCGATCAATTTGGCAGATGCCAATTCGATATCTTCGGGTGCAAAACCCCCCATGCCGGTACCTCAAGTGCTCCCCAAGGCTGACCAAAATCCCACCTATGCCGGAATGGGGTATCACGTCGTGCAGCACCACCAAATTGCTCACTCCCCTGCATCGATGTCTAACTACGGCTATCAATTTGCTGCTGATCATTCCCAGCCTCAGATGTACTACTCACAGGCCACTCCACCGCCAGCTGATGCCAAGGCAACCAGAGCATCGTGATCCCGGTTGACAATCCCCGGCACAGCATCGAAGGAAGAAGGAATAGATTCTGCAGGAGGTGAGTGGAATTATTGTAAGCTTATAGATCTTACTCTAGTGTTAATATGAGCTATGTCATCAGTAGTATTGTTGTCCAGTGTTTCTACATGTCTCTCTGTCCCTGTTCTTGTGTCATCTTGTCACTGGACTCAGGGTTTCATCCATGAGTCCTTGGTGCAAATAATCTTTGCTCTTGAAGCAGATAACTTCCATGTTAATTCTGGACTTGTCATCTATCAATAAATTATACAGCAGTTTTCTCTTTCTTGTTTCTTCTATCAATTTGCAGAGTTATATAACTGCAGATGAATTATCTTTTTTCTCTTGTGGAGTATGTTTCTGAGTTACCACCTCTGGGTTCTTACAATCTTGCATTAAAGAAGCTCTGGTGGCTCATGAAGTCCCCAGATACCTTTCTTACTTTGGAATGAGAAAGCCCCCATACCTGTTTGTCTGTTTCTATCATTTGACTTGGAGATGACAGTGATGTATATTTGTGGAAGTATGTCATTCATTCTTTGTGGAACAAGCAATCAGTGTACCAGGAGCTGAGAGATGTGGGTGTGGCAAACTGGAAATCCAACCTGGATTGCAGTCACTGCTGCTCACATCCCAGGTGAGTTGTGTTGTTTCACAGAACTAAAGAGCTAGTTGGCACTCAAATCACATTAAGTATCATATCACAATTTAGTTCCAGATCAATTTATAGACTAGAATATGTCTGCTATCATCAACTTCATGAAAAATAGCATTACAACTGACCTAATAGATAAGAGACCCACCTGCAGACATTTGATTCATCTAGTATGAACTTGCTATAGGTAAACCTTTTCATGTGGTGGAGCTGGAATTTAGGCAATTATTCTAGACTGTGGTCATTGCCTTTGGATGCCCTTCAACAACAGTGGAGAAGAAGATGCTTGAAGTCTTTTTTTTTTTCTGGTCAAAGGTGAAGCCTTTTAGTGGCTCAAACACTGACATGGATTTTATGCTGCATTGAACTCAGCAGTCCTATCCACCTATACCCCCTCTTTATTGCAGAAAATTTTAGTTGCTCCATGGTGGAAACAACAAGGCATTGGACCACAGAAACCATATCCTTTTCTTGACCTTCTCCCCTTCTCCTCCTCTGGGATTACTGATCAACTCTTCAGCGGATTCAGGTCGGCCATATTGATATTTCTGCAACCCCAAGCCTCGAAAGATTCAATAATTGAAGAATGAGTCAAGAAAGTAGAAGAAGAGTGCACGCAAAAGGAACTGCATGTTGTGTTGAAAAAAGAAGCTTAGAAGACTGCTCGAGAAACATTTGTTTCCCTCCTAATCTCTCTCTCTCTCTCTCTCTTCTTGAGCCTCTACATATGGATTGGGATGTAGACCACACAGATAAATGAAGCACAAGCTACACCATTCGATTGAGACCAATTCTACATACTTGAAGCAGCTCCTCCCTTGTGTGCTTCAAGATGACAAGCAATTCAACTTTACTGTTTGTACTTTTTCCAGTATCTTTTTTACATATTATTTCCCCCTCAGAATTCAAAAGATCATGTCTTATTTGCGTAATCAGAGTAATCATCATCAGACGAGGATCTCTTTCTGAGGAGTGAAGTTATGAACTTGCCTTGACACTAATGGGAGAATGCAAAAATGTCACTTACTGTATACAACAACTAGGGAATTATATTCTTAGTCATGAGGCAAGTTACTATCAATCATTGAAGCAATCAGCAACATGATGGTGGCAATAATGCAGGATTACTGAAGCACACAATAATTGATCAGTGGTGGATAACTCAGCATATAAGAGAACACAGAAGTCAGACACCTTTACTATTGCAAGCTATCTGTTGAAGACTTACTTAGCTATAGGAGGGCTTCCTTCTATCTCTTGCATTTGATCTGTACACAACAGAAAAAAAAATCATTATGGTGTTGTCCAATAAAACCACCTCAGTTTGGAGTACCAGTTAATTCCTCAATCTGATGCTGCAGTTTTTGTTACTTGTTCTTCATGGTATTGAAATGTGAAAGTTCATGCATGTGAATGAGAAGCTATCATAGGAAGTAGAAACCAAATTGAGGTGCCATTCTTGTGGGAAAAGAGGTTTAATGTATTCTCTCGGGTCTGTACAAGCAAGGTCATATGTGTTGAATTAATATGAGCTGAAGTGAAAAGCTTATCTTGCCCATACTTTTCTCTTTTAGTTTACAACTCCATCTCTCTCTCTCTCTATCTATCTATCTATCTATCTATCTCCCTACTGTTCATCCTCTTTCCATATCAGCCACATGCTACTACAAGAACAAGAACACTTGTTATAATTGCACATCCAGTTTGGGAAACACTTCCTGCATATTCCATCCTTGCTTCCACTTTGTTCTTTCACTTTGCTTTCGATCATAGCAGCCATATGAACTCCATATGTCCAAAATATTCTATTTCAAGGATTATTCAGATCCTTGTACTTCATGCCTCAAATTTAAAGATATTTTGAAAAAATATATATCTCAGTGCACTCTAAATTCTTATGTTCAGTCCTTTCTGAGGGAATGACTCCACTTTCAGCATTATCAGATATTTGACTGTATCTCATCGGAACATGCTTCATCAATCTCTCGAGTTTGCCACAGTTTCCTGCCCTTTCTCCTTTCTTCGAGTGAAACCATTGTTTGCCTTTTGTTCTTCATCTCATCGATCGGATGAAGTCTAAACCTTAATTTATTGTACAGGCAATTCTCTTGACATGAATATGAGCAAACATGAACATCAGTGATTGATTGATGTTTGCTTCGTGAATAGACGTGAAGGTTAATGCACGCCATACTTGCTGTCATTTGATCTTGAGGCCGACAATGGAGCTGAGCAACAAAAGCACCTCTAAACTGCCAAGCAAACTGCCAAACCAATGGCAGTAGAACCAAGCTTTGGCTTTTAATGTGAGTTCAGTTTCCTGCCATGGTGGGTCTTCGGTGGGGATGAGCATGGAGGTGGGGGCGTTGGAGCTCACGGCCATCTTTGATGACTCCAAAACCAGCCCGGAAAGGCAGAAGATCGTTCATGGTTTCTGCAACTTGTCCCAAACCAGGTTCAGCTTTCGAGATGGAGAAGCAAATCAGCAGCGCCACGAGAAATCATTTCCCGAAGCTCTCGGACATCTCGACGCCGACGGCTATGTGACGGCCTGCGGGATGATGAGCTCGTCGTGGTACCTTCGCTGTCACGGCATGTCGCCGACCACGGCCTTCGGGTGGGTGCGCCTTCGTTTTCGGACTTCGACAGGGGCCTCCAAGTCGGTGATAGGCGCGCGGGGCCTCGGCCGAGCCACCGAAGCTTCTCTACGTTACCATCCCTTATAAGGCCCATAAAGCATTCGGGCCGTGAACACTCGGCTAGGCAACGGCACTATTGGGCCGATCATTGGGCTACATTGGCCCACCAAAGCCGCACATAAGAGGCCTTCGTCGCCCATTATTCTTCGTCAGAGAGGGAGGCAGAGAGAGGGCGGGCGGCAGCGACGTCGCAATGGCTGCGGAGACGGAGGAGGATCTGCTGCTCAGGAGCTTCATGGCCGAGGTTAGCGGGGTCGAGAGGGACAACGAGGTGGCCAGGTAACTCGCCGTTTCCTTCCCGCCATTACCTCGCTTCTTTGGCTCCCGCAGTTATACCAACTAGGTTTTGCGTAATCCTTTTCTACGCGCTTTGGGGTACGCGAAGTCGTGAATTAGGCGGTGGATGAGGGATCTTGCTAACGGGAGGGGAACGGCATGTCTTACCCTAGGCAATTTGATGGAGGATATGAGAACATCGTGGATTCTTCGGATCTGACCTTGTTATCCAGTCTCATGAATTAATTTTCAGTGTATTTAATAGTTGAATTCGAAGCACTAGCTGGTTTGGCAGGGAATAGGTTATCGCCCTTCCTCTTGTATGCCCTGAAGCAGCAGAGTGGTTGATTTCGCCTCTCAGGGAAGTTTGTAGCAGCATACATCTGAAAAGCACGAAATGTCTAGTGTCCCCAGAAGACAATGCGTATTCTTGTATTTTCTTCCCTTTTTCAATAAACCCTAGATGAAATTAAGAAAAAAATGATCTTCCCTTTTCAATATATGTAGATTGACCGAAAAAAGTACCAATTAAATGAAAAAAAACCTGCATTCGATGCTATATAAATTAGTATTATTGATTAATCTTATTAAATCGTCCAATTTATCCTTGTCCCTTTCACCTTCATACCCTCTCCCTGCACCACCATTATCACTTCTACTTGTCTCCGCCTACATGACCTCCTGCGGAATCTTTTCCATCGCCACCATCGCTTCTCACCACCACCATCCTTGTCTCTGTTATTGCTGCCAGCAGATGGTCACCAACTTCTTCACCACCAACACCCCTACCCTTTGTCCTCCGCTAGTCTCGGTGCCCTGCAGCCACAAGTCTCTCATCTAACTCAGAATCCACATTGTCCGTTACCACATGGTGGATTCTGATTATTGATATCAGATGACATGAGTATCCCAATAGAGCTTGTTGGAAAAAAGATATAATACAGCAATGATACATCAAAAAATATTACAATATATTGTATTATGTGTATGACAAAGCTCGACATCTAGAGTTGGATAGTTTTGGAGCTTAAGTTAATTTTTGATGAACGTTTCATTAACTGACATTTCGTTCTGCCATTTAGTCCTTTAATCAGCAACAAGTTTATCTCAATTCAGGATACTTTCATGCTTCAAGTTGAATCCATTCGAGCATCTTAACTTATCCTTTGATTCATCAGTTGATGATGTGAAGAAGCAATATAGAAAGGTAGAGTTACTTTCTTATTTTTAACTATGAATAGATATGAATTGTGAATCAGTAATGCCTAATATTGGTGATATTTTGTAGTTGTCCTTGCTGGTTCACCCGGACAAGTGCAAGCATCCACAAGCAAAGGAGGCTTTTTCAGGTATTGTGACATAAACAGGTTTGTCTATCTCTTTGTTCGGCTATCACCGGGCGGTGAAATACATCTGAGTGTAGATCTCTCTTGCATAGTCATAATATCTAAAAACTTAGTATTTTTCTTATTTTTGTTGAAGACAAATGGGATAATAGCATTAGAAGGCAAGGGTGTACTTCCCTTGTAAAACATGTTGTGGATGTACCAGTACTATAAGATCTAAGACTCTAAAAGATAAAAGAGTTAATATTCGGAAAATCTTTAGTTACTCTTGTGATGAGTATATATTTTTCCAAAGAATAATTCTGGTATTTGAGACATGAGTATATATTTTCAACAAAGTTTTAAAGAAATTTGTTGTACACATGGGGGTTTCACTTATATTGTCTCTATAAGCTAATTTTGTCTCTGACCTACGATTGGCATAATAATTTTGAACATGTATGATGTACAACTATATAAATTTGAGGACTGGTTGAGAAGTTGTGTGATATAGTTCACTTAATGGGTTTGGTAGGATTTGAATTAGGCTTTATTTAACTTTAAAATGCATATATTCTGGTGTTTGTTGGACAAGGATTGATTACCAATAGCTTTGTTGTGAATCATTTTTTCTTTCTTGGCAAAGTTCTATCAGTCTTAAAGTGACAAAATATAAACCTTATCTTGTATTGTTTATCTTGCCCTTTTTTTCTGGTTGTTGTATTAGAAATGTAATTGGTCTTGAAAATACAGTATGCCTCCAATTAAAATTTGATCCCACTCTGATCTAGCAATGCCATTCTGAAAAAAGAGCTCTTTGGCCCTTGTTATGTTTCACTATGCTATTAACTTTGAAGGTCACTGATGAATGATATTATTGTCATTACAGCATTAGCAAAAGCGCAGCAGTTACTACTTGATCTACAGGAAAGGGAATATATTCTGAGTCAAGTTAATGCTGCCAAAGGTGGGCATTCTTATGTATTAGTTCCTTATCTTAGATATTGAAGTTATTGATTCCTTTCAAACATTAAATTTATTGAACATAAGCTTCTGGCAATTTCAACGAAAAGTTTCACCTAGAATTCCCATTTCATATGTGATAATATTGTTAAATCACAATGAACTCAATGCCATCAAGGTGCTTTTCATAAACTTGCCTTTATGCTTTACATTTTTGTGGGTCTCTGCTGTGGTTGGTACAATGTACAATAATCAACATGAAGATAGCCTTATCTGCGCTGGAGTTTTTCTTTCCTGTATTAGTTGACATATCATACTAGAATTATTTGTCAAATCCATGTGATATACTCACTGCTTGTTACAATTACATTATGAGTTTGTTTGCTTAAAATATTTTATTTCTTTTGATGGTTTGATATGAAAAGAGAAGATCCACTGATGGTGCTTTATGTTGCAGAAGAGCTTAGGTTAAAGAGGAAGAAAGAGTTGAAGAAAGACAATGCCTCTAAATTAAAAGCAATGGTAGATGAGGTATGCTGAGTTGTTTCATCAAACAAAGCTGCATGTCCTTTTTACTAGCGAAAGATTTTTCTTTTCTTAAAAGGTTATATGAACTATTTCTCTGTTGACAGTGAATCTGATCTTTGTTCTTGCAAAATTTGCTTTGCCAGGTGGACTAGATAATTATTTTAAGTGTAAAAGAGAACAAATATCTAGTCACAGATATATCTATTCCTATGATACAGCTGATTGACAGTTAGACTTGTTCAAACTAGTATCGTATTTGTTTTACTAACGCTTGCATGCAATCAGCAAATTATCTAGAATTGTTAGGTGGTGCATGTATAAACATTGAAAGTATCATCTGATGTGTACCTAGCTAATTGTCCTTTGCAAGATGCATTTAGATGATGCTTTATTGGATGCATATTAACATCTTACAGCTAGTTTTCTTAGCATCTTTAGTATGTATGTACACCTAGTCTGGTGTGACTTTGAGAGCAAAGAAAGATGAGTTGGAGATACCAACTAACATTTATTTGTTGCTTATTTACATTTATTAATGATGTGTTGTGTGCTCTTTTTACAGTGTGATAGCACACTCCACATATTTGGATATGGCCTCCTATCTCATAAGTTGGTCACGTTTGCAACTCAGCAAAAATTCAACTTCTTTGCCCCTGCAAAGATTGAGATTTCATAAGTTTACAATTAGGAGGAGTTGCCATCTAATTTGTATCATCAGTGTTGTATTTGCTTTACTTTCCTACTTTGTTATTTTGTAACCTTAGATGCACATGCATTTATCTTAAACATGTGTTCCTAGACCAGTGTTGTCAAAGGCACTAGGCATTAAAAGCCTAGTTCCCACCAATATGCTCGAGTCTCTAAGCACTCATCTAAGGAAAAGGAGGTTTCCACCAATATAAAAATTATAAACAAATATGATTAAGGATAAAAACAATCGTTAAAATGAAAATTAGATAATGCAAGAGTTTCTTGTCATTTATATTCAACATATCACCATTAAGACATAGAATACATTTAACCACTAAAGCAAAGGTATTTCCTATGGTTTTCATGACTCAAATTCAACCATTCAGATCAATAATCAAGCGCGAGGTTGTATTGGCATAAGTGCAAAGGTGATAGAGAGGAGCAGCAGAGTCTAAATGTGTTGAAATTCAACGTTGTCGATTTGGGCCTAAACGTGTGGCTAGGTTGAATCAAATCAATTTGGGTTCAATTCAAGCCTAATCAAGGTCGATTTGGGTCAGGCGACCACCTCGTCCCAGGCGCATGCCCAAGCTATGCCTAAATGGAATCTCTCACCAAATAATTTAGACGGGATAGATATGCATTTCTGAAATAAATGCATAGTATATATTCTGGTATGTAGTTAAACCATGCTTTTTTTTTAACGTGTGCCCAAGTGCACTTCAGTATGGTTTTGCAAGTTGATCAAATAGTTAAATTATCAGGTAAATAACAGCACAGGAATCTTTGATTTGCATTAACAGGGAAAATTTGAGCATCAGTACGAGCAATCAGAAGAATTCAAGCAGCAGTTAAAAATTAGAGTGCGTGAAATTTTAACTGAACAGGAGTGGCGTCGGAGGAAAATGCAAATGCGGGTTTGCTTGCAACCTTATCTTTACTGTATTTTGTTCTTGTTCAGTTATATACCGTTACTACTTACAAAGGCATTGTTGAACACCTGGAATATGTATTCATGGATAACTAGATATCAGAAGAGGAAGGAAGATTAAAGAAGGAAGAAGAAGAAACGAAAGAGATGTGGAAAAGAAAGCGTGAGCATGAGGAACAGTGGGAGGAAACAAGAGATAAACGGGTATGTTTTCTCTCTTTTTCTATTTTTATCAAGTTTTTTTTTTCTTTATGACAATGACTAATCTTATCCCAGTTGCATGGAAACAAAAAACATTTTGATGTTGAGAAATATCATAGTCGCAGGAATTGCGATATATTGCCAAATTCATCGTATGTTAAAGCTCAGATATGAATTTTTTTTCTTTTTTCATCAGTATGGTTGATGGTTTAACCCTGAGCTAACTTGAATAAGTTGTTTCCAGGACTTCTGTGTTTCCTATTTCCGATGTATGGTCATCATAATTTCAGAAATGGGCTTAAATATACATGATGGTATAGAAGGAAAGCCATGGATGTTAATGAAACAACTGGTAAAAAAGAAAAGATTGTCTAGGTATTCAGAAAATTTATTGATAACAGAAGACACTGAGTAGTCGCATACATATAGGCAAACGTGAAGTTCAGGTGGATAGAATAATGAAGCTTGTTGCTTTCAATCCTGATGTCAGTTCTTATTAGGTATAATTGACTCACTGTTTAAAGTTGAAAATGCCTTTAATAAATGAATAATCCAAATTTGTGGAAGCAAGTTTTAGGTCAATCCAGTAATTTCTAGTAATTTGAGGGGCCGTGTTGGATGAGAAAGAGCTTAAATGGATCAAAGTAGTTGCTCAAGGCATTTGTTTTATGGTAGTGAATTCATAATCGTAAATGAGTCTTTTCGGCTTCATCAAATAAATCATGAGAACACAATTTGGCGGCAACAATTTGTTCTATTCCTAAGACATTGGCTTTGTTTTTCTCTCTGATTCCTTTTGAAGTAAACAATTCCCTTTTGGAAAAGTTTTAGAAAAAAAAAAACCCTGAATCAATGAGACTCCCGAGTAGGTGGCCTGAATTCCATGTGCCTTCATGTGCATCTGTATTTGATCTTGAGCCTGAAAAGTGTATTGCCTGGTTTTATAGCATTCCTTTGGTGAGGCTAATTTTTTGTCACACCTCTGGTCATTCATTCATTACTGATGAAATTAGCAAGGATCATGATTATGCACCAATTGAGGTTTTACTTACCGAGCGGTAAGACCCGTACCACCCGGTACATACCGGTTCGGCAGCTGACCGGTACGCGGACCGGCCGCTATCGTGCGATACCACTAAGATCGATCGTCGGCCGTCGACGGTCGATTTCCGTCGTCTGCGGTTGATTAAGGAAGAAAAAGGAAAGAAAAAGAAGAGGAATAGAAGAAGAAGAAGAAGAAGAGGAGGAGGAGGAGAAGTACCTCATGCCGCCCTAGCAGTGACTTCGCCCGGGGGTCACCCGCGAGCCATCGCCGCCCGCACTGCCCGAGCACCATCGCCGCTCGCGGGTGATTTTTCTCCCCACGCGGGAGAGAGTTCAAGGCGACGTCGCCCCTTTTTATTTTTTTAATATATTATAATATTATATTATATAAATATTATAATATATTTAATATATCGGGTGATATGTACTGTGCGTACCGCCCAGTACCGGTACCGACAAAATGTCGGCACACCGGTATGTCAATCCTTGGCAACCAACTATCAAAATTTTGACATAGATCTGGTTTGGTGCAATTAATGATGTAATAGCCATTGAAAGATCATGATCTAATGAATACTCATCATCCATGCATCCATCGAGTTCACGGTCTCTTGTTGGTGCAACTATAATTTAGTAAATCTATCACTTGTAACTTTATGATACATTCGTAGACATCGATTTTGTTCTTTTGTTTACTTATCCATTGGTTTATTATAAGACGAAAGAAGCCATAATACATAGGTAGTTGTGGTTCAACCTTGATCTTAGTTGGTCTCATCATAAGCATAATTTTCTTGTATGTCGCAGGTTTCCAGCTGGAGAGATTTCATGAAGACTGGAAAGAAGGTGAGAAGTGATGTTGTTGCCTGTGATGGGGTAACAATAAATAGCATGGAGTTTCTGAACTGATCCTATGATTGGGCCTCTGTAGGGCAAAAAAGGTGAGATACGGCCACCAAAACTCAAAACAGAAGATCCCAACAAGTCTTACGTGCAAAGGCCTGTGAAGAGAGGGTGAAACCAAAATTACCCGTCGGAAACCAGCCAGCCGGAGACTTGAGATTTAGCATATTCAAAGACAAGCAATTGTGTTTATGGTGGCGAGTCTCTGCCTGCCTGTTGGGATGGTGAAAAATATATTAGTACTCTGGTCATTAGGTTTCGTCATCATTTACGGGAGTTATCACATGTTTAAAGTGCTTCTTGTCCTGAATTCTGTGTTGGTTATATGATGATGATCCAAGATTTTTAGGGCAGAGACGTATATATATATATATATATATATATATATATATATAGACTTAATAGGCTAAAACAGTGATTAAGCTCACTGTTGTTGTTGTTTATCTGCTCTATCTCGAGAGTACACTTTGTATTTTTCTTTGTTTCTCCTTTGCTCTCTCTTTCTCGTCGATGGTTTCTCCTTTGCTTTCCCTTCCCTATGAGCTCCTATCTTTCACTCTGGTTCTTCCTTCTTTCTCCATAATCGTTTTATCTACTGCCTATCCTTCTTTCTTCTTCTCCACCTCAATCGCTCTTCTCCATCGGCACATCATCACCAGTCCTTCAACCACAATCAACCAAGGAAGGAAAGCAAAATAATAAATTTGTTAATTGGTAGTTCTCTCTGCAAATTTTTTACCTGCTGTATGTGTACTCGAAATTGCCTCGTTTTTTCTTTTTCACCTGGATTTCCACTGCTTAATATTGCTACAAAAACCCACAAGTCTGTATGCATGGAAAAGCCAAAAGACACACACGACAGTTTGACACAGCTTTGGGAACAAGACAATGAAAGCGCTTTTATTGTTCGGTGCTTCATCGTTGAGTAAAAATAAATACAAAAAAAACATCACAACTGTCTTCCCAGTTTGTAATTTACAAAAGGCATTTTCGATGGCTCACAAAATGGCGAGCACTTTTTAAAATCGAAAACTTGAGAAAATGTTAAAAGGCCAAAAAAATTGGAGAAGGGAAATATCTATAGGCAGGAAAATTTTTGTGAAAGAATACAGACGAAACCTTTCGTTTCAAACTAATATATTATATTACTCGCTCGATCATGTGATTGTCCGCGATTTGGCCAAAGATATCAGGACACCCATCCCACAAACCTTTCCCCCTCGTCTCCCAGTAACCGCCAAGGTAACGGTATGTGCCGCTGGCTTTGTCCTTTGCAAACCACCGAGGTTTCCATCCCGTTTCCTGCATCTTTCTTGCCTGCATTATGTCATCATCATTCACTAATTAATTCATTGTTGGAAGCATTAAATAATAATAATAATAATAATAATAATAGTCAAAGTGAATGACAAAGCAATTGGAGAAAATAAAAGGACAAAAAAAAAAAAAGAGAAATGGTATGAGAGTCATATGTAGAATGATTGATTTATTTAATCGAATCACAAATTTACTTGCATACTTATCATGGCCTGCACCCGAAGAGACAATTGACTTGTAAACCCAAGTTTAAAGTCCTCATCCAGGCACCAATATACTTCTTCAATTGAAGCATTAGATCTAATTTCATAATTGCATATGCAGGATGATCAACAAAATGAACAATAAGCCAACTCATACATCAAATATACCGCAGAACCATCAAATATTAGAGACAGCAACACTAGAAATTACTCAAGATGAAGGAATTACTAGCCTAATCACATTAAGAATAATTTTAAATTTGGAAAAGCAAGTTGTTGTCAACTTAAACCTGTCGTTGCCTTTGTTCCAGTCTCAACTTCTCGGAATTTGCCATTTCATACTCCCCGTTCTCCAAGCACCTCTGGTCAGGTCTAAGCCTTGAGTCGGTGGGTGGCAACTTTTCCTGCTCATCAATCAATACAAAATTAAAAGCTTCTAGATTCTGTATTTGTGAAGAATTAAGAAAAGCTAGGAGTGAGCGAACACCAAATGCTACCACCTTTAATCCAGGGGTTAATTCATTCAGCGTAATGGCAAAGCGGGTAAGGTTGTAACGTGTAGGATGCTTGGCTGGTTTACTACGCTTCCACAGTAATTGGGCTTCAGAAAATGATTCAGCTCGGTTGCTCTTTCCAGAGACATCTCCGACCATGTAATGCATGCTGTCATCCCATTTTCCAATTAGGGTTGCAACAGTTTTCCCACTGCGATCCAGAACTACACCTTGGACCTACAAAGGCTAAAAATCATATGTCTTTTTGTTGATATGAAAAGAGATTGTTGGATGTCAAACCCAACAGCGCCACTATTCTGTGCAGCTTGTACTAGTCTTGCCATCACCAGGCACATCCAAAATATCACAAAATAATAGGGTCATGATCAACAGATGACAGTTAACAGGCTCCGCAAATAACTCATATAAGACGGCTATGGAACAGAATTGACCAACATATGCAGCATTACTATCTCGCATGAAATTCTAGAAAACTAGGTCCATGAAAATTTAATAGGTTCTTGCTTTGCACAAAAAACATCAATATGATTGCAACTCCATAAATGAAACTTCAGCAATAATAGATTAAGTAATGTCAGATATTGATGATCAACAATTAGCACAACTACCACACATGACACAAGCAAACAGCTGTCTCTATATACGCAAGCAAAATGGAGGAAAGGAAAAATACGTGCCGCATTGGGTACAATCTATGATTTCTAGAGGAAATTAAGATAAAGGGCAAAAGAGCAAATCACCTGATGAGGGTTGCGGTCTATTATGGACTGCTCCTTGAACTTTAGCTTGCATGAATATTCACCGTTACCTTGTATGCGCATAGTACCATAATGGTCACAATAAAGTTTTCCCAATATAAGGTTATAAATGGAAGTCGTCACCTAAAATAGCAAGTAACGAAGTCTCATACAACATTCACAACATCTAAAACACAATATCTCATGTAAAAATGAAATACCTTGTTCCATTGAAAAACTTCACCATCATCAAACTCAACAGAAAGAATACCAACAGGGTCAAGCTGAATTGAACGTCCCCAGAACTTGCTTCTCAGATTGCTATCTCCCCAGAACTTCCATCCATTACCTTCACAGTGACATGCAACAATCATAGGATGATGACTGACCTGTATATGCAATAAATAGGTAAACTAATTCTCTACTTTGCATAAACTAAAGCATGTTGCTTTAAACAATGCAGAGAAGAGATAAACAGCAAAAATACAAAAGCAAATCAGCAGCAAATTAAAGCAAAACAAATAGAAATGACAACAATGGTGAGGAAATAATGTTGCAGCTTAGGTGAAGCTCAATGACATTATTTTAGGATAAAAGGCATGAAGAACAACCAGTATGGACTGAAGTCATAAACTCCTAGGTAGCACAATAAAAAAAACAGATGTCAAAAATTAAAGCAGATTTCAGGTTAATCAGATGTCTCTACATGCCATCTTCTCTGTCACATTTGTGGTTCAACAATAAACTTTGCAAAAAACAAAAAAATTCCAAATAACTGAAAATTTTCAACCATCTCATAATATTCAGTTTTATCATGTAAATTGCCAGATTGCATCCCAACCACATATTGCTAGGAAAAGTAGATGCTGGAAGGAAACATATGATTGGGGTGGTCTATGGTAATCAAGTTCAACTTTTGTAACAACAAAAGAATATATACAGAATCCTTCATTAAATAACAACAAAAAAATGCATACCATAAAATTTATGCTCATGAGTTGAAAACCCAATATATCTGGATGAAATATAACATAAAAATAATCAGAACAAAGAATTAAACTCTCTTGGAACCCTTGTCTGTGTAAAATGATTATAAATTTACTCAACTGGAAATTAAATCACCAATTATTAGGGAACAAGTCCGCATAAAATCCATGGTTGGGTATATATTTTTCTTGTAAATGAGAAAAATACACCAAAGAAAATAGCAGCACCAATATGGTAGGTACATTAAGTAGTGTAGGAGTCAATAAGAAGTTCACAAATTCCTTTAGCATATTGGATCCCTGGTGTTTGTGTTTTAGATAACATAATATCCAACAAGAATGCACAAAAGGCAGTGGCAATAATAACATAAAAAAACTGCACATTATGGGAGCACATATCACATTCAGCATGGTAGAGAATATATTGATAAATATATGCATGAGGAATAAGACAGAAGAGGAAGCAGAAAAGAGGCAGGAAAATCAACTGAGTTGGCATTGTCACGTTTATAAATGTATTAAATCCGGTGTGGAAGGACAGGAAAGAGATTGTTAAGATATAAAAGATAATAAATGACCACAGCTCCTTAGAATTTCAAAATGTGCAGAAAGAATTAAGTTTCCTTTATTCATAGACGCACCAAATAATTAAAGTTCAAATTTAGCTTCAAAGATTTATTAAACATCAAATTTATTGAGAGACAAAAAAGGGATAAAAGTCAAAGATGCAATTGATAGCATCAAGTATGAAAAGAATTAAACATCAAATTTATTGAGAGACAAAAAAGGGATAAAAGTCAAAGATGCAATTGATAGCATCAAGTATGAAAAGAATTAATTAGTATGACACAAATATAGGAAAATTTTGTGTTTGCTTTACCTTTTCTGCAAAAAACTTTAGACCTTTTTCAGGATACTCAGCCTCAAATGTCTCCCCCAAAAGTGGATTAAAAGGTTTGCAGCTTCTGCCCTCAGTCGAAGCATATCCAGAAACAGCAAATGCAGCAACATTAAGGATTCTCATAAGTCCATCACCCTAGAAAATTACATAACATTCAAATTCTCAACATAATTAGGATAGGATCATGCAACCATTAAACTAAAATGCAAGCATACTAATTTTGACATTGCATAATTAGTTGATCACAAAGCAACTAGTGTATGTTGATTTCCATAAACATAAATGTATCAATTAGTTCATTCAGGAATCTATCTCATTAGTATAAATGTTTTCAGACAACTTATATAGTTCTATTGCATCCACGGTCAAACAGTATATTAAAAATTATGATGTCCGATGATTATTTTGCCCTTAAAGAGTTTCTAATAACAAGACAACAATATACTTGAGTAAGATGAAACCCAATTACTAGAAGGCCTCCAAGTCATGTTGTTGTGATTTGGTACCCAACATTCGAACTTGTATAATGTGCCCAGTCTTTATTTCTGTGGCCCTGTGGCATATTGCTCCATGCAAAGGGTTCCCTCTCCTTACCCTGCTCCATCTACTGTAAAGTTAATCACCTTCTCAGCCACCTTCCAGTTTGTTTGATGAGACCAAAGTGGAAATCAATGGGTTTATTATCAAGGCTGACAGGGAATGCTCCTCTGTTATGAGTATTAGTTCTTCAACTATTGGCTTACCAAATATTTCCATGGATCATTGAATGTTTCCATGGCCTACTGCAAAACATGTTCTTTCAACATTGTTATAACAGTTTAAATTGCACCTTAGGTTGCTAAAATTTCTATTATAATTCTTGGCTCGAGAGCACCTAGAGGGCATAACCATGCTAGAAGAAAACCTCTCAGAAAGTATTGCAACCGTTTGTGGAGTATGCCATCTCCAAGCATACTTCACAGTTTGTGGATGGTAGTGGAAGGAGACTTTCCCTGAGAAGCATACCAGTGATTGTCCTAAAGAATGTCAAAATGACTTTGGCAAGCAAATCCAAGAGAACACAATAGTTAATGTGAGAGTTAGGAGTATGTTTTTGTGGCTTGTTAAAACAATCAGATATTTATGACTGGAAATCTCAATATGATATGAGTTGCAACCAAAATCATGACATGATTAATATAAAACATGGATTAATTTATGAAAAAGGGTTGAAGGAAAAGAAGATATTTAAATGGACAAAGTTTATGCTTCAAAATAAAGTGATTAAGCATTAGCTTTGAAAAACAAGTTTGCCAGTTACCTTTTTGCCACATTCATATGCCTGGTCAATAAGGTAAGAATATTCCAGATCTTCAAAACATTTTTGCAAAGATGAAAGTGGTTCATTAAAATAAACAGGAAGACAAACTTTTGTGAGATCCTTCCCAATGTTGTCCTTAATCATTGACCAGAGACTCACTCCTTTTTCTTTTTCGACTGGATCGGGTAATTTTTTGCGCCTTCTAACGTATGCATACTTAGTTCTCACAGACTTCATAGAAGAGTCAGTACCATCAACAGAACTACCACTGTCATCATCGGGGTCGATTTGAAATTTTGGAAAGTCAGATCGACTGCTTTTGAAAGAACTTGATGAAAGAAAATCTTTTGTATCAAAAAAAGTATTATCTTCTTCATCAATCTCCTCTTCAACAGGATCATGCCTTCCATTATCATAATCAGATTCACTTGCACTTACCTCGGGAGAACAAGTACAAGTACCTATAACAAAACATGAAAGACTCAATAATGATGAGAGTTACAATACTTAACCACATGAGCATAAGCTATAACAAAGGCAATCCAGTTGCTAATTGCTTAAATAATTAAATCAAAAGTATTTTGAAATCAGTGTCAGAAATCAAATTAATAAAATAGTGAGATTCATAAGTCATTTGGGAAATCAAATGTGATACCAGTATCTGTTACAATCCAATATGTAAAAAATAAAGATTCTACATAATAGTTCATAGAATATTATGACAAGATCACCTTTTTTTCTAGTAAACCGTGGGCCTCATAAGAAATATCACAAAACATATAAATTTAGAAGTTTATGATATCAGGATGTGTTTCTTGAAAATGTGGCAGAATAAAAAGCAAAACACCATGCAAGATCATGCAAAATAAAAGTTCAGCATTATAGCAAATAAGGCAAGACTTATAAAAACCCTATTCCTGCTACGTCGATCCTTTCCGCTTAGTAAGCATTCTTGAAATGTTGGGCGACAAGTTATTAATTCCCTGAGACGGTGAGTAATCGAGGTTGCATATAGTTGATCTTGCAGATTAATTATTAGTTCATTTTAGTTATTAATTGAATCTGGAAAAGCTACCAATTGGCTTTTAGAGAAAAGAAAAGTAATTTTTATTTTTCGTGTTTTTCCAATGATATACAATAGCAAATGTCATGAGGACCGCCTTGATACTTGCTCATTTTCTGAATTCCACTTCAGAAAAGTTGATGAAAATAGAAATTAAGAACTACAAGGAAGATAGAGAACACCTATAGCAAAGGTAGAAAATGTAATAGCAAGAAAAAAAATGGACAAAAAGAATTGGAAAAAGATACATGTATGAATGGCAATTATCAAATAGATTAACAAATAATTCTATGAACAAATAGGATATTAATAAACAATTCTTCCAACCACCATACCACTAAATTTCCCATTCTCTGGAACAGAAGTGGATTCACAATCTCTTGATCTTTGGTGGTTCTCGTCTATAAGTGTATTCTCCAAGTCAACCTTTTCTGTCTACATAATGAGGCCACAAGAATAACAATATAGAAGTGATCAGAAATGCCGTATGCGTATGCCAACAAAAAAGGACTGCACAAGTTATTCCACGAATGTTGCAAGTAAAAGAAAATTATCGGCATGGTAGGCACAGGCTAGCCACAGGGTTATCTCTTTTCTACCTCTAACTGTCGAAGCGTGTCAAGGAGGAGGATCTGCTTCTGCTTAAGAAGAACCACCTGGTTCTGCAGGGAGGCAAACTCACTCCTCATGATCTGCTCTGTGTCCTGTATCGCACCCTCACTCATCCCCTCCTCCAGCAGCCTCTGCCTCAGCTTTTCCGTGGAGACGATCACATTATCCACCGGAGCCATCAGCTCGCTGTTGGAGATCCTAGGGAACATATCCTTCACCGCCAGCAGTGCCTCCATCCACGCCAGCCGGTTCTCCCTCGTATCCGCCCTCAAATGAAGCCTCTTCGTCCCTGAAAAGATGGAAAACCTTCTCTCGTCCGATCGACTCTCCCTGATCGATGAGACCTAATGGCAATAAAAAGAACACCGTGATATATATGTGAAGTAAAAGTAAAAGATACGCCCCAGATTGGATGGAAATGAGAAGGAGAGAGGTTGATTCTTGCCTTCAGGTGGATTTCACCGACGGGCCTGCGAGGGAGATGGGGATGGCCCTTCTTCCGGCGCGAGATCCGACGGAAGGACTCCTCGCCTATGACCTTGGAGGACAAGTCGTCATCCGGCGCGAGCTCGATGCGGTCGGGGCCATGGATCTTGTAGTAGGAGAGGACGCCGTCCTGGAGGACGAACCACCGGAGGCGCCACCCCCTCCCGTAGTTGACCCACTTGTTGAGGACGCCGGAGACGCCGTTCCGGACGATGTCATTGAGCCGAAGGTCGCCGCGGAACCGGGACTCGCGAGCGGAGGAGCAGCAAGGGGAGGACGGCTCGGACGGCGGGAGGATGAGAAGGCGGCGTCGGCGTGGGCGCCCGTTGTCGCTGGCGGAGGCGCCAAGGGGCAACGAGGGCCATCGGCATCCGTTGTGGTGGTGGTGATGGTGGTGCCCTTCACGAATGGCGGCAGCAGGCGGAGGGGAAGGAGCCATGGTGCGATTGGCGAACGCAAGAAGACGGAGGCGCGTGGTAGTGTGTTGGTTTTGACGCTTCGTTGCCGCGGAAGACGGAGAGCGGTTTGGGTTTGAGATCTCTAGTTATGGTTCCGGTCTTTTAGAAAGGAAGAGGCGGAGGAGGAGGTGGAGCGAGTCGAACCGGAGACGAGACGACCGCTCCAAGAAAAACTCGCCACCGAAGAAATATGAGCGACCCAAAACGACGCAATTTATGGCTTCCCCACCCCAGGCGCTACCCGTGCATCTGTGAAACTTCGATCCAGGTGGGGCCCGAACTCAGACCAATAAAACCTAAGGTAACTCGAGGGTTCCGAACAAAACGTCGGAGTAACGCCGTCGGAGATTTCTACGACATTACGTATCGATTTGCTTTTTGAATTTAAACGCCCTTCGGTCGCACCGTTCGCGATGGCTTAGTTATTCGCCACGTGGCTCGCATTTATTGGTGAGAACCCCAAACCCCCACCTCCGCCGCACGGATCTGAAGGCGAGGCGGACGCGGGAGGATGCCGATTCGATGTTGCACGAATCTCGATGTCGCGTTTGACCCGACGTCCACGGATGACGCAGGCTTGCACCGATATGGAATCCCCGTGCGCCTCTTTGGGTGTACTTTGGGCTCACCACTCTCTTACGAGAAAGTGTACCCGCACGCCTCGGGCCTCGGCGTTGTGGTCCACGACGTCATAAATTTGTTGCGTGAGTCGGGTCCGTATGTTATTAATCAATTTCCTTGGAATTGATTTCCATGTGACTCTTTATAACACGACGTTAAGTATCATAAAAATAATCTATTTCCTTCGAATCGATTTCCATGTGATTCTTACTAGGGCGTTAAGAATCATAAATGTGTTACGGTCTAATGATGCGGATCTTTAAAGAACAATAAATTGGGATGGAGGTGAAGCAATATAGGATGGTGGGGTCCACTGTTTATTAAGTTAGGAGCTATCTCTTGGGATTGTTGGGGTCCACCACATGCAATGTCATCAACTCACGCGAATCCGTACCAACGGACAGTTGGAATTAGATTGGGCCGACTCAGCATTAGTACTGGGCCGGTGAGGGATCAACTCGATGAAAGGTCACGTGATCCGCACGTGGTATGCAAGCGTGGCCAGAAACATGAGCTCAAACTGGGCCTAACACATGGGTCGACGACGGCCCAACTCACAGTGGGCTGAAACAGGTGTCATCTGTGCTGCACGTGCTTAGTCCAAGGTATCGATGGTTGCACGCCAAGCCGGAGCTACAGGTTCCGAACCACAAGGAACTACTGAGTCACAGGATCGGGTCGAGTCAGACTCCGGGCCAAATCAGGCGCTGTGCGGGTCGTCGGGTTGTGTGGGTCCGACCAAGTTGCGATTTCAACCTTGATTCTCTTTTTTTCTTCATGATTCTTTTTATGAATTCCCATTAATAATTATAGTACTTAAAATTTTCAAAATAAATAGACTAAATTTATTTTCGTGAATTCCCATCAGGATCCTAAAATTTATTTTCGTGAATTAAAATCATTAACGAGTCAATGGCTCTGAATTAGAATTTCTATAATTCATGAAAAATTCAGATAAAATTCATGAAGTATAAAAACTCAGACCGCGGAATTAGATTCCCGACTGACGGTTCACACTAGCTGTTTTCCGTCATCAACGGTCAACTGACACAGCCGCCATTTCTCACAAGGGCCTATCCAAGAAAAGACAAGCTCACCATGTGGCAGGGAAGGGCCCACCTCGGATGGATTTCAATTAGACCACCGACCACGACATGTAGTTGCAGCGTCCGACCGCGTATCTGCTAGTTGCCGCCTGTACACGCAGCACTTGTACTTCCCTGCCTCCGCCTTTTTAAAGGATACCCGTTCTTCCGGGATCCGAGGGTGAAATTTTCCGATGGCCAGAGAAGAGGCGGAGATCAACGCCGCCGGCGAGCAGCAGCGGTGCCCGTCGAGGCGCAGACGGTACCGGGGGGTGCGGATGAGGAAGTGGGGATCGTGGGTGGCGGAGGTCAGGTTCCCCAACAGCCGGCAGAGGCTGTGGCTGGGCTCGTACCGAACCCCGGAGCAGGCGGCAAGGGCCTTCGATGCCGCTGTCTACTGCCTGCGTGGGCCCGGGGCGAGCTGCAACTTCCCCGGCCAGCTTCCCGACATACCGCCCTCCCATAAGCTGAGCCGGGAGGAGATACGGGCGGCGGCTATGAGCTTCGCGCGTGATGTGCCGACGCGGCCTGGGGAGGCGCAGGAAGGTGGCAATGAGACGTCGACGGAGACGGCAGGTCCGAATAGGGGGAACTCGGAGACCGTCGCGGGGTTGCCGTCTGCAGATAAGCCAATCCCGGCGGAGAAACGGATCGGGGCCGCGCAGTTAGCCACTGAGCGTGAGAAGACGGCGGAGGAGGTGGATCAAGGGGAGGGGAGCTCGAGGACGATGGTGATGCCGCCTGAGGCTTTCGTGGAATTGCCATGGTCGTGGAATGAGGAGTACGAGGATGCCTTTTCTTATTATGATGACGTTTATGGATCATCACCTCGTTGGAACTTCTGAAGCGCCAATTAATTATATATATATATATATATATATATATATATATATATATATATATATATATACACACCCAGATTCTTGTTGTTGTATGTGATCCTCTGCATGTTGTCCGTAAGTCCTAAAAATAATAAACGAGAATAAAGTGACATCTTATACATGTTACACAAAGATGCGCTCATAATTGTTTTTAGCTAATAAAGGAAGTAACCAATCGATCAACCTCCCGCTATCAGCTAGCCCCCTAAACCTAAAAGTAAAATGAAAAAAAATTATTATTTTGAATTTTAGTACTGATTTTACTATCGAAGAGATCGAGTTGGAAACTCTCTCGATGTTGACCTTCGGTGCAGGAACCTCGATGAAGCCAAGACGCATCTCAGTTCGACTCTAGAATCTACCTCAAACGAACAAGTAACACTTCAAGATTGGACCAATCGATTCTTACGTCGTAATCAATATATGAGAGCACTACATAGATATCCAAGACAATGAAATCAAATTGCGCTGACTCATTAACTAACGACATCGTGGGTATAACAAAAACCAGATCATTAAGCTGATGTGATCAAAATTTATCATCCTATTGCATCGAGAGTCACTTGATCATCATCATTTGTTCTGATGGTTCAATGTCATCATCAATGACCTAACAAAGAAGGAAGGAAAGAACAATCCACCCCTCCGCATCTTAAGGTTCACCTCATGCACAAACCCGTATGTACGGTGTACAACTCAGAATTTGCCGCCATAAGAAGAGGCTTTTTATCTTCTGATGTGGAGATGTTATAAAACGTGGTTCACTGCCAAATATGTCGTTATCCAAATCTAAAACGACGTGAAAAAAATGGCCCCATAAGAAGGTTCTTCAAACTATTGTGGCGGTCAACGATTATATGTATATATTTGGACTCATGCAGCCATCCATCCGCGTGTACGATGCGATCACCGAGCTGACGTCAGATGGCTCACGTGGTCTAATTATTCCCGGCGTGCCTGACGTGATCACTGCGCTAACAGCACTACTTCCCGCACGTGAAAAGGTCCGATAGATTGCAGACACTAAACGACCACCTGTCTCTGTTCTACTCGTTGCTCGCAGTCCGGAGTCGAAGATGGATAGCGGGACACACCGCCCTCGGATCGGTCGCACTCGCTGGTTCCACGACACCACCGCGGGGTAGGATTCGAACCAACCGATCCCCAGGTGCCGTTCGCGGCACGACAACGCCAGCTAAAAAACCCCGTTGACGGGGACAGGCCTCGCCGTTTAACCGGTCCCGCAGTGGAGCCGCGGAAGACCGACGTTGAACGCCTCACGTCGGCCACGGGTGTGAAGCGGGTGCATGGGTTAGTATACGTGACCAGCAATGGTGTCTACTGTCTCATTCGACCGCGTAGTCACGACGTGCCACCTGTCCACGCGGCACTGCTCCCTTTGTCTGCCCCCTTTAAATATGCCCATCTGATCCTTTCCTCATCCCGAGTCTGTGGTGCCACTCGCTTCAGCGATCCCCCAGAGAGAGAGAGAGAGAGAGAGAGAGAGAGAGAGATCCGACGTGACAGGAGGCGATGAAGAGCCCGGAGACCGGGGAGGAACAGCCGTCGACGCGACGGTACAGGGGCGTGCGGTTGAGGAAGTGGGGCTCGTGGGTGGCGGAGGTGCGGTTCCCCAACAGCCGGGAGAGGTTGTGGCTTGGCTCGTACCCGACGCCCGAGCAGGCCGCGAGGGCCTTCGATGCTGCCGTGTACTGCCTCCGCGGCCCCGGCGCCGCGCTCAACTTCCCCGACCAACCGCCCCACATACCCTCCGCCAGGACGCTGAGCCGGGAGGAGATACGGGCCGCAGCCGTACGGTTCGCTCGTGACGAGCCTAGGCTGACTGAGGAGGCACAGAGCGATGGTGGAGAGGCAACGAGTGGCGTGGTGTCTCCACGGCAGGCGAACTCGCGAGCAATGGCGGAGTCGATGGAGGTCTTCCCGGGGTTTTGCTTCACAGGAGTATCGGGGTGGTGGAATGAGGAGGAAGAGGACGTTTGGGCTCCTGCTTCTAACGATGACATTTATAGATCATCACCTCTCTGGAACTTTTGAAGCCCGTTCTACAGACGTAAGCTTCGATATACTTAATAGTGTTTGGGTGCGTCTAAACAATTTTGGAGCTTGAGAACCAATGTTTTGCGAACGTTCTCGTAGATTTCAGAAGAGATGTAGCAGTGTTTTTGATTTGCTAGTATGTGAAGGTGTGTCTCTTTGTCTGTCGAACATGCTCCTTCTGCTCATGATACATCTGAGAGTACTAATTAACAGACAAAGTGGGGTCGAAAGCTCTACAAAAATGTGCGACTCAAATGGGACCATATACCAATTCCCAAAAGGACATGTTGCTCGCGTGTGCAAGCGTTAATATAAGAAACCGAAACACACACATGGTCTGTCTCCGGCGACCGGTGGCCGCGGTATGCAGGAGAAGAAGAAGAAGAAGAAGAAGAAGAAGAAGAAGAAGAGGTTGACTTAATGGACAAGCAGTGTGAATGGAGAATATTGACATATGTGATGGGTTAGAGAACATCTCATTGACTCGATTTATCCGTAGCCACTTAATTACCATTTGCTCCAAGACATCACAAGAACAAGACTTATGACCTTCACAAAACCCCGAGTTTTCCATCATCGCTGCGTCGTCGCAGGCACAAATCGCAAGAATCGGTCAAGGATTCAGGGACGCTAATTCCTGACGCGAGGGAGGATGCCCCACCTCACGGCTGCGGAGCTTCTGCAGGGGGTTGGACGGCATCGCAACCCCGCTTCCTGGACGTCATAGGGTGGAGGAATCGCCCGCTCTTCGCGCTCCTCCTTTGAGATGAGCAGGCGAGGGAGATCCGAAGGAGGAGATGACGAAGGAACAGATGAAGTGAGACAGAGAGAGAGAGGAGTGTGGTGGGGAAAGAAAGAGTAGGTCATGTTCTCTATTTTAGAGAATGCCACATCACCACAAGTATTAATTGTGGGAGGTTTCAGGTACCTATCTCTGAAAACGGCATATATTTACTCTGAAAAGAACAATATAGGATAAATATCCTTTCAAATGTCAATGATTCTACATGTATTCCTTCCATTTAACTGATTAAAAACATCAGATTAATCAATATTAATGATGATTGTGTGTTACTAATTTTCGTGGAAATTTTGTTTATAAGGTATAAACATCGTAAACCAAAGTTTGTAGGATGATGCTGAACGATAGTGAATTATGAGAAGAGAAAGTTTGTAGGATGATGCTGAACGATAGTGAATTATGAGAAGAGGAAAAAATATATATTGTAAGCATAACAATCATAATTACGTTAATATGTTATATCAGAAAATTTTATATAAAAATTAAAATCAAATAATGATAAATTAAATTTATAATATATATTTTTTGATGTCATTCATAAAATATATGCATAATCATAATATCCGAAAATTTTAATAATGTCGATATGTAAGGTGAACTATATTTATCTTCTCTTAACAATAAATGATAGAGTAGGGACTAAGATAGATTTAGACTAGATATGCTCCGCCCTTAATCACATATGTGCAATAGTTATAGGAATATATTCTTTGCGACCCATCTTTTTGATAGAAACTAAGGAAAGTTATATTGAAACAAAAAAATGAAGTATGTGATCTATTCTTCACTTGTACCTATTTATACAAGATAATAAAATATTGAAAGGATTAGACTGTTGAAGATTTCACTCAATAGCCTAGCTAATATGCTAAGGTTGTTATAGTAGTTTTATCACTTAACATGCCCTCGCAAGATTGTGCTCCTGTCAAGGACGTCGATCTTAGACTGATAAAGTGAAAATAACTTACGGGCAAATGGCTTCATGAGAGAGTCCGCCAATTGATCTACCGTATAAACATGAGAAACACATAGTTATCGGTTGATCACTTGATCTCTTACAAAATAAAAGTCAATTGCTATATGTTTCATACAAGAGTGAAATACTAGATTTGCATATACGTATGTAGCTCCGATATTATCACAATATATGGTAGGAGTGACAGAAGAGCGGATGTCAAGTTCTTTGAGCAGATTCATCACTCAATTAAGTTCTGCAGCTGCAGTTACAATAAAGCGATATCCAGCTTCTGTGGTTGATCGATCAACGATCTTTTATTTCTTGGAACTCCAATTGATTGGATTGGCTCCTAGAAAAATGATATACCCAGATGTCGATGTTCTATCATCATAGTTTTCAGTCCAATCATCGTCAACATAAGCATGAAGTTGGAGTGGAGAATTTTTATAGAGAAATATGTCATAGTCAAGAGTACCATTAAGATAATGTAATACTCATTTAAATACTGACTAATGTGTAGTAGACGGTCTATGCATGAATGGTGGTAACACACGATGCAGCGGCAGGGGAGGAAGAAGAGACAACGGTCAGGCTGTCGGCTAGAAGGAGTAGAGCCGGAGATCAGATCCGACAATAGGGAATAGAGGCGGGTGAAGAAGGCAGTAGCAGAGGAGCAATAGGGGAATCGAAGGTGATGGGCGCCAGTGGCTACTCTGCGGCTGCTCTGCTCTGGCCTTGAACTAAGGACTGGCGATGGTGTAGTAGCCGAGAAGCCATAGAGAGAAGAACGCAGCTTCACTAGTGGAGGAGTTCCTCTACATCTAAAGCTGCAAGTCCGGATGGGGAGGAGGGCATAGGCTATAGAGGTCGTGGCTGCCACTACTGCACGCGGTCAGACGCAATGGGAGAATAGAGGTAGCGATTGCGGTTGTTGCTCGCAACCGAATAAGATGGAGAATCGCTGTTGTTTGATAGTGAGAATACAACTTGTTCTATACAAGCGGATCTGATACCATAACAGAAACTAAGTAAAGTTGTATTGAAACAAAGAAATGAAGTACGTAATCTATTCTTCACTTATACCTATTTATACAAGAGAAAAAAATATTAAAAGGATTAGAATGCTGAGAATTTCCCTCAACATCATAGCTAATATGCTAAAGTTGTTACAGTAGTTTTATCTCTTAACACTTTTTAGTTATGTTCATTAATATCGAGAGTATAAAGTCTTAAGATGGTAGTTAACAAAATATCCACTATTAATATCATATATGAAAGAATCTTATTATAATTAGATTTTTCATTTTATTACTCAATAATCATTATCAGAATTCAACTATATTTATAATATGTTTAGGTCACAAAATCTAATATTATTACACTTGACTCATTAATTTATAAATCAAAATAAATAAAATATAAAAATATTTAAAGGTAATTTTATTTAGTAGATTTCAAAATTTTTATAAAATATTTTACACATGCATACAATTTTGAAAAAATAGGTCAATAAGCTAATAAACATAATCATATCATATTAAGTATGACTAATGCAAATAATTGTACGTCATTGTTATTATGCTTTTTTCCATTTAACACAACACTGTTATCCCTTTGTAAAATAGTTAAAAATGATCATTATAATTTATCTTATCAAAATAATTCAACTACACATATAAAGAATAATTTTTTAACTATAAAATTTATATTATAGACTTAAGCATATAATAAACTTACAACTAAACATATATAACAAATAATTTTTTATTTTATTTTTCTCAAAGTCATTTTAAAAATACTTATTTTGATTGAATTTTTTTTACTTTTATCATTTACTAAATAAAGTTATATATTAAATCTCTCAAAGAATCAATCAATATATTTGTTTATAGACAACCCTAACAATCCTTGAGATATATTTCTTGAATATCTCAGTATCAATAACATCTCTCATTCGTATCAACCATTATAAAATTCTTGATGAGAATTTTTTTAGTTCGGTACAATAAATCAAGAGCAAAATATTATCTACATATAGACCAATATAATAAATTAGCTGCATCTAACCTTTTGATATGAACATTGATTAATAATATTTTTTTTCAAATATAAAGAAAATAATGAAATTATGATACTTTATATATTATTGTTTGAAGATTTATTAAAGGTCATAAATAGATTTTTTAAATTTATATATTAAATTTTATATTTATTTTATTTTTTATGAATCATTTAAGTTAATTCATTTAAAGAAATTACTTATTTACATTTTTATTTAGAAAAATTATTTTTACATCCATATAATATAACTCAAAATCATAATGAGTCATTAATGTTATGATGATTCTTAATGAGTTTGTTAAATAAACTAGAGGAAATATCTTATTATAAAAGATGCTTTCTTTATGAATAAAATATTATGCCATAAGTTTGACTTTATATTATTCTATATTATCTTTTAGGTCATTAAAGACTCATTTACAATTGACTCTTTTAAAGTTAATGAGTAATTTGATAAGTTCTTAGGCACCATTTTAGTTTATTGATTTTAACTTTTCTTTTATTACATCACATTATCTTTCAGAATTATTACTTTAAATGATTTTAAAAATAATGAGAGATCATTTGATTCATATATCATAATTTGATTCTTGTAGATAAAATTATTTAAAATAAAACATAATAAATCTTCTTCCATTTTAAGATTTTCTTAAAATTACTAATTATGGTTGTTCCACAATATCATTAGCGACTGACATTAATATCATATGGGAGTTCATCAATATTATTTTGTTATTCACCCTCATAAATTCTTTTACTGATTTGAGAAATAATAATCTCTCAAGTATAAAATAATAAAGAAGTATCAATATGTATTTTCTCAATATCAAGATTAAAATTTGAGATTTTCTAGAAATATTGTATTATCATATTTAACTATCTTTGTATAATGATTAAGATAATAAAATCTATACTCTTATGAATTTCTATAGATAAATAATAAAATATCTAAAATAATTCTTAAATCTAATGTATCTTTATGTGAATTGAATGCCCTTGTCTTTACAAAATAATCTTAAATATATAAATATCTCTGGTTTTCTACTAATTTTTATTTTTTTGTAGGATTCTAACAAAAGAATCAAAATTATTTAAGCTAACCGTATTTATCATAAAATTTATTATACAGATAATAATTTTAATATTTCTATTCAATTGTCTCTAGATTTCATTTATATATTCCTAAACGTATAGATGTTACACGAATTAGATATATATTATTATATCTCTAAAACATGAAGTTATGTTTAATTTTAATATGTGATTATAAGATTGTTATAAATATAAAATTTATATGAAATCTGTACAAACCATCATGTAAAATGTTAAAAACTTTTATTGAATTATGATGAGTTTACTAAATAATATATTAGTAATTCTAGATAAATAATTTAAATTTTTAGAATTATAAGAATAAAACATGAATCATAAAGATCTATTAGATGGATCATCTTTAGGCATAAGCGATAAGTACCCACTATTATCGCTTTCACTTTAATATGATTCTTTATGATGATAAATATTATTTGATTCTTATATTAAAATGAATCTCTATTAGGAAAAACATAAGTTGAAGTATCACGATTAATCCATCAAATATTATAAAAGGATTTATATAATGTCTGATTAAAATATTTTCTTTTCGAATCAAAATATTATAATTCTTCTCCACATATCTTTTTTTATCACAATAGAAGTAATTTACTATCAAGATTTTCTTTTTATGAGTTTATATAACATTTATAAACTTAGGTGGTTTAAGCTTCATTTTTCTTTTATTATTATCTACTTATTTAGTAATACCCAAAATATTATGAGTCATTTTTAATCTTAATTTTTTAAAAACATATATACTAGTCAACTTATTTAAATATTAGTTTTTTATTTGTGCTATAGTCATTTTTAAATTAGCTAATCTAAGAAGAAGTAAAATAAAAAATAATTATATAAGAAATGACTTAATTACATTATGGTCAAATATTCTTGACCTTACAACTTTGGCAGTCTTATTGAGGGTATAATATTGAATTTCTCAAATACCATCATACTTAATTTTATTAAGTTCTTTTATTAATATATTAGCTAATAACTTGTAAATAAATTTAAATTAATTCTTAAATATTTCAGTGAACTATATAGATTATAATGAAGTCTAAATATTATTAAAAAATTATCATTAAGTTAGATCTTTTACTTCTTCTTTGATTATTTATTTAAGTTATTTATTTCGCAGAGCTTTTAAAGTTATGTATGTGATTATTTAGATTAGTCTAATTAAAGTCTAACACACCTAGTGTAAATCACATATGCTTAAGTTATTTATTATAATTTAATTCAAAACTATAATGATATTTATAAGAATGAAGAAAATATCCCTATAATAAAATAATATAACATTAATACCTTAAATTTTTTAATAAATATTAAACTATTGCTATTATCTCTATTTTACCTATGGGTGAAATATTGATATATGACATATTCATTCAGAGTTATTTAAAGAGGATTGAAATAAATCTTATGGAATAATATTGCTACCTTTTGAGTATACAATACTAAAGTACAAAGATATCTAAAACAATATCATCCTACTCATCACATAATTGTTGGAAGTAGATTCTCCTTTGGGATTATTCAAATCTCCTAATTATATATGCTATTATGAGTATTATTTTTATTAATATAATTTAAGATGATTTTTAATATAATTTTATAAGTTATTAGTTTGGGCCACTTTAGCTATGATAAAATAATATAATAATATAAAATATAATTTTAAAAAATATAAAATTTTTTATTATAAATAATATTATATAAGTATACCATCTTAGGTTATTTTGGTAACTAACCGTCTAATAAAACTTAGGGATATAAGTTACAAATAATAGTTACTAAAATTTTTAAGCTAATATATATTAAAATAATTTAATGATAATAAATAAATAATCATAATAATTATTAAATATTAATTAATATAAAAAGAAACTCATATAATAATTATAATCATGATGTAACATTAATTGTCTTTATGTAAAAAAATATTATCTCATAATTTTAAATATATGCATGTGAAACAAATATCCAACAATAATAATTTGATTTTTAATTATCACATACAAAATTTTATCAATATGTCATATGAGAAAATAATAAAAAATAATAATTTATATTTTTTTAAATTTCGTAGGAAACTGTTAGACCTCTATTTAATTAGATATGTCCATATTGAAACTAAAACATCAACCTACTTAAGTTAGTAAAAAATTAAAATTAATAAAAAAATTAGTCAAAATTTAACTATTTTTGAATTCGACCGAAACATAATTAATTAAATACAATCCAACTAATTAGTGAAAATACAATCATGATCAAGTCCAATCAAAATATTTGATTCAAATAAATTAAATTAGTTAATTTTATAATTTAGGACAAAAGTAAAAAAGGTAATTTAAAAGGTCAAAACAATAATTTTACTTGGGTTATATAATGAAAATATTTGATTTCTGAGCATAATTTAAAATTAAATTAAAAGATCTAATTAGAATTATTTGATTTTTAAGGGGTAAAATTATCGTTTTAGTTATTAATGTTTCCTTGCCTTCGGTGGCAGCACGAAGAAATCCCATACAATTGTCATGATGCATGACTATGCTCGTATTATAATCGATCTTCACCAATGACCCCACTGCCTATGGTCGCTAGTTGTGCTACGTGCTATCAACATAGCGGAGCCATAAATCGCATGACACAGCTCGTCGCTGACCCCCGACGACATCACGACTTAGAGTAGCACCATAATTATTGCACCCTATTTCGCCATGGCACCCTTTCATCATGCTTAATCGATCATCACGTAGTTGTTGGGAATTACGACCTTTGACATCTAGTTGGCACTGACCATGACTAATAAATGCTATTGCAATGACATTGTTACAATTGTCGTATGCTTCAATACAATTGCAACTACATGCAACCAAGGCATTATTACACTGCACCATTTCTACAGTCAAAATACAGCCATTTTATAATTCAAAATATAAGTATAATTTTCTTTAATTTTTGAAAGGTAAAACTATTTTTGAAATATATAATGAAAATATCTAATTTTCAAAGGGCATAATTAGAAAAATAAATAAAAGTTATATATTTAAAATTTTAAAATTTTGAGGGATAAAAATATCCTTTTAGTTAAAAAATAAACTCAAATCTTGATCGCCCTCGTAGTCACCATTGCGTTCCATTGCACCTACACATGTAAATCTCGTGGTTGTCTATTGTCTACATATTGCTAGCTATTGTCAAGATGAACAATCATTCTCACGTGGCCGATCATGTGACTGCAGTGACATCTAGTTGGCCACACATGCTGCCTCTCCCCTAATGGCAACATGAAGAAATCACACACGATCACCGCAGCTGTAGAACCCTAGGGTTCTATCATGGAGAAAGAGAGTGGAAAAGGGGGATAAACGATCTCTTCGAGAGGATCAGGCCTCCTAAATCACTTCGAGAGATCTGCCTCCTAGGGTTTTACCTTTTGGCTAAAACTAATAATTCTCATTGATTTATCTCCATAAAAGAGTTTATAACCTTATTTATAGGGCTCTACCAAGAGTCCCACTAATCTTTGACTCTTAACCAACTTGATAAACTACTAACTGAAAATAATAACTAACTCAATCTCAACTGAAGATAAAAACCACTCAATCCACTCATAACTGACTTGATGAGATTCACTCGACCCATAATTGATTCTGGCTAATATGACTCATTCTGAATAGATGGACCTGACTTAGCTAGGATCCTAACAGACCCACCCTCTTCAAATCAGTCTTATCCTCAAGGCTAAGCAGTATCGAACTTCAGGGTTACTTCGATCCAGGATATTTAGCATGCATCACAATCTTTTGATCAATTAAATAAAGGTCTCTACTTTGTGTAAGCAATAGGTTAGCCTTCTGGTGCAACCGTCATTGAAGTCTTGTGAGGAAGTCTCTCCATTCGATAGTTACTAGCAGTTGTGATCTTGCTTCCACACTTCCTTTGAGGATCACCTACTTTCCATTAATAAAAAACTTCATAATTAGTTTAGAAAGATTCTAGGTGATGTCACTCAGGATTGACAACCATTTAATTCCAAGTACTATTTCGATGTCCTCTAGTGGTATCAGAAAGAAATCTACCTGTAGTTCTTGGCCTTGTGCCATTAGTTTGATTCTTGAGCACTTACTATTACAAGTTAGAATTCAACCATCAGCAACCTTGACTTCAAATCTGTCACAGTCTTCAATTTGACAGGCCAATCGGTCAACAAGCCTTTTGTCCATAAAATTGTTAGTGCTACTAGTATCGATTAAAATAGTAACAGATTGTTGTTTCAAAATTTCCTCGATTTTATAATTTGTGGGTTATAGTAGCCTACTATTGCATGTACCGTATGTACGAAAGGTCTAATAGCATTGTCATAATCTGTACCTTCTCGATTAGAGTCTATATCATCATTCTCTGGTTCCTCTTTAATTGGTTCTATCATCATAAGATGGCCCTGTTTACATCAATGTCCTCTACTCTATTTTTCATCACAATGCAAACTTAACCCTTTTGCTGATATTTCCTGAGCTCTTCTCTCGTAAGTCTTCGAGGGTTTGGAGTGGAGGGAGGTGGGGTTGTCGGCTTGGTTACTATTAGTTGATTTATACTTTTATTTCTGCGATTGTCTCTATTAAGCTTTTCTTCGTGTATACGAGTGAATGATATGACAGCCATCCCGGTATGAGGTTGTCGAGCCTTAACTTCACACCGAATCTCTCGATTGAGCCCTTTAATAAATATTCCTAACAATTGTTTTTCAGACTAGTATTGGGTTTGGTTTAAGAGGCGCTCAAATCTGCTCTTGTACTTTTTGTACGGTAGAGGTCTGACGGATTTTGACGAGTTGTCCATCCATGTTTTCATACTCCGATGGTTCGAAGTGAATCAAAAGTTCACATTTGAATTGCTCCCATAAGGGTTCTCTATGAATATGCTCGTACTAATCATACCACTATATCGTGTCTCCTTCAAGTTGAATAGAGGCGATCTCCACCTTGGATTCCTCCGGAGTCTTGTAAAAATAAAAAAAATCTTTCAGCACGTGAAATCCAACCAATCGAGTTTCCATCTTCCCATCTGGGAAACTCCACCCTCATGCATGTATATCCTATGTCTTGCCCATGATCATACTTTTCAAACTGACTCCCTTTGGAACTTTCACCATATTGAGTTTTCTTGGGACTCTCTGATCGGCTTCTTCTAATTTCACAGAGGAGCTCTTGAAATCTGTCTTCCATGTGAGCCTCAAATGCTTTAAACCTTGCATCAAGTGCATCATCTGTAGTCATTATGTAGAATTGTAGATTAGTGATGTTCAATTCTTTTTTCTGGTGTCGAGTCAAGGGCATGAGTTTGCGTTGTAAGGGAGGGGCAACGGTTGCTACAGAGGGAGTTGGCGCAATTGGAAACAGCGAATGGTTGGCGGGCAGTGAGGGTTACAGTTGATATTGCTGCCAGTGGAGAAGAGTGGCTGGTGACAACAATTAAGGAGGAGAGCAAGGCAGGAGTGTATTTGAAAGCGGTTGTGGCAACAAGGGCAACATCGGTAAGAGAGGAGGTAGTGGTGTTGGGGGTAGCTGTGGCTGCGAGGGAAGATGACAACGACTGGAAGAGGCTAGACAACAACAGAGGGAAGAGAGGAATAGAGGTGGTCGGTTAAGGAAGAGGTGGCCGAGGGAGAGGGCAATGGTGATATGCAGCTGCTACAGTAGGAAAAAAGGAAAGGAAGATTACGATAGTGGCAACAGTGGGTGGAAAAACTGTAGGAAGTAGAGGAGATTGGAGGAGAGGGCAACGATTGTGGCCGGCAACAGACGATGGGGAGGAGGCATAGGAGGAGGATGGCAACAGTGTCAGCAATAGGCACAGGAGGAAGAAGACAATAGCGGACGGTTAAGGATGGCAGGGGCGAGCGGCTGCTGCAACAGGGAAGACAATAGCGTGGCTGGGAAGCGACGGGGCAACGGAGTCCAGCAAAGGCTGTGGCAGAGGAGAGCGACAGAGGGCTGGCCGGTGGTGATAGTGGCAGGGAGGCATGGGAGGAAGGTAGCATTAGAGGAGAAAGGGAGATGGTGGCCGATGACAGGAGCAAGGGATGGAGGAGGGCTTAGCTACGGTAGAGGGAAAAAAAGGCAATGGGGTCCGACGAGGGCTATGATAGTGGGGTCCGACAAGGGCTGCGGCAACGGGAGAGCAAAGGGGTCCGGCGAGAAAGCGAGGGAGGAAGGTGAGGAGGTCACGGTTTGAACAGCGGCCAAGGAGGGGTATGACTGGCTGGAAGTGGCTGCGATTATAGTTGAGGAGGAGAGGAGATGGTGGTCGGGAAGAGAAGGAGGCAGTGGGGTCCGGCGAGGGTTGCGACAATGGGAGAGCAACGGGGTTCGGCGAGGAAGCAAGAGAGGAAGGCAGCACCGTGCGGTGCAATAGAGGAGCATGCAGTTGGGAGTGATAGGCGCGACTGGTGTGAGCAGCGAGAGAAGGAAGGGAGAGCAAGACAGTGGGCTAGCCGGTGGTGAGGAGGAGGCAACAGTGGGTGGCCGTGGTGAGGATAGCGACGGCTGACGAGAGGAGGAGGCAACAGCGGGTGGCTGTGGTGTGGACAACGACGACCGATGGGAGGAGGCAACAGGTGCCTCAGCGTTTGGGGTGATTACTGCGGTAGAGGCCGACGACAATAGTAGGGGAGGAAGAAGGGGGAAGGGGCGATTGCTACGCCAGAGGCCCCTTCTTCTTCTTTTTCTTCTTCTTCTTCTTCCCTCTCTCGCTTTTCTTTCACCTTTTTTTTTTAGAAGATAGAGAAGAAAGGAGGGGTGGCTTCTGCTTCTTTTTTTTCTTCTATTTTTTTTATTATAGTAAATTGGCTAATATGACAATGATGATGGCGACGATGACGTTGATGATGATGGCGGTAGCGATGATGATGATAACGCACGTGAAATCACAATAGGAACGTCGAGGATTGCTGCTCTAATACTAGTTGGTAGAACCTTAGGGTTCTATAATGGAGGAAGAGGGTGAAAAAAGGGGGATAAACGATCTCTTTGATGAGATCGGGTATATCACTTCGAGGGGATCTACCTTCTAGGGTTTTACCTTTTGGCTAAAACTAATAATTCTCATTGATTTATCTCCATAAAAGAGTTTACAATCTTATTTATAGGGCTCTACCAAGAGTCTTACTAATCTTTGACTCTTAACCAACTTGATAAACTCCTAACTTAAAATAACAATTGACTCAATCCCAACTGAAGATAAAAACCACTCAATCCACTCATAACTAACTTGATGAGATTCACCCGACCCATAACTGATTCTGGCTAATATGACTCATCCTAAATAGATGGACTTGATTTAGTTAGGATCTTAACACCAATACATGATTATGTTTACTTGCTAATCGGTCTTTACTAGTGACCCCACTACTTATGGTTGTCCTCTACACTACATGTTGTCAACACAATGTAACCGTGAGCTGTGTCACATAACTCGTCATTGATCCTCGGTGATGCCACGATCGTCGCTTGGAGCAGCACCATAACCATCACACCCCTTTTTGTCATGGCACCATTTAGCGATGCTCGAGTGACCACGACACAACCGTCAGGAATCATGGTTTGATATGACTTTATTCTCATCTATAGATAATCTATATCCTTTTAATTTTTTTATCATGTTAACACTAGGTCAACTATGATATCATTTTGTCACAATTTTATACGATGAGATAACTGACTTATTAATATAGTGAAACTAAGGTCATATGGTATAAAATGTTAAATACACTCATCCTATCCTGGTAGGTGAATATAAATCTTTACTTATACTTGACACAAAATTAAATCAAAGTATTTTAATTTCTTTCTATATTACCAATTACCTTCTTGTGCAAAGTGATCGAATTTTAATAAAAACATATAATAAAATAATCAGTTTTAAAGGAAAAACCTCTTTTATTTCATGAGATCATCTCTTGTCATTCAATATTTATATATAAAAAAAAGAATACGAGAATGGCAGAGGGTCAATGTTAATATCAACATAACAAAATTACTAAATATATACAGGGGTTGACGATATCTAGGTTCATATTATGATGGAGTCACAAATCTTGACGCACGAGTGATCTTTGATTGAAGAGTGGTGAATTCATTGAACAAACAATACAAAGAAAAATGTCTTCAAACTTTCAAATAACAATATACAAAGAGCTATGAAGCAATAAATATACAATGAGATAGAAAATTAATTTTTAATTTTTTTTAAATATATATATATATACAAATTAAACCTCCAACTCTGAAGTGATAATTGAGCTAGATAATAAGAAGATTGTTTCTATGAATGCAAATAAAATTTTCCATATAGGAAATCACATCACAAGGTTATGCAATTTGGTGCTTTTCCATGGGTTTCACTCTCAACCTTCTGTCTCTCTCTATCTCTCTCTCTCTCTCTCTTTTTTTTGCCTTTGGGTGACAAAAACACCCCCTGAATAATTTATTTAATAAAAATGTGTAAAGCAAGTCAAGTGTTAGGTTGGTGGAAGGAGGAGGATTAGGAAGGGATTAGAATGACAAGGACTTCAAGTCTCAAATGCATTTATGACATGATTGGGCAACAAATGAGGAGTGGAAGAGAAACAATTGGCATCACCTCCTCCCCAAAAATGTTAATAGTTTTCAAGAGCATGATGCTAACTTGTTGCCAACTTATCATTGCCAATATAACTACCAATTCCATGTACATCATCCACAGCATAACTTGATGTCACCAATTAGCAATCAACTTGCAAAATTCATGCAGTTTAGTAATTAATTGAAGCTGTTAAAAACTGTTTATTAAAAATCATTCCTCATGTAGACAATTTTTTTTTCTTATTAAAATTGTTTTTGCCAATGACAAAATAATTCACAAATGGAAAGGGTGAATATTTCACTCCTCAATGTGTATGTAATATAGCTAAAGCTAATTCCCATATTTATTAGCTTGGTAAAGATCTAAATCTGCCCCCAAAATTTAACCACTAGATATGTGATTGTCTAGAGAGAATTGCTATGTCTTATTTGATTTAGTTCTTTTTCTTTGGCATAACAATCAACCATATAACAAAGATAAATTGTATAATATATATACATATAATTATGCAAGTATAAATAACCTTAACAACATTTTCTATATATATATATATAATACCCATAATTATAATTCCAGGGGTGTTTTCTGTACTGTCCTCTCCATCGGAGCTGCTGACACCAAACAAATCCACATCTCGTCCTCTCTATCCATCTCTGAGAGAGAGAGAGAGAGTGAGAGAGAGAGAGAGAGGGAGAGGGAGGAGTAAAGCGAACGCCAAGTCCAACTCTTCCACCAGACGCGACACTCCGTTAGGAGTCGATCCCACTTTCTACGTCGCCTGCCGCACCCACCCCCGCGGCCATCCATCGCTATAAGACCCTACCGTCGTGGCCATTGCCCGTCGTCGGTAGCCCACGTCGGTCGAGCTTGGAGATCCTCGGAGGCGCCGCTGATGTGCGTTCTTTGAGTTAATGCGAACCTAGTGCCTCCGGCCGCTGCTTGAAGCCCTTCAACGGGTCTTTGGAACTCTTCCGGTGCTCGATTATCCCGCATTGTGTATATCCGTCAGGAGTCGGTTTGCTTTTCTTGTTAAGGGTTTTGGTTACGGAATGGATCATCCGGTGGATATTTGGACCGGGTAGATGTTGGTCGCGCTTCGATCTTGATGTGGTCTATAAGATGTGATGTTTATACATGTTCTTTTCTTGGAATTAAAGTGGTAGCTTAAAATTTCTTTTGAAATCTTGCGGGGTTTGAGGGTTGAGGATTGCGGGGGAGGTGAGCTGCAGAAGGAGCTGATAAAGGAGATGCTTTGCTGGGTCGAATGATGAACTCCGATACTCCACTCGATTACGCCGTGTTCCAGCTCTCACCCAGGCGGTCACGGTGAGAATGTTCGGTCAAAAAGGTCTTGAGATTTCAGTTTCTGGCAAAATCTTGGAAATAACACAACTTTTTTGCAGGTGCGAATTGTTCGTCTCGGGAGATGGGAAGACCGAGAAGCTTGCATCTGGTTTGTTGAAGCCATTCATCGCTCATTCGAAGGTCGCGGATGACCAGGCTGCTCAGGCAGGCAACTCAATAAAGCTTGAGGTTGATAGACCGAGAAATAGCAGCTCATGGTTCAAAAAAGGAACTCTTGAAAGGTCAGTTTGAGATGACGCTGTAATTTCTCCTGGTAAAATTCGAGTCTTTCAATCATATTCTGTCATTTGTGATGTGTGGTTCTCACCTGAACTATTAGTTGCTTGGAAAATAACACTTGTTCGGATTTCTCAAGAGTAAATGTGGGCTGTAGGTTTGTTCGGTTTGTCAGTACACCGGATGTGCTGGAATCAGCCAATACATATGATGCAGAGATGGCACAGTTGGAAGGGGCCAGGAGAATATATTCACAGGTGATGCTCTTGACTGTTGAACATATATATTTGGAACATAAAGTAAATTCCTTTTGGCAATGTCTGAACATGCACTACTTTCTAATCCAGGGTGCTAGAGATCCGCTTTCTGGGACATTGGGTATGCTTAGTTTTGTTTTCTGTTCTAAATAGTGACTATTTCTTGATGAGATAATTTACACTAGAGAGTTCTTCCTGTTTGCATTTTCTTATTAATAGTAGTAGCATCTAGTGGAGGCCTTCGAATCAGAGTCAGTTTTCCTTTATGAAATGGAAAATTAACAAATGAGATCTCGGTGCTCTGGGTATGTGTAACATATGTTAGATATGCGATATTTACGCCCAAGCATTCTGCAAGTACCCATGCACAATCTTCTGCAGGCAGCTTCTATACTATCCAATTAATCTTCAGAACCATTATATAGCTTTTATTTTTGGTCTTTCATATTTGTTCATCTAAATTTGTGGGTGCAGAACCTATCCAATCATCTAAATAACTGCAAGATAGCAAAGAAAAATTGTGATTGCTATTTGGACATAATGCATTGATGATCCTTAGAATTTGGTTTGGAAGGTTATTCTTTGGAATTTTAATTATCTATGTAAATTATGATGTTAATCACAATATCGCAGTACTCCAAGAACCAAATATTTGGTAGCAGTTGTGGAAAATGCCATACTGTGGATAATCTCTAACTTATGCAGATAATAGATCACCAACAATCACCATAATGCTATGATTACAAAACTGTAAGTAATTAAGATTGCTTAAAGTGTGGAATTGGAGGGTGAGAAATATAAAATGTACATGAGAACATGTAGTGATTTGCTTTCTGAAAAGCAATATGTTTTTATCCCTTGTCATTTCATATTTAGTACCTTTTTGCTCCCAACTTTTTTTCTAGACTAGCATGTATTCTGCAGCATCTCCAATGATTATCAGCAAATAACTCATTGTTATGGTGTACTCCCCTGATTGATATGCCTGATATATCTTTTCTGTAATTCTGTAAAATTTCAAGCATCGTTTCCTTTTGGAAATCACTCATTTTTGGCTTTCTTTTTTTCCTTTTTAACATGTAATTTCTCTCTAAGCTGCATTTCTTGTTAACTCAAAATTTTTGGAATTGAACTCAGGTGAAGATGACACAGCTACTGAAGCAGCTGTAGATACAACAAAGTAAGCTTATCTTCTAATTGCTTACACTGAACAAGTGACAGTGAAGTTGTCAAATTATTTGTAGTGGAACTGGTAATACCAATGAAGTCATCGAATTACTTGTCGCAGAATTGGTAATAAGATTTTAAGTATGTTTTGTTTTGTTTTTTCTGACACCTTTGATCTGACATCTTTGTGAAATTGAATAAGTGATGGACCATAAGTCAAACTATCAAATTGACAATGCAGATCCAAAATAACCTATATAATGTTTTAATACTGATTCTAATTTTTCTGTTCAATAATCTGGAGAACATGCTAGTAATGGCTGTGACTGTTGTAGCATATTACATAGGTAATGAGCATAAGGTGGTTGGATCTGTAAAGGAGAAAATTACAACTCATTTATAGATGAAAATGGTGTTAAATCTGGCACATGAACTTTATCTTCTGAATATCTTAGTGGTGTGCTTACAGTGAAGATTTTAAATAACATAAAGAAAATTGTGAGCAGAGTGTAATTAAAATTGCAGTGTAGTGGGCCTTACCACAGTTAGCCAATAGAATGAATTTACAGTAGGACTATACATTGGGGATGGAACGAATTTATGCTTGTAAAAAACTAGTTAAGAAAGATGATTAAAGGAGCATCTCTTAGTTAGGATGACAATGTGAAGAATAGTAATAATTTTGTTAACAATGAGGATCACTGGGAATACAGAAGAGCAAAGCAAATATGACAAGGTTCTGGTGGTCCCAGTGGGTGCATGGTAAAAGGGTCATAATGTTAAGATTGTGATGCAAGAGGCAAGTTAGGAGATTGACAAATAAAAATTCCTGTGGAGGTAACCTCATTGGGCTTCTGGATGTCTTTTCTTCGTTTATAAATATTATTGCTTCAAATAGTTCCTTTGAGCCTTCTTTTAACCTTCATTAACAAGAAGATACCTTCAAGTTTTTCTTAGTCTATACTTTCATGCCTTTTCATCCCAACTCAACTTCCTTGGTTTCTACCAAACACATGATTATTATCAACTCTTCTCCTTGCTGTATCTGAAGCATAAGAATGAAACTGGATCCACTAAAAGACTGTTGATAAATTAAATGAATGATATTCAGATGTTGGGATTAAGCATCAATTGTCGACATATACTTCAAAGAAGAAAAAAGGTATACTACAGATCAAAATTTAACCAAGCAATTTTGCAATATATAGAAAAAATAAATCTCAATGTAACAAGAGTGGAGTTTTTACATTATGATGAGAATCGAGAGTAACCTTGCCTTTAAGTCCAAACATAGTTTATTTAATATTCATCGTATTACCACATGCTGTGAAAGAATTTAACAAACCAAATAAGGATGTCAATTGCTAGAATGAATTGCAACTTGCAAGTAACCTTTAAGTGATTAATTTGGATCTTGTGCTTGACTGCATCACTACAGGATGTTAATTTCAGGCAGAACCACAAAAATGTTAGACTCTTTCCAATTACGATCCACTATATCATTTTTGTTTAGACCTGCAACTTGATTTTTTTTTTGTACTTTCCCAATAGATGTCAAATTTAGGTTCTGAAATTGGTGTGTTTCTTGTTCAGTAGAAATCATAATATTCAATGGGTGACTCCTTTGTTGCTTGGTAGGTGCATTAGCCAAATGCTTGAAGGCTGAAAATTAAGTGAATTTCGAAGAGTAAATCACTAGCAAATAAAGCATAGTGCCTGTTTCCTCAGCTATTTAATAACTGTCTTTTTTTGGGTTTCCTTCACAGAAAAGAGCTTATAAGAACCATTGATGTGCGGCTTATCAATCTTAAGCAAGATCTGGCCACAGCTTGTCATCATGCATGCTCTTCTGGATTTTCTGTTGAAAATGTCTTTGACCTTCTTTTCTTTTCTGAATATTTTGGTGCGAATCGTCTCAAGTAAGTTCTGGAACTTAAAATCCTATTCTTCATGTTTTTCCTGCTAAATGAAATAAAATGTTTGATTTGACATATTTGGCCTTAGAGACAAAAATCAGTTGTAATTTGTCTCTCTATGCATTAACATATCACTACCCTAATTCACTGCCAATTTAGCTCTTCTGGGCCACTGGCTCGAGCAAAATGCCTCCACACTGGTTTTATTGTGTGAATTTTTGTTTATATTTCAAAAATACTAGAATTTTTCTCACTTTTTATTGCAATCAGTGGAACAACACACATCTATGTTGTAGCACTTTGTATGTGACACTGAATTTTATTAAGGTTGTAGGGGTTTCTTGTACCACTGTAACAATGAGCAAATGTGCTGGGTGTTTGTCCTTTCTTTTGTCATATACAAGACTTAACTGACAAAAGTTGGACAATCATGATGTTCTGTATAATGAAGTTGCATATAATGCTGACAATTTATTTCATTAATTTTTAAATTAATTTTATATATCTTAAAATTATGAGGGTCTCTTTTATAAGTTCAGGTTCTTGATGTTGGATAAGTTCTGAAATAAATCTTCCTTTTTGTTTGCGTTTGGTTTATCAAATTCCCCTGTTTCCATTGTCATATAAAGTTTATTCAAACTAACAGTGGTGATAATAATCATTGTGCAACTTTCATGACATTGGCTACAGCGAGGCATGCGGCAATTTCATTTCGCTTTCTCAAAGGTGCCCTGAACTTATTGACCAGCACCAGCAGTCACAATCTCTGCCTCCACATTTGAAAAATCTTGACAATGGGAATGTTAGATCCTCCTCAAGCTCAGACATGTCAATAGATGAACTAGTAATAGAGCACATTGGTGCTGGTATACCACCTGATGTTGGTAGTCTTCAGCTTGACAGGCCTAATATCAGTCAACCGTCACAGCTGAATAAAACAAAGTTATCAGGCACATCTCAGTGGGCCAAGCTCAACGGGCAGCACTTAAAAGGGGCAGCATTGGAGACGACTATTCCTTCGTCAGTCAATTTTCCAGCTCAGCAAGATGGAGGGAATTTTAGGCAACTTAGTGTGCAGGACCGGATCAACCTCTTTGAAAGCAGGCAGAAAGAACAATCTGCGAGTTCTAGAAAGATGAGCACAGAAGGTGTTGTTAAAAGGGTAGTATCAGCTAAAGGGGAGCATAGGAGGCTCTCTTCTGATGTTTCAGAGAAGTCAGTATTGAGAAGGTGGAGTAGTGCCAGTGACATGAGCGTTGATCTTAGCAGCAGCAACAGTAAAAGTTGTAATGACCAGACAGAAAGTGGGAGGACTGCTGGAACTCCTACATCTGTCAATTTGCATCTTCAGTCGAGAAATAAAACTGAAGAGACTGATGCTACTGGTTTTATTATGGCATCACAATGCTGGTTGGATCTTAAAGAAAGCACCACAGTAGCTTCTGCTGCTTCTTTGTCATTGTCACAGTCACAGTGCAAAGGTTTTCAAGGTGATAGAGACTGTACTAAGGATGAAGGCATCAAGTTCTTGACAACTAAGAACAGACCAGTCTTGGAGAAGGGGCAGGGCACATGTGACCGGAGTACTTCTGCGAGCAGGATGGAGTACTGTGGATTGGGTGATCAAGATGCTTTTAGGACCCATGCAAAACGTTTTTCAGCTGGCAATAATGCTAGCTCAAAAGATTTTGCAGCATATCGCATCCAATCAAAAGCAGAGGATCATTTGCAGATGGAAGACCGGGTACCTTTGCCAGACATATCACAAACTGCATCAGCTGTGACTGAGCAGGTTAGACGGAAATATCAAGAAGGCCTGCAGTCCCGAACTAGGGAGGCTTCTCATGGAGAAGATGGTGTTGGGTTAAAGGATCAAACAAAGGTAGCTAACCAATTCCAGACATTTGGGAGAACAGTAGATCCTGTAGGGAATACAAAATGTCAGTCACATTCTCAGGTTCAGTTTGAAGATTTATCCGTTTTGTCTTCAGAGAGTAATCTTATGGCTTCGCAATCTCAGGGGAAAACTTTTCCTGTTGACATAGAGGAAGCAGGTGGACGAAATGCAGCCGCCTCTTCTGCAACTTCTGGCTCTTCTCTACTTAAAACAAATGATGGCATCAATCACCAGGGAATACACTGGCATCAATCATCTGCTTATGAGAGAGTTGCAGATGAAATAGCTGATAATGAAATAAACCACATGCCTGCTTTTCCTGTAAGGAAGACCAAGGAAAAGATGGATACAGTTGAACCACCTTCTGCAGATTTGATGGAGCAGATTCAGGTGGTGAGTTCATCAAAAGGAATTCAAGCGTTAAATGATGAATTACGTACAAAGGCTAATGAGTTGGAAAAACTTTTCACTGAACAAACGCATGGAACTGTCACCGAGCAAACAGCTTCCTCTCAAAGAAGCAGACCTCTGGATGTCCAAGAAGATCACGTTCCCATGGTTGTTGAGAAAGGACATGCAGTGGCACTTTTTGATCAGTTGCCTGAGAGGGAGACTTCTAAGTATGATTTAGACTTTGATGCCAATTTCCTGTTGAAGATGGTAGGCAACATGGAATATGGTAATAGTACAAATCAAAAGCTTGGTACACAAAGTCCATCAGATGATTTCAGAGGAAAGTTGTACTATAAGTACATGCAAAAACGGGATGCAAAACTAAGGGAAGAGTGGGGAACAAAAAATGCACTGAAGGAAGCAAAAATGAAAGCAATGCGTGACAGCCTAGAATGTAGTCAAGCTGTGATGAGTTCCAGATATTCAGGATCTGCTGATAGACTGAGTACAAGGTACACTAGTCGCCGTGCAGAAAAGCTGAGATTTTTTAGCAATTGTTTAAGAAGTGAAAACCAGGTATGATGTTCTGGTAATGGTCCTTTATTGTCATGTTTATGCACTATCTAGAGTTGCCGCCCTATCACTGCATATTAATCTTCAAGAATTCTCATAATGACATTTTTAGATCTAGATGGATATGGTTGGTCTGACATTGCAACTCCATAATGCTCATTGAGCCTGAAAATTGAAACTGTTCATTTTTCCTCCCTTTTATTTTCCTACTTGAGTTCATGTGGTTATATATGTAAATATATACCAAAATATTTACCGCAGATATCTTCTTTAGGCAGGAGGGAACTAATATGAATTGATCAAGGAGATAGAGGGAAGAAGAAATGGCATCATAACTTTATACGAATCTACTTATTTATAAATTATAATTAAATTATTTATCTTCCCTTTTCCATGATTGACACTACTTTATTACCTGTTAGGTAGCTGAAGATCACTCATGACATTGTTTGGAATGTGGGTGTAATCATCTCTTTATTTCAGTAGCAAGAAATTTTTTATCTCTTATGTTTTTCCTTGTGCATATTTCTGTTGATGATCATCTGTCTGTTGTCCTTGCTGTGAACATATTGTTCAGGTAGCGAGCAGTTAATTTTCCTACTATGGATTTTGGCTAAATGAAAAATCTTTTTTTTTTTCTGGCATCAGGCAGTTGAGTCTGTCGAGGAAAAGAAAGATTTGGAGGAACTACGTGAACAATTTGGTCATGGTCAAAATACATCTCACAATGATCCCTTTGATGATAATTCTTCTAAAGACACTAATTCTGTAAAGCTTCCATCTAAGAAAACTTTGTCTTCTTCGACCCTGCAGACCATAGGAACTTCAGGGCCAAAGCTTTCTGTAAAATCTACCAAATCAGTTTCCGTAAAACACAGAAGTCAAACTGAAAATCCTCTTGCTGAAATGCTCCCTGACTTCTCTGACTTAAGAAAGGAAAATGCAAATCCATCTGCTGCAAATAACAGGGTAAATACACGAGAGAAAACAAAAATACTTTCTCGAAGCAGGAGCATCATTGAGGAGACTAAACTTGTCAAGGAAGAGAAGCCACATTGGTCTCAGTCCATGAGAAAAAGTATCGCTAGTCCTGGTGAATTCAAGAGCCTTTCTCCTCTCAATTCTGGTAGCACTGATTTCATACCCTTCGGTTCTTCCAAGGGACAAATGAATGCCAATTTTACGAACAAAGTCCAGAAGAGTAGAGAGTTCAGAGCAATCCTCAGGAAAGAGAAAGGTATAGTTCCTGGTTTAGGAGCCAATATATATAAACCTAAAACTTCTAAGGTCTCTGAGGTAAATAAGAATGGAGAGGATATATTTCATAGAGATGACTCACCTGGCCTAGTTAAAGATGTAATGGAGATGGAGAAATCTTCTGCTGAAGGAAATGCTGATGCTGCAGATTTTCCTGTTGACTCAGATAGTGAAAATCCAAGATACATTCAAGAATATGAAAGCAATGGTGATATTGAATCGAAAAATGATGTTAAAAAATCTCTATTTCAAGAAGATTTCGACACAGTTCCTGTTTCTCCAGAGTTTAGTATTTCTTCAGAAAATGTACAAGAGTCATCAGGTCCTCGGTCATGGAACCCATGCCTCCATTTATCTTCTTATGTATATGAGGCATCGGATATTGATGTTTTTGTAGATTCACCTGTGGGCAGTCCAGCATCATGCAATTTACACCCGCTGAACCAAATAATGGAGGCAGATGTTGCTCGAATGAGAAAAAAATGGGGAACTGCTCTAATGCCTATGATTGTTGCTAACACATCCCAACAGTCACACAAGGATGCGACAAAAGGGTTTAAACAAATATTGAAATTTGGGAAGAAAAGTAGGGGTATGGACAATCTAGTTACTGATTGGGTGTCTGCTTCGACAGCTTCCGAAGGTGATGATGACACAGAAGATGGTTATGATTTAGCAGCTCGGCCTATGGATGACCTGAGGAAGTCGAGAATGGGCTACTCACTCGCTTATGATGTGTTCAATGGTGGAGAAATCTTTCCTGAACAAGGTAGCTCTCTTTTCCTATTTGATGGTTTATACCCATTTTTGATAAATGGAATTTTGGTGTACAACAAGTATATACACTGAAACTGCAGTTACTTTGGTTATAGTATTTTTATTATTTTCCTGCAGTCTAACGTATTCTAAATCAAGAATTTCTGTCTTGCTTGTGCCACTCGGTGTCTTGTGGCAAATTCTGTTCCATGTCAGATAGCAACTACTGGCCCAGCATGAAAATAGAACATGCTATTGATATATACCCCTTACTTGTTTTGCTGGACGAATATCTTGATTCTCTTATTGGTCTATTACTTAATTTCAACAGGGGTCCTGGTTGATTACTAATGTTTCACCCCTTTATTCCATGGAACTTGTTAAAGTATTTACCCATGAATGTGATCCTCTCCTTTGGTGTGTAGCAGAGAGTGGCATAGAGGTGGACAGGTGCTGCAGAGGGAGTTTCTTATTTCATATTTCTCCTATTTCTCTTTCTTCCTTTTCATTTTATTCTTTTGATTGGTACACCAACATCTATACAACAGTGTATTATGCTGTATCTCTGGCACATATGGTACCAGTGGCCAGTTGGCATGGATGTTTCATGTGAAAAGAGTATTCTTTCTGAACAACCCCCTCCAATAATCATTGTTAGATATTGCCTTTTATTATTTGCTTATTTGGCCATGCTCGAGTGGGAGAGATTGTAATACCCCAATTAGTCTTGTATCGAAAGCGAGTAAGATTAAGATTGACTTATAAGGGTCCGATGAGTGTCCTACTATCAATTTCAACTTAAGCATTTTGACCAGTGATTTAAGCCAAACGAAGTTGATAGGCCAGTTAGCCCATCAGGACTAGATCATGAAAGATAGACTGTTTGTGTAGACGATCTCTCCTCTTGTCTCATGTTTATCAGAAGTTATTGGTTGCCTGTGTGATGCCTTTTTCTTTTATAGTCACTGAACTTAGGAAGCCTTCAATTACAAAATTCCCTAACCTAGATTTCAACTAAATGAAATCACAAATTTTCAGTTTAATGCATAGTTTCTCATTTTAATTTTCAACTTTTGAGTGCCATAGATTTTAGGATGAGAAGACAAGGCTCAAATGTGGGAGATACCTGGTGGGTATCTGACTAAACCTGAGGAATGGCAGCTTGTTTAAGCAGCAAACAGACAGCGGTCATGTAACATCTTAAGCTGTTATGATGATGTAAAAACCAATAAGATTTATGTTCTCCACCTTCCAGTGAACATATACTCCTAGGGAAGTGTATGCTAATACAAAGCATCTAGTTTTATGCTTGAAGTACTGCTAATTGCTTGTTCAGATGGTCGATGGCAATCAAAAAAGATCTTATCTTGCCTTTATTTTGTGCAATAACTATTTTGGTGACATCTTAATCAATTCCTTTTCTTCTTACTAATGATGGCATATACTTGTAGCCTCCATGCTACCTTTTAATACTGTTCATGTCTCAAAAAAATGCTACTTAGATTCTGAATCCGGGATTGTTCTGTTATGCTAAATATTGTAGCTGAACATGATTTGTTCTGTGCAGTCCAATCATTTTGCCACTTCATTCCGAACCGTCCTGTAGACTTCAAATTGAGAGAGGAATATCAAACTGGAAGCTCCCTGAGAGGTAACAATGGTCCTGTTTAGAGCCTCAACTGAACATGATTAAGTTTTGAAAATGTATACATGCAGACACAGCTGACATCTTTGACTGTGCTGAATGATAAAATCATTATTTTCAGTGTTTACTGAAATTTTGCCTGGAATATCGAATTTGACTTCTGTGACATTGCCTAAATATTTGCAGCACCACACTCTTTCTTATCTCTATCTTCGATCCGGAGCTAGGAATTCAAGCCTCGGTGATACTGGGTAACCTAGCAGCTTATGGCTTCAGTACATATTATTGCAATTTTTCTGTAAACACAATGTGGTTTCTCTGGTGTGTTATATGTTATCCTTCCCACTTTGTTCTTCAGTCGTGATATTTTGTTGTAGAATTGGATGTCTGGAATCTACTAGGATAAGCCTCAGTTGTCGTCCTTTTTCCACTTGTAGCATGTCAAAATCTGTAGGAAAAAGACCAAGAAAGAGTAAGCAATTGATATGTAAGAGAGAATTCTGTTTCTTTCTTTCTGTTATTTGTATTTATGTCATCAAAACCAGCCTTTAGATGCTCAACCATATTTTTGTATTTCTTCATGACATTACATTTTTCCTGAATCACTTTTCATTTAGCCTAAACAAAAGAAAATTCATTGTGATTTTCTTTAACTCACCGAAGGATTAATTGCACTGAAAAATCATTGTGATGCTTAGGCTGATTTGTCTTTGTTGTTTGCATATCAGAATGTTATTGTTTGAAAGAATTTTTTTTTTTTTTTTGCTTAGTAATTATGACCACAAAATTGCCCCTGAGCAAGAAATTGTTGCTTCCTGCTTTCTTAATGGTCACTGACCAAATGGAATCCATCTATCATCAGGTTGGATGGTGTCATATGCGAAAGGTGTGCCATTTGTGACACCTTCTTCTTTGTTTCCGAACTGCGTGTGAGATTACAAAAATCTCGAGGCAGGCTTGGCTATGTCATTAATTAAGGGTGTCAGCTGAGGCATGTCCCCTGTGGACATCTGGTGTTCTTGGACTGTGAGCCGAGCACATCAAATCAAATGGCAGTCGAGTGGAAACACTATTGAGAGAACATTTGTTGGTTGAATTGGCACATTGATTAGTCCCAAAAACACTATCGAGAGAACATTTGTTGGAAAAGAAACGAAGCTACAGCTGCCGGCATAGCATCACTAGATTTGACTAAAAGGGAGGAACATGGATTGGATGCCTTTGATGCATAGAAAACTCTGTTGTTGTTTTGTTCATCATTTCTATAATTGCTGCAACATCAACTGCTTGTTCCAAAAGGTTCGGTGCTTCCGAAGCCTCCGATGCTCGTTGACTTCATCAGATTCTCCGACCCGAATACTTTGCTCTATATAAGCCTCACACTGCATGCTTTGTTCTCTCCTCCCATCAAATCAATTCCCTCCCCGTCTCTTCCATGGCCGGCTTCTCCTTCGACGTCGGCCGCAGTTCCCACTCCCGGGGTCGCTCCGCCCTCCGTGGCCACCATCCGACGCCTTCCTACGCCCGCAGCCCCGCGTCGCGCCGCAGATCCCCCTACCGCGGCGACGACGTGTCATGGCAGACTTCGGCGTCGTGGCAGTTCGAGCCGGGCAGGTGGCGCGAGTTGAGCGGGTTCGGCGCCGCCCTCAGCCCGTGGACTCAGGCCGACGACACCCCCGGCAGCAACCACAGCCGCACCATCTTCCGCCGGTCGGCCAACGATTACTACCTCTCCCGGGCCGCGGATCCTCGGTTCCATGGTCAGTCGGGGCAAGCCAGGAGGCTGGAACTCCACAGCTATGTCTCGACCACGAACAATGACCGCCGTTCTGTCGAGCTCAGTAAGCCCAATAACTCATCTGTTTTGGTGTCCGAAGGGCGATGGAATCCAGCTGAAAGCAACTCCTTCGATAGCCAAGATGAATTCAGCCTGTTTGGTTACAGTGCAACGACTGCGGCTGCTCGGCATAACCCAGTCTCTTCCTATATCGATCGTTCATCGAATCATCAGAAACCTCATGATGTATTATTCTCGCATGATCGGGAAGAACACCGTGGGCATGATGTGAGCGACAACAGCAGAGAGAGCGACGACGATGGTGATGACGAGGAAGCGGAGCCGGCGAGTCGGCCGGTCGGCCTCTTCAGCTTGTTCAAGTACTCGACCGCACTGGACCTGTTTCTCATCTTCTTGGGTTGCATTGGATCGTTGATCAGTGGTGGATCACTTCCCTGGTACTCTTACATGTTCGGAGATGTCGTCAACAAGATGGCCTCCCAGTCCGGCAATCACATGATAGAGGAAGTCGAGAGGGTACGCGCTTGCGGCTTATAATAATACCATACATAACTCTTTGGCTCAAATATATCATCGATCTGATGCTGTTCTTCCTTGGGTTTAGATATCTGTTTACATGACAGCGCTTGCGGCGATAGTGGTCATCGGATCATATATGGGTAAGAGGTGGAAATCGACAGATGAGAGGACGGATGTCAGGAAGAGCGACGGTGGGTGATCCGTGATACTGATATCAGGTGATTTGATGTCTGGCTGCAGAGATCACCTGCTGGCGAATGGTGGGTGAGAGATCGGCGCAGAGGATCCGACGAGAGTACCTGCGAGCTGCGCTGAGGCAGGATATCGGGTTCTTCGACACGGAGATGAGCACCGGGGATGTCATGCATGGCATATCCAGTGACGTTGCACTGATCCAGGAAGTGATGGGGGAGAAGGTATTGCGGCTAAAAAAATAGACGCTCTCAGCTTGATGGTGAAGCCGAGCTCCGATGTTGGTGACACAATTGATGTGGATGTATGTAGGTGGCGCATTTTGTCCACCACATCTTCACGTTCATCTGCGGCTACATGGTGGGCTTCCTCGAGGCGTGGAAGGTGGCCTTGGTGGTCTTCTCCGTCACACCAGTGATGATGTTCTGCGGCATCGCTTACAAAGCCATCTACGGCGGCCTCGCCGCAGCAGAAGAGGTAAAACACACACGAGTACTATCACTGCCTCTCTTGGCATCCACAGTGAGGAGTTGGATCTTTGCGATGGCTGCCAGGCTTCCTACAGAAGAGCCGGCGAGGTAGCTCAGCAAGCAATCACCTCGATCCGGACCGTGCTGTCGTTCGTGATGGAGGACGAGATGGCGGCCAAGTACGAGGAGGGCCTCGACAAGTCTGCGCCGATCGGAGTCAAGACGGGGTTTGCCAAGGGCGCCGGCATGGGCGTGATTTATCTGGTGACCTACTCCCAGTGGGCTCTGGCCTTCTGGTACGGGTCGTTGCTTGTGGCCAAGGGGGAGATCACCGGGGGAGCTGCCATCGCTTGCTTCTTCGCTGTCAATGTAGGTGGAAGGTACTGCTTCTGCCGCTCTCTGCCTATGTTCTTCTTGCTCGTGTTCCATCTGAATCCAATCTTCCCGAAAGCAAATGCTCTGTCGCAGGGGATTGGCTCTGTCGCTGTCGTACTACGCGCAGTTTGCACAGGGTACGGTGGCAGCGGGGCGGGTGTTCGAGGTCATCGATCGAACACCGGAGATCGACCCGTACAGCTCCGACGGGCGGGCGCTCGCGTCGGTGAGAGGTCGAGTCGAGTTCAGAGGCGTCGACTTCGCCTACCCTTCTCGGCCCGACACGATGATCCTTCGCGATCTCGATCTTACGATCCCGGCGTCCAAGACTCTGGCGCTCGTGGGCGCCAGCGGCGGCGGCAAGTCCACCATTTTTGCCCTCATCGAGAGGTTCTACGATCCATGCCGAGGTGATGACCTTGCTCGACTCCATCTCTTCCACCTCGCATTGCCGACCTCAGAATCGTCATGCCTCGTTTTGTTGCTACCAGGATCAATCCGCTTGGATGGTCATGATCTAAGGACCCTAAGGATCCAATGGCTGAGGGAGCAGATTGCGCTGCTGGGACAGGAGCCCGTCCTCTTCTCCGCTTCCATCCTCGAGAATGTGATGATGGGCAGAGAAGACGCGACCAGGAAAGAAGCCATCGTCGCCTGTGCCGCCGTGAACGCTGACTCCTTCATTTCCGGCCTTCCTGAGGGCTACGACACGCAGGTGATGCCCCATTCTTTTGAAGCTCTGTAACAAACGAGAACAATCCAAAAGCTTAATACTTTACGTGATCTCGACGCAATTGGCAGGTAGGTGACCGCGGGGCTCAGCTCTCAGGTGGGCAGAAGCAGAGGATTGCACTGGCCCGGGCCATGATAAGGAACCCTAGAATCCTCCTCCTCGACGAGCCCACGAGCGCCCTCGACCCGGAAACCGAGGCCACCGTCCAACGGGCCATCGACCACTTCTCCGCCGGCCGGACCACCGTCATCATCGCCCACCGCCTCGCCACGGTCCGGTCTGCCGACACCATCGTCGTCCTCGACTCCGGCTCCGTCGTCGAGTCGGGCCGCCACCACGACCTCATGGGCCGGCCCGGCCCTTATGCTGCCCTAGTAAAACTAGCCACCGACAACATGAGCGCGTATGCATCCGAAGATAACATTGGACCGATCGGACACGGCCCATACAAAACGGCCCAATACAAAAGCTTCGACGGAGGAGAGTCCACCGCCCTCTTCTCCACGCACAAGTGCGGGGAGTCCGTGAATGGAGTCGAGGAGCAAATGGACACACAGAGGCCTACCAAGACTAGCACATCAGAGATGTGGGGTCTTCAGAGGCCGGAGGTCCCAGTCCTCCTGCTTGGGTTCATTCTGGGTATAGCAGCTGGTGCCATCTTCTCCTTCTTCCCGTTGCTGCTAGGGGAAGCTCTCCAAGTCTACTTCCAACCCAACACCAGCAAGATGAAGCGAGAAGTGGGCTACCTCTCTATCGCCATTGTGGGCCTCGGCCTCGGCTGCATCCTCACCATGACGGGCCAACACGGCCTTTGTGGTTGGGCCGGCACGCGACTCACGATACGCGTCCGCAACCGCCTGTTCCGCTCCATCCTCCGGCAGGAGCCCGGGTGGTTCGACCTCGCCGAGAACTCGACCGGCGCGCTCATCTCGTGGCTGTCGGTCGACTGCGCCGCCTTCCGATCGATGCTCGGCGACCGGCACTCCGTCCTCTTGATGGGACTCGGCTCGGTGGCCGCCGGGCTGGGCGCATCGTTCGCGCTCGAGTGGAGGCTGACGCTCGTGGCGATGGCCGTGGCGCCGTTCACCCTCGGCGCCAGCTACTTCAGCTTGCTCGTCAATCTCGGGCCGGGGTCGGACGACGGCGCCTACGCGGCGGCCAGCAGCGTCGCCGCCGGGGCGGTGTCGGGGGTGAGGACGATCGCGGCCTTCTCGGCCCAACAGCGGATCGTGTCGACGTTTGACCGGGTCTTATCGCAGCCCACGAAGGAGTCCACGAAGAGGACACATTTCATGGGCCTTGGTCTTGGGCTTTCACAGGGAGCCATGTACGGTGCGTACACCCTTATTCTATGGGCCGGAGCCCACATGATTAAGTCGGGCGACTCCAGCTTCGGGGACGTGTGCAAGATATTTCTCATCCTGGTCCTGAGCTCGTTCTCCGTAGGCCAGCTCGCGGGACTTGCCCCGAACACCTCCCGTGCACCGGCGGCCATCGACCGCGTCCTCCGCGTCATCAAGCGCCGGCCGTCGATGACGGACAACGAAGGGCCGCAGATGGGGCGGCGGGTCGAGGGGGGTAGGCTGATGGAGGTGGAGCTGCGGAGGGTCACGTTCTCGTACCCGTCGCGGCCCGGGGTGGCGGTTCTGAGGAAGTTCTCGATGAGGGTCAGGGCGGGGAGCACGGTGGCGTTGGTCGGGGACAGCGGGAGCGGCAAGTCGACGGTGGTGTGGCTGGTGCAGAGGTTCTACGACCCGGAGGCGGGGAGGGTGGTGGTGGGCGGTCTGGACGTGAGGGAGGCGGACGTGAAGTGGCTGAGGAGGGAGTGCGCGCTGGTGGGCCAGGAGCCGTGCTTGTTCGGCGGCAGCATAAGGGACAACATCAGGTTCGGCGACCCGACCGCTTCTTGGGCGGAGATCGAGGAGGCGGCAGAGGCGGCCCACATCCATAAGTTCATCTCCGGACTACCTCAAGGCTACGACACCCAGGTAAGACGCCATCGCTGCAAGTAGACATTCCAAGATTCCTTTCGCTGCAATCTTCCTGGTTCTTTCTTCATGGTGGCACGACGCTGACGCAGGTAGGGGAGGGCGGGGTGCAGCTATCGGGGGGCCAGAAGCAGAGGATCGCGATCGCGCGCGCGATCCTGAAGAGATCAAGGATCCTGTTGCTGGACGAAGCAACCAGCGCGTTGGACGTGGAGTCCGAGAGGCAGGTGCAAGAGGCGCTGCGGAAGGCCTCGAAGCGGGCCACCACGATCGTCATCGCCCACAGGCTGGCCACCGTCCGGGACGCCGACCGGGTCGCCGTCGTTCGTGACGGGACCGTCGTGGAGTTCGGGAGCCACCGATCCCTGCTGGAGAACCACGTCGACGGGGTTTACGCCGCCATGGTCCGCCGCGAATCGGAGGGGCAGGCACTTGCTTGAAGTGAGGCGTAGAAGCTCCAGTGAGCCTGGCAAGTCTTCTTCTTCCTCTTCCGAAGAGCAGCAGCCTTCTCCATGTGTTGTGGTGCAAGTTAGTTGCAGTGCATGAGCTGCCTTCCATTGGCCATTTGGCCATTGTAGGTCACGTAGAATGCAGTAGTGGTGCTGTAAGATCATACGCCTGTATCAGTCTTGTCACTTTTATCTTCTATCTATCTGTTTCACTTGACGATTTATATCTCGAAGAATAATACCTCTTTCAGAAAATAATACAGAAAACTGGAAGGAAGAGGAGGAAGAACTGATACATTCATAAGAACATGTTAACAAGCTGAGTAAAGGACATAATATATCAAGAATTAACAAAGGTCATGACTAGGAATTCAACACAAGTAAGAACTGATACATTAATAAGAACATGTTCATTTCCATATTAGCATCACCTAAATAAAGCTCACAAGATAATAGTCAGTGTCTTCACTGGTAATTGGATTAGGGTAATCATCATTGTTAACCATGCATGATATATTGGCCATCTATGCAACAACCATTAATGGCCATATATTTTGAACTAGGCAAGAACAATGAAAATAAATAAAGCACAAGGCAATCAATTCTGGTTCAAAAGCATCTCCCAAGACATTCACAGCCCTAGCCAGAATAATGATAAAACTCTTAAGTCCAAAAGCTCAAAACTGAAACTGTGCCATTCCCCAGTTTCATTCTGCAAAGCAAACAACATACTGATTCTGGTCCTCCATATCCTTCTTATTCATTAGTGGTTTCCCAGAGAAAGTAAATGACATGCAAGGAAAATTAACCAATTGTTTTTCCAAACAAAGACACATACATACAAGCAGAACAACAGCAGAAGAAAGAGTGCCATCTTTGGGATGCTTGTTTTTCTCCTTTTTTTACAGAGCACCCGCCCTCAGTAAAGATTGCCCTCCATGGGCAGGTCACCGAAGCTCCATAAGTTCACATCAGCCATATCACCCTGAGCTAATTCACCACCAAATAGGGAGTCGATCGACAAATCAGAGCTTCCTTCGAGGTAAGGAAACTGCATGAAGTTCGCGTATGGGTCGAAAGCAGTTAAGTCTTCAGAGAGATTGACCGGGGTGGTCTCTTCTTCTGAGACTTGCACTCCACAATCGTCTTTCAAGTTCTTCAGAGAGCTCTCAGTTCCCGACAATCCAGTGTCGGCGGTGGGAACTTGAACTGACATGATATCTGTGGTTTTCATCTCATGCTCCCACACAAAGTCTGGATCACCATAAGAGTTGCTTCCCAGGTCGGAATGAAACTCCATACCTTCACCAGCTGCAGATGGTTCTTTTGTTGGTAAGGTATTCAAATAGACAGGCTTAGCCAACTCCTCTTCCAAGAGGCTCATAGTAGAATAGAGATCAAAATATTGATCATTCTGATGGTTGGACTGCTTGAATTCACACTTTTCTGAAAGATTTGGCATATGTGTTCTTAGAGCAGGAGGTTTTGGGATGATCTTTTTGGAACCTGAGCTTGCTGCTCTGGAGAAGTTGACCTTGGCTTTTTTTCCACGAATCCTCCGAGCTTCGGCATCATAGGCTCTTGCAGCCTCCTCAGCAGAGTTGAATGTCCCAAGCCAAACACGAACTCCTTTGTTGGGATCTCTAATTTCAGCTGCCCATTTGCCCCATGGACGTTGGCGGATTCCACGGAATTGATTCTTTCTCTTCCTTTTGGCTGACTTAGCTGCAGATCCACTAAAATCTCTCGAGTTTAGAGTGGTTGAGACATCTGCAATGCAAAGAGAATAAGAGATAAGGCTTATGTTATCTATTACTAAAATTAACCAACAAGATCATCCTGTTTTTAACATTCGATAACATCTACACAAAAAATAAGGTAATCCATATTACTTGGAAGCAATCTCTCACACAGAAAAACTATTCACCCAGCAGATAATCAGATTAATGAAGAAGAGTGACCATGATTGTTCAAAAACATCTGCCCTCAACAATCATTAGAATTTTCCTTTTCTTACCTTATCAGATGTGAAAACCTAACACATTATGAGTTGCCTCTTTAAAAGAAAAAGGTAGTTCCTGTTGATCCAAGCATGTTGTGGTGAAATTGCAGGCAATTTTGGTTCTCAAATTCAAGATTACTTGTAGTGGATCTGAGCTCTATCTCGTACGCACAGTTGCAAACACCATAAATCAAAATCTGCAGTTGCCTGAAGAAAATAAGCTCCTCTTTCTTCATGAAAGAAAACAGTAGCACTACAAGAATCTAAGAAACACAGGACTTTTTGAAGAGTAACATACAATTAGAGATTACAAGTCCTTTTACCATCTATAAATCTGAAAGCAAGAACCTAGTTTTACTTATCATTGTGTGTGTTTTTTTTTTACATATATCCCAATAAATTAGTGAAATTATAATAGTTCAAACAAAGTTAAGGGAACAGATCTTACTAGAACTAGTAATATTATAAAGTCAAAGAAAAACCCAAAGTATAAACCCCAATTTTCAATATTGTCATCTGCTCAAAAGAAAGAAAAGCCTCAATTAGTGAGCATATTCTCAGTAATCCATACGAGAAGGAGAACCGATTCAAAACAAAAAAAAAAAAGATGATTTTCCACCGAAAAAGAAAAATCCTTACGGTATAGATCGCTATAATTCTCGCTAGTTTCTTCTAATTACCTCGAGAGAAGCAGAATTTCGACCCAAAACCGAAGCGCTTTACACCGACCTCATCGATCTCCTCCTCGTCATCGAACTCGTCCCCCGACGACTCATCATCGAACTCCTGGAAATCGGCCTCGAAGTCGTCCTCGGCCTCCACCCTCCGCTGTTTCCCCCTCCTCTTCCTCCCGCCCGGCCACAGGTTCTCCGCCGTCACCCGCCGCGTCGCTGCCGCCGGTATGAACTCGGAGATGATCGCTCCTCCACACATCTCTCCGTCACTCCAAACGGTGGTTTCTCCTCTTTGCTCTCCTCTCGCAGAATAAATAATGAAGCGAAGCAAAACAACGCCCTTCTATTGGAGAATCGCGGTGGGGGTTTTTATATCAGACGGCATCGGGATGGTTGGAAATAAATATTTGTAAATAACAATTATCACAGTGATAAATAAAAATATTTATAATAATAAGAAGATAAAAATAAAAAAACAATAAATAAAAAAAAGAAGGGGGATTCGTGTCGTGGTTGTGGACCTGTCTCTGCCCAAATTAGTGTCAAATCACATTGGGCTGCGAACTTTTTTTTGTTGACTTTATTAGGTTAAATGATCTTAAGCATATGTTGATGCTCAATGCTCTATTAAAACGAGAAGCGTTAAGAAAATTGATCATCATATGTTGATGATCAAAGTTCTGGCTAAGGAGATCAAAACATATGGTCTATAGTTAGTCGCAAAAGTCAACTAAGTCTTTATTATTATTATTATTATTATTATTATTATTATTATATATATATATATAACAAATTCAAGTTGATCGTAAATATTATAATTGAAAATATATTAATATTATTTAAAATTTTAACTAAGAGTAAAAAGAAAAAAGCTAACTTACTTAAAGTCAAGGAAATAAATAAATATTTAAAAAATAATTATTTAGGAGGGGATGGATATGTAATTTTGACTTGCTATTGTGGCGCGACCTCGAGCGCCGCCTGCGCGGAGACGACGACTGGTGTGGGTCGTCAATGGCGCGCCGGGCGGGACGCGTTGTGCAGCGTGTGGAATTGATGCCAGCAACCACAAGCGACAAATGGACGCCGTGACTTTGTGCGAGCGAACATTTGAGCTGTTCTCGGAGAGTAGATGCATGCACCGAATCGGCGGTCAATCCAAGGGAAAAGGGACGGCAGGAGGAAAGAAGGGGAGAGGCAAAAGGAGGTCGGCGCGGCCATGAGACAGCTCTGTTGACGCTGAACCAGTTGGGCTTCGGTGAAGAGCCACTACTGCTTCCTGTTCCAATAGAGCACAGTGACGGCATAAAGGATCATCGGCGTTATTGGGGAGAGGAGAGGAGAGGAGACATGATTGCTGCTGGCGGACGAAGCTGTAGCAATAGATGTGATGCTGATGGAGCTCATCGTTGGTGGTCAGATATTTTCTGATCTCTCATCTCATCTGTATGTATTAATCTTGGAGGATTGTTGCAGACCTCACAACTCATGTGCAGAACTGGCCTTTCCCCAAGCAAAGTTGCTATCTTAAGCAGTCGTCTCAAGGGAGAAGAAAGCCAACTATTGTGTATTGTTTTCAGAGCAGATATTTAGCTAAGGTTGAGCTTTGGGGAGGGAAGAAGAGGAAGAGACGGAGTAACCTCCGATACAACACTGTACGCTTTGAAGCACCACACATCAAGAGGTCTCCTCCAATGGTAGATGATGACCCATACTGCTCTATCAGCCATGGCAATGGCCAAAGCTTCAAGTAAGCAGCAGCGGCGGCTAAAAGACGTTATCTTTGTCATGAATCAGTAAGGAAACTAATGAAATGAACTTGAGAGTATGAAGTTTTAGATAGTTTCTAAGTTTTCTGTATACTTCTAAAGATATAAATCAAACTGCAGCAATGAACTAAGATGTCAAAAGACTGATTAAAAAAAAAAATCACAGGCTAAAATAAATAGAAGAAGAGAGGGGAGTAATATATTTTATAAAAAAAGAAAATATTTATGAAGACTAAATTAATCACAGATCAAAACCTTCATGGACTTGAATCAAAATAACGTCAATGGAAAATTTTCAAAAATATAAGAATAAAATTGGGGCATTCCGAGAATTGAACTCGGGACCTCTCGCACCCTAAGCGAGAATCATACCACTAGACCAAATGCCCATTTGTGATTATGATTCAACACTAAATTTAATAAACAAAATTTGCAGATTTAGATTGAATCCTATAACAATATTTAGGATATATAACAACAATCACCTTCTCATTTCAATCATGAAAGAAGACTCAGGTGGATAACAACATATCAAATGTTGGAATTCTCTAAAAGTTTCTTTTTCTCTCAATCTGTCAGTCTGCAATTTAGAGGCTCTCTGTGGGATGTGATGGAACAATTTATAGAACTTTGCATTTCCAAAATCTGGTCAAAGTAGCACAAAAATTTAGGATACCTAATGATATCTTGGTAGCTCCAAGAGAGAAGAATAATTAAATATGCAGGCCTTTCCAGATCTCTAGAGAGAGAGAGAGGGTCAGAGCCATCTTAAGGTGTAGTAGAGCCTACTGAGGGAGTCTTTTTTTTTTTTTTCCATTGTAACTTTACCTTTACTAAGAACTCTATTAACATACCAAAATCCACAATGGTTTTCATCAACAAAGCCAAATAGGAAAGAGCACAATAATTCTCCTCTGTGAAGAATACAAGAAAGATATCAGAGATTCACAATGCGCCCAGTCATTTTTGGATCCTTTGGCAGCATTACTTTTCTGGTCTATAGAGAGAAGACATGGTCACTGTTTGGTCTGTACTAGAGCTGGTTGTTGCAAGGGAAGCAGCCACAAGTTGAGTTGACAGGGAATCGAGAGCTCTGCTGGCTCTTCATCTTGTGTGCATGCTCAGATGCTCTCTTTAGCTGTTGGGAGTGCTGTTGCTGTGCTGCTGCCTTCCATTCCTCAGCCCTCCTGTGAACGATTGCCATCCTTTTCATCAGCTTCTCTTCCAAGTTGGATCTCATCTTCTGTATCTTCACCTACAAACGTACCACATCCTAAAGCCTGTCATTTTTATTGTGTGGAAAGTGTGATGCAGTGAAACCAGATCATGGTTTTGGGACACAAACCTTCTGTTTTGAAATATCATAAATAAATTAACAGAGAAATTTTTGGGAGCTGCGAGAATGATTTCACCATTTTGCTCAAAGAAAAGGAATCATGGTGAAAAGAGAAGTGACCAACATGCTCATATCATATCAATGGCTCAAGCCACTGGATCTTGAAGACCAAACAACCAAAGTTAACCAAGAGAGAGCAGACAAGATGCTCAGATTGAAATGCCTTCACATGCATGCTAAAGAACAAAAATTTGATTGACTTCCAGGAGTGACCACTCAAATCTTTGTTTGAGGAATGGCTTCTTAAAGAAGGATAAGGAAGAGTAGCCATTCAAACTCGATCATTTTTTTGGGAGGAAGATGACAGCAGTCTCATTGGAAACAGAGAGGATAGTTCAGTAAGCACATGCAGGCAAGAGGGAAGAGGAGACAATAAGAAAGAAGGGGAGAAAAGATGGTAAAAGATGTAGGGGCTCGAGGAAATGTTGCAGCTGACATGCTTTGTGGCTCTTCAAAGCATTCACAGCTACTACATGCTGTGCAGCTAAAAGACACTGAGGGGGTCATAAAATAATACAGTGTTGAATGGAGGTAGACCAGACAGTATTGTACTTGCACTATTCAATTCCCTGGTAGAGATAGTAAACTATTTTCTTCTTCTTAATGCAGGAAATGGGAAACTTTAAGATATTGTGAGCTTTTGTCTTAAACTGAAATAACAATGTACCAAATTGAGCAGTAAAAAAACAGCTGATTAAAGTTAACAATAGGAAGCAACACAGTTCCTCAAAGTTTTTATGTAACAGAAATCCCCTAAATTGGGGGGTGGTTTGGGGGAACATATCTAACATGGAAGATGCTTATTTTTTGAGTTTGGACAATTTCTATATGGTTTGAAAAGATCAGACAAATATTTAGTTAGATTACCAGTGTGAGTGTGTCACATAGTTTACTTTAGGAACAATTTTTAGCTTTTTTTTGTTTTGCAGTTCAATGTGGACTATTTATAAATGCATAAGGTAGGATCAAATGCAGGATGGGCATCTGAATAGCGAGAGATAATAGAAAACCAAGTAACAGTTTAACATTACAAATCAAGATTATTAGATAGACCCAAATCTTTTTGCAGGTGTCAAAACCTCTGCTTGTAGGGATGGCTACTTTTTCATGTTTAAGGCATTATCATATGAGACAGTCTTCTAATCATAGAATCTTGAGATTACTATGATATATTTCAAAACCCGATTCTTAATTCTTAACCATAAATACCTATATAATGGGAAAGCATTTGATTTTAAAGCTATGAAAATTGCAAAAGTATGAGATTTGCTGTATGTTACCTCCAACTTTCTGGACTGAGCTTCTGCTTTAGCATTCTGAAGGTTTAACCAAGCTTGAATTTTTGCTTCTTCTCTCTGATATCTGATATGGTAGGGAAAGCAAGTTTAGCAGATAAAAGAGAAATTTCAACATATGTAGTACAAAGAACAAAATGTTCATTTGTGTGTGAGACCCGATGTCGATGAATTTTCTTAAAAGCGATCAACCTGAGACAGCTTTTAGTCCTCTCTTCTTCTTCCCAGGCAGAAGCCCAAGATACTCCAATACTAGTCCTTCCGCTGCTTATCTCTAGGTGCCTCAGACTCCTTGATACCTCCACTTCTTCCTCTTCCCTTGAGCTCCAATTTGATACGATTGGGTCGTACTGTGCACTAAGCTTTAGCTTGGCAAAGTGGCAGTCATTAAGCTCAGAAATATCGATGCATGTGTTACAAGGAACCAAAGCTCCAGATCTGTCAGCTGGAGTGTTGTGCCTTGCTGGTGAAGAGCTCTTAATCGGAGTATTGCATCTTGTTGCTGTTGAGCTCCCTAAAGGAGTCATCTCAGTGCCAATGTCTCTGCGCTGAACCTCCTCGCATATTCCAGCAGCTGTCATCATATCTTTCATGGCTGGTCCAAAGCATGAGTTTTTGGAAACAAAATCTTCTTCAGATAGTTCTGAGTACCTAAAATTTGGGTAGACTTGATCTGCATTGTTTGTGAACTTATCTGCACCAAAGTTTTATACATGACTTTTATGTTTCTGTGCAATGAAGAACCAAAAACACATAAACAGAGCCAAAAAAGACTCATGAATCCATGCCATGCAGGATCATAAATACTAAAAACTTGAACACTTACAGAAGGTGGAACACTTGTTTGAATCCGAGGACAGTGTGAAAGAGAAGTACTTAATATTTCATATAACAAGGTAAGTATTCAACCATTGGACAGTACTGATGAAGATAAGAAGTGTAACAATGTGGGGATGATCAACAAACAACTAAGAAAGCTGAGAAAAAAGTTTCAAAGACAGCTCTAAATGTTGAAACCAGCCTTTGCATATACCAAAAGAAATCTCTAATTCCAAGCACTCAGACATAAATAGATATCAAGATGAGAGTGAGGAAACTATATCTATGATTGGGAAGTCAGAGTTTGCTGATATCAACCTTTAAGAAGTACTTCTGAAGAGGCTCCACTGAAAGGTACAATTGGGTCCATGGACATAACTGGACCATCAAAACCTGGGATAGGGGAGCTTAGATCCTTTCTCTCGGCAAAGGAATCACCTTTCTGTGGAAGAATGCCATGTCGCCTGGAACTTTTTGATGATGAGTCTGTTGGTTTTGTCACATGAGCAGGGGATTCATTGCAAGAGCTACTGATCAACCATTTCTCCGCATCATCCCACTTGGAAGGAATGTTCTTCCTGTAAAGGTGCCCGGGGCTGAAGCTGAAAACAGGCTTCCCAGGGGTTGAAGGAGTCTCCAGCCTTTTCTGTCCCATTAAGCTTAATCCTTCTCTCCTCCTCTGACTTGAGGCTTCGAGCAGCCCCCTGTTATCGCTGCTGCACTTTGTGTTCATTGGAAATGCCTTGACGAAGTCTGATGTCTCCTTGAGGTTGAGCTTGCAAAGTGGATCAGGGAAGGAGTCAGCAAATGGGTTGCCTTTGTTGCTGAAGTAGGAGCTGGAGTTACTGTCTAATGAATGCTGAACAAAATGAAGAAGGAATTAGCCAAATGCATTATAAGACTAAGAGACCACTAGAGAGAGAGAGAGAGAGAGAGAGAGAGAGAGAGAAGAGAAAGGGGAGGCCTTCACCCTTCCAATGGCTGGCAAAAGAGTAGAGGCTTGCAGATATGAAGGGGTCATGCTGTCCATGGGGGAGAAGCCAGTAGTTATCACTGACATGGAGCTTGAGGAACCTCTAGATTCCTCGCTTGCTTCCCTGAGCTGCATCATATGTTTACAGATGAAAGCTTTGCTCATTCACTACCTCCCTCCTCTTTTCGGTTTCCTCTTTACCCTGAGAAGAAGCTGTCAGACTTTGGCAGATAGAAACAAAATATCTGCTGGTGAATTGGGGGGCTCGGTGGGTTGCTTTTCTTTGACTGTAACAACAGTCGTGTTCTTCTTTTGGAAGGCATCGGAAAGCACCCTTTAACTGAGAAACTGAACAAGGTTGGCCTTCGCCATTTCAACTGCAGCATTCGAAGAAGGGAAGAAATGGGAGAAGAAGAAGAAGAAGAAGGAACTGTGCATTACAGTGTAACGAGATGAACGAGTCGTTTGAACCCTTGGGAAGCTTCTTCCTCGGTCCTGCGACATGGCCACAGGCTAAAGAGCTATGCTTCTTTTCATATTGTGTCCGCTGTGTCCTCGTGCTTGCTTCAAGGCCACTCACGGCATTGCTCCGGTGGTCTATATGATCATTAAGCACGATTTAGTAGAACTAGTCAATTGACCTCTGCACTCATGCAGAGAATAGCAATTTAGTATTGAATCTAAAGCTCTACATCTAATAAAAATGGGTTCTTGGCCCTCATTTGGCTGGCTTCTGTTTGAATTTTTTTCTTGGGAAATGTGGGAAGATGACAAAGTGGGGTGTGTGTGGGTCTATCAAGCGAACCATCCTTTTACCTCTTCGTTCATATCCACGGATTAAATGAAGCCCAAAGAAAGGTCTTGATGAGTGGGCTGGATGAAGGATGAATTCCTTCCTTGAAGGCTGCCCCTATACTACTCGAAGAAGACAACCAACGACCCAACTCTTCCTGCATTCATGGCGCTTTCAGTCAAAGCTTCCTGCGATCAGCTCTAGCACTAAAACAACACAAAACAGAGCCAAAAAGGGTTTTCACAACCACGAGAAACATCTTGGTGACGATCAAAAGAGAGATATCAGCAACCACAGTGAGCCCTATGGGATCCAAGTTCTGCAGGAAATGAAAACTAGAGACAGGGGACAGAGTTCTCAGTTCACTTTGGTCCATCCATCATGATCAACCAGTGTTGTCTAGCCAGTACAGAGAAATACTTCCTCATTCTTCAGAAAATAAAGAGGACTAAACCTACACCTTTGCTTGTACCTGAAGATTTTGATAGGTACAAGTGAAAGAGATCATCTGTATCTCCCAATAAACTACAAGAGTGATGAAGAATCTCTTCCAGAGCAGGAGACACACAGTATCAACAACTCTAGCTCATATGGGTTTGGCAATGTGGTCCAAAAGCAGAGACAACTATGTTTGAGATGAAAAATACCTTCGAATAATTTCTGAATCATAGGTTACACAGAGAGCACTTTAGATGGCTTCCTGTGAATCTGTAGATGAATCTGTTGTTTCTGACAGCAGCTCTGCCGCTATCATCTGCACTTAGTTTCAGATAAAAAGTAATAGACAAGTAACAGTCATTCCTTGTATTCTTCACTTTTCTCTCTGTTAACCATCTGATTAGATTTGCATGCAAGTGATGGCTACCAACCTTCTCCACTTTCTTGTTGAAGATTATTGTCATCGTCAACAATGGAAAGGCTAACCCTGTGAGTTGCGGCCTTTCATGATAGAGTAGAAAACATGCCTGTCCAACAATTATTTGCAAGTGAGAATTGAAAACATTTCATGGAAGGAGCAGATAAGAACAGGTAAATCCATCTGCATCCACGAATCAATTAGCAGCCAACTATTCCCTTGGCTTATGCTGTGAGGAGCATCAAATAAGAGCAGACTCATGACATCAAAGTTCCCTATAGTTGCTTCAAGTTGAAACAGAATAATTAAGCTGAGATTTGAAACTTACCATTGGCTTGCAGCATATACTATTAACATGATAATTTTGCAGTGTCCTTGCAATTACCTGCTGCAACTCGGAGTATCCTTCAAACATGTTCCTATCTGCTAACCTGTCGATATGAAACTATTGACTGCAATTCACAGAAGTAGGGAAAAAAAGTTTTCATATCAACAGCCCAAAAATCAAAGTGTCCTACAAATATTCCATATAATTTCAGTTTAAACCAATACATAAGATATGGTTGTTATTATGCTTTGTGTCATCACAATTGAAGCAAAGGTATGTGATTGATCCACCCGAAAAAAGAATGTATGGATGGTTGGTATGCTTATTATGTTTGGCGATCCGGTGATAGTAGTTGTATTCCTGGTCATAAAAGCACATTAACTTGTCTTTGGGCTTAGTCGCGGAACTCATCCATGAATGCTTCATGAAACGCCTTGAGCCGGGATATGATAGCTGGAATCTTATCCTCCTGTGGTAGGATTGTACATCTCACATGCCATGTTTCAGGGACCTTCCACAAGATAAACAAGAAAAGAGCAAAAACTTAGCAATATAGCTAACTATGGTTGGTAAGAAGCTAGCATTCATAGTACTGGTTCAAAAGAGAAAAAGGCAAAAAAAAAAAAAAAGGATGCCAATGTATCGAATATAACCCAGCCTCACCTGGCCAAAGCCAGATCCAGGAACAACAACAATACCAGTGGCATCAAGAAGGCGGCGAGCATAGAGCGCATCTGGTGCTGCATTAACTGCTTTGGCAGCATCAATCGCTTTTTGAGGCAAGTGAAGGCGTGGGAAGAGATACATTGCTCCCTCAGCCTTGTTGCATGTTACACCTTCTAAGCTGTTAAATGCATCTTCTAAAGCCTGCAATAATGATTAAAATATAATCTTTCATAAACTTGAAATAGGGAAGCCATTTGTGGGCAATTAACACTTCATGTGAGGAATTAAAACAGGTTTGTTACATCAATCATATATGTTTGAGTGCCAGAAACCCTGGAGTTGTCTCTTGCAAGTAAAGTAAATAGCTTTCTTAATAACGAGGAAGAACAACATGGTACTGACCTTTGCTCGCCTAGCTAAAGATGAAAGAATCCCATTTTTCTCAGCGATAAATGATTTATAAGATTCATCTCCAACCTGCAAACTTATCAAAGTTATTTATTTCATAGACATTCTATACCTCACTTTAACAACCAAGAAATGACTTTCCACTCTGTCTTTTACATGAACTCCTATCAGTCACTATCTAACAGCGTGGTTCTTAAATTAAATAGCTTTCAAGTAGTAAATAGAACAGTGAGAACACAGTAACGCTCACCTTTGGTGGATTCATGACAAGACTAGCAATAATTTGGCCAGAGATATTGGAGCAGAGATTAACAGATGCGAGTTTGTAGAACTGTTCTCTAACTTCAGCACTGAAACCAGTTACCTCCATGTAACCTCCCCTTTTTCCACACTCTCCATGGTAACCTTATGGGAATGACAGTTCATGTAATTGAACATCCAGATCACAGCAATTCATAAGAAATGGTTATTGACATACCCTTGGAAATTGATTGAAATGATACTAAAGAAAGGTCTTCCTCGCCATATCCCATTGACCTTGCAATCTTCTTGAAAGAGTTGAACTTCTTATTGTCGACATAGACATTTTCTTGATACACCTGCAAAAGTTTGCCACATTGCAATAGTAACTAAAATCTTTGAAAATAGATCTTGGAATATAACATGTAAACCATCTTGTCTTTAGAAATCTCTCGAACTCTAAAGGTCCTAGGTTTTATGATTGCCTCACCTCATCTGCTAGAAGAACCAACCCTTCAGTCTTGCAAAATTCAACTATTTTCTTCTGGTTTTCCTCGGCAAGGACCTGTTGGAAGAAAAGCACACAATCAACTATTACTGAATGCAGATTAAAAGGAGACCTCTCATATTGATGCTTTGGAAACAAAGAACTGTGTGTTTTTTAGTGGCCTACTATTTGTTAAAAATAAAAGGAAAAAACTTGTTCCCTCTGCAAAAAGATCCAGAGAAAATTCACATAATTCATTGTTCTTTAACAAAGGAAGATGCATTCTCCCAAATGTACCAGAAATGATACTTTAAGCAATAGGATATTAATGTATTATTTAGTATCTGTTAATATATGTTTGCAATAATTGATTTATCAAACATCATGTTGGAGGCATTAATCTGAAAAATTCAAATCATTTTGGATCGTTGATGTTTAATACAATTTGTGACAAAAGCCAATCATTTTCAAGAAATGCAAAATGGATGTAATTATCATTAAGCAACTAGATTGAAAGCCACCTTTATTAGTTCAACAATACAAGTTGTTTAGCAAAATTAGAATATATATATATATATATATATATATATATTGCTAAGTAGCCCTCAGAATCCACCTACAGTTCAAAACAATCTAAGTAAAAGATCACATCAAACCTGTCCAGTGGGATTCCCTGGATTTATAACCACTAATGCCCTAACAGTCATGCCTTTGGATCGAGCATCTTCCAATTGTTTCTTGACCTCCGAAATCTCCAACCCCCATCCTCTTAACTCGTCAAGGAAATATGGAACCTGAAAGAAACAGTCCAACTCTCAGAGGAAACTCTGAACATATTTAAAATAGAATAGATGAGAAGATAGCCTTTGGTGAAACTAAACAAAATCTGAACTCTTAAACAGCTAAAGGTGTAGCTTATTCATTTTCTTAATGTACCAAGTACAAATTCACATTTGTATCACTTTCTAAAAGTAGCAGCAGATATTTTTGCATACGCTAGTAACTATTTCCACATGTACACCCCATGAAACAATTTTTCTTAATGAGGAATATGATGGCAATACACTGCATCTTAATCCTAGCACACTATAGGGAAGAAAAAAAAAAAACTTAGTAACAGATGAACACGTACAAGAGAGCCACCATGAAGAGCAATGGACGCAGAGTACAATGGATACTGAGGAATGGGGCAAAGGATGCCATCATTCTCAGACCTTATCAACAACTGCATCATCATGTGTACCTACGAGTAGAAAAAGAAATGCAAGCAGCACATTATTTCCCTTCATCACTATTACAAAGAAAGTAGAAGAAAGGGTGTAGTATGTACTCCGGGGCTTGCTCCATCAGTTAGAAAAATATCATCTGCATTGGCAGGAAAACCATCACGAATCGCAATTCCAGCCGCAATTGCATCTCGTAGGCCTTTAATACCCTGTAACATTACGAGTACAACAGTCAGTTCAGAGTTGTCATGTTCCTAAAATCTAGAGTAAGAGATAAAGGCATGTTCTTACCTGACTATGACTATATGCTCCTGTTGCTCCTCCAGGAATCAATTCTAGTATCTTCTGTGCTCTTTCAATGGCATCTTTACTGCGATAAGGTATAAGCTGTTAAGTTTAGCCACCATAAATAAACTTTTATTCATATATTTCATACTTGAAAATTGGAATATATATTAAATATGTTAAATTAGTAGCTGAAAACTGTTCACATAGCTTGGCAAAAAGGTAAGTCACTAAGAGAAACCTTTGACTTTCCTAATATTGTACCAAATCATTAGCTCAATGCACCAAGAAATCATTTGTTAGAAAATGGCTATTCAAGCTGTAACTTTATTCCATCTCAAAGATTTACAAGAGACTAAAAAGAAGTAAAAGAATCAATGGGTTCATCATAACAGGATACCATTTAGGCCTCTTCAGGTCTAGCAACTGTTTTCATTCATTAAATCAAATAGCAACCTTAGTAGACTATAACCAGGAAAACTAAACTCAAGTAAGCTTGGGAAGATATCATATAAATGTGATAACAGCAAAACTCTGATCATTTGCAATCCAAATGTACAAAGTTATGGTCCATGAATACCTGAACACGGCATCAATTTTACTTTTGCCCAAAAGAGCTGGATAATCACATAGTGCAAGAACCTGAAATAAAGCACATAAAGCCTGGGAAGAAACTGAAGCTTCTTGGAGTAAACAAGATCCAATGTTCTAACTACTAACCTCTCGGAAAAAGGTAATTGGCTGCTGACCAAGAGACTGGGGATTCCCAATATTGCAGTACAGTATCTGACAAGATAATTTGATATTTCAGCTAATTGCAAAATGACAAACTGAAATGAAGGTTTTTTTTTCTAAAATTTTCAAGGTGAAAAACTATCCTATGAACAAAAGCAGGTGCGACAAGGGGAAAAAAAAAAAGAAGAGTAGAGAACTGTTACCTCATCAAAAGGAAGAGATCGTTGACTGGCTTGCAACTCTTGTTGTAACCTCTGTGCCAGAAAAAAAAAGATAAAGAACATTATGTTTTTATTTCTTTTGTTCATAGGATAGTTAAATTAACATTCAGCAAGATAACTTCCTGAGTTATATCTTTTCCTCAACACGACCAAATGAGAACTGAAAGTTTCATTCTACCTGGTGGGCCGTAACCACCACAGGGTAGTAACTTTCCAGTGACAACGTAAGTTTTGACAAGAAAAAAAATCATGTTTCAAAGATGTGACACAGGTTTGAAATATGAAATCTATGCATCTTTTAACCTTGACCTGGATCAATCACCACACGGCTAGCAAAGGAAAGATCCTAAGACAAGAATGACTCTTAATGTTAAACATGCTGATATTATGCAATATTCATGGACAATACCTAAAGTTTATGAAACAAAGACCATGAACATCCAGGATAGAAGAAGCATGTATGGATCTACAATATTGCAATCACCATTATCTTTTATCATCAATAGATGGTTGAAACGTACAGCCTTAAGGATCCATATCTGAAGAGAGAAAGAGAGAGAAAAGAGAGACGCCAAAGACAAAAAGGATATATTTAAAGCAGGTGAAAATATGATGAACAAATTCCATTTTTCATTAGTACAGTTGGATGAGTAAGTTTGTTAGACATCTAGAAATCATTAGTTAAAACAACAAGGTCAGTAAAAAATATGTCAAGATTTTACTTGAGACAGAAGTTGCCTTAGATCATTGGAGTTGGCCTGAGTTAATTGGCAAATCACTAAAAGAACGAAAGAAGGAACAAAGAACAAAGATATCCAAGACCATTGCCCGTACTGATTGTGTCGATGACGAATGAAATACATAAGTACCTTCGATGCATATGACCTTTCACTTGTGATCATTTGGTAAAATATGGATCTGACGAAGAAGTAGAAAACATAGAATGAATATTCAAGAGAGATAAGCACCTGAGCATGGCTGACAATTGCACCACGAACAGCATATTGACATTTCAAAACCTGAAGGACAAATGGAAAATTGTTTGAATGTCAAATTCCACCTTTCATTCAAGAACAACATAATGCCAAGATCAATAACATATCTTTTATCCACAGACAGAACAATATGATGGAATACAGATAGAAATTAACTAAACCATAATAATAGAACACAAATGGGAATCCACTAAATCAGAATCATGAAGTACTAGTCGTACCTCATAAGAGAGTTTACAGCCGGCACTCTTTGGGGTTTTGCCTATTGGCTAAAACTTATACCTTTTCCATTTATTGCCTCATAAGAGAGTCTACAATATTATTTGTAGGACTCTAACAAGAGTCCCTCTAGACTCAGAGTCCACTAAACTTCGACTCTTAACTAATTAATAGAAACTCCTAACTGAAAATAATAACTGACTTCATCCAAACTGAAGATAAAAATCAACTCCAACCAACTCATAACTGACTCGATTGGACTCACCCGACCTATAACTGACTCCAACTGAACAGATTAACATGACTTAGCTCGAATTAATTATGAATAAATGGACTCGACCTAGCTAGGCCCTAATAGACCTGCCCACTTCAAATTAGCCTTGTCCTCAAGGCTGAGCAGTATCAGATTTCGGGAGCACTTCAATATTTGCCACACATCACGACTCTTTGATCAATTAAGTAGGGTCTCCACTTGGTGTAAGCAATGGTTCTCGTGCAGTTACTATTGTAATCATCTGGAGAGCCCTTTTCATCTGATGGCTAGTGGTAGTACCATGTCTTCTTTTGAGGATCGTCACTTCGAAGTCTTCCTGGGGCATCAACAAGAAATCGATAAGTAGTTATTTTACCTTTAAGCACCTTTTATCACAAATTAGGATTTGCTCATTAGCAATCTTATCTTCAAATTTGGCACAACCTTCATGATCGGACTCCACATTATCAATTTTTTATTCCTCCTTAGCTGGTTCAATCGTTAGAAGTTTGTCACGACCTTCATATTCGGGCTCTACATTGTCAGTTTTTGTTTCCTCTTTAATTGGCTCAACCATCAGAAGCTGCTCTTGTTTACGATTATCTATGTTGTCCACCTTGAAGTTCTGTCTATTGAAGCTTCTGTTTCGGCGAGTGTCTATAATGATTTTTCTTTTATGTACACTGGTGAATGATACGACTGCTATTATGATGCGGGGATGACAAGCTTTAACTTCACATCGAACCTCGGGATTAAGTCCCTCAATAAATTTTCTCACGAATTGTATCTCGGATCAATCTTGGGTTTGGTTCGATAGGCGCTCAAATCTGCTCTGTGGAAGTCTGACGGATTTTGGTGAGTTATACATTAATGTTCTTGTACTCCGACAGTCCGAAGCGAATCAGGAGCTCTCTCTTGAATTATCCCAACGAAGGGACTCCGTGATAGGTATAAATTATACCACTGGATCGCGTCACCTTTGAGTTGAGTGGAAGCTATCTCCACCATGGATTCCACCGGAGTCTTATGAAAATGAAAAACTTTTCAGCACGAGAGATCCAACTGGTTGGGTCTCCATCTTCCCATCTGGGAAACTCCTTGCATGGGTATCCAATGTCTTGCCCTTGATCATACTTTTCAGATCGTCTCCCCTTAAGATTGGAACTTTCACCATGTTAAGTTTCGTTGGGGCTTGCTGGTCGACTTCTTCTGAATTTGTAAAGGAGTTCTTGCAATCTGTCTTTTATGCGAGCCTCAAAGGCTTTAAACATTGCGTTTAGTGCATTATCCATAGCCATCGCATCAGTAATGTTGTATTTGGTGATCAGCAGCGACGGTTGCGGCAAAAATATGACCGCGACAGAGGGAAGAAGAAGGGCAACAAAGCTGGTGTCTCGATTGCGATTGCAGAGCAAGAGGGGGGCAGTGGCAAGGGGAAGAGTGGCAGCGTTAGAGGAAGGTAGCAGCGTGGGGAGGAAGATGGCGACTAGTTAGCGAGGGGAGGAGATGGCAGCGACAGTGGCCGGAGAGGAAGAAGGAGGCTGCAGAGACGCGGCTCGATGTGGGCAGCAAGGGGAGGAAGGTGAGGATGATGAATAGTAGCAGCGAAAGTGCCGAAGAACACTGCTCTGATACCAATTGATAGAACCCCACAGGATTCTATCGTGGATGTAGATGGAAAAAGGGGGGATAAACGATCACTTCGAGGGGATTGGGCCTCCAAGATTACTTCGAGGGAATCTGCCTCCTTGATCAGGGGATCGACTCTACTGGGGTTTTGCCTAAAACTCATATTTTTTTCATTTATTGCCTCATAAGAGAGTTTACAGCATTATTTATAGGGCTCTGCCAAGAGTCCCTCTACGCTTGGACTCAGAGTCCACTAAACTTCGACTATTAACTAACTGATAGAAACTCCTAACCGAAGATAAAACCAACTCATAACTAACTCGATTGGGCTCACCCGACCCGTAACTGACTCTGACTGTATAGACTAACATGACTCAGCTTGAATTAATTATGAATAGATGGACCCGACCTAACTAGGATACTAACGATGCTTTTGAACAAGCAGAATGCTCATCCAACCAAATCGACAAAAGCAATGACAAAAGGCATTCTGCTCATCCAACCAAATCGACAAAAGCAATGACAAAAGGCATTCCACATAATGATGCCATGATGAAGAAGACTGAGTAAGAAAGAGAGAGTGAAAAATAGACTTAAAAAATTATTAGCTTATGTATATAAATTTTTAAACGTAGAACCAATCTATGAATTAGAAAGGCATGAAATTATGATTAAGTAATCTTGTATTTGGTATTAGAAAAAAAATAATAAATACATAACATAATCAACTTGTGATATTAATTACAGAATAGAAAATGACACTAACATTAGCCAATTCCTCAACGCCCGACAAAGACCAAAAGGAAATTTTCAAATGAGAGAACAACAAAAACGCAAAAGCATTACTTTGCATACCCAATTGAAAATAATAAAACAGCTCAAAGCTGGCGAACTTTACAGAAAAACTAGACGACTAAAAGAACGGACAAGAAAATAACAAGCACAATCCCGAATCATCACCAGGGCCAGCGATCACATCAAAGAGCCATCTTTATCAGTTAGATCATCGAAATATCGCGCCTTTGGATTGATAGAAACAGGCGATCATTTTGCATAGTGAATCGAGATACGGATACTGAGTTACCACACGAAACCAAAAAGATGGAGAAACGAAACAAGAGATCACATCTTTTGTCAGTGAAATCGACGAAAGATCGCACCTTTGGATTGATAGTGTCGACGGAAACAGGAGGAGTGGCGGCTGCGCGATCCATGGCGGACGGGGCAGAGGAAAAGCGAGGCGTAAAAAGCGACCGGGGAAAGAGGAAAACGAACCCAAGAGCAGCGTTTTTGGTTGCTTTGTGGCGAATCGACGCATCATGAACTTAAAAGAGAGTTGAAAACTACCTCCTCAGCGCACGGTGTCAGCGAGATTGGCCTGTTTGCGTCAGAGATCGCCCACCGGAAGCCCCACAAAAAGATACATAAACAGGGGGAAAGATGTCTCCTTTCTCTAGATTGGAACCCAAAAGAGGCCCACAGAACGGCCGAAGGGTCTCCGTCCTGCAGCGACATGCTGAACAGCTGAAGATAAACTTTGACTTCGCTTCCGGTATTTTAAATGGAAAGAAACAATAGAAACATTCGAGGACAACGGTTCATGAGGCTGAAAGCACATCGACCGTAATGGATTCAGGGATCGCCTTCGGAGGATACGCTCACCCACCCACACCACATCTAAAGACAACGCATTAGACTTTGCTTCTGATTCTTTAAATGAAAGAGAAAACACAGGTGCATCTATCCCACTGGATACAATGGAATCTATCGCAGAAATGGTCAAAGGTGCGACGAGCTTTGGAAGAGAGCGATCGCGTTTGCCTAAACCAGCAGCAGGTAATATTCATTCATGCTTGAAGGAAAAATCTCTCTTTTTTAACATGCAATATGAAATCATTATTGATAAGGCTTATAATGGGATAACCCATCACATCAGGTGCAGTGCAGGTGTAGGCATGGCCGACCTAACTAGCGTGGGCATGGTCGACCTGACATAGTTACGACCGATCTGGTATATCAACAACATGAATCTCGCGCACGACATCACCAGGTGCAGGTGCAGGTGTAGGCACGGTGCTTGAGGACCACGGGACCACGTGAGGTCGTACGTCACTTCAGCAAAGGACATCGACGATATTAAAGGTCGAGGTACAATCGACCTCTGACGGGCAGGTATAAAAGCCACCCCTAGGTATAGCACTGAGGGGACTCTCACGCAAAAACTTTCTTTATATTCTGAACACTCAGACCATTTTAGTTGAGGCACTAACTTGACCGTGGGAGGGGCTACGTCAGGCACCCCTACCCCGACTAGGCCTTTGTGCAAGACCCCATGAGAGCTTCCGAACAAGATCATCCCAATACACACATCTGAGACTCGGCGGACCTCTCTCGAGCTTTCTTGCCTCTTCTCACCCGATGTGAACGAGCTTACGCACACGGGCGGACCAAATCTTGCTGACTCCTCAGCCACAGTATAAAGTTTTATAATATTTTGGCGCTAAAAGAAGGGCCTGATGTCGTAAAATCGCCCACAATCGAACAACTCCAATAAGCATCTCGAAGAGATCTCAAGAGCCCAACATGCCCTCAAGCTCAGGGGGTAACTCCCCTTCCCCCTTCATGAAGAATGGAATATGACGGCTCCGACCCAGTATAGCATATCGCTGCTCCCTGAGACCAGGTGATCTAATATGGCAGCTTTGACTCTCGGATGTGTTGAGCTATTTCCACCACCCTCTGATGCCTCACTTGGGTGCGGTTCAATAGCCCTAGTCATACTCCTTAGCCAAACAGTACCTGAGTCATGCACCTCAATCAAAAAGTGCTCGAGTCTTGCATCTTGGTCAAATAGTGCCCGAGTCATACACCTTGGCCAAATAGTACTCGATTCGTGCACCTCAGCCAAACAGTGCTCGAGTCATGCACCTCGGCCACTCACAAGCCCGAGTTATGCCTTGGGTCAGTCACGAGCCCGAGCTATGTACCTTGGCCACTTACGAGCCTAAGCTATGTATGCACCTCAGCCAACTTACAAGCCCGAGCTACGCCTTAGGCCAATCACGAGCCCGAGCTATGCACCTTGGCCACTTACTATTGGTTACAAGTGCTCTGCAAGCTAATCACATGAGTGATGACACGTGTGACACACTGTGTGATCTTTTCTGCTTATGATTAATATTGATATATTCTCACATTATATTATATGCAGCATATATATATTGTGATGTCCTTGGTTTTGTGTAATGAGAATTAGATCATGATGAGATCATGATAATGAGATCGATTCATATTTAAATATAGATCCTAAATAATCCCAATCATAGGTCACTCGAGAGGGACATCAAGATAATTAGATAGACTGGTGTACTATATACTCATCCATATGATGGAGGTGGCTGGTCTCATAACCACTTATGTGGAGACACTAAGGATATAGTACAGGTGCTCATTGGAGAATGAGTTCACTGATTGATCCGCTTATGGAATGTTGTATGGTTAATTATCCCTAATGTCAGACAACGATTCCATAGTCCCAGTTGTGAATCTGGTCCTTAGACTTGAGACATAAAGGATACCTTGCATGAGTACTCTTTTCTTTGACACCAGACATATAGGTTTGGAAAGTTTCAGATCTGGTACAGTTGGTTATCAGGATTAGTAGCCAACCTTAGAAGGCAATTGAATATCAATAGAGGATCGTCCACTCTCAGTATCACGAGAGGAATATCTCATATGTGCTTGCTCAAATAAATCTCTGGCCAGGGTCATTCGAATTGAGAGAGAAATTCTCTAGTGGAATCTAATTAGAGCAAGACAAACTAATTCTGTATGTGACCAAACAGTACCTTGTCCAATATACGATCTCTGAGATATTATTTGGATGAGAGATTATAAATACATAGTAACTACGGACAGACATGTCCAATGGATTTGATCCTCCCTGTACCGTCTGGGGACTATGGCGTAGTGGCCTAGTATGTCTATAATTGATAAGTCGAGTGAATTATTATAGGGATAATAATTCACTATATCAGAAGGAGTTATGATGGGAGTGACTCACGGCTAGTTCGGTATTGGGCCTAGAGAGTCACATACATATGGTGGATGTTTCAACGAATAGAGGATTAGATGAAGATCCAATTAGACCTTATTCTCATTAGATGAGACCCTATACTGATAGACTCCTTGATTAAGGCTCAATTAGAGGCCTAAGGAGATTATTGGATAGAGATCCAATAATCCAAGGTTAGTGGGTAATTGAATAAAGATCTAATACCCACTAAGATAGGAGCCCTAGGGTTTTTTGTGGCTCTCTATAAATAGGAGGGGAGACTCATGGTTGATAGGCTGCAACTTTGGCCTCCCCCTCGTATTCGCCTCCCTCTTTCTATATAAGAGTTGTGAGATCATATTAGAGGAGTTCTGTTACAGAGATCCATCATGTGGATACCGCTAGAGAGGAGGACGCTTGACCTCCTTCATCTTCTCCATCGAGGTCCGGAATATAAGGATATACGATCTCCCTAGATAAAATCAATCTCTCACATATCGTGATTTTTTAATTTTTATAATTTTTCTCGCGACCCCAATCTTTTGCATGACGATTTGATCTGTGTGGAAAATCGATTTTTGTTTTGATTTTCGCTGCGCATGTGATGCACCTGCTGAGGTTTCCCAACACTTACGAGCCCAAGCTATGCACCTCGGACACTTACGAGCCCGAGCTATGCACCTCGGTTACTCACAATCCCGAGTTATGCCTTGGGCAAGTCACAAGCCCGAGCTATACCTTGGGCTAGTCATGAGCTTGAGTTATGCACCTCGACCACTCACAAGCCTAAGATATGTCTTGGGTCAGTCATGAGCCCAAGTTATGCACCTCGGCCACTCACATGCCCAAGCTACGCCTTGGGCAAGTCACAAGCCCGAGCTATGCTTTGGGCTAGTTATGAGCCCGAGCTATGCACCTCGACCACTTACAAGCCTGAACTGTGCACCTCGGCCACTCATGAGCCCGAGCTACACCTTTGGCAAGTCACGAGCCATAGTTGTGCACCTCGGCTACTCACAAGCTCAAACTACGCTTTGGGCCAATTATGAGCCTGAGCTATGCACCTCAACCACTTATGAGTTCGAGATGTACACCTCAACCACTCACAAGCTTGAGGTACTCCTTAGGCAAACCACTATGCCTTAGGCTAGTCATGAGCCTAAGCTATGCACCTCAGCCACTTACAAGCTTGAGCTATGCACCTTGGCTTAATTCCCTTGCCCCTCTTCAACTCAAAAGATAGCCCTCAGACAAGAGCTTCGAATATGAAAGATTAATTCCCTTGCCCCTCTTCAAGGAACCTCGGAAAAGTCCTTCCGGGTGGGCAGGTGGGAAATGATAGGGTTGATAATGGGCTGGCCTGTCACATGTCACGTCTTCAGCTGATCTGGTGCAGGCATGGCCGACCTGGCATAGGTACAATCGACCTGATGCAGTAGTAGCATGAATCCCGTGCACAGTATCATCAGGTGTAGGTGCAGGTGCATGCACGGTGCTCGAGGACCTTAGGACAACGTGAGGCCATATGTTACTTCAGCAAAGGACGTCGGCAACATAAAAGACCAAGGTACGCTCGACCTCCAATGGATAGATATAAAAGCTACCCCTGTGTATGGCATTGAGGGGGCTCTCATGTAAAAAAAATCTCTCTACATTCTGAATACTCAGACCATCTCGGTCAGGGTACTAACTTGATCATCGGAGGGGCCACGTCGGGTGCTCCCATTCCGACTAGACCTTCGTGCAGGACTCCACTGGAACCTCCGAACAAGAGCATCCCGAGATGCACATTCGAGACTCAGCAGACCTCTTTAGAGCTTTCTCGCATCTTCCCAACCGACGTAGATGAGCTTATGCACACGAATGGAACTAAACTGTGCTGACTCCTCGATCATGACATAAAGTTCCACAACAAGTATCTTACGCTTCGAGAATAGAAAGGCACTACTAGAAAATTAATATTTTATACTATATAATCATTTTAATTTTATTTTATATAGTTCCAATCTCAGATTTATCATTGAAATCTGGCGAACGTTCATTCTGTCCTAAACAAAAAAATTTTAGTTCTACACATTGCTGGGTTCAACCTAACGTGATTTAGCTCATTAACTAAGCATATTGTAATAATAAAATGCCTTCTGGATATAACTTAATGCAATTTACAAAACACGTACCAGTTTTCCAATGGCATGTTGTATTTTAAAAGATTGTGATGGTGATCACGTCAACATAAATTAAGATATCTAATACTACTTTTTCTTAGGCAAAGGTAAGTATTGAGCATCAACTAAGCAGATGGATGACCGACTTTTGAAAGGTAATCAAACAACTTAGACCTGACATCTTTTTTTAATCACCCCACATAGCATTAATATATATATCTATAGATTAGACAAAATGCTATTCAAATCTTTGTAGATGGAGGCCACATTTTTTATGCAGAACAAAACAAATGAGCTGCATGGCATTTCATGCTCTTGGCATGGCTGTCTCCCTCACAAGATCTATCTCTCAACAAGTTTCCAGACAGACCATCAAACACACCATTTTCTGGTCAGAATGAAAAGTTGACTTAAAAGCCTACAGTTTCCAAACTTAGAAGGTGCCAAGATTTGGGTTATCACTCCACAAGAGAATCCAATACTCCATTGATCAAGGAAAGACAACTGGTGTTTAACGAAACAGAGTAAAAGCCAGTTATTGTGTTTGTGTATGGTAGGAAAAGAATTGTATTTATGTTGGCCTTCTTCTGCTGTGCCTTTCTCGATCACTGCCTTTGTGTTTGCCCTCCAAAACTTCTACACCAAGATCTGGCTAATCATTCTTATTGAGCTAAAGCAATGCACAAGTGGTATAAATCCTCCTCTGGTTTTCTTTTCTTTTTTTTTTCTCTGTTTATCTTCTGTGATTTTTTTTCTCTCCTTTTTTCTTTCCTGTCTAATGATGATCTGTTCATCATGTTCTCAAATTGTCTCATTTTCTTCTTTTAAGCTTTCATTTATGATACAATCTTTGGAAAAGACCAACATTGATCAAGAAATTTCTGCTTTCTTTTATGACTCAGGAACTTTGTTTAAGAATGATGCTTTTGGTTGTGGATTTATTCTTTGCTTCATAGGCTTACCGCTCTCTTTGTACTGTACATCTACTGCTCGTACCTTTCTGTGGGTTGCAGTCGCAAGATGAAGAAGCCTCCCGTTTTCCCCAAAGATAAAAATGGCAACTGCCATGCGATTGGTTATGATGATCTCCGGTCGGGCTTCTCAAAGGTACTTGTTTGCTCGCACTTTCTGTCGTCCTTAGAGTTGCCACTGGTGCAAGAGAATTGCTCTTTCATGATCTGTCACGCTGGTGAAAGATGAATATAAGATCGAGGAGTCGTAAATCTAAATGCATATATGTCCGAGTTTTCTCCAGTCTCCAAAGGAAGAGGAGCAGAGTTCATTCATTCTTGTTCTTAGAACTGAACTGTTTAATCTTTGATGTTATTCTGTTGCCATGTTAATTTTTCTGATCAGATCGTCGAAGAAGGAAGAAATCAAGCAAAAGACAGAGAATTGTCACTGCCAAATTCTGACTCGTTCAAGAAGAAGGTGGGGATGAAAGAAAGAAAGAACAAGACATGGAAGAGGTCGCTATCCTCCTGGTTCAAGTTTCAGAAGAAGAAGGCAGCAGAGGGAGCACCACCGACAACCGAGTTCTCCAAGGGCTCGAATCCTTTGGATACAGAGCGCAGTTTGTTCTCAGGTCCATTGTTTGGAAATAGTAGAAGATTTGGAATGGTTCAGCAACACAATCGGTTCGCTGCTTCAGGACCTCTTGCTTGCTGCTTCACTCCTACAAGAGCAGAAGAAACTGAGGTGCCTTACATGCACTTTGGCAATCACAACAATGCTATGGGAACTCAGGTGTTTGGTCCTGTTTACCTGGTAACCTAAGCCATGAAGAGGCTCACCTCAGAAGAACACGAGCATGAATGCCACTTATTCAAGCTCATGTGTGTAGTTGATAGATTATAATTCCATAACAGTGGAGGAACTGGAGAGGTTGTTGTTCTTGTGGTTTTGCTGGTTTCACAGTTTCTGCTTGAAATGCATCACTGATCTTTAAACCGATGGCCACTGGTTACTGAATTGCTTTGATTGAGATATCAGAACAGTTCATGTTCATAAACAGTGGCTTTTTGGTGGGTGTCAGTTGAAATCTGCATTCCTGTGTGTGTCTGCTTGAGTTTGTGCAAGAAATACTGTGAGAAAGATTTGGAATGTTTGATTGCAGCAACCAATGCTGACAGCTGATGTAGCCCTCTCTAAGATTTGGTATGTTTTATTAGAAAGATCACAATCCAGCTCATAAGATAATTTTTTTATAAATTTTCTTTCAAGATATGACTCCATTCTCGAAACCTAAATCAAATCTGACAGAATCCATTAAGATTTGGTAGCAGATATGATCCAACTCTAAGATAAGTATCAAGTTTTTTTTTTTCTTCATGTATACATTATTCAATCAATTTTCTTCCAGGATTTTGACACCAGTCCCAAAGCCTAATTCGATTTTAGTGGAACCCATTAAGATTTCATAGTAGATCCAATTCTAAGACAAGGACCAAATTGTTTTCATCTAGATATTTCTTTATCAATCTGGTATCTTTTGACAAAGTTATTTAAGGTTGATAGGATCAACCCTTTTCTTCTTTTTTTTTTTTATCATGCTTTTGATTCCTAAAAAGCAATTTTCTCAATTTTATTTAAAAATGTCTTTCTTTGGTCGTATCATTCCTAGGTATTTTATATTTTATACTAACTACGTTTCATAAATCATATTTATCTTTCCATAATGCAGTATGTGACATGCCTTAGCGATAAAATTCAGACCTTTATGTTTTTGTATGACAATGAGCTGAAATAAGTTTCAAGTTGACCTGACGGCAAGCATAAGTTGACCAAGTATCACACCGAGCAACACAGCAAGGCTCAAAACACTCACAAATCATGTTTTAAACTTCATAAATAAGTTTTAAAGCTACAAATGAAAGTTTTCTCCAGTTCATAGAGATCTAGTCATTCAACTACAGAGAAAAACTAAGAACAGAAAAGGGGTACAAAAGAGGATCTTCAACCAAACCGTCGAGTCTCTACACGATATCACGATGTTGTAAATTTTGCAGTATCAGGTATCATGTGAGCTTGGAGATCAAAAGACAATTGTTTCTTGGCACACTTGTTTGCAAGCCCAATGAAATCTTAGACTAGCTTTGTCTTCGAAAAGTCCACCCCCGGGTGCTGCACAAAGCAAAGACGATCGAAATCTCAATGAGATTCAAGGCAAGCAGGTAGACAAAAGGTGGATAGGAGAAATGTTAAGGGAACAGAGATGCTTGTTCACCTGGGCCATAAACTGCTTGAGCATGTCTTGCTTCTGAATCTCATCACTTGTTGGAAGACCCCTGGCTTTCTGTTGCTGGTCAAACTTCAAAAGAAAAAGGGAAAGAACAAAAAAAATTAAGAGTCATGCTAGAACAGTGCAAGAAGATAAAATCGTAGTAGCGATATTTAAGTGCCATGAACTTCTTGCCATAGTTCAACAAAGAAGATAACTATTTACTGCATATATCAGAAATGAATTTAACCACCGCCATAGGTACCCGGTAGATCCCAACAAATTGAATTTTTTACAAACTTAGGCAAAAATTGAGACATTCCAAAGTGATGATATCGATGACTCATAGCATGACATCAAAGAGACGTTACGCAGGTGGAGGCACAAGTAAATTCAAGCATTGGAAAAACACATATGCTTTGGTGTCCGAACACAATACAGAGGATTTTCGACGATGAGGCCCAGACAAAAAACACTATTAAATCAAGGAAAACAATCCTCCATAAATCAGGATAACATTCACATATGAGATGATTTTATCGTAGATTGAGAAAGACTTTACCATCATTTTCTCTACGACCTGCCGAGTTTCAGAATCCAGATCAGACAACTTGCTACTCTCGGGTTGTACTTTCTGTAAATCAACTTCAGGCTCACCCTTTACCATGCACTTCCACCAGTCCTTGTTATTTTGCTTGGTCAGAAGTATAGAAATGAAATTTCTATCCTCTGTACGACAACACCAAATACTTATAAATCATAAGAACACTTGAATACATAGCACCAGATGCAGTTGCATAAGCATACCTATGCTCCAGAAGCACTCTTCTGCCTTCACTGATTGGTAAAAATCACCCTGGAACAATTATGACATAGAACATGTAAAATATAAGAAGAAAAAAGAGCTTCTGTCAACAAAATCTTCTCAATGCAGTGTTATACAAAAATTTGTCACGTATATAATGAACTCACTATCTGGAGACTTACATCAATAATCAGAGGTTGTCCCTTTAACCCGACCTTCATATGGGTCTTCTTTATCTCACAAGTTACAAACTTTGATCTTGTTCCCTGAGGGACTGGAATATTGACAGTCACTTCTTGAAGCGTTTGAGTCCAGGAGTAGTCATCAAAGTCCAGACCATTTCCAGAGTTTGGCTCTGTAGAACAAAGTACAGTTATGGTTCTTCATGGATGAAAGCTTAAAAGCATATAAATAGCAGTCGAAGGCTTCAAGAATCAGAAAAATGATACATGAAAACTTTGATCTTAAAGTTTTCCAGGTTCGAATTGCAGACCTTAAACAAGATAGCTTTTCCCTGTAAGTCCTCACATTAGAACTATGGTTCCATCTGAAGGAAAAGATTTCCCAAGATGTCATACAATTTCTGATGACACTTATAAACTTTTTTGTACCGACTTATAAATTCGCCCAAATTGCTACCAACTGAAACTTTCGGTGAAGGAAGCGGATTGACTGAGTGAGAAAATATGCAGAAAATTGAAAAAAACATTCAACTAATGTGTCTTTCTGTTCCTATTGATAATTAAGTGGTTATTAAATTATTCAAATAGAATGAATGCATCATTCACAGTGCTATCACTTGTCCATCTATCTTTGCTCGTGTCAAGCACGACCTGAATACAAACACCTTTAGCAATCATAAGGCACCTTTTTCTTTAGCACAATGCCTTCGGTGCCGTATACTAAGACTTTGCTCGGTGGCATCACCATAAAATTAAATGAGCAAACACCAAAAAAGCGCCAAGAGTATACGAAAAAAATCAAGGATCCCTACCAAAAATCTAATTTTGCATCTCCACACAAGTCTCGTCCAGTTAATCTTTAACCTTCTTAATCTAATTTAGCCAAGTTTGGTGTGTTATATATACCATACGAGAAAACAAGTAACCTCTTCCCAAGGCAACATGAACACAATTAAGGATTGTGCAGTCAAGGGTCATGGAATTAAGGATTTCAAAAAGAAAGAAGCGAGCTTACTTCGCAAATTGTTCTTCTCCTCAGCCTCGGCTGCCGCAACCACCTCTTCCTGATGACGATTCTTCTGTGCCTCGTCCGCGGCCCTCTTCTTCAGCATTTCCTCTGCGTCGAACTTCTCCTTGGCAGCGGTCACCGCCTTCACGACCTCGCCCGCGGCGGCCTCGTCCTTGAAGAACTCAGTCCGCTGCCTGACGAGGTCGATCGCGGCCTCGAGGAAGGGCATCGGCCCCCGCTTGGCGAGCACGGAGGCCAATGCATCATCGTCGGCATCGGCCCAAGAAGAAGAGGACGGCTGCTGTCGAGCCTCTTCTTCGATATCTGAGATGACGGCCATGGCGATGATGCCGGGCGAAGGGAGGAAGCAGAGCAAGAGAAAGCACGAGAGACGTGGATGGGTTGGGAGGTCGGAGGGTTTTATAGAGGCGCGGAGAAGTCGCGTCGGGAGCTGAGAAGAAATCCCGCGAAGCTTAATCGGATCCCACATGCGGATCCGAATCATCTTTTACCCATTCTCCTACCCGTCTTATGACTTGACGAGATATGCGGCCCACATGTGGGTCCCCCTATGTGCCAAATCCAATGGGGACGGGTGTGTCCACTTTTGCCGACATTTGTGACCCATAACGGGTCGGACTTTCCTGTGTGGGTATATTTATTTATTATTTAGACACCCAAAAGTCTATATATATTGACTTTAAATCGAAAAATACTATATATTTATTAATTTAGAAAATATGTGATTTTTGTGAGAAATAAAAAAGAGGAAGTAATGATTTAGGGTGAGTATCATTCCAAAACTAGGAAGTATTTAATAGTCCTTCTAAAACCGACCAACTATTTTCTTACTCCTATTCATGTAAAAGCTTATAAGAAACCATTTGAATATTGAATTAAATTAGTAAAAAAATGAGCTATAAATAGCTATTCAATAGAAATGATTAACTTCATAATGTTTTATAACATAATTGTAACCATTTTTATTATTTTCTTAATTAAAAAATAAAATATGGCATGCATCTCAAACCCTGGTGGGTAGAATTTCCCAATATTCTAACCAACCATTGTGTCATTTTCGTCGACCACAATCACAATAATCACTCGGGGCCCTTAGTGGTGTCGTCATCTGTTATCATCGAAAATGTAATTAGGATATTGAAAAATATCTTTTTACACATCATTTAAATGTCAGAAAATGATGTTACAATAAATGAAATTAAATATTTCACTTTTATAATAATAAAAATTTTAATATAATTTTTTTAAGTATAAAGATCTAGACGCTAAAGAAGTCTCGTTACATCAAATTATTTATAATTAGTCTCAAGTTGTAAGTATTGATTGGACTCTACACATCAAGTTCTAGTTAGTCCAAAATAATAATCATATCTTCAATATACCTTTTATCCTTATCGATAAATTTTGAAGGTTATAAATTAAAAATTTTAATTTAAATATTTTTAACTTAAATATTATAATTTTTTGATTAGTCATATGACATGATCGATCGAGAGGTGCATTTTTGGATTTATATATGAGATGAAAGGAAATATTAATTGATTTTATATCATATTAGAAATTCAAATATATTTATTTCTTAAGAATTAAGAAATAAATAATGATATTTTAGATGTGTACTCTATATCGCTTTTCAAATTAATGATACAATCTTCACAGGTGTGTCCACTTTTATCTAGATTTGTGATACATTTATTTATTATTTAGGCACCCAAAAGTCTATATATATTGACTTTAAATCAAAAAATACTTTATATTTATTAATTTAGAAAACATGTGAGTTCTGTGAGAAGAAAAAAGTAATGATTTAGGATGATTACCATACCAAAACTAGGAAGGATTTAATTGACCTTGTAAAACTGACCAACTATTTTCTTCCTCCTATTCATGTAAAAGCTTATAAGAAACCATTTGAATATTAAATTAAATTAGTAAAAAAAAGAAAGCTATAAATAGCTATTCAATAGAAATGATTAACTGCATAAATTTTTATAACATAGTTGTAATCCTTTTTATCATTTTCTTAATCAGAATAGTCAAATATGGTACACATCTCAAACCCTAATGAGTAGATTTATATAATACAATTATAATCAGATTTATCATTTTCTTAATCCGATTAGAATCACGTTATATAAATCTACCCACTAGGGTTTGAGATGTGTATCATATTTGACTTTTCCGATTAATAACATGATAAAAAGGGTTACTAGTTTAATTTAATATTCAAAGAAAATAGTTGGTTGGTTTGACAAGGACTATTAAATCCTTCCTAGTTTTGGAATAGTAATCACCCTAAATCATTATTTCCTCTTTTTTTTCTCACAAAAATCACATGTTTTCTAAATTAATAAATATAAAATATTTTATCATTTACTTAATTTGAAAAGTGATATATGGTACACGTCTAAATTATCATTATTTATTTCTTAATTCTTAAAGACCCTCATAAGAAATAAATATATTTGAATTTCTAATATAGTATAAAATCAATTAATATTCCCCTTCATCTCGTATATAAATCCCGAAATGCACCTCTCGATTGATAATGCCATATGACTAATACAAAATTGTAATATTTAAGTTAAATATTTAAATTAAAATTTCTAATCTAGAACATTCAAAATTTATCGATAAGAATAAAATATATATCGAAGATATGATTATTATTCTGGACTAACTAGAACTTGATATGCGGGATCCAATTAATGCCTACAACTAAAGATGATACTAATTATAAATAATTTAATGTAGTTATACCTCTTTAGCATCTAGATTCCTATAAGAAAAATTATATTAGAATTTTTATTATTATAAAAGTGAAATACTTAACTTTATTTATCGTAACACCATTTTCTGGCATTAAAATAATAGGTAAAAAATAATTTCAATATCCTAGTTATGTTTTTGATGACAAGAATGACATAATAGTTGGTGAGAATGTTACGGACTTCTACCCACTAGGGTTTGAGATGTGTACCATATTTAACTTTTTCGATTAATAAAATGATAAAAAGGGTTATTATCAAAATTTATCCACTTAATCATTTCTATTGAATAGCTGTTTATAACTTCTTTTTTTAACTAATTAGTCTAATAACATTTTCATCCAATTTTAAAACTTGGTCTATAAACCGACATATTTTAAAAATTTTATTGATCATGTTAAAGTTGTAAATAAAGAGAATAAAACTAAATCATAAGTAAGGAGCAAGTAAAAGAGGTAAACCAATTTATAGTAGTTTGGTCTCCTCCAACTTCGTCTACTCCCAATTCTTCTTATCTCGATGCCATCGACTTTCACTATTGATTTTTTTTTTTCAATAAGCGAAGATAAACTATCCTTGTTACAACTCTCCTTTTTCAGGTTATGGAGATAATATTCATATTCTTTTTTTACACAAGCTCTCTCATATCCTACAACTTAAAATTATAACTAAACTCAAGAGGAGGAGACTAACACTATGCTCAAAACAAGAGTTTATAATATTTTTTTTGCTTAGGAATATATGATCTATAAACCAAAACCCAAGTGGGGTATTTATAGACCCCAAAAGCTTTCAAGAATGGAGCCAAAACTTTATATCCTCAAATTTTTGGGGTACGAGCGATATTAATATTGGCACCATATAATAATATCGTCGTAATGGGGCTGTGATTATTAACTCTAATAGTACTACCACTAGAAATTCTTACAAGCACAAAACAATGCTTGTTAGCTAATTCAGGCAGTATTACTACCTAGGCCTGGGGTACCACTGCCTAAGCCTACTTTAGGCTATATGTTTGGCTTCTAATAGGCCCAATTCGGCCCAGCCTTAAGTCTATTGGTTTTCTTCACAAGTTGATTCTTTCAATCCTCAAATTGACTCAAAATGATATCGATTAAGAATTTAATAAATTAACCACATATCTAACATATTTATAAAGCTTACAACATGTTGTACTCTCTTCTGGCATGTCGTCTGATTATCTGACACTTCGTCCAAATCTCTATACATCACTCTTTCCTTCAGTATATCACTCATTCTATCGGTATGTAGACTTTCTCATGACATCCTATTTTTCGATGCAATATCCAAACCTTCTCGCATAATGCCTAAACCTATATCTAGAAGTTTGATCTCCGACACATTGACCAATCCTTTAGCTCGATGTCGAATTTTCAATATAATAATTTTTTAAACATAACAATCAACTCTCCTACTCAATAGTTGGCCCTTTAGTGATCCAAAATCTATGATCAAAGTATTTTCTATATCACTGATCTTAAAAATATAGTTAGTCTAATATTTTTTTTCAGTATATCACTCATTCTATCGGTATGTGGACTTTCTCATGACATCCTATTTTTCGATGCAATATCCAATCCTTCTCGCATAATGCCTAAACCTATATCTAGAAGTTTGATCTCCGACACATTGACCAATCCTTTAGCTCGATGTCGAATTTTCAGTATAATAATTTTTTAAACATAACAATCAACTCTCCTACTCAATAGTTGGCCCTTTAGTGATCCAAAATCTATGATCAAAGTATTTTCTGTATCACTGATCTTAAAAATATAGTTAGTCTAATAAACTCATCAACTGATTTCATGATCAAAATCCATGATTCAACACTTGTCTCTTTCGGTGCTCAACATACGTAAGAGTGAAAGAAAGATGAGGGATATAGAATGATGTGAAGATGCTAAGCATGCTCATCCTTCTTCCCTCTTGCACTTGCTTAGTGGTGAAAGACGGAAGAAGAATGAAAGATCGGGGAAGGGGGGAAGAAGGATGAGCACCACCCTTTCCTACATCATTATCAGCGTCGACGTAGATGTAAAGCGACATCGCTCTGCATCTACATCCGTATCGGGGCCAATGTAACATCTGCATCTGTATTAGTGCCAATGTAGATGACAAGTAGCTCTTTCGCCGTTCTGTATTTGTGTTGGTATTGACGTAGTTGTCAAGTGACACCGACGTAGATGCAGAGCGTCAATATCTACATCATCATATTTTCTATCTTCATTTGCCTCACCTCTTGTCGTCACTCTCTTTTCTCATCCACAATAGTCATCCATGACCCCTAACAACACTGTCGTTCCATTGAAAACGTAATTAGAATATTAAAATTATCTTTTTACCCATCGTTTATGTGTCATTTCTGCTAGTACATATATTCCATTGGTATAAATAATGCATTAGGATAGATGGAGTCAAATATTTGTTTTATAATTATAAAGATTTCAATATAATTTTTTAAATTCTAGAAACGATAATGTTAAGACGATCTAACTAGAAGTGATAATATATAATTAGCCTATCTTACTTGTTTTACATATCACATTAGGACAATATATTAATAAAATATTTATTTATTAAATCAGTAAACAAGACTGAGGCCATACAAAGAAGCTAATAAATATTCTTACATATAGATGCTATATAAGTAAACAAGACTGGTGCTATATAATGAGGTCATTTGGAATTGACTAAACAAACACAATATGGGGCATGCTTTTGACACCGTAAATGAATAATATGTATTGACTTAATCGTCATAAGGGGATTTACCAGATGTAATCCTACCATAATCTTTTGGAGGAACGAAAGAAGTAAAATTATCTCCCGTTTACTGTACTTACTTTTCTCTTTCAAATGTGATAATACTAAAAAAAAAAAAAGAGTTAATTTAGATTAATTCCATAATATCGGGTGCGTGATCAAGATTGAAATATTAGATAAAAAAAATGAACCTATAAAACATCACAATAATATATTCTCTGCATAATAATTGTCATTCATATCTGAGTCGAGTGCTTTCTCAATTCGATCTTGTCATCTAGAATGATGTGTCCACAAATTGGTTACATCCTTTCCTTCATGATGACTACATATAGTCACATCTTCAAAGGAATCACGTCTTTGAGCCAATCGAAACCCAATTTAGCATAAGCCGCCAAGTTGATAGCTTTATTGTCACATCAAGTAGGATGTGTCTTTTAAGTCAGTCATATCATTAAAAAGTTATTTGTATTTATAAGATAATGGTAGTGTCTTTTAAGTGAGTCATATTCTTAAAAATATATTTATATTTTTAAGATGATTGTAATGATAAGTTAATTATATGCTCATGACAATCATGATTTCAAGATGACTAGATGGTTAAAGATATTCAGATCTAATTTACATGTCTTTAAAAATATATATATTGATGAAGTCAACCACAAGTCATCTCCACAAGATGACTAGTTTACAATCCCCTTCACACATAAACTGCTACTTCAAAAATCTATCTTAAAGAGTTGAATATCATTTATACTACAACAATCAACCATATAATATCAATGGAATGCTAACCCAATGAGTTGTAACTTTATATTTCTCAGGTTCGGTACATGATTTAAAAGATCCTACTTATGATTTGATGGTACTCATAATGGTTTCTAACATTAACTACATATATATATATATATATATATATATATATATATATATATATATATATATATATATATATGCTATCAAACACTTAACTCTTTGTTAATATAAATTATGTCTGATAGATTCAACATTTAGCTTAATGCTTTGCATCTAAACTGGCTTAAGTATCAAATGGGTACATCCCCTCTCTAATTTTGTAAGTCCAGACTTAGGCTTTCTACTCATTTATGGCATTAGTACAACTTGAGACTAACTTAAAAGTTGATCTCGATTAGCAAGCTTCAAACCATTATCTATGTGGAACAATCAAAATTTGATCTCGATATACTAGTATAAAATAGTATCATCATACTCATATGATCATGTATCATTTTATATGTATATATCATCATTATTGTATTTGATGTGCCTATTAATATATATATATATGTATATATGACTATTAGTTGATTTAATGAGTTTGAATCACTAGTTTAAAGTATTTAAAACAAAGTTAATGATAATATGGCCATCCCAGGAAATCAAATGTAAGATCATGTATGGGCATTACATAGATATGCACAGTTCTTGTGCACAGAACAGTAAGGCATGCGGTGGTGTGTCTTGTTCATGTCTGCATGGACATGGAAAGGCTTTGCATGGTTTACAAGAAAACAATCTGAAATCAAAGTGAAAGGAGAGTGTTTGTTCCCACTTCCACACCATCAAGTTTGTGCATGCCTTGTTGTTTCTTGTGTGACAGTGGTGATATCTTGAGCTACCTCAGAATCCAAGCAGATATCTAACACCACATGAGAAGTGTGCAGCCCTCACAATGGAATCTACCACATGAGAATAGCTCATGTCCAGCCATCTATCTGGGCATCAAGAGAATGGCTCTGAGAAAACTAGACCGAGACAAGATTTCATGATGTATCTATCTAATGGTGAACTTGCTTTGTGGACTATGATCTCATCCTTTTTCCATGGTCAAAAGGAACCAAAAAGACATGGATCTTAAAAGCTTTGGAGGCCAAAGCTTACAAGTGTTCAAATGGTTGACATTGCAATGTCTTCAGAGGCCGCCATGCTTGTAAGGCAAAGCTTTTATAGTTTGATATGCTTGCAGAACCTTACTTCTCCTCCTCTCCTTTTACAAAGCTTTTGTTGCTTACTGTGGCAGGACACTGTGTTCTGATGAAGAGTGATACCTAACTCAAGAGACACAGCAATGCTTCCATTTCCATTTGATCATTGTTTCCAACTAGCAATTCCAAGACATTATTAACATATTAGATTGTGCTTGTTTGAAGACTCTCTGCTGCAACATGAAACTGGAAAGCAGAAAAACATTCAATTTTCTCATGAACTATGGAGTGTCACCTTATTTTCTTAAGATTTATTGGCATCAAATTACTTGTCCAACTTTTATGTTGGCTGGAACATGCACTTGGTGATGGTGCTGCCATTTTCTGCATTGCTAGGGGAAAAAATGATGCATCTCAAGAACAGGGATGAATAGGCTTCTTCTCTAATTATTTTTCTTTATCCAGCTACTGTGGGCCAAATTGCTGAAAGATTGGATCGAAATGCAAAGAAAGAGATATCTTCTGCAAGCATTGACATTCCTTCGATTTAAGATGGTGAAAGTTGTTGGCTTCCATCATCCTTGAGAAAAAGATGCAGCACCAAGTGATAAAGACAGAATCCCTGTCATCAATGTCTGCCAAAAGTCCTTTGTCTCTTTGAACCATATGAAAGCCACACCTGAAATATGTTATCCTACTTTGTTACTCATTTTCTTAATTTATCACCATGATACTGGATGATCACTGATATTATACAATAAGAAAAAGTTGCAACAGCAGTCAACACATGAACCTATTTGCACAGGAAGCAGTCCCACAAATTGGCACAACAACATCAACTGTCAAGCTCCAGGGCACCATATATGAACTCCATCCACCCAGGCTTAGATGGTCTCCACAGTGGTCAGATACATGGCTCACCAAATGCAGAAGCAATTCCCCAACTTTTTAGAAGTTGGGAACTGTAGGCCATCAACAGGAAGAACTTGGTCTTCAGGGGAGGAAATCAAAAAGGATCTTGGGGCAGTAACAAGCACCTTCTCTTTATTCCCTATGATCTCTTTGTCCCCAGTGCTTTTGAATCAAAGGACCTCCTTAGTGAAAGATAGGAGGAGAGATTACCTACTGAGACCCATATTTTAAATGAATGGAAGTCCTGCTTAACAAATCAATTTCATGATATAGCTGTTTCAACCAGAAATATTTCATAATGTAGCAGCTAAGTGGGAAAGTTTCACCCACCAAATCCACTCAAGGAGATCTTCTCTCTGGTCAATGCAGCAGCAATCATGGCCTTTAAAGAGTACAACAAATATTTTGTCAAGGAATGGCCTTCTTTGTCTCTTGAAGGAAATCAAATGGTGTTGGCACTTTGGTGGTTTCATCAGACACTAGTAACTCAGAATTCTCTGCTTTACATGCACTATGGTAAGAGCTGCTAATTAGCTTCTCTCAGGAAAAGGGTTTGCTAATGATGCCATATTGGCTCAATTGATGTCATTAGTTTCCATTCCAGAATGACAGCTGAAGCTTTCTCTTTAAGGATTAAGAATCAATTAAGAATCAATTGTACAAATGCATGTACAGTGCTTTTAGGTGCAAGCTCCTTCTGGCATGTGCAATGCATAAGAGCAAAAGGTAAACCTGGTGAAGGCATTTTTCTTGTGGCAATTGACTGGTAATTGATCTTGATGTTCTTGGTGAGGGTCACATGATCACACAAAAAAATGCTGTAATAGCTGGACTATGCATTTGGCTTTGGAATGACCATACCTAGCAAAGTGTCAAACTAACCTTCTTAGTTCAACTCAAATGATATCTAGCAACATGCATTTCTTGAGTTTTAATATCTAAAGAGAACAGTAAAAGATACTCTCATTCTAGCATGCCCCTGGAGACTTTTTAAGTCCTCCAAAAAGCTTATGAAAAAGTAACAGGACATCGATGACAACAGATTTCAATCCAGATCAAGCTGAAACATTGGATCAGATACATAACATATACAAACATTCCATTTTCTTTGTTTCCTATTTAAATTGCAAAGGGTGAATACTTTGATCCAGTCTTTTTCTCAATTGCAAAAAGGGTGAAGTCTCATTTATACCTTTAGCCAAAGAAAAAACTGAAGAAGGTATCAACCATGATCATGGCAAACCAAAACTTGGAAGGAAGCAGAGTTCTATTGCTATATAACATGGAGGACCCACATCCTTATGCTTGAAGAAAAAAGAATACTACTGACAAAAAAAGCTGTATTAGCCACTGCCTGGAGGTTGTATATAAATTCTTGAATTCATTACTGAATACTGGATCATGATAGACACTCCTTCAAGTGGTAGAAAGAGTGGAGTGGAAGGTCCCAAATGTGTGGTGAACTACTAAAGCTGAGATCATAGTAGAGAAAGTTAAACAACTGTGGATTAGTGACCAAGCAAAAGTGCCACAAAAAGAGTGGTGGTTGGAGAAAGACAATCATTAAAGTAATTAAAAGCGAGACAGTTGGTTATCGACAGTTAATCGTGCTATTTGTATTAAACCTTCTTAAGTACAAGGTTTCTAAAGGTCATTGGTGATAGATTGGTGCTGGTGAAGGAGCAATGACTACCAAAACTTCTAACATCTATCAGTCTTGGGGTTGATATGTTGCAGCTGCACACAAGAACCTGATATGATACTTCTTCAGGACTTTCTGCTGATTGTTACCTTTATGTAGCATCTGGTGCCTACCAGTGGAGTGGATTTGCATCAAAGCCAGATAATCTAGTTCTGTGGTTACTGCTCTGCCAAATAGTGTTGTTGCTGATACTCTTGAAGTTAAATCTTTCTGACTGCATCTGTTATCAAGAGCAGGTTACCAAATTGGTGAAATGGATACTGATCTAACTTCAACATAAGCAAGAGACAACAGCACCTTGAGATGCTGCTTGCTTTCTCTTTTTCTTAATCAGCACATCAAAGAACGTCGTATGTCTGTAGATTGATCTAACAAATCTGATGAGAAACTTAGCTGCTAAGGTTCCTGTGAGAGTGAACAGAATGAGACAGAAAGCAGTGCCCTTGGTGGGGGTTTTGTGAACACTCAACAACATGAAAGTTCCATGCATGTCGCTATAAGCAATGCCATTTTCCTTTATTTTCTTCATATTTGTTCTCTTTATGTGAGTTTTGGGTGATTCACCTCTCAAAAGTTACCTTCAAAACCACATGATTTCAATTCCTACACCAACTTCTTCATCAAGAAGTTTGGTTGGCAGCATGCTGCTCTGGTTTCACTGAGTCATTCTGCTGGAACAATGAAAAAGGTAGGTGAAAACATGAATTCTACCACTTCAAACATCTATTTAAGCCCCCCTTCGTCTCCCTACATTCCTTCCTCAAAGAAAGATCATCGATTTCTTCTCTTCCTTCATTCTTGTCCCCCACCTCACGCTCTTTCTGTTCCAGGTATCATTTGTTTCCTCTTATCCTCCACTGATCATTACCTTAGTCTTGGAGGTTACGGACATCTTTTCGCTTTGCAGGAGAATGGCTCTTCTTGGTCTTGTTCTGGTCGCCTTGTCCTCACTGTTCTATGTTGCATTTGGGTATGGTTATGGAGGCGGGTGGTCTGGCGCTCATGCTACCTTCTATGGAGGAAGTGATGCCTCCGGCACGATGGGTGCGTTCCAGAGTAGAAGAAAGAGCCTGCTATCGATTTGTCATGCGAGAGTAGTGTGCTCACTGAGCTGCTGAGTTCTTTTGGCGTGCAGGTGGGGCTTGTGGCTACGGCAACCTCTACAGCCAGGGCTACGGGACGAACACCGCGGCTCTGAGCACCGCCCTCTTCAGCAATGGCCTCAGCTGCGGCTCCTGCTACGAGCTCAGATGCGTGGACGATCCACAGTGGTGCCTTCCAGGATCCATCGTTGTGACCGCCACCAACTACTGCCCACCCAACTACGCCCTCCCCAACAATGCCGGGGGGTGGTGCAACCCTCCTCTCCAGCACTTTGACCTCTCCCAGCCTGTCTTCCTGCACATTGCTCAGTACAGGGCTGGAATCGTGCCTGTTGCTTACAGAAGGTTGGTGTTTCTGATTCATAAGCAGCACACCTCTTACATCGTAGTAAACTGTTCTGTCCCGATGTGTCGATTGTTATAAGTTCGTTCCTTCTGCTTCTTTCCTCCTCCGTGGCCGCGTCGTCTCTACCTTCTCCTTGTCTGTGTTCTGAGAGGACATTCGCTTCGTCTTGGACTGCAGAGTGCCATGCAGAAGAAGAGGGGGAATCAGGTTCACCATCAATGGCCACTCCTACTTCAACCTGGTGCTCATCACCAATGTGGGGGGAGCAGGAGATGTGCATGCCGTGTCCGTCAAAGGGTCCAGCACTGGGTGGCAGGGCATGTCCAGGAACTGGGGCCAGAACTGGCAGAGCAACACCTACCTCAATGGCCAGGCCCTCTCCTTCAAGGTCACCACCAGTGATGGTCGCTCTGTGGTCTCCTACGATGTGGCTCCTGCTGCTTGGTCTTTTGGCCAAACCTTCAGTGGTGGCCAGTTCGCTTAACCTGCCATCCTTTCTTTACACAGGGAGGTAGTAATGCAGCATGTAGTATAGCAGCACCAGCTGAGAAGAGCTTGTTTTGCTTTGGCTCTTCGACTTATTCAGTATATAGCTTTAGACTGAGCTTGAAGGAGAAGAAAGGGATGGGGATTTCTTCTCCTTTTGGGAAGAAGTTGGCAGCGGTGGTGGACTCTGACCACCCGCCAAGTTGCAGATGGGTCAACTCCTCCTTTTTGGTTTCTCATTTCCTTTTCCTGTTTCCTTGATGTCAGCAGCTTGGAAGATGAAGTTCCTCTGAGGAATCACTTCAATTAGCTGTTTGCTTGAGAGTTGTAATATTGAGTCTTGTGTATGGAAGTGATGAACTGAGACTTCCAATCTAGTAATGGAGATCATATTATCTTCTGAGCTTTGCATTGACACTTAACAATCTGCTTAGATTTCCTTGAGAATGAACCTTGTCTTGGCATTGCATGGTTTGTATCTTAAAAAGTTCAATGTGGCAAGTCATGCATCAGGGAATCACCAGTTTAATACTACTACCAAGGATTAGACATTCTGAGACTATTTGTAAATTCCTGAAGCACCATCATTTTGCTATTTGACCTAGTTAGCTATCAGATGGAGTGCTCAGAGATTTAAGAGAACAAGCTGGTTGGTGACAAGGTAGCTGAGTGAATTAATGGTAGGGGGGTTGGATAACCTGGGTTTCTAATTTAATGAATCAACAAGTGGATCTATTTTGAGATTGATGCAACACTGAAGAAGCAGCACAGTCTCCTAAGATCACTGACAGAATCCATAAAAAGCCTGGCCATTAAATGCAAATGCTCATCTCATATCTACCTCCCATCCATCATATAAAAGCACAACAAACATTAACCCCAATGATTGTATGAAACTATTTTGGTTTGCCCTCATGAAGGAGATCTTACTCTCACTTTGATTTTTTAGAGGATTGGACAATGATAAGGTTAGAATTTTTTTGATATCATAAAAGTTTCTCACTGAAATGGTCGACTGATCCATATTCTCTTGAATTTTTAGAACTTGGACAACAAAGAGAGCAGCATTCTTTTGAGTGCATTCAATTGTTCAAGTCTGTGCTAGGAGAATGAGACTACCATGATATGCTCAGCTATAAAAGTTAATTTTATTGTCAATTTATAATGCTATATGTTTGGAATTCTAAACCAATAAAGTTCAGAAACATCATGCCTTATTTTTTTCCCCCAGAAAAGAAATCAGGCTATAACTTTGCTTGCACTAAAAAGAACATATGTTAAACAATTTGTTTACATAACAAAGGAGCACAAAAGCATGCCAACTAAAGAGTTTATAAGCGAACAACAATAAACTGATTGGAGGAAAGTTTATGAAGTTTGCTTTCAAGGAGAATTTAACAGCTACATTTAAGAATTCTGATGTACAGTAACCCTATGTTTCCACTAAAAATGGAATCTGATTAGCACTGAAAACAAGAAGAAAATGCATAGGCTTTATACAAAGTCACAATGAAATCACATCACCTGAGACAAACATGAAATGATCTGGAATAACCGCATCTGGCATATTAATTTCGGAATAGAAAATGAATTACACAAGTTGCTGAACACAGAAAAAGGCAAAATTTTAGTGAATTCTTTTTATTTGAACTTCTCAGTTTTAAGTACAGACATAATGGACATCCGGTACGAAAACAATGTGCCACACTAAAAGTTAAAGTTAACGGAACAGTTTGAATATATCGTACTAATTTGTACACTACAATTTAGACTTCCAAAACAGATTAGTAATACAGGGTAATCCACCTGATGCTTTGGTGTCGAGCTTTAACCGATTCCACTCCAACAATCACAGACTGAAGTATAAAGAACACCAATCCAACTAAATTGATGGTGACAGTCTCTCTTTTCATGCAATCACTAATCCTGTGCAGTGTATTTTGTTTTTAATCCTACAATCCCCTTGTATCACCAATAGTCATCACAAGAGCAACGTCCGCTTTCAAAACAATGGAAGCGGTTAGCATCTCTAACAATTAATTTTCTGTTTGTCACAATTGAAATAAGTTTCACAGCAACATGGCAATCATCACACATCCGAAGGTTCTTCATGATGTAGATTGCTGCTCCTGGTGGCATGCGAATCACTCCAAAAGCAATAGCTAGTTTCTCACTATGGTATCTAAGATATTCTTCCTTCTGTTCATCCTCCACATCATGAGATGCACAGGCAATACTGGGCACATAGCCAATCAGCTTTATTTCAGCTATAAGTTCTGCTATTTTCTCAGTAATCTGGTCCATCCAAGGGTGCTTCTTATCTTCTGAAACAAAAACATGGGTCTCATTCCCTATCTGTATCCAGCTGACTCCAGGTTCTTTCTTGATCTCTCTTTGTCTCATAAGTTTCCGAACCTTCACAACACCATCCCACCTTCTTGCTTTGGAGTACATGTTCGACAGTGAGATGTATGTTCCTACATCATCAGGATCCAATTGAAGTATGTGCTCAGCAACCTTGTAACCAAGACCATGATTTCCATGTACCTGGCAAGCACTGAGAAGAGTCCTCCATGCCACAATGTCCCACTCAGTGCGTGTGTCTCTCATGAATCTGTCAGCCTCGTCTAACTGCCCAGATCGACATAGGAGACCAACCATGCATGTATAGTGCTCTTTTCCGGGTTCTATTCCTAATTCTCTCATGAAACGATTCAGATAATAGAATCCTTCATCTACTAGCCCGAGATGTGCACAAGCTGATAGCACCCCTATAAAAGTTACATAAGTTGGTGTCTCTTCTTCCGCTAACATGTTATGAAAAGTTTCCAAAGCTTCCTTAGCAAACCCAAAATGGGAATAAGCATTTATAATTGAATTCCAAGAAATAATATCTCGGTTAAGCATGCTTGTGAAAGCTTTAGTTGTGTCATCAACGCTACCACTTTTAGAATACATGTTAATCAAAGCATTACCAACATTAAGATAAGACTTACATCCTGTTTTCTCAGCATGGCCATTCAGTGCATCACCACTTCTTAAAGCAGACAAACCTGCACATGAATTCAAGGCGACCGCATATGTTAACCCATTGGCCCGAACACCATCATCTGCCATCTGTATGAATAACTTGAGGGATTCTTCAAAGTGACCATTTTGAGTGCAGGAAGCCATGACCGCTGTCCATGAAACCACATTCTTGCTCGGCAGCTCATGAAAAGCAAGCACAGCATTCTGGACATCACTGCATTTTCCATACATGTCTACAATTGCACTGCAAATGAAATCATCGTATTCCATTCCTCTTCTCAAAATTTGACCATGAATTTGTCCCCCAAATTTTGGATCTTTTGAATCAGCGCAAAGGCCAAGAACAGAAACATATGAGACGTGATCCCACTGGGCAATCTCCTTCACCATACGACTCAAGATGTTCTTAGCTTCACTCTGTTGTCCGTTATCCAAAAAGCCATTGATCATGGAATTGAACGCGAAGAGATCAAAATCTGAGCCGCCCTCAAAGACACCCAGAGCATATTCCATATCTAAACATTTGGTATACATGTGAAGCAGTGCGTTCCGGAGATACGAATGTGAGACCAGCCCAGATTTGCAGACATGAGCATGACATTGCCGACCCTCATTAAGAGCCGAAATATCAGCACAAGAAGCCAGGGCCGTCGTGAAGACGTACTCATTTGGACGAATCAACAGTTCACCGAAACTCATCAGCTTGAATACAGAAAGCGCTTGCGTGGGAAATCCACCGTGTAAATAACCTGCCATGAGCAAATTACAGGAGACATCGTTTCTCTCAGGCATTTCGTCAAACAGTTGACGGGCGGCACTCAGCCGATCGCACTTGCAGTACAGACCTACTAGATGATTCGATTGCACGACGTCGAACTGGGACGTTTTGATCAAGCGGGCATGGACGGCATTCCCTAAAGCAAGATTCTTAGACTCCGTGAGCACTTTCAAGATGTGGAGGTCGCTTTCCCGAGGAGCAGAGGCCTGATGCGAAGGCGCGGTGTGCATGAGAAGGGCCAACCCGTTGGCACACGGCCGGTGGGTTGGCGTGGACTTGGGTCTCTTGCGCCGGGCATTGAGTGCTCGGAGCACGGAAACCGGGCACCTCGCCGTTGCTCTCCGCTGGAAGACGGGTATGTTTTTGATTGGTGGCGCTTCAAATCATGTGCTTGTGACTGTTGTGATGGCTCAAAACAGAAGAAGAGATAGAATTCAAAATTTCCGGGTCCACCGGATCAGAATCTAGCCAAGCCGGTCCAACCGAACCGGGTAACAGTTTCAGCAAGGGGCCTCCATTATAAAAGGAGTCCCTCCTCTCTTCAATCATTCGGTTGCTTCGGCGAGCGAGGAGGGAGACGCGGCGGAATGGCAGTGAGGGCTTCAGGTGAGATCCTCTCAATTCTCCTTCGTCCCTCCTATTCCATGATCTAATTGTCCCTCCAATCTCCTTCCTCACCTCCATCGTGTAGCGATAACAAATCGATTGGGTTCCCCCTGATGCATCGATCTCACAGTGTGCGTCCGTCAAGGTTCCGCCCTAAAGAGCCTTCCCCACTTCCGCCACGGCCACTTCATCCAGGTAACCACATAGAGTTTTACTGTGTCAATCAAGTTAATTGGGGATAAATAGAGAAAGGTTGAATTGTCTGCAAATCAAGTTTCTGTGTCACTCATACAGAAAGGTTGAATTGATTGAGCCAAAAGTGAAATGAAGAGGGAACGACGACAGCAGCAGCAGAGAGGTTTTGCTGCGGTGTTAGGGCCTCATTCTGTGGGCACACTGATATTTACGTCTAGGCAATATACTGATACTGATTTCTGTTGTCCTCCAGATATTCCCGCTCGATGAGGGACTCGATCCTCTTCTCGATCAAGGCAGGATCGGGCAGGACGCGCGGCCGCAGCTGCTTGGCGACCTCTGCGACGAGGGCATCGAGATTCAACACCCGCTGGGCTTTCATGACCCTGATAATGGCAGCATCGATTTGATGTTTCCTGGCTTCCTGCGCTTTTTGGCGAATCTCCTGCTGCTCCGACTCCGACGACTCCTCTGCCGCCGCCGTATCTATCTTAACTTGGAACGAGTTGCTTGTGAAATTGTCATTGACGCAGAAAACATCATCCTCTGCGATATCATCGTTCATCGGATTCTTGCAGAGCACATTCATGTCCGGAACACAAGCAAGAGACCGGAGGCACCGCTTGAGATCCGGCAACGGTATCGCAGTTGCTTGTTGGATGTCCTTGCAGCTCAACCTGTCTGCTGAATTGAACAGCACGAGAACGCACATTTGGCAGGTCGAAACATTCAGCTCGTGCTTCTGGCCGTTTCCGAAGGTGGCCGCCACATCGGCGGTGCCCAGGTCAGTTTGCCATGTTAGTTTCCGGCATCCATGAGATCCGAGATAATATGCTCGAAATTTCTCGCAGACATCATGCATCTCATCTGGAAGCTTGCATGCAGTACTTGGACGGGTTGGCCATATTGCACCGGTGAGAACCTGGGCAGCGAGAGTCGGGCCTTCGCCAGCTTCTTCGTCAGCACCTTGGCTGGCGTAGAACCCTCGGATGATTCCCTGGGAACACTTGATATCTGTAAGCATCTGTTCGAGTTTGGAGGTGAAGTTATTCCCACATTCAGCTCCAAGCTTCGCAATCAGACTTCTCTCGGCATCATCTGAAACTGCTCTCCCCGAAAGCAGTCGATTCGCCAGGTGCTTCTTGTGATACTTCTCGAACACATCCTTCTCTTGCAGGTACCGGAAAAGCGTCATCACTTTGTGGAGGACGATCTCTACATCCTCCTTTCCGCCGGCTTCCTCCGAGGCCTTACGGAGTGTGTCGTCGACGTATAAAGAAATGAATTCTGCAGACCGGCTATTGAGATTGATAAAATACTCGAAGGAAGTACTCACAGCAGTTCGGAAAGTCTTGTCGTCACCGAATACACCGGCGACGATCGTATCATACTTATCCTTTGTGTCCAGAAGCCGCTGAACAAGGTCCACAGGATTCCTCGAGCTCGCTGCGTCCGTCACCAGCTGCTTCCCTGTTTCCCGAAGGTGTGAAGTCACGAGATCGCGTATCGTGGAGACGCCTCCGGTACATCGCCGGAGCAAGCTGTACATTCTGCACAAGTCTTCATACTCGTCACGGAGAAGCATACTGACGAGGCCGGAGTCCATATGGACCAGTCTTCTCATGTGTTTGGCAATCATCTCCTCCTCCACGATGCTAATTATTTTTGGCTCAGTGCTATCATCCAAATAGTGGGAGGCCCTCTCCTTCTCTTCCCGGAGCCGCCTCTCGACCATTTTAAGGTACTCCCCGCAGTCACAGCAGTCCATAAGCACCTGCGACTCGCCAGCATAGAAAATGGCCGAATCATCCAGCAAGGGCTTCTCAAAATCCTTTTGATACGATGAAGGTTCCAGGTACATTATTAGCGTCTTCGTCTTCTTCACCGAGTCTCGAATTATGACTTGGCCCATGCGCTCTCTTTGTAGGATGCGGATAAGTGCTCGGGGTAACCTGGCCTGGATTTCCTTGGAGTAGATGATGTTGTCTCTCCACAGTTCCAATCCGAGACCGAGAACAGGCGTCTTATGAGACTCGGAAACGTATGTAGTGTCCATGAGAGCCACAAGATCTCGAATCACCGACAATGCCTTGTCATGCTCCAGCCATCTTCGGTTCAGTTCCTCTAGAAATTGATCGTCTCCGGCAGCCTCAATCGATGCCGATACTTGTTCTTGCAGGTGCCTCGTCAAGGTGGTCACGAGACCGGAGTACAGCTTTTCTCCGAATCCATGGAGCGCCATATTGTAAGCATTCCTGGGTCCACAACAAAAAGCACAAATCGGGATGGATCACATCACAGGTCTGTAACAAACACATCAATCTCAAGGTGTAGTTTCTCTCATGCTTAAGGTCTCACTTAGTTGGTGCGATCTGACTCTTAAACATTCATCATTCAGCAATAGAAACAATTAATAGAGTGCCCCAAAAAGGGCAGCTTCAAGAGCGATGAAGAAGCAGCTAGCTGCAGCAATTGCACCTGTGGAGCACTTCAAAGCTGAGGCCGTCGTAGTTATTGTTCAGGATCTTGCGAATACCGTGCTCCAGCATCTCCCATGTCTTATCGGCGTAGCCGGGGTCGAGGATCACCGGCTTCATGAATGGCTCGATCGTGAAGTTACTCTTCCTCGGGTGGTCGCTCATCGGGTCCGGTAGGAGGGAGGGGGGGCGATGGGGCCCTATGAAGAGCGAGGGATTTGGTTGAGACGGGAGGAGGAGGGCTTTCGTTCGTTCGTTCGTTCGTAGGCGGCGACGGAGGGAAATAAGAGACGGGCGCGAGAAGTTTTGGTGTTAGTGTTTCTGTTTTCGTTTGTGGTTATTCTTTTTTTTTTTTTTTCTGGTTTATATTTTTTTTTAAGCAAAGAAGTTTGTTATTGGTATATATATTTTTTTTTCCCCATTTGGTGATCCCTTTACTATTGGTAAGTTTTAAAAATAAAAATAAAAATATATAATTTTATTATTTACAGCATCTCAATTATTAATTTTATTATTGTTATTTCCAGCATCTCAATCCCTCCACCCATACTCTCTCTCCCATTTCTGTCTTCTCCCGCGACACATCATCCATCCATCTACCCCTCCTTTGGTCCTTTGCTGCCTCTCCTATCCTCCTCCCCCATGGCTGTGTTGCTCGTTGCTTGACATCGTTGGTCTGCCATCGCTCGTCACTCGCTATTTAATGAGAATTAAAAACATATTTATATTCATTTATAAAAGGTGTCCTCAAAATAGTAGAAGTTTCTAAACTAAATTTTAGATAACAAAAATAATTTATCAATATTAAAATAGGAAAATAAGTTATCAATATTAAAATAGAAATTAGTAATTAAAAGTCCAATTAAGTTCACTGATTCATATCTAAATCTTATCTATTATTAAATCCTATATTCTATTATGTCCTTGTAAGATCGAGCTCCTGTTAAGGACGTCAATCTTGAACCGATGTCAATAAATCTATAGAAAGGAGATCGCTGTGTTGTCAACCGTGATGAAGATCTAACGATAGTTGACTTCGACGATGATGAAGCATAAGTTGTCATTAGATAGCGAAAGAGAGAATAGAGGCGCCAAGACTTGGAGAGAGATGGGCTGAGATCGTAGCAGCTATGGGCTTCGCGACAGTAGATGAGCGATAAAGTGATTACTGCAGAGCATGGCAGTCAGCAGAGAAAGATGGTAGCGTCGACAAATGAGGGATGTAGCTGCAGGCATCGAAAGGGGGAGTGTATTGGTCGTCGAAAGAAGAGGATAAGCGGTTGCCGGAGGAGCAGGAGAGGACCAACAGTAGCCATCGGCGTTGAAGATGTCATGGCCCGAGATCTGGCAACACCGTCGACTCTCGACAGTAAGGAATACATCTCTCTCTCCACACGTCGGCTTCCACAGATGCACGATGGAGAGGATGGTCGCCTGGATCATTAGACCTCAGAGAGCTATCACTGATAGAGGAGATGAATCGACACAAACGACGGAGAGCTGGAGTGAAGCCATCGATAGTGTCGTAGATTCCTCAGTCGTTAGCAAGAGACTATCGTTTGACAGCAAGAAAAAGTAATCTCTCTTAAAAGAGAGAGAGAGAGAGGACAAGGAAAAAGTAAGAAGCTGTCATTAAACAACGAATAAAAAAGAGGTAATCTCTCTTAGAGAGAAAGGGGCTCTGATTGAAAAGCTCAATTGAGTTCATTGATTCATCATAAATTTATACATGTGAAGATATGAGAATTTCTCTCAACTAATCTATGAGATTTTCTTGTTCAGTTAGAAAAATCATATCTAAATCTTATCTACTATTAAATCCTTTAATAAATAGAAATTTTCTAAAGTAACTTCATATAAATATCGTTAAAAGAGATGAAAGGAACTAATGATCTTGGGAGTTCTTTTGGATAAACTTAATCAGGCACTATGGTGATAAGGAGTATACTATTTGCTAATTGTCATTCCACATAAGATAATATAGATTGAAAAGAATTTTATTAGAAGGTGATAGGGAGTATACTATTAGCTAATTGTCATTCAACATAAGAAAATCTAGATTTAAAAGAGAAGTCAGAGGCTACCCTCTACTTATCTACCCATATAAGCAAGGGTCCAAAGCAAGCAGTTGTGGGCTACCTCCTCTTATGGATAAAAAGCCAATATGAGACAATTAGATGCAATCAGAAGTCACCTTCCCATAAAATATTTCATAAAATATTTTATTATTTTATGACAAGGTATAAAAGCTCACCTTTAATATAATATAAAGGGGGAGGATCACCTTTTTGATCACTCGCATTCACACTCATATACCTCAGGTAACTAACTTGGGCATTGGAGAGACCGAGTCAAGAAATCTCTCCCGACCTTAGTCTTCATATAGGTAACACCTCGAGAGCTCAATGTTTTCATCTCAGAGACACCTTGGACATATGCATATAAGTCCAAACCACATTAGGTTGATGTCAATACTTTTTTCTATAATATTTTAGCACTAAAGGAGACTCTAATGTCATAAGAAAACCTACATGTTGACCCTCTCAATGAATACTTGAGTTATGAGTTTTTAAACCTAACCCATAATACTTTTACTCAAGAGGGCCAGTAATCACCCTTTCCGTAGATTGACGCATCAACCTTGGCATAAACATCTATGTGATACTAACGTCTATTCAATGATTCAAGTCTCTCACCCCCAGGGATGATTTCAAGCCACCTGTTCATCCCCGTAATGTGTTATTGTATCTTATTCAGCAAGTGCAAATGCTAAAGAGCATAATATAGGTCATCACTTCGCTTTTGCCCCAATTAAGCCAACAAGCGATGTCACCAACTCAATTATGGTTATTAGCTCAACTACCACCAGCATCATCACTTATCATAGTTTCCCCACTCGACGTGGTGTCGATATCCTAGAAACACTCAACACCTATCAAACCATCGGCCGAGAGGGTACTTTGATCCCCAACTATAGAATTCAACGGATCGCACCACCACTCTATCCTGCCTAAATCTGAGACTCAATTGATGAATTTAATAAAGGATTTCCTATAGATCCAACTATGATAGAAGAATCAATGTTTTAAGAGGATATGATGCGAATTACAACAATCACAAGAAGAAGCGTTGGTTAACCCCACCTCAGGTTGGTGGCCTTTCACCTAGAAAATCTAGGAGGAACCAATACTAGTAAAATTTTGCCTCCTATAATTGGAGGCATTTGATGGTAATGTCGACATGACAGAACACATTATAGCTTTCCATGCTTAAATGTTATTATATGACACTTTAAATGCCCTGATATGTCACACTTTTTCGACCACATTACAAGGCCCAGCACAAGAATGTTACACTTGCCTAAAGTCTCTTTTCATCAATTCTTTTGTCTAGCTCATGAGTGAGTTCAAACTTTACTTTGGAACGTATGCTCGATGTTATCAGTGGCAACGCTTCTTGAACTTAAGGGAGAAGAAAATGCTTGTAGTCTTTATGGCTCAGTTTATAAATGAAATTCGAGGTGTGATAGATGTTCATTTATTGCTCATAATATAAACCTTCATGATGGGGCTCAAGCCCTCTTATCTTTTCTAATCTTGATTAAAAGACCATCAATGATTATACTAAAGGCACATCAATGGATAAATTAATATATTATCACTAAAGCAATGGTCTCAGATAAACATGAGGAGTCACACAAGAGGCTATAGTAGGAGCAGCCATAATCCACCCCAACCCAAGGTCACTATGGTGAAAAAGCAACGAATGGCCCGAGTTATCTTCCCCAATATCCGGGCTAAGCTCCCCTAGATATGACTCGAATTAAATTTTTTTATAGATGAAAGAAAAGGGGCACTTTAAAAAACCTCACTAGATAAAGACTTCATTGATTAAAAGAGATAAATCCAAATATTATCGATTATATCAGGATTATATGACATGAAGGATTGTTATGACTTGAAAGGGCATATTCAAAAACTCATATGTTAGGGATACCTCAAATAATTCATTCGAAAGCATTGAGAATTCTCGCCCTAACTTTAGGAGCCAATGGAGAGATAGATTTACATTATCATTGGTAGACTTACATTGGGAGAGACATATTAACGTTACTATAATTGAGCCCAAAGTCTGACTCAATTCTCACATATTTTGTGAATTTATGTGCATCAAAAGATCGAAGAGGTTAAACTCCTAAGCGCAGATAGAAATGATGCATTCTGCCATGGTGACAAATGAATCTTTACACGGGTCGCCTCCATAATCCATCAGTGTGAAACCATTCTTTCTTGATACAAGGCCAAACATAACTTGCATCGAAGAAGAGACAAAACAACCATCAATCTCTAATATAAACAAGAAGGGTTATTGTTTAATGGCAAGTCTTTGATCTTAGTGTCTAGGAATTCTCTCAAAATGCTACAAGTAAAATATAAGTTCTTAATTCTTTGGAGCTCTAATTCTCTGGCCATTTCACATTTTTCAATATATTTAACGCTGGTCGAGAAGTCAACTTAAAATATAATACAAGTCACCAAACAACTTTCTCATTTAATATATTTAAGCAAAATATTTCCATGCTCAACATCATCAAAATATTTTCTCATGAGATAATGATTCCAGCATATGCGGATAAATATAACCACAAATGCTATATATTAATTGATTCGAAAAATCTTCCCCACTAATAATGACTCGATATATGACGATATACAAACGATTGGACCATATAGACATCAATCCAAAAGGGAAACTATGTAATATTCTATCCATATTATCCCTCATTTTTAACTCATTATAAAAGGTTATGTTTGGTATGATAATCAAGATTAGTTATTTTTATTAAATCTACTTCACTCTCATCAAAATTGATTTGAACATTAGAGAGACTAGATCGAAAAATCTACTCGACCTTGATCCTCATGCAAGTCAATTGTGGAGTACACTCAAATGCGTCTGGCTCCCAAAAGAGCCCTTGAGCCACCCAAGTAGCCAACTCACCACTCTTGTGTGATGGGCTCCAACTGTGTCAAGTTGATTTAGATGTTATTGAATTTTTTCTAATATTTTAATGCTAGAAGGGTCTATATCATAATAAAGTCAACTCATTGACCTGCTCTAAGCAAGGATGCTCTACCATCGACTCATAATACCTTCACTCACGAGAGGTAGTACTCGGATTTTTAATTCTCGATGCATCCACCTTAGCATAGATCACAATGTAGTACTGACATATATTCAATGACCTTGACTTCTCTCCCTTAGTGGGGATCCTAATTTATATACTCGTTCTTGCTAAGGTCTTTATGAATCTCACCTTGCATGTTCAATATTAATAGGAATGATACATACTATTCCCCACTCTTACCTCAGCTAGTCAAATTAATGATGGCTATAGCCCCTCATACCCCATAGTCCCATTGACACCCACTAAGGTCACTTGACCCGAGATGATGTCAATCCCCAAGAATGCCCGAATCAGTTGAGTATTTGACGAACGATGTGCTTTGATCACCTACCATAGAGTTTAGTAGATCTCACTACCCACAATCTATCTTGATTGAGTCCAAGGCCACACAAGTAATGGATTCTATAAAGTATTACCTTCTAAGTGCAACTACAACTATTTAGATTTAAGAGGAGGCAATCTCTACCAATTTTTAGTTATTGACTTTATAGACGTTTAATGGTGGCACAAAACCAACTGAACATCATAACCTTTCATGTTTAGATGATGTTATATGACACATTAGATGCCTTGATATATTGTACCTTCCCTACCACACTACAGGACTTGGCTTGAAAGTGATATGCCCTTCTGAAGTCATTATCGGTGAGTTCCATCACCTAAGTAGCCAAGGAGCTTGAGCAACATTACACTAGAAATGTGTGTTCTAAATGCTTAGCGACAACTCTCTTAGGACTTTAGCAAGTAAAGGGAGAGGCACTCGTAGAGAGCCTTCACCATTGCTAGAGGGGCTAGTGGAAAAATATATCAATGTCATAATTAGTGGATTAGTGTTTGGAAAAAAGAGCTCATCGATCCACAAGGCTTATGTCATGCCATTATCGAGAAGCACTAAAGAAGACAACGACTTAAATATAACATCTAAGGAAGAGGAGGTGGGGTACCTCGACTCAAATCATAGCGATGCCTTGGTGGTCTCCATGAGGATGATTGATACTCTGGTGAAGAGAGTTATGATTGATATAAGGAGCTCCGTCGACATCCTCTATTATGATTCTTATTAGTAATTAGGTCTAATTACCGACGACCTTGCCTCGATAGTCGCTTCTTTGATAAGGTTCACTAGTAACTCTATCTTTTTCCTAGGGATCGTCAACCAACACATCACGTTTGAGACAAAAGCCCTACTTTAAGATTGCCTCAACCAAATTTGTAATGTGGACATCCCCTCAATATATAATACGATCATAGATCGGCTAACACAAAACAAATTACAAATAGTGGTGTTGACCTATTATATGTCAATGAAGTTTCTAATAAGAGTGGGTGCTAGAGAACTGAGAAGCAACCAAGAGTAGTGCCAAAGCTATCTAATGGTTGTTTCCCTCCTAAACAAAGCTGAACCCAAGAAGTCTACAATAGGCCTATGAGATTGCACAAAACCAACCGCCATCATAAACCTATGGAGCTACTAGTTGAGATACCCCTTGACCAAGCCCGACCCAATTGAACCATTAAGGTTAGGGTAATACTATTCGAACTGAGGAGGGTACAATTCATTGACTTCCTCTAAAGCAATATGAAAATCTTTACGTAGTCGCCGAGAGATATGCTTGGGATTGATCCTAGTATGACCTAACACCATCTAAACATCTCACTTAAGGCACGATAAGTGAAGCAGAGGCCTCAAAAATTTGATGCTAACCACTAGTAAGTAGTCAACACCAAGTAGACAAGTTGTTAGGTTCTTAAGTGCACTATCTTTAGTGGCATGACAACATTGTACTTATAAAAAAAATAACAAAAACTAACGGATGTGTGTTGATCATGTCAATCTTAACAAAGCATATTCCAAGGACAATTATCCCTTCCCTTGCATAGACTAATTAATATATGCTACCCCAAATCATGAGTTACTGATGTTAACAGATGTCTTCTCATTATATAAGTAAATCATAATATCTCTAAAAGATCGAGAGTATACCTTATTTATCACTGATTGAGAAACATGTTGTTATGAATCATGCCATTCAAATTGAAGAAGATTAAGGCAACCTATCAAAAAATAATGAACAAAATATTTAAGAACCAGATAGGATAAAGCGTTGAAGCCTATATAGATGACATGTTTGTGAAAAGTAAGATAATCGATGCATATCTAACCGACATGATAAAATCATTCTAAACATTGAGAAAATTTCAGATACGCTTAACCCAACCAAGTGTATCTTCAAGGTTAATTTGAAAAAATTCTTTGTTTCATTATGCACCAATGAGCAATAAGCAAAAACCCTGAGAAAGTGTAGGCTAAAGAGATTCAACAACTAATAGATTGACTAACAACCTTCAATCAGTTAATATCCTAATCAGGTGACAAATGACTCATATTCTTTCAAGAATTAAAAAACCTAAAGGGCTTTGCATAGATAGATGAGTGCTAGGGAGCCTTTGACAAATTAAAGGATCATCTAGCCAAGTTGTCACATCTCACCTCTTCCAGCTCAGGGGAGATCCTAAACCTATATATAGCTCCTACCGAACTCACTATCAGCTTGACTTTGTTTTGACAGGATATAGGAATTTAGAAGTCTATCTAGTATGCTAACTATATAATGAGTGGAGCAAAGCTATAATACTTATCGATCGAGAAGTTATCATTTATAATAGTGCTCACGATGAAAAAGTATCGTTTGTATTTTCGGGCCTATATGATTTATACAATTATTAAATAGCTCCTTTAATAGGTCTTTTCCTGACTCGATGTGTTAGACTAACTATTTAGGTGATTTGAGGGGTTAGAATAGTTCAACATCCATTACATCCTAAGAACAATCATCAAAGCCCAAGAGTTAACGGGATTCATCTCAAAACTCATCCATCACTACTCGAGGACGTTCATGTCCCCTCGGTATGGGCATTGTTTGTTAAGGATCGATCACCTCGATCGACAATTGCGTTATACTTGTCTTTAAGGATCCAGACAAATAAATTTACGGGTAAGTACTCAGATTCAAATTTAAAATATATATTTGTAAGATCTTAAGATTTAAAATGAATTATAATTTCACCACTTACCATTAAAAAAATATTCACATTCAAGATCTTCAATAATAAGTATTTTATCCAAAAATATTTAGATCAAAAAGGTGGTTTGGGAATGTTTTTTTGTCCAGAAACATTTTGCAAAATATTTTCGTTTTATATTTTTATTCGATTAATCTATTATAAAAAGTTTTCTTTGGCAATTTAGTATGGTCACATAGGTGGGTCCCTTTCTTCTAGTCAATAGGAAGGTAGCATTCGGGGCAGAAAGAAGTGGGTCGCAGAGAGAGAGAGAGATGCGCAGCACGCGCACGTCATTCGCGTAAAAGGCCACCGTGGGGGCGTACTGTATGCATCGTTACCTGTGGGCGAGACGAGAGGGAGAGGGAGAGGGAGAGAAGGGCGCTCGGCACACGCGGGGGCGGAGACACAGCTCTAACACCAAGCAGAGCAAGCAGCAACACTAATCCCTCAAACCAACACACTTACCCTAATTCAACTCGGCGACGCAGGTGATCGTGGCTTCCCTGATTGATCTTGTCCCCTCGATCTCTTCTTTTAGGGTACCCAAGCGTTTCTCGATTCGGTTGTGGCATGGTTTCTTTGTTTGACTAAGTTTGTCTTGCTTCGCTTTCCTTGGGATTAGACGCGACTGTGATGCTCAATGTCAAGATTTTAGTTGGGTTTCGAAATGGTCAAACCGGATTAACGCAGTTCCAAAGCTCAGCCTTGCTTCCTCTCGGATCTGGAAACTCGGAACCCTTTTCTTGAAGGGAGGAAAGCTTGAATTGTTGCTTCCGAAGTGTGCCGTTGTCCAATCAATTGTTTCTATTCGATTTAATGTTGAAAAGGGTGGTCTTTTAAGCAACCTCTTTATATCGATGAACTGAACTGATTGTGAAATTTATTGAGATGATTTCTGATTCTTTCTGGCAATGCGGTCTCACTACGAAAGAGTAGTTTGGTAGGTTATTCGAGGACAGCTCTGAGAATGGTGCCGGACGATCCCTCTACTACTATTAACGAGTCAAATGTGGCAGCTGAGTCGACAGATCGCGGGTTGGTCAATAACTTGTCAACGCAGTTTTAAGCTTTCTAATCTGTGATTGGTAACCGAAGTAGCTTGATGTTGCTAGATCTGTGGTGTTCTTGTCTTTGTATTGTTTTGACTATATATGCATGTGACAGTTCTGGTCCCTCAAATAATGCCGTCTAAACTTTGAGCTACATGGATTGCTTGACTTATAGGGCAATAGTAAAGAATAAAGTAGGCGTGGAACCCTGCAGCAGCTTGCTGGCTGCAAAAAGATACTAGTTCAACCTAATCTCTACCCTGTAAAGCAACCCAAGTGCCTCTATGAGGGGTTCATTGGGAATTCTTCTCTCTACATGCAGTGGAAGACCTTGATGGATAAGAACATGTTTATTTTGATGCACTTTAGGATCTTAATGTGTCAAAAGCTTCATGAAACTCGCATTGTCTACTGAGATAGAATCATTCTGTTTGGTGGCTAAGGTAGATTACAGTATTCATATTGGCATATCCGAACATCTTATAAGATCCATTAATCCTCAGTGGCTTCTAATTTTTTTAGTACATGCAGCATATGGTTGCTAACTGGCTTCTAATTTTGTGTTGGGATAGTACATGCAGCGTATGCTTGCTAAGTGTCTTCTAATTTTGTGCATTAGTGCCATTAATCCTCAACTTGAAATATGAAACCAAACAGAGGCAACTCCATGCAAGCCGTTTAAACTTGCCTGCAAGTCGTTTATACAAATTAGGACATGCATGCAAACTATTGGTCACAATAAGTCAGCATGCTTTTAAACCTTCAGTATGATTATGACTTATATTGGTGATCTATTGACACTTAATCTATCTTGTAGATTACTTGTATTTGCAACTGGTTCCGAAGACTCTTATCAGATAATTCGTGATCATTATCGTTTTCTGTTTGTTTCAAATCTAAATTCTGAGATGTTTGTTCTTGCACACCTCTTTCTAGCAAAAAGAACCAGAGCAGAGTTCCGAAGAAGATACATGAAGCTGAAAGAGAGAAACTTAAACGTGACCAACTGAATGAACTCTTTCTTGAGCGTGGTCATGTAGTTGGTAAATGTCTCTTTTGTCAGTTACAATATATGTGTTTAGTAATTATGGTGCATATTGCTGTGATCAGAACATAATCGGCACATTACCGAGGAGTATTGATTTATTGTTCTACTCAAGACCATATATATTTTTTGGATTCTTTTGATGGAATATATTTCTCAATATATGTAGCTTGGGACAAGGGAAAGTTTGTAGACCATATTTTACCGAGGAGTATTGATTTATTGTTCTACTCAAGACCATATATATTTTTTGGATTCTTTTGATGGAATATATTTCTCAATATATGTAGGTTGGGACAAGGGAAAGTTTGTAGACCATATTTTGCTGTGATCAGACCATATATTGCTGTCACCAAGAAATATTTTTCTCAATATATGTAGACCATATATTGTTGTGATTAGAACTTAAGTGTGAGGCTTGATGGTATCCCTCTTAAGGTGTGGAAAAGTTTATGTGATAAGGAAGTAGCTTGGTTAACTAGCTCGTTTAACAAAATTATGATATTTGGATGGGTGCATTATGAATGAAAAAAGAGATTTTTAGTGTCAATTTACAAAAATAAGGATGATATACAAAATTATTTAAATTGTAGAGGAATTAAAATTATGAGTCATACGATGACACTTTGGGAAAGATTATCAAAAGTAGGATAGGGCTTGAAACAAATATCTCTGAAAATCAATTTGGTTTTATGCTAAGAAGATTAATCATCGAAGCTATTACTTTGTTTAAAACAATTAATGAAAAAATATAGGGAGAAAAAAAAGATTTGCATATAGTTTTTATTTACTTAGAGAAAGCTTATGATGGGATTCCTGGAGATTTATTATGGTGGGTTTTAGAAAATAAAGATATATTTCCACTAATTATATTGATGTTATTAAATATATGTATGATAATGTAGCTACTAGTGTTAGAACTATAGTGAGTGTATTTAGTGAATTTCCTACTAGTATATGATTACATCAAGGATCCATATTAGGTCCCTCATTTTCACCTTGATAATGGATGAATTTACTAGTCATTTACATGATAGATTTTCCTAATGTATGTTATTTGTTGATGATATTGTCTTAGTTGATGAGAGAGAGTCTAAGTGGAATTAATTATAAATTTGAGCTATGAAGGCAAGCTCTAGATACTAAAGGTTTTAGATTAAATAGGACTAAGACTGAATATATAAAATCTAATTTTAGTGATTCTAGAAATAGATAATTGAATATAGACAAGTTGGATGGACGAGAAGTTCCATTAAGTAAAAGCTTTAGGTATCTTGGATCAATTATTTAATTAGGTGAATAAATTGATAAAGATATTATTTAGAGAATAAAAACATGATGGTTAAAATGACGATGGACATTAAGAGTCTTGTGTGATCATTGGATACTCTTGAGATTAAAAGAAAAATTCTATAAAATAGTTGTGAGACTAACAATGCTTTATGAATCTTAGTGTTGGACAACTAAGAAACAATATATACAAAAGGTTTGTATTTCAATATGAGAATGTTGAGATGGATGTATAGAGTTTACTAGGAAGGATAGGAAAAGAAACACCTTTACTCGTGAACAACTAGGTATCACTTCGATAGAGGATAAGATTAAAGAAAATCATTTAAGATGGTATGAACATATGCCAAGCTGACCTTTGAATATGGTAGTCAAAAGAGGTGAAATTATTAATGTTAGTGGTACGAGAAGAGAGAGAAAAAGACTTAAAGAGACTTTAATAGAAACTATAAATAAAGATTTAAGTACTCTGAATTTATCCAAACTATGATCTTTTACTGATCTCAATGGCTGCAAAAGATCCATATAGCTGATCCCAAATAGTTAGGACTTACGGCTTTATTGTTGTTGTTGATGTAGATGATTCTTACTAGTGAATAAATGTCTTTCAAATTTTACTAAAAGTCTGTCATTCCAAATATGCTTCTTCAAGAGTTTATCAGCAAGCTTCGATGATTTCCATCAATGATAGCCAGTTAGAAGCTCTTTCAAATCATGTAGGGAGCCCTCAAGATCTTGAGTCAGATTATTTTGTCTTATGCAACTCTTTAACCTTCTGCTTGTGGAAATTTCAGTGATTTTGCTAACCTCCATTACCTTTTAAAATTTTTCTTTTGAATTCTTTCAAAAAGCAAACTTGATATAAAAATCTTATCTGATGCATTGTTTTCAAAACCACATTATCCCTAAGCAGTATATATCTGCATACACATAGCATAGGAAGCCTAGCCACCACTCACCAGTTTTGTGCATTACCACCGTAGACATGAAGAAGCAGCTGTCTTTAACGAGAAAACCCTTTGCCATTTCTGAATATGTTTTTCTCGCTATCATACATATTAAATATGCATCTTTATGCCCATCTTGGTAAACATAATTTTCATGTGGAAGGTTTTGTATGTTTTCTTGAAAAAGGAGCTTCATCCCATTTTAATGTCTATGTGCAGAACCAGACCGACAAAACAATATAAGGCTTCCATATTGGATGATACTGCCCGAGTACTCAGATATCTTTTTGCCCATGTAGAATCTCTAAGTATGAAAAACGCAGCTCTGCTATCTGAATCACACTATAAGTATAAAACCTAACTGCCGACCCTAAATCTTAGAAATGTTGTCACTTTGTTTGCCATGTACATACATAATTGTCGACAGAAACTATGCTGCATAAGTTAATTGAAATATCAAAACTTCTAAAACGATTTTATTCTACTCTTTATTATAACATGCGGAAAAATGAAACTTTACATCGTTGTTGGCCTTTACTATAAGATTGCAGAAATTTTGCCAATGGTAAATTAAACATCTCTGGCAATTATGTGCTTAGCACTGAAGTTATTAGTTAATTTATTGCCTGCAAGATGTTGGTATACTGGCTCATTTGTTCAGACACTTATAGCAAACTCCAAAAAGATGCTCACTACAATCTAACTTCTCTTGATACCACTAAAATTCTGCCAATCAAAATGGTTCATGCAGTAAATTCTGCAAGTCTGAAACGTAGCATAATATGTATGTTCTAGAGTTTGCAATGCAAAATAAACTAATTTCACGACCTTGTGCCTAATAAGAAAATGATCCACATTTGATTTTATAGTTCTCTTTTGCTACAGATACCAATGGGCAACACATATGGCAGTTTGTCATGGTGCTGTCATTAATCCAATTCTGATCCTCTTTTCTTTTGTTTTCAGAAACTCAGGGACTGTAGCAGTGATCAGGCCAAGGACCATTGTGTGTTGTCTCCTGTTTGGTCTTACAATTTCTAATGCTGGTTTTGTGTATATATCTGAATGTGGTGAATGTATCAGGTTACCATGGAGAAGAATGAGCTGAAAGATGAGAACACTACATTGCATGGTGAAATATCCCATCTCCAAAAGGAACTGCAGGGGAGATCAGAGGTCTGATCCCACATGGAGCGACAACATCAATTCAATGACTCCCACTCAGCCGCAGCCGACTGCCACAGGGCTTCCAATGCAGCATCAGCCAGTTGTTATTGCGGGAGCTCCAAGCTTATTCCGGCGGAAAGAACAAGCACTCCACCACCAACGCCAGATATCCCACTTCGTCGGACTGGACTTCTCACCGGGCATCAAAGGTAGAGAGATATGTGGCAGCTGCGGCATTAGCACTAGCAGCGAGGAGGAAGGATGTAACAAAGCGTCAACCAACCGGTATATCACTATAATCAAGAAATGTAGTTGGGATAATTTTTCCCCTACTTATTAATGATAAAAAAAAGAAGAATCACAAGAATTCAAGATTCTTGTGATGTTGCCAAAGGGCAAAACGGGTGAGTTTGTGGGGGAAGCAGTATGGATGGCTTGAGTTAATCTGTACATATATGTGTTTCTCTGAATCGTGGAATTCAGGCTACTTTGATCTCTATGCTACCTTTTGTAGTGGGAACTCATCAGCTTTACGGCCTTTGTTTGTTTTGGGTACTGTTATGATGTTGATAGCTGAGAACCTATCATGTTTCCCCGTCCAGAGTTTAAATGGGTGTCTCTCTAACCTAATAATATCTCATTTGATCTAATAATGGTTCATAGGTTCGGCCTCGGCGGGTGGGAGGGCCCCCCGCCTGTGCCTCAATGTTCGTGCTCGTACCGGCAGCCGTCAGATTAGGTGCGCCTATGGCGGTCCCCTCCTCGGTCCCACGGCGTGTCATTTCCACTGCGGACGTACAGTCACCTCGGCTGGGGTCCCAGCCGACGACGACGACGACGACGACGACGACGACGACGACGACGACGACGACGGCAATCGTCCAGCTTTTCTGGACGGCTCAGATGATGTACCGATCCCTCATCTGCTGCTGCAGAAGGCTCGGTAGTCGGCACCCATTTGATGCAGCTTTACCCTCTCTTTCTCCAAAGTTGATTCAATTCTGCGACGTTTTTGCTTTAGCCGGAAAGCTTGACATAATACTGCAGCATTTGGACCTGTCCAAAGTTGATCCTCTCTCTCTCTCTCTCTCTCTCATCCTTTTCTGACATATGGTAGATTTTACTGTCATCGATCACATGGTGCAATGATCCCTGTCCTCCTCCTTTGGTTGTGCCTTTCGTTTTGGTCGATTTAAATCTAGTTGTTTGGACGACGTCAGATTCCTTAAAACAAGCCAAGCTTGCTACAATGTGTCTCTAACAGATAGTTTCCTTGGTCATTTCCTCTTCCTTTTTTTTTTTTTTTGCCTTCTTTCTTCCAGTTTGAATGAAGAGTCTATTAAGTGGCGTTTTGCATGTTTACCATGCATTCCTCTGGGTGTTCTTTTTCTTCACTGTCTTGTTTCATCTTTTTATGAAGGATTCTATTTCTGCTTCTTCTTCTTCTCTCTCTCTCTCTCTCTCTTTTTATTTATACATATATTATAGGTTTTAATATTGTGCATATCAAGTAATGTATCGAGTAGCCAAGAAGTCTAATATATTAAACAGCAGCAAAATCATCAAGCATAGTTAAACTAGTTTACACCTTTATTATATACTCTTGAGCACCTTAGATAACCCTCAGATCTCTTGACCAGGCTTCCTGAGGTAGTATTAGAGAGAGAGAGAGAGAGAGAGAGAGGAGTAGAGAAATATGAAACTCTCTCTAGGGCCTCAGCAGGCTCCTAATGATCTCAGCCTGAGGGCTGTTGCTGTCCATTGTCGCCATTAGGTCGGAGAGGCGGTCGCTCAGGTCTTCCAGCTCCCGGTGCAAGCTCCTGATGTAGCTGCATGTCTCCTTCAGCAGCTTCGACGAGGACGCCTGCATGCCCATAACATACACACACTCTTTTAGTCAACCTTCATGGCGTGGCCACCGACAAAATTAAAGAGACTCCAGTGGCGCTTTGTTTCCTCACTCTGCCTGAACTCCTGGGCCGGCGCCGCGACTCCGGGAGCAGAGACTGGAGCTTGGAGACGAGCTCATTGATCTCTTCATCCGTGATCGCGCTACTTCTGCCGGACATGGTCGTAATGTTCAACCCCTTTCTTTTTTTTCCTCTTTTCCCTCCTCTCAACCCTTGGAGCCAGGTGTAGGGAAGAGAAGAAATGGAGTGTATTATATAGAACGGAAGAGAGAAGAAACCAGAAGGGAGACTAGATAGATAGAGTAGCTCAGGGACCATTGTGTCACCCCTCTATACTCTACCATTGGGCCCAACTTGATCCTGGCCCATGACCCATGGAGGCAGCAGGAGCCCCACACCTCTCTCTCTCTAGTGTCTCTTTCTCTCTCCCTCTCCCTCTCCCTCTCCCTCTCTGGAAAAGTGGCTAAAACAAAGGAATCAGTTGATCTGAGAGCATTTTGTGTAGGCAGTTGTTTAACCATTTTACTTTGTACCTAAAAGATGCCTTGTGTCTCTTCTGTTTTTGGCATAGGATATCTTTCTTGTTCTTGGTATTGTCTTCTCTTATAGATTTGTAGGGCTAATGTATTCCTAAATCCCCAACCGGGGACACTTCCAAAACATCAATTTAGGTGGTGGCCTCCTAGAAACTGAAATCTATGTAATATTTGGGTTGCATAAAAAAAAATTCTTTTTTTTTTCCTTTCAAAACAAATTAAGTGTACTCCCCTCCCTCCTAAGGTTGAAAAATTCTAAACGATGAGAAGGCAATCATGTATCATTGCTTCATGATTGCAGAGCTAAATAATCGGCATTTTTTTAAGTACAAGAAGTGAGCAAAACAGTAAGAGTACGCTGGAAAGTACTTGTCTCATGCTCGGTGTATGCTTCGTGTGCACTATGTTTGCCTTGGATTTCTCATGAATGGTCCAGCTGCTAGTGAACAACGATTCAATGGTGCACCCCCACAAAGGTTGTGAAGTCTTTTTCCGAGACTGCAAAGCACCCCCACAAGAATTGTCATCCGTCGTTTCATCGATTCGTCACCTGTGATAGCCTGCCATCATCAATCGAGCTGTTGTCTCTTTGACTCTTTTACCTCTCCCTGAATCAAGTGTTCTTCTACGCGGTACAGTTATATTGAGGTTAACAGGTTATACATCTACCCATCGTTCATTGACCAGAAAACTATTAGCATATGTTATGATGCTATCACTTGTACTACTACTACTACTTCTTCTGTCCCTTTTTACTGACGCTGCAAAACACTAGGTTTCTCTCTCTCTCTCTCTCTCTCTCTCTCTCTCTCTCTCTCTCTCTCTGTGTCTGTGTGTGCGTGAGAGAGAGAGAGAGAGAGAGAGAGGTTTCTGATGTGATATGAAGCTGGTCTCCATGGGACGTGATATGCATCTGCATGGGGTAGACAGTCGTGCATGGGATGCCCCCAATTCGTCGCCACGCTCACATGGTGATGTCTGAGGAAGGTTAATGGGGAGCCATTTCAATCTCCACAGCCCTCTTCTGTCTTTTCCCGATCGGTGATTGGTAGAAGTACTCTCGAGGCCATCGCCATAGTCGAGCAAAGACCAACTGTTTTGGCCTGTGAGCCTTCCCTCACCATCTCCTACTTAATCTGAATCTAGCATTTGCAGCAGATGTATATATATATATATATATATATATATATACATACATATATCCTCAGAAAAGAATGCATGACCTGACTCTGGATCTTTATGTGCTGTTGCATCTTAGCATCTCGTTCTACTTTGCATGCCGCAGTATGCTCTCTGACCTTGATTCCTGAGTTGGCCATGGCAGAAGTGCTCCTATTACCTCCGTCAAAACTAATTGACCTTACTGGGAATCTCATTATTCTCCCTCCCTACGACCAACTCTTTGTGAAAAGGTCCACCGTTAGCCACACCATGAAACTTAGTGGCCATACTTGTGTCAAGTTCCTACTGATTTCTGCATGAACCAATCTCTTCTGAGATGTTCCCCATGGACATAAGTTCTTCAGCTCATGACTTCTGCACAAGAGGTGTAGGAGGAGTAGTAGCGTGCACTAATTGCGCTTATGAAGCAGGAGATTTCAGATCTTTCAGGAGTCATATCCCCGGATGACATTGGCTTGGCATCCAACCGATACTGCTACATTCATCACATCATTTGTGAGATGTGAATTCAGATTTTTTTTTTTATGAGAGTTGGAAAATGGATGATTTGTTTTAGACTGGTACAGTGAACATACAGAAAAGAAACAGAAGACAAAGGGAACATGAGAGACGCCATGTATACCATTTCCAGATTGCGCACTTCTCGAGGACATAACCCTACAGGATGAAGTTGCCACCTCTTGCCGACACAGCTATATATGGTCCTCGTCTTACCTTGATGCCATTCCTACCATGCATGCTGTTCTGCATATGGGTGTTCACAGTCCTTGGTGGAGTACTTGCTAGTTTGCTTGGAGAACATGGTGATCAGAATAACAGATTCAAGTATAAACAAATGGTTTATAGTTTTTTACTAAATGGTTTTCATGAATGTCAGATTACACTGCTTTTGAATTTTTCTTTAGTAAATGTAATTTAACATGGTATATATATATATATATATATATATATAACTATCTGAAGAGACACATCTTGATAAGTTTCAGAAATTTTGAGGCTTTGAAACAAGAACATGGTGATTGGAAACTGGAATGTTACAGCCAAAAGTCCCTTCATTGTTGGGCCTGCAGAATTTTGCATGATTCCATATTTCTATCACTTGATCGTCCAAATTATGTTGGGGGATGAATCAGATGTTGGGGAATGCATCAAACGAGTTCACAATACAGGCACAAGGAAGGATCACATCTCATCGAGATTTATCCTCAACGCTGCTAAAGATGATAGGAAAAAAAGATAGAGTTATCATATTAAGTAGGAAAATTAGAAAAAAGCTAAATCTTCTATATTTCTCTCAAATACATAAATCTTGGTTGATTTCTCCTGTATCATATAAAATTCATGGAGTAATCTTCTTAGCCATATTGTATGACAAACACAAGAAGATGCTACTATATGTTCTGCTTCACAACTTGATAGTCTAACGATATATTATTTTTTTTAAGATCAAGTAAATGTAGCTCCACCAAAATAAAATACAAAACTAGTTATACGCTTTCGATTATCATAACTTTTGGTCCAATCACTGTCGCTATATCCAATTATATACAATCTTTTCTAATGATGAATAGAATATTTCATACTCAATTGTTTCTTTAATATATCATAAAATTATTTTAGTAATATTTAAATGATAAGTCTTAAGAACTTCTATATTGTATCTACTTATTAAACCAACTCCAAATAGTATATCAGATCGAGTGCATGTCAAATATCTTAAACATCTAACTATACTTTTGTAATAAGTTAGATTAATGTATTTAACTTCACCTTCCTTGGGCAACTTGGTACCATATTTAATTGTCATCTTCCATGGAGAACCTCTTTAGAACATCTTTTGCATAATTTATTTGTGAGATAAAAATTTATTCATTGTCTTATATAACTTCAATACCAAGAAAATAAATCATTTAACCCAAATCATTCATCTCAAACTCTTTCTTCATATAGTATTTAAAATCTTTCATCATGGAGCTACTATTGTATGTAAATATTAAATTATCTACATACAAGCATACAAATATAAAATCTCCATCAGAATTAGATTTCTATAGAGAGCATGTTCACGTGAATATTTAAAAAAACTATTTTGAATAAAATAAGCATATATCTGAGAATTTCATGTTCGTGGGGCTGTTTAAGCCCATAAAGAGCTCTCTTTAACTTATATACTTTGTATTCTTATTCATAAATAACAAAACCATTGGGTTGTTGAATATATACCTCTTCTTCAAGAACTCCATTAAGAAATACTGATTTGACATCTATTTATAAAATTTTCCATTTTATTTGAGCTGTTAGGGAGATAAGTAATTTTACTGTCTCTAATCGAGCGACTGGTGCAAACACTTCTTAATAGTTGATCCCATACTGTTGTTTATATCTCTTTGCAACCAATCGTGCTTTATATTTCTTCATATCTCCTTGTGTATTTTTTTTATTATTTTGAAGATCCATTTAACACCAATCGCTTGGTAGTCTTTTGGAAGTATAATAAGCTCACATGTATTATTTTGGCTGATAGCATGAATCTCCTCCTTCATAGCTTATCTTTATTTTTCTTCTTTACAAGCTTCTTCGAAATCTAATGGATACTATCTTGCAAAAAGATAAAATAAAGAAAGTTTATCATTGTTAGTATCAATTCTTCGAGTCACATCATATATCTCTTAAATCGGTTTTGTCATTCTTATAATCAGACTTCTTGAATCATGTGACCAAGGTGATGATTCTGGTAAAGCCTCTTTTGTGCTTGCTTGTGTTATATCATCCTCTTCTAACGACATAGCTTTCTTATATTATTCATTATTTTTGCAGTCCCAAATCTGTTGTTCATCAAACTCAACATCTCTTGACATCACAACTTTATTTTTGACAGGATTGTAGAGTTTGTACTCACTAGAATTCTCAACATAACCTAATAAAATATATTTCTAACTTTTATCTTCAAGTTTTGTTCTCTTTACTTTTGGTATCTTAGTTTTTGCAGGCTTTATACTTCTTTTGGTGTAGAATTACCTATTCGACTTGTTAGAAACTTATTAAGCAAATAAACTGCATAATCAATAGCATCTCCCCAAAATACTTTAAGAATATTTCTTTCCTTTAACATGCATCGCACCATATTAAGTATAACCCTATTTTCCCTTTTTGAGACACTATTTTGTTGAGGTGTGTATAACATTGTAAATTGATGTAAAATTCTATTATTTCTATAAAAACTTTTAAATTTATTTGATGTATATTCACCATATTTATTTGTTCTTAAACATTTAATCTTACAACCACTTTATCTTTCAACCAAAATTTAAAATTTTTTAAATTTATTTAATACTTTTTTCTTTTCATTTAGCATGTAGATCCAAGTTTTGTCACTATAATCATCAGTGAAGGTAAGAAAATATATGCTTCCTCCAAGTGATACTGGGCTAATAGGGCCACAAACATTCAAGTGTATCATATCAAGTCGATGTTATGCTCTTTTTGTTATGCTGATTTTGAAAAGCTTTCTTTCTTGCTTACCCATAACACATACTTCACATAATTTTGATGAACGATCAATTCTTGGCATTTATATCACCATATTAAACTTCTCTGAAAATTTTAAAGTTTCAAAATTTAAGTATGCATATCTAAGATGCCATAATGTAGAAATATCCTCAATATCAGTCTTAAATAATTTGACCGATCAAATATGCATAAATATAGAGGAAACATTCTATTCTTCGTTATATTCATATGTGAGATTAATATCTTATTCTTATCATAAATTGAAAGAGTCATATCTTTCATCTCAATATTATAACATTTTTCAAGTAATTGTCCTAAGCTAAGAATATTATTTTTCATATCAAGTACATAATAAACATCCGAAATATATAATTCTTTGACATTATTGAGTCCAAGAACAATTTTACCTTTACCTCTTACTGGTCTTTGAGATAGATCACCAAATATAATATTTTCAGAATAGCTTGTATTAATTTCTAAAAATATTTTTTTAATATCACACATATGATTTGAAGGTTCTGTATCTAGATATTATGTCATAGACTGATCTTCCTTTAAATTATCATAAGTCATTAGCAAAATTTTGTTTTCATTCTTCTTTGCTTTTTCAGCAAAATTTACCTTATCACCTTAATTGCTAAGATTATAATAACATTCAAATAAGTAATGCTTATATATTTTATAAATATAATATTATATTTCAGAGTTTTTAGAATTTCTGTCACATTCATGGCCTCGGCCATGTCCTCAACCATAACTTCAGCCTCTTTGGCTAAAATTTTCTCCACCACCTTTATTGTTTGGAGATTCTTGATTGGTCTGATTTCTGTCACCTCTTTTTCTTTGTCCATGACCTCTTCCTATTTGAAAATTTGATTCATCTTTATATTCAAGAGTAAGTTTGATTTATAGTGCTTGTTCTACGGTTCTATTTTTTGCTCTTTTTATAATACTTTATTCATGAACTTGAAGGGAACTCATAAGTTATTCTAAAGATATATTTTTTAATTCTTTAGATTCTTCAATCACAATAGTAATAAAATCAAATTTTGAATTTAGTGATCTTAGTATCTTTTCTAGCACTCTTTGACCACTTATTTGTTCACCATTTCTTCTCATTTTATGAACAATAGAAATAATTTTTATAAAATAATCAGAAATAGTTTTAGAAGTACCTTGTTGTGATTTTTCATACTCTGCTTGGAAAACTTATAGATGGAGTTTTTCTTACTTTATCAATATCACCAAATGCTTTTTGAAGCATTTCTCAAGCCTCTTTTGAAGTATTTGTTGGAGTGATGATCTAGAACATTGTATTATTAAGCCCTGAGTAGATCATGAATAAGATATTTTTCTTATTCTTCCTTCTATCTTTGAGTTATTTTCTTGCTTCTATATTCATTGCTCCTTCTTGTGCTGGGCTTGGTTCGACAAATCCATATTCTACAAACTCCCACATATCTTGAGAGCCTAGAAGAACTTTCATTTAGATGCACCATATGTACCAATTGTTGAAGACGATAATAAGAAGGATAAATTAATCACACCAATGAAGAGTAGGAGAAAGCTAAATCTTCTATATTTCTCTTAATAACTTTTATAATTTCATAAATTCTATATTTTTTATAACCCAACATATGGGGTTTATATAGTCTTCAAAGATATATTACATTAATGTAATAATAATAACTTTCTTTCTTTTAAGAAAACTTGGGAGAATCAATACTAAATTTTAATTATCATTCTATAAATAATTATTTTTAATAAAATAAAATTTTAATATGATGAAATTAAACATAATTAAAGAAGGTTAATTCCAACAAAAGTCATGGACTTCTTCTTCTTCAAAAGTCATGGACTTCTTCTTACAGCATTCCCAAATCACAACTTAATCTATGATTCTAATGCACCCTTTTGTATTGACGTAAAAGATCCAAATACCCAAACTTACAAGTCATGAAAGGTGGTGCTGATGAAGGGGGCCTTTCACCGACTTTTTTCTGGGAAGCTCAAAACAAATGGAAGAAGGCATCGCAAAAAACAACAGCACCCGTCCCTTACATTACTCCTCCATGCCACTGCTCGTTAGAGATGCAACGTATGAGACTGAATAATGTACATGCGGTACCATGTGTTGTTAAATATATGATTTGTATATAGACTTGGCTACAGTCAAAGGACAGCTTTACGCATATAAAATAGTTGGGGTGGAATCCTTGGGTTTCTGTCGATCATTAATCCCCACCATGGTTTTTTTTTTTTTTTTTTTAATGTATGCATGTATGTATCTTTTACGATCCTACGTTCATGGATGTATCGAGGACTTGGTTTCCACTGTTAACCCAGCTTTGTTCATAATCGATGCATGTTTGGGTGGTCTTAAGTAGAGGTTCTTTGTAAGGTGTTTGAAGTCCCGGCAGTAGCTAGCAAGGGTTGATGCTTCGAGTCATCTTCCAAAAGATGGAAACTATCAAGAAATGACGGCCAAAAATGATCGTTCATGAATCAATCCAACTCCCTGAAAGATGCTTTGAAAGAAAGGCAGTAGGGATGACTGCATTTATTGCATGCTTGACTTCTCTTCTGGGCTTCTGCGTGGCGTCTGTACTGTGTGTGTGTGTGTGTGTGTGTTCTTTGTTTTGGCACAAAATAACCACATAAAGTTCCTGATCATTGTACATTGATTTCGGGCGGTTGCATCAGCATATGGCTGGAATCATTGCCTCCTTAGGGTTACGGTGAGACCGGTCTTCCTCTTTCTCCTATTGCTTCAGGCACCAGCTTATCATTCCTAAACATGGTTTTGAGCACGTCAAAGGAGTTGTTGCTTGGTACCACTCCTGTAACGATGGGGCATCATTGCCATCACTGGCCCAGCAGTTGCTCCACCGGTAAAGCAAACCTGGGTTTTGATTACAGTGCCAATTTACAGCACCGCCATGGCTGTAGAAGAAAGCTTTCTCAAGCTTTTCAACATCGGGTATCCTTGTGGGGCATCGTTACAACAGTTTTGCATGTGAATTCCTTGTTCCTCTTGGTTTGACGGAAGAGCTTCTTCGTGCATCTCCTACACGGGGAAGGAAGAAGAGAAGACTGGGCAATGGTCCCTCGGCTTGCGAAACAAGGCGTGGTTGTAATGTTTGCCTCTGCTTTCTCACAAGCACAGCTCACCGGAAAGAAGCACCAAATTGCCTTGTGAGCTTCTGCGCATCTTCGCTGTCGATAGGATGGAAATCATGAAGTGCGAGGCAGCATGGAAACTTCACTCTTGTCATCTCCGAATCAATTTAACCATATAATTTCAGCAGAGTTAACTGTAATCTTGCTGTCTAATGTAGGACATGGCTACCTGTGTTTGTCTGCAAACTGCTACTTGAAAACACTTAATCATACAGAGAGGTAGGAGGCTGAGCTCGGTACTATGTTGAGCTCAGTCCGGTACTGCCCGTCCCAGTAAACAACATGGAAGTGTGAGCTTCATCATTAGATCTTAGTGAGCATCTAATCTTATTCTATTGCTGCTGCTACTGCTCAGAGTTCTGTGCCATGTATTATATGAAACAAGAAGAGGTGGTAGGTGGATCCAAGCCATGGGAGGGACGACTGCTCTCCCCTGGTGCTTTGCTGTGATTGGTTGGACAAAGAAGAGCATTCTGCTTGTGCTTGAGCCTCCTCTCCCTGATCATTATTCGATCATACCTGTAATCTTAAGCATATCATCGATTCTTAGATCAGAGAAGAATTTTTTATAAGAGATTCTTAAATTAATTAAAGCATGGTGATGGCTTAAGTACTGCAGCTATACCACTGACCCAGGTGCCTGCAACATCATCTCTCTCTCTCTCTCTCTCTCCCTCTCTCTGTGGTTTAAAATCTTAAACCACTGCTAAGTTCAAGAGCTTCTAACCATGAGGATTCTTCAGCATACATGGAATTAATCCGGTCAGCTCTTACTCTGTCCTGGTTTGAAAGGAAAACTGATCATGGGAAGTTATCGAGGGTTTGAACCTTGCACTGCCGCTGCATCTTGATGCACCTATGGATCTAAGACGTGAACAGGTAGATCCAGAGGAAGAGATCACGCTTTATGGATGAAGAGAGAGAAGCAGAAACGTGCGTTCTTCAGGAGGGCTCGGAGGGAGAGAAGCACAAATGTTATATGAGAGGTAAAGCAGAAATCCACCATAGGAAAGAGCAGAGGTCGGCATGGCCTTTAATGTTGGCAACTTTGACTAGGGCACTTCATCTGTCAACGAAAGCCACATGCATTTTGTGCATTGCAGAGACATCCATCATGAGCGAGAAGACAGAACATGGTTGTCGCCAAGAAGAGCTGCTGATTGCTTCTATCCTGCAAGGTTTTGAGAGTTAAGATTAGGTAGACAAGTGCTCGCTGGATTCTGTGAAGGAAGGGGGGGTGAAAGAAAACCCAAACTTGACATGTCCACCACCTCTCTGTGATCTGCAATATGATAGTGTGCGGGACAAATACTTTAAAGTACAACATAACATGGTCTGCGTGGTTCACACTGACATCAGTAGTCCCTCCTCTCCGAAGTCTCCACTTGCAGACACAGGAAGGAATGGCAGCATGGTGTATCCCCCGGATGTGATTCTCTCTCTCTCTCTCTCTCTCTCTCTCCAACGTCACTATTTAGATGCAGCACTTGCCCATTAATTTCTCTCATGCGCTTGTCTTCCTCCTCAGAAACACCTCCTGTGATCTTCATTGCTTCTCTCTCTGTCTCTGTCTTCGTCGTCCCTTCTCTTCCCCACACAGCATTTGGTTTCCTGACATCGCTTCCCACTTCTTCTCCTTCTCCCTCAGCTCACGATCTCCTGTCCCTAGAACTTGTCTCACCCCTCTCCCCGCAAGAGGAACAACTTCCACCAGCATTGTCTTCTAGCCCTTGTTCTTCCCTATTTATAGCTCGTCTTGGACGCCCATACACATCAGAACGCTAGCGAAGATGTCAAGCAGGAGGCCTCGATCGTGGCAGTCGAGCTCGGCGTCGAGGATCACTGACGAACAGATCAACGATCTGGTGTCCAAGTTGCAAGCGGTCCTCCCTGAGGCCCGCATTCGCAGATCCGATCGAGTAAGCTGATTTGGAGGATCAGGCAAACATATATGCCAATGCTTCATTTGCTGCGAGACTCACTCACGCTTCATGGTGCGCAGGTGTCAGCAGCCAAGGTCCTGCAGGAGACCTGCAACTACATCAGAAGCCTGCACCGGGAGGTGGACGACTTGAGCGAAAGGCTCTCGGAGTTGCTCGCTTCCACCGAGTCCAGTAGCGCTCAAGCTGCCGTCATTAGAAGCTTGCTCATGTAGAAGATCCACCTTTAGGTCGGTCATTTGTCTGCTGCATCAAACAAAGGTGTCATTTCAACAACATTATGGTGAACCATGCAGTGAGATATAGGGAGTGCTCATTGCAACAAAGGCGTGGTCTCGATGTACTAAAACGAGGAGCTAAACTTTTGTGTGTTGATCGTGTAGTGCTGCTGGTCCTTGTAGTCTTGAACAACGTTCTTAATTGAAAGAGTTTTCTGGATCAATGTTCTTGCCATGCTTAGCTTCCCTCAAAAGAAGAAGACAGCCATTGATCATCTCGATAGGTGGGTGGAGTTCGCAGCGGAGAGGATAATGGAAATGCAATATACTTCTGATGTGATTGGTAGGGTTTTAGTCGCTTAAGAATATACTTGTTTAGATAAAATATATTTACTCAGTCCGTCGAGACTAGCTTCCCCAAACACAAGAAATCTTCCATGTTTTCCGAGAAAGATTATTATGCTGATATCAGTCTTCCTATGAGTTCAAATCTGCGCCAGTTCAGTAGGTGTGCATTGATGATCGCAGGGAAGAAGAAAACAAGAACACAAACCTGGATGATGTAGAACATAACTAGTACGAGATATCGAAGGAAGATTCACTTCTACTTCATCCTATAGCAGTTTGTGACGCTTCCTTTTTTGGTTTGCGCAAGACAATATATAGAGATTGATGAAGCTTTGAAGAGACCCCAAAACATGAAGATATAGTGGACTTCTCTTGTTCTTTCCGAGGAAGAAGCTGCTGTGCCTCCCTGTCCATCATATCAATGAGGAATTGAGACACAAAGCTGTAGCAAAGAAAAAGAGAGCCCAGCGCTTGGATAGGCCCATCCCACACCTGCATCAACAATGGGAGATTGAGCCATCAGGGGCCATGAACGAATGATTTATTATTCATGTAACTCGATGATCCTTCAAGCTCTTCTTCTTCTTCTTCTTCTTCTTCTTCTTCTTCTTCTTCTTCTTCTTCTTCTTCTTCTTCTTCTTCTTCTTCTTTCTTCCTCGTTCTTGGAAAGGAGCACAGTACTTGATCGAGTAGTTTAAAGATAGACTTCAATCTCTTCTTCACATGTCTCCCTCATTATTGGTTTCTTCTAGTCATCCTATATTTCTCCAACTTAATAATGATGATATTACACTGTCATGGATGATTGATGATCTAAATTCATCAAAACAAACAGCCAGTTCTTGTTCGGAGTCAAAATGTTTTATGGTTTCCTCTCCCCTTACTCCTGGTTTGATGCAAGACTGATGGATGATACGACGAGACCAGATTCACTAACAGCTGTTGTATGTGAGTTAGGTGGCAACCCCAGCAGCTCTCGGGACCCCATCCATCCCTTTGATTCCTGACCTCCATTTCTCTCTCTCTCTCTCTCAAAGGGCCACCATCCCCTTAAAATGCTTGTGTTGTCCATTGCTGCGCAAATCATTGTTTCACCAGCATGGATATCTCTACCCTGTTTCTTCACCCCTCTCATTCATCTATCCTACATCACACAACTTCTTCTCCCTAAAGATACCCAAGTACACTTGTGTGACATCCAACACAAAATGGAACAATCTTAGCCCTACCTACCGAGCTAGCTAGCTAGGATAGAGGAAAGGTAAACCATGTACAGCATACATCTGTTTGGATACATCATGGTTAAGAAGATAAATGAGTAGTCTGACACCGAGTGAGTGGATTAACTTGTAAGCAGGTGGAGATGAAGAAATCTTAGATAGTTTTCTTCGGCAAATTAAACTTGGATATAGGGACCTGAAGACCAAGTCATATTGCAGTATGTATATAAATACAAAAGGATACTAATTCCATTGGTGTTCGTGAGTGCAAGTCCTTGACAGTGCAATTTGCTCCATTTTGTACCTTTGATGTTAATATTCATCGGGATATAATTCTTGTTTTTACTTTGTTTTCGGTGTTGAATGATATATTTCCACACCTCAGCTCTCGCTTCTCTGTAATCTCTCTCTCTCTGTCTCCACCTCAACCTTCTTGTTGTTAGCATCTCTTCTTTTTCTCTTTCAGCAGTTTGATAGGCGGGTGAGCCTGCCATCCTCTGCAGTCTGCAGCAAATTGATGTCCTGCAATGGTATGGCCTCGTCATCGTCTTCCTTCTTCTCCCCAGATTATGTGATACATATGCAAACTCCTCATGAGGAAGAACACCAACTCCCCGCTGCGGTTGCCGCCCTCCTTCACAACACCCCATGCAACAGTCTCCAAGACCTGAGAGGTAAGCTTGTCACGCATCTCCAAGCACCCGTCTCCTTGAATTCTGGAACTAAACCAGCTCGAAAACAACCACCTTGGGTGGTGGTGGTGGTGGTGGCGCAGTCATGGCTCCGATGATAGGGAAGAGATCTCTGTCCTTCTCGGGGGTCGAGAACGGCGATGAGATGCACGCCGATGATGACTTGTCGGACGACGGCATGCAGACAGGCGAGAAGAAGAGGAGGCTCACCGTGGAGCAGGTGAGGACACTAGAGAAGAACTTCGAGCAGGGGAACAAGCTGGAGCCGGAGAGGAAGATGCAGCTGGCCCGAGCCCTGGGGCTGCAGCCAAGGCAGGTGGCCATCTGGTTCCAGAACAGGAGGGCCAGGTGGAAGACGAAGCAACTGGAGAAGGATTACGATGTGCTGAAGAGACAGTTGGAGGCCATGAAATCGGAGAACGAGGCTCTGCGCGCACAGAACCAGAAGCTCCACGCTGAGGTACTCGTGAATTCTCATCTCTCCTCCCTAATCGATAAGCATTGGCTTTTCGAGAACGATGACCCGATGATGGTTTCCAGAACCGCCTCCTTTGTTGTTGCGTCAAGTTATCTATCTATCAACTTTTATGTTTCTTAAAGCTGCGATTGGGATTCTCACATCTGCATTAGATTTCTATTTTGTACTTCACGTGAGGATCATCGAGTTGGAGTTAGAGCTTGCGATCTTTCTTTCTTTTGTCCTTTCTTTCTTTTGTGAGAACATTTGTTTTACCTCCGGTGGTTGCATTTACAAATGCACAGATATCGGCACTCAAAGGCAGAGAAGCACCGGAGCTGATCAACCTCAACAAAGAAACCGAAGGTTCATGCAGCAACAGAAGCGAGAACAGCTCTGAGATCAACTTAGACATCTCGAGAACGTCGGTCACCGAGAGCCCTTTGAACCCTCACCACCGCCTGCCGCCTCCTTTCGTTCACTCCATCAGGCCAGCCGACATGGACCAGCAGCTCCTTGCCAGTTCTTCCAGGCCGGAGATGCAGTCCCCCAAGATCGAGACCGGCGCCACCGAGGGAAGCTTCAGCAACCTGTTGTGCGGCCTGGAAGACCAATCCGCCTCCTTCTGGCCATGGTCCGATCACCACAACTTCCATTAGCGCGCCTGTTCGATCGACTCCTGATCGCTAGTCCACATGGTTGCTGAAATGTGAGAGATTATGCTGCATTTAGCAGCATTTGAATTCGACTACATCCATATCTATCTATCTATCTATCTATATATATATAAATATATATGGTTGTCGAGCTTCGGAGGCAATTCCCTCCTTCCATTGCATCAAAGCCGTGAATTCTTTTTCCCTTACCACCAGCGGCTCTTTCTCCCTCTTCTGCACTGCAATGTTTCCAGGTGTTGTCAAGAAAGTTGAGCGACTAAAAAGAGGCGAAAGCATGAGAGCACCAACTCGGGCCGGAGATCGTACGAGTGCATGGGAGTGGCCAACCTACCGGACATCGAACTTGGATGCCACATGGACCATATATAAAAAAGTTGCACCTTTTCTAAAAGCTCTCCTCTTTGCAGCTACAACTATTATTTATTTATTTATTTATTTTTATGTTTACGGGATGAATGCTTCTTGCTGAGCTTGTTCATAAGAATATTAGGTATGGGCGAAGTCAGGAACATATGCCGCTTGAGATGGGGAACGGAGAAGAGGAATGGTACCCCCAGGAAAGGAGGAGAGAAGGAAGAAACAGCATGCATGTGAAGGCCAAAGAAGAAGGTGAGGAAGAAAACAAGGTGTGTCTTTGGTTTTGGTTAGTAATATCCTGCCTGCTGACACCCGAAGGCAACCTTTTAGCCAGCAGCCCCCAGTACCCCCCCCCCCCACTTTGGCCTCACAGGAAAAAGGCTTCTTTGCATTTGAGGAGATAAGAGAAGCATGTGATCCACTGTCACTTCCCTATCCTACAAACTTTTTTTTTTTCTTTTCTTTTTTTGTATAATGATGCTGCAACTGCAAGGTCTTCTTGCTCAGAATTCTGTGAGCTTATTCCAAACTCAAAAAAAAAAAAAAAATCTTTTTTTTTCTTGTCTCTTGATAAACCTTTACATGTTTTGGCTGAATGCTGGAATAACTCACTGAGGGCAGTAGATAGAAGTAATTAAGCATTGGGTGGAAGACAATCCCACCCAATGCTGCTGCTGCTGCTGCTGCTGCTGCTGCTAAACACACACACACACACATTGCTGGCAAAGCTGTTTCCAAAAGAACATTGATCATCAGGTGATTCCATATCCTGTAAACGACTGTGACAGAACTCCAAAAAGGAGCCCCGAGTTCTCCGGTCTCGATCTGTACATGCTTGAACTCTTGTGGCGAGATGCCACCCACCTTGTGGCTTTAGCATGTTGTCCAGATCTAAAGGGAGGGTATCAAGAACAGTGAGAGAGTGAGTTGAAGCAGGCCATTCCTGTAGAAAAGAACATGCACAAGGCTGTGTACATAAGAAACTTACTTCAGGTAACAGAAAGATTCTTCTTGATAGATAGATAGATAGAGAGATAGATAGAGAGAGAGCAGCAGCAGCAGTAGTCGGATTGTTAGGCATGGAAAGTCAATGGAAAGGGATGATGTTGTTGTTAAGGGCTTGTTGATATTACAGCTCATGAGACATGGCCATCCATGGTGCTCTCCTCAGGGAATCAGGGTGGGTGGGTCAGTGCACTCACAAGCGCACATATATCTGAGGATGAATGTTTTGAGTGTTCTCTAAGAACATACATTTTTTTTGTTTTTCTTTGAATATTAGATGCAGTAATTTGCCTTACAGCACATCAACATAGATTTGGGCATACATATGATCATGTAAAATAAAAATGCCAGAATATGGAGAAAAAAATTGATGGCATACTTCATCAAAATTTTTTTTTATGACCAGTGGAATGCTTTTTTCTGATTTGAAGAATGCAACAGTCCTATGGTTTAGTAGTCACTTTGGTTCCTCAAAACCATAAGAGCAAAGTGCTGGAATAGGATTTCCCAGCCTCAGTGGAAGGGCTGTGGAGTGGAGCTGAACCTTTCATATGGAAAGGTCAGGAGTGATGTGTTCTTGGGGAGGACCAATGCAAACTTGTCTAAATCTCATAAGCAAAAAATGCTGCTGACATTGTCCTGTGGCATTTGGCTCCATGTGAGAGCACTACTGACCAAGTGTTGTTGCATAGGTCTGGAAGCTTTGCCGGTAGGGCATGCTGCAGACCAGTTTGCTCAAGAAGCAAGAGGGCTGGCTCCTTGAAGGTTTCTCTCCCTAGTGTTGTTCATGGGCTGTGTGGAGGATGATTAGCTCCCTTGTCCTCACTGCAATGACCATCAGATGAGCACAGGGTAGGATCCAGAACCTTTTTTCGGAGAGGAGGCCAAGAGACTTTAGGTTTTATAAAAGACCAAGACCATTATCTAATCAAAAACTTGATTTTCTTGCAAGAATCTTTTTCTCTGTGAGTTCAAAAAATAAAAAATAAAAAAAAATCAATGGACAGTGAGCTCAAGCCAGTAAGATTACCTTTTTTGAGAGAAAAATTGGGTGTTCATTCAGTAGTGGCATCTTCCCTGCTAAAAGAGAAGAAGGAAAGTAAGAAAATTAAACAGTTGGATGGTGTTAATTCATTTGCTGATGTTTTAGCAATAAAAAATTAAACAGTTCATGTAACAACAAGGGTAGTGGCATCTACACTGCTAAAAGAGAAGAAGGAAAGGAACAAAACTAATTCAGTAGCTTCCATCTGTCTATAATTACATGTAAAGTTTACCTCTATAGCTTATAAATACATCTTCCAACCTAGGGAGATTACTCAAACATATTCATAGTATATTCCAAACTTAAAAAAGTCCAAAAAATGAAGTATGATTCCCATCTAGTTCAGGGTAGGTTTATTTAGATCCTCTCTCATTTGCAGTAAAAATTAAACACAGGAATCTATATTGCCAAAAAAGAAATCATAGCTTCCCACCAAATAAAAATGAAACCAATGCATAAACATTGAAGAGTTAGTTATAAGCTTATATATGATAAAATACATGCTTTTTTTTTAATGTATTACTTATGAGATCATAGACAAAAACTTCTAATGCAAGATTTGGCACACCACAAGGACCGGAAGACCCATGTCTAGGACAGATTCATACAAGGGAGATGTCACATTCAAGTTCCAGTTACAAGAAGGTCCATAACTTCTCTTTTGGTTACAGTACTATTCCTCCACACCATGGGAAACTGAAGGAATCAAATATGGGGGACCATGTAGCCAAATATGAAGATAACATGCAGGTCGCTATTCGATCTCATTGGAAGCCTAGATTTTACATCTTATCCCCTTTTCTCCACCTTGAACAACAGTTTATATGACAACAAGTTCTTCTCCATATTCCTTCACAGTGCAGATACTGTTGCTGATCTCCACAGCTCCATATCTCCACATAGTTTAGAGGTGTTCTTCATCCACACCAAAAATGGCTTTCGCCATAGAAATTTAGCATCCTGATGCATTCAAACCAATTAACTTTAGGAGCAGCGGTTAGGAAGTCTTATCAGCCTGTAGATGTTGGGTAGCAAGGAATCTAAAGAAAGAAACACTCGTACAACTCCAACCAAGAAGTAGATGGATGAGGCACACTACAGTGAGGTGATAAAAAAAGGTTCATTGCAGCTGATTAAGAACACATCCCGAGTACAAATAGTTTAACAAGGTCAGAAGAGAAATCAGGATGAGATTCCCACCATGACACGCATGTCTAGACTGGCATGTTATCTTCTTCTGGTTTCTAGGAGTGGCAGCAGTGAGATAGTAGCATCAGCTTTCTGGATCTCTCAGGTGAGCACGAGAGATCATCCTGAGAATGCTACAAGAACCATAGGGTGGACAATGTTGATGCACTGCCTCATTGTTTAGTTGACTATTGAAGCTAATCCTCGTGAATCAGCAGCTATTCAGATCAAGAACTTCTCGAGTTCCATGAGGATGGTCAAATAAAGCCACACAAAGAAGTGGTCTGGATTCAGACCTCTTCATGAGACTGGTTGCCAACTATTCTTTCAGTATCTTTTCCTCCAAATTGTATTGGACATTTGTTTAGACTGGACTGGTTGCCAACTATTCTTTCAGTATGCACAAACAATAGTTGTGCATGGACTGTTACAACCCATGGCAGGATGGACGTGTTTGTATGTGGCCTTGGCAAGTCATTATTTGTCCCATACTCCATAGTACTTCAAAGTTCAAACAACAACTCTCTCTATTTATGAGCATTCATCCACATGCATTCTGTAATGGTTAATGCTACTGTATCTCATTAGAAATATCATAAAAACTTGAAAAAAAATGTGTATGAAGACATCCCTAAGTCCAGGTTTTAAGATTTAACTCAAGCCACACTAACGAATCACATATATCTAAGAGCCAACAAAATACAGTGGCAGCGAAATTGCAACAACATAAGGTCCATCAAATGATACCTCTTATATAACTATCATCTCTACTGACTTCCTAGATTCATAATCTCATATGAAATTATATGTTGACACTGCTTAAAGTGCAGTCTGCTTTCAATGTCAATAGCTAACCCACAAGGACAAAGGCTTCATTCGATTATCTTTCTCAAAGTTAAAAAAGGAATGTAGAATAACAGGACAAATCAGAACAGTAATACATATCAGACTCACTTCTAATTTCACATAAGATATATCAACCCATCAACAGTCGTGTATTCCAGGACACCCATAGAAAGAAAAAGAAAATAATAGAAGAAACTGATACCTGCAATATAACATTTAGTGCCTTTGAAAGAGCAGGCTTCAAATCTGCTGGATGTAATGCCCCACTCTCATAGTCCAATATTAATTCTTCCATGTTGTTGTATATCCTTTTAAAAAAACATAAAAAAGACAACATGATTTGCAACACTTGTAAATGGAACCAAAAACTATATCATCATCAATACTCCATCTGAACAACAAACAAAGGAAAAAAAAAATTGCAGAGCTTTAAAATGAGATAATAGGAGGACTAGACAAACAACCACTGGAAGAAGACCAAGTATGTGTCAAAAAGGAAAACACAGGCCATGCTTTTGTGCATGCAGTTATAATATTCAGCACCAAGTTTACAATTTACTTGACGACAGATTTTTAAAATGAATAACAAATTCAAAGGGGAATTTGCATTTGCAAGACAAATTTGTTGCAGAACATTAATGAATTTTTCCTAGATTATAAAGGGGCATTTAAGTTAATCTTGACAGAGCTCACTTGGTTCCACCATTTTCCACTTGTGGCACAACTCCAAAATAGCCAAACCATGGGAAAACAATGTACTTAATGTCCTCCAGGCATGGGTTCCCTTCCACAATCTTCGGTGGCCAGTAACCCTTTCTTATCTTCACATTTACTTCAGCCTATGAGAGAAACTGACTGCTATTGCAAGCTTGAAGCAAAACTTATGCATAGCAATTACAGGAATTTAAGCAACATTCATACATAATAAGATTAATTAATTAAACGATGAGGGAAAAACATAATTCCAGGCCTTGTAACATAAAAAAGTACTAGCTGTAAGAAGTGATGCAAACACAGCACCAACTATAACAAGCATTCAGTATAGGGGCTGCTTAGCTCTCAAAAAATTTTGTAACCCAATTGGCATCAGGTAAGGTAACTACTATGACATGACAATTTAAGGAAAGAGAGTAACCAGTGTGATAAACTAGAAAGAAAGGGAAAGCTAATACAATACAAGACTCACCATCAATACAGATTTCCACCCAAGATCCCCAGAAAATCTTCATACTGTAAAATGCCACAGTGAATTTTATATAGATAGTTAATCTCAATATCACAACAACCCGAATGTTTTGACTTCAACATAACTATGGAATTGAAAAGCATTTTCCAATGACAAGAATCAAATCAAATTATATTCTTGGTTATATACTCGCTAAAACGTATAATCCTCTCCATATTACCGGATTCCATGCTACCATTGATGTTTTATTTCTTGACTTTGTCAATTCACAAAACAACACAATGCTTTCATCAAATGAAACAAAAGATGGTTTGTAATTATGCTCATTCCATTTCCAAGCTTGATGAAGATGCACTGTATCCCAAGGCTTTTTTTTTTTTTTTTGCATTTAAAAACATATACCTCTTCATCCTCCATGAAAATGGAAGAAAATGGATCATTTTTGACATTTTCTCCTGTCCCTCCTGCAGTCCAGGAAGCATGTCTGCATAATCGAAAGTAAATTGTCAAGAAATATCATATTGATAGCCGTCTACATACTTTCCGTAACTAGTTATCCATAAACAGATAGTAGTATACAATGTGACAATGATGGGCTTGTTATTTCTTTTGATGTCATTACAGTATTCTCTTGCAAGCACATTCACTTTCCTAAGATCCATGCCTAGCTGGCAGATGTCAGCCTGCAAAAGTGTTATTTAAAGCAAGCTGAATAACATGTAAATAGAACTCAATTTGACATGGCACATGGAAGAAAAGAAGAAACAAAAAAGATTACACAGAGATCAAGGAACAACCAATCCAGTATAGGAAATAAAACCTCGAGGAAAAATATGTCAGCACATTGCATGAATGGGTACAAAATGTGAGCTGGAGTCAACTCAACTTTTTCACTTCAACCCATACTCTGACTGCACCTGGACAAAATTAGATCTTACAATTAGTGATCAGCTTAATGCCAACATTATCCTCTCAAGTTTAAACATCATCTAGAAATCATAAACAAACATGTACAGATATAGCATACTTTATTATCTGCTGAAGTGTATTCCTTCGAGCTATATCCATTACAAGATGCCAATACTCATGCACCCAGCTATTAATGTCTTATGAAGACCACAAAGAAGTCCACCCTGTAGAGCTTCATTCCAGCATCCTTTCAGATCTCTATGAGATATCGACCAACTGTTTGAATTTTTCTTCAACTCACCACCCACCTTTTTATTCAGTTGGCAATCCATATTTTCACACTGCACCCAGCTGAAGTCAGCTTGTTCACATTGATCACCTTCATGACTCCCTGTCCATGTTTGGATATCCCTTATGTTGCACTAAGTTGTAAAATGTATGAAATATTCAATCTATTTAACAAACTCTAAAGACATAACATCTGGTAATCACAACATCAGATAAATTTTTAGGCTGGATGTAACACAAATTATCTAATTGACTATAACACCATATGGTGCAAAGAAAAACCATCAAGCCAGATCGCAGTAAACAGTTTGCAAAACACAAAAAACACGCAGTAACAACTACCACCAAAAGATAACCCATGCAGACTACAAAACAAATTAAAAGCTTTTCTTCAGCTGCAAACCACCAATGCACTCAAAGGTCAGGTTCGATGCCTCCAAAGTCAGGACGACATCAAAAAGTAGTCATAAAGCATTCATAGCGGTCAGGAACCGTCTTCTTTACAATAAGGTTCATCAGTTTCCCTTCCTGTATGCATTCCTCCTCCGCGCTCCTCACCAGCGCGAACCGCTCGTCCACCGTCAACATGCGTCAACAGACAAATTCCACTCGATCAAAATACCAACTCAAATAACTCGACACGAAGAATTTCGAGGGTTCGGGTACCCACGGGGCCGCGGCAGGCGGAGGCACCGAGGGAGAAGCATCGACCGATAGGGTTCCGACGTCGCAAGAGGGATCGGCGGCAGACTTCGGTGCTCCCGCCATCATGGATCGCGAGTTCGTAAGTTCTTGGTGCTCCGGACTTGTGGACAGTTAGGGTTTGTGGGTCCCTTCTTCTCCGTGTTCTGGGCCAATACGCCTGTCCAGCTCAGCCCGGCCCATTTATTTTTCGCAAACCATTAAAAAAGCGAATTTACTCGTATAATTTGTATTAAAGCTCACATGCGCCTCCCTCTATTAATGTCCTCCGTATTAAGCCTCCAATTAACACCCATCCAAATATATTAATTAATACACAAAACGTAATATATATATATATATATATATATATGAAATATTAAAAATAAGCAAATTAATATTATCTGCCCCTTCGAAATTTAATGTCATGAGAAGATACGTGCTCTTCTTGATCTGATGGCCACAAGACTAGTGTACCAAAGTCAAAGGAGTGTCGTGGCACTAAGATTCAAATGCCACGCTTGACTTCACTGTTCTCCGTTGACTCTCAAAGCCTGCAGACGCTTGGATAAGACAAAGTGACACCATCGGGAATATAGAACAATTCTTTTATAGGGTATAGACATTCCAATTCATCATCCAAGGGTGGACATTTTGACCTTAGAAGAATGACACAGTCAAACACTGCATGAGGCAGGAAATACGAAAATGATGATAGACTCAGTTATCTGAATCACCACCTTAATGCTTTTGATGTTTGTTGCGGTGGGTCAACCACAGGATAACTAATGGGTTACGATGACAAATTGACATGGACTTGTTGACAGCATCAATGTTGACTTTTTAAGAAATGAAGTATGAATGATGGCCTTGATTTCTCTTGAACGTATTTTCCATATAATACTATCACAAACAACCAAAAAATGAATTATGAATCAAGTCGATTTTGATATGTTTTTTATGTTCTTGTGGAGTCGGTCAACTTAAATCGCAGCCGACGACTTCGCCTGCGTTGTCGTTTTAAGGATTACATCATCTTTTTGTTGGGTCAACCCAATCATGGAATAAGACAGAAAGCAGCGCTCGCACTATATATGAGTCGAGTCTTTAAACGCTAATTAAAACCCTCTATTATTCATCGGAAAAAGAAACAGAGCAGCCAAGATTTAATACCATGAATTGTGGAATTTGACTATTGTTCGTGGTCTTGATAAACGTTTCTTCTTAATTGGAATTTATTGTCTTCATCAACCATTGCCGTTCTTGTCAAAACCTGTTTGTAGTTAGGATACGATTGGAAGCAACAAGAGGAGCAGAATAAGTACAGATTTCTTTCTGATTTTTGTTGATTTTAAAGCTTCTACTATGAATCATTTGGTTCTCAGACGTGTGGATTGACGACTGTTCTTAGTCTTCGCCGTGGACATGGGATGGTCTGGAACACCGGAATTGACCAAAAGATCCGTCTTTCTTTTCCCTTGTTTGGTTCTCGGGTGATCTGTTTGCAGTAAGAAAAAGAGCATCTATGAGTAGATTTGGCAGCGCCGCAATTTCTGTGGCACGGAGGGGTATTTTGGAGACCGAATGGGCCGGCTCCACTACAACTGCCCTTCCCACGGTCGTCTTCTTCCTCCCCGAGTTGAGAAGCAGCTTCCCACCTTCTTCCTATGTTTCTTCCACCGATTAGGCCGCGGAGAAGCTACATAGAGAGGAAAGTCTGAATCTTTTGGCTCTCCGTTCCTTCTTCTTCGTCTTCCTTTGATATCCATTTCTTCGAAAGCCTCTACCTCTTCGATAGAGGCCATGGGCAATTGCTTGCACTCGTCGTCCGGTGCAGAGAAGGCTCGGACTTCAGAGAACGCTTCTTGTGAGTGTCGAGTTTGTCCTTCGAGATTGCTTTCCTAGCTGGGTTTTGGATTTGCTTTGGGCTGAGGGGATGATGGTTCGGGGTTTTGCGTTGTGTGCTTTGTTGTTTAGCTTATTTTGTTGCTATTTCCTTTGACTTGTATGTTGGGAGATCCTTTGCTGGATTATTGTTGATGCGTTCTTTCCATCTTTTCTGCTCTTCGGATAAGAGATCTGTTTACACTTGTACTGTAGAGTTTGCACTTTAGTCGAATCCTCTCTATAGAAGATCAAATATATTATGGGTGAGTATTAATATGCTGCCTTCTGCTCCTGTTACATAGTCCTTATGATCATTCTGTTTAGTTATGTGCCTAGATGCATGATAACACTTGTATTTCTTGGTAGTATAGGGGATTAGACTTCATTTCTTGTGGTTATGTTCCTAGTGGCTTTCTAGGTTGCACATCAAACATATGATGATGGATGTTAGGAGAAAAAATGGATAAAGTTAGTGTCTTTGGGATACATGTCTTCGAAATGATCAAACTTGAATTGTTTTTGGTCACCGGTGTCGATAATATATACCGGTCCCTTTGTGGTATCATGTGGTCATGTCGAATGCTGTAATGGTGTGCTTACTTTTAAGATATGTTGCTCTTCATTATTTCTTATGTGTTGTTCCCCCCCCCCTCCCGTTAAATAGATGCTTCAAGAACTTCTACCAGCAAAACAAGCTTGTCTTCATTTCCGTCCACTTTGACATGTTCCACTCCATCCAATCTTTCTGCATCTCACTACAAAGAACATGCTGCTGGCGGGGCTCTTCCCACACCAAGAACCGAAAGGGAGATCTTGTCTTCTGCAAATTTGAAGGCTTTCACGTTCGGTGATCTAAAAAGTGCTACCAGAAACTTTCGTACTGACAGTCTTATCGGGGAAGGAGGATTTGGTTGTGTCTACAAAGGTTGGATTGATGAACAAAGTCTTGCTCCTTCAAGGCCTGGATCAGGAATGGTGGTTGCCATCAAGAAACTTAAACCCGAGGGATTCCAGGGCCACAAGGAATGGCTGGTATGATCTTGCAAATATGCTGCACTATAATTCTTCTTTCTTAATGTGCACTCTACCTACATGTTCCTGGTTTTTGACGCTTTTAACAACTGATTGTAGACGGAGGTTAACTATCTTGGTCAGCTTCACCATCCGAATTTGGTTAACCTGATTGGCTACTGTTCGGACGGTGATAATCGACTTCTGGTCTATGAATTGATGCCGAAAGGCAGCTTGGAGAGTCATCTTTTCAGAAGTAGGTGTGAAGAAAACAATAATATATTTACCATTGTTTATTTGTGGGCATAATATGAACCCTTGTTTAATTTAGACAAAGAAACCTGAACCCACATTTAAGACAGAAATTAAATTACAATTCTCTGGGTGTTCATATGTCTCACTTCTGTATCTGTTTCCATGTAAATCCATTTTGATAGATTGGAAAGCAATCATAATCTGTACCTGTGTATCCTTAAAAAACTCCCGTTGGCCAGTGGTTGTAAATGTATTTTTTACGCATGTATGTACCTGGCTATCTTCCTTACTGGAATGCTCAGCACTCAAACTTTGTTGACACTGGTTTCATGCTTGCGTGTTACAGGAAGTGTGGAGCCTCTACCTTGGGCGACTAGGATCAAGGTTGCAATCGGAGCTGCTAGGGGACTCTCATTTTTAAATGATGAGTGTCAAATTATATACCGGGATCTTAAGGCTTCTAACATTCTCCTTGACATGGTATGTACCGGAGAAGAGAGCTCAGAAAATCATTGTAGAAATTGGCTTACGAACTTACGACTTATTTTGCTTTCCTAACAATGCAGGATTTTAATGTGAAGCTTTCGGACTTTGGCTTGGCAAAAGATGGACCAACTGGGGATAGGACCCATGTCTCAACGCAAGTCATGGGAACTTACGGATACGCAGCTCCAGAATATATTGCAACAGGTTCCCCGATTGTTGATTTTGTATATTAGACCCTTTCTTGTTCATCTTTGTATCTCCATTCACACTACAGAAAATTTCCTTAAACTAAGCAGATAACTTGTTGCATGAGGTCCCCAGGAGACGTGCTGGAATCCTGCGGATGGTTAAGTTTGTTAACGACATCGAAGTCTATTTTAAGTTCTCACTTCTCTTGCAAATGATATTACATGAAAGTATGTTTTGTGCCTTGACTGAAAGTTAACAATGAATGCTTTTGTGAGGCTTAATGTGTAACTACAGAGCTGCCTGGTTGATTATCCACAGTTAAGAACCAAAATTTTCTTCTGTAACCTTCCCATATAAGAAATATGAATTGTTTCATTACCACTGCCAACAGCATGACCATTGCCGAGATGTTACTCATCCTTTTTATCTATCTAGAAGTTATATGGTCCTAATGTTCTTAGGATCTTTTTTTTTTTTTTTTGTTATGAGAAGTCCTATACGAACTCTTATATGTGTCGGTTATTTAAATTGTACAGGTAGGCTCAATGCAAAAGCCGATGTCTACAGCTTCGGGGTTTTGTTATTAGAACTACTGACCGGGCGCAGAGCTCTTGATAAAATAAGAGTTGCTGCAGAGCAGAACCTTGTGGAATGGACAAGGCCTAGTTTGGGAGACAAGCGTAAACTGCATCGGATCATCGACCCAAGGCTAGAGGGTCGGTATCCAAAGAACGGAGCTCATGAATTTGCCAGCCTTGCTCTTCAGTGCATCGGAAATGATGCTAAATTCCGGCCTAGCATGTCCGAAGTCTTGGCCTCTCTGGAGAAACTGCAGGACCCAAAATATGCTACTTTGCCTCCACAATCTAATCAAAGGAAGAAGAGTTCCAGTACCATGGCAAGGTCATCTATGAGAAATCCCCGCTCACCGCTGCGCCCAACATCCAGTGGCTCTTCTCTTCCATCCTACCCCGCATAAATGAAGGATGCAAATGTGGACTTGCACGATTGCACACTAGCTCGATGGTGACAACAGGTGATGATTCGCTGAAGGACATTAAGGCTCCTATAGCTACGAGAAACCATTCTTTCTCATCCAATTTCGCGTCGAGTTCATCGACATTCGTTTTGATTTATTGTGTTGTGGATTTAATGGTAAACCTTGATTCACCTAGCATTTGTAATATGTAATAAAGAGTTGGTTTGCACTTACAGTATTACTTCTTTGGAGTTGGTTTTTTTTTTTTTTCACTTTATGTGAATATTCTCATAACATACAACCGCACTGTATTTTCTTTTCTAAATATATAGTGTACTTCAAGCAGGGTTTTCTTGACAAGGCATGTCAACCCTATTTCCAATTGAATTTTCATATAAGATTCTGAATAAGTGCTAATGAAATTTTATTTAAGATTTAGAATAATTTTCATATAATTGGATGCTTTATTTATATTATTGAAAAGAGAAAAAAAAACAATACCTTTTTTTATTAGGCTTATCTAAAAACTTAATTCTTTCTAAGCTAAAAGGATTTATTGAACCAAATTAAATCATAATTGGTTAAATTAGGGCTGACTTGGATCAGGCTCCGGTAACGGTATAAACTGACACTTTGGTTTGAGTTGGGTCGGTCCGGGTGAGCGCGCGGACAAGCAGGCCTTACCTTTTGTCTTTATTGGTGGGTTAAATGGATCCGACGGAACATCTAAATCGAACCTCCACGGTCTGATGGACCCGCGGAAAGGGCATCCGCTGGACTCCGCGATCGCTTCGATCGGATCATTCCTCTCCTGTTCTTCCCTCGGGTAATCGTCGATCCCCAGATCGCCGGGTGTTGTTCCTCCTGTTCTTTCCATTGATCGAGAGAAGAATGATGAACCGATTCACCAAACCTTTTTCTTTTTTTATCGACATAACGGGAGTCCTCTTTTCCCTTTCTCGATCGTATTTTCCTTTTTCCCCTTTTAGGTTCGATCTTTGTAGCATTTTTGGCTTTATGGTGGTGTTCGGTTGGTTGAATTTTTTGCTTGATGTTTCATTGCAATCCATCTGCGAAGCTGAATTTAATGTGAATTTTGTTTAGATGGTAATCATATATCGATCGTTGTGGAGATTCGACCTTTTAGGTTTTTAAGATGATTGAAGTCCGATCAGGTCTTTTACGTTGGAGAAGAATGGTGCTAGTTCTTGCAATCGGTGGCTTCCACATCCCTCACCCGGCGCCGGATCTGCCCGCCAAATTTAAGCAAATGGGAAGATTCAACACATCTGGTGCGTTGGAAATCCGTGCATTGAGGTGTTTCTTTTCCTCTTCCATTTAAAGCAATATATGCTTTTTTATTGTACTTATATATATGATGTCCATCGAAATGCCAATGGTTTGCATTTTGTAGTAGGTGATTGATTTTTTCCAATTTCAATGGTCGAATATGTTGAGCAATATGTTTACATCACAACTGTAGGTTTCTTAGAATCACACGCATGAAAATTAATATTCTTGAGGTTGACAAGTATGAGAAACTTTCATCTTCTAGGAAGTGCATGATTACTTGAAAAGCCTTTGTCCTGGCCTGCATTGTGCTCGAGGTGAATATGATGAGGATGCTCTTTATCCAGAAAGCAAGACTCTCGCGATTGGTCAATTCAAGCTTTGGGCTTGGCCGTGGCCATCAGGTTTTCCTTTTTTATTTGCTCTGGGACATTGACCATGTATCTTTCAGTATCCAACACTGGAATTCAAATCACATTTATGCATTGAATAAATTATCTGCATCGATTTTTAGAAGGAATTACTACATATATAGATATTACAAGGTGGCTGAAGTATCTATTAAATCACCATAAACTGAAGTCGCTAGAACAATGTAGAATAAAATGACAAATACGTTATGAAATTATGAGTTCCTTGTCTGTTGATTAGAATTTTTCTTTTTCTTCAGGCACTATTTATGGTCCGTATATACGTTGTACTCTTTTGTTGATATAATTAACAGTAAATCACTTTATGTTGCTTTGATTTTGAATCATTTTCTGAACTTGATCTTATCGGTACACTACTGGACACCTTATATCACTTGCATGATTCATTTGAATAGATCAATAGGTATTTTCTGAATTTGTACAAACAGGTTATTGATTGTTTATCTCATTAGAGTGGCAATTCTGTATCTTGAAGATTATGATATGTTGTTCCCTTTTTTTTTTGGTATTAGGTTAACCATCTAAGCATGGCATTTGGCTAAGCTATTAATCTGGGTGATCTTGGCATCTTGCAATATTCGATATATGCAAGCCTTCTTAGCATCTTGAAATTGTCTAGGACTAGCATACATGTGATCTTGGATTGGCATCATTACCGCAATGGACTCAATAATTTTCTCTTGTAAACCATGATATTCAAAAAGTCAAAATGTTTCTTCAGGTAATTTATTTTATGTCAAGATCACCCAGATGATATTCTTATCAATTCTCAGTTCTCATGTTTCTTTGTAACATTATCAAGTGGTTATTGGGCATCCATGTTTCATGCTTTCCATATTTATAGCTTATTCTTGATTTATGAGTATCATTGCCCCATGGGTGGAATTAAATTTATCGATGCTTTTACGTAGAACTCGAACTTGATTCGGTTAACTGGTCATTCCCTCGGAGGTTTCCAACTTTGTTTTCTGCAGATGCAAGCCTTGCGATGATGCTGAATTTAGCAGAGAACAAATTGAAGTGTGGACTGTGGGTTGGCATCATTTTTGCCCAAGAGTTCATTAAATTTCTCTTGCAACTTATGGTATTAAAAGACTTCCCTGTATGTTCCTTTAAGTAGCTGTTTTCATACACAGCCGAAGTTGATGTTAAATCAAGTCACTTGCAAACTTCTTTCAATTTCCGTTCATATTCATTTGTTATATAGACATTTTTATCAGTCATTCATTTGTCACATTTATCATGTTGATCATACAGATCATCCCATGGGGTGACTTGGATTCGTTCGCTATGTTTCAGAGACAAATGGATGTAGATATCCTTGTGACCGGACACATTCACCAGTTCAAGGCCCTACAAGCATGAGGGTGGTGTTGTCATAAACCCTGGCTCGGCAACTGGAGTTCATAGCAGCATAACCTATGATGCAAACCCCAGTTTTGTGCTGCTGGACATTGGTCTCCGTTTATGAGCTTATCGATGGCCAGGTGAAGGTGGACGAGATCGACATCAAAAAGACAGCAACTACTCTGTCTGCTCACTGATCCTCTGTAAATTGACAACCTCCATACCCTGACTTTGTTGTTGGATTGAGCTGAACCTTAAATCTGCATCCTGGACGGCAGCTAATTGTTTCTGAGAATTCTCCTTTCCTTGTCAGGCCTAATCTGTCTGCATCACACGTTTAATCATCAGGATGCTAAATGTTGGTTCTTGGAGCCGCCTCGGATCTCTCCTACTGTGTATTCTAGGTAACATGTTTCTGATAGTTTTCCACTCACTGTGAACATTTTGCATCTATTGTGTGAAATAGCTGACTTCCTGTTCTGCATTCTTAATGTAAAGGTATCAGCCTCAAGTCTTACCTCTTTTGATTAGGGTAGGTTGGCATTCTGTGAAACATGAAGAGGCTAGGTTCAGTCGATCAGCTGCACAGGGCGATGGAGGGGACAGGGAAACCCTGCTCAGATTCATGTGTGTCCCACGATAGAAAGCTGCCACGTGTATTGGTTCCCCAAACGAAGACCACCGCTCTTTGTCCCGTCCGTTCGAGGATCAGCTATGCTGATTTGGACAGGGAACAGGGAAATGGGGTCCCCACCAAACGCCTTTTGCACCGCGCGAGGATCGGTTGTGTCGGTTGACGCGGCGGACGGGAAAGATGATACGGTCCACCTCATCCATCACTCCTCGTCTCCTATATATTCGTACTGGCCCGTTCTTTCCCGGGCGAACCCATCTCAAATTCCCAGAGGGAATAGAGAAGGGATCAGAGACGGGGAAAGGGGATCTGGATGTGGTGGCGAACAGTAGTAGCGTTCTTGGAGCCGGACGGGTCTCCGATCTGATCTCCCCCAACAAGAAGGTCGGATCTCGGATCACTGTTCTTTAGTTCACTTGGGTTTTGAGCAGAATTGCTTTGGTTCGCTCTTTGTGGGATCCGTTTCTGATGAGTTTTCCCTCGTCCTGCTCGTTTTGTTCTTCTACGAGTTCGTCAAACGATTTCCATCTCATCTGATTCCAGTGTATCATCTTCCAAATTTTCGTCTTCTATTTTTTCTTTTCGCCTCTCGATCTTACTCCCGATCTCTTCTTCTTTTTTTTTTTTAATATAGGAATCAATGATTTGCTTATTTATTTGAAAACGAAATTCTATTTTTTATAATCATATTGTTAGCCTCGTTTTTTAAATATTCGAATGGCGCTATTCGTCTCTACCCCTTACAGACTTAAACACGGTAATCAGGTCATTTCAAATCTTAGAAGCGGCATCTCATCTTATGAAATCCATTTCAAAAGGGTATGTATTATGGTCAATTTGATCTTGAGAGGTAAGCTGAACCGATGGAGCCGCAACGGGTGGGCGGTGGGGAGAGCAGCGGCGGCGATCGGACGGTCAGCATCGACGCATCAGGATCATGGATGGAGCTGTCGTCGATCCGACGGCGGAGGCTCTCCTCCCCGTCGCCGAGCGCCTTCCTCACCCCCGCGTTCGACGCCTGCGCCACCGCCACCCTCAGCTCCTCCGGCTGTGGCGGCGGCGCCGACAGCTTCCTCGACCTCGACCCCTCCCTGCTCCGCTACACCCGCTTCCGGCCTTATCTCTCCCCTTCCGACTCATCCGATCTCAGGTCGACGTCGACGAGGCGGCGCCTCCAGCGCCTCCTCCACCTCCGCTCCTCCCTGAGCTCGCTTCCGCCTTCCTCGGCGGAGGGGGGCTGCTGCTCCGTCTCGCCGCTCTCCCCCATCGACAGCCTCCCGCCTGGGAGGTCGCTGCCGGTGCACATGACACCGCTCACGATGGAGGTGGGGGAGGACGTGGTGGTGATGGACGGGGTGCTGGTTAGCGACGCCGAGACTACCAGCCGGCGGAGTCTACACAGGACGGAGGCCTGCCGCGCCTGGGACGAGAACGGTATCTGCCGCTACGGTTCCAAATGCCAGGTAAGCTTCTAATACTGCCAGATCCCTACGGATATCGAAATGTTGGAGCACAGATGGAACTCGTACTAGTAGCAAAGATGGAAGTCTTTCAGTCGGAGTGGGAGAGTATAAATGATTTGGTCGAAATCCTACAACCATTAGTGACAGTTGTTGAAGTAGTCGAGATGTATGGAACTCCCTGTATCTGTCTTTATGATCTGTAAGGATTCAGATCGGCAATGAGCAGAGATCGTTAGTTCTGTGCGTCTCTTCTTTTTGATGTATTTAATCTTGTTTTTTTCCTAAAAATTGTCTTTTTATTTGGTTGATCTAATTTGTTGGCTTCGAACTCAACAGTTTGCTCATGGGAAGGAGGAGCTGCGCGGTACTCGCCGCTCTGCGAAGCAAGCATCTGAGGTAAACAATAATCGTCGTCTTTTCTTGATAGCAAAGTAAAACATATAATGGTTTACCTCGTAGTTATCATGCGAAGTAGGAGCACAAAGTATAAGAGGATTATGATTAATGGTGCCTCGACTTGTATATATGCATTCATTTTCTTTAGGTAAAGAGTAAAGTTTTATTTAACAGATTTAAAGAGGATGAATACATATGAAGTGCGTGTGAAGGTAAAAGATTCAGAGATTATAGATATAAATCAACTGTTTTCTTGGAGTCAGAAATAGTAGCAAGTGGAAGTCAGGCAAGAAAAAATAAGGGAATATTATTTTATTTTTTTTGCTTTTTATTTTATAGTTTTAGGACAAAATCCTTGTCTTTGCTCTGCATTCACTGTTATTAAACATCCTGTCGCGTTTCAGGTACCAGCTACGCGTTCCGGCAGAAGCCGAACCCAATTCGGCTCTCTTCTTCCATCTGCATCATCGAGTTCTGCTGTCTATGATGCTGCTGCTGCTGTTGCTGGAGTTACCACGAGAAATGTTGCTCCACCTGCTGCCATGAACAACCACTTGACAGCGGACGCAGACTACCAGCGGGTGATCATTCCGGCCCCGAACCAAGCATCTCCTGCTGCATCAGCTAGAGCTATGGCCGCTTCCTCGACTGCTGAGGTCGACTGCAAGCAGCAAACGACTTCTCTTTCTTCTCCACTATCAACAACAGTGCCGTCGTTTCAATGGCCCATGACTGAAGCGGAGGATGATCAGATACGTCGGACCCTGTACGGCCCCAGCCAGCGCCGGAGGCTCCCAGTCTTCACTCAGTTCTGCGCAGAGTGAGTTCCATTACCGCCACCATCTCTTATTGTTGCATATTATTGGTACATATCGCCACTCGACACTAAAGGTAGCTTTACATCAAGGTCTAGTATAGATACAAAATTCTCACCCGAGTTTGGCAAAATTTCTCTAGACCATGCCAGACCAAGTTGACTATGGCCAGAGCCAATTCATGCATTTGTACATTCTTTGATCTTGTTTTGGTCTGGTCACTGCTGTTGATGAGTTTGGGGCATCCATCACACCTCACCTCCAAAAATAAAGCATGAGCACATAGATATGGCAATTGTGTCCATCTCACTTCTCAGCCAAGTATTAGATACAAAGTTTGAGATCAACAAATTCGTTTGATGTATACGTAGCACAACTTGCAGACTATCGTCTAAAACAGAAACATCAAGTTGCATGCATGTCCCTGTGCTGACTCAATAGTCAAAATTTTTACTGCTCTCAGAAGTATGTACAACAGTATAAGTAGAAAACTGCAATCAGCATGTGTCCACAAACTGTCAAATAGCCTTACACACACTGCTAGTGGCAGATTGACTAAAATTAGACACTATTTGATTTGAAGAAGAATTGTGCAACAAAAACTGTACATGATAAAAATTTAAAAAAAAAAAAAAGATTCAAAACAGTTCATACTGTGACCACAACAAATACAAAAGGAACTAGCGATCTCTTGCAGTAGAAAAATCCTATGCTTTAAAGCGTCGTGTATGTGAAATGTTTTGTTTCTTTGAACATGCCAATGTTGAAGCAGTATTCCGAGACAAGGAGATGTATATGATGGATCAAACTCTTAGTCTTTCAAAGGTCTTGCTTCTAACCCACCTTGTCGACGAGTGACTAAGCCGTACGGCATGTACGTCCCAAGCATCCTGTCCCAAACCGAGAAGAACGGCTGTGAGTAGTTGTATCTAGAGCCCTGTAGCTGATGGTGGATGTCGTGATAGGCTGTGTTGTTCTGAAAGAACATGTGGAAGATATTACCGGGCAACCAAAGGCCACAGTGATCATCGATAGTCTTGATTACAGCAAAGCAGAAAAAGAACACAGCAGTACGTGGTGTCATCCCTGTGATCAGGAACGACATGGCGCCGCCCAAGGTGTCGAGGAGGAGACCCTCCAATGGGTGGTTGTAGAGTGCTCCAACCGCGTAAGGCACAACCAGGCGGTGATGCTGGGAGTGAATATGACGGTACAGGAACTTGTTGTGGTGCATGTATCGGTGCACAAAATACTGCCATGTATCCATCACTAACATTGCCATGAAGACCTGCAACATTTGAACCGGAATAGATGGTTGAACAGGCACCCCCAACAAGCTTGCCCGGGCAGTCACCTGCAACAAACATGTGTGGAGTCTTACATCAATCACAGAAGTATCACCAATCAAATAATTCTTTTTTCATCAAATTCAACATCCTCATACAAAACAATTAAATGCTAACTGTAAATCAATACAATGCGTAATGCTTAACCAGACCTAGGAACTTTCATAAACTAATCACAAAAAATGTCGTATGTATGTTTCAAAACCTTTTTGCCTCAAAACAATGTAACCAACTCTTGGAAAATTGCAGATGCAATTGAGTCACCACATGTTTTCAGCCTCGAGAGTCAAGGAGGTGAAGGATTGATTAAGGCGCATCACTCGTACAAATTTCATAAACATAAAAATGGTGTCAGGACACCTCATACAATATGTATTCCATGGTGAGGTCTTCGTGGTGACTCTTTTTCCCTATGGTTCAACGTATGGTGTTGATGTTTCGGCTATGCATCATCGAAATAAAATTTCCATTAAAATGTGGAAAGTCCTCATAATTAATTTGAATACAAAAAACTAGAGGTCATGAACCTAACGTACGGCTCCTGCCAAACTAGGGTCTCCTTACCTCTCTATGTTGTATACATCAAGATACTGTTTACATGACTCGAACATTTCAACGTTACAAAAAGAACATCCTTACCATCGTACAAAGTACCCCCTCAGAACATCTACCAATCATCCAACTTTCAAATCATCTCTAGCAAAGGCACTTATAATAACATAATAAAACCATTGTATATGTGCTTCATGTCAAAGTCAATTCTCAAGTTCTACCTTTCCAAAAACAAATGACCATTACATTTCCTACTACATACTGGAAATCCACTTCTTCAGTATACGCATAGTAAATGCATTCACAACAAATGAGGTTTTTAAATGTAGTGATTTAAAAAGGGCTAAGCGCCAAGGTCCCAAAACGGTCGAGGCGCTAGGCGCTCACCCGAGCGAAACAAAGCGCTAAAATTTAAAATATATATAATAGAATTAATACAATTATTTAAATAGAAATATGATATTAAATTAAGAAAATCTAGAAACATAATATTAAATAAATAAATATTAGTATTATTAAATTTTAAATCAAAATAATATATTATTAATCTAATAAATAAATAATATAATTATCAGTATACTATTACCAGTATATTGTTAACATATAGTATACTCACTGTTAACAATAGATAGGCGAGGTGGCTGATTTCGAGAAAGCCGCTTACTGAGAGCAGGAAAAGAGACAACGGAAAGCGGTGGAAGCGTGATGAAACAACGACAACGGGCCAGCAAGACAAGCGGCAAGCGATGAACGCGATAGCGGTGGCGGTGGCAATAGAGTCGAGGGCGTAATCGTGATTCACGAGTGGGATTAGGGTTGAGGAATCAATTATCGATGCGTTAGTTGGTTCGATTGAACCAACAAACGCAAATTCGACCAAACCAGGCTAAAAGTCTGGTTCGCCTCACCTGGTTTAACCCGAGCACTCGCCCGAAGCACCCAGCGCTTGGGCTCAGGCGAGCGCCCAGGCGGCACCTCTTTGAAGCGCACCACCTGGAGATCGAGCGAGGCGCTCGGGCCTCGCCTCGCACGAGCGCTTAGGCAAGCGCCTTTTGCAATCGATGTTTAAATGAAGTAATATTTGAGCTAAGAGATGTCATCTCCATCGTAATATTTTTGAAGCAATATTTCTTAGATTACTGCCACATCAAACAAAAGCAACAGCTTTAGGGAGGCATACCATCAGGCCACGGAACAACCTCACAATTAGATCAAGCAAAATCTTACCATCACAAGCTCGACTCGCGTTGTTCTAGGAAATAGGTTGAGTTGCATTATAGCAAAATCACCTCAAGCATGTTATCAAAGAGCAATCATAAAAAGTATTTTCTATTGCACACGCAAAAAAAAAAAAAAAAAGTGAATCAAAGGTAATGAAACACAAAAGTTGGTTGTTTTGCAGGCATATTGTTCGACACAAGTCTTAAGAAAGAGCATATGAATTCTCACCAAGAAGAGTACTTGCGCGACGGTCGCTTGGACGAGCTGTTGCAACAGTACGCCCTTCACCACAGTCGACAGCGCCACCAGGTTCTTCTGCTCCTCTTCTTTCTTGGTGTGCAGTCGGTAGCGGTCCAACCGCGGCAGGAGCTGGTAGAAGCGGCGTAGAGCCAGTAAACGACGATAGGGGCGAACGTGCCCATCACGTCGTCGCTCACATACCCTTCCCAAAACACCATCTTCTCAAGAATCAGAAGGCCAATTAGGGTTCCACTTCGACCATAGGATCCCAGGGAAAGGTGGCTCGAGCACCAAGGAGAAGAACTCGGGTTGAGCTTGGCCTGCGACCACAACCAAATCGGGCGAAACGTAGGATCTTCTAGGGTTTCCGGCACCGAATTCCGGGAAACGTCGGAGCTCCTAGGGTCTCTGCGGATTAAAAGAGAACTGGTTAAGGCCAAACGACCGCCACGAGAAAAGCGATCGAGATTTCTTGTCGGAACCCGAGCACCACGGGGAAGAACTGGAGGTTGCACTTCGCCTGCAACCTATGAAGATTAAAGAGACGATCCGAGGATCGGAAATTATAGGTTGGATGCTTTTAGAGTTTCGCAGATAAAAGAACCAGTCTGATCAGTAGAACTGGGAAGAAGAAGAAGAAAAAAAAAATCTTTTGTTGATGCGATCGACGAGAGAGAGAGAGAGAGGAAGGAGGAAACGGAGTGGGGATCTGAGTCGATTCTTACGAGATTTTTGTTGGCGGGGGATTCTTGTTGTTCTTCTGGGAAGCGCGACGGAAGCCACAGAAGAGGGAAGCCGCCCCTCCCCCCTCCGCCTCCCCGTTCGATCGAAAGGCGACGACGGCCGCGTCGAGGCACCGATGACTTCCAATTCCCATTACCTTTTTCGCATCGTGGGGCCCGCGTCCTCCGTCCACCTGTCGCACGCCTCTTATGGGTGTTCTTCAAATTGTTCTTTTAAATTACATATAAAATAATCTTATGAACCTTAACAATTGCGGATCCGTGGCGCAATGGTAGCGCGTCTGACTCCAGATCAGAAGGTTGCGTGTTCGATTCACGTCGGGTTCAAATCCTGAATTATATTTTTATTTATACGATAGGAGAAAGAAAGGCTTTAATGGAAACATTAGAATACTTTGGATGTGTATATTATATATTCTTTATTTCATCATATTTTTTTTTCCTTGGATTGTTCGAGATATGCACGTGTGTGAATAGAAAGTATATGAATAAAAAAAATTAAAAAAATGCGTGATGTAATTTCAATCCATGATTTTATTAATTTAGTTTTTAAATTAAAATTCGTCAACACAATATACCATGATCTAGAACGAAGTATCGTTTCTCTATACTTGTTACCTATACAAAGATCGAGGTGGGAATAAGCTTTTTGAGCTAGTTTCTTTGACGCTTAAGTATCTAAATCTATCATCTCTAATTAGAAATTTAAGAGTGTATTTTTATCCTGATCTTAAGAAGAATAAATATCTCATAAAGATTTCACGAGGTAAGTAACTCGATCTAAATTATCCCTAGACCTTCAAAAATATTCTTGTGAGTATTTTACATAGGAGTAGTTTATAACCAACTAAGTGGACTTCTAGAAATATTCCTTGAATATTCCGTTTCGTAATTGGCTTGAACCATCACTTACGCTTTCTACAAAAAAAATATTTAGTAGAGGATGTAACTCGATAACTGAGTCGAGCTATCTTTATTAATTCTATCTGCATGAGCTATCTTTATTAATTCTATCTTCCTATTAATCTTACATGATAACAACGGGTGATTGACTAATTATATATTCTCTATCACTTTAATTATATATTTATATCATTTTATATTTACTTAAAGGAGACAATGGAACACTAATCAAAATATACAGATTCAACAAATGGTTAGCATAAATAAATCGATAAAAAAAAAGTAGAATATTATTTTATTTTGATTTGAGTTTAAGATGCAAAAAAAAAAGACCTAGATAATTTAATGATCAATGCAATCGAAATAATAGAGACTATCCCAATGGTTCAATAATATGAACATGCAATCGAATGGGATAAATATATATATGTGAAAAATAAATTGGGTGGAAGGGAGATGCGACGTAGATTTAGCAGAGGAGCCCGGCGGCGATGGACCGGACCGACCAACCCCCATAACTGCCGTCACTAAAAAGATCATAACAAAAGCTCCGGTTCTACTGATTGAGAGCCAAAACGGCCCCCATCTCTCTCCTCCTATTTCTCTCTTCCTCTCCATCCCCTCTCTCTCCCTATATAACCCTCCTCCTTTCTTCCACGTTTCCTCCGCCACCCCCACCCCCACCCCCACATTACTTCTCGTCTTCCTCTCTTTCCCTGGGAGGTACGAACATGGCACCTGTGACCTTTTCTTCCATCTCTTCTTCGAATTTTACAGGATCTGCGGTTGATATATTTTCCATTCTTATTATTATTATTGTAACGTGGATCGTAAGTCGTATTTGTGTTCCATTTCATGAGCAAATATCGAGTTTTTTTTTTTTTTCTTCTTTTTTTTGGTTCTCAGATGCTATTGATCGACAATTCTGTGACCGTGATCGGTGTATTGCAGGATGCAGTTGCAATTTTCTATGTTAATGTCGATGGGACTGAGATGTTCTTGTTTCAGATACTCCATATTTTACGAGCCCGAGAAGGTGATGGGGAACAGAGGTCAAGCCTCTGCTTGGCCGCCGCGAGCCCTCCTCGCACAGGCCTCGCTGCACGCCATCACTTTCGACGACGTCCAGCATCACCTGTCTGAGCTGGGGAAGCCGCTGAATTCCATGAACTTGGATGAACTGTTGAATTCGGTCGTGGTAGTCGAGCAGCAGATCCAAGCTCCGGCTTCTTCTTCCTCTTCCTCCTCGTCATCTTCCTCCTCCTCCTCCTCCTCCTCCTCCTCGTCGTCGGCGTCGTCGTCCGTCACCAACGCTTCCTCGGTCTCTACGGGAAACTACGACCTGAATTGCCCGCTCAGCCTCAAGACCGTCGACGAGGTGTGGCGCGAGATCATCCGGCACGAAGAGCAAGGCAACGGGGAGGGCGCCGAGACGTTCGGGGAGACGACGCTGGAGGATTTCCTGGTCCGAGCCGGCGCGATCAACGTCGCCGCTCCCAACTGCGGCGGTGGGATCGACGGGGACTCCCCGCCTCTGCTCTCGATGGACCCGGTGGTGCAGCAGCAGCAGGAGGAGTGGCTCCGGTACCAGTTGACCACCGCTCAACACCACCACCAGCAGCAGCAGCAGCAGCAGCAGAGCCAACCCATGTCGCTGTTGGAGACAGGCCTGCCGTTGTTCGCCAACGCGGTCATGAATGCAGGGGGGGCCCTGTCCGACCACCCGCTCGTCAAGCCTACCTCATCGGACTCCAAAATGACCAGCGAGCGGCAGAGAAGCGACGACAAGACGATCGACAAGATCACGGAGAGGCGGCAGAAGAGGATGATCAAGAATCGAGAGTCAGCAGCTCGATCCCGAGCACGAAAGCAGGTGATTGATATATATACATACATATATATATATATATATATATACAAAAGATTTGGTTGCATCATCTCTTATGCATTGGATCGCAGGCTTACATAAAGCAATTGGAAGAGGAGGTGATGCAATTGACCAACACCAACAAGCGGCTCAAGAAACAGAAGGTATGAACGGAAATAAGAAGAAGCTTCAGTTTTAGAACACAGAAGCACAATCTGAGTCTGTGATAGCAAATCTGAGACCAACTGCACAAACTTCACTCCCTTTCCATAGATTGAATTGTACATAACTTAATTTCCAAGCTTTTTTTTTTTTTTAAAGCTATAGAATTCCTTTGATCAATGCATCCGCGATTCATTTCTCTGCAGTTGCCAGACTCCTAATTCATTGCTTTTGGATTGCAGGACTCTTCCAAGAACATCTTTCATCTTTTTTTCGGTTATTTGCTTCAGAAGAAGAATGGTAGTCTAATTAGCATACGCTACATTGAAACACCCAAATCTCAACCTTCCTGCGAGATGTATCTCAATGTTAGGCACAAAAACCAATTTTTAAGAGTGTTGTTCTTTGGAACACCACCCAAGCTTGTCATGTTTCGGTGTGACCGGGGTTGGAGGAAGGAAGCAAAGAGAAGCCCCTCCCCCAAAGAATGCGAATCCTTCGATTCATCATTTGGCTCATACGAACTCTCATCACCTTTCTTACACACAACAAAAGAATTCAACTAAAAACCTACGGCATGAAAAATAATAAAATAAGGTGTGTGAATGAACTACGGAAATGAATGAATCTAACAATAATGATGTTCTAAGACAAAAAGAAGAGGTTTTCATCAACTAAACGGGCAAATTCTTCGAGTTTCCACACCTGTAATCTGCTGCTGGTCTTGCGATTGCTGGATGTGACTAATTCGTTCCAGAGCACAGGAGTAGAAACTGCATCATCATCATGCATTTTTCTTTATGACAATGGATTCCTCGAAATGGAGATATGAGCTAATGCGGTTCATCATGCTGCCTCTTTCAGGAAGAAGATATGGTGTTGCGATTCACTTCGTCATCAGAGCCGAGATACCAATTACGGCGTACGAGCTCTGCAAAATTTTAAGCTCCAACATGCTTCAGTTTTGACCAGATTCTTACACTTTTTATTCCCAGGACATCTGTGAACACCATGATATATTTGGTTAATCCAACACAAAAAAAAACATTTGGCTTCTTATATCGATCTTTCATCTTTGAGTTTTCAAATAAGAGAAACACAAGAGGGAAAAGAAATGTTTTTTTTTTTTTGTTCAAACCTGTCTTTATATACCTACCTATGTGCATTTTTTTTTGTTTTCACTAATAAAGATGCTTTTCCTTCGTTGTATCGAATCAATATCAGAAAAAAAGAAAATTTTTGTTCTTGTTTTCTTTTTCCCTTCAATCGCTTGATCTTTGGATTTTAAGTTCATCTTTTTTTTTTTTTTTCCTTCTTTTGTTTTGCCTTAATCCTGTGGGATAGATAGAGATGGCCAGAGTCCATGTTCCTTATCCATCACCGACTGCTGATCTCTTTGCCAGTGTTTCCCTCCTATCGATTTGTTCTTAGCAATTGCCACATTGCTTCACGGATGTGTGTTCCAAATCATTCTCAGCCACCAGCAGTGGAGGTTCGAGGCAGCCAACCAGGTGAGAGTGAGGACGCTGTTCCTTTTTTTATTGTTAAATCTCCAACACAGGAGCTTCTTTTACTTTCTCTTTTAGGAATAATGGACTTTGAGTTGGATTCCTTTGACTCTTTGGTGGGGAATCTGAGGAATGGAAGAGGACGACGACCGAGTGGCTTCAGAAGGTGGAGCTTAGAAGTGGTGGGGGACGACGATCCATTGGTGGTGGCTTTGCTCCTCTTGTTTGCAGTGCCTTCAGGATTTCTAACTTCAACTTGATGTAAAGTTTTATTTCATCACCATGAAGGCCATGAATCACAGTTTCGACAAGGTTTCGACGGCTACCATACGTTACTGACAACTACTCCGAGAGCACTCGTCACCCACTCAAGCTGCTGTCTTCCTCGTTGCCACAGCCACCAGCAGCTTCCACAGCTTCACTCACGGTGAGGAAGATCCATTCTTCTCCTATTACGTCCACAAGCCCGGCCAACTTCATCTTGTGAATCACTTGCCAGCCGGGATTCGCTATAGCTAGCTGTAGCATCATCAAATGAAGTTTTTTCAAGCAACAACTTTAGATTCACCGACCGATCGATCGATCGCCGGAAAAGAAGAAATGGCTTTGTGTCCTCATCATGTGTGGCTCACCTGAACACCATCGGAGGTCAGCTTCCTGTGCATTTCTTCGACCGCAGGAATACCTGATGTGTCGATGTGCGAGACATCTGCAACTCACAAGGGTCGGATTTTTTAGATGGTCAGATGACGAAGAGAGAGAGAGAGAGAGAGAGAGAGAGAGAGAGAGAGTTGTGGAGAGTGAGATCTGTGCGCTGTCTTCAAGCTAATCGATGAACTCACTTGACATGTCGAGGACCACGAATCTGGTCATCTCGCCGGCTCTCGCCTTCGCTGCATCACATCCTCCTGTTATCCTCGCTAAGACCCTGCAGCGCAACATGGCCACCGTTGTCGCGTGAGTCCAAGGCCGGGAGGGAAGCGACGGCCAACAACACTCCATCAACTGCTTCGCCTTACCTTTCTTTGACGGAGTTGGCATTCATGAAATTAAGGAAAGGTGAATCGATGCGAAGTATCAGTAGATTTGGTGTCTCAACAGCTGATGGATACTGTCTCATGCTGTAGAATATGTCCGTCCCTTGAATCCTTCCAAGCATCTCTATTTTAGGCCCGAGTGCGCTTATAATTATCTTTGCGAAGGAGATGATCACCTGGAAACAACAAGAGTCGTCAATCGTCTACCGAGGCAAAAAAAAAAACTAGAACAGGATTCAATTGGCGTTCGATCATCTCACCGCAGTCAGCAGACCAATCTCCACTGATCCAAACAAAACACCAAGGAAAGCTCCGAGGCAAGCTAGGAAGTCCATCTTATCGACCCTCCAGATTCTGCAAGCTTCTTTTATGTCGATGAGGCCCGGGAGGGCAGAGAGGATGATGGAAGCCAGTATGGCGACTGGTGTGTAGTACAACAGCTTCATCAGCAGCAGCAAGGATACGAACACAGTGATGGCCATGACCATGTTCGACACCGTGGTTTCACAGCCTGCGCTCACATTTACTGCGGTCCTGGAGAATGATCCTGCAACGTTCGAGGAAGAACTTGCAGTGCTTATTATTACTACTCTATGAATGCAGAATCATCTTAGCAATCTGTTTACCTGTTGCAACGTAGCAGGAAGACAAGGATCCAGCAATGTTCATGAATCCCATCGCCACCATTTCCTTGTTGCCATCCAGCTGATAGCCTCTTACTGAAGCAAATGATCTGCCAACAGCAACAGCCTCCTGCAGTTTCATTTCAAGTTAAAGAAAGGTGGCCGATGGTGTTCAGCTGAATGATCCATTTGAGTTCGGACGTAGAGGCAGACCGTGAGGGCTATGATGGCACAAATGAGGCCAATCTTTGCTGTCTCTCCGATGAATGGACCAGTTAACTGTATCTGTTTGACTGAGCTCGGATTCAATCCTTCCTTAACTTGCCGTATGATCTTGACGCCATGCTTATCCGCTCTTGTCAGGTATACCAGAAGAGTTGATAGAACGACGGAGAGCAGAGGAGTGATGGCAGCCAACCAGAAGAGTTTCCTTTTCCTCAAACCCTAATGACAAGACGTTGGCGTCTTCAGCTGATCTCCCTATCGAAATATAACGAGGAGTAAAAGTCTGCATTACTTACTATGGATCTCGCGATAAGGATGAGCAGGAGGAAGGAGCACCCGATGAGAAAGTTATCAGGGTTCCACTGTCACCAGCAAGACACGAAAACATATCGAGTTCAATGAGAATTCATTGCAGGATTAGAGGTACTTGCATCAAAGCTTCTTGCTATGCTTACAGGTTGATGAACTGCAAACCAAACAGCCTTGACGACAGAAACAACATCAGTGTTGTTGGTGAAGTGATTGATCCCAAGGAGCCCTTTTAGTTGCTGAAGACCTATCACGATTGCAGCTCCTCCGGTGAATCCCACAATTGTGGCGTGTGAAAGAAAGTCCACAACGAAACCCAATCTGAAGAGTGACAAATCAGTTGAACAACAAAGGTTTTCTGGCATAGACAGTAACAAGCAAACATATATGAACACAGAGAGATAAGATTAACTGATACAGATACAGATAAGGTTAGCCAAGTGATATTGCAGCACAGAGAGAGAGAGAGAGAGAGAGAGAGAGAAGATTAACTGATACTTCAAATGACAAGAAACCACTGACCTGAAAAAGCCAAAAGAGGCTTGGAAGATGCCAGCGAAAAAGGTAGCAGTGAGGACCAGCGATCTGTACGCCTCAGGATGGGTATAAGGATCCACTAGTTTCTGAGTCAGGGACGACAGCAGAAGAGAGACGACGGCGACCGGTCCTATTGCTATATCTCGTGAAGTCCCCATCACAGCATAGATTAAAGGTGGCACAAAACTGGAATCTGTATTGCAAAGAATGAGAATGGTGATGATGTGTGTGTACGCTATGTGAGCTTGAGATGGCAACTTACAAAGGCCATACTGGGGATCGAGTTTGGCTAGATTAGCGTATCCGATGCTCTGCGAAAGACGAAATGGCTTTCAGAAAAAGGTAGCAGAAGTCGAAGAACAAGTAGCAGCGACGTGCACACAATTCACGCGGTGAACCACCTGAGGGATGCCGAGGCTCGCGAGAGTCAGGCCAGCCATCAAGTCTCGGCTGAACGACTTGCGATCGTAGTGCCTTCCCCAGCGAAGGATGGGAAAGAGGCCAAGGAGCGCCGAGACGAACCATTTGGTCGAGGAAGATGGCCTGTTGCCTCCAGCGAGAACCGCCCTCCTCACGCGCCCCGAGAGCTCTTGCCATGGAGGCGGCGGCTCCGGCGCATTCAGCACCAGCAGCGACGTCTCAGGCCGAGCTGATACCTTGGAGCCATCATGATCCGGCACAGACGCAGGGTCACCTGAGGAGGACCCCATGGATCCTGGTTTGAAGTGTTTGGGAGAACTCCGAGAGCTTCCTGCTCGCTGAAACATGGAAGAGATGTGAGGCATCGGAGGAGGAGGAGGAGGAGGCGTGAGCTTGTGAGGAGTGACGAGTGAGATAGATATAGAGGAAAAGGAATGGTCCCCTGGGAATTGGTGGACTGCGACGCTGCGATGTCATGGATTCTTCTCTGGCGTCATATGAGCACAGTAGAAGATTCACTTCCATCAAGGTTTCGGACCCCCAGTCACCACAATCATTAGCACTCAGTAAAGTTCTCTTCTTTCATCCGAAGAACTCGATGGAGGTGGAGGAGGTATAGCACAAGCGATCACCTCAGCTCAGAATCATCGAGTCTCAAGCTTGCGGAACTCTACTTCGCTTGATGTATAGCAGACAAAGGATAAGGTAGAGATGGCCGGACACCTCCTTCTCCGCCACTGCAGCAGAGCCCTACATCACTGTTGTTTGAGGATGTCCGTCTCATGCACTTGTGCTTCTTCCGTAACACGCACTGAGACATGCATGCACAAAACAATCCAATTCAGATCTCTTTCTTGCCGTGTGTTTTGGAGATGTTGGATGAACTCTTGCAAGGTTGTCGACTATTTCTTGCCGTGTATAGCTGTCAGGGAATTAAAGTCGTATTTGATCAAGAACAAAGGACAGTTTGGATAGATATGGGGTGGGGACAGTTTTCCATGTTCTTTGTTCCCTTGTTGTTGGTTGATCTCCATGGCTAGATTCCCTGTGTTCGGATGCATGAGAGAGAGAGAGAGAGAGAGAGAGAGAGAGAGAGAGAGAGAGAGAGAGAGAGATCGACATCACAGCTCGGACAGATAGAAATAGGAAACTTGGAGAATCTATTATGGGATATAAATATTTACAACGAAATATGGATAGGAATAAAATACTATTTTTAAGGATAAGTTAGGCAAACAACTCAGATTTATTTATAAAGCCACCCTTTAAATAACTATAAATAAGGGGTTTTATATATCTATTCTTACCTGGTTTGAAAAATAGTATGTTGGTTCATCTAGATATTAGAATAGCTCGGATTAGTTTCACATTGGAGGTAAATAAGACTAAGATTGATTTTTAAATATATTATTATTAATTTTAAGTTAAATATTTTGACCGTTAATTGTGTTGACTATGTTGAAATTATAACACTCTAATTAGTCCTATATATTCTTGAATGAGGTATTCAACTGTAGGGATGAATCAAAAAATATATTTTTATTGGTTCTACCTCCCCCTTTTTTCAAGAGAATGAATCTTTTTATTGAAGGATCAGAAAAAAAAAAAAAAAGGTCCGAAACTACTGCACGAATGATTTGAAAGATCCAAAACTAATTAAAAAAAAAGGTATTTGATAGCAACAACACAATGGAGACAGTCAATCAATCAATATAGATTGATTCAAAATCTGATTCATAGATATATTAGTTAGTCTATCTAGTTTGATAGTTATACATAGATATCATGCATAAAATTATGTTCATAAATATGTATAATTTGTCATAGTTATACATTGACTAAAATATTATATTTTTAATTATTTTTTGAAATAAAAGTTAAGGTTTCGAAACCTAAATGTATGTAATCTTGAAGGTATGTAATAATTTAGCTATTAAAGACTTTTTGAGAGCCTATCACAAGGTTTTAAGTTTGAATTCTATTTCCTTACTTATGACAAAAAAAAAAAAACTCATATTTTCTCTTCCATCTATTTTCCTTAATGAAGTAAGACAATAATCATATCGGTAATAGCCTCACCTTTTAGTGTTAAAAAGAAAGACAAATCTTAATTACTTGAGGAATTCGAATCATAATAGCATATTCGAAATGAAGTTTTCACTTTTATCTTTTCTTCTTTCCTAATTAAAAATAAATTAATTTTCCACACACCCTTTACATCAATTCCATCAATACTATATCAATAAAATGTATCTTAGCAGTGAAAGCATGGAAAGAATAAGCGATTGACATTGATTCACTTACAAAATTGTGGAAGAAATTATAGAAACATTTGATACGAAAACACCATATCAATCAATGCTGCCAGCATTCTTGACATGCATGTTTTTTTTTTTTGTCCAAAAGTCATTACAAACTAATGATAAGTGCAATCCAATTTGGAATCCTTTGCACCGATCCAACCAATCAATATTTCCAGATCGAAACTATCCTTTTATAAATACCTCACATTGGATGACAGACTTTACAAGCTCCTATATTCCTCCTCCTCCTCCTCCTCCTCCTCCTCCTCCTCCCTCTGTCTATATAGACATATATATATAAACCCTAATCACTTGTATGCTGTATTGACAGCGCCTGAGAGCCACCTTTCTTCATGGAGTCTAAATTGGCTAGGCTGGCGTTGGTCGCTGGCTTGATGGCCGTCTATGCCTTGTCGGTCTCCGCCGCGGTTGCTGCTCCGCCACCCGCCGACTGCTCCAGCGTCGTCTCGAGTCTGTTGGATTGCTTGCCCTACGTGACCAACGGCAGCGACACCGCCAGCCCCAGCAAGGCGTGCTGTGCCGGTGTTGCCACTGTCGTTTCCCAGAGTCCGGTGTGCATCTGCCAGTCGCTGGACGAGGCTTCCAATCTCGGCATCTCCCTCAATATTACTCGTGTTCTTGGCCTCCCCGTCGCTTGCTCGGTGCGGGCGCCCAAAGTTCATTGCGACGGTACGTTGGTCTCTGGTGCTCTCATGGAAATCATATCTGTGCTTGATCTTAAATTCCTTCCTTACGTTTGAATAAGATCTGATGGAGTGTCGTGTAATCTTGCTTCCTTTTTCATATGTTTATTGTTTGTTATTCTGATCATTTGGCTTCATTGAAATCGCAGCTGCAAGTCCTCCCGGTGAGTCTCCACGTAAGTTATCTTCCCTTCTCATGGAGAGAACAATGATCCATTGCTCTACGAACATGAATTATAACGAGTTCTCATTGCACTCGATAACGAGGTTCTAATCTTCGTTGATCAGGTGCTGCACCCCCACATCCATCGCCAGGTCCATTACCATCGCCATCAGGACCACTGCCGTCTCCGGGTCTGTCACCGCATCCGGCGTCAACTGCACCGCCGTCGCCACCTTCACCGCCACTCCCAACGCCAGAACCTCCTTCGTCTCCAGCAACTCCACCGCCAAGCACGTCAGTTGAACTCTCTCCGGCTCCGGCCGCCGATGGAGCGCCGGCGGAAGCCTCGCCATCTGATGCCCCAAAGCTCACATCTCTTCCCCTTGTCTTCGTTTCCTGTCTTCTCTGGCTTTATCTGCTAGTTTAGACAAATATGACATCTCGGTCTAAGTCTCTGATTCCACCTTCTTTCTCGAGCTTGCTTGTTGTTAGATTTCTAGTTGTTGTTAATTTTATATCATCAACAATTTCATGTCTATTTGTTTGTGTAATAACAGTTGAGAGGATCTCTCATCTCCTACAAAATAAATATCTTTGTTATTTCTTATTATTTGGGTTCAAGAACAATATTTTGATTTCAACGAAGACATTAAATTGATGCGATAGTTACGAGAACCTTAACTCGTCCGAGTCCTGCACTCGCTTTCATGAAAAGTCCGATCCCACGACTCGGACGATCTCCGAATGAGGCCGGTACGCTTACCCTATGTCGCCCTTGCTGTGGCTCGCCTTCTCGTATACCTATAGTAGTCGGATCCCGTAACCGTTTGTATACTTACCGCTTTTGGACCCGACACGTCCACGATTTTTTAAACTTCCCTCATTCTCAACACTGCCGACAGCGAATTCCCTATCTTACCGCGAGTAACCGCTACCCTTCCCTCGAACGCCTTTGCCCTGCTTCGAAGAGTCCCCTCGCTGGTTCTCGCTTCGTTGCTCTGCTCTCCACCACTGCGGCGATGGCCGAGATTCCTGATCTCCGCTGCCGCTGCCGTGTTGACGGTGGCGTGCTTCCTCCAGGCGCTGGCCCTCGCCCCGTGCGACGTCGGCGGCGTCAAGCGGGGGTTCGTCGTCCAGGGTCGCGTCTTCCGCGACACCTGCCGCGCCCGGTTCGAGACGCCGGCGTCGACCTACATCAGAGGTGAGGGTTTCGCCTTCTATTGGATTGTAGGCCGTCAATCTACATTAGTTCGTGATCGGCTGTGAACTGTAAATGTGATATCGGAAGGAATTGTGGGAGAGGCCTCAAAATAGGTTCTTGCTCGACGATGAGGGGTGCGGAATTCCGTAAGAATCCTAATAGGAAGTTCAATTCTTGATGTCAGCTAGGAAATCGCGTTCCTTAGCGACAGATCGGTCAGAAACTTTGTGGTGAAAGATCTAAGATTGAATGCATTCTTTTGAATTCGGTAGGAGATTGTGCAATTAGTTGAGCAGAAGATCTAGAAAAGAAGGTGCTTTTTTCATAGATGTCATGTAAGCAAACATTTGCAATGCCAGACAAGTAAAAATAGACTGAAGTTGACTGGTAGAAGGATTGTTATATTAGTGAACAAATACCTTTTTATTCATGATATATCATCTTTACTGAATTGTTTGAGACAATGTTGTTTCAACACTTTTTTTTTTTCTAATATCTGAGGTGATAGACCATATGTTTTCATATATGTATATAAATATGTTATATTCTGTGATTTTATAGGACTTTTTACCCAATGTTTTGTACTAAAAACTTGGCGCTTGATTTGGAAAAGGGTAAGGGACCAAGCCCAAGTTAGAAAGCACAAATACATATATACTCTAAAGTTAGATAATATTTTGTCAACAGCTAAGCCACAAAAATATACACTATCTACTGGAAAATCAATAAACACCATATCTCCTTAGTATACAGTTATTCTTTTATAGATTCAAAATGATTTTTTTTTATAGTATGTAAAGCAGAAAATGCTTGAGGTAGTTATTGATGTTTGTTACCATGACAAAAATGCTTCCTGGATTGTTTAAATGCACCAAAAGTACAATAAGGGAGATAAAAGCTAGAGCTTAGGAAGAGTTCATATTTTTATAAGTACATAAAATTTTCATGAACCATGGTCAATCGCCTTTGATATATGCATGTCAATATCTTCTGATACTTATGTGTTCAGATTAATTACAACCAAGCTATTTGCTAAACTTGTAATGTTCCTGTGATGGGAAGGCTTCCTTCAGAGCGATATTAAGGGTGGGAAGGCTGGTTAAATTGTTTGAGTCGAGCCATTTGATAGATGCTAAGAGTAGTTGGAGTTGAATAAAGGCAAGAAATTAGTTGTGATGGTAACAAGGGATTGATATATGAATACATTACGTTACTGATGGTGGGTGGGAAGAGTTACAGACAACTTGGACGGAGACAGCAGAACATCATGTATTCTACTGTTGATTAACAGAAAAAAAAATTGTAGGAAGAGAGAAGAGTGAGGTGTTGGATTGTCGTGAAGCTTCAGGAGCAGCCTTGTTTTCACTTGAACAAGAACTTCACTTTGGCCATCAGAAAAATTTCTCGTTTGGATGTAAATTGTCACGTACATATGTATTTGTAACTGTAAATATGTCTGACATCGTGATTTTATGGGGAACATTAGTTTTCATGATAAATTGATGGTTCTACCGCAGATGGTACTAAAATTGTTTAATTATCATGTTTGTGCCTAAATTACCCGAAACAGAAAGCATCATTTCTTCCATTTCTGTGGCTCCAATGAACACCATGATGAAAGTGTGTTAAACAAAGTAAAGGCTGTTTAGTTTGCATCCAATTTTGGCATTGCCAGTAAGTTAAATGTACAGTTATTTTAGTGTCCATGTTCTCTGATCTGAGAGTAATTAAATCATGATGTTGATTAGAACTTCTCTAATCGATGAACATGCACAAAGTCTTTGCACTTTTTCATGGTTGATCTTCAGTCACTAGGTATTGCTCAAGATGCAGTTATATGGATTTTGTTCATATCTTTTCACATTGGCTTTGGAACGGGGATGAGTTTCTGCCCCTCTATGACAATATCTGCCACTGCAGCTCTGCTCTTTGTGATTTTGGTTTCAGTATGGTAAAACCATTTTGTTCTCTGCAGGTGCAAAGGTGAGGGTTGAGTGTAGATCAGAAGTCCTTGGTACAACGATTGCAATTTTGAGGGCACAACTGATCACACGGGAACCTACAACATCCTAGTTGCAGATGAGCGTGAGCATGAGATTTGTGAATCTGTGCTCATTAGGAGCCCAGTGAGCGGAAGCAAGACTGCACTCCAGGGTCGTGAGAGGGCTCAACTGGTCCTCACATGCAACAATGATATCGCCTCAGACATGAGATACACAAACTCACTAGGCTTCCTGAAGGAGTCTCCCCTGCCAGTCTGTGCCCAACTTCTCCAACCTATGAGCAATCTGAATTTTAAGGTAGAATACTACTTTTACCTCTCTGGGCTCTTTGGTTCTATGTCCTATTGACTCCTTTAAATTGTCCTGGCAACTTCATTGGTTTTATGTGGCATTCATCACATGGTTTGTTGCTGCTTGTAGTTACCATCTGTTCCAAGTTTATTCAGCATGCTTTTGCTATCATCTTTGCTTTCTGATGGCTGATATGCTGCTTGGTCATGGCATGTAATAGTTAAGTGTATCACTGTATCTATTAAGTTGGTCTCTAGTGGATTACTGATTTAGTTAAGGGGAATTCCAAATGTCTCCAAGCTGTCCATTGTTTTATGCATACTTCTGTGTCATAATGCATTGGCTTGTGTCATGATGTGGTTTTGAACAAAGTATTACCAACTCTCAGAAAGAAAAGTTCCTTAGCTCATACAAAAAAGACCTTTACCGAGGGCCTCTTTCTTTGACACTCCAACATCCCAAGAATTCAGATTTGCCTCCTAGATCAATCCAGCACACCCCCCAATTGTAGCTAATCCAAGCTTCCCTTTACACTTCAGGATTGCAAGCCAACCATTCTTCAACATACCCCTCACTTTGTCTTGCTCACCTTCTTTCACTCTTGGCAACCTCTTCACCTGGAACACCCTCATCAGATTCTACCACTATGTAATATTGGTACATTATGGTGAGTTGTAGATATGGTGAATCTTGTAAGAGCATAACTTCAGCAGGAGCCAGTTTAAAACCAAGTGGAAGTAGCTCATCTGAGTGAAGAGGACATGATGAGATCATGTAGTATAAGTAATTGAGGGTTGATAAGCTTTGTTTGGAGGAAATCAATGAATGCAAATCTGTAAACTTGTCACATAAAATTGATGAGGGTAGACATTTGAATTCTGGATCTCCTTGTGTGGAGGGGTCAATTTAAATTGTGATCTCGATCATAATTGCCTTATCTGAGATTTATGGACTAGGTTACAGAGAGGTAAGCTGCAGAAAGAAATATTTGAAGGAAGAGGATGCTTCTAAGTTCATCAGACAAAAAACCAAAGAAAAAGAGGAAAAAATGTATCATTCTTTTCTTCCTGCAGAAGAAACTGGGAGTGTGGAATTTTAGGATGATGGATTGCCAGCAACATCAGTCCTGGCATCTGGTTTTAGAGGATGTATAGGTGACTCTTAAAGTTAAATGAAGAACTTTTTTTTGCTTGGGCCTCTTTGGCATCATGCTTCATCAATGGTACATCATTTTGCAGCACATATTACTTTTGAGATCTGACAAATGGAGATTTCTCATACCATAATCTCTGAAATAGCTAATAGCAGTTGGAACTATTACTTCAGTAGCTAACAGTATATGTGTTCATGGATCCAAAATCTCCATAATTTGGCTAATTGAATGACATTTTCTCTATGTGGATGATTGTTACATGAGCCAACAAATTAGGTGAATTAGATAAGGATAAGTTTCTAGGATATTATTCTATAATGTCTCTCTAATTATTTTTCTTGTTTGTCTTGTTCCAGAACACTCTATATGGCCCTTCCACAAGCATGATTACCTAATAATCATCCACTAAAAACTCCAACCTCAAACATCACCATCTTATGGACAGTCCACACTATACCTAATTTGAGCTTAATATGCATGATCACCTAAAAATAATGCCCTAAAAACTCCAACCTCAAACATCAACATCCTATGAACAATTTATAGCCCACCCTAATTGAGCTTAAGACATGTCATTCCTTCCATTACACCTACTCTTCTTGTCCTTTTCACAAGCAGAGGGCTCTTATCTTGTAGTGAACACAAACCATGCTTGCCTTGTAATCTCCACAAAGTAAAGCCTTCCTTGTGGCTAGAAATAAACCTGCTGATATCACCCCCTGAGCCCACTGGAATATGCTCATATCCAAAGCAATTATTAATTACTGAGAGAATGCACACAACATGGAAACCCATGAGGCTGTGATGCCAAGGGTCAACTACCATTGATCCAATCACCAGCTACCAGGTGTCCCCTCCACTGGCTACTGGGTACTTGGCATCTAGTCATTGGTCCATAGGGAAGAGCTGTAGGCCTATATAAACTCTTCATTAGGCTCCTTCCCTGAGCAGAGAAAAAAAGGACTCAAATTTTCAACTCCAATTTGGTGAGCTGAGAGATCCTCTGCAAGTTATCAAGGAGTACTATTTGATTTAGTTTCTCCTTCTTCAACTCCTGTTTTGATCTAGTTGTTGTCTCTCAAGGTGAGAAAAAGAGGCCTGTTTTTTGGCCATTTTCTTGCAGTAATCTCTGCAACAAAGAAGGTCTCCATTTCATCATAGAACAGAAATCCAGACCCTTTGTTCTTGGGTCTCTTCTCTTATACAGATTTCCTCAGTTCAGAGGGCTTATTTTTCTCTGCCCTCAGTTTGGTTCTCAGTTCTCTATTCTTCTGATATCCTAGTTTGTAACACCTGCCCTGTTCCTTGCTTGGTTTTATAACCAGTTGGGTTTGTTCTTGTAGCTAATTTAGCTAAAGCTTCTTGTTCTTCTTCACAGAGAAGTCATGGCCACTGCTGTGGACATGTACAATACCATGCAAGTTTTCTCATCATCTTCATCAGATCCCTTGAGTGAAGCACTCGAAGCAATTCAAGGTGCTCCAAGTCCATACTTCCCCGGCTCTTCCCCTTCTGAGTCGTCTCCTTTCTCCTGTTACCTTCATCAAAATCCGATCTTTGATTCCTACTCTGGTTCCTTCTCGACAACAATCGACATGGCCGCAATGAGATTCTTGAGCCGAATTCACGACGAGTATGCCGTCGGCCGACAAGCTCGAATCGGCCTCAATTACCTGCCCCCTGTTCAATTCCAACATCCACTCTCGGCAGCTGCGGAGCAGCAGCAAATGGCTTACGCGGGCTTCCTTGGCCCCCGGCCGCAATCCATGAAGCGATCAGGCTCCCCGGCGTCGCCTCCGAAGCCCACCAAGCTCTACCGCGGTGTCCGGCAGCGCCACTGGGGGAAATGGGTCGCCGAGATCCGCCTCCCCCGGAACCGCACTCGCCTCTGGCTCGGGACCTTCGATACCGCAGAGGAAGCTGCCATGGCCTATGACCGTGCGGCATTCAAGCTCCGGGGAGACGGCGCGAGGCTCAACTTCCCGGAACTTCGAAGAAATGGAGCTCATTTCGGCGCACCGCTGCACTCCTCGGTTGACGCCAAGCTCCAAGCCATCTGTGAGAGCATGGCCAGTTCACAGAAACAGGGGAAGGCTAGACCAAACGTGGCAGCAACAAACGAAATCATCAGCTCAGGCTCAGAGGACAACAAATCCGAGAGCTCGTCTTCCCTCGAGGGAGACGAGACCTCCTCAGGAACAACAGCTGCCTCCGAGATCCAGTACTTGGACTTCACCGAGGCACCATGGGATGAATCAGAGAGCTTCAAGTTGCACAAGTATCCATCATGGGAGATCGACTGGGACTCTATTCTCTCTTCCGATCAGTAGTAGTTCATGTCATGTTGTGATCTTTTACCTTTCTTCAGGTTCTGCTCTGTTAGTAGGTGTCTCCGGTGGCTGCTGCAAATGGATTTTTAGGCATTTGGCATGGCCACTATGTTGGTCTTAATAAGCTTGATGGTTCGAGTCTTGTGGATGTTGCTTGTAGTCGATCTCCCGGTAAGCTGGTTTTTTTAGGCATCACCAGGAGAAAGATGGTGTTCTTGCAAGTGTAATAGCCATTAATGGTCCTGTAATTGCAACAGCTTTATTTATATTATGATCATATTCTTATGTATGATTTGTTCTATGTGCATGCATTAAGAACATCTAAGTTTAAATTGCTTTCCCAACAGCTTTATTTGCAATTTTCTTGCTTAATTCTAATGTTATCAAAGATCTCATCATTCAGGTAGAGTGTGATGATACAAATCCATGAATACTGGGATTGAAGCCTTAAGCAAGAAGAAATTGGATGCAATGTTCTCTGACTGGACACAGAAAAATGAACAGTATTTGATGAGAAATTTATTGGGCACAGATCTCAATTCTGCTATCCTTGGAAGGAAAACTTTGGTATGACTGCTGTTTCCCACCTGTTGTAATGAATGCATTTTGTTTCCCAAGAGAACAACTGAGGCTTCTTCTGGTCATGGCTTGAAAGCTTCTCCACATTCTTCATTCAGTGGGCACATTCTATATAGGAAGAAGTGAATCATATATCTTGCCTATATGCTGCAGAAATAATGCATCAAATGGTGATACATGAGCTGGAAGAGTGAGAGGGAAAAGATGCTACATTGCCTTCAAACTTCAGAGACAACTCAAATTGGTTCCAAGCACAAAGCTGTAGACTCAAAAACAACTTTACAACCATGAAACAGGTGTTCTTGCCTCATATCAAGTGAGAAAGTATCACCTCAATACACACTGATCACATCAAATCTCATTCTAGCAGACAATAGATTCAGGCAGGTCCTCTGCTGCTGGATTCTGGATATCTTGTACAAGAAGCCTGCAAGTGGAAGAGTCAGGTAATGATCCCCCATCTTGATCTGACACTAACCTGGTGGGGTACTTTGCAGGATCAGATTGGGCTCTTGACATGATTAAAGTTCTCAACCAATTCATCTGATGAGTGCCAATCAAGTTGCTTGCATCAAGATCCTTCACTATTTTCTTTTCTCTTGTTAGTCTGCAGTAAGTTGACCACCTATTTTTGTTGATGACAGATAATAACTGAAGTGGACAGTGAGCTTTGAATTGCTTTCCTGTGAGTGCTGAAGAAAGCCAGTTCTTCCATATACTATGGATGAAAAGAGGAAGAAGCATCTGGATTCCTCTTTGCTTCTCCTGTGATGACTCCATTTTTACAGAGAAGGAAGCACAATCCAAGCTGTCCCCCATTGTTATTCCTAATCATCACAGTTGACCAAACCACTCACCTACCACATACCACTATAACTGTATCTTCTCCTTCCTTAAAACATCTTTGGACTTCTGATAGACTTCAATTTTTATCATGGTCATGCTATCAGGAGAGAGTTCTTGACCCAACAACAAGATTGATCCATTACAGTTGTCCTAGTGGTGAAAGCCTCCAGAATGAAGGCATCCAATCTTCATCTTCTATGGTGGTTTCACAGGTCAGCTCCTGATCTCCAGGCTTCCACCTCTGTTGCTTTCCAAAAGCAGTGGAAAGTAGCCATGTCTGAGTTGGTTGACATTGTCTCACAGGTCAGCAGAATGCATTCATTTCTTACATGAAGTGGGTTTTCAAGGCCTGTTGACTTTTGCAAGTTGTTCATCATTTTTCTACTTGTTTCTTAATTCATCAAAACCTATCAAAGAGTGTTAGGATGCACAAAGGAATGCTGTTTTTCAAAGGCTAATCAGCCTACTTTTGCATAGTCAACCAAGTGGCATAGACACTCAAATACTTCTCATTCTACTCCCCCCATATGGATGCTTGTCAATAGCCATGGCTTAATATTTTATATACGTTGACTTCTGCTTGCCATCACTTAACTTGTGGATAAGAAACTCCAGCAAGCACTTCATGCGCAATGAAACATTAGATTACAGAGTAAGTGGAACAGAAGTGCCCATTATTGGTGTGAAAGGAATGGTGGTGGCTAATTGACCTGTGGAAGAACAGTGACATGATTGTTATGGCTCTGATGTAGATTTTAAACAATTGAATAAATATTAATTATTATTATAATAACAAATATAATATTTCTAATTGATGTTTAGATGAGAATCTCATGTGTTATACTTCATCTTAGATCAAATTAAACATATTTTTTTAAGATCCGTGACATATTAATTTCATTATATAAATCAATCTTAATTTTTATCATCATATAAAGCTAAATTTAAACCTTCAAGTTGACATTAGCTTATTTATCATATTCTTATAAGTCAATTTTTCATTTATCCACTCTCAATATAAGACTAAAATATATGTTATATATTTTTTAAATTCTTATAAGTCAACATAATGAATCATTATAAGGCCTTATTGGGTCAACATGTAAGATAAAAAAAAATGGGCAAACGACATGACATTGATTCATCAAAAATTGTGCACACCTGATGCCAGATTGGATCCATAATTCTTTAATCAATCTCCTGTATCACAAATGTTGCATTCTTAGTATTTATAAAATATGGAACTTGTTTGATATGAATCATCCATTTTGCCCCCCATCCGTTCATGATTATAGAGTACATGTGATAAGATTTGAGACCCAAAAGAAATAAGGCCTGTTTTATGGCCCAAATGTTAGGCCCATATAGGCCGGTTTAGTCCGGTTCGGCCTAATGTGAATTAAAAGCCTAACCCCCCTCGGCTCGGTTCGCGTCCGGTTCATGTATGTATGAAAACATCGCAAACCCTAACCTGCCGATTGGGTTTCTTTCCCAAGTATCGCGAAGCGGGCTCGATCGAGGGGAGAGGGGGGAAGAACAGAGGAGAGGAGCCATGAGGCCGATCTTGATGAAGGGCCATGAGAGGCCGTTGACGTTCCTCAAGTACAACCGGGAGGGGGATCTGCTCTTCTCCTGCGCCAAGGATCACAACCCCACCGTATGGTTCGCCGACAATGGCGAGAGGCTCGGCACTTACCGAGGGCACAATGGCGCCGTTTGGTGCTGCGACGTCTCCCGTGAGGGCTTTCTCTCTTTGATTCCCCTTTCTTTGATACTTTAGTTCTTTTAGTCTTATTTTGGTTGATTTGAAGATTCGATTGTTTTGTTGTGTTTTGCTGATTTTCCTTGCTCCTATTTTAGTCAGTTTGTTGTTCTTTAAATCAAATTTTATTAGAAAAATGGGTTGGTCATATATCCACCTCCCCATGCTCTGAAGATTTGTAATTCTGAATTCATATATGCTTGACTGTTTCCTGGCAACAATATTGATGTTGTATGAACATGCCAGCTTTGCAGCTATCCTGATAAAGTTAGTAATTGATCACAGAGAAATTTGATGAGATTATATTCTCCATCAGAAGTACTACAAATTTATGCTATTTGTATGCTTTATTGGAAGGGAAATGTTACAGCATTCCATACCAACCACATTAGTGAACATGCAGTTGCATTTTCAAGTCAGGAAAAATATGCCAGTAGTTTGCCTTTTGAAGATAATGAGGAACAGATATGTCTTGGTGCACTTTGTGAAGCGTTTGTTGTTTATTGTTTGGAGATACATATATACTATGTGACTGCTTGTCTTAGTTTCTGTTCAAGACGTGGTCATAAAATCCTCTCTTCTTATACTTTGATTGCTTAGCTGATATTCTTTTGTTATATGTGTAGGGGACTCTACGCGCCTCATCACGGGCAGTGCAGATCAGACCGTGAAGCTATGGAATGTCCAGACAGGAGCCCAACTCTATTCTTTCAACTTTGATTCTCCAGCTAGATCTGTGGATTTCTCTGTCGGTGATAAGCTTGTCTTAATCACAACTGATCCATTTATGGGGTTGCCATCCACCATTCAAGTGAAACGAATTGCAAGGGATCCTAATGAGCGTATGAACTGTCTAACATCATCTTGAACCTGAAATTATTGCACATTTTGAAAATAAACTTCTTTCCTTCTTTAGGTGCATAAATTTATAACGTGCCATGTAACCTGAAGTAGACAACAAAAACAGAGAAAGAAATATAAAAATATATTATAAAAAAAGGAGGTGTTATACTTAGTATCTTCAAATACCAGTGGACTTTGTTCTTAGATTACTTATACTAATAGTTCACTAAAATTATGTGGTTCTTTTAGGCCGCCTGTATAGGACCAGGACATTGTAATTATTAGATGATGTATATTTAACCTATAAACAGTGACTCTTCCATTGCGGTTGTACTATCTGACCAACTTATTTTTTCCTTGGAACTTAAAACTTTCTCAGCTAGATGTGTCTTTTAAAAGCCTTGACCAAGTAATATTCTTTTACACTTTTTTTAGTACCTCATAATTGCTCATTAAACATTGATCAAGATAAACTGAAATGTGGTACCATGGACAGAACAAATAAAATTTTACACAAAATCATAAACATAAAGTCTATGAACAAGTTAACTGTATCCTGATAGATTCAGATATAAATCTGTAGCATCTCATGCTGCGCTTGTTTCTCATATATTTAGCATTACAGATGTTTATCAATTGTAAATACATTAATACACCTTTCTGTCAAATTGTCATCGAGTGTTTTGTTTGATTTGCTGACATATAGATGCTGGAATCATAAATAATCAAAATTCTTATATTTGAAACTTCTTAATTTATTCTGCCAACTTTTATTTTCCCTGGGATTACACCAGTTTTGCTGCTTGAATCAGTGCCATGTTTACTGATCAATCAACCTTCATTGAACTGAGGGCTTGCCTCTCTTAGCTTTTCACATAAAAATGGACTCTGGTTTACCACTTTCAGTGTTTGACTTGAAATTATCAATTATGATCTCTTTACAGCTATAACAGCTTCAGATGTTTATTTATCTTTGTGATTACTGATATGCAGTTTGTTATATTTTCTTACAATTGTCAATTACTCACTTCTGCAAATTGGCTTGTTATGCAGAGAGTAGCGAGTCAGTACTTACAATCAAGGGGCCTCAGGGACGAATAAATAGGGCTACTTGGGGACCTCTAAACAAGACTATTATAAGTGCTGGTGAAGATGCAGTAGTCCGTGTGTGGGATACTGAGGTGAGTTGCATCATCCCTTCAGTAGGCCATTATTTGTATCACATCTTTTGGATCCATTCATGTAGATGTTTACTTTAAAATGATGTTGTTTTGAGTTCATGCATTTGTCTTCTTATACGAGATAGCCAACAATAACATATATTTGGGGTCCATTTTATGGATCTTTGTCAACGTTGAAGTTTGTGTAGGGCAAATTGTTAAACTAATAGCTGTCACTCATTTTCTTATTGTTACCAATAATAGTTTTCTTAGGTCTGCCTTTACCTTTAATGTCATACCTTTAATTCCGATTGGCTCACATAATCCAGCCAAGAATCTATAGATCTCTTTGGACTTGTTTATACCATTATAATTTTTTTCTATTTTTATCTTCTACTTACACTTAATTGTTCATGAATATATTCCGCTTCCTATATCAAGTAAACTTCAGTTCTCAAATGAGTATACTTTGGTCATATTTTTCTTGTCTAGAATTTCTTGTAGCAATGTATAGAAAGTTAGAATCTCACCTGATTGTGCAATAAGGTGACTTGACTTGTTTTACATTGTGTGAGAAAAATAAATGTTTCTATTGTGTGGTGATCTTTGGAATTACATCAATTTGGTTGCACCGAGTTGTCATGAATTTAGCTGGTTTTGCTTAAGTCGTGCAACACCATCGCGTGTCCATCCACAAAGGTCAGCCTTCTCGAAACTTCCTATGGTCTCTTAGAATCTATAAAAGAGAAAACAGGTTAGAGAAAGCATTTCCCACAGGATTCACAAGCAACCACTTCAGCAAACATTTTATATAGCTAGTGCAAATTACAACCGTGGACTTTACAAACTCTGAACGGTCGCACATAAAGGATAAAGGTTCATTACAGACAGAAGTCTCCACAATTGTCCACATGATACAACTCTCATTTATAAGTCGAAACCAACCGCAAAATCTAACCAAGCTCGGGTTGTCAAGCTTACTGCTAGTTCACTACTTGCTGTACAACGTATGAACAAAACCCGAAAGACATAGACATACATGAGCATTACATGAGCATTCTTTTTATATTTTTGTCCGTAACATTCTCTCTCATTTATTCCTTCGATGTCCTCGTCGAAGCCTATCTTGTTACTTGCTATACAAAGTATAAACAAAACCCGAAAGACACGGACGTACATGAGCATTACATCGAGCACTCTTTTTATTTTTGTTTTTGACATTCTTCTAACTTATTCCTTTGACGTTCTCATCAAAGCCATTGCAGACGCTGCATCTCCTCGTCGTTTGTTGAATCTTCAATCTTTTGCTCTGGTTGTAACACGCCTCCTGGCTCCCAACTGCTCTCCGTCACTGTTGTTGAGTATTTGAACTTTGATCCGTCATACTGCTTTAACTCGTCAATGATTGACTTTGCTGTGAAGTCAGTTGAGTTGTGCTAATCCTTGTTGATTCTTGTTGATCCTTTTGATAAAGGAAAAGACCTTTCTTGTTTTGCGTCAGCATCTCAAACGTCTCATGCCACTTAAACCGAGTGAATGCTTGTTGAAGCTTTAATAAGCATCACCTCACAGACTTTGAATTTTTTTTCTTAGGTCCTTCATAAAATTCTTCTTCAACTTAGTTGTCGCTTCTTAGTAGGTTTGCATCACTTTTACTTTCGATTGACATTCTGTTGGGAAATGAAGCAGACAATCTACTTTCAGTAGCACTGATTACTAATAGTGAGGATTTGACAATTATTGTCCTCCATTAGATTTCTTTGAAGGGTCTTTGAACTTGTGCATAGCTCCTCTGCAAGATAATAAGAGAACTGGGGTGCTCGGTTTTGCCCATTCATTTAAGAGTTGAGAAGGCAAAGTTACTTGACTTCGCCCGTCTTCTTGAGGTTGTACTTCATGCATCGAGCTAGTTACTATTTTTCACTTGTTCTTTGCTCATACTTCTGAAGCACCCGAAATGTTTTCACTCATTGCATTATGTTAGCTACTCCGACAGACATATCCTTCCCATGCTGAAGAGGAAGTTTCAATGCTCCATAGTAACGAGTTTCAGTCGCCTTGGGATGGCCACATACACTCCGTCATCCGCATACAAGCTTTTGCATGAGTACCGAATTCTTCGAGTTAGTAATTCCCCTCATCTCTGTGAGCTTTGCATAACTCTTTTGGTCGTTGTGCAAAAAATCCCACTTTGCACGGTCTCATCTTTTACTAAGCGCTCTGCTTGCCTTGAGCATTGTCAAGTTTGGTTGTCAACGTCGAGTCGTAGCTTGAGCTTAGCCATCCCAACCTTTGTGTACTACGCATTCTTCATAGCTTGCTTATCCTTGTGGTGCCTCTCGCACAAAGAGTTGGCCATTCCTTTGAATGCCAATCATGGATGCCTGCTCCTCTGCGCGACTCCTTTCCCTACATCTCACTGTCTATTTTCCCCAAGCGGTTGCACATGTTGGCTACCCTCCACGCAGCCCAGCTAATTCCCCCATGTTTGCATGGTAAGTGTTTCTGCATGTGTTTGTCCCGCTCTAATACCAAATGTCACAAACATAGCTGGTTTTGCCTAAGTCGGGTGGCACCATCACTTGTCCACCCGCAAAGGTCAGTCTCCCTGAAACCTCTTATGGTCTCTTAGTTCCTGCAAAAGAGAAAACGGGTTAGAGAAAACATTTCCCACGGGATCCACAAACAACCACTTCCGTAAACACTTTATATAGCCAGTGCAAATTACAACCATGGACTTTACAAACTCTGAACGGTCGCATGCAAAGGATCAAGGTCCATTACAGACCGAAGTACTCATAAGTGTCCACATGACACAACTCTCATTTATAAGTCGAAATCGGTCACGAAAGCTAACCAAACTAAGGTTGTCAAGCTTACTGCTAGCCCGCTACTTGCTGTACAAAGTATGAACAAAACCCAAAAGACACGGACATACATGAGCATTACATTGAGCACCATATTTGTATTTTTGTCTTGACAGAGTGGGAAGTAGTCTTTACTTCTTCCATAGTGTGGGGCTGTTCATGAGAAACATTTTCTGTTTGGGTATCATTGATGCCTTAGGCCAGATCTTCAAAGAAATTTGGTGGCCCTTTTGAAGGATTGGGTGAGACAGCAAAGCATGGTTGGTAAACTTGACTCGTGGATAGCTTGTTCTTTTGTTATCGTCTGACTCAGGGAAGTCAATTTGGTAATCTCTGTTTGCATCCATAGTATTATCTAAGAGACTTTAGTGAAGAAATAACAAAATAAAAGGTAAAAGCATGTGTGAGTTGGACACCTGCCTAAGAAATTTTGCCACCTCACTGATAACATCCATCTTATTCACTTTGGTATTTGTATACTGCTTGTATATTTATTCTTGCATTTGTATGTAATTTTTGCAGACCGGCCAGCTGTTGAAGGAATCTGACAAAGAAACTGGTCATCAGAAAACAGTTACCTCACTGTCAAAATCTGCAGATGGTTCCCACTTCCTGACAGGTTCCTTGGATAAATCTGCCAAGGTATCTATTACTATCCTTAATGCTGCAATTCTGTACTCCACTAGATTCACTCCATTTTTCTTATCATTCTTCTCTTATTATTATTATTTTTTTGGGTGCTATTTGTTTAGCTCTGGGATGCTAGAACTCTGACTCTTATCAAGACATATGTGACAGAGCGTCCAGTCAATGCTTGTGCAATATCTCCACTTCTTGATCATGTATGTAACTAATTTCTTTTAATTTTTTTTGGTTTCTTGATCATATATTGAACCACGTCATGAATGGGCTTTTCATGAGCAACCAAAGCTTTGATGTAAATCATGATTTGGAAGAAATAGCACCTCATATAGTAGTTGTAGAAGTTAGCCATCCCAAGTCTCAATGTACGAGGGCTGTCATCAATGCTGGGTTTGGGAGATTCAGTGTTCCAGCATCAACCTTGCAAGTAGAGAGAGTATTTCCATGACTAGAACTCTAGTCACCCAAGTTGCAAAGAACCTTCCTATGGTGCCAGGGCTCACCCACTTGTTCTGAAATCTTATTTGCACCTTTGAGGAATGCAGCGGCTAGTTATTATTTTGGTGCAGAGATAGAACTTGACAGCAGGTCTAAGTTAGTATTTGATCCTGTATATAAGTTTCTTTTTAAGTTGTCTATTTTGGTCTTGTTTAGGTGGTTATTGGGGGAGGCCAAGAGGCAGTACATGTCACAACCACTGATCGACGTGCTGGAAAATTTGAGGCAAAATTCTTTCACAAGGTGATGTAGTTCTTTACTACAATGGCAAAGGCTTTGCAAGTAAATTTATTTTCTAGTTGTTTCTGAAACAGATTCTTCAAGAAGAAATTGGAGGTGTGAAGGGACATTTTGGACCGATTAATGCTCTGGCTTTCAATCCTGACGGGAGAAGGTTTGTTTTCAAGCTTATGTTTCATATCTCAGGATCTGTTCTTTTTTTTTTAATTTAAATTTTTTCTTAGAAAGATCAAGAGGGCAAAGATTAACTTATTGATAGACATTGTTGCGACATGTAGGATTTGAAGGTTTGTTGGACTTATTTCTAATGGCTTTCCTTGGTTTTTCTACTGTGATCCTTGCTTCTATTGTTCACGCGTGCACGCAAGTGCATGTACAAGGAACAAGGCATTGTATCATTCTCCTGTAGAAATTCACTTTTTGGTGTTGATTTGTGTTCTTTTTCTGTTGATTTGGTTGTTCCAAACATTCATTTGGCAATCAGATATGTGATCTTGATTTATCATCCGAATATCATTTCATTTCTGTTTGTTTTTCCTCCTTGATTTTTCCTTCATGTTTCATATTTAAGATCTCTGGGATGAACTAGTTTACAGTATCTTTTAATATAGTCGAATGAGTTATAATTCTAGATATTATTGTGTGATGGTATCATCACATTTTGCTGTGCAACAAAACCTCCTAGATTTTACCCTCTTTTTTTTTTTTTTTTTGCTTTGGCAATGTTGTAAGTGTCAACAGGAAGCATGTATCCACTAGTCATTATTTTGTTTATTTGCAAGAATCTTTACTTACTGGAATTTGATACTGATCCAGTCTAGTTATTTTTTCTTATCATTTAAACAGCTGCATGTTTCCAAGCTTATGTCTTTTACAATTCTGTTATGTTAAGTAGTTTCTCGAGTGGTGGCGAAGATGGTTATGTAAGACTGCATCATTTTGACCCAGATTACTTCAATATTAAGATGTGAGCAAGGAACATGAGGTATGTTCCTTCTATCTTGCTTTTAAGTTTGTGATATATATATATATATATATATATATATATATATATATATATATATATATATCATTGTTGTTGCATTGACCAATATGGTTCTATTTTACAACCTGCGGGTTATGCAGCCCTATTCCCTGTCTTCCTGGCTTGTGGAGGAACTTTGAAGAACGAGGATTTTGTTGCTGGACCTCTTATCTCTCTCGTGTAGAAGCATATGGACATCCACATTTATTATGCGCAACTACTCAATACTATAAACAGTTTCAGGAATGTTTTTGGAGTTCTGGGAATTAACTTATGTTATACACCATTGTTTAATCTGCCCACCCGAATTTTTTTATACAAAACATTCATCAACTCAACATCTCTATTCTTCGCTACTATGCATCAACTGCCATCTTGCAACTTATCGTCATGCAAGATTTCTCTTTTTGAATTAATCACTCTCGGTTCTCTTTCATCTACATGCCCATCTTCTCATCATTTCTCTCTCTCCTTCATCAGCCCACTCCATTTCTCAATCTTCTTTATACTTTCACATATACACACATATATATATATATATATCCAACCTTTGGAAGGATAAAGCTGTAAACATGCAAATAATCCCGAAGAAAACCATACGAAGCGTTGGGCACCTGCGCCGCCCAATTCCATGGCACTCTTTGAACGCCTCCTGGTGGCAGCAGCCGCCCAAACGAAGCCTTCCCAAGTGATTCCTTATTCCTTCCCCCCTCGCACCGCCCAAATACGCCACCTCCATTCGAGATCCAAAGAGAAAACGGAAAAAGAAGAGGAGGTGGTGGAGGTGTTCGAAGGGGAGAGCATCGCGAATCGGTCGTATTGGAGGAAGAAGATCCACTCTCTCTGCGCCGTCCATGGCGACGTCGACGAGGCCCTCCGTCTATTGGACCGCCTCCGCCTCCGTGGTTACCGCCCGGACTCCCTCAACCTCGCCAGCGTCGTCCACGCCCTCTGCGCCGCCGGCCGCTCCGAGGAGGCCCACCGCCGCCTCCTCCTCTCCGCCGCCGCTGGGTGGCTTCCCGACGACCGCACCGCTAACGTTCTTCTCGCCCGCCTCCTTGACGCCGGTACCCCGCTCCTCACTCTCCAGGTCGTCCGCTGCCTCACCGACGCCAAGCCTGCCTTCGTTCCCTCCCTCACCAACTACAACCGCCTAATCGACCAGCTCTCCTCCCGATCCCAGCCCGTCGAAGCCCGCAGCCTTTTGCTCGACATGAGAAGCAAGGGCCGCCTGCCGAATGCCGTCTCCTACACCGCCCTCATCAATGGGTTTGCCCGGACCGGAGAATTGGATCATGCGCGACAGCTGTTTGACGAAATGCTCGAAGCCGGCATTCCGCCCAATTCTCTCACTCACAGCGTCCTGATCAAGGCGGTCCTCAGGAAGAGGAGAGTCGACGAGGGGAGGCAGATGATGGTGGAGCTTTGGAGGAAGATGCAAGACGAGCCTGAGCCATCAGCGAATGCCGCAGCATTCGCCAATTTGATCGACGCCTTGTGCCGAGAAGGGTTCTTCCACGAGGTTTTCAGGATCGCCGAGGAGATGCCGCAGGGGGACAGCGTCGACCGGTTGTTTGCTTACGGCCAAATGATGGATTCGCTTTGCAGGGCCGGGAAGTACCATGGAGCTTCAAGAATTGTGTACATAATGAGGAAGAGGGGGTTCACTCCCGGCATGGCTTCCTATAACCACATAGTGCATGGCCTGAGCAAAGAAAAGGGTTGCATGAGGGCTTACCAGTTGTTCGAGGAAGGCACCGAGTTTGGGTACTCACCTTCGGAGTCTACTTACCAAGTGCTTGTGGAGGGCCTCTGCCGAGAAAAGGACATCAACAAGGCTCAGCATGTTGCAGAGTTGGTGCTCCAGAGAGATGCTGTTGACAGGACGAGGATTTACAACATATTTCTGAGTGCTCTGCGCCTCGCCGACAACCCAAGCGAGCAATTGCACGTCCTCGTCTCGATGCTTCAGAAGCAATGCCAACCGGATGTTGTCACCCTCAACACCGTCATCCATGGTTTCTGCAAGATTGGCAAGGTTGACGAAGCTAAAAGGATCCTTGATGACATGTTGAATGGCAGTTTCTCTGAGCCTGATGTGGTGACATTTACCACCATCATTCGCGGCTTAATGGATGCCGGGAGACCAGAGGAATCCCTCGATGTTTTGCGCAACACAATGCCTGCGCACAAATGTGCTCCCAGCGTCGTGACGCTCAACGTGGTTCTTCATGGACTCACCAAGCTCCGAAAGGTTGATGAAGCAATGACGCTATTCTACGACATGATCGGTAAGGGTTTCGCCGCCGACAGCACTACTTACACTGTGGTGCTTCAAGGATTGTGCAGTGTTGGTCGGCTTGCCGAGGCAAAGAGGATTTGGGATGACATTATCTGGCCATCGCAGGTCCACGACGACTACGTTTATGGAGCTCTCCTCCAAGGTCTTTGCTGCTCGGGGAAATTGGATCAGGCCTGTGATTTCTTGTATGAATTGGTGGATTGTGGGGTTGCTCCTGGGATTGTGAACTACAACATCGTCATCGACTGTGCTTGCAGAATGGGATCGAAGGAGGAGGCTTACCAGATCGTGGGCGAGATGAGAAAGAACGGGCTGAGACCAGACGCTGTCACCTGGAGGATTCTTGGTAAGTTGCACGAAGAAGAAGGCAAGGAGTGCATCATCAGTGATCAGAACTCTGATTTGAACAGGATTGTAGATTTACCACAAGAGTTCGACGACATCAAGATTGAAAGGGATGGAGACGTGTTGGAAGGCTTAACGGATTCGTCCTTCTCCGGCGAACCGATCGAGGACGAGGTCAGTGAAGACGACAGAGTTGAAAAAAATGCTGGCTTGATGGGGGATGCTGGGGATCTAGGACGGAAAGAACCCCTTTCGAGGATCGCGAGGAGAATTTTTGGATTGCTCTAGGACAGCGGGGGGCTTTCGGAGGGCGTGAAGATTGGGAGCCATCAAGATGGAGTTGGCCGGAGGACGAAGAACAGGAGAGCAGAAACGCCGAAGCCGCAGGCTGATGACGCACATACCAATCACACACGAGTAAGGATCGTGCCGCCATGTAGAACTCTCATCATGGTGGTGGCGCCACCTGAACGTTAACGCCGTTGTCAGCATCATCGCCGGTCACCAGCAGTATGACCTCAAGGTGGGGTGCGGCCATCGGCGGCACGGTGAGCTCTTGCGCGCGAGCTCAGCAGTTGAAACCGCTTCGTATCCATCAGTTTGGTTTCTGTTGCTTATTTTGTTTGTGTTATTTTCTTATTTATAGCAGCAGTACATTAGAGGAAGAATAGTTTTTTCTTTTCTATTTTAAAAATAAAGAATACACCAATAAAGAATAATACTTGAGGAAAAATAGGAAATTATTTCTTAAAAAGAAGTGGTTTCTTGACATCCGAGCAAATTGATTGAATGATTGAATGATTGATTGATTGAATGAATGAATGAAACAGGAAGCAATAGTAAAAGCAAGAAAGAAAACTATGGATTTTGTACTAAAAACTCCTACAAATGTACATTTCCATCGTGTCAAGGAAGAAAGCAAAACGTTCAGCTCGAAATGTACAACGAAAACACTTCCCTCCCGGAGTCACAAGCAGTTCAAATGACCTCCGCCAAACTACTACACGCCTCCCTAAGCCAATCTGCTTACACGCTTTCCATGTCATTCGATCCATGCGTTCTACTCGATCGCTTCTTCTTCCCCCCTTCGCATCTCTCCTCTCGTCTCCTTGTTTTTGTTTCAGAAGCTCCACCATTGGTGAACGGCGACGCCGGCGTCCCTCAGCTTCCCGTAGAGCGCGAGACACTCCCAGTACGCCCGCCGCCCGCTCCTCGTCGTCTCCTTCTCCTTCTTCTTCCTCTCGTCCTCTTCCCACAGCTGGTGATCGCACTCCAGGAAGAGCTCGTCCACCAGCCCGATCACCCCCTCCGCCACCGCTTCCTCCACCGCCCCCGCCTCCGCCTTCACCACCACGTACTCCTCTTCCCTCACGTTCCTCTCCAGCCACTCCGCCAGCGACTGTGACGCTCCCTCCTCTGGCTCCTCTTCGTCCTCCTCCTCCACCTCCACCTCCACCCGTATCACCTCGAAAGCCCGGCCCTTCCTCGGGTAGTGCTGCTCGAACCACGCCGCGCCTCTGCCGGCCTCCCCCGCCGCTACCACCTCCACGAACACCCGCCGCGGGTACCCGTCCAGCTCGTCCCCCGTCAACTCCGGCAGGTACCTCGTCCTCCTTCGCCATCCGCGCCGGCCTGGCGGCTCCAGCAGCGCGCCTTCCAGCCCACTTAGGGCTTCCTTCTTCGCCTCCGGCACCGCCAGCAGCCGCCGCTGCCGAATCCCCCCTTCGCTGGCGAAGGACTTGGTCATTGCGACAACCGCGGAGGAGCCGATCCGCCCGACGTACGCCGTGCGGTAGTTCGCCGGCATTCTGAATGATTCTGACGGATTGGAGCTCAATCGGACGGCCGCGACGCCGCCGATCTTCAGGATCCGGTCGATGCGATGGAACTCATCGGCAGAGACGGAGAACACGAAGTCCGCAGAGCCGTCCGACACCGCGGTGCTGCGAACGCCGAGTGTTGGATCGTTGAGGATGACGACGTTGCTCTCGGGACGAAGGAGCCCGATGCGCCTCAGATCGCGGAGGAGCGCCGCGAAGAGCATGTAGTCGTCATCGATTGCCCGCCGGCTGGCCGTGACCTCTCCCGCATCGCCGCGGCGGAGGAGGGTGCCACGGAGCCACGGTAAGGAGAGGATTGCGGCGGCGAGGAGCATCGACCGGGCAAGCAGGCGGAGGAAGCGAGGTTCCGGCAGGCGGATCACGAGGCGGTCGCCGCCGAGCTCGACTCCGCCGCCGATGCCAAGGCGCCGGGTGCCGCTCGGCTTCGTCATCGGGAAATGGAGACGCGATGACACGTCCCAAAAAGGAACGAGGGACGGGAGGAGCGGAGGCAGAGATGGAACGGCGATCAGCGAGCGAGCGGGGTTGCAGAAGCGGGCAGCGGTGTGGTCACCACCCAAAGGTTGGAAGACCCGCGTGCTTTGAGAGTAGTGTCAGAGGATCATCCGCTGCTTGGATCGCCCGTGATTTGAATCATCCGCTTCCAGATGCGTGCGATCGGTTCGACGTCTCCACGTTGTAATCCTTAGGACACTCCTCTGATGTATAATAAGACTCGGTCAATCGATTAATTAGGAAGCAGGTAAGGACGAAGGAAGAGGGCGAACGGGGAAGCGAGGCCGTAATCCGCGAGGAGTGGAATGAGAGAGGCCCGTCCTCACATTTAGTGAAACAACATAATAAATAGTTTATATTATATATAGAGAATGGTGTAGGAATATTATTTTTAGGACACGCACAGGGATTTCTGTTAAGCCGATCGATAGTGGCAGCTCGACAAACGTAAACAAAGAAGAGTTGGAGGCGTGTCTAATTCGATAGTCTAATTTAGGAGGATAATTATAATTCATTCCTTTAATAAAAAATATTATTGAAAAAAAAAAGCCGAGAATAAGATTTGATTTCTGGCTTTATTTCCGGGGGCTTTTTTTTTTTTTCTTTCTTTTTCTGTGTCGACGATGAAAATTATACGGTCCGTCCAAATAGTTTACCATACATACACCACTCTCATCATCGATGGTTCCTTCCTGGATCGTAACGTGTGGGACCAGCCGATGTGTGCCCTAGTGTTTGATTGATCCACCACGTACGAGAAATTATTGAGGGGGCCCACAATTAAACGGAAGCAAATAAGAAGCACGAGGAAGACAACACGGCACGCCACTACTGTCCAATTCGTCCCGATCCCTTCTCTCTCGGCCCTCGTCGGCCTTTCTTTCTTGAAGGGCGGCACTATGGAGGCATGCACCTCCCCAGCCCCGGCGGCCCCTTCGCCCATGCCGCCCCGCCCACGGGAGGCGGCTGCGGAGGTGGAGCAGGTCCGCGTCAGGAGGCGGGCCCTCGAGGTGGTTTTGGAAAATTGCAGGAGAGCCCTTGAATTGATCGAGAACGCCGACATCGGGCCGGATACCGCGGCCGCCCCCAATTCGGAGGACGAGAACGACGTGGATGACGCCCCGACTCCGCATCGAGAAGAGGACGAGCAGCAGGAGGGATCGCCGCCGCAGTCTCAGTCTGCGGTGGATACCGAGACCGATGAGGTAGGACGCTTCTGATTCTTGGTTGGATCTCAATTCTGATTCGTATTTGTTGGGATGGACGGTCGAGTCGAGCAATATTCATGTAATTTCTGCTTTTCTGGTTGAAGATTTTGCACCTTGACGTAGAAGATTCTTTATACTTTTATGATGATAAGCTTTTTTTCTCCGTAGGGACCGTGGGGAATTGTTTATATGTGTGATCTCAGACGCCCACGTAGCCGGTCGCTGCAGATTCATGTTATTTAGAGTACATGTTTCCGCTGACGAATTTTAACTAGTTATCAGGAAACAAACTGGAAAATTATAATGTTGGGAGTCTTAGGTTTTATTGATTAAAATTCATAACCTAAGTGTTGGCGACAGCGGATATCCTCATCAAGGTGACATGTTATGGAGAAACATTTGTATGCCTGCTTATCTTCTTTGCTTTTGTTCCATCTGTTAATCTGGAAACATAATCGTTTCTCTTCTTCAACTGAATAGTGATGATGCTGAACCATGCTGTACATGCTAATGCTGATTGTGATCATAACCCGGCCTGATGCGATAACTGACATGTTAACTTTGTTGAGTCTTAGGAGAGCTTGACGTCCTCGTCAAGGACTAAGATAGCACAGATTAGGTGGCTTCTTGTCGTGACATATCCTCTGACCCCGCCCAACTCTAATACTAATTGTCACGACCTGACCTTATGAGATAACTAGGCTGTTAACTTCATTGAGCCTAAACCAATGACTCAAAATGCTAAAGTTGAAGTTAATAGTAATATACCTATCGGACCCTTATAAGTCAATCTTAATCTTAGTCTATTTTCGATGTGAGATTAATTGGGGTATTACAGAATGTGCTTCTGATAATTATCAGGATGAACTTATTGGGATAGTTGTGGGTGATTATGTAACCAAGTTCACTTGAACTTTTAAAGCAGATCACATGAGTCAACCTAAAACTTCTCCCTTTTTCTTAGTTGATAGATTCTATGTAGCTTTGTACATTACATATAAATATCAGATGTTGTAATCTTTGTTTTTTGTGTTATATACATGTTCTCAATTCTTGTACCTGAAGGCGACAGGGCATGACATGACAGACTTTGTTTAAGACGTAGTCTCTTTGACACTTAAAAGTTAAAGCCTAATTTGACATTAAAAAAATTGTGTAATTCACATTCAATGACAGTGGCTTCCTTACTCTACAACAATGGGGGGTTACATGAAAAGATTGTGTTAAAGTTACATGAATGTGTAATTCACATTCATGCTGCCTTCCATAAGGCCTTGTACTATAAGAATACATGAAAAGATTTTGTTTACTTGTAGATGCACACTTTGCATTTAATACGGGATATAGAAACAGCTATCCTACTATGACAATAGGGCTTTGTATACTGTCCATTTTCCCGTACATGCTTTGCTTGCCACACTTTGTAGTATACTGTGTCTATGAGTTGCTAGGTAGTATCAGTATCAGCAGTAATCAGTTTCATAGTTGGAAGGTACGTGCTGAATGTCAATGAAATGAGACTTGTTTTTTCTGTAATATGTGTTCATGTATTGTATGTCTTCCTATCGTGACAGTTTCTTAATGTTTTATTATCTTTGTTGAGGAAGTGCATGTAATATTTATTATGATTGTTGCCAAAGTTTAGAATGAACCTCCACATAAAGCAGTAGTGGAGACCAACCAACTTTGCGTTTGAGAGTGGAGTGATGTATAAGTATTACATAGTTTGTTTTTGTGGAATCAGATGACTTCATTACAGTGTATTGCCAAATACGTGTGAATTAAATTTTGGTTTTGAAGTTTCAGTAGCTTCATTTATTTGTGTTACTTTATAGAAATCCTTGTGTTTGTCAAGAACATCCATTTTTTTCACCTAGTGACAATAATTTTCATGGATGAATAAAGTACTCATTTACAGTTCCGAGGTGAGTTTACTGTTACAAATTGCACAAGGAGGATCGTTGCTTATGTTTTATATAAATAAAAATGGACATGTTGCTAGTATATAACTGTGCCTTGACTTCCCAGTAGCATATTATTCGATAATAAATTGACGTGTATAATCTTTGCTACCTCCTCTTGTGCAGCTATGTTCCCTTCTCAAGGCAAAAGTTGAATCGCCTGACTTCCTTGAAAAGCTTGGAAGCATCCAGACATCTATTTATCAAAATAATTATGGTGTGCTAACTTGTACAGATCTCCTTGCATCTTAAATAAAATTTAACTTATAAGTATGCACATTCTACCGATTGAAAACTTTTATTCTTTTTTCATGAATAGACATTCATTTTATTGTGCCAATACACATGAATGACATTAACTAATATATTATCTTGGTTGCAGATGATAATGCATCTTGGGACATGGTTACTGCCACAGATTTGTGGGAAGATAAACATGTTGATGGGGGGAGTGTCCCAGACCAAGATGATTATGTTCTTGTTAATCAAGAGGATATTGTGGATGGCATAGCTTGCTTCATGGCTGCTTACCTATTATCACTAAAGCAAACTAAAGTATGTCGAGATTCTTATTGTGATGACAATATGTTCTTTGTCATGCATGTATAATCATCTATTTTTGCTTTTTTCTGCATGTGAAGTTCTTTATTGTGTACTGCATACTCACATGTCATGCATGTGATGACAATGCTTGTGTACTACATACTCATTTAGGCACTAAACCACTTTTCCTGTATGCATGCTCAATTGAATAGATTAAATAAATTGCTTCAAGATGTGCAGATGTTGCTGTGACCAAGATATCTTCATAATTGTAGCAGAAACAGATTAGTAAGAAGCTAATATGTGTCGTGTAGCTGGAGATTTTGTTGTGCATGTATGAATATAATACAATGTCTATTAACAGGATTCAATTTTTTTGGAAGGGTTTTAGTTGGTGCTGTTTCTCAACCCATTTATATTTTTTTAGTTAGTAAGCCTATTTGTCTGTTTAACTGATAGCATTTTATTCTGCAGGAATTAACACCCAATCAGCTTCAAGAAGGTGAGCTGTTTGAAATGTACTCCTGGATTTGTAAGAACTACTGCAGAGTATAAACCATTGCTTATGATGTATGCTGCCTGCCTTTGTGATCTTTAGCCCTTTGCAAAACATTTTCTGTAAAGAAGAAGAAGAGCAGGCTCCGAAAGGCATGGGAGGGAAGCCAAGTTATCTACAACATTGCTTCTTGGGGTGCTACTGCTATTGGGTAAGTCTCCGCTTTCTTTTGAAAGCAATTTACATATTTATGCCACTTCATTGATAACAATATGTTGATAAGGGTCTAAGGTTTCTTAATAATCTTTCTTGTGACACCGTGGATCCTAGAGTCTGCAAAAATTTGTTCTTTTCCCAGGAAGTTAATGCATTTTCCTTGATTGTCTCCCACTTTCATAAAATGCATGTAGTAGTCCACAAACATATGCTCTTATCTTTAAGCTTATGCTGTTTTCAGAAAGAATTACTATTGATATATAGCAATATTATGACTGGGTATGGTTAATTCCTTTTGTGAGATGGTTGTCAAGGATGTGGAGTTGTGGAAGTAACATTTTTGTTTGCAGGGGTAAGACATTGTAGCCTTATGCACTGAACACCTCTTGTGTAATTTATCGAGAACAGTTCATCATCATTTGATAAGAATTTTCTTAAAGAAGTTATGCCATTAGCTTTTGAGATGCTGGCTATTTTTGGGGATATCAGCAGGCATCTTAGCTTATTCTGACTACTAGCCATTTTATTCTTTTACTGCATATTTCCAAATATTAATTTCTGTTGTCTAGGAATATTCACACTTATTATGGGCTCTTGAAGCACAATCACTGGAATCCTTTACCTATCTGTCATATAGGCTAATTGATATTTAATCACGTACAGCGAACTTGACAAGACTTTTTTCTTAGCCCAAAGAGATTGTGGTTTTGTATGCAAATAGTTTCTAGGTGTTAATTATCAAGTTGATGTTTCATTGACCTGTCTCTAGAGTTAATTTTCATCAAGTATATGTTGCATTGTCTTAATTTATTTTTCCTTTATGTAATTGCTATTATCCTTGCCACCTTTCAGGATTTACCAAAATCCAGCGATACTTAAGGCAGCCTCTGTAGCCTTTTGGTCCTCTTGTCGTGTCGTATCAAAGTTATTATAAGGACTCCACTTAATTGGTGGGTTTGAAATCCAAATGAGGTGGCTGTTGACATGGAAGCAAGACCCGACACATCATGCTTCGAATGCTCCCAACTAGGAAACAACAGCTCTCTGAACATCAAGAGAGTTAACAATATTCTTCTACCCTGTGAATGGTGACTTGAAAACCCACTTTCCTACAATTGTGTTTACCTTTTAGCATGGTCGTATGTACGGATAGAATTGGATGCTGATTCAGATTGCTACCTCTTGTACATAAAACCTTGATTGTTTGTCAAGATACAGCTGGTCTTCAGTTGTTCTTGGAAATGTAAATATTCTTGGTTATTATTGTTGATGATTTGCTTTTTTTTCCTTTCATTTTACCAGGAGATGTTTCCTGGAGAGTTAAAACCTTTATGTTTGATTAAAGAAAATCAGTAGCCAAACTATTAATCTAGGACTAGAATAAACATCTTTGCATTTTGCTGATGATTATTTTGACCATGCTTTGTTACATCTACCATGGAAGGTGCCAGATGGTGGCAACTCATATACCAAGTTCCTGCTCTTTTGTAATGAGTCCTTCATACTAGTTTGTACTTTGTATGATGGAGGTTGTATAGGGTACCCGAAATGATGAAACATAATTGAAAAGAAATGGAATATTTGATTGATAGTATTGGCTTTGTAAGAAGATGTGTGTTGATGTTGATACTATTTCATGAGAATATAGACTTTGATATATATAGTCATGTTGTTAGTGTTTATAGAGTTTAAACCTATTGTGGAATTATATTTATATAATTGCAACATTATAACTATTCTTTTGTTGTTTAGAACAAAAAAACTTGTATCAGCGTTAACAAAATATTCAATGTTGTTTAAATTAGTGGTAAATTTGAAAATGAGTACAACTGTAAAAAATATTTACTTTATGAAATAATTAACTAAAAAAGAAAAGAAGAAAGACTTGCATGTGAATCATATTGAAAATCTAAAAAGGCTTATGATAATATCCCTAGATGTTTATTTTGATGTTAACAAAACAAATACGTATTTGCGATAAAAATTGTTTGATAGAACTGTCACTGCTGAATGATATTTTGATTAATTTGTTTCATTGTACTAGTCAATATCAATTGAATCTTCTTCCAAGATGTAAGTAGAGATGGCTTATGTTGTTTGTCTAATGCCATGTGGATACCATGTTGAGAAAATTAAGTTGGTTATATCAGTGAGCTTCAACTAAAACTTACATACAACTGCTTTTGGATGCATTCCATCAAACTCTGAATCCATAGGCATTTGCAGAATACTGAAACTAATAAGGCTTTGTTGGTAGAAGCACAAGTTGGTGCCCAATTAGCAGCAATCTGATGTCAACTTGTCATATCCTAGTCAACAGCCCCACTGTTGTAACACTGCCATTTGCAGGTCAACATAAAGATCACCTTCATGTCCAACCACAGGTAATCCATTTTATATTATGGCTCATTGTTGTTTCCTATTAGATTCACAGCAAACGCCTTCATTGCTTGCCTCCCTGCTTTTTATTCATGAGCATACATGAATTGTTTCTGCAACTCAGGTAAGCATTAAAGACACCTAGATGTGCACTGAATTACTTGAACAACCTGCATGTTGTGTGTGATGTTTACATATACATATCTATAGGAGGAAATAGAACTGGACAAGGATTTCGGGAGTCGACACTTTTGGGACAGGTTAATGTAATATAATGGTAGTGGCTAGATTGGGGGCAGGAGGTGAAGTTTCAAGGTCAATGGAGTTGGTGGGGTTGCATTTCCAGGCATTGCGCTTGAGAGCATGGGGATTCTGCTCTTTATCTTTTTAAAGCTCTTTTTGGAGTTTATAACACACTGAATCCTTTCATCTTTCTCATGGTAGTGAGGGGGGCATTCATGGTGGAGGTGGGAGGTGGTGGGTGGCTTTCCGAGTGTGGTGTCTCCATTAGAGAATTCATATGCCAAATGGCTGTAATGCTTTCTTGAAGTATTCTTGAGCACTTATTGCAGGTCCCCTCCAAGTCTCATCCATCATGAGTCTTCCACTACAGAGGGAAAAGGTAATGCTTTGAAAGTTCTCTGCAAACTTCAGTAACTTGATTGAGATGAGTCACCTACAAGGCATTACATTTTGAATTATTATTCTTGTTATAATTCACACTGATGATTACTATGTTATAACTCTTGTTATCATTGATCAATTCACACTGATGATTCTTTGGCAGACAAGGAGATAATGGTTTTAGTTGTCAACAATATACTCGGTGTAGCATTCATACCATGCAAAATAGTAATTGTCAAACAAGCACTTTGTTCTTGATTATTTAGTTAAAATTCAGATATTGAGACTCTTCCATAGACAAGCAAGCATAATTAGGTCTTCAAATACTTGTAGTTTGACAAACATTAATCATTGTTATTTGATTTGGATCATGACACAATAAATCAAATTCTCCAACTGAAGTGCCCCACAGGGCAATGATGGCTCAGATCAAACCTGTGAAGCAGTAGCAAGAAGGCAAAATATGAAGTCAGACTGGATTTCCATGGACAAAACTGAAGGCACTGTTGCATAAGGTATACTCTCATTGCAGGATACTGTTGTGAGTGGACTTGAGTTGGTTGAGTTTGGATCACCCATTTAAAATTTTGAGGAAAAGCATAAAATAGACATAGCTATCATTTCAAAAGAGTTGAAATGATACAGATGAACACCCCCAGTTGGACTGGTCTGTAGAGCTGTGAAGTAAATCCCCAAACCAAAGGGTACGCATTCTGATCATGGCGATCATCCACAATCATCTTTTAGTGCATGTCACAATGATGATGGACATGTTGTTGAATATGGAATCATATAATCTATCCATTGATGTAAAAGATTGGCTAGTTATGTTCTACCAAAATGCTTGGACATCAAGTGAGGGGACTCTCTTGACTCACTATTTCCTTTGTTCCCTTCACTCCATACAATGATAGTACTGGGAAGCTTAAACAACTTGAAAGTAAATCTCTCTCACAAGTCTTAAAATTTGGCAGGTCTTGGGATCATAGCGTGTGTTCTTTTATCTATTTCTCTGCACATCCTGCATTACCATATGCTTTGTTTGTTCAAAAAGGTTGCACTGCCTTTATTTGGTGTTGGAGAATCAAATCCCCCCCCACAAATTGCACTGTCACCTGGCTTCTCTGTCAAGAATTGCCACAAAACCTCAATGCACAACAGGAATGCAGCAGTAGAGCTGATGAAATTGATGTCACTTATGTTCCACACCTTTCACTATACAGATAATATATATGTTGATGGCACTAAGAGAAAGTGATACCCTTCCTGTGATTACAAGATTGGTTTCAACTCATAGTCAATCTTGATAGTGTCAGAATCCACTATGAGACAGAAATATGTCTTTGCTGACACTATATCAAGATTGGTTTCCAACTCCATCCATCCTCATCCTTACTCTTCATTCAAGTGCCCCCATGGTTGATTTCCCTTCCATTAACAATTGCATCCTAACCTAAACATAGTGGAAACCTGATGCAGTGCACAACAGAGGGTAGGGCAGTTTCTGAAAGCAACAGGAAGCTCATTGAGCTGAAGCTGCTGCACTCACTTTTGGGCAATGAGCACTTCATCTTCATCATCCTTCTGGTGGTTTAACAGAGTGGCAAGACCTGGTCTAAGTCTCAGCATTCAGATGAAGTCAAACTTCCACTGGTAAAAAGTTGTGTTCTCTTACTATTGGGATTACTAGCTAACAAACATGCTTTGTTTTCTGCCATAGGCACAATCCATGTGAACTCCTCATCATCAAAGGAAACAAAGTTCAAACAGGTTGTTTGACTTGGGAGGTTTGTATAAAAAGGTTGTTTTTTATGCTGCAAACTATTCTTTTTTATTAGGATCACAATATGTGTGTGTGTGTGTGTGTGAGAGAGAGAGAGAGAGAGAGAGAGAGGGAGAGAGGGTAATGATCATATCATACCTTGTTACTAATTTAGATTGACAGATCATGAGACTCAAAATTGTCAAGCAAATGATGCCTTGTAAAAATCTTGAAAATAGATTAATCATCATCTTTTTTTAATGTGTAAAAAAGCCAAATATAATCTTAGAAACAAGAAAATAGGATTGTTTGTCGAACAAATTTCAAGGGGCTTCTCACCAAACACCAATATCAGTGCATTTCTAAGATCCAGAGAAAAAGAAAATTATAAATCCACTTTAATTTCTGCCAAAAGTCCCTCTACCAAAATAAAAGAAAAAAAATATATAGAACACGACCGTGACGATTTTGTGAGGAACAATGGCTAGGAAATTAATGTCACCGGCCCCACCTCTGGTCAACAGACTATTTGACCGCGCCGCAGACCTCAATCAATGTTCAAAATCATCACAAAATTACAGTTTTGTACCAGTGAAGAATTAGGGTATTGGTGTTATTGACAAGGGTATATTTGTCCTATTGGCTCCATAAAAGCCCACTCTCCCTCCCGTGATTCCCTGTACACAAGTGGTTCCTTCCCCGGTCGTTCCCTCGATCTCATCACCTCATTCGCGCGTGGCAATAGATCACCTCGGTGAGTGGAGATCTGCGGTTTTTCTGAGAAATCGTGCCTTTTTTTTTATTTTTTGATTCTTGAATAAGCAGTTATTTGAATGATTTGATGCTCAAAATCGTGCCTTTTTTCTCGTTTTTGGGATATCTTCAGCTTTCTTGGTTGATTTCTCATGATCTTTGAAATCTCCCGAGTTTATGGATTTGTTTTTCTGTCTTCGTTGTCTAACGAAATCAATTGTAGCTGTTACTTCAAATCGAAATCGGTTGCAGATTTTATGAGATATTACTCACGAATCATTTGTTCTCTGGTAGCTGTTGCTCAAACTCCAGACGGTAGAACCTGCTTGATCCCGTTTTATAAACCAATCTTCTCCTCTCATTTGCTTGGATTATTGGTTATTCTTTTGGGGAAAATTTTGGTTGCTATCAAAACATTATTATTACAAAATTTTTCTTCTCAGTTTCTCGTTTACTCCATGATGATGAAGTGTGAAAACCTTACCTTTTCTGGAGCTCTGCAATTATCTTCCACTGATGAGAGCGGGTGGTGTTGCAGGATTCTCAAGCCACCGAAGGAAGTGTGAAATTGAAGTTCTTGTAGTTAAAGATTCAGAACAGTATGTGGCGTTTGAGTCTTTCGGTTGATGTCTACCGGAAAGTGATCTCCTTGAACCTGTACTGTAGGGTTATTCTGTAACTAGTTCTCTCCTCCTACTTTCATCCACCCTTTTCTTAGTCACAGATTCACAGCTGATACCCTGAAGGCTGCTATTCAGGGTATATTTCTTCTTTGTCTTTCCTTCTAGATTCAGTCATCTTGCTGGCCTTTTCTGAATACCATTTGTCTTCCTTTCCACTTTCGATTTCCCGGACTTCATTGAGTTTCCGGTGAATTGGCTTGATTTTGGAACAAAAACGCAGTAGTAATGGTGTGCCAAGCAGTGACAAGAACGAGATTCCGAGCTTTGAAACATGAAAATGGGATTGCAGGTAGCACCACCTTAATTGTTAGGGTCATTGCTTTCTTCCGACCATTGCAGGATTGCCAAGTAAGAAACAAAGAAGAGATTCAAAAAAATGTTTCTGTAAAATTTTTTTAAAAACTTCAGGCTTTCTACATTTTTGATTATCTGCTAACAACCTATTGTATTGAACTTTAACAGGTTGAATACTTCCGTCATCTCCTGAAGCCCATTACGTAGATTAGTTTCTCTGCTGTGATTCATCTTCAACAAAGTTGGGAATTTCACCTTTTCTTTTTGTAGTTCTTGTTGTGTAAATATTATTTGACATCTGAGAATTTCCTGAGGTAAGCAAGGTCATTCTGCTACATTTTGTCTGATCAACTCATGGATTGATATTAATAAACTATTACTTGCTTTCAGGTGATTAAATTGGACTTTGTTCTGATGGAGAGGGATTTTGTTCCTCAAATCCATTTGCGGCATTCACCACAGAGTCTTATTAAGTTGAATGATTCCAATAACATTCAGCAGCCTGTCATGGGGTCTCAGAACACAAATCCGACTTTGTTTCCTACATATACTAATCCACATGGTTGTATTTTCTCAATGAGTAGAACAACAGCCCTACCTCGTGTCCATCGTAGCAAATGTTTTCAACATAGATCAGCTTTCATTTCACCTCCATTCCTATCTCATAAGCCTTCAGATGTTGATGGATCAGAGAAAAGACTTTTGGTCTTTGATCAGTCAAGGGATGGAACAATCTTCATGTACAGCTTATCAGGCATCCCTTTTCCATGCTTTAATTCCATGAATGCAGGGTTCGGTCTGCAGGGCAGCACCGAAACAGTTTCTGATGGGCATGGAGGTGAAGTGATGCATGAAGACCCAGAGGAAATCGATGCACTATTGTACTCAGATTCTGACGTCGATAATGATGATCAAGAAACCAACACAAGTTATTCCCCAGTTGGGGCAATGGAGAAGGGTTCATCTGAGGTAACTGGCTCGATGCATCTGGCAAAAAGGAGGAGAGTTGATGTGGATGAATTTGATTCATCGCTTACGGACACTGCTTGCTCGGCAGCCTTTCACCACCCTGACATCCCCATAGATCACAGTAACAAAGAGGAAGATGGTGTCACCGAGTCAAGCTCCGTGAAAGGAGGGGATCATGATAAGAATGCCGTAGACAAGCGGCTCAACAAGGCAAGAATTCGGGAAACAGTTGGCATACTGAGAAGGATCATTCCTGGTGGGAAGGGGAAGGATGCAGCAACCATCCTTGATGAAGCCATTCTCTATCTCAAGTCACTTGAGCTAAAGGCCAAATCTTTGGATGTTACTCTTCAATAGCCACTCAATTTCCAGATATATAAAGTATTAGAGAGTTGTATTTGCAGCAGTGACGATTTTGTGAGCTGCCTTTCCCTGAGGTGTTGGTAAAGGAAAAAAAGGAAGCAACAAGTGGGCTCTCTCCACACACAACCACTGACTGAATGTGTGAATTAATACCCTGAAGTCACAGCTGTGGTCGTTTTTTGAGGTTTGATGGTGGGGAAAGGTGGGATATGATTGGTCAATAAAGAGTAGTAGCTTTCCTGTAGTGTAGATGAGTTTTTCTGAAGGAGAGAGGATTGCAAATTGATGCAAAGCCGGTCACTGGGCAGCTTCTTTCGACCGAAAGGGACGTGGATTTCTGAAGAGAGAGGGAGGTTTTGACAAGCCTGTTACACTGGATGATGATAGCCAGTTTCTTTGTTGGTTGTTTTCTTTGGAAAGGAGATTAGCAGTGTGAAGAAAAATGAAATCTGGCTACACTGTGTAACTTTAGTTATTTCCTGGAGACTCGAGAGAAAGGAAGCATATCTTCCTCGACATGGAGGGTAAGTTACTTCATCAGTAGCTTTTTAGAAGGTCATGATTAAATATTTTTTGAAGATAGGACCTCCTTGAGCTTGATGATAGGATGAGGCTATCGCCCATTGCCTGTTTCGCTTCTCACAAGTGGGAGTTTCGTTCTTCTCGGATTTCCTGCTTCGGACTTGGTGTGGTTGTCAGAGGACAAAGTTTCTGGATGCTTGTTCACTTCACATCATGTGCGATGTGAAGCTTTCTACAGGTGCTGCTTGCTCATTCTCATCGATGAGCCTAGATATCATGGACCCATAAGCCTTTTGTATCGAGATTGCAAGTATTCATGCCCTTCTTTTGCGGCCGCATTCTGGCTTAAGGAGGTTGAATAGTCATCGGTTGAGCTTTTGTGACTCACTCAAGATGGATGTCTGTGAGCTTTTGCTTCTACTGCTAAACCCTCCCCCCTTCCCCTTGTGGATGTCATATCAACCTGTTGGCCTTTTGAAGTGTACCAATCACGCAATCAGTGTTGAGTTACTTGTACTGAATATATCATCAGAAAAGAGTATGTTTTATTTTAAATTTGGACATATGATCTGATCTATGTGGATGTGGATGGGCATGGGCATGGATATGTTGTGAGTACTAGATTCTCTATTTGTTTTCTTGCCACTTGTTGCATTGATTCTAATCTTACTCATCTTGCACCTGTGTTACTGTTTGATAAGAGTATATACTTGAATTGATCGAGCTGCTCTGTGCCAACTTATAAAGAGGAAAGAATCTTTGTTCTTCTCTGACAAAAGGCCTATTGTTCTCGAGCTTCTCTCCTGTTGTTGGGCTCCGAAATCAACAGAGAAACAGCACTGTGGAAATACTCGATGACAACAAAAGTATTCACTCTGTTCTTGACCTGCTTGCTGCACCAACCAACCCAGGAGACTGCTTGGATTTGCTCTCATTTCTTCTTGCACTCCTCGTTTGAAGCACACTGCAGGAAGCTTCCTTCACCACCACCCCCCTCCCTCCCTCATCGCCACCCACTTCACTCATTTATTCTTTTACATCTCGCACGAAGGTGAGGATGTCAGAGCGAGGAACACATGAGAGAGAGCTGCTCTCCATGGTCCACCCACTAAGACTGCATCTTTCATTAGTTGACTTTGTGATCGGTATACGGACGACAAAGTCTACGCTTTCTTCCACAAAGGATAATATATTATACTATTGACTTGTGATCAGTCGACGCCATGGGTTTCAGCAATGGCGTGCGAGTCCACCGAGCCTCCGAAGTCTGACTCGCACAGAAGAAGCCTACGACTCTTTTTGGCTATGCTTCTCGTGCAAACTGCTGCCCATCAAGTTGCTTGCTTACATTATCCCACCTCTTGAAGGCCCCCATGAACCATTGCCTAACCCCATCCGTCCCTTTCCTTCCTCCTCTTTTCCGCTCAACATCCTTCCAAAACTGCCCGTCTTTCCTCTCTCTCTCTCTCTCTCTCCAGTGAACATAAAGGAAGAAGAGGGTGGCGATCAGACCAGATTCGGAGGAGCCTTTTTCTTCTCCTTCGGTGGGGCGGGATGGGGAGCAAAGGAGGCGTCGCGCCACCACCCTCGGTGGTCTGTTGCATGTGCGGCGATCACGGGTTGGCGCAGGAGCTCTTCCGGTGCAAGGTCTGCCTTGTCCGGTGTCAGCACAAGTAGGTCATCCTCCCCTTCTGATCTCTCCCTCGTGTTGTGTTATTATCCCCGACTTGTTCCATGCATCTGTAACTACAGAAAAGGGATCCCCCATACAGACTGTGTTCATCATATCTATCTGTGATACCCCCATCGGTCTGGTTTTGCCTTTATGCCGCCCTCTTCGTATTTATGTGAATTTAAAGCCATTCAGAACCATCTACAAATCAAATCGAACTCATCAACAGTAGTGAATCTTATTCCCTTCAATCTATGCCTTGGCTTGCTTTCTTCTTCTTCTTCTTCTTCTTCTTCTTCTTCTTCTTCAGGGAAAACACTAGTTAGTTATTCCACCGGAGTTGTTATCTCATCAATCCATCAGATCCCCTCTAAGATAAAGAAACAACAATTCCAACTCTCGTCTCCAACAATGGTTATTCCACTGAGAGGCATTCCCACATGCTTGTTCTCGATCTCGATCAATCTTTTTCTCCATTCCTTCCATCATCCATCTGAACAATAAATCGAGTTTCATTTATTAGTTCGCGGTTTCTGTTCTGTCTACGTACCAATACATCAGATATTAACTTTCCCATCAAACGTAGGACAAGCATCGGTACAAAGAACATCAATTACAATGAATGGAGTGGGTGAGGCACAGTATCCCCCCATGCACAGCTAAAAATCCGTAACGCTTTGGTCAGGTATTGCAGCAATCTCTACCCAAAAGCCCAATCCTACGGAGCATGCAATTGGTGCCTGAGGGAGGAAGGAGCCAAATCTCTTGCGAAAGAAGCCGTCAATGATCCCAACACCTCAGTCTCTTCTTCCACCAACAACGATGTCGGCATCGGCAGCAGTGGGTCAGGAGGAGTCGAGCTTCATCATCGAGTCTTCTCATCGCAGTTCCACAAACCTATCAAGAGACCCAAGCTGTTGAACCGATCTGCTTCGGATGTCACCGACCGAAGTCGATCCGGAGAGCTCTCTCCGGGCTCTCGAAAGCCAAGGCAGACCTCCTTCAGGGGAAAGGTAAGAAGGTATAAACTCTTAGAGGAGTTCTCTAGCTAACGAGTGCGTTCCCTGTACATCGACCCATGGCATCTGCCATCTCTTTTCTAAATAATGTTACAAGGTGAGGAAGTAATGTATCTTTTCCTCCTCCTCCTCCTCCTCCTCCTATCATATATACATATATATATATATATATATATAGAGAGAGAGAGAGAGAGAGAGAGAGAGAGAGAGAGAGCGAGATAGAGGAGGTGGCTAATGTTGGTTTCAGTGCTGCTCCAGTTTTTATGGACACTTTAGCTGCTGCTGTATCATGAAGGTAAATATAGCATGTACACAACCTCCAAGCTCATCAACAAGGTCTGCTTGATCGAATCCTACTTGAATGCTCGGTGAACCCAACTGAAGGTTAATGACAGCCAACTTAGTCTTCCTTGAGAAGAACATATGGCAACCCTAATGTGGTAAAGCTGACTCTTTTCCTACCACTCACGCTTCATTCACATCATGATGATGGTTGCACTCGGATGATGAGTCACATTCTGTATGTACTTAAGCCAATTTTGTCGTGTGAAATATTGCTGCAACAGCAAGCAAACTCACTAGAGAGAGAGAGAGAGAGAGAGAGAGAGAGAGAGAGCTCATGGAACTCCACAATCATGCTCGTAGTTAAGGTCTAATCACGGAGACAAGCCCTGCACTTGACATGGAATATTAGGCTGTGTTGATTGCTGTCATATGTCACCGGAGAACGACATAATTGATGGAAGCATCACAAACAGCTCATGAACAGCAGCGAGGTGGCCATCCATGCAGGGGAGAACTGTAGAAGCATACCCAGCCAAGACTTTTATTATTTGGCTGTGAGGGGAAGGCGATGGCCATCGACGAGGAGGAAGAAGGGAAGGGAGACGACAGGGGCAGCCCCACACCAGCACACATGCAATGGCCGAGGATACTGTGGCCAATGATGATGCGCCGGAGCACAGACCGACGACGCCTGTTGACGAACCGAAAAGAAATGAAAAGAAGGGAAGATGGAGGGCCGCCTGGGTTTGGTGCGATGATGACATCTCAATTGTAGCCGCTGGGTTCAACCCAGCCGTGTGTGTGAGTGATGGTTTGTGGAGGAAGGTGTGGTAGGTGGATGACAATGAATGGAGTCTTCCATGCTGATGGCTGATGCAAATGCACCGCCGCAGAAGTTTCCATGGACGGTGGGTGGTGAGGTCAAAAGATCTGTGGTAGATGAGGCTTGTGGGAGGTAGCAGTATTGGAGAGAAGATAAGAGAGAGAGAGAGAGATGACCGGCATGAATTGGATATAAGCCATCGTAGAGAAATAGCTAAGCAAATAGTAGGGAGTGAGTGAAGGGGGCAGATATGAAATGAAGATAATAAGGTATAATAAAAATACCATCACCCAAATAATTTCTATGAGAAGAATAAGTTTTTTTTTTTTCATAGAAACTAAACTTGTATTCAAATCAATGTGTATATATGGTCTGCAATAACTCTCCAAGTATTTTTTTAAATAAAATAAAATAAATAAATAGGTAGTAAAAGACTTATAGTGTAATTATAAGTTACATAGGAAACCAGCAATCATAATGGTGTTTAGAGGGACAAATCAACATAATTTTCTCCATAAGATTTTCTAATCATGATTAAAATTCTGATTTATTGAAAATCTAATAATCTCAAATGTCATGTGATAAGAAAATTCATGACTAAAATTATGCTTGTATGTACCTTTTTAAATTAACTTATCATCATACAATGAATGATGATGAAAGATTATAATCATAAAAATATTTTTCTATAATATTATAATAGGTCAAGACATTATTGATAAAATACTTTGATTCTATCATGGAGTAAAAGAGTAAAAAAAGAGGATAATCGATCACTTCGAGTGGATCTAGCCTCTTAGATCACTTCGAAGGGATCGACCTCATAGGGTTTTACATTTTGGCTAAAACTAATACTTCATTTATTGATTTTCATAAAAAAATTATAGCCTTATTTATAGGGTTCTCTACCAAGAGTCCCGTTCAATTTCGACTCTTAACTAACTAATAAACTCCTAACTGAAAATAATAACTAACTCTATCCCAACCTAATATAAGAGCCAACTCTAACCACTCATAACTGATTTGATAAGATTTACCTGACCCATAATTGACTTCGACTAACATGACTAAACCTAAATAGATGGACCCGACTTAGCTAGGGTCCTAACAGACCCGCCCTCTTTTGGTGCAGTCGTTATTGTAGTCTTCTGAGAAGCCTTTTTTATTTGATGGCTAGTGGTCATACCATATCTTTTTTTTAGGATCACCACTTCAAAGTTTTCCTATGGCATCAAAAAGAAATCTATAATTAATTGTTTGTCATGTATAATCAGTTTTACCTTTGAGCACCTGTTATCAAAAATTAGGATTGGCCCATTAGTAATCTTGTCTTTGAATTTGTGATAGCTTTCATGATTGGATTCCACATTATCAATTTTCAGTTCCTCCTTAGCTGGTTCATTGTCAACAGTTTGTTATAGCCTTCGTTATCAAATTCCACATTGTTCGTTTTTTATTCCTTTTTAGTTGGCTCGATTGTCGGAAACTGCTCTTCTATGTTGACCACTTTTAAGTATCTTTTATTGATTTTTCATGTTTATTGAAGCATCTGTTCTGACGAATGTCCATATTAATTTTTACTTCATGCATGCTGACGAATGATATGGTTGCTACCATGATGCGGAGATGGCGAGCTTTAACTTTGCACCGAATCTTGGGATTAAGTCCATCGATAGATTTTCTCACCAATTGTATCTCGGACCAATCTCGGGTTTGGTTCGACAGATGCCTAAATCTGCTCTAGTACTCTTATACTGTGGAAATCTAATAAATTTTAGTAAGTTGACCATTAATGTTCTTATACTCCAATGGTTCGAAACGAATCAGAAGTTCTCTCTTGAACTGTTCCCACGAAAGGACTTCGTGATAGGTGTAACACCCCTTAGTCCCACATTGAAAATGTGTGAATATATGAGTGTCTTATTAGGGTTGATGAGTGTATCATTATTAATTCTTGATTTGGAAAGTTATCTCCACCATGATTCTATGAAAATGAAAAAAAATTTCAACAAGTGTAGGATTGTAGATTAGTGATATTTAATTTTTTTTTTCTATTATCAAGTTAAGAGCATATGTCATAAATGTAGTAGGACTTGATCGTAATAAGATTGTCGGTGTCGACAAGTTGGGGAGGGCGGCAGAGGACAACGAGGAGAGAAGGAACAGAGGGAGGAAGATACGACAATAATGATAGCAGGGCGACTGGGCAGCACTAGAGAGAGTAGTTACGATAATCATCGACGGTTGGCAGCGACAGTGGGGAGGAGAGGAAGAAGGGGTGATGGTGGCTGGCGGCAAAAGCAAGGGAGGAAGAAGGGGCAATAGTGATGGCAGCGACAGTAAGCGGTGGGGAGGAGAATGGTGATGGCAAGGGCTGCAGTCAAGAAGGCTGCCGCAGATGAGGGAGGAGAGGAAAGCGGTGGCCGACGGTGAAAAAGTCAGTCGCAATGACTGCTGCAGTAGGTAGAAATGAAAGAGCAACATCGCAGCAGTGCTCTTCTTCTCTTTCTCTTTCCTTTCACTCTCTTCTTCTTTTTTTATTTTATTTTTTTGCCTTATGATGGCTACGACGAAAATGGAATAGATGAACAACAATATTGCAGGTGACGCAGGTGGCAGCACAGAGAGACAGTGTGGAAGATGATGATGACGACGATGGGAAGAGCGATAATGAGGGTGCCAAGGAACGGGGATCAAGCTTCCTAGATCACTTTGAGGAATTTTACGCTAAAGATAATACTTCATTCTTTGATTTTCATAAAAAAATTTACAGTCTTATTTGTAGGGCTTTGCCAAGAGTCCCATTCAACTTCGACTAACTAATTGATAAACTCCTAATTGAAAATAATAACTGACTTCATCCTAACCGAAGATAAAAACCAACTCTAACTACTCATAACTAACTTGATGAGGTTTACCCGGTTTACCCGACCCATAACTAACTTCGACTAACATGACTCAATCTAAATGAATGGACCCAATTTAGTTAGGGTCATAATAATTAATTTTGATTGTTTCATCTCTTCGTGCCATTAAATAATATTCATAAAAAATATTAGATAAAAAATATTAGATGTTAATCTCACGTGAAAGGGATTACGAATGCATGAATTTTAATAACAAAGTTATATTACTAGAAAAATAAAATAATTTAACTTCTAATATAATTTTTAGGTTTTAGAAAATTTAGTCTCGAATTTTCAAATAAAATTATAAACATATTAGCTATCGCACAATATTTAATATAACTCAAGCCTCAGTCACTCCATAAAACTTTAGACTAACTCAAAAATCATTAATGAACACTTAAGAATTGTCATCACCAAAAAATCAATCATTTATCAAAATTTACATCAATATAAACCTTTAGATTCGAGAGATTTTTTAATTTATAATAATACATACCAACTCATGCTTTTGGATGACATCACTAATAATATTTTTTCTAAAATAATTTCCTATTAAACTATAAAAAATATGTCACAATCTTCTAATATTTGATTACCTAACCCAAAAATTATATGCATGTGAGTGTTAAATTAACTTAAAAAATTATATGATAAGAAAATAAGTTATAAGGCTCAACAAACAAACGACTATCATATCCATGATATGGTGATGACAAATCATATGACATAAAGATCAAGATGTAAAACTTGGATTCAATAATCATACTTAATATTTCATATGATTCATACTTAATAAAGAACAAATAATAAAATATAAACAAATCATATTTGATATTTTATTCAATTCATTCATATTAAAGAAATAAATAACATGAACAAAATTATAATATAAGGCATGAGCTTAGGAGACATATATGACGTCTCATTCAATTCATTGTTGTCAAATAAGCATTAGGATGCTCTTAGTAAACAGTGGTACCGTCTCGCAATTACCCGCGGCCATCACCGGTACCCCGGTGGCAGCCGCCGCCGCTGTCCTTCCTTCCTCCGCTCTCCACAGGCAGGTCAAGGTACATCAGGGGGACGCCGGACCTCATCGACGCCCGCGCGATCCTTCCGTCGTCTTGGCGTTCGACGAAAAGCCCGAGAGAGCCGCTCCCGACCCCGACGTTGCCATCATCCGGCAGCGCTGTCGCGAAGGCCGGCCGCTTGAGGCCCTCGCCCTCTTCCGCGAGGCCCTTTCGAGCGGCCTCGACGAGCCGGACGACCTCCCCGTCGGGACCGTACTTAACTGCTGCGCTTCTCTCGGGGCCATCCGATCCGGGAGGGAGGTGCACGGAGTCATGATCAGGAGGACTCCACCAAAAGCTCGTCCATGCTCCTTCGTTACCTCACTCGTCAGCTTCTATGCTAAATGTGGTATTCTATCGCAGGCCCGAAAGTTGTTCGACCAAATGACAGAAAGGGACGTTGTTGCTTGGACCGTCATGCTAAAGGCCTATGCCGATAGAGAGGGCTACGAGATGGAAATGATGCATTTGTTTGCGGACATGTTGCATCAAGGCATCACACCAAATTGCCACACAATCAGTGTTGTTCTGGGCGGCGCCCCACTTGAGCTAGGGGAACAGCTCCATGCATGGATAGTCAAGTTAAGCTTGGATTCTGATCCTTTCACTGGAAGCTCATTGGTCGATGTCTATGCCAGAAATGGAAACCTGGGTCTTGCCCAGCTGGTTTTTGATAGGATTCAACTGAAGGATGTGGTTTGCTACAACTGTTTGATATTAGGATACTGTCGAACTGGGGTTATAGAGGGTCTTGTTTCTCTGTTTGTGGAGATGTGTTTGGTTGAATTGGCGCCAAACCAATCTACATTTGTTGGATTACTTAGCGGATGTGCATTTTCTGGGTTCATTAGCCTGTCAAAGCAGTTTCATGCACAAGCAATAGTGAGGGGCTTTGATCTGGATGAGGTTATCCAAGGCATCATTGTTGATATGTATGCAAAGTGTGGAAATATAGAAGCTGCCCGTGCTGCGTTTAATGGAGCTAGCATTAAGCAGAATGTTGCCATTTGGAATTCAATGATTTGTGGATATGGGAAGCATGGGAACACCGAGGAGGCTCTTAGAACTTTTAATTTCATGGTGTCGACTTTGATTCAACCGGATCACATTACGTTCATTTGCCTCTTATCAGCTTGCAGCCACTCGGGATTGGTTGATGAGGGTTGGAGATTGTTCTGTTTGATGCATGACCGTTATGGTATACCAGCTAGAGAGGAGCATTATAGCTGCATGGTGGATCTCTTTGGACGAACAGGAAGATTGAATGATGCCTATGAGCTTATAAGCAGGTCTATGTTCAAGTTCACACCATCACTATGGGGGGCATTACTGAGTGCTTGTAGAGTCCATGGAGATGCTAATATAGGAGAAGTTGCAGCAAGGAAGCTGTTTGAGCTAGAACCAGAATGCTCAGGATCATATGTTGCATTGGCTAACATTTATGCTGCTGGAGGGCGGTGGGAGGAGGCCAAAGCTATCAGAGAAATAATGGATGATAGGAATATAAGGAAAGATACCGGCTGTAGTTGGATTGAGGTTGGTGGATTGGTGCATAAGTTTAGAGCAGGAGGTGGAATTAGGGATCATAACTGTATGGAGGAGGTATATTTGATGTGTGATACATTATATTCTTGTGCTTGTGATCAGTTTTACCCTGAAATTGTAAAGATCACTTCCTGAAATAATAAGGGAACAGAGATGTCATACTCAGATCCTATTTAATAAGGAAAAGTGGAAGGCAGTAGCTGCTGGTGCCATGTTGATTTTGTTTCTCGGTTGATGTTATTTATGTTCTTTATGTCTGGAGATTTTATCCGGCTTATCACAGTAAAGGAAGGAAAAAATTTACAAATATGCAAGTAGAGGATTTTGAAGAAAAGAGGATCTGGGTTTTCGCTGGATTGCTAGTTGGTTAAAAGAGTGAATCGTTCATGGAGATTGCGGGCTAGCATCAACAGAATTTTGGCAATTGTCACTCCAGGAAAGAGATAATTCATTGGTGAGATACACTGCACAACATTATCTGGCAACATAGTCTCTTTGATCCATGCAGTGCTGAGAGCTCCCACTGTCATGACCTGATGGAGGCATCATCTCATTCGGAAATGTATAGTAGAAAGTTGATGGGATTAATTTCTAGCACTGATACACATGGAGTTGAAAAAACATAGGAGATAAAAAATGAAATTGCAATCAATTGGCATGGCATGTGGATACTGATAGCTCTCTGCAGGTTGTTCTTTCAAGCCGAAAACCAATTCGAAGTTGACTTTTAGTTTACGTAGCCTACTGATAGCTATCTGCAGGTTGTTCTTTCAGGCCAAAAACCAATTCAAAGTTGACTTTGAATTTAGGTAGCCGGTTTTCTGATTGTGACCATGCAAGCGATGTGGAGCATCAAAGTGAACATTACACAAAAAGCAGGAGGATCCTATTCTTTAGCTCTTGATAGAAGCAAGCAAACATAAATATTATTCTATATGAATGAACGGTTTGAATTCTACATCATACAAATAGTCTCTTGATATTACACAAGCTCTGTGGGGACATAAGGTACTTCATATAGAAGTCAGACTAGCAATCCTAGCCCCAGTCAGCTCACTATACCATAAAAAATTCACAAGGGGTAGATCAGTTTTCAGTTCAAGAAGTTGTAAATGTCTCAGCAATGTAAGAGCTCATTTGTTTGGTTCATCTTGTCTATAATGGAAAACATTATGAATATTTATGTGGTAATATCAGTTCCTTATCTTTCACTTTGTAAGAAAGGTGGAAAACAAATATTGGATAATGCTTATCAAATTTCACTACTTTGGACAATGGTCACCATGACACCAAATCGATTTTACATCATTTAGACACTCTCCAAGTTTGTCATGCTATTATGATTCTGCAGCAGCCCATCATAATTAATTGCAGTATGATGAAAAAGTACAGGAAGGTATCATCAGCAGCCATGAGCAAGCCTACCACATGAAAAGTACAGTCGGGAGAAAAGATTCGAGCATGGCTCAGTAGGTTCTGTTGCTCCAGCTATAAAAAAAAGAGGTTGTGATCTATACATTACTGAGATATCAGTCTTTGAGTTCTTTTGTTTATTTGATTACATCTGGCTTGGGTTGCAGGATTCTTTGGCAGAAGAAGATTTTAACGTTCCCTTATAATATTACTGTGGATATAATTCACATTCATCTTGTATTAGTGAAGCAGATAATGGTTTTTTATCTCTTCATTTTCATCCAATGTTTAAGCAGGTAAACTAAGTTTATTTAGAATCATACTGTCTTCTCATATCTAATATCTTGGATTATGTCGACAGAATCTGTGACTGCCATGAGGTGTTGTCAATCCATATCTTTGGAAGATTGCATTAGTTGAACGCAACTCTTTACGATGGTGCTTTGGAAAAAGAAAGCAGCACGAATCCTATTCCCCTCTCACTCCTTTCTCATCGGAATATATGCGTTGGCAAAATGAAAGGGAAAAGAATGGAACACCCCGGTGATGGCTCTCCTGCAAGGCCATGGCGGCGCCTCGCGGACACAGCCCACGAGAGGAATGTGAAGCTGGAAGGGAGACGAAGATGTGGAGCAGAAGAAACAAAACGGCGAGGTGCAGCGGCTGCGACGTGCTACTGGTCGTGCCGCCGCAAGCTCGGACCATTCGCTGCGCCGTCTGCCGCTCCATCACCGACGTGGGGAGTTCCCAAGACCCGGTCCGGCAAGCCATGGGCTTCCTCAAGTCCGTGGTCATGAACATCTCCAATGGTATCAGCTCCCTCAACTCTTCGTCGTCGAGCAGCGGCTCCAGCTCCCACGGCTATCCCATCACCAGTCCGCCGCCGAGCTTTCCCCGGGTGCGGGGGAAGAAGAGGGCGGTTCTCGTCGGCGTAAGCTACGTCGGGCAGCGGTACGAACTCAAGGGGACGGTGAATGACGTGAACTGCATGAGGTACTTGCTGATCGAGAGGCTTGGGTTCTCTGCGGAAGGCATCCTGGTCCTCACTGGTAAGGAAGTGGTTCATGGATCTCCTCAGGCCCTCTTCGCCATTGTCGGATTCAATAGCATGATCAAAGACGGGCCGTCAGAACCATGACCGACAACATTCCTGTGTCGTGCAACCATATGCAGAGGAGGAGAGGGGCCCGAACCGGGTGCCGACGAAGGAGAACCTCCGGATGGCCATGCGGTGGCTGGTGAGCGGGTGTGAGAGCGGCGATTCGCTCGTGTTCCACTTCTCGGGCCACGGCGTGCAGCGGTTGGACCCCAGCGGCGACGAGGTGGACGGCCTCGACGAGGCGCTCTGCCCCCTAGACTTCGAGGCCAACGGCTCCATCGTGGACGACGAGATCAACGAGACGCTCGTCCGGCCGCTCCCCCGAGGCGTCAAGCTCCATGCACTCGTCGACTCCTGCCACAGCGGCACCGTCCTCGACCTCCGCTACCTCTGCCGATTATCCAGGTGGTCAACGTTGTACCTCAAACCAAGTCATTGCCATCAGTCAGGTTGGTTTGAAGTCCATGTCCATTATATAATGAAGCCTTTTGCTTTGCGCAGGGCAGGGTATTACCAGTGGGAGGATCACAACCCCCCATCAGGAACATGGAAGGGCACGAATGGGGGATTGGCTATTTTGATCAGTGGTTGTGATGACCACCAGACTTCTGCAGATACCTCGGTGAGTGCATGATTGGTTGTTCTAACATGATGAATAATTTTGCTACTGAATATAAACCTTGCACTCTGCTCTTCCTATAGTTTCTCAGGGCTTGGAGCTATCACAGGAAGAACACCTTTTGTTATCTTTTATTGCAGTTATTTACAGTCATTATGCTTATGCTGTTTGACTAAATTCCAGAGTTGCTTTTGATTTCATTGGATCATTGTCTCTGTCTATTATCGCAGTCTGGACCTTCCGAAGTTAAGAAGATATTATATTAGTTCTAATACAAACAACATGGCAAAGTGATAGATTTGTGTCCGTTCTCATGCCAACATTTCCTATTTGATCTGGAGTGAAGTCTAGTCTGTCTCCATGGTTATGTTATCTAGCGCACGGCTCGGCAAAAAACTGAGTTAAATCCAAGGATGGCCATTCTTTCCCCTTGGTCTGTTTATACCAGTCTTGCTTTCATGCATTTAGCAAGAGCGACTCATCTGATCACTGTAATTTGAAGTCCTGCAGGCTTTGGCAGGCTCGACATCTACCGGTGCCATGACTTACAGTTTCATACAAGCTATTGAGAATGAACCGGGAACTACTTACGGTCGCTTGTTGACAGCCATGCGCGCTGCTATTCGGGAGGCCAGCACAGGCATTCGCATGAGTGGCCCAATTGTTTCTCTTATGAGGAAGGTGTTCAACTTTGGGTTAACCCAGGTATGCTTCTTAGAAAACTTAGTTCTTCCCTTGCTCTCCTTCTCTGCAAGATCTCCTCTATCTCAGTTTAGATGAATGAATCTACACACTTGCTGACCTGTTTGTTGCCTCTTGTTTTCAACTCTTCACAAGTTCTAGCATGTTAGTCTGGTGAAGCAATTGTTTTGATGTTGAATTTTCCATCAGTGTTTAGTCATAATCATAACAAAAGATAAGCTTTATGTGATTTCGAGAGGGATGTCTTGGTAACCAAAAGCTCATACCTTTGATTCATTTTTTGCGTGAATCTGTCGAGGATAAAATAGTTGGAATTTGATTGTCATGGCAATACATGTGCAGTTGCTTTTATCTGTTTTTTTTTTGGTTTTACCTTTTCCTCATGTTGTTTGTATGCTTCATCATTCTCCTAAGTCCGCAATTAAGCAAAATCTGCATCGGACCAAGGCGATGTGTTAGCTTCTTTTTGATGATTTTGAAATATAACCTCTCTCTCTCTCCCCCTCCTCCTACTTTGTGTGTGTGTACAGAGAGAACAAGAAATCTCAGCTGTGTTGACTAGGACCAAAAGTGTTTCATCCAAGTTACTGATCACTCATGTAGGATCATGCAATTTGTGCATGAACAGGGTGCATTCTTATCTGCTCCATGTACCTTAATCCACCCATATCTACAGTGAAACTGTAACATGTTATGCATCTTAGTTTTCACTTCCTAATGGTGATTTGTCAGTGCCTAAAATCCAAACTGTTGCCTATCAACATATATGGTGTAAATAACATCTTCTGTTTCAACAAGACAATCAACAAATTCTTCCCTTTTTTACCTGTGATATCTTCAAATAAAATGAACTTGGGGAACAGAAACATGCCATTGGGTGCTGAGGGGCTTCTCTTCCTCCTCACTTGATACATTTTATATATAGGATGAAGCATTTGTCACTGTCATTTTCTCCTGAATTCTGATCATATTAGTGTGCTTCATCTTTACAAGCGCATCCTAATGTGAGCTTATTTTGCTTTGCAGGAGCCTCAGCTATCTTCTTCGGAGATGTTTGACATTTACCACAAGCCATTTCTCCTGTAGATAGAGAGAGAGAGAGAGAGAGAGAGAGAGAATTTAAAGTATATCTGTGTGCTTCAATACATATCTCACAGCCACTGATACATCCTGGACCATCATTTTTCTTTGTGATGCCTGCAACTCATAGAAAGAGAAGGGGAACCAAAGAATTTAAACGAGTATGCTGACTACATGTTTCTTTACAAAGGGAAAACAGCAAATAAATGTTGGTCGTATTAGTATTCCTCTAAAACAGGACATTGAAGATTTTCCATCCCATTTCAATGATAACCTGGAAATTTACTTTGTTGGATTGGATCAGATCATTGGCAGCCATGATTCTTGAGGAACAGATTCATTTTGGATGATTCTTTCTTTGCCTCCCAAAGTCACAAGTGGTGTGAAGTTGACTTATCATACTGCCATTTAAATTACATGTCATATCAACATTAGATGGGCGGCTCCAAAATGCTTCATCGACTAAAATTAATAGCACTCTATTGCCAGAGTAATCATTGACAGGCCTAATCAATGATTTCACATGCACTCCATGTCAGATGCAATGGTGGTTACATAGCTCAGTCACACATGTGATATCATCAATTTATCTGCATCCTATAGCAATCAAGTACTCCTCCTCGCTGATATGTTTCACTGTCATTGCTGTGGAGGTTTTTTTTTTTTTTGCATCAGCAGAGCTCTTCAGAGACCCTATCAATTAAGCTATCTGGTAGGGTTTACTGGTTCCAGAGATTGCACCATTAACAACTTCTGATGCAGCAGCTACTTGTTTGCAGAGCAAGAGCATTGACTGCCACTAAATATACTTTTTGTCTTATTACATAAGACTTTAAAAAAAGAGTTACAGGCACAGGGACACATTGTCTTCTCCTACACTCAATCTACTGCTGCTCATAAGAGGAACGTGAATCCATTGAACAAAGAGTGCTCCACCTGAAACATAAAGTTACCCTAAACCTGCCTCTTTGTCATATTATATACATTCATATTAAATATATCTAAGGAAGACTAATCGGAGTACTGATCCTTGCAACACACAAGCTTGAAGGCCGGCCTGCACAACGCCGAGAAGCTGTGATTGGGTGGGTGCACAAACTTGCAGCTGGGGCACGACAAGGACGCCTTGCTCATCATCACCAGCATGTGGCAGCGCATGCAGGCCGTCGCCACCATCTCGTCGTCGTCCTCGGAGTTGCATGCGTCCTGCTCCACCCGCTCTCCTCCGTAGAGGTGGCTCCCCGGCGGCTCGAGGTTGAGCTCCAGGTCCAGCCTCGGCCGCGAGCTCGGTGGCTCCAAGCTGCTCAGCCTGGGATCCATGGCGGTCCTCCGGTGCGTCCTGGTGTTGAAGAAGTGTATCGCTCCCGACTGCACAATCGAAATCGACACATCAACTTCTCTTCCTGATCTCCATGCAATGCAATCTCATCTGAGCCGACATGGCTTGTTAGTGTTCGACATCTGTCTTACCTTGAGATCGAGGCAGCGTTGCCATTCCGAAGGCAAGGGAGCGTCGAGATCCAGCTCGGTGTCCTCCTCCTCGTGCTTCACCAGCTTGGCCTCCTTGTTACCTTCGCTCTCTTCTCCATCTCTGCGCTTCCTTTTCCTGGAGAAGAAATCCTCGAGGTCGGGGCATGTCCTCCTCTCCTCCGGCGAAAGGGCTGCTTGCAACGACACCGACGCCATGGAGTTGGAACCAAAGCAGCACCGCTTCGGCTCTCAAAGTTCTCCTCCCAGTCTTTCTACCACCCCCTCTTCGTAAGGATCTGAGCTGCTTATATAGGCTGGATTACGAGGCACATTTAATAGCACTCAACTGCAGGCAAGGATCTAATAGGAGACGCCATAAAAGAACACAAGTCCTCTTGCTTCTGTGATCCATGACTCTTACCGCAGATCAACATAGGAATCACAACCCCGTGCATGCGTATTCATTGCATGGGAATTAGGTCGAGTTCATCTGCGTCCACAACTCACACTGGTATCCAACACTGTCAAGCACTAATAGCATGGCTGGTGTGAAGTCTAATTGAAGGGAGGAGAAGCTCAACTGCCCCAAGCAGTTGAGTGCCAATGGCTCTTCCATTAACTCCGACTTCCATGTCTGAGTCAACCAATGAGCTCCTATTTAAAGCATCCCAACACCCATTTTTGAAAACAATCACATCTCTGAAGTAAATGGACACCTTCCCCTCCCTCCTCTTTAAATGTTGGAGACTGCTGTTTTAGCCGGTTGAATCGTTCCTCAAAAGTCGCTGAAAGATTTGGCCTCTCACATAGCTCATGCAAACAGCAGTTTAGGTCCCAAAGTTTTTTTTTTTTTTTTTTTCTGGGTGGTTTACTCAACCTAAAAAAAGATTTATTCTCGTGATAACTCCTTAAATTATCATTCCACACCAACATTTAATGGCACAGCCACCACCCATTGGTTGCCTGAGTCCTTTCCTCTTCTCTTTACTTGCAACTCGATTACTGTACCTATTGGTTACGGTGATCCATTAACATGACCACCGAGAGGCAGCAGCACCTCACGATGATGCAATTATGGTATCATCAAACGTTTCTCCCATTTTGCTGAGCTCTACACAAATCGAGAGATGGAGACGGACAGATCTGTGTACGTATGAATATAGTAATGTCCCTCTTAACCTAATAAAAGATGGTCCATATTTTTCCGCTCTAACTAATTTTCTCAACATTTATGTGGAATTGCTCAGAATTTTTATGCAGACATGATGTCTGCCAAGGTTTGGTGAAGCAAGTTATGTAGCCACTGATGGCGTATAACGAGCACTGCTGCAATTTTTGAACAAGACGAACAGCTATTCTTCTTACGCCTCATCATCTCCAACATGGATTTGTTAGGAAGCCAAATCCATTGATGAATCTAAAGTCGACTGATAAGAACAACAAAGGCAGTTGCCACTCAATTCCAGTGATTTTAGTATATAACAAGCGATGCCGAACGATATGGAAGTTTAAGCACCATATCATCCCTCAGCTACTGCACAAAGAATAATAATGATCAGGCGAAAGAGAGATCGACAAGAGAAATCTAACATTCCTAATTAGCTAAAAAAAAAAAAAAAGACCAGCTTTTTGGTGTTGTAGAACTTGACAAGTGCCTGCCATTGGAGGGTGGCCCCTTTAGAAACTTGAGATGGGAGCATGGAATTTAGAGCTAGGAGAGGAGCTTTATCCTTAAAGTGGAAGAAGCCCTTGGCATTAAAAGCTGGAAGAAGAAGGTCATATAGTTCATGGGATTGTGCCCACCTGCCACCATTTACTCCCCTTGAATTCCCTTCAATGCCGGTTCTTAAAGGGAGCCTACTTCGCTCTCTCAAAGAGCTATCACTCCCCTCTGATCTCCACCGGTCTCTGTTAAATGCCAGCCCCCACCTCTGCTGCTGTCCTAGTGCTCTTTGGGCATGCTATCGAAGGGGGACTTGGCAATTGCGCTGCATCAAAAGAATTAAATGCTGTAAGGATATATATGTATGCTCTTTGGTCAGATCGAGGATTCTTTAGGACTTGCAATTCCAGTTTCATTGTGTGAGAGCTGGTTGATCCAATTGTCAGGCTTTCATATTAAACCATGGATACACCTGATTTGATGTCTTCATATAATCATAATAATATGTCAAAGTTCTTCTCGCTATCGTTCCATCTGAAAGATCGAATTTATATTCTTAAGATTCCCTCCCTCTAAACATATGATGACTTTTTGTTCTGATACCATGATAGATTTTGTTTCCTAGTTCTCAGCATATGTGATTTGAGAATTTGCTGTTGTGGTTTTTGCATTGTCTCTCCTTTTTAACACAATGCATTGTTTGTGTTTGCATCTTGTGATCCAATCGAATGGTGGTTTCCATTTCTATGTTAATTAATGGATCTCAAACTAAGTTGCAGATTCCTTGATATATATATCTCTTTCTTCCTATTCCACTTTGAGGTTCCATATCTACTCACATTTCTGATCCAGTCCTCGATGCATATTTCTCGAAACACATTGCCAATGCCAAATGCCATCTTGGACTTCTCACTCTCCAACTTGTTTCTTTCTGACGCGTCTACTTGTTGAGCCAAGTTAAGGATCAGAGAGGTGCAATGGCTGTGCTTCACATGGTGACTTTGTTTTTGGTCATTGTGAGGACAGAATGAAAATTCTCAAGTTCATCAATTATGGCCATGGAGTCTGAGCTGCACACTTTCCTGAGCTCTTTTGTTTTCCTCTCTTCTTGTCTGTGCCATCAACTCATTCTTCCATCTTCTTTTGTGTCTCTAATGACAACTACCACAGATTCTGACTTTATATTCAGGCAACTAATAGAAAATTCTGGTGAAGATTTTTTTTTTCCCATAATACAAGTGATGCTAATTTTATCTTGTATAGTTTTTTTTTTTTTAACAAGCAGCACTTGGATGCTGAACTAGGATGGTGATGAATGCTAAGTGATCATGATCACTTGGTTGAAGAAAGCATTCTTATTTTTCCATCTGTTTGTTTGCTGGCCCAGTTAGAACCTGCCACAAATTCCCATCCGCATCACCACCTATATCCCTTTGAATCTTCTGACAAATATATATGAAATGTTTTAATCTGTCATGTTGCAGAAAATACACAAATTTCAGAAACTCCTCATTCTGGAGGTTTGGAGAACCAATCATCAGTGAGAAAGAGAACTGTAAAGTTTTACTTTGATTAGAAATCTTATGGTTCTCAACATCATTTTATAGCTATATAGTTGCATGTATGTAGATGTGCTTAATAAGCTGGATATGTTAAGCTGTGATACTAATTCTGAGTTTGCAGCTAAATTGGTTACTGAACAGCTTCAACTAGGGAGGCCTCGGTTTCCGCAAAGTTCTTGGATGATTTGGAGCAGCACATCAAATTAATAAAACAACTTTTGCTTAATCCAAATTCATCTTGTTTCATGTAAAGTTTTTTTCACTTTATGGAATGTTGTATCAGAAAGTTCACCCCTCTCAAATGATTTCAGTGACAAATTACTGCTTTTTTCTGCAATGGAAGTGTCTTAATTGCAATAAAAATTTTGGTGAAGATTCTGATTCTCTGTGGCCTTTAATTCAAGAAAAAAATTGTTGCTGAGGATGTAATCTTGCTTGTAGCAATAGCAGCATTCTATCACTAAATTTCTCTTCAACAGATATGACATCTTGCAAACAAAAGCTTTTATTGCTCAAGATTGAACTCTGACTTTAGTCCCAATAGTTATTTTCATCACCAATAATTTCTGCAAAAACTGTAGTCAGAAGGTAATCAAAGTATTTTCTTCGTCAAGATGCATCTCCAATGATGAAGATATTTCATCACTAATGACAGAATTGCAGTATTATTGCTAAAGATAATTTTTCATTGCTCTTAGTAGTTAAAAATTGTTCTAAATGATATGCCACCACATCATCAGTTGGCAAGGGGAAGGAAATGAGATAGCTTACAGATAAGATACTCAAAACAAAGTGTTGGATCAATAAGAAGTCTAGTCCAATACCATTCACTTGATAATACAGAACAATGAGGGCTGTCAAACATACTTCTGTAAACATGGTATTTATGGAAGAAAGGAATGTGGAAACTTTCTCAAATCAAAGAAAAAAAAAAAAACACACATAAAACTCTAGTGTTCATCTCTTGCATGCTGAGGTTGCAACATTGTATTTTGGTCAAGAAAATTCAAATAATATGCTTCTCTCATTGATGGCACAACTGGATTTTTTTAGCATGTAGAATTGATATTGAGAATTGCCAGTGCCTGTAGCAGTGCTTAATGAGGTCAACATGCAGCATAATGATCACAGGATCTTTAGTGGAGATCCACCCAACAGCACTAAAACTCTGCTCCATTTGTCTAAATGGAGCAGTGTGGGAGTCACCAGTAATTGCCTCCTAGCCATCCTGCAAGTTCCTCCAAGTCTGAGATCTCTATCACTGCCTTTTGGACTCAAAAAGGAAGTTGAGCTGCATTTAGTATTCCTCAAGTTGGATGGTCATTTAATAATGAAATCTTAAACAATTTCTTGCTTGCCTTATCCTTCTCCTAAAGAACTGATTCATCCTCACTGTCATTTAAGTTTAGAGTGGGGCTCAATTGCCACTATTTTAGAGAGCATGCTTAGGTACTTGTTGGACATGGAATTCAAGGACCCTGAGACCATAATGTTTGGTTTATCCTAATACTGATCTACTACCAAAACAAAAAGGTGATGTTAATATACCATAAAAAGAAAAGGTTGATGTAAGAAAAGTTGGTCATATCAGATGCATTAGTCAAGAAATCATGTCATCAAGTTCTGCTGGTTGGATGTGGATGAGTGAATGAATGTATCCATCAATTGATAAAGATTTGGAAAAAAAAAAAAATTAGAAAAGGTGCATCAAGTAACATCAACTAGATCAGTCTGAGGGGTCAGTATAACTGTGTGAGGATCATCCAAAGTGCATCTTGAAGTGTCTGGCTATAGTTTAAAGTTGGGCTGAATATTTTTTTCTGCTATTTTCAAAGAATTTTTTTGTGATGCTTCAATCACTGTCCTTGTGGCAGGAGAGTTGTGATCTAAAAAATAATGGTGTGCAAGGATTCTGCTGTTTCTTCTCTCCATTAAAACCCACAATTCACATTGTCATCTTGAACTTCCAAATCCACTTCTTCCCCAAATCAAAAGAAACAGTGATAGATTATACAAGTTTATATCCCCCAAAAAAAGTTTGTTCTGGAACCAAATTTAATTCTCTGGAGCAAAAGACTGCTGTAACAATAAGGAGGAGAAAGAAGCCTCATTTTATCCTTATATTCAGGAATGAAAATGCTTTCTTTTCTCTATCTTTCTCAATAATATCTGTCCATTCCAGCAATCGAAAAATCATGAATCAAAATGCCACATCTCAATTCTGTCGAAGATGAATCAAAAGACTACATGAGAACAAAAGAAAATTAAGAGCATGGTGGAGAAGAAACATAAAATAAAACAAGTCTTAGAAGCAAAAAAAAAAAAAAAAACAGTATGACTGCAAAGGAATAACAACTGTTATGCCTAAAATGATGTTTATATATGTTTATTCTCATAATTACTGGGCTCAATCTGCATCTGGTGAAGAAGCAGGGATAGATTAGCAGGACACGCCACTGAGTGATGATGACCAGAAAGCATTGAATCACCATCCACTGCCAGTGGAATGCCACACCATTCCAATTCTGCTGTGGAATTCCCACTGCAGGTCTTCCCTCTCTCCATTATTAAATGCACTTCAAAGGTGTGTTTCTTCTGCCATTCAAGTTGTGCTCAGCTCACCAACCACAAGTGAGCTTGTCAGCCACTATATGAGGTGTTCCTTCATCCATTTCTGTGGTATCCTCCCTCGAAATGAGGTACCATTATGTCCTGCTTGGTACAAATATTTGAAATAGGAATTCAAGTTTTAATTAAAGTTTGCAACTTTTTTTTTTTTTGTAGTTTTGGAGTCCCAACTTATAGCTTTGATATCTAAGGCTTTAGAAAAAGCCTAATATCCTAAAACTTTAGCATTTTCCAAATTTCAAGCAGATGATTGAAAATTTTAATTATCATTTTCTAGATAAAATTTGAAATTTCAGTAATTTCTTTCAATAATTATGTAAAGGCTATTAATTATTATACCAATCAAGTTTTTTTTTTAAACCAATCATGTCTTTAGTTAATTATTTTATTGAAAGGAAAGAAGCGAATCCTCCAACCAAAAAAAAAAAAAAAAAACAGAGGCTAATCTTTCAAGGGTGCGGAAACCACTTAACTTGATGCTGGTCCGCCGGAAGAGCATACCGCGTTCCATAAATACGTGCATCGTTGGCAACAAAATCCGACCCGCTTAAGTAATTAAAGAACCTTAACGAGCGCTGCAGTCAACGAGCACAACGTTCCCCCGGAACTCGTTCGCTAACCTAATTCCCCACCCAATCCACCAATGATATTACGCCACGCGTCCATCGTTCCCCTTCTTAGGAAGGACCAACTTCGAGCGCGCCCATCGATGGGGAGCACCGGAAACAAGCCGCGGGAACCGTTGCTTGGGTACTCGTTTCCCGTATTCAAATAATCTCGCCACTTACCCGCACGGTGATTAGCCGCTGGAGGGGCCCCACTCCACTGTAAGCCCGGACCACCATTGGGTAGAAAGTAATTATTGTAGACGGTATGTCGTGCTCCTTGATGGCCATCACGCACTGCGCAACGGAGTACATGAGGAAGGAGAAGAAGTAGCAGAGCAGCAGATCCGACTCCATGCCACCCAAGACTCTTACCATCAATCCACGACCTCTCCGTCGTCCTAAACCATCAGGATTTGAGAACGATCGATCCAATGCAGCCGATGTTTACCATTACGAAGGCCAACAAAGATCAAAGGACGCACTTTTGACCTTGGTGACGGAGGCTGCAAAGGAACAACACTCATCCAGTACCAAACTTCAGATCTCGGTGATGCTTCAATGCTGCTTTGGGGGAACGCATGAATCTGACATGGTCTATATCATGCTCCTGGTAAGTCTCACATCGGGGGACAGTGCCCTATTAATCACGTTGAAGTGTGGACATCTCGCTTTAACCAGAAGAAAACAGGGAGAGCCAGTGATGGTGGTGACAGAGAGATGCGTGTGCGTGTGCAAGGAAGCAACTTTGGTCCCGGAATCACTAGTTAACAATGGCGCTGTTGGGAGCTCGGAACCTTACTTTACGTTAAGCAACCTTTGTTATGGCTATCTTAGAGTAACCCGATCCCACCTTCACTACCGAGGGGCTCTGCCCGAGAAAGAGAAACGAAGAGGAGGGGAGCAAGCCAAAGGTGAGAGATGCCAATGGTGATCTAGGGTCTGGGAATCGTTCCTCTTCTCTCCTTCGTGGATCTACGATCTCGTATCGAAGAAAAAGATGGGCCTTTGCCACGGGAAGCCTGCGTCGGCGGAGTCTGGCGACCCTTTGTCGTCTCCGTCTCACAAGAAGAAGGAAGAGGAGGCGACGAAGAAGGAAACTGAGGCGCAGGCCGGGGCGACGGTGACGGAGGAGAAGGCACCCAGGCCATGGGCTTCCCCTTTCTTCCCTTTCTATAGCCCCAGCCCTGCCCATAGCCTGTTCGCCAAGAAATCCCCCTCCGTCGCCTCCCAAGGCGGTGGGTCAGCCACCTCCACTCCGGGGAGGTTCTTCAAGCGGCCGTTCCCACCGCCGTCGCCAGCGAAGCACATTCGGGCGGCCCTCGCACGGCGGCTGGGGTCGGTGAAGCCGAATGAGGCGGCCATATCGGCGGACGAGAGGGAGGAGAGGCGTGCTGCGGCTGGGCTGGATAAGAGCTTCGGGTTCTCGAAGGGGTTCGCCACCAGGTACGAGATTGGGGAGGAGGTCGGGCGGGGACATTTCGGGTACACGTGCACCGCGAAGGTCAAGAAGGGCGAAAGCAAGGGGCAGCAGGTGGCGGTCAAGGTCATCCCCAAGGCTAAGGTCCAGTAAAAATCTCTCGTCTGTGCAAGATCTCCCCTTTTGCCGTTGCTTCCTAGTTGCCAACTTTGCTGCATTAATCATTTTGTGGCTGGTTGTTTAGACAAATAGATCTTATGGTCAATTTTGGTCATTATACTAATCACAGAAATGCATATTTAGGTCAGATTCATCTGCAGAAGTCTTGTTAATGTTGCTGTATCTTATTGCATCATGCTGGTTCACTGCTTTCTTCGTGAAGTTATGTATCTTGCAAATCTGCTGCTGGTTTCTTAAGCCATACATGCTAGTAGATGCCATCATAGATCGTTTTGCCGAACGATTGATATGGAATGTACCAGGTTTTTCTGTTTTTGTTTGAAAAGATTGCTACTTTTTGACAAAAGACAGGATAAACTCATTGGAACTTGAGAAACAGAATCATCTTCGTGGTTTGTTGTGATTGATAATTGTTTTGGTAATAGAGAATCAGATAATCGACTACAAAAAGATTGCCATAATGTCTCAGCTTCTAAAGTTGGATTTTTCTTGTGCTTTACTAGATCAGAATGTTTCAATTTTTAGCATGATGTCAGACCAGTGTTTATGGTTTAAAGGTTGCAATTGCAACAAGGCTTTAGGGATGACATGCTTTTTATGTATCTTAGAATACTCAAACTGCTTAAGCTCCTGGTGAAGAGGAACATGAAGCTTAGATAAGAAAGTGAACTCCTCCACTGAACGTCTGCTTCCTTGTATTGTACATTTGTCCCTAGACAGGTTGGATTGTCAAAAAAGAGGGTACCAACCGCAGCCAATTTCCTATATCTTTATATGCTACACTAGATGACATATTTCCAAGAAGATTTTGTATGATGCTGAAGTTGCTGAAGCTATTTCATGCATCACTTGGTTCGCTAGAGGCATTTAACCAGATACAGTGCCTGATTTGTGTGACTTTATAGGCTTTTCATGCTTACTGCATTGACTTATGTGCACTTGCAGTTTCCATGTTTGCTTGAGTGATAAAGTTTGGTCAACAATCAACACTAATTTTGCGGTCAGTATTTTAGTTCCTACAAAATACTTATTCTCTATGTGCATCTTAAGTTCCGCAATAATTTAGGTTGCATTTTTCCATGACCAATCAATAGCCTAGACTTCATCATAAGTTCACCTCGGTGAAACTACATGAACAATTGACCCTTTTCAATAGCTGCCTTGGGATTGTTGTCAAACAATAATATATACATCTCTAACTTGGTGAACATAAATTCTCTTATGGTTAAATGTATATGTCACCACTATTTATCATAGTTGAAGTAAAATAATCTTTGTAGTTATGCACAAAAATGAGGTTTTGTTTGTTTAGGATATCACATATGACACTATTTTTGATTGGTTGTTTGGTCTTTTACGACTATAATTGTGGGTCCATTCTGATTCACTGTTACAATTAAATTAAGAGATGCAGCCTACCAGCCTGTTTCTAGACCAATGAAATTTAAGTATTGGTTGCTGGAAAATTTTATCATGCAAGTAACAGATCCCTTTCATATGGTGTGATTTCTTTTATCTTGTCTTCACTTTTAAACTTATGCAGATGACTACTGCCATTGCTATTGAGGATGTCAGAAGAGAGGTAAAGATTTTGAGAGCTTTGACAGGACATAACAACCTAGTTCATTTTTATGATGCCTATGAAGATAATGACAATGTCTACATAATAATGGAGTAAGCTTCTAACACATTGATGTTGCAAATTATGGTTATTTGTCAAGTGATTTCTACTTCCTGCTTCTATATTGTTATATGTGGCTTAATATTAGTTACTACCGTGAACACGGACACTAATGGCAAACTAGTTTTAAGCCTTTTTTTTATTTGAAAATTGTGGTTCTTGTTTCCTGCTTGGCTAGAAGTTTCTTTTCCTCTTAGAAAACTAGATTTATTTCTTCAAGTTTTTCTACTTTGTAGAGTAATCAACTTTAAATGGACAAACTTAATGAGTTGGAAATGGCCACTGGACTGGAATCCTATGTGATGCAATTAAAGTAGTTCACCCAATGAAGTGAAAGCCCTTAGATTGACTTGTTTCCACCAAGTGAATCCTATCCTGAATTTTTAGCAGATAATTAGTTTTCGGCCTTCTTTTCAATGGGTTCTCACTCTTCTTTCACTAGAATTTATTGCTAAAATTTAGTGTTGAAATTGTAGACTGTTGAACCAAAAAATTGTCTTTACCTTCTTGTTGCCACCAGTTTCTCATCAAATAGTTTCAGTACTCATGACCTGAGCTATCTTGGGTAAATATTTCAATGTCATCATAACATGTATACATAACTAATATGTATTACTATATATTAAAGATCTTAGTTTCTTATCTATCTCTTTTTCAGGTTATGTGAAGGAGGAGAGTTGTTGGATAGAATTCTTTCCAGGTGCTTTGTGAGCCAGTCGTGCAATTTAAATTGTTCATACATTCACATTTTTGTAATCTGTTTTTGTATATATTAATTTTTTTCTTTGCCACAAATCATATGACTTATGCATACTCTTGTTCCTTGGATAGGGGAGGGACATACTCGGAGAATGATGCAAAGGCTGTCATGTTACAGATATTGAATGTAGTTGCATTTTGCCATCTCCAAGGAGTGGTTCATCGTGATCTGAAACCAGAGGTAACACAGATTTTCTTAGGGAAATTTCTGGTTATATATGGTAGAGATTTGGGGTAATGAATTAAGAGGATGTGAGCTAGAAGGTCAACAAGCACTTTTGCATAACATTTTTCCGTATAAATATGCACTAGTTATCATCATTTTTGTTTATATGATTTTCTGGCTTCTTTATCTGCAGTTCTTTACAATCTTTTAGTTCCCCAACATTTGAAGTATCAGTGGTCATGATACTACTTACCTATCACTTTGTATGAGATCTTTCTATTATGCATATGTTGGTGTATTACTGTTCATTCTGTTGATCATGAGTGTTCTTTCAAGATAATGTTTCTACTATAGTTTTTCCAAGTTCTTCTTGTCATTGATCTCTGCACTTATTGGTCCTTTCAGGAAGGATGCATATACCAGATAGACTGTAATTTACCAACCAATGTACTGTACCAACGTATATTGAAGTGATCCTTCTTGTCATCAATTTCTGCACTTATTAGTCCATTTAGGAAGGTCTCAAATGCCAATTCGACCAGTCTGTACCAACCAGTGGTCAAAAGTTTCAAGTAGATCTTTTTTGAGAACACTGGAAATGGTCATCCACATGATTGGCATTTAAGTTAATATTGCAGGACGTATATTGCTTCATTAAGAAAAAGATAGAAAAAACCACCTAGGGTCTAAAATTTATTGGTCAGGTCAAGTCTCATTATACTATATTATTCATATCTAGACATTCCATAACGAGCTTATATTCTTTGATAAAGTTTTCTAGAAATTATTGCGAGGATAATTTGCTTACTTATTGGAAGCCTTTGATAAAGTCTCCATCTTCATTACTGCTGTAGTGGTTCTTACTGTCTACTGTCAATGAGAGTTTGCAACTTTATATGACTTTCCTTCTCCACTATTGTTATTGCATTTTGCCCTTAAAATGGTTGTTCTATTTTTTGTTTATTATTCTATGTAATATTTTTTTAAAGATTGTGTTTCCCTTTTTGTCAGAACTTTCTTTTTACTTCAAAGGATGAGAATTCACAGCTGAAGGCTATAGATTTTGGCTTATCAGATTTTGTAAAGCCAGGTTAGTTATTTATGTTTACCAGCCAGAAGTTCTTGTTAGTTATATTTCAACTGTTCATCTGATATGTCTATCTAGATTGCTCTTGAACAAAGGCTATTTGTGCTTTGTAGATGAAAGGCTGAATGACATTGTGGGGAGTGCATATTATGTTGCACCTGAAGTTCTACATCGATCTTACAGCACAGAAGCTGATGTGTGGAGTATTGGTGTAATTGCATATATTCTTCTCTGTGGAAGTCGCCCCTTTTGGGCTCGAACTGAGTCTGGCATCTTTAGGGCAGTCTTGAAAGCTGATCCAAGTTTTACAGAGCCACCTTGGACTTCTATATCTCCTGAGGCAAAAGATTTTGTCAAGCGCTTGTTGAGTAAAGATCCCCGTAGAAGAATGACCGCTGCACAAGCTTTGTGTGAGTCTCTTTGCAGTTTCTTAAATTATGACATCGTTGTCTTGTTTTGCTGAATAATTAATTACTTATTGTTTGCAGGCCATCCGTGGATTAGAAATTACAATGATATCAAAGTTCCTCTAGATATCCTTGTATTTCGATTAATTAAAGCTTACCTCCGCTCATCATCTCTGCGTAAAGCTGCTTTAAGGGTGGGTAACAATTGATACCACCATAGGGCATATAACATTCATTTAGATCATTTAGCTTACATGTGATTCAAAATGTATGACTTGCATGTTTGATGTATTTCCAATCCTGTTGCTGCATTTCTTAAAAGATTTGAAGTACTTTGAGTTGGCTGACATTGAGTTTCAATGCCATTTATGTATAATGGTGTATTAATAGTCAGTCAGTATATTTCACTGTCAAATTTAATTTATTGTGCATTCCAGCCTTCTAGGTTTCTCGTAAGCAGGTGTTTTGCATCAATTTACCAGTTTGATGATTATTGGTATTTTTGATGACCAGGACTGCAGATTTGCAACAAACCCTGACTTGAAGCTAAATAGGCTAGAAGAATATTTATCTTTGAGCCTGACCCATAAATTAAAGTTCTTAGTCAAAATCTTAGAGTTTCCAAAATCATTGTCATGTGTTTGTGTATTTGAATTTCCAACCTAGCTGTATGATTATGTATTAAATGATTTGCAATAAATAAACGGAAATGTTTTTATGAATGATACAGGCTTTGTCAAAGACGTTGACAGTGGATGAACTGTTTTACCTGAAGAGACAGTTTTCTCTATTGGAACCTACCAAACATGGGTGCATAAATCTTGAAAATATCAAGATGGTTAGTTTTTAGTGCTCCTCATATCTTTAGAGAAGGAAGTATCTCAAGTTGGAATCGCTAGTTGTTGCCTTTTAATACTGAATTTCAATCCTTGATCAGGCCTTGATGAAAAGTGTGACTGATCAAATGAAGGAGTCGCATGTTCAGGATATTCTTGTCTCGGTATGTGCAGACTTTTAGCTGCAAACCTTTTCCCTTATCACGTCATCAAACCTACAGTTTGTATATCACATAGAACACTATCTCTCAATTTGCCAGCTCGGTGCTCTACAATACAGAAGAATGGATTTCGATGAGTTCTGTACAGCAACATTAAGTGTGCATCAGCTTGAAGGTCTAGATAGATGGGAGCAACATGCCCGATGTGCTTATGAGCTTTTCGAGAAAGATGGCAATCGAGCTATTGTAATCGAGGAACTGGCTTCGGTATGCACACTTTTTATACTCCCTTTGTATGTCATATCACTGCTGGATACCGAAGACCTATATAAGCTTTGATATAACCATCAGAACTTAAGCTGAAAGCCAGTTTACATAGCTTAAGGTGTTAGGCTTGCAGCATTGCTTCCCATCATCTGCTATCGGTTTGCCTATATTGGCACAAGATCAGCATGGCATGTTGCTAACCAGCCTAGGGGTATGCCTAGAAAAATATTTCTTGGCTCCAAGACTAAATATTTCTCCATAAGCATAAGCATATGTAGAAGGGCCCTGAACAGCTGTATGATTGCACATATTAACTATATGAATCACTTCTTCATGCTATTTCAGAAATAACATAGTGTTTGTGTGAATGGATAGTTGGTAAAAAATTCTTATATTAGTCTGATGTATTCGAGGATAGGATTAAAAAAAAAGCATACCTTGCATGAATACACTGCTTTGACGTTTATATTTTGAGTAATTCTGCTATTAGTTATAGCTTCTTTAGTGATATTTTATTTTCTCCGATGTTAATCCTTCTTCCTTAATCAGATTCTTTCTCAGCTTCTCTGAGCCTTTTTTTTTTTTTTTTTTGTAACTACAGGAACTAGGCCTCAGCCCTTCTGTACCTGTACACGTGGTTCTGCGTGATTGGATAAGACACACAGATGGGAAGCTGAGCTTCCTCGGATTTGTTAAGTTGTTGCATGGTGTGTCCAGTCGATCAGCCCAATCACTTGCAAAGGCACGGTAGATGTTGCTTATGCCTCAGTGATCAGTTCATGAGCCATCAGTTTGGATTGGATGGGTGATTAGCTATAGCTGTCGGGTGCCAAATTGTTTTGGTAGAAGTGCTTTCGGGACACTGAAGTAGCAGATGAACTCAAAAGTTATTGGGGATAAAGTTCCTCTCAAAAGTCTGGAACCTACTCGATATCTTCCAATCCCGTAGTCATGGACGAACCAGATCAATCCAATCCTGGGGTCTGTAATCTCATTCCAATGTAAAAAAAAGGTGGTGAGCATAGTTCTTGTAGCACTAGTTAACGTTGGTGAGAGATCATAGTACTTTTTAAAGTTGTGGTAGGTCAGATCTTCACCAGTAAAATCATGCCGTGACTTCAAATTAGGTTTCTTAATGCCAGCGGCATCCAGTCGATCTCGAGTTAAGGTGAAGAAAATGGTTTCTTTGCGTGTAACCTCTGCACTCACTTTGCGTTACAGCTTTGTATTGTACTTGAGAAGAACCATCATGAACAATCTCTCTTGGTAGAAAACAGAGTGCTGTTTGTAATTTGTCCGTGAATTGGTCGCCTGTGATTACTTTTATATTGGAATCTACTGTGAGCTGTTGTTAATTAGATCTCTCAGAACAAAAAGTAAATCCATGAATGTGTGCTTCTGGTGACCTCAAGTTTCCAAGGATTTATATGCAAACATGTTTTAAGGGATGCTTGTGCCGTTTAGGAAAGATGCTTTCTATCACCAAGTTAAGGTCACCGGGTGAGCCTTTTCTTTCACTTGTGGCATTCTACCATTTGCTTTGTATGTACTCTGCAGAGAATGATGAACTTGCTGAGCTCCACAATATATGAAGTTTCGAATTAAGTTGTGTAAAAAAATTCTTCGGTGCTCTCCTGTTGCTTGTTTAAGGTCAGTATAGTACATATATGTGTATATATATATATATACAAAAAAAAAATACACACATGATGGGTGTCTAGCTGACCATTCTTTTCTACAGTTCTTGCGCATTCTGAAGAATGTGTTCATTCACTTTGCAAACACAAAAAATTAGCAGAGAATAGCTTCATTTGCAGATTTCACAGGATGTCAAGCGGCAAATGGCTACAGCAAAACTTGCTTGAACAAAAAGATCTGTGTTGACTCGTACAATTTCCAGTATCGGATCTTTCCATGTACCTCTTGCTTCCTTCTCAGCAAATTAGCGCCTGAGGAGGCAAAAAAAAATACAAATGTACTTCATAGCTGAAAAGTTTACAGAAAGAAAAATGGAGAAAAAAAAATATGGTACAACAAAAGAACCTTTTCGCGTTGACGGTGAACTCTTAATGCTTCTAGAATGCTGTCAACCCACCTGTTTAAGACCAAAGTTATATTGCAATTTAAAAGAAATTACCAGCTAAGGAGTTAAACAAGTTCTTGATGCTAATTAAAGAGTAGTGTCGAAGAAAAATGGAACAAAGCTGAAGAAGAATAAGACCATGAGTTACTCCGGAGTGCCATGTGACGATATCCGCCAGTTCGGTTATGGATTATAGACAGAACAAAATCAACCACATCTAATTTAGACGATAACTCAGATCCAGGAGTCGTCCAAGACGACTCGGTCACAAAGGCAAATCATTGATACAAGCACGTCCCATGCCTCTTCCCACTTCCACTTGTCACTCACCACCGAAAAATTGTATTGCAAATTCCATTCCTCTACTCAAAAAGTATTTGCAATATCATTCATGCAAGACATGTGCATGATCAACATAAACAAATATAATGTTCAGAGAGAGATCTCAACTTCCTAATTTCCATAAGACTCAAATTTCTAGAAACAGTTGTCACCTTATGTTCAATGCAGCAAAAGGTCTGAGATTATGACACGCTGCATCGCACCTATAGCATCATGGGATGAGATCTTCCTACATGCTCCTTACCATAAAAAAACAAAGGTATGTAGGAATAAGTGCACTACCTCTATGACCTTTGTTTTCTTATTTTGCAAAAATAAGGCACTATTTATCTCTTTCAAATCAGAATAACCTTTAGATTTATAGGTCAGGACATATCATATGATAAGCCTGAAAAAGTTGAAACTCAAATATTCTGGCTGCCAGCAGCCTTTGCTGCAACCCGGACGTATTCTCATATATCTTCAATACTGGGTGTCAGAAACAGGCACAATTGAGGAGAGGGCAAAACATACCCTTCAAGACCAGGGTTTTTCGGGTAGTATACATTCTTCAAGCCCAATCTCTTGGCAGCTAAACCAGTTGTTTCGCCGATGCAAGCAACTGAGTTGTCCCAATTCTCTGGTTCCCGGATAAGCTTAACCCAAGCACTGTTTACACAGGTTCAGCACAACTCTTAAGAATGAAACAACAGCCACTCAAGAAAGAAATAAATTATGGAGCTCATAAGTAGAAAAAATATTTATAAAACAATAATATTCAGAATATCTGTAGTATCTTCAGATAAACCAGGAATCCTCAAGAACTAGAAGAACCAGCTCATTTGTCATGTACAACAAACCAAAGCACGTGGCTGTAGTAAAACCAACACCATGAAGGAGTTCAATAAAAAAGCAAGAAAACTGTTGCTAGCTTGCTGATTTGCCTCAAAAAACAAACACGAAGGGAAAATACCGAAGACATCATAACTCAAACATCAAATGTCATGAATAGACATCTGAATTTTACCGAACTGCAGAAGGGGAAGCCACTGCAACAACTGGAGCAGAAAGAGCAAATTCCAAAATGGTTTCATCCACATCTTTAGCAGCTACCTAATGAGTATTCATGGGAAACAAAAAAGTCTACTATCAATCCTTTTGAATGGGAATTTATGCAATAAAAACATATAAAACAAACTAGTAGATCCAACCAGATTATAACAGCAAGATAGCCTGAATCTATAAGCAGAATTACTTCGATTTATGGATTAACCTAACTAGTTTTACAATCCATGAACTCCGAATAACCAACAAAAAACAATGATAAACCACTGAAAGTTGACATATTGGAACATTAGTTACATGAAAGCAAAATGCACATCTTCTGAAGAAAGCATTGAGAACCACAGTACACCCTTAGATAAATGCACAAAGATAACAATGCAAAGTGTCCAAGGAATGTTCATTACCTAGTTATGCTAGCTTGGAGGCTGCTTTCTTGCTCCAGCCAAAGTATCTTAATTATTAGATTACAAGAATATGATCATTTGTCGCACATGCTATCTCACCTCATGCCCCAAAATTTGGCTAGCTGCTATAATTAGTCTTATCTGGCAGGATATCTGTCAGGTTATAAGAACTGATCAATAACAACTAGTACAGTTGTTTTTTTAACCTCATTTTTATACACCAAGGTACAGCATGAAACCAAAAGGTGCACCTTTGAGACATTTGGGTGATGTAAATAGCATAGCACCTTTCTTTTCCTTATTTCTAGACAAAAAAAATATTCAAGTAGTATTAAATGGACCCCTTTCTTGGAATACTATGCTTGTAGTGACGATTTTTTAAGTTTCAATTGGAGGAAGCAGAGTACAAGAGCAGCAACAATCTTTCTGCTTAATTATCTGGCTTCGCATTGATCTTTTTCCGCCACTTCTTTTAATAGAAAGATCTATAGATAGTCCAGAAGCATCATGTGTCCTTTCACCTTCAGTCTTTCTCTAACTCTTACAAGACTAATTTAATTCGAGACAACCCTCATCTAACTTTCAAACTCAACTTTCTTAGTCTCCTTATGACTAAATGTCCATAAGAAAATGTACTTCACTAGAATAAGTATCTGAGAGTCTGGACTTATTATTTTTGCACCATATTAGATAGGTAACTAGTATACAGTTCCCCTAACTTGAATCAATCAATAAATAGATATGATTGTATTGGAATATAAAACAAGTTGGACAAATAGAAGTATAAAAGTTTTAAAAGTAAAACTGAGATTTTCCATGCATATAAGAAGAATGATTGTGATCTAGTAAATGCAACATGAAGTTCATTATTAATCACGAAATGGATCCATGAAGTTCATTATTAATCACCAAATGGATCCATAAATCATGAATGGTACTATCATTGACATAATTTTCTCATCTTCGATAGTGGAAGTTCTTGCAATATGATAGATCAAACTGTCAGCAAACAATGTAAACACATGAATAAATAACTTACAGAAGATCGGTATATTATTGTTACACCACAACTTTCTAATAATAAGTACATAGGAAGGAAATCTGATGCACAAGGGTTTAAGATTCCAGGTATCACTTACTCATAAAAAGTGACTCTTGTCCAGATAATATTACTGTGAAAATAGGGCAAATCCATAGGAACAAATTTTTTAGTCCAAAATTTGAATCTTACAGTGTTATAAGTATTCATCCTTATGATGTCAAATCCCCGTGCAGACAAGCCTTCCTCTGAAGAGATGATGAAAGTACATTAAAGCAAGCAGTAACAAAACTGTATATAGCCTCGACTAGCCTCAACAAGAAGTTGATACCAAATTAAGTCAATCCTTTAAGGAGTTAAATTCTGTTAACAATTTATGTTGAAGAAGCAATACACACACACACAACATATATTTATATACATATACATACATACATATATATATTTATATTTATTTATTTATATACACACATTCCAGATCAAGATTTACAATTTTGGTCCATACCAACATACCGAACCTTGCTCAGCATGACATGTACCAAGGCATACCGATGGTACGCCAAGGCAAATTGAACGGTACTTCTAAAATAGCTGAAAAACACTAATGCATATTGTATTAGTGTTTTCAGCTATTTTAGCTAAAAAATTAGCTAAAAGGTTGATAACGGTCGAAATCGACTGATACCACCTGATACAGGTTGGTAACAATCAAAATTTCGACCGTTATCACCCGATATAGCCTTGTATCGCCTGATATGATGCCAAAAAATTGGTACCACTTGATAACGGGTAGTCCGTGTGCCGAGAGGCTCTCAGACCAGTACTTATAGCCTGGCATCAAAATTAAAAACCATGCTCCAGATGTATATAGTATTTCATCTCATCAACAACTAACTACTCATTATTTCCAACCTGAAAGAAATGTTAACTTTTCCTACCAATTATTCTGCAGAATGAATAGTACCTTAAAAAACTAAAATTTTGATATAAATTTTTTTAAAAAATTATTCCACATGCAAACAGTCCATAGAAAAAGAGTGTTTGTGCTGCCTTGTAGAAAATTTGTGTTGCGTAGCTGAGAGCACAGGAGCTACTGAGACCAGTTGAGTGAGCAACATCCCACCATTTGACCCCACCAGCTATGCCTATGGCCTGTGTGAGGCAATATGATCTTTTCCTAGCTTTCCACAATAAAAATATAATAGCTAAAAAGTTCGACCAACCAATTTCACCGCCAGCCTTTACAGATGCAGGATACAAGACTTTGTTCTGACCATACTTTGGGAGCTCAGAAGCTAATACTTTTCCAGTTGCTGCAGAAAAGAAAAGCAGTCATTGTTAAAGGCTGAGTTTCGACTGAATTAATCATGACAAGTAAACTGATGCTACAGAATAGGAGATATTCATATGCCAAAGCTATACTCAGTACTACATCCTCTGCTACATAGTATTTTCAGAAGTCAGAACCTCTGGGTTTTCATTCTACTAGTCCCTTTACATCTATCAGAAGAACCAGAGTAGTCAACACTTGAACATAATAGTAACTTCTGGAACACCAAAGATCAGCTATTGAAGCCACTCATCAATTTCCCCCTGTTGACCAAAATCCCTTCCACAAAACTCATGCACATTTTAGTTAGTTATATTTAAGTATTTGATCTCTGCCATGCCCTTTGTATAGATATGAGTCACTTATATCACCTACATTGTCCTTTAATAACCATGATTGGTCATACTGCCATGCATAATGACTAGCACTCACATAGCATATCCACATTCGATAAGGATTAAAATATCAAGGCATAAACCCATGCTAACCATGTCTTATGCCAAGTGGCCATAGGGTGACCATGTTATAGTGTTTAGTGCAATCACCCCTTCTGGCACATAGCAAGCCAATGGCACGAGTTTCAAAGTAGCAATGTTCTAACAAGAAATCAAATACTTTAGAATTTTTGCTATATCATATGTTCAATTAAAAAAGTAAACTTTTAGGTGCTTTTCATCTGGGAGGGATGACAGCCCTAAAACTAACATATTTTAGATTATTCATAAAAATGAATGAAAATTATTTGACACCACCTGTGGCATCATTGGACTAAGTTGTCTTGCAAAAGTCCTACTGCAACTTGATATTCATATGGCTTGTCTCTGTGAAACTTCTACTGATTAATCCATAAACTGTCCTCATAACAAGAGGTCCTTGGACTCATTGATCAGCTTTCTCAATTGCATATGGGGCATTATAATTTAAATGAGAGGAAGTATCTTTTTTCAAGTTACTTTAGAATTGCATATAATAAACCTACCAAGATACCACTGATGGGATTATGTGCACTATGCAACTTTGACAAAGATTTGTGTCACCAATTGATAGAAAAATACAATTTATTCTTTTATAAACTTCATAAACTTATTCTCAATGTAATTTAGTGTTTACCTCAACTCATGGAGTAATTACTTGTTAACTCAGACGTGACTTTATTCCAATATGCACCAATATATAGCAGTGTGACTTGATAATACAAAGAAACTACTATATAAGTTTAAGCGGTATTTGACCGTTAAGAGGCAACATTGAGTACCCTTCGAAGGAGAGAAAGCAATCTCAAGAGATTGCTCACTTGATTCCACTGCATCTTGGAAAACGCTTGCTGTGCCAGCTCCAACAACTCCAATTCGCACTTTGGGAGTTCCAGCAACCCTGATTTTGGTCAATAATTTTGTTAGTGAGCAGTCCAACCACATTGAAGCCAAGTTGCAATTTATAACTAAATGTTAAACAAACATAAAAAGAAACAAACCTTAGGTATAACTAAATTGTCAATAGGTAATATTGTAGTTATCATCATAACCAGCATAAATATAAGATAACCAGAAATGTAGATAAACATAAAGATTATTTATGCAAATCTATAATCTGAAAAATTGCAGAAAGTGATCATCCTGAGGGTTTAAAGTCAGGAGATATTGAAAATTGGACCATATCACAAGTACGTTGCACGTGTAGATGACCAAATGGTGAAAGCAAGAAAGAATGTTTTTGAAGTTACGAATTTTCAAGCACAGAAAATGAGACAATATGACAAATATGGAATTTTTTGGAAGAGCATAGGATAAAATTTCAAACAAGAAGCATGAGAGAGAAGAAAAGGAAGAAAGGGAGGCAATACAGGTTCAGAACTGTTAGAAGAATTGTCAAAGGTAGCATACCCTGTTACTCCAACCCCTTCAAACGCAGCACCAAGATTGAATATACATGACAGTATGACAACCAATGTAACAGAATGTAAGGACCATATTCCTGTAGTAGCTCAGCATAATGCTTATATTCCTCAAACGTGACAACTACTTCTGATTGCTTCAAGCATGGTTTTTAAATTCCAGTTGGACTGATAGACACAACTCGGTTTAGTGCTCTGATCAAGAACTAATAACAGTAAGCTAAGTTCTGTACCTCACCGTAACCAGTATTTTATTTTTTTCAGTGATACCAATCAGGTACTAGCCGGTATACCACCAAGTATACTGTTAACTGTCCAACCAAGGACCAATATGGAGATCTAAAACCACGTCTTCATGGTTTTCAAAAAAAGATATGTAGATCAGTACTGATCATTATTTACACATATGAATTCAGTAAAAATAAAAGCATATGAATTTAGTAACTCACAAACTAAGAATTTGAATAGTCATTACATTTGCAAGACACTATATGTCACGACCCAGGCCTGATTAGCTAATTGGCCTGTCAATTTCGTTGACCCAAACCACAAACTAAAATGCTTTAAATTGAAGTTGATAGTAGCACACTCATCAGACTCTAATAAGCCAATCTTAGTCTTACCCACTTCCAATGTGGGACTAATTGGAGTGTTACACTATATAATTCGGTAAACACAGAAAAATATTAGAAGATTTATTGTGAGGGAACATGTTGGCTGGTGGCACACCATGTACAAGTTTGACTTCATATCGGTACGGTATGGTGTGGTCGATAAAAGCCCTCACAATCCTTGAGGAGTCATACTAAAATGTATCTCCATAACAGGGGTTTTGAATAGAGAATAGATAAGAAGTTTGTAAAGAACCATCTAGAAAAATACATAACCATCACAACAAAAATTCTCCTAAATTGATCATGTCAAAACACACCAAATCTTAGCCTCACTCATTCATGATCCCTTAAAATCTACCTCATTTATTTATCATTTTATGGAAGAATTTCCTTTATAGAGGCTGGACACTCAAAATCAGGCTTCATGAAATTGAGTGATATGTTCACAAAGCAAAATAAATTAGTACAATATTAAGGGTTGTTTGGTAGAAGAAAGAAAGAGTTAAAAGTGAGAAAGTAAAACCACACAGTAGATGTTTGATATGCAACAAATGCAATACTTGACAGACATATACAGCAATATACATTGATAACACATACATGAAAATGACAATTAAGTTGATGTGTCAGAATTTAATTACAGGAAAGATGACCCTGACTTTTCAGCATCAATCCATTATATCTTCTCTTAACTCCAAAAAATGATCTACAGTATTGTTTAATCTATGTTTTAAAATTCACTAGAAGAAAAATTCAAAGAGAAAACCATGCAACTTCAAAATATTCATGTTCATGGAATGCACATACTTGCAATGAAAGTAGTCATAAGATACACAATTACTTGACCAGAATCACCAAGTAATCATCATGAGAATTAGGCCATGAATTGCTACTATTCAACCCTTACTTCCAAGCTTCAAGGAACACTGCTGCAGCTTCAGGAGAAGTTATGACAATCCAATCAAACTCAGAGTCTGAAGAACAGAACAAAGACTAATCATTCATCTTATGATAATGGTGCAACTTCAGAAAGGTTTTGATCAGCAGGTATATGTTGAACTGAAGGAAAATTTGTTAAAACTTTTCTATCTCATAAGAGAATATCAGACGATGACCATAATGGTGACGTTTACATATATAAAACTAAACAACTCAGTGGAAGCTATCAAATGGGAGTGGTAGTTATAAGATAAACTCATTCTCAGACGTATATATTCAGAATGTAATACGTCTGCTAAAACTATCATGCTCTCCCTGATAAGATACACTCAACGAAGTTCTAAAAAATATATCTTGAGCCAATATTTACTTTCAGCTTTGCAGTCACTTTTACTTGTATTATAAGTTTATAACAACAAAGGCCTACTTTCACTGTTCAGCAACTCCTTTAAACCCTTCTAAAAGCTATCAACCTAGTCGCCTAAGTTTGCACACTTTCTGGACAGTCTGACGTGAACATATGATAATCTCCCTTAGCTCAAACATAAATCAAGTGCCTAGATTTTTCTAAAAGCTAGTCCATAGCATTACTAAAAGCTACACAATCTTCATTTTTACATCTGTACCACCAACTTTGGTTCTCCAACTTTTTCCTCAAATGCCTTTCTTGTTTGCCCCAATTAAATCATTATTACGGCACCATAAGTGATGCAGCATTGATTCAATTTGAATTAGAATTAGACTAATTTTAGTTGAGTTGAATCCTAGGGTCAAGGTTGTTTGGCCTGATTGAGATTGCTTTGAAGTTTCTATTTGAAATATATCTTGCATCTTAACTGAAACTTCAGGGGCTAATTAGGTTTTGTAGAAGGTGATTGATTGGAGTCCTAAAACGAGCCAGATCAGAGAGCCATTCATTCCAACCGAATAAATCCTTTTAGGATGCCTTTAGTTTAAAGCAAGGTTCGTCGTACCAATCCGTACCGGCATATCGAGTTTATCTCAATACGATACAGTACCCGGTACCGAGTCATATACACAGTGCATACCGCTCAGTATATTATAATATAATATAATATTTTATATTATAATATAATATATACTAAAGAAAAAAAACAAAAAGGGGGCGACGTCGCCTCATTCCTTCTCCTGGTGCGGGGAGAAGGAATCGCCTGCAGGCGATTCTTCGCTCGCGAGCAATGGACCGTGTGGAGGAACCGGGGAAGAGCAGCAGCGCGTGTGAGGTATTTTTATCTCTCTTCTTCTTTCTCCCTCAATCGATTGCCGACGGTCGAAATCGCGGTCAGCTGGGGGACCAATACATACCGCTCGGTACAGGGCCTTATCGTTCAGTAAGGCAATTCTTGGTTTAAAGGAAGGTTGCAGTTTCATGGCTTTGGGTTGAACATGTACACGTGTTTCTGAAACCAATTTATCAGTATATAAGAGAAAATAATGATAAATAGATTAAGAGTAGCTAAAGTATAAGATCAATGCAATTAAACCAGGTTAAAGATTCAGCTGAGATAAATAAAAATATTGGCATAAATTTGCAAGTTTACAAACTTACCACTTAAGATGGCTGAAAGTTTATCTGCATCAGGTCCCTCAGTATGCTTAACAAGAGGAACCTCCAAACAAAAGATGTTGTGTTTTTCCTGTAACACGACAAGAAGATTGAACTTCATCATGCACCATATAGGCAGTTACATAAAAAATTTTAATGCGTCAATATATCAAAATTAAGTTGTTTAGCTATTATAGCAACAAGAGTGAGTGCACGGGTGACAACCTAGTAAAACCTCCAGAATGTTTCAAACTGCACCACTTTGTTTGAATTAAAAACTAGGTTTGCGGATTTTCATTTTGCAACTATCGTTAGCACTGAAAAGGAAAATGGTCCAAGTTCCATAGCAACCATGACTTGATATGTTCTGTGACTTGTGGTTTGACCTTAGAAACTTGTCTCTAAGTAAATTGGGTCAAGTGATTAGATTTTTGGTGAGTGAGATCTCTAACATCTAAATATCTAGAAAAAGAGAGCCGAAAAAGCTTCTGACACAATCTTGTATCGCTCACATGAATGTATAGTTTGTTATTGACCTTTTGCTCTTGGTCATCTCTGAAACTTCAAAGCTTCTCTTATTCAAAATCTCCTCATTTTGTCCATCATTAGGTATCAAACACTTGCTACGCTCTTGAATTAATTTCTTCTTTATATGGAGACTAGAAGAAGTTGGAATGACACGGTGGACGAATGACAGGCCACAATTGAAGAATTTCCAAAATGTATAAAGACAACTTGAAGAGATGTCATGTGCCTTAACCATAAAAAAAACCTACAGCTCTAGAAGTTTAAGCTATGGTTATACAAATGATGGATCCAAAATGCAAGCAGACAAGCTATGGAGTCAAACTGGGAGAATTTCTTCTGCAAATGATATCAAAATTGATTTGTCGGAGTTCCATGGTCGGCTCAATCCGAAGAGTTTTTCTATTTGCTCAGTGCCATTGAGAATTTCTTTTTTGACCACAAAGAGATAACCGAACATTGAAAAAGAAAATTATTATCACAAGACTAAGAGAGTCAAGATTATGCTTCAATCTGGAAGGACCAGATGTAAGAAATGTGTTATTTTCTAAACTACTTAGGCGAAGTTAAAAAAATAGGCTCCATGAAAATTTTCTGCCATCTAATTATGCACAAAACTATATTTTCACAATTTAATAATCTCCAACAAGTTAACAAGATCATCATAACTGCACCAAAAATTGTATAAGTTGATGGCTTTAGAAAGCACTCACAAGAGAGAAACTACTTCAATATATTGAAGGCTTAAAAGATATAATTGGTGATAAAATAACTATGGAGGTTGTGTGATGCTTTTTAATTCACAAGCTTTATGCTCCACATTCTCTGAATTATACATTTTTCTGTGCAAACTAATAACTAACTGAACTATAATACTTAGGGCTGTAGACTGTTAGGGAGATATAATTATAGATATGGGCAATTGCAGAAATACCGTTTCATAAACCACTTAGTAGCTAAAAAGGCCATGGAAAAGACAAACAAGTCTATTGCTTTTCTCAAGCATTCTTAAAACACCAATCATAGTGATTGGTGTGCATGTATCTATTCTTTTAACTAGAAAGAATCAATTGTTTCAAATACTCTTACCAAGAAGTAACAGTGTCAATCTGATAACAACATATTGTGATAAATTTTGTGTCAAGATAATATCTAAATATTAGCAAGGATGTACAAGCAACAACATGTGATGTAAGCCTAAGAAATTGTCAGATGTTACAGACATCAGAAGCTATTGTATAGAGGAACCAAAACAACATGGATATATTTCCCATCCCCAACCCCCGACACACCCACCCGATCGAGCAGCATTGACAGAACAATCCACGAACAATCATATTCCTTCTTATAGCACCTTTACTCTGACTTGACTCGCCTAGCCTTTCTCATATGAAAACAACAAGATTATATGACAACTCCCTTTCTGTAACGCAACACCAAGTCATATTATCCAAGAAGAACATGACTACCATGATTGAATTGCAACAAAGATCATCTTTATCATTATCTGATCCAGAATTAGAGAAAAAGAAACAACTGCAGCAATAACTCCCTTTCTGTAATGCAACATTCCAAATTTATCCAATAAAGATATAACTATCATGATCTAGCTGAAATAAAGACGGTATTTAACATTATTTGATCGAGAATCAGAGAAGTCGAGACAACTAAAATAATAAAACCAAGAACAAAACAAGATAACACCCACAATTCCTTTCCTATGCTGCAACACCGAGAAAAGATCCCAGATTTATCCATAAAGAAACAAGTATCAAGAAGCGATATTTAATTCTACAATCAAGAGCTACTAGAAATTAGAAACACAAAACCAAAGATGGTCTCGAATAGCCAGGCAAGAGAGGTACCAGAGAACTGATGAGCTTCGCATTCTTGCCTCGCTCCCTTGTGACGATGACCTCAGGCTTCGAAGATGGAGAAGGCGAAGAGGAGGAAGAAGCGGAAGAGGCTAGAAGCCTGAAGGAGGACACAAGAAGTCTTCTCTTTTGGGAAGGAACACGAGGCGTGACTATGGCAGGCGAAGAGGAGAGGAAAACCGAGGCCATGACAAGAAAGGTGGCAGATCTCGAGTGCCAGCGCTCGCTGGTGATGAAATTGTGGTAGAAAACCTCTCCTCTCTCTCTCTCGCTCTCTCTCTCTCTAACCCTTATGTTAAACGTTAACCCCCGTTCGCCTCGAGTTCTTGATATTTTGCTGTAACACCCTTGCAAATTCTCTAATTCTCCTCTTTTTCTTTATATATATATAATTATCATTAATAATTTTCAACCTTCAAATATTAAGATCAATCATATCTGTCACATCTACTACCATCCAATTAGAAATTTGAAGTCAACTAATTTTGACCCATGACTAATATTAGTTTATTTAAGTTAAGAAAATACATCAAGATATAAAATCCCTAAAAATCCTCAACATTTTCAGTATTATAATAAATTTTTAGAAGTTGAAAAAGTAAATTAAAAATTAATTAGCATAATATAATATGTTGAAAAAAATAACTTTAAGGAGATAAATTTTTTAAAAAAATGCATATTTTCGATGGACGTATGCAGAATTTTATTTTTATACTTTTTTCATTGCGAGGAAGATTGGGAAGAAGGGAATCGTGAAGTTATAAAAGAAAATTTATTTATTAAGACTCTGCTTGAATTGTTAACTTTATTTCCCACGCTCTATCTGTGTTATTTGTGTCCTCCTTACACAACCTATGAGTTGACTAATCAAAGCATTCATTCATAATCTGAAGGACATTTAATCTTTACAGGATTCAAGAAAGATCGACGTATATATAATCTCCGGAGTTCAAACTTCTGCTGCAATTTTAAGCAAACTGTTCTCGAGTAGGGCTAATTCAGATCAAAATGATGAAGCAAACAGTTGGAGTAAAACCACATCAGTAGTTGTTCAGCTGCATGAACGATTGATTCTTGGGAATGAACACAGAAGAAATAAAGTAGCTAGCTATTAAAACTAGTTTGGAAACCAGATGCGCAACATTATTTGATGCATCCATCAAGAGTTGGAAGAAGATTGATACTTGATGAGAAAGAAGAATATTTACAACATAACACATCAATATACAACTAAGTTATCAGCACAAAAATGACTATTTACTCGAAATAAACATCCCTTGAAGATTTGGCATGCTTTCATCTTGCTCAATCATTGGATGCACACCAGCTTCCATCTGGTGCAGCTAAACACCAATTTTTCCACAATTGTTACAGTTAGCTTGGGAGCATCAAGATCATCTTGCAAACAGTGCAGCTTGTGGCTTGTGGCCAAAAAATATCTTTCCCGGCATATTTGCAGCTTGTGGCCAAAAAATCTGCATATGAAAAACGAAGTGATGATGCAATCCAGAGTTTTCTCAAGCATGTATACCAGCTTAGTAGACTTTATTAATTGCTTGAAATTTCAAGAAAGAATGCTTTACCTCGATGTTTTTGAAGTGCCATAGGGTTGTCTAGCTAACTCGTCTCCTATTACTGACTGATGACGAATCAGATTCTGAGGCACTCGGCGATCTCCTGACAAATGGGTGCTCAAAAAGTTGAGAAGCAGTGGGACGATCATCTGGATTCACTTGCACACACTGGCTGATGAAATCACGTGCATCTTTAGACAAGTAGGTTGGGACAGGAGGCTGTTCGCCGCAGCCAATCCTAAAAAAGGCTTGTGTCTGCAAATTACACTGTATCAATTACTAGCGTCTTCATTCATCAAAACAATAACATAAAAAATAAAAGGAATGGAGGAAAGAAAACTACCGACACCAAATGCATTGACATTATTTATTGTATCCCTCCAAACTAGTAATTGTCATATACAACTGGCAAATGTATTAAAAAAAATCCAGACAACCATATTTCAAACTCGAATTAACAAGAAACCTGGATAGAGTTCATGCTGCATGAACTAATATTGTACCATCATTGATGTCAATTGATTATACAATTTCTTCCAGAAAGAGGAACAGAAACCTGCAAAAGGGGCCTCATGTGATTGATTTACAGAAACAATATTTTCTCACAATGGAAGGTCCTCTTTGCCTTCGTATTACTGTGGCCCCCCTTTTTACTCATATTTGACCCATGTTTTCTGCGTCTAAATTTTCTTTTTAAGTTCTCTTATGTGATTCTCCTCTGTAGTTTGCCATTGGAGAATAACAACAGCTGGTATCCAAATCTTGCAGCCTAATTTCTGTAAATTTCATCTGTTACAACAGATGAAATTTGATTCAAATACTAATGATACTATACAATGGGCCAGTAACAACGACAACATGTTGCATGAGAAGAGAAGAATGGGATTCCAAAAGATCCTGAAGTCAAATTAACTAGTCATGCAACACCATGTTCCCCATATTATCTTGCTTCCTCCAGTTAAAACCTTTAAATTTGGCACTAGTTCTTTCCTGCCTAAATTAGGAGCCGAGTGTAACGACACAACATGCCACTGTGGGCTTTGAGGTCTTATTAACATATGTGCAGCATTTACTTCCATAATTCACCACAAAACAACCAACAGAGAAACCCACTGCAGCACCGAGGCCCACTAGGTATGCCTCGAGCCTGGAAGTATGCCATTTACTATGTCTGATCAAGAATGCTTAGTATGGCTCAAGGGACTGAAAGAACAAGGAAATTTTGTTGGTTCAGCTTGTAGATACAACTAAAATCCAACTGGCAGTCAAATAAGTTAATGCGAATTGACCCCTAGACCACCTGCACTTAAATAGCGATATATGATTTATACATAGCAGGTTGATACATCGTCAAATATAGGTATAATGGTAAGACACATCGTCATTGTGGTCAGAAGACTTGGAACTACCCAACTAAATTCTATTGCACCGTAACTGAATGAAAGCCCAATCATCTATCATGTCATCCACAAAATCCTAAGATGACGATCCATAACAGTACGTATTATAACAATTTCACACTATAAAAGGGGATCTCCTGTACAATAGCATGTTTAGATTTTTCCTCCTCTTTGCTAAGCTTTATTTATGCAGCCAAAACTGCCCAACTAAATTATATAGCACCTTAACCGAATGGAAGGCCAACCATCTATCATGTCATCTACAAAATCCTAAGATGACGATCCATAATAGTTCATATTATAACAAATTCACACTATAATAGGGGATCTCCTGTACAAAAGCATGTTTAGATTTTTTTTCCTCGATCGACGCCCAACCATCTATCATGTCATCTACAAAATCCTAAGATGGCAATCCATAATAGTTCATATTATAATAGGTTCACACTATTAAAAGGGGATCTACTGTACAAAAGCATGTTTAGGTTTTCCTCTCCTCTTTGCTGAGCTTTTATGTTCTTAACATCTTTTCCTCAAGTATTCTCTTTGCCTTTAAAGGGGATCTAACTTGAGCATCAAAAGAGGAACCCATTGGACGTAACCCCAGCACCCCCTCTATTTTGCAAGATTCAACGTGGATTGACCCCATTGGAGCACCTCAGTCCAACTTGGCTGACCCCTAAACTCTCTCCCCTTCAGTTGGTTGATCACCTCAACATATCTCTAGACATATTGCCACCTCACAAAAAGGTCCAGGTTAGCTCTTGCGATCTAGCTTAACATTAACCTCATCACGGACATGCATGCCTTGATTGGTCATGCTAAGTACCATTGCTCACTTTGTCCTCTATGATTATCAAATATCTGAAATGCATTTAAACAAAGCTCTAATTTGCCACCCTTGGATCCAAATAACTCAATTCAGTGAAATTGGGTGTCTACAGAACAAAATTAAATGTGATTCCTATCTCCATTTATTTGGCCTCTTGCTTCTCTTCTCATATAAATTGTAGAATTCTTCTTCACCCCATATCATCTAATTAATGATCAACTATCTACCCTTAAATCCATAAGTCAAACAACGTCAAATATTAGTTTGATAGTTTGATGCAATTACAAGTGTGAGATTTTTTTTTTTTTGCAGTATTTATATCTTAAACTTTTGGTACTTATTTTTCTTTCCTTTAGCAAATTAAATAAAAATGGATGATTTACACACCTTAATTCTTTACTATTAAATTGATTAGGTCGAATCATCTAGATTTGTCTGAATCTCCAACTAATTTAATTTAATCGTGCACTCACTATTCTTCCGGTGGCTAGCTGCTCCACTGCAGCAAATGTCATTTAACTCATAGGGAGGTGATATTGGAGATCAGAAAAAACAGGTGATTGTACGACTAGAAAAAGGTATAAAGTTTGTTTTTGGTTATTCGACTGAACAAAGGTTTAACTCAAAGCATTTGGGGAAAGATAGCAATTATCTAATACTGACATGTAGATTACTCACCCATTCCAGGTTAGGAAAAGGTATCTGACAAGTCAACATCTCCAAAACAGTGCATCCAAGGCTCCATATATCAGCAGCAGGTCCATATGATCTTTTAGGATTAATGACCTGGAAAATTGAAATTAAGAATTATCATTGCCTATAAGTGATAGAATTTCCAACAACTTCATTAATTTGTTTGATAGAAACCACTAAGACAAAATTACACCAAAACATTGGTCCTTATCCAAGAGATAGGCCTTGGCAGGTTAAAACACAATCTATAAAGCAGTTGGTATAGCTTATTGTTTACAGGACAAGCACCAAATCTGAAGAGAAAACCCTCTAGGTAACATGTGACATAGAATGTTAGATCACATACATGTGAGAAGGTAGCATATTGCTTTCAAGTGATTCTACTTTAGTGATTAAAAGAATATAAGATGAAGTGGTGATTATCACATCGCCATTTATATATCATTATACTTCTCAAATCCATGATTGCCACAAAAGATGCATCTCGGTCTTAAATGATTGTGGTATATGATCCTACAATACATCGTCTCAAAACAGGATGAAACCAAAACTGCCTTCTAGGATTGTCATAATGAACAAGCCTAAACTTTCAATATATTTAAGTCTATTTGTTGATATATAGTATATATACCTCAGTCAAACAAATATCTATAGTAAGCTATAACCATGTTTGCAAAGCATTTTGTAGATTCTTTTGGCAAAAAACTCCAGAGTAGGTCCTCAACATGTTTGCTAATGGAAAAGAATCTACAGAAAGAAGGGCTAACCTCTGGAGCCATCCAATATATACTGCCTTTGCAAGATTTCAGCATGTCGAACTTGGTCATCTGAAATTGTCAACAGCAGCAGTACATAATATGAATAAGATGATACTCACAAAATCGATGATATATTAAATGTAACTTGCGAAAACTAGAGAGCAATAGACAAACCTCCTTTGCCAGTCCAAAATCTGCAACTTTGACGGATCCATTTGCATGAACCAATATATTTGCACTTTTGATATCTCTGAAAAAAAGAGAAGATGTCTTAAGTTTGTCTTCCAATAAACAAGCAAGAAAGTGACACTGGGAAACACTAAAAAATGTAATTGTCAGAATGACATCTTTAACCCCTGAAGTTGCATAGAAACCTCCACACTATATGCAGACCCAGACCATATCTCTCTTAAGGATAGAGCATTGCAGAATCAATTGATAGATACCACCAAGATAATGGCATGGGAAAGGGTTACATGTCCCTCTACATGTTGACTAGTCTCAAATTAAATCAAGCTTTTAGCTGTCCTTGTCTGCTCATATGCATGACCCATGGTAACAAACATGTTAAAGTGGCATGCATGTTACACAGGATAAATGATTCTGCAATGGGACATGGCAACAACAAAAAAAATGGCTTGCGAAAAAAAAAAACGATCCAAAATTGTAACATCATGGCTTTCGAAACCAAGTTTATGAATAAGAGTATAGACATAAAGTAAAAACATTTACATCACCTATGCACAATATTTCGCTCGTGAAGGTAATTTAAGCCATTTAAGATCTGCCTGGTATATGCTGAAACTTGGGAATCTTGCAAACGATACTTTTGATAGAGAGAAGCAAGGGAACCTTGTGTGACAAGTTCAAGGAAGATATATAGCTTTGAATCCTCCTGTAAAAAGATCCACACCACATATCAGATGATTTGAGAACGGATGTACAAATTACATAACGAAAAAGGAAATATGTTGTCATTAGCTAAGTTGACTCAAATGAAAAAAAAGCAGGGAAACAAATAATAAAAGCTTCAAATATCCCAAATTTGTGACATTTTAAATTGATGTTCGAACATCTGATATTCTCTGTCTCCCTTGGTGCATTTCTAATGTCATGCATGTAAAAATATATCTAACAATGAGAAATTCATGAAAAACAAAGAATATTATGAAATAGCCAGATTGGAAGAACAATATACCTTGTCTGTCCCATAATACTGAACTATGTTTTCATGTTCAAACTGACTTAAAAGTGCAATCTCCTGAAAGGAAGAAGTCAAACAAGAAAGCTCAGAACAGAACATAGTCAAACTTTCAATTACACTTCAGATCCATGGAAGTCCCAGAACATATTTAACTACAAAGAGAAGGGAAAACAACTCGAGGACAATGTTGGCATGACTAAGAATCAGTGCAGTGGGATCATCAAAAGTAAAAATCGGCATCATCTCACCTGCTCAAGTTGAAGTATACATTGTTGGGCATTGCTTCCTTGGTCAAGCAAAGATACTTCTTTAACAGCAAAAAATATTCCCTCACTATACATTTAAAATAGCATACGTTAGTCGGAAAGTAATAGTAATGTTAACCAAAGAAAAATAAGGAAAAAAAAAAAACTCTGAGTGCAACAAGATGGACCAAACAGTTATTTTCATTAGCAGATATATACAATTATATTTTACTGAGCATGCTGAAAATATCATTAGCAAAGAAAACTGTGTTTCACATTAAAATAGATCTGCAAGTAATATATTGCTATATATAATCAAATGATGTCTGACTATGAATGCAAAGAATAAGACTAAATCCTAGCAAGAACCTACTGGACTTTGGAAAAATTGAAAATAGTGCTATTCAAGAGCTTGAGTAACCTATATGACCTTAGATATATGAAAATAGGGCCATCCAAGCAGTTGAGGCTTTGCTTATAGTTTATACTTTATACTTCCCAGGTATTAGTGTGATAATTCTCATACTAGAAATACTATGTTATCTTCTATTTATGTTATGATCATTAATTACTAATTATGTATTCACTTCAATTGACTTTAGGAATTTTTGATACTTTTTCTTTCTTAATCTTTTCAATATTCATTTCTATATCTATGCTCCTTAATTCATGGTATGAAGTTAATCTTGCTCCCAGTGTAAATTACACCAGCTGTTTACTTCTCTGTGACTCTATCTGTACATCACTATTGAAAAATTAATGTATATTATCATAACATAGTGCACTCTTACATGTAATCAAAGCATCTTACACATGATTAGATGCTCATTTCCTTTCTGAGACACGTGTCATGAACCAGCCTAATAGACTTACTAAATAACTCAGATACGTAGGCTTAAAATCATGCGGACCAAAGTGCTGACTCGTCTAGCCCCTACATATTAATCCAACCCATCAACTCCTAACGTGGGATTATGAGGTATTATAGTTTCCATTATGCTAAGGCTTGATGCCCTCGTCAAGGCCGATCACATAATTCCAAATCATTCACTAATACTAGTTCTTGCCTATTTCGTCCATTCATTATAGTATTAGTTCTACTTTGATACCAATTGTCATGACTCAATTAACCAAATTATGAATATAATGTGATCATGAAGGAAAAGATCACTAACAAACTTAGGCTGAGATTAACCAAATAAAATAAGTACCAAAATTATATAGGACAAGTAAAACTCCTAAACTTGAATATGGAAATATCTTACACGGGCTATGTATCCATCTAAAAGTTCGACTTAAAGAAGATGTTCCCAGTAACATATTGGCCAATGCTACTAACTACTATCTTATTTACGAGGTTTGTCTAAACAGCAAAGTGTCGCATTTCTTACAAAAACTGCTACAAGTTTATGTGATTGCAATAAAGTAACATGTTCATATTCTACAGAGATTCAAAAATGGAAAGAACATAAAAATCCAAAATTTACACCGTCATGTTATAAGATTCTTTACTAAACATGAGTGTTCACAAGGTAACTGAAAACTCATTAGAAGCATGCTGTAGACAAATTGCAGCATCAAGAAGAACCATGCAGTATGCATAACAACAAGAAGAAGTTGTTGGATAACTAGTTTTGCATCATTACTTACTCGCTGATCCCTTCATACACCATTCCATAGGAACCACTCCCCAAGAGTCCACCACGCATCCACGACTTGATACTCCTCTTGAACCTACCATTTGGTGAGATGATGAACAATGTCTCAGTCGTCGTACTGGATGATTCATCATCGTTCATCGTAGAGTAAGAGGATGTCCCGTTGAAGTCATCGGCGGTTTCCCGCAACCACAGCTCCCTCGACTCCTCCTCGTTGATTTCATCTGCTGCAAGAACCTCTTCCTTCTTGTTCACCTCAGAATCTACCGTTCTCATCCCACCTGCCTCAGGACCACTTTCCTCTGGAGAAAAGGTCCAAGACGAAGTCGCCCCATTAACGGCTGTAAGGGAAACTGGAGGCGATTTAAGAACTGACGATGGAGGAGATAGAACCGGAGGCCTGACTCCTCGAATCCCTCCATCTCGTCCCCCAGAACTCGGAGACACACAGGGATAGTTGGCAGGTTCATCATCGGCGACCCTTATTTCAGCCTTCGAACCATCAGTGAGATGCCAATCTTCCTCTTCCCGATCCTTCTGGCTTATGTGCTCTTCTCCGGACACTGACAAGGGCTCGGAAGGAGTCGAATCGGTCACCAAGGTGGGATCTTCAGGCGCAAAGGTGAGATCGTTAGGGGATGGGCTGTCCGGTTGGAGTGGTCTGGGCGGCCTCGGGAGGATGTCGGAAGAGGACCTCCCCTTGTGCCTCTCCCAGTCGGACTCAGAAACGGCGAAGCCATCTGGACCGTCGAGGCCAAGACTGCGGTAGAGGATGTCCACCTCGCCCTCGATGCTGCCGCCGATCCGGAAGCTCGTCTGGCGGGCGTACGTGGACGGCCAGAGGTCTAGTGACCGGGTACCCCGGAGGTTGGGGTACTCTTCCGAGTCGGCGGAGGAGAAAGAGGTCCACGAAGGCCCCGCCGCCTCATACTCTAAGTTCTTGACCGCGTTGCGCCGGTCCAGCCGCCGCCCTGCACCCTGCTGCTGGTGCCGGGAGTCCATCGCATCCCGGCCCGAGCGGGAGGTACCTTTCCTACGGTTGAAGAAGAACATAGGCCAGCGACGGCGCAAAAGCCCATCAGCATAAGAAGTGCCTCAAGAAGACCCGATCTTGGCGAGCCCTCGCAGGTAACATAACCGGAAAGGCGCCAACTTTGGAACGAACAGAAAAGAATCGTCGATAAATTTCTATCGGAACCGAAGGTTTCTGGTGCTTCCGAAGCCCAAAACAGGGAAAACGCAAGAAAAAGGTACTGGCGGAGAGGGCTCGTTCCGGGAATCGGGCGTGCGAGCGGGGTAGAGTAAGACGACCGAGCAGAAATATCACGGAACGCGGTGGCAGAAGACTTAATCTCGGTGGTTGGATTCATCTCCTCCCCCATCTCACCTGCCGTCCGATCTCGGGAAGCCGTCCGTCGCTCTGTGGCGTCACCAAGGTTCCATTTTTGACTTGTAGGGACCCTAATGGCGTGTGATTGATCTGACAGCGCCACGAAAGATCGCAATTTTGCCGGCATGACAGGACGAGCTTCGAAGGAAGCAGAGCAGCGGCACCAAAAGTGCTTTCGGAACAATGAGATCGAAAGCGCCGCCGGAAGCCTCGTCTCCATATCCACAGCTTCAAATGTGCTTTTGGAAGAAAGAGGTCGTCGGTCACCTCCCTCCACCAACGTGCGATGAGTCTCCATCTCTACGGCGCATCGAGTATAAATTCTCATCGCTTTCAGAATTCCCCCACTCGAAGGAGACGGCATCAATATCAAATACATATATTAGCTTGCCTTGTTGATAATTTTAGGAAAAAATAATGCAGATTTAGAAACATTAAACATCAAATGTTATCAAACTCCCTAAATAATAATTGCGGGAGGTGCTTTGACATAAATACCTTAGCCTTATTCTTCAATTCTACTTTCTTTTTTTTTTTCTTTCTCTTAAGTAAAACTTCTATTGCTCAGTCACTTTGAAAACCAAACGGGGTAAAAAAAAAACTGAAGAATAAGAACCTTTTTTATGTGTATATTTAAAAGTACTCTCTCTCTCTCTCTCTCTCTCTCACTCTCTCTCTTCTCTTCTCTTTACTGCCTTGAATGTGAATTAGGAGTTGTACCTCTCCTCTCCTCTTCTCAAGGTGAGGTATTCTGGTCCTTTGCTTCAAGCACTACAAAAGGAGGTTAGAGAGTGGAACAGAGTGAGTCTGAGCCTTTACATTTACCCTCAGGTGATGATGGTAAAGGACCCTTTTTGGCATTTCTTTGACATGGTAGAAAAAGTATTCAGGTCCTTTGCTTCAAGCACTACAAAAGGCCAGTGCCGCCACTATCGTTTCTAGCATTACCAGGATTTGCCACGGTTTAGAAAACATTGGTCGGAGGAGGGACCTCTAAGAGAGAGGGGGCTGCGCGTCCCGGAAACTTGAGCTCCGCCATATCCAGCTTCAGTGCCAGCTGCGAGCTCTCTCTGATCCGTTGAAGCTTGTCGGATTCAAGCCTGGCATCTGGCGTCCAGGTACTTGTGCCGTGAGCTCTCTTTAAGCAGACTCGCCCAACACGTCGGTGATGAAGCTTTCCCTGGGTCTGGAAGCTGAGGAGGGATGGGAAAGGAGGAGTTTCCCGTAAGAGTTCGTTCTACTGTTAACTGAGCCATGTCTTAAACATGGATTCTACCGACTCCAAATCCTAACTTTAAGCTTTCTACTGTTCCGCCGAAGGCAACACCCCAATTTGTCGTCTGCCCATTCTGTGGCCACCAGGTTACCCCTAATTCTCCGCTCTCTCTTGGTGAGGGTTTGACACAGCTTTCAACTCTGGGGAAGAGGGTACGTCAAGCAAAGGACACCGACGACTGTTTCAAGAAGAAGCTCTGTGTCTCGGTTTCAATAGTGTTTATGTGCCTTTCATCACCTTGCCCATTATTATTTGTTGTAATATTATTTAATTTGTATCAGAAGATACAGTGTTCTTGGTATGTCATCTCGATCGTTCAGATTCTCGAGTCGGAGTACTTCTGAACGACTTACGACAAGACGACCTTCCTTTTTGTTTGACAACCAGAATCTTAATCTTGGAACCTTCTTCATCCACCTTCGATCCCGGAAGCATCCACATACATTGACCACAGAGTTGTCAGCCATGTCGCTTAATCCGGTGGATCATATGATTCGAGATTTAGTTTGTGCATATGAAGATGCTACTGTTTACATATATTGTTTTGGGTAGGATGTAGTTCTTCTTGCTTTCGTGACGTGATGCATTGTTCCATCGACTGTCTCATCCAAAATCTTCGACGTGACGGATTCCCAAGTAAAATTTTCTCCTTTTATTTCTCTTCTCTTTGCAGAATCTTAGATCGATTTATGTGTTCAACCTTCCCTCTTCTCAGCTGGGTTGCACCCTTCTCTCCATCAATATTACCTCATGCCGTACCCTCATCGACTTCCCTCTTCTCCGTTGCGTTGCACACTCGCAGCAGCATTCACAGCCTGCATGCTATCCTCCCTCTCCGCCTCACATCATCATTTTTTTATTTTTCTGTGTTATTCATCTGTTATTGTTGTGAACTAATAATATATGATGCAGGCTTTTCTCAAGGCATGGGGAGACGTATGCAAAGATCCAGGCACTCCTGCTCTTAACCATTCCAAGCAAGACTTTTCTGTCAAGCACAGTTGTGAATTTTCAAGGTCCATGCAGTGCCACCAATATTATTGTTCGGGTAATCTCTCCTCATTATAATTGCACCAATATAGTATATAAATCCTTGTTATTTGTGTTACATGGAACATAGATTTCTGGGAGCCTCACTTCGCCGAGCGATTTGTCAACTTGGAGAGGAAACAAGGAAAGATCGACCAGCGTACCCTAACCTTGCAGCTTCGGAGGCTTAGGGAAGAACAGAGCTGGAGAAACCAGCGGAGCAGGTACGTGTGACTCGATCCAACCTCACCAACACTGACAACGGCGTACGAATCAGGAGGACATGGCCGGTGAGTATCGATTCCGTGGTTACAAGCTTTGATTGACTACTAAAAGCATATATGATCGCCGATGTCCGGGGCTTTCTTCCTCGGGGTGGGTCGGGCGGGGTTCGTAAGAGGGATCACATCAAATTTCTTCTCCGTGGAGGGGATCGACCAAAAGGGTGGGGGGCGGCGTGCGATCCCGATGATGCAAGGCAACGACAGCAAAGCTTTGTGGATTTGGGGTGATCGGGAGAACCACACCGAACCGTGTATACGTGGGTGCGTGCATGCATGCAGCCATCGGCGGTGGAAGTGAGCAACTTTACGTTCAACGATTGGCGGGAGCTTCGGCGAAGTCGAGCGACGTGGTGGCCATCAGATTGGGGAGAAAGATCGATGGGGAGATGAGATGGGAGGATGGAAAGAGGCCCGACCTGCCATACTCCATGAGGAGGACGATGACCTAATTGCTTCAGCTTAACAGCGACCACCGCCGAGACATTACTTGCGAGTGATGTCTATTAGGTAGATTTAGTTTTAGAATTACTTGTCTGGTCTCGTTGAACGCACAGTAACATCAGCATTAGATGGTAAAAATACACGATTTGACAGTAGGAAAGGAAGTGTTGGACTCTGCACATTGGCATTCGCCAAAGTTGCAGGGATTTGCTTCCTCCACACTCCTGCATGCCTCTCCCCAGACGCGCGCACACACACTCAACTTGTCGATCAAGCAAGCAGGGTGATGAAGCAGAAGCTCTTCCCTAAGCTAATGCCATCCATGTTCATCAAGAGCCAACAAAGAAGTGGTCAGCTGCAGGCATGTACAATAACACCACAAGTACCGCTTTGCTTAGGCCGCCTACGTTGGAGAGACCATCTGATTGAAGCATATCTAATAGTTTCTCGATCGTTTAGTCTCGTCTTGGATATGCACAAGAAAAAAGATGATTTCATTAAACAATGTGCTGCTGAATTATCCCAAGAATTGTCCTCCTACGGACACCTCAGAAGTTAATGATAAAAGAAATGTGCAACTTGGCTGTTATATATGGCACAACAAGTGAAGATTTTTCCAACACAGCGTATTAGGTGATCTGGAACCCTCCATTGCGTGCTTGCTTGCATGTATGTGTTCTTCGAGAGCGTTCGGCGCGAACTCACCATGATCATCTTCATCGATGGGTGTCTCTAGATCTCTAGAACAATAACTGGAGACAAGGCAAGAACCAAATCTTTCCTCAGTAGCTATTCGAAATGCACTGCAACAACATGTTAAAATTGAGGTGCCGATGGTGATTATTGAACTCACACTCTGAATCCGTCTTGACCCATTTACACTGAGCTTTCCTCTCCTCCTCCTCCTCTTCCCCTTCCCGCGATCTCCCAACTGGTTTGTTCTCCAAGTATTTCTTCGATGATGAGGATGGAGGGGAGCTTTGATGGTGCATCTTCTTGGTGAGAATTGCCCTCAAAATCTATCATGAGAGGGTGTGATGAAGTGTTTGGTGAGCAACAGAGGAGAGTTCGATGCGAGCAAGCATGCATGCATACCTTCTCCATCCTTGATTCCGGCATGGGATCCCTAAAGCCGGGAGCTGGCGCGAAGCCGCCGACGCCGCACACGAACATCCTCTTGAGAAGAAAGGAGATGGACTTGTTCTTGATGGCGTTGCGGTTACCCAGCAGCACTTCCTTCACCTTGCTCAGTATGATCTTGGTGTTGGGCGAGAGGTCGCCATTGTTGTCGTTGTCCAGATGCTCGAGCTTGGCGCTCGCGATCCTGTCGACCTCCAAGCTCGATGGGCAGTTCAGAAATCGATTCAGCGGCAGCTTGGCTCTGTCTTCTTCGCCCAACTCCGATCCGGTAGACTTGGTTTTCGACTTGAGTGACAGCAGCTTCTTCAGTTCTTTCTGCAGTTTGTTTACTTCCTCGCTCGTGAAGTTGGATAAGTCTTCTGAGGAATCCAAGGTTCGAGAGGCCTCCTCGTCTCGCCGTGCTTCCTCCTTCATCTCGCTGTAGCCGATCGTCCCAATCGACAACAATGCCTGCGGCCAGTCGTCGAGTTCTTCTTTCCGAGTAATCGGCATGGAAGGATCTAAAGAACAGAGTAGAGATCAGCTTTCATGCGACAACAAAGACTGCAGAAGAAAAAAATCCTCACTTACAATGAGCTGAACTCCATCCGGCATCGAAGCGCTTCTTCTCCTGCCTCCCGTGGAACTTGTTCTGCACCCAGCCAAAGATCTAAACACAAGACAACAAACGCTACTGAAGCACTGATGGCAAGCAAAGCAAAGCAAAGCAAAGCAAAGCCAAAGCAGGGGCAAACTAGTTCAAGAGGTCCCAGTCCTTACTCCCATAGCTTCAACCAAAGATCCTTGGCAAGATCAAAGCGAAAGCCTCCCTCTCCTGTCCAAGATTGTTGAGAGTGTCCGCGGCGTGCCTACCTTAAATGGAGAACAAGAAAGAGCAGGTCCTCAGAACCATGGTCTTCAGCCAATGGGAAGTGTGGATGATTAAATAGGCTGGGAGAGAAGTGCTACAGAATCCCCCCTGTCCAATCTTCACTAGTTTAGTGGCATTACTTAAGGTTCAAGTCCCCATAGAGAGAGAGAGAGAGAGAGACTTTTTGTTTTCTGCCTTTTGGGTTGACGCGCCCATCAACGGGAACAATGATATTGAGCATGTAATCCTGAGGTTGGTGCAGATGAGAGCCCTGGAAGTTGCGGAGTTGAGATGGAGTAGTAGAAACAAGAGGAGGAAGGTTTGGGGGATCCAAGTAACATTTGGCAGCCACTTGAGCTCTCGTGTTCTCTCTCTCCTTGGACCAACCAGGGAGAAGAATGTGCAGGTAACCTCATCTCATTGGATTCAGAACATGTGGCTTCCCGACACCCACCGCCTGCCCTGGAAACCACAACCCCTGCCTGAAACAGACCACCATGGGCACATGAGGGTGGAGATCATTGCCAGACAGGGGCTTCAAAGGATAATGCTTGGACATGACTGCTTGTTTCCTTGGGTTGCATCAAAGTTTTAACACCCCAGGTTTCTAGTTCTTGATATATACACAATGCCCACAAGCTTTGGATCTCCGGAATTACCAAGGAAGATCATGGACGTCACATCAGCGTTATCATATCTGAATCAGATGTTATATATCTGTCATGTTTTTTTTTTTTTTTTTTTTTTGACGTCGAACTCAGCAGTACTTGCAGCAGCAATGGGTCGGGTTGATCCAGGGATGAGATATGAATGGCAGCACAGCACAGCAGTAGCAGAGTTTGGATGCGTTGGGTTGTCTGTGCTTTGCTTTTAAGCTGTAAACAGGGTTGTACAGCATTAACATGTAGACACACAGGTAGTAGTAGTATGGCCTACATTCCACTTGGTTAGCATCAAAGCTGCGTAGAAGTCGCAGTTCTTATCCTGCGGCGCTACTGGCCCCAGGGAGAGCTTCCCATCCTTATCAACTTCTCTGCAAGTGGCTTTAACTCGATCTTTGAGATCCTTACGTCCCTGCTGTGTAGCCCCCCTCAAGTCTATCGAGCTTTTTTTATGTATGTATCCGTAGCAATAATTGTACTCGTCATCACTGGAAATGATGATCGCAATGCAATGCAATGCCCTCGTGAGGTATGTACGTCCCGGTGGCATGACAGGCTAGTGCTTGCTGCATTATATCTGTGCATCCATCATGGACCCAAACCTTTCGATGGATTGGCATATGATCTATTCATTTGTATCTTTCTTGCACAGACTTTGCAAAGAGTCCTATGTTGATAGCAAAGGAGAGCTCAGTGCAAGAGAGAGAGAGAGAGAGAGAGAGAGAGAGAGAGTGAGGATGGCATAGCATAGCATAGCATAGCGAAGCATGGGCATTGATGTGTGTGTGTGTTCCTTACCCACCCTACCGTCTGATTCATCTCTCTCTCTCTCTCTCTCTTGTGCTCATCAGTTAACCTGTGACTCCTCCTGGTGCTTTCTCCCGGTGTTCTTCAAGAGTTCAAGTCATACTGCAGAACAGTGGCATGAGGGAACAAGTTTAATCTGAGATTGGGTACACAAATCTTTCATTGATATCGAGTTGCAGGATTCAATCTAAGAGAGACAACATCTGCGATGTCTTTTTTGTATGATTAATGAATCCCCCCTCCCCTCCCCCCCCCCCATAAATGGAGATACCTGGGGACTTAACAAAGGCCTGCGAACAGCTTCCTTTTCGAACCCCGAGATTTGACTGTGCAATCGCTATTACGTCTATAATAATGAGACAGGTACACGATGGTGAATCTGCACCCAGCATTCCGACACTGATGCCATAAAACTATCACATTCTACATCGCTCTTGATGAGTCCACGTCTGTGCACACAGCTCAGGTGTTTATATTAAGCCAACACAGGAGACGGCACAGGCCGAGAAAAGGTTTGACTTTTAACACGAATGCTTAACCAAGAGGTTAACCCTAACAAAGATGCTTATTCTGACACGATCGCCATGTTTTGACCACATAGAGTTGCCTACCGCACTGCAGTCCGGAAAAGAAGCATGAGGTGAGTCCAATGATGGCACTCCGCATCATCATCATCATCATCATCATCATTTGAACAGTGCAGCAAAACCCAGAACCAATAGTCGTGAGAGGGAGGTATTCATTCTCCTACAGACAACAGTAGCATTATAAAGGGGATCGTGAAGATTAATTATTTATACCCGACACGTTAAGAGATTACGTCGATGATTAGGGTATAAACTAGTGCGAGAACAATTAGTATAATGTTCTAACTCCGGCCATCAATGCGGTCAACTCGATCGACACATTTGCAGCAGCATCTCTTTTGAGCAAAAGAAATCTTGCAGAATGTTTGGTTGAGACGTTCATGGCAGCAGCTATCTGATGAACCATACAAATACCACCTTTCCACCACCCTAAAAGAGGGGTTCATTAAAGAAAGAGAGAGGCATGAGAGTAGTGAGGGAAGCAACCGTACCTTTTCTGGGTGGAAGAGATTATAAACAGCTCGCCCATGTGGTCCACTAGAACTTCTACTTGCACTATAGTTAGGGTTTCTTTCTCATCTCCCTCGAGATGCATGTTAAATGCAAAAGAGAGGGTATGCAGAGAATTATTGAATCACTCCATCATGGGAAAGGTGGGTGGTACGGTAAAGAAGGCATGTGAGAGCTCCTTCAAAGCTGCTCTTACTGGGTGTGTTAGGGTTCCAATGCTTCCAGAGTGCACCAGATACTTCCCTAAATGGAAAGATCGCAACTAGGGGCTGGTGGATATGAGTGAGTGAGTCTACATTATATGATGACCTTCCACCACGGGGTTGCAAATACAATTGAAACAAATTGTTTTCATCAGTTTCCGATTCGGGCCAGATTGAGTCGAGTCAATCAATCCGGACTGACCAAAAACATGACTTCAATAGCCAATCCGGATTGAGGAGCCATGAGCAGCAGACTTTTGATTTGAGCCAGATGATACGGATGGAAATAGACAAGGCACTGTACAACTCACTGGCAACACAAAGCAAACGATTGGCGTAATTAATAAGCATAATGTACAAAGAGTGAGAGTGAGAGAGAGAGGAATCTAACTAATCGGAGCCGTCGCAGCAGAACTCGGTGCAGCACTCTGAGCAGGCAAGGCATGATAGAGCTGTACAGAGCTGTGTCACTGCAATCACCAATTGATCGTTCAGCTTAGAACAAATCTTTATGCAGCATGGGCAACAGCAGCAGTAGGCTATCCTGTTGCAGCAGCCAAATGCCTTGTGGTAGATTTCAAAGGTCTCGGGTTCCTTAGCCGCCTCTGCAAACCCTGTAGGGCGATTCTCCCTGGTTGCAATTACATTCCCAAATCCGTTAACCATGCTGCTGAGCACTGAAATCGACAAGTTTTCATCTGGGCCAGAATGCTTTCGAGATCCTCTCTTCTTCACCTGTCGTGTTTTGCAAAATTCATCAGATAAATAACTTCATAGTTATGGTGCCGAGACACATTTCCCTAGTTTCAGGTTGTTGGTCTTCGGTATAATGCAAACAAAAACAGAATGCTGATTGCAGACTACATTTCTGTTCTGTTACCATGGGTTTATGTAGAACTTAAAATAAAAGCAGAATAGCGACGTTGCATATCGTCTCAAATGTTGTAATCAGAAACCTAACAAGTGATGGTTTCATATTGAAACTAGTAAAGTAACCAGGTCAACAATAACAGAGATTTCTTACCCAAGATCTTCGCTACTGCTAATGCAACTTACGACTGGGAGATTTGCTGAGAGGACGTCAGTTAAGATGAGAAATGAGGCAATTTGATGAACATGATCATGTTATGTTATATTAATGAATCCGACTGACTCCTAATACTTTTCTCCATTTCTGAAAGACTGAAAACTATCCGGCGTATGGAAAATCCAGAAAAAATATGTTCTTATGATAGCAATGCATCTATTCGCTACAAAAAAAATCATGCATATTTAATAAAAGCCTAATGACCATAAACATCATACAGAGACTTTTTTATTTACAAGTTGAAACCATCCACATGCTTATTCATCTTACCGAAGGAGCATAAGGAGTCATCACCACCATTTTACCAAGTTCATTTTAAAAGACTAGGAAGTATAAAGAATAGTATGATCTATCTCATAGACACAAGCCCTTTTTATACAGGTTCAGAGGAAAAGATTTCCTCTATCAAGATTAGGTAGAATCATCTTCAAGTGGTTGGAGATAATCTTAAGGTGGTTAAAGATGTATCTTCTATCTTCTATCCATATCTTCTATCACATTTCAACTAAAGAATACATTGAAGCTTCAAATATTGTGTCCTGCCCTAATTGATGTGTGACAAAATTACTCGGAGATTAAATCGTTAATCACCTTTCTATTACCAGATCAGGTGATTTGTTATTCTGGTAAAAAAGAAACTCTGTATTTGTAATAGATATAACCATATGCCATGTGGTAGAATGCAATAGCACATCCTCCATACCTTTTTTACAGCCTCCTGTTTCTCTGTTTCAGTTTGAAGTAAGACCATACATGTATACTCCGATGGGGTGCTACTCTGTATGCTCAATTTAATCACCTACAGATTGGAGGAAATAGAAACAAGTAAAAGATCTAGCAATAATAATTTTTTCATCTGACTATTGCTGAATATTTAGATATTGTGGCAAATTTGTTCTACAAGCAGACATGGACCCAAAACTAATGCAGCCAATTAAAGAAAAATTCTGTTTGACATTTTGAAAAAACAATATTTTTGCATTAGTTTTTCAGAAAAAACTGAAAATTCTTAATATAGATGTCCTTCAAAGTACGGTAACAACAAACCTTCTGCTCAAGTTGTTTGCTCTCAGAAAACCATGCCTGAGATGTAAGAAGATCAATATGCTGCTTAGCAAAAACCTGTAGAAAATGTGACTTTAGAAATGAAAAACATTTTAAATTCACTATTTGTTTTCACTGGCATGCATAACTCAGCTAATCGCCATCTGAATAAAAAGGCAAATCCACAGGCACATATATATATATATATATCTAGCAAATAAACAAACAAGCCTTGTAACATAAGAATCTGTCCTAGCTTTCCATTTTCTTAATAATGTTGATGATGATGATGATGGTTTTGTCATGGATACCAAGTCAGTGCTCCTCAAAATTATGAAAGGTCAAACGGCATGTAAGAATATAGACCAGAGCACAATCTGGATACCACATTAGTCATCAGAGTTATATATCTATTTTTGAAAAAAAAAAAAAGAGAGAATAATGACTATAAAACACTAATAGCATAGGTAAATTTACAAATTCAACATAGAAAATAGTTGCAGTGCTTTATAGTCATGTTTTTCTCTAACTTCAAAGAATAAAACATGTTCCAGTTAGTTTTCGTTCTAAAACATAAAACCAGTGCTTACAACTGGGTGTGTATTGCAATGTATACTTTTTAAAACTTCAAAATGTAAGCTCTGCTAGATAACAAAATTAACAAAAATAGGTTAATAGTTGGCAGCAACTATGTCACAATGTCACAATCTTAAAGGAGATGCATTTTCTTTCCAAATCCACATGAAAGCAAAATGATGCTGGTCAAAACCTTTCGAAACTTTCTAAAATGTCAACCCAGGAGAAACAGTATATAGGGTCTCCAAGTCTTTAATATGAACATCTGAACTTCAAATTGACAAGAATCATGTTAAACATGACCCAGCCCTTCCTTTCAAGATACCCTGGCACGTAAATGGGAATGTGCTAGCACAGTATGGTAAAGTGTCATAACACGTCAGCTGAGCACTAGTAGAGTCCCAGAACAATATGATAATCCTAGAGTTTGATTTTTCTTTTGTAAAATAATCTATATATATTGATTTCCTAATATGACAACTCATGGTAAAATTCCATGATTTCATGCACAAAAATAATATATCAAGAACCTCTTGCTCCCTCACTGCTATAGAATTGGGCCAGCATGGCAAATTGCATATATTGTTGGGTTCTGCCAGCATGGGCATCATGTGGTAGCACTCCAACCAGGAGCCGACTAAGCATACCGCAGCAGGAAATTCAAGGAGTCATGTACACCATACTTAATCTTTGGTAATAAAACATATATTAGATACAAATATGCCATAAATGTTAATATAACAAAAAAATTAAAGGCAATGGATTGCGAAAAATAGGCATCTTACTTTCTCAAGAGATAAATCTTTTGTGTCTTGCACCTTCAAGTCAATATCAGCATAACTCATGTCAGCCAAGATTCCCTTAGCTTTAAGGGTCTCTGGAAACTTGTCATAACACCTACCTGATATAATCAATGGACTTTGAGCAGAAAGATCTGGAATATGTATAGGATATGCCTGAAAGGAAAGCGAGCAAGTTTTAAGGTGATTTTGTCAGAGAAATATGGCACAAGAAAAAAATGCAAGTGAATCATAAAATCGATTGATGATGAAATAAAACCTAGATGAATTTTATAAAGCAAAAACTTAATATCATCCAAATCATGCAAATTTGCAAGTATCAAGGATATCAAATGTAATTTAAGCCAAAAACCTCAGTCAATTGATCTTTTTACTACATAGATTGCAAGACAGTTTTTTCAATAGACAGTTACATTAGAGGACTGACATGAAGCAGTTCTATCAAAAGTTATTGAGTAAAAGAACTAAAGAAAATTCTTGTGAATTAAGGTCAGTAAATAGAGGAGGGTTATGCTGGGCATTGCAGATAACCATCATTAGATGATATTACAGTTGGACAGCTCATATTTCTGCTTTCTGTTACAATCTAAGTTCCAATCTTTTCATGCCTAGAACCATCTCTCATTATGACAGACCGTCAATAAAATAGTTAGTAATAAGTAATAACAATCTTTCCAGGTAATGCGTCTTTGTAACATGGATGACCCCTGAAATGCTTATTTAGATTTTGGAAGAGTAGAGAAAAGATATAATATGGATATCCTCACACTACAAAACCAGAAAGGCAACCTCTTAAGTTCTGAAGCAGCATTCATCATTGGAAATGATAGGCAACAGTCATGAGATATCACCTCCGTATGCACGCATGATTATAAGAGAAGGTATGGCCTAGAGCATGAAAGAGTCACAAAGGGGCAGTGCTTTTTTGTTTTGAAAAACATATGGTAGGGCAGTTGCACATTGTATTGCACTCTAATTACCAGTTAGGATTCACAAATTCCAAAACATACCTCAAATTCATCAATATCACTGAAGAAGTCAACAGTGATATTTGCAAGGATGGTGGACGAAGCTCTACGAAACCATCTTAGCATATGCTTTCCGATCACATCTAGATAGAAATATAAGGCGCAATTAGCTCCACAGGCTCAAATTGGAGACTGTTAGTACTCATGTCATCAGAGAAATTTAACTAAATATACAACAATGATGCCCCTAGAAAGCTAAATCCTGATGTCCTAACACATTACTTTTATATATGGATGAGACTAACACATTACTGTTATGAACAATTGAAGTAGAGCTAATTGTTATAAGTTAAATTCCGTCCTGTGATTTATAGCATGTTTCCAGACAATTACCAGAAAAATGAGAGCTGCATGCGAGATGTAATTTCGAGCAGCCACTTCCTTAAAACTGAAAAATGCAACCTACCTGAATCATATGCAGCATCATACTGCCCCTTTCCTATTGATGCCAACATTTTCAAGAAGTAATGGTTGCAATAAGTACCTAACAAAAGTTTCCATTATAAGAAAACAAGAAAATCTACATTAGTACAGAGCAATGACCTTAATGATCTTCATAAATTGATGATTATAACAAATAAAATGGAAAATTAAACAATGCATGGTATTGGTGTACACTTTACAGTGATCAACAAGTTAACCAAGGCTTAAAAAGAATCGGCCTCAAGAGTGCAGAGGGGCAAAATAGCATAGAAACCATGATCTATTATTCACTACATTATAAATTTATCAAAAAAGTAAGGATTGCACTATGATCAATTGAAAAGTTTAAGAACATATGAACCATCTTGTAATATTCGAATTTCAAGTATAAAGAAATCATGTTCTGGCTGCCGTTTAGTATTCTGAATAACAATATTCCAATGAAGTTGCAACTTCCAATGATCACTTCTGAATATATGTTTGCAAGAAATAGACTTCACAATACATAGAATTGGTTATGACAATGAAAGTAATCATCAAGAAGAAAAGAGAAAATTTGTTTGTCAACCATTTCAGTTACACCGAAAGTACATAAAAAGCAAATTGTCAACCAATTGAAACAGAGCAAGCCAATCTGAGGAATATTTAACCACCATTTGTGATTTAGTAATTTTGATGATACAAATCCACTAGGTAATAGCAGTTGAAAATTCCATTAGAAACAACTTATAAAGGAGAGTATTCATGTCCACTAGAATGGACCATTACCTATACCAAAAGTTGAAATTCGAGGAGCAATGGAGTCCTTATTTGCCAGATGTGTTCTAACAGTATGATATATGTTGCGCTCGTCCTCAACAGCTCCATCAGTTACAAGAAAAATTTGAGGAATTGAATTTTTCATACTTGATAGTAAACGTATTGCCTATGAGAAATTGAGAATAGGATTAGGCAAAAAAACAATCAATATGCAGAAACTCATCCTGCTGCTGTCAACATGAATTTGAAAGACAACCACCAAATAGTAATACATAGAAACTTATAAGAAGTTACCTCATTTAAGGGGCGCATAATGTCTGTCCCACCCTCAGCAACAAAAATTTTGCTCATCCAATTAATAGCATTTTCTACCACGTCCTCAGTTGCAGGCTCCATACAGGATGAGAATGAGTGCAACTCATCATTAAAAGCTATTATATCAAAGTAGTCTCCTGGTCTAAGCTCCAAAAGTGATGTAGATAATGCACTCTTAACATTCTCAATAGGTTTCCCTTGCATGCTTCCACTTATGTCAACAACAAAGACAACTTCATTTTTGAAAACCTACGGCATTAGACCAGCAGCTAGAGATTTTACACACTGAATTGAATTGTTTTCATAAAATATGTGAAAACTTGGTTAAAATATTTACATGTATCTTAAATTTTGAAACATATTCTACCATGTACAAGTAACACGTACTACCTACGAAGAACATATTGAGAGCAAATCAATGAATGCGAAGGAACTCATGTTGGACATTCTTAGATGGACCTCTCATTGGGTCAAGTTTGGACAATGGAAGCTTGATGTCTATACACAAGTATCACAGACAATGATAAATGAGATGCCATTTATGCACAATAGGCAAGAGGGCTATAATCCAACACTCCTGGCAACAGAGTTGGATGGTCACAGTCACTATCTGATATAATTAGTTGATCAGAAGTTCTTTAAATCAAGATTTTGATACTTGACAACAACAAAAAATATCATAATGATGATGTCATCAGGAAAACAAGAATTTTCTTTTAAAGTTCTAGTTCAATCTGAACTGCAAGATAATAACAATTTTCAACGGAAAACCTCAAATACAATTGTTTCTCATGCCTTTTTTTACTTCATCATAGCCAAAAGGCACTTAATGTATATTAAATATTTTTATACAAATTGCAAAATAGATATGTTGAGTTCAATCTTTTATTGTTGCTCATTGAAAAAAGTGACATGTTAGGCTGCCAAGCATATGGAGCAAGGAGCTTTTGCTTTATTTGAGAATAAGAGTGTTGGCAAGTTGTGCAGAGAGAACTACCTTTCTTTTCCGGTTACTTCCCGGAAAAAGATAAAGGCTGAACATATCTCTTTCATCACCATCATTTGTTGTCGCATATTTTAAGAGTATGCCACCAAACAAATCATTTGAATAAATCTGTAGACGATAGAAGTGGCAAGAAATATAAGATTCATAACAAAAACACAACAAAATTGAAAAATGTTCTTTTCTTACCCAACAAGTTAAATGGGCAAACAGCAAATAACAGCTACACATTAATGTAGTACTCTCTCAGCAAACTCATTTCCGTGAAGCTAGGTCCATCCTTCTAATGCTATGTATTCTAAAGAACTAAATGAACAATCGAGCATACTTCTCTTTTCTTACCTAACAAGTTCAGTGGGCAAACAGCAAATAACAACTACAAATCAATGTAGTAAGTACTCTCTCAATAAATCCATTAGTGTGAAGCTAAGTCCATCCTTCTATCTGAATAATTACATGTATCATTAAGCATAGTTCTCAAGAAGAGTTAGCTTAGCACTGCGCACACATGTTATACTACATTATTACCTCTAGCCTCTACAAATCACTTGCTTTATTAATTTCCTTTACACTAATCATATTTGGATGCAGTTTAAAACATTCAAGTTCATCCACTAATTTGGTTAAGCATTTAACTGGCACTATTATTTACTTGGTTGTCTGATCACTGGTCCAAGTCTATATCATAGTATCATTTACTTTAGACCCCAGATTATCCAAACAAAAAAGGACATGATCCCAATTATTACTCCATGAGTTTTCAATGGTAAAACTACAATATACGGAGTAAGCAACAAATTGTACAAACACAAGGAATATAGTGTGTCAATAAATATATTGACAAATGAATATAAAATAAAAAAAAGACAGGTTCACGTGACAATAACACAGATCTTATTAATTAGTATCCTAAGCTAAATCTAGAAAACATAAGCCTTACCACCAAGTATAACTGCATTCCAACTTTTAATTGGCACGGTGTCCTGCTCTTTGTGCTGCTTTTTAGTAAAAACAACATAACTAAAGGAACTCATGGGAGCAATGACTTGTATCTCAATTTTCAGCTTGATATAATAAGTTCGAAAAAGATAGTATAACTGTCTTCAGGTGAAAATAACACAGATCTTATTAATTAGTATCCTAAGCTAAATCTAGAAAACATAAGCCTTACCACCGAGTATAACTGTATTCCAACTTTTAATTGGCACGATGTCCTGCTCTTTATGCTGCTTTTTAGTAAAAAGAATCATAACTAAAGGAACTCATGGGAGCAATGACTTGTCTCTCGATTTTCAGCTTGATATAATAAGTTAGAAGACAGCAGATAGCTTGAAAGATGAAAGTTCAAAGTTCTACGAAACGAAACACACTAGAAAGCTGGAACTTACACTAAATGAAAATTCAAAATCTTTATTTGACCAACTTTCAACATCAGCTTCATACAAAAAAGTCAACTTCCCCGCTTGGCGATTTTTTTCCTGGAAATAGAATAAGGATATAAAATTAACTGATCTGATCATTTTCATGTGCTTTATGCTTTACATGAAAACTAATATACCACATATTATCACCTTCAGAGGATGGCTCGTTGTGTGTAACATTATCTCCTTTCCAGTACCAGGATTCACATTCAAGTAAATCTTTTCCTTCTTTAAGAAAATCTTTGCAAATGGAGTGATATAATTTGGAAAATTGAAAGGTACAGTAACAAAGAACTGGCCATCCTTATAAATTAACTTCTGAGACCATCTAACTCTGATGGAAATGTCCACTCCACCATTAACCTTGAAAAAAGAAGATAAAGCAAACGGTGACAACATGTGACGTTGACTATTAACTTTTAGAAAGAGAGCATGATATCATTTACAGACCATAAAGCATGGCTAAATCACCTGGGGAATTGTTAAGAAAAACATCTGGGGCTTTAGGAAGCCACCACCTTCACTTTTCGCTGTGTTCTCCAGGTTGTGATCTTCTAGTTCAATCACCTGGGTATAGTACGATCTTCCACCAACCTCAACCTCAACACCTAGAATTGAACCCTGTTAGCCAAACCATACTTAGGTTGAGAAGAAAGCAAATACTAAGAAAGGAGTTTGCAGGGTAAAAAAGCCATTGACTAGAAGAAGGCATGAATTTCACATGGATCTTGTCAACATTTCATATAAGACAATTCGGAGTAGATATATACTTATATATAATCCACCATCTAATCACTAGAAGAAAGAACATTGCCATCATTTAATCTATTCATTGCTGATGATATTGTGATTTCCTATGATATGTGTTACGAGTATAGAAACCTATGCAGAGGAGTCTCCCAATAATGGCAAAGATAAATTTAAGACTTCCTTGGCTAACCATTGGTTTGTGTCCTTTTCTGCCAAATCCCAATATGTGTGATCTATTTAGTCCCATAAGATATCTTAAATCACCTATAATAGCTATTACTCTAAGATCAAACAATTCAAAAAAGTCAAACATCTGACAATAACTATGATAATCTTGAGCGCTCCTAAACTGCACTTCATTTATGAAAGTAAAATCGAATTTAAATAGCTTTATATGTCAGCTCTGGGCTAAGTTTGGCACTTGAAAAATATTTCCCAGAAACCATTTTTCTAGGAGAATTCAGATACGACCACATAAAACATGTATTAAGAAATGGTTCAACTTGTTGGTTTTCTCAGAGCTTACGTTACCATTCCAAAGACTACAAAAGGCATAATCATCAGTTTTCCTGTCAATTCATTGTATTCCTGGTATTATTTTGCACATTCATGAAGTAGCAGACGTAAAATTTTCAAGCCTAATTCTCACCAGCCCATCAACCTAGCTGACAATGTAATAGCACCTAATACAACAAACCAGGAATCATGAAACGCTATTCCTGCCGGTGAGGCAGTTTTTGGAGTTTCAAGACTTTAATTAAACTGCAGAGCAAGCTAATTTTCATCAACCAAGCTGTTACTCCAAAGAATTTATATTTCTGGTCTATATTGTCAAGAAACTCGAACAAAACTTAATGAGATCGCTGTTTTGGAGAGCAATTGTATACCGTAGCATTTACAACTCATCATTCACAGAATAATTTCTCTCTTCCTAATATGAATTTCAACAAAGACATACCGGCATTGCCACTTGAGCGACGGCTTCGATGGAATCACAGATTAGAAAAAGGAATCACAGGCCAAGTCAAGCTAAACCAAATCTCCTCACCTGCTCGCCGAAAGGAACCACCAGCCGGCAGTCGCAGCTCTTGTGCCGCATCACGCAGTGGACCCTCCACCGGCCGCGGACGGCGACGAAGGCCGTGTCAAGGAGGCAGTCCACCTCCAGCCCGATCTCCCCCATTTGGAGCGGGATCAGCGCCGGCGGGTTGCACCGCCCGTGCACGTGCGGCTGGTAGCTGGGTATGTCCGGGTTGTCGACGATCGCCGGGTCGGAGATCACGGCGTACACCATCGGCGCCCCGGGAAGGAGCGACTCCGGTGTCCGCTCCATTCTGGCAGCCGGAACCGGTGGCGCGGCTAACTGCCGGTCCTTCCCGGGGTAGACTCGCTTCGCCAGCTTCAGCCCGTCCTCGACGGCCCTCGCGAACTCCTCGTCCTCGGCCATGTCCGCCCGATCTCGATCCGAAGGTCCAGATCCCACGAAGACGAAGCCCCCCAACGCACAGAGAGAGAGAGAGAGAGAGACCACCTAAAAGCCTCCGAAGCAGAGAGAACAAGAGAATGAAGCGACGGAGAAGGAGAGGAAAAGAACGGGAATCGCTTCCGACACGACACGCCGTTAAAGATTAATTACTAATTATTTAAATTTTTATTTATCAGATGGTGTAATAAATCCAGGTATCGGTAGGAACCTATGACCGCAGAGCGGCGGGACGGGAATCGAGCCATAACTGTCGCGCTGGAGGTAAGCGGTAAGTAACTATCGGTGACGTTTCGTCTTTCCAAGAAAAATTTTTCTGGGTTACCCGCGACTCTCTCGCGTTACCGAGCGGTGAAGCAAATTGGTCCAGCTGGGTCCCACGCGTGAGATATGTCTTTTACGATGCTGCTCCAACGTTCGGAAACAAGGGAGACACGGAAGTGGGCGGGGAACGGCGGATGGGTGGGACCCAAGAAGGAGACGCGTGGGAAACAGAAAGGGCACGTGTCGCGTGTTGGTTTGGAATTACTGATTTACCCTTATCGGTGTTGGTGATGCCAATTGGACCGGATGATCGATCGGAAATCGGTTCATTAATCGATCTCACCGATCGGCTATATTAAAAAAAGGAAATGAATTGATTGAGTCGATCTCGATCTCGATCTGTTTTTGGATAACTTGCATGAATTGATGGTGTCAAATAAAATTGATTTAGTTTTATAATGCCCTTAAGATTATTTAACGTATATTTATTTTATTATTTATTTTAAAAGAATATTTATGTTAATTTTAAATTAGAGTTAACATGAGAAGAAATTAATATTTTCTCATCCACTCGTTTCTCACTTATCATCCACACCTTTTCATCTCTCTCTCTCTCTCTCTCTTTTTTTTCTTTTGACTATTTCTCTATTCTACATATTAATTTGGTTTCCAATTCTTTCTATATTCAACTCTTGTTTCCTTAGTTATATTTATTCTGAAGGTTTTTTTTTATCTTATCATATTTTCTCATGCTTAATTATATGTACATTGATTCCATTTGAATTACGTGATACATGTAATTTATATCTAGGCAATTTTTCTTAAAAACCATCAAGCTTTCACTTTTCTCTACAAAATATCTCTTTTTGTTTTATTTTAATAAAATATTTAATAATTTTCCTAATTCAAGACTATATTCGACGGCATATGATGTTGTCTTTCCTATGGTCATAGAGGAGATTACATTCTCATCGTCGATAGTGTAATAATGATCCTTCTTAGGGGGTATGCATTGTATATCAATGTAGAGGAGGGAGCAAATCATGACGTGAGTGAGCAAGAGAATGAGAGCAATGAAGATAGGGCGACATCAGAGAGGAGGAAGTCATCCTTATTGTGAGAAGAGATGACTGGCTAGACAAAGATAATATGGAATGAGCTAAGGAGGTAGATGATGAGATGATAAGATTGATTATGACGAAGATCTCGGATATACCAAGGTAAAGCGATATGCAAAATTGTTTATTCTCCATAATTGAAAAAAAATAGGATATCAGATGCCTAGACCCAAACAATAAGGGCTATAGATGGGTGATAGACTCTTCGAATATGAGAGGGTGAGGGGGTGAAATCACCAACACACCTCTACGCTCATCAATAATAAGCACGTAGAGAAAATAGAGGAGAGGATGAGAGAAGAGATAAAGATAATATTATCTTTAAAAAAAATAAGATACTAAAATAAAAAAAATTAAAACTTATGATAAATGATGGGGGTAGATGCATCATAGAAATGATTGAACCGTTGGCACAAACGGTATAAGATTAAACATTGGATGGGTTTCGGTTTTGAAGTAGAAACTTCTGACCGTTGCTTGCCAAAAAAAAGGGGCAAGCAAGTGGGGGCCAACAATGGTTGGCGCAGAGGAGGGGATAACATGAAAGGGACATACATGATGTGATGGGATCCCCGATATCTTCAGCTTTCTTATTGTTGGTCGCAAGAACAAGCGGGGCTCCCACGCGTGTTAACCCCACGTTCCACACTTCTTTGGGATATGTTACTCTAGTTGATCGTGCCCTATTGAAACGTGAATTAATCGTGCATGATTTCAAATAAAAGTTGGACACTATTTTTATATTCAATTATAATATATCATTTTAAAAATATAGAACAATAGTTGAACTACATTGATAATTTCTAAAATAATCTTTATTATGTAGACTTTAAATATTTCCTTGAAAAATATCAGCCATAGTGTATGCGACTTTGTCGGTCCTCCTTTTCCTAATTCACAATATTTTTCTTAAATTAATTAATACATAATTATTTATTATTTTAACCAACAAAAAACCAAGATCGAGTCCTCAAAAATAAAATGTTTAACATTAAGTTTTTTTTTTTTCAAAGTATGTCAAGGTTGAAAAATTCTCCCAAAGTATCCTAGCTATAAGAAAAGATCATTTTATCTTATAACTTAAAAAAAAATTATTGTAGCCTCAACTTTTATTGTGCTTGGCCGCTTAGTCTTGATGCGAAGGTGTAAATGGTTAAGGGAGGAGGAGAGAATGGTCGACATAACCATCTCGTATGTGAAGGCAATGAATGATAATAAGGAGAGAGAAGGGGGTGACTAACATCTTCACAGAGTATAGGTAGGCTAAAGAATGAGAGGGACATTGCTCATCAACTAATGCAAGGAGACACCACAACTAAGAGAGAGGAGAGTGGCCGACGAGGGACACAGTCGATGATGACGGGCGGAGCTACTAGGCACGATGTGATGACGGACAAGACAAAAACGTGATGGTGGGTAAAAAAATAAAATTATTTTTTTAATTTTTAAAATATATATTCTACGAAAAATTTTCAGATTTATTCAGTTCTTTCTCCTCATGCGCTCTCGGATCCCTCAAGATAAGATAAAACGCTACTCCGACCCCCATCATCCGATCAAAGAGAACATAGCGACCACGATCGTCATCTCATCATCTTCTCCTTCGATCGCCGTCGTACCAGGTCGATATAGCCCTGCGAATGCCCACCCCCAAGCAACCCGCTTCAGCAGTTCTTCCGATCGGTTGGTACACTTCTGCGTTGTTTCTAGGGTTTCGATCTCGGTTCCTTTTCTCAGGGAGACAAATCTTGACGCGTGATTCCGGCGATTGGGACAGATTAAGTTTGTACAGTTTTGAAGACCTCCGCTACATGTGTGGGAGGATTTCGGTTTGATTTGCCACATTGGTGAGCTTTCCTAAACGAATCATTTCTTCTTTTTTTTTTTTTTGGTGTTATTGACTAAATGTTAGATCAAATAGATATCATGCATCTGTTTACTCATTAGAAAGTATAATCCTGGAAATTTGCTGATTCTATCTCTTGTGGTGAATGGTTGTTATAGTTGATGTTACATATGATGTTGTCGAATAGCGTAACTGTGTGCTTATGAATCTGTAGTACAATGTAACAATTGGACCACACTTTTGCTGCAACAACATCCATAGGTAACTACTTAACCTCACTAATATGAGTAAATAGTGGACACCATCTTTGCTGTCAGTGACTTTGAATTAATCGGAGTGGCTATTAGCCACATCTGTTTTATGTCAACAACTTCCAATTTATAGATTTAGTTTTCATAAGGCGAAGTGCCAAACGTATATATATCACAGTTTTAGGATCAAATGTTGTATGCTATGGATGACTTATAGTTGGATTTTTTAGTGAGACTATGGAAAAATTCATGGGAAATTTAGTATAGCACGTAAGAATATTGGGAGGCAAATAATATGAGGTTGATGTCGGAAATTTTTGTATGCTGTGGCCTACTTCTCTACCCATCATTATGAACATATGGAAGAATCTATCTGTAGATAACATATGCAAGATACATCAAGTTGTGTGGATGAAGTAACAGATGATGCTTAATGATATTGTATGAATCTTTTTTACATATTGGTATTTGAGCAGAACCTTATTGCATAAGCAAATTGCAAAATACTTGGTTATGAAGAAGATGCAATCGTATGAGATCAAAATTTGGATGATACGCAAGATGAAGAAAATATGGCTTGAATCTAAAGTGTTTAAGCTCAGCAAATAGCATCTGAGAGGAGGCCAAGTTATTACTTGTATGGATTCTTCTGGTGTAGGATTAGTATAGGCAGGAGGGATATTGATATGACTGATGAGAGGTGCATTAGAGCACTAAAGAATGGATGAAGTTATACTTAAACCTCTGCTTGTTTGAGATTGTATTGCATGGCTATTACGATAACATGATATTTTCTCTCTTCTACTACTATCTATTTTTAAATGTTAATGTATGACACGAGAGTAACTAAGTTATTCAAATCAGATCATATGAAAATTGTTGATCCTATGATAATAATCCGTACAGTCTACTCAAAAATAATAACTCATAAGCATATACTTTTGACAAAGTTAAAACTATTTAAAGATGTATTTCTTCATAATCAAAGAATGCATTAAAGGGGTTAGTCAGCAGATATAAAGCATTTAATGTCAAAATTTCCTATACATACATGATGGGTTGTTTCATGCACTAGTAGTTTGTTGTTTTAGGATTGGAAAAAAAACTTTTGATAGCTGATTGTATTTGAAGAAGCTCTTTGAAGTATCTAAAATTCTCTCTCTCTTAGATACATCTTTAAATGGTGAGTCTTTTGATTTAGTTATATATGATTGTCTAATTTTCTTGAGGTAATGAATTTTTGTATCATCTTGCGATTTTAAATTTGATGAGGAGCTATTTTTATCCATTTTACGTAAATTTGAATCCGTGTTGATCCTTTTCTACAAATCTACTTTCAGCTTTCCCCATTTCTTTTCTAATTTCGTTCCTCTTTCTTTATTTTTGATATTAATGTGTACAAAAATCAAGAGGAGTTAACATGGTTTCTCTAGCTAATAATCACCTGAACATGCAGCCCCCAACTATATATGTCCAAATTAAAAAAAACAAAGATAATTCTCAATAAGTGTTGATAAACAGAATACAAAATTATGTGAGGTTATTGTACCTATCCTTTTGGGTGTTGGATATATGTTATGTTTATCTTCCTCTGCAAGGTCATATGTATCTTCTTTCCCTTCAAGATTGCTGAGATGCAATGATGTTTTGGCAATATGGACATGAGATGCTTGTGGATGTCCTTAGCTTAGTGTGGTATGCCATCGTCACCAGCTTATTCTGCGATAGTTATAGATTCGTCAATGTTAAATTCACGTAAATATGGTTTCAGCGGTTGATGTGATGTTAAGGTTGTTAATGCACCTCAAAAGTGCTGTTGTTGTTTAGTGCCACCGTTTCAGTAAATGGTGACCGGTGCTTGATGAATAGATATTGTCCATTCATCCACGGACAGGAAGACGCTTTTTTTTGAGTTAAAAGGAAAAGGACTCGTGTGAGTCCTGCAATTTATATATATATATATATATATATGTATGGGTTGGGCGTGGGGATGGATGAGCATTGGGATACAGACATTGACGAGATGAGAGTGAGTCTACGGAACCACAGGCAAATGACGTGGGTCAATTGGAGGATGTGGCAGTCTCCGAGTGGATGGTCGTTCGGGGACGCCTGTCGTGGCCTACCAGTGGGGCATGACGTCCAACCAACAGACGAAGACTCCAGAAGAAATTGAGATAGATTGGCAGGCAGCTGGCATCAATCTTATTATATAAATTAGGCATATCAGAGGAGGAGGGTAGATTCTACCCACACCCTCTACCTTCGTCACGATTGATCCACAGGTTTCGACGCCCGGGCCCTCCTTGCCTCGTCATCACCTCCAATGAGGATTCAGGTTGGTGATTTGAATTAGGCGTCATTAAGTAATTGCCATCGATGGCAGCTACCGCCAATTATGCCAGGCACCACCCACCCACCCACCTCGTCCTTCCTTCCTCCCCCCAATTATTGGTGCGGGATCCACCATCGCCCCTCCAATAAAAAACCAATACCAGTCGGACCAGCGGCGGCCGCAACGGCAACAGCGGGGAAGAGGCAAAAGAGAAGAAGAAGAAGAAGCACGGGAACCGAGAAGAAGAGTGCAGCAAGATAAGGGAGGAAGCCGTGAGGATCAAGAGGACGCAGCTTCTTTGCTTCCAGGGAAGAAAAAGTTCCATAAAGGAGGAGCAAAATTTTTATCTCCATCTTTTTGATTGAGAGATGAAGGCTTCTTCACCCAAAGAAGACAAGGAGACAACGCCGGCAGTAGCGGAAGGTGACGCAGAAGAGAAGGAATCCCCAATCTTTGGCGCTGTTGTTGAGTCGGAGAGGTAGCCGTCTGTACATCCACTCCCATCTCATCTCCATCACTGCCCCCCCCCACCACCATCCCCCCACCCCACAAATCGGTAGATCGAGAGAGATATAGAGCGAGCGATACATCGCTCCTTTTTTGTTTCAAGCCGTCCAAGGTTTCTTTTGCCCTTGCTTTTAGATCTCCAGATTCGTTCTTTGTCATGTCGCCGACGGTGATTAGCGTGGCGGACTCTGTAGCGGCGGTGACGGCGGAGGTGGAGTTCGCGGCCTGCGACTGCTGCGGTCTCACCGAGGAGTGCACGCCGGCGTACATCGCCAGGGTCCGGGAGCGGCACGGTGGGCGTTGGATCTGCGGCCTCTGCGCTGAGGCCGTCAAGGACGAGATATGCCGCTCCGGCCTCCTGCTCTCTCCGGAGGAAGCCGTGGGCCGCCACGCCAGCTTCTGCCGGAGCTTTCGTACGTCGGCCTCGTCCGAACCGTCTGTGGATCCGGCCGAGCGGCTGATTGCCGCCGTCAGGCAGCTCTTCCGGCGGAGCCTCGACTCCCCTCGAGCGGTCCGGTCAACCCCGAGTAGCCCCCGGTCCAATGGGGATGCCGGGTCCCGGTCCGCGCTGGGCCGGACCGGCAGTGGCTTCCCCACACTACTTGGCTGAGAAGCATACAAGAGAAATCATATGATATAGAATGGCAAGAAAAGAAAAGAAATAGAGAGAAAAAATGGAGTCTGCTTTTTCTCATAAAAAGAAAAATCACTGCCCAAACTCCAGCCTTTGATGCATGCATCGTTCTGTATCAGGCAATATTTCACATCAAGTTTCTTCCTACTTGTCATCATCCGAGTGGTAAGGGCAAAAAAAAAAAAATCATTAGAAATTGGAAGAAGAATTCCATTTTCTAAATGTTGAAGAAATTTGAGGGGTTTTATGTGAATACTTAATGTCTAGCATTGATTTCTGACTCGAAACTTATTTTTCACAGGGATTGAGAAGCCGAAAGTGATATCTCCCTCCTATCGTTCTCTAAATCTTTGGGTTTGCCAAACTATCTCAGTAAGTGTCCTCATGTGTCGTGAGCATGAATCATTGTTTTATTACTGTACTTGTTACTCGATCTGCTTACAAGTCTTCAAATAAGCAATGGCTGGAACACCTCACAACCACAGCATCTATATTTATCTGTTATTCTCAACAATGGTGTCAAGTTCTTGGCATTGCAAAGGTCACTCTGACAATAAAACTATTAGAGAAGTGTATTCATTTTGGGTGAGTTGTACTCTGTTTCATATCGAGCACTCATACTATCACTACAAAAAAAAGATATTTAGCTATGACTCTGCTTTTTCTTAACACTTCTTTCACGATACATGCTAGGAGACTATAGGCGAGAGACATTCTTGTGGTTTTGATACATCAGATACAGACAGTTGATCTAAATACTGTTCAGTTTAGTGTGGAAATGCTGCTGGCTTTTATCTGGAGATGGAGAAAAAAAAAAAAAAAACTTCTGATGGCCTTTTACTTTAGATGTTGGTCCACCTAACCTAACCTGACCTAACCATATTTATTACCAACGTATGTCTTCATTAGTGCTCTTGTATATTCGCTCATCATTGCTGGTGTTCTATTGGCAGTAAGGTAATTATGGCATATACTCTTTTAAATTCCGTCTCTCCAAGTTCTCATTGTCAGCTTCCACTCATCAATGTCGTCATTCTAATCACAAGAAAATACATCATGGGTCATATTCTTTTAAATTATGTTTGTTGATTACTTGGTGGCAGCTTGATCTTCTAAAATTCATTTCAATAACTCTCTCCATCTCTTTTCCTGCCTTGTAATTTATTTATTGGGTATGTATTGTTTCTCTCAATTATCCATGCAACCATCTTTGTTAGGGTGTGTCATTGTCTTGTTAGAAAACAATGATATTGAAGGATGTCTTCCTTAAACTCTATTTAAGACAATATCTCTAGTTAAATAGAAAACAAAACCTACAGTATTGCAGTTTGGAGTTGTGATAAGATATTTGGTTGGCAGGTCATCCAGAAAACAAAATTCTTCTGGAGATGACCCTTCATGAGCTTTCTTGGACTCATGAGCATCAACTAACTAAAAATAGTGGAAGGATTGTGGAGAATCCTTTGGCCTAATTAATTGTTGGGCAAGAACAGAGTAGCATAAAACAAGCACCATGTTTACTTGCATATTTGCAGATGCTTCTGATCTTATTATACTAGCTAGCAAGATAATTAATTTGCTAGAGCATTTAGAATGTTAACCACTGCTGAGCTAGCAAGATAATTAATTTGCTAGAGCATTTAGAATGTTAACCAGTGATAATATACTTATCAGAAGGGAGTGGAACACTATAACATCATTTTGTTTACAAATCTGACTTCAATGTGCACCAACTTCCATGACATTATATGTGCATAAGATATAGATTTAACTAGAAATGCATTTTCCATGTATTTTTAAACTGTCTTTTGCCTTGGCTTTGTTATCTCTGTTGAGCAAGATTATCCAGAAACTTATTCCAAATAAATTGGAAAGTCAGGTGATGACTGACTTTGTGATGTGATTTTTTATACCATTAGCTCGTTCGATAATTATGTTCAGATAAACCCATGAAATGAATTATCCCATGTAAAGAGAGAGTTGGAAGCCAGCGACAAACAACCCATTGTTTAAAGCTTCTTTCCACATAAGAAACATTTCTGCATCCGCATCAAAGACTTTGGTCTCCACAGATGTCACATACAAAAGAGCTATGAGACAGACACTTCATTCCGCCTCAGCAGCACCAGAGACAAAACCCCCAACTTCACAGGCCAAGGTTGCTCCCAGGAAACCACAACACCAGGAAAGGTCATCCATCCTGGAAGGAACAAATCTAAGCCACTATTTTATTATTGGAAGGAACAAACCAAGCCCACTGGTTTCAGAAGCAACCAATTGCCCCTTGGGTTCAACAAGAGCTCATCAAAGCGGCAGATAGATATCCCCAACTCTCTCATACCCCAATCCAAAAATGAAAAAGGACAACAATTTGATGCCCCCACATTGATCAAACATCTTCTCCTGCATCATCACTGGAGTTGAAACCTCCAGTTCCTTGCTTATTAATCTATTTCAGAGCCCTAAGCTTTTTTCTTTTTTTTTTTAATCTTTGTCCTCAGAGTGTGGCAGACATCTAAGTTTCTAGTGCTAAGAATCTAAGAGAGGTTTGACAACATTTTCTAGCTCAAAAAGTTGGGAGGAGGAAAGTAATTAATCAACATCAGAAAATTCAGTAATGGCACTGAAAAAACTCGAGCATTCACTCAACTAACAGTAACTAATTTATATACAGTAAACTTGTAGAGAGAGAAGAGGGTAGGCAGGCAAAGATTTCCCCCTTCCCAAGTGTACCTCAAAAAGAGCCGTCTTTGGCTGAAAGCCTCTTCAACAACTCATAGGTGGTGATCATGGTGGTGGCCGACAGCGACGTGGAAGCCCACCTCGGCCCTAGCCCTCGGTAGCACGCCCTCCAACCCCCTTCCCTTAGAAGGCTCCTCACTGCTCTACCGATCGTCATCCTCTCGCCGCCGCCGTCGTCCAACACCTGCATCCTCGTTTTGATCGTGTCCAGCGGCATCGTCACTACCGCTGCCGCTCCCCCCGACACCGCCGCACTCGCGCCCTGCACCGCCACCACCGTCCCCTGTCCTGGCATCAACTCCCCGCCGCCACCGCCGTGCATGTGGTAGCGGACGCCACCCCAGATTAGTCTCTGAGAGAGGAAGTAGGACGTCCACCACACAACATTGGACGGGGCATGGGTGAGGATGGACATCCCGAACCCACGGTAAAGGCCGCGGAGACCGTCGGAGCAGAGGATCTTCTTGAAGGCGTCGACCCCGCCGCGGTACCTGGCGGCTGCGGCCGCCGAACCCTGCACCATCAGGCGTTGGCTGACCACGTCGATGGGGGTCCAGACCACCTGTGCGGCGACAGCCGAGCTGAGCCCCGCGGCGGCGGATGCGGCAGCCGACGCGGTGGGCTCCGGGACGCCGAGCCGGAGCGTGGCGGTGCCGACGGCGCTCTTGGTAACCTCCAGCGCGCCCATATAGAGAACCCGAGCTGGGACAGTGCCGGCGAGCGAGGTGGCGAAGCCGCGGTAGAATCCCCGGGGACCCTCGTGGCGGAGGATCGCCGCCGCCGCGCGGAGACACGGAGACGGTGTCTCCGCGACCTGGAGCCGCGTTTTGAGGACCACCGCCGGGTAAAGGGCCGCAGACACGCCGGGGAATACAGCCGCGCCCATGACGAAGAACCGCCACTTGTCGAGCATCTCCCAATCCACCTCCGCCGGCAAGTGGATCTCCGCCCCTGCCGCTCCCGCTCCTTCTTCCTCCTCCCCCCGCCCTCTCGCCGACATAAAACTCATCTTCTACTCTCGACCCCTCCACCCCTCCTCCACCGCCACTGCTAATCCTGATAATAATAATCCTAACCCTAATTACGATCTTGTGCCCACCGAACTCCGTCGGAAACCAATATATTCACAGGAGGAGGGAGAGCGGCATCTCCCCTGTGGAGTACCGGACAGCGATGTGCTTGACAGGCGATGAAGGTATCTCTATCTGTCTATGTACGAAGCTTAGGAGCGAGATATAAGAAGAGAGTGTGGTGAAGCAAAGCCAGGCGACATCAATACCGGCGATCCTTCACCCGACTATGAACCCGTCGACCCACCCGCGCGCGAATGGTTTCCGGTCGGCTGTTCATCTTTCAGAGGGGCGGTCACCGGCACGCAGCCTGACGTGGGACCATACCGGCTCGTCCATCACATGATCCGAACCACTCAACACCGGCGTCTTCCGGTGATACCCTTCAACGGAAAAGCCCATCCTTAGTGGGGCGGCGATCGACGGTGTGCGGAGTTGATCAGATTGGAAAGCAGCCGTTGGATGGGATGGACAAAAGACTCGCCCATAGACTCGAACGCATTGGACACTGGCAGTAGTCGCAGTGAGAATATGACAAAACCTGTGCACATTTATGCTCGCATTGGCACAATAATTCAAATAAAATACGTGTCCTTCAACTTTTAATATATATATATATATATATATACACACACAGTCAAATTGAGATTCTTGATTAAATAAGGCTCGATTTGTTGATTCAAATATTTCAATTTTTTTGGGGGTTAAACGTAGATAAAAATAGTTCAATTGGGGCCAGTAGATTACATTTGATTCGCCGGAAAAGAAATTGAATGCTGCTTTCAATAGTAGATTACACTTACGATGTTTATTGATTCGATTGGGATGTACCACTTGCTCTATATAATACACCTCACTAAACACTGTTTACCCTGACGAATGAAGAGCTGATCAGGGGTGAATTTTATATTAACACCTTGTATGATTATACCCAAAAATTTGATATTGACATTGACATTCTTATAATTATAAAAGTGAGATATTTAATCTCATTTATCTTAACTTGATTAGTTTTACTCATGGAAGATACGATACAACACGACATGAGTAAAATTATTGATTTTACTAATGACAAAATGATCATTTCAAGAGTTATTATCGACATCTTCACATTGATATATATGAAAGTTTGCCAATAGTTGTCATGCCCCATCCTTCTCCTCCAACAACACCTACGTCTACTAACCCTACTAATACATGTACATACTCCTATCCCCATCGACCACGCATCTGTACCGATACCCCATCTCTACCAACTTCCTCTCTTCTACGTTGTCTCATCGCCAGGCAACTACGTCAAAGGCCTTTACGGTCCACGAGAACTACACTTGCACTATTTTGGGGAAGTCATCAAGGACACATAATGTGCCATGTGCAAACCCATGACACTCATTGTGCTCCCATGCCTCGTCACGAAGGTGGACATATGCGTTAGCCACCGTGTCATAGATTAGTGTGGACCGTAATGCATTCTTTCTCTCATAGTGTCTGCCTACCATGAACACCGTCTAACACTCTTCTAACCAGTGCACGCAAATGAGGAGCACCTAGGGCTAGGCATGGGAGCCCCACGGTGCCAAATTTGGGATACCACATCATAGATGTGGACATTGTCGGTAAAGGTCGAGGAGTGGCGGTCTAATCTACTAACCACCACCAACTCCCTCCCGATGGCATCTTGCTATTGTTTATGGTACAACAATGGGCGATGGTCTTCTATAATCGCTAGTTCTATCATGGGCAATGGTTACCATGGACCGTGGGGTTGCTACATGTTATAGCGCTATGGTGGATCACCTATTGTGGTCTCTATGGGATGACCTTGTTATGGGTGGTTGTTGTTGTCGACAATAACACAACAATAAACAACAATCGCTTAGGCATCATAGAAAAGAGTTGTAGTGGAAAAGGGAAGCATCGCGCCCTGGCAATGTTCCCTATGGTAATCGCCCCAATCAATAGGCTTTGTGATCACCGATATTTAAGTTGAATCATGCCACGGTGGTTGTAAGTGCATCACGATAGGAGAGAGATGTTAGGGATAGTGCATTGTGTATGAGAGTGAAGAGAAGGTGTTTGGCCATTGCTTAGCACTAAAAAGGTGGATGTGACGATATTGGGCAGACGACGATACGCAACGGTGGTACCACAAAGAGGATGTCGTAGAAGGAGCTTGTGGAGAGTCGATAATAAGTGATAGTTTTGAGAGCTCCCCACTATTGATGAGGATAAGGCGTTGGAGGCTTTCGCTTTACTGCTTCAGACGTGAAGTGATAACGACCATTATGTAAAATACGATGGATAATGGATGATTGTGTTGTGTCATCGTAAGGTCGTCATGCCCTGTAGAGGTATCACGATGATGAATCACACTGCACTACGATGGTTGCAAGCGATGTGCAAATGATGAACAATTTCATGCTAAAATAGCCGAAAGCGACAATTAGGTAGTGAACGATCGAGCACCGGGATGACCATAGTGCCTCATTCAGGCACTATGATGGTTGAGCAGACATAAAAAAAAAGATTTTTTTTCACCTATTAAAGATTCTTTTATAATTTTAAATTCTTTTAATTCCAATAGATGCCTCTTGATGGTTTTGCTATTAAAAAATTAGATATTTTTAATATATAACTCTATAAAACTATAGTTTTGTCCTTCATATTTTTTACTTATATCCACTATTATAAAATTGACCAATTTAACATACTTTTATCAAATATTTTGATTAGATTTGTTTCTGATTGTATTTTAATTACTTGATTTGATTTTTGATTTCATCCTTAATTTTAAAATGAATAAATTTTGACTTTGGTCAACTATAATTTTAACTGACTTAATTGGGATGATATTTAGCCCAATCTAATAGCATATTTTTGGATACTCAATTAAATAAGATTGACTGATCTTATGGGATAATTTGAACATATTATTGATTGTGCTTATGCTTTTCTTACAAAGTTCGCTCTCAAATGTAGAATGATGGTGGTTACTAAGACTGGCATGTCACCTTCTCTAAGCTCATCTATCTACCTTTAGCCTTCTCATTCCAATTATTCTTAAATTTCATAATAAAATATACATTTTTTAAATTATAAAATAATATCTATTTTAACATAAAGAAGTGATTTATATTTTATCATGATTATAATTATCATATGTGTCTTTATTTATACTGATTAATATTTAACAATTTTTAGGTATTTTATTATTATTATTATTATTATTATTATATTTTTATAAAAATAAGATTAACATTTTTTATGAATATTATTTTTAACTTATATACCTAAGTTTTATCTAACTAGTGGTTGCTACAATGACTTAGGATGATAGATTTATTAGATGTAAATTATAAAAAATAAATATTTTACTATCTATATGATATTATATTTTATTTCTTATATGATTGTATTGATCTTATTACCACCAATATGGCCTAGACTAATAAACTAATAAATTATATTAGAAAATTAATTTTAAATGATATTAAAAAATAATATTTATAATGACATAGATAATTAAGAGATTTATATAATTTTAAAGAAGAATATACTTCAAATAATTATATGATGGGATAAAATTATTTTATTTTTGATATTATTATGATTTAGGATTTATACTCAAAGTAACAATACTATTCCATAAGGATACTATTATTATTTTTGGATATATCAATATTTGTATATTAAAGTCTTATTATATTTTTATGAATATCCCTATATTTATAGATTAAATTATTATAAATAGCTTGAGCATATAGAATTACACTAAGAGTTATATATTGACCTTATTTGTTGAAAGACTTGTAAATTTAACTATTGAAAGCTCTATGAGAAAATAATTAAAAGTTTAAATAACTTAATTTTAATAATTGCTAATAATATTTAGCAATATAACTAGCTTATTAAAATATTAGAGAGCTGATTTAAAATTATTGATAAGTTATTAACTAGCACTATAATGAGTTTGAGGAATTCTATGATATATTCCTGTTATAATCAATAAAATTGTATAATTTAAAGATATTGGGTATGATTGTAGATAATTCTTTTACTTATAATTTATTCTTAATTCTCTTTCTAATTTGTTTGGCTAATTTAAAATTCACTATAACATAAATAAAAGATAAATAAAATTTAAATGTGTTAACTAGTATATATGTTTAGGAAAATTGAGATTAAAATAAGAAAGACTCATAATATTTTAAGTAATACTGAAATAGTAAATAACAATAAAATGTTGAAGCATAATTTATCAAATAAATTAATTGAGTTTATAGATGCTATATAAATTTATAAAAAATTATTTACATTAAAAATGCTACTTCAAAGGTCTTGTGAAAAAGACTACAAAGTCTAGTTTTAAAGAAAAAAATGTATAAGTTGACCATTGTATGTTTAGAATCGAATGTTACGGAAGTCCCTTTTTAATAACTTGATTATGACACTTCAACCTATGTTGTTAATAATATGATATATAAATTATTTTAACTCAAAAGCCAAAAGATCATTATAGGATTACCATTACAAGGAATCATCTCAAAGCATAAGCGATAGTAGTGAATACTTATTACCTATATATAGAGATGGATCATGTGAATGTATATTATTATATTCCTATAATTCTAGGATTTTGGTTACATTATAAAAATTATTAATATTTTTTTCTTTTAATAATGATAAATTCAATATATTTATAAGTTAATTTATTATGAAATTATGTATAATAGCTTGTACAGAATTAATATGGATCTTGAGTTCGTAACTACCCTATAATCAAGTTTCTTATTTTAGCGGAGAGAGATATTTTATAACCTTTATATGTTGACATCTTAGGTATATATAAATGAAGTCTAGATATAATTATATAAAATATTAAATTTATCTCAATCCAATAGGGGTGATAAATTTTATGAAAGATATGGTGAAACTCAATTATAATTTTATTTTATGTTAGATTTCTAGAAAAAAAAAGTCGTATTCAGTATATCTTATCATGTGTGTCATAACAAAATGAGATATGATTAGGAGTATGATGAGTTATTTTTTATATTTAAAATAATATGAGGTGAAGCCTTGAGTATGTTTAACAAAGTTCTTAATAAGTCAATTTCATCAAGTCACTTGAGTTATAAATAAATGAAAAACTCAATTTAAGATATTTACATATTTAAATTATACTAGAAATATAGATATAATGCAATAAAAGAAGAGTTAAAATTAATGAAATGAACTGTCGTTACAAAAATCATTGAATTATCCAATAATTATAAAAGAGTTAGTTATAAATTAGTCTTTAAAACTAAACATAACTCAAGTGATAATATAAAATGATATAAAGATAGACTTGTGATCAAAGATTTTACCCATAAAGAAGGTAATGATTATAATAAAATATTTTTAAAAATTTTAAATAGACTTATTAAAAATTATTATGATATTACTAGCTTATTATAATTTTGAGTTGTATCAAATGAAGTTGACATAAAAATAACTTTTTCGAACAGAAATCTACATAAAAAAATTTATATATATTAACCTAAATGATTAGAAAAAAATATAAAATTTGGCTTACAAATATATGAAATCTTGTTATGACCAAGAATAAAATATAAAAAAATTATAAAATTGGTAATAAAATATCTATAAGAAACGAAAGACTATATGGTCACATATCGAAAATCAAATCAGTTTAAAATAACTATATTTTATATATTAAGTTTATAAATTATTTTGGTTATAGGAGGTTCATTTTATGATTTATGTTTACATTAATTGGAGGGATAATCTACAAGAATAATACAATATAAATTATATTATCAATAGTAGAAGTTGGTTTTGTATTAAAAATATATATTTTATATCTTATATTTATGATGTTTAATTTCAATCCTAACATTAAATTTTATATTATAATTTTATTTCTAAAAAAATATGAATTTTTGAAAGTGAAGTGGCTCATCAGGTTCTCGATGTCATGATCAGCTACTATGGGTTCAACATCCTTAGATGCATGTACCTAAGAAAAAAGATGACATTAAACTTAAATAAATATCATCATAACAAATAAGATTAAAAATTTATACTCTTTGTTAATACACAAGAATCGTTTATGGGTGAGTCGACTCGATTAATTTAATGTCGAAGATGAATGTCCTTCATGATGAGTCTTCATTGTTTACGGGGGAGCTGACAAGGACAACCAATGTAGAGAGCCCACGGGGGGAGGTAGTTTGTTGGGAGCGATCCGATCTAATTATTGAGTCGTCTTTTGATCGCCTCTCTGGATGACACTAGGGGTCTCTGCACAATTAGTATGTACCGAGAGCGTCTAGACTCAATCCCTTAGATGCTTAAATCAACAAAAGATGAAGAGGGACGAAGACAATAGTATAAGAAGTATAAATGAGAGAGTATAGAGTTTTTAACCTGTCGCTTGTATCTTGGTTTGAGGTTTGACTTTTATACTTCACATCAAGCGATCTAGATGTGCATTAGCCTCGGTCCTCTTTATCTTATATACTGGAGACATTAATGAGGATGGTTTGGTGGTGTCGATGTCTTAGGTGGACGGTTGGGATGTCTTTAAGCTAACTCCCTTATCACAGATCCATCTATGGAGGTATGATTCATGTTGAGATATCAATAAGGAGATGATTGGAAGTTTTCAGACATGACTTTTGTTGAGATATGAATAAGGAGACATGACTTTTGTTGAGATGTATGCTATTAATCATCAATAATGCAGACGCATAGATTCTTCAACCGTGACATGGTGTGGGTCCCACTTACGTGCTCACTTTAGAAGGTGGCGTTGCTACCCTATCACTTTCTGTAATATAGACATTTCGAATGGAAAACGAAATATTTCATGCGTGGGTCCTACATACATACATCATCCTTTGCCGCACGTGCGCTCGCTTCCCCTGGGTCCTACTGTTCGCTGACTCCAGTTGCTCGCTACTTAGCAGCAATCTTTTTTATATTACCGGACTATTTGTTACCCCATTGCTTACCGCACTTTAATTGGATGTAGCAAGGGCTTGATGTGAGACCCACGTGGGGAAACCTCGAGGCCGTGGCGTTAATCGGGCAAGGCTATCGACCAATTTTTTAGAAAATGCTGATTTCGCTACTCGATTACAGTACTCATACGCGTATCTGCTTTCTGGGATTGTTGCCGGTGGGATCCACATAGACTTACATGTCGTCCAATAATAAAACAGGTAGACTCGCGGGCAAACTCAAAAAACCAAGTTTTAGTAGGCTTCTTTTCTCAAGGTGCCATGCCCACCGTTCGATCTTGATCAGACGATAATGTGATCGTCGGGTTGGTCGTCCGGCTCAAGCCAAACGAACAACCTTCCTGCGCTCCAAAAATAATGGCACATCGAAGTGCTTTAACAAAATTCTTAAATCTGGAAAATTCGAAGAGGAATTCTTTTCCGCAGATGGCGATCAATTTGATTTGGGTTTGAAATCTGCCCCCCCACCCCCCTCCTTTTTTGCGTCTTCCTCGTCCGTCTTTAGGGTTTCTTCTCGGCAGAGCCTTTCTCTCGAGAGGGTTAGGATTAGGGATTTTCTTGAAATTCTCCATCCCAACCCTTTCGAACGTTTCCCCGTCCCGATCTTTCTGTCTGGTGTAGTAGGATAATTTGATTATGTTTGGTTTGGTGATGGTCTAAAGACCCGGAAGTTTTTGGGGGGATTGTGCTGCTGGAGATTCGATCTGGTTTGTAGGGAGAAATGGCGAGCGACATGCCTATGAGCGCGGAGCTGGAGCAGATTGATGGCGAAATCCAGGACATCTTCCGCGCTCTCCAGTAAGTTCATCTCTCGCTTCTGCGACCTGGTTGTATGACTCTGCTTTATAACTCCTAAAAAAATCCCTTCTTTCCTTATCTGGTCTTTATTGTGTTCTACGAATTATTTTGGTTGATGTATGTTCTGATGCGAAAAGCTTATGTTGACAAGGAGGATTTGGAAGAGATATGGTTGGGGATAATATGGTAAGAGCAAAATGGGCAATAAAAAAATCAAAGATAATGTTCCAGTTAGGTGTGGTTTTTAAAGCGAACATCTAGGGTCATATTGAAATAATAATAAAGGAAAGCAACACTGAGCTTGAAATGATCACCCATTGCAATGCTGGAGCAAAAGATTAATGTGCTAAAGTAGAATTACAATGGGGTACAATGTGACCAGAGTAGGAATTTCATGACATAGAAGAAACTTGGTGTTTGGATGCACCAATGATCATTGATGGGGAGGAGATATATGTTGAATTTTACTTGGCTACAAATGTAAACTTTCTATTTGTAAGAAACTAGTAAATCTTGTGGAGAATGTATATCTTTGTCTTTTCCTTGTCCTTTAATGAAATAGTTCCTCTATTTTTGATCTGGTTGTATCACCATAACATTAATTTATATGTGCTTGAGTAAATTGTCAGATTTTAAGTAAAGTTTCTTTCTTTCATAATGCAGTTTTAGTCGATGTTAAATGCATGCCTCATGTGCTGTGATGCAAGAAAATTACAATGAAAAATAGGGTTTGTAGTTTGTACCATATGTGGTTGGAATATGATATGGTAAGAGCAAAAAATATAGTGAAGATTCGAATATAATCGTGAAATATTTGGTGTGATATGTACGAAGATCTAACCAAGTAGAGGAGGAGAATTTCAAACCTGAAACCATCACTAGATCATAATGTTGAAATAAAAGATTGATGTGCCAATTTGAAGTAGAGTTGCAAATGTGTATCAAGTGACTGGAGATACTTATTCAATGGCATCATAAGAATGTGGTTTTTATGCTATAATGGTGATTGGCGAGGAATAAACAATCATACTTATAGTATGTACACTTTTCTAATTAAATGCAAGAAGCTGGTAAATATAGTGGAAAAGTGTATCTTGGTTGTTATCAACTTGATATGTTCAACTTGTGGTTATAATATAGTTTGTTGGCTATGAAAGAGTTCTCTGGTGGAGAATGACTTGAAAAAATGTTAATGAAATGCATGGTGGAGTATGAGAACTAGGAGAGCTTGGGAGTAAATTTTGTACCTTGTTTAGTTTTTATAGAGCTTCCTAAGCCATGCTTGTCTGACACATAATTATGCATGCCATATCTCCATGACTTTTTTTTCATAACTTGGCATGTTTTAGGAGTAGAATTTCCTATGCAATTGTCAACACAGTACATCTATATTAGGTAGTTTCACCGCACATAGTTGTCTGTGATTTCAAGGAAGTTGCAGAATTCAAATTATGTTTGGAAATAATCAGTTAACTAGCTGGTTAGTTTATTGACCCAAATCCTAGGATTTAAACACCAGAATCTACTTGTAAGCTTATATTGTGCAAATGATTTTTTTAGCTCTTACATATTGGAAAAGATTCATGACTGAGTTGAGAAACTGGTGGAGAATAATCAGTTGATTTGGAGGACAATTTTTTCTACTTACTTGAGAGGTGTTGATGTCACTGTGAGAATGCATTAGCAATATTTGTGCTCTATGGTAGGGTCACAGGGTGATTTTGGTTTTTATTCTCATCCTTACAGTTTTGTACTTATAACCTTGAGAAGTTTTATATGTTCTCTTTGACAAAACAAAATGCTACATTTGCTTTTTTTTTATCTGCAGCTCAGTTCACAAGTATCATGCGACCTTTAGTCCCATTTTTGTGTTATACAATTCACTTTACTAAGGTCTTTGCATCAAACACAGAATCATCGAGTGTATGATAGTATTGAGTGTTTCTCATTCCTCTCAAGTACATGGAAGAATCTTGGAATCACATGTTCTATACATCATTGAAAATTGACTTTTATCCTTCCCATATATCTCTGCAGAAATGGATTTCAGAAGCTGGATAAGATTAAAGATTCAAACAGACAGTCTAAGCAGTTGGAGGAGCTCACTGGAAAGATGAGAGAATGTAAGCGGTAGGTCAAGTGACATTTCTTTCAGTCTCATTGTTTCAAGTTTCAACCATTGTATATTTTTTATAATTTGGATACTACAGTAACTTAACTTATCTGAGCAATTTGTTATACTGACAATTTATACTTCACATGCAACCGGTTCCAAAAATGGGGAATCCCATATGTAATTTAGATTGTTTGGAAATAACCTTTTACAGGTTAATTAAAGAGTTTGATCGAGAAATTAAGGATCAGGAGAGTCAGCATGCTCCTGATGTTAATAAACAACTCAATGAGAAGAAGCAGACAATGGTTGGTAGTTTTTCATTTGCTCTTTCACATTGTGCCATTCTTTCAGTATCTTTCTCTTAGTCAGTCGTCTTTGTCTTATGACAGATCAAGGAGCTGAACTCATATGTAGCCATGAGAAAAACGTAGGTCTTGGTTAGTTATTCCATTCGTCATCTAATTATAGTTGTTACTACATATTAGTAGCCTATCCCACAAATGGGTGCACCTTTGAATTACAAATTTATCTCATCTTTTTACATTATTCTCTAGCTGCAAATGCATTCTAATCAAGTTTTGAGCCTGTAATCATGACTTTCTGTTTTCTACATAAGATGACATCCATTCATGCCTTCTCTTCGAGGAACAATCCTTAAAACAAGAGGATTTTTTTGTTTTTTTTGTGTTTCACCAACTACTTTATATTTGAATTCTGAATAGGCAATTTGTGCATGCTTTTTTTCGTACGAACAGTTACTCTCTTTTTTTCGATGTACTCAAGTGATCATACATACCCTACCTTGGATCAGACTTGAGGCTGCAGGTTCATGAAGTTGGAGTGGTAGATATTGCTCTATATAGTGCTTCACTAGATTAGTTTGTGCCTTTTGTGGATTAGTAGTTGGAACTAGTCAGTGTAGCTTGTTCAAGGAGCAATGTAGGATATCTATTAAATGTAATTCAGTTGTTCAGATGATTGATTATATGTCATATTAAAGGAACGAAGCAAGTAGGTCATGTCATAGTCCAGATACAAGATATGGGCCACATCAGCGCCTCATAAAAACAGTCCCTTGTTGGGGCGAGTAAATACCTTAACTTACTGTTGTCAGATGAGACAAACATATGAATGCAGCTAGAAGAAGCTTTCATGTCAATTCCAGCTCTGCAGAAGAACTGATATCTTATGCTGTATATCTATGATGTTTTTATTTTTGTTGTTGTGAATTTAATGGTGCCATAATAAATATTTTAGTTCTCTTGTTATTCTGTTTATGCAGTATGAGGTGATCCAGAGTTGCTTTCCCCCCCCAAATATTAGTCCTGTTGTGTGGATAATCTCCTTCTTCATACTAATATTTTGTGAATTGTGCATACTAGCAAATAGCTTCTATGTATGTGTGAACATAGCATGAAAAAGGTTTTCCTTGATATCATTCTTGATTACTTTCAATTACCTAATTATGTGTTCTTTCACAACACATTAGCTTTTCATTTTTTAGTTACTTGGAAATTCTATATTATATATACTTGCTGTTCTATCTGTTTTCTCATAATTGAATCCAACTCGAGATTAGATTTTCTTTGTTTCTCAGCCAGAATTTCTCATTTTAATTTGTGTCCATCAGATATCAAAGTAGCCTTGGCAATAAACGAGTTGAACTCTTTGATATGGGTGCTGGAGGTAGTGACCCTGTAGCTGAGGACAATGTTAAGATGGCATCAGGTAGTATTTATGTGGTATATTTTCACCATTTACTGTATCTTATATTTAGTTTATCTCTATCCTAAAGACTCATTGGTTTTAGCTACCAAGACATACAAAATGGCCATGATACAATTTAAACTTTTAGTAACCAAATGATTGGAGCAACAGAAAGAAGGGATACAGGATAAACACCATCACAGAAATATATGCTAGAGAGCTGTTTGGTGTAGTTAATATCCAGCAGAAGATTACACTGGAACAGGAAGACAGCAGGAGTTGTGTAGATGTAGTGAGAATGGACCTTCAGAAGCATCATTCTTTAAAAGGTTTGGCCTTATACATTAATCATCATGACCTTTGAGTTGGTCCAAGTATATTGCAAGGGTCGTTAATATGCTTGCTTCTACAATTATGGCGACATAGTGATGACTGTTTCTCATTGTTATCTGTTCAGAAAAAGTCACTTCGTCACCCTTGGAATTAACAACTTAGGCAATGATCTATTAATGAAGTGAATGTAGAGTAGAAACAAGAATAAAGTGTCTTTTTTTTTTTGGTGAAAGCATATAGCTCAGTCATCTAGTTTTGTTTTAGTCTTAGGGAAAAGGATGCACTTATATGTTGTTGGGGGCGGAAAATAACTGCTCAAGTTTTTTGCAGAGTAGGGACATTTAGTCATTGAGCAGAACTGACAAAAAAAAGATGCATTATGGAACATAAACTTTAAAATTTTAATGCATGATCCACATGCTTTAGGTTAGTGAAAATGGAAATTTAAGCATTTTGGAACTTAATCATGCTACAGAAATGGTTGGTTAACATAAGTCTCAGTAATATTGGTCTAGATTGTTGGATGTCGACTAAAACACCAAGAAGCTTTTTGGAGAAAGTCCAAAAGTGATGCTGGTAAAAGCAGCCATAGGATTATCAAAATCAAGGTCTGCCGTTTCGCATCGTACCACCTGGTATGGGTGGTACACATCGGTCTACCAACAGACTGCTACGTGGGCTGCCCTTTACCGGGCGGTACCCTTGATGTAGCCTCGTATTGGATGATACGGGGCTGTTTTCGCTTCGTTACCGCCCGAAACAGGTCGACAATGATAGATTTCGACCATCGTTGCTTGCTATCGGGTGGTATCAGCCTGGCTCTGGCCTGGCTAGGACGAGAAAAAAGGAGAAGAAGCAAGGAAGAATAAAGGGAAAGGGGAAAAAGAAGAGGGAGACGTCTACGGCTAGAGAACCTCGGGATGGTGCCGCGGATGAGAACCTCGTAGGCGGTATCTTCTTTGCCGTGGTCTTCTCCACCTCGTCTTCTCCTCGTCTGAGGCGACTAGGAAAAGAGATCGCTGAGGCTTCTCATCCGCGTCAGGAGGAGAAAACGAGGCGACGTCCTCTTTTTTTTTTATTTTTTTATGTTATATATATATAAATATTTATATATATCATAAAAAATAAAAAAAGCATATAGAGTGGTACGCTTGTACCATATTATACCGAGCGAGCTTGTTATCTTTGGTACCATGTTTTTCATATCAATCATCTTGCCCGGTCTTTCGGTACCAAGGTTTTCCATACCGATCTTAACGTATCGGTCCGCTAGGTTACCAGTATGCGGACGCCCACTACCAGGCGGTATCGCCAAAATCGACTGTCGGTGGTTGATTTCGGCCGTCGACGATCAATTGAGGGAGAAATTGACTGTCGTTGGTTGATTGAGGGAGAAAAAGAGAAGAACAAGAAGAAGAGGAAAAGAAGAAAGAAGAAGAAGAGGAGAAGAAGAATACATTGCGCCGTCCTCGCTCGCACCGTCTCGGACTTAGCTGAATTTGCCTAAGCCATGCGGCACCCTAGCGGCACTCTCGAAGACTTAGCTGAAATTGCCTAAGTCGTGAAGTAACCTTGCCCATTGTTCCGGAGTTAGCTGGGATTGCCTAAGTCATGAAATGCCCAAAGCGTTATTTGCCTATAAAGGGTCAGCCCACTTGCAACCTCGTGCAGGTCTCGTAGGACCTGTAAAGAAGAAGTTGATTAGCTTAGAAACGAGCGACGGACAAGTCTTGACATCTCGCTAAGAGGGAAGTTGTACAAGCAATTCGTCGAACACCTTGAGTGCAACAGAGAAAAGGGAGAAAGAGAGCGAAACAAGACTTTAGAGGGTTGTAAGAATGGTCGTAAGCCCACAAACGATGGTTCCCAAGATATCAGACGCAAGATAAGTTCAATTGTTGATGAAAGCCTACACTCGACATATACCCGAAGCCCCATCTAGCCCGGTGCCACCTGGGGGGTTCTAAGGTGCTGAGATGACTGACATTTCGCATCGCTCAGAGTGATCGCCGCAGCACACGAAAAATGCCGTAAAATAGAGTTGTTTTGGGCAGTTTTGGCTCCGTGCAGCAAGCGATCGTCCTGCAGCATTCCCGACTGTTTTCGCACATATTTCTTATGCAAAAACACATAAAATCAAGGCAAAACAAGCTGACAAATATTTGTACAAACAAGAAAAAACAATGAATGGTTCACTGAGAGAAGATGTTGCGGTTGAGCGACGACCGTCCGTGACAGCATGCAATCGCCACCCGCGAGTCGCCCATGAGCTGTCCCACGGGCGACGTCGCCCCTTTTTTATCTTTTTAAATATATTTTAATATTTATATAATATTATATTATATTATATAAAATATTTTAATATATTTTAATATACTAGGTGGTACGCACTATGTGTACCGCCCAGTACTGGTGCCATACCGGTACCGACAAAATATTGGTATATCGATACGGATCGGTAAGTAAAACCTTGGCTGGTACAATACAAAATTCTGAACCTTGATCAAAACCAACTTCTTCAATCAGATAAAAATGTGCCAGAAGTCCCACTGACATTAGTAAAGTATTTATTATTTTAGGCTAAAAATAACTTCGTTATAATTTTAGTCAAGGTTTGAAATTTAGATCTGTACCGCTCGGTACGGGCGGTACATATCGATCTGTCATGTTAATCGTGTCAATCGGATTCATAAAAATCGACCGTCGTACCGATTGAGGGAGAAATCGATCGTCGGTGATCGATTGAGCAAGAAAAAGGGAAGAAGAAGAAGAAGAGGAAAAGAAGAAAAAGAAAAGAGTAGAAGAAGAAAGAATACCTAGCCGCCCGTCATGGTTCTCTACGGAGAAAGATCGAGGCGTCGCCTCTTTTCTCTTTTAAATATTTAAATATTTTAATATTATATTGTATAATATTATATTATAAAAAATTTATATTATATTTTAACACATCGGGCGGTATACATTGTGCATACTACCCGGTACCGTACCGGTACCAAGATGAACTTAGTACACCGGTAAGCCAAACCTTGATTTTAGTGTCATAACACTTTTTGAAATTTTTATTAAATTCCTAATATCTATTGGTATTTCCTGCTTGTTCTATAAAATTTTTGTTGTTATCAGTTATAATTACTGTGAATGATACCAAGGTTTGCAATTTCGACCCGGGCGGTACATACCGGTCCGTCAGGTTACCGATACGCGGATCGCCTGCTATCGGGCAGTTCCGCAAAAAATCGATCGTTGGCGGTCGATTTAAGAAGAAAAAGGGAAGAAGAAGAGGAAAAGAAGAAAAAAGGAAGAAGAGAAGAAAGAATACCTTGCCCACGCGTCGTCGCCGCCCGTGGGAGAAAGATCGAGGCGACGTCGCCCTTTGTCTTTCATTTTTTAATATTTTAATATTATATTATATTATAAAAAAATATATTATATCATAAAAAAATTATATTATATTTTAATATCAGGAGGTATGCACTGTGCAAACCGTCTGGTACCGGTACCATACCGGTACCGACAATATGTCGATACACTGGTACGGACCGATAAGTCAAACCTTGAATGATACTACGTTTATTATTTGTTTATTGGCTGCATCGAAACAGCAAAATACTCTGTTGTCAGATCCATGTGATGTGAAATCAGATTTGTGTGAAAGGTTTTGATTAGGAAGACCTTTTTCTATTGTACACATCCCATTGAATCTAAAACATGATCAGTCGAATGCTTGTAAATTCAGGTCAGATATGTCTGGTTGAAATATCTATGCTGGTAAATAAGTGTGGCATGGCTCTGCCCAAAATTTAGAGTTTGTACTAAAGAGTAGTAAAGTAATTTTCTGTTGGCACTTCTCTGATATATGGTTTAAAGCAAGAGGCTCCTTAATCATCTCCCATTCATTCTTCGAAATTTTACTGTACAATTTTCTTTCCTATTAGGTTCTTAGTACTCTGTGATTGTGCAGATATGTCTAATCAAGAGCTTATAGATGCTGGAAGGAAGCAGATGGATGAGACTGACCAAGCTATTGAACGCTCAAAAATGGTGCGGCATTGACGTGTGAAATTTCTTTGTTATACTTAATGCTTCTTTCACTTCTCAGATTGAACATTGTTATGATAGGTTGTTGAGCAAACTATTGAAGTAGGAACTCAAACTGCTGCAAATCTTAAGCAACAAGTAAGTTGTATATCTGTCTTCTGATTTAAGTGAAAGTTGGTTTCATTACATAATGCACTAAGGGAAGTCCCTAGAATTAGTTTGTGCTTTTGTTACACTTTGGCCTTTACTTTGGCAAACTTTCTACAAAGCTTTTACAAATATTTAAGATCCGATTTAAGTTGTAGTGTATGGAAATTGGCTAGTCTAATTATTGCAGGTAAATATATTTTATTTAGGTGTTAGAGACTTCATTGACTACATATTGAACAAGGGAGTGGAGCGGTTACTTTGTTTGGAGTTCCATGTAGCAGTCAAGTTTGTTATTTGGTTTTCAGATGATGATTTTAACTTCTTCAAAATCATTACTTTTCAATATAGTCTCAACCAGTGTCAATGGTTAAGTTCACCAATCTGGCTTTCCAACAGTTTTAACCAATTATTTCTTGTCAAGGTTTGGTAGTTATGGTTGACTTTGATTGATTTTGGCCAGTTTCAGGCACCTTCAGTTGGTGCTGATGATTTCATCTAGTTTCTATTGAAACTTGCTGAAAACCAAATAGCTTGATTGCATTCCATTCAGGAAATATTATCTTGTAGTTTTTCATTGTGTAGGTCTCTTGTCTCTCTTCCCACCCTATGGAATGGAAAACTGCAAGATGTCACAAAGCAATTTGAAATCCCACAAGAATAGGATTTGGAAACCCATACCCTGAACCAAACATTTGAATCAGGAAATTGTTCAGTTCGATTCTCATTATATTGATAAAACAATGAATGAAAGCCATTAGAAATTATGGAAATTACAATAGTCGAAATGCAACAGGCCCAACCAGGATTAAATCCTTGCATTAGGTAAAACCTATAACTGCTGAAATTGTGTTATGTATGATAAATTTGTTAAAGAAAATGGATTGCTGATGTCAGATTGTCTAACTCTTTTTCTAGTAGTCTTTGAGATATAATCTTATCCATGAACTCTTTTACTCTTTTCAATCTTACTTACTAACTTCTGCTTAGAATCTAACTTGTATACTCCTTTCTGTTTGATTCATTTATTGAGATCTTAAAGGCACTCAAGGTATTCTAGGATGATGATATACTTTTCTTATTTAATAGATTGTCACTCCAGGCTTTCGTGCTTTGGATTTAAGCTGCAGAACTAGTATATTGTGTGCAGCAGGACTTTAAACTTCTCTCTCCAAGGTTTTTCAATTAAATATATTTGTCACCTTGCGAATGGAAATTATTTTCATTTATCATGGCTATATTGGTAGAGTTTCATCTGGATCTTAGAAATGTGCTTTTATAGCTTTGGCAAAAGTAAGTTGTCTTGTTATGTCTAGGATTCTTTAACATTCTAGGTGCATTTGGTCAAAAGCTGGAAAACAGATTAGTAAATGATGTCTCAAGGTTTACTGCATGTAGTTATTGTCTAATTATGCAGACCGATCAAATGGGTCGTATTGTCAATGAGCTGGATACTATTCAATTTTCTATCAAGAAGGCTTCTCAGCTGGTGAAAGAGATTGGTCGGCAGGTTATTCCATAATCATCAGAAACACCACCATTTCTTTGTTCAAAATTAAACCAGTCTATCTTCTAATAAAAATATTCTGAAAGCCAAAACTTTTTATTTTTCAGGTTGCCACTGACAAGTGCATCATGTTATTCCTATTGCTGATTGTTTGTGGTGTGATTGCTATCATCATCGTGAAGGTACTCCCCCTTTTCTTTGTTTGGTCTAGTACTGTCATGATTTTTTTGGGTTCAATTTCTGTGAATCTGGAGCTTCATTTATCTAGCTCAAAAGATTATTGTGTTCTTAGATATTAAATTTTACTACATGATAACTTACCATTCAGTACCAAGAGAGAGTTTTAACTGAAGCCAAACATGTCTGCGTAGTATATAACATGAAAGATTGTTCACGCTGCCAATTTTGCTAGTGCACCAATGTTTCAGAGGATTTACTGAGAAAGGATCTCTAAATTATAAATGCTTTTGTTTTGTCAAGAAGCTTGCTGATCTTTAATGACTGTCGTGCGAGACACCTAATTCTTTCATACAGTCAAAGTAACTTCGACACCATGCGCTTATTGTAAAATTTTAGAACCTGCAAACTCAGACAAGAATCACAAATTTATCATGGCTAGCTCTGGTGCTCCAATTCCTGCACTAGAAGGAATTTCTAACTACCGTTCTTGTGTTGATGTATCTGAAACTGTAGATTGTGAACCCAAGTAATAAGAACATCAGAGATATACCTGGCCTGGCACCACCTGCTCCCACTGCAAGGAGATTGCTGTCAGCAGAAGCCTTTGGGAGTTTAGAGTAACTATGACATTTGAGGAAGAACCCGAGCTCGCTTGTCTTCTCTTTCTGACCGAGTTGAAAGAAGTTGTCAGAAGATACGAATCTCCGAGAATCTCAAATCTGATGATCCATCATGTATTTTGTAAGATTTTTGTATATGATTTCATTCCCCGTTGGTTGATTTTGTTTGTTTGGTGTTCTACTGAAGACCCTTGTATGTTAGAATCCATGTGTTTGGATTCACAACATGCTACACACTCGTTGTTAAAAACTTGTATGATGTGCGCTCTTTTGTGGTATCATTTTCCCCATTTCATCATTCATTCTCTGAGACCGCAGCATGTTGGAGTTTTTTTTCAACTATTGTTTTTTTTGGCATTAATGTGTTTGGAGTAACTAATGTCATTTCTTTCATTCTGGTGTTGATCTTGTAATCTGGCTCCATGTCTTAAATCTAGTTGGCACCCCCCCCTAATGATTCCCAGCATGACTTGGGAGGAGGAAAGAAACTAAAAGAAAAAGGTGAAAAAACTGAAAAGAACAAAAGGAGGGGGGGGTGTCTTTATGTTGTGCATGGAAATTTTTTGATGGATTGGACAGAGCATCATGATCCAAAGACAAAATGGAGGACCAAATAACAATGTGTCATCAGCGTGAGTCCAACTTATGAACTGCAACACACACAAGTACTAGAAAAAAATATATATTATATTACTGCAATACTACTGTGCCAGATCAGTAAAATTTATTCCCTGTGGAACAGTCCCCAACAAAGGAAAACATCAAAGATTCAAATGTATTGGTTCGAGTCATATTTGTACTTGAACAAGAATTAGAAAAAACGAGATGTTGTGATATTATTTAATTTATTTGTGCTTATGAATCAGCTCAGAAGGAGCTCATGTGTTCTTCTGAATCACCTGAGGGGGTAAAGACACTGGAATGGGGCTTCAATGCTTTGCATCCCTTAATAATAAAAGTAACAAATTTATATAACTTATCTCTCAAACGATCGTCTTCTTATCAACTCTTCGCTCCAACGACTAGGGCTACGAATCTAATAAAATATATACACACCAATATACATATATATATATATATATATATTAATTAATTATTTAATTATAGTTATTTTCTTTTTAGTAGAGTTCGATTAGGACTCGAACTCCCTCTTTTAAGTTGAACTATCATAAAAAAAAAAAGAAATCATTAACACAGAAAATATATTATGGAATATACCGATTTCTTATCTAAATGCATATATATTCTCAATTTAATTTATTTTGGGATCACATTCTTCCCCTCTTAAAAAAATTTGGTCTGTGAATTTAATCGTAGCTTGTTTTAACATGTATCATCTTTTTACGTCCATGAAATAGATAAAATAAATTTAAAAAAAATAGATCTCTATTCAAAATTAAAATCTTATTAAAAAAAAACTGTTGATCTTTGGTCCGTCCTTTAGATATATCAAAAACCTCATGTTCTATGGGTAAATGAATTAAAGAGAGATAAATTTTAGTGGACGGTGCAGCCACAATTGGCGGGCGAGGACCTTTCTTACATACTTCCAGCATAACCAAATGTTTATTATGCTTAAGGTAAAAAGATTAATATGTCCATAGGAATCATGAAATTACGTAAACAATTATTCTATGTCATGAAAATAGGACATAAGAACAAAATAATCCTTTATGGTGCAACAAAATATTTCAAAGTTTTCTCTCAAGTGGCTTTCTGGTCGGAATGATGCTACTAAAGAACATTCATGAGGGGCATAATATGGTTTCTCGAAACATGCTTCCTCCTTTTTAATATTTGGATCAGTTGCTCCAGAAAAATAACTTCATCTCTCAAGACCAAAGGCTAATAAAACAAATAACATGCGATGGATCTCTAACATACTTCGGAAGCATATAAATATTATGGTTTGGTGCAATGGCATGGGATGGATCTCAAAATTCTTTTCTTTCAACTGTAGATTTCTTTCGACTTGCAGAATATATACATTCTGTTACATATATATATATCCTTATATATATATATTTCCACGATCCGTTTGTATTCTTCTCTGTCATTATTTTCATAAGAAAAATGGTATATATATATATATATATATATATATATATATATATATAAAAGAATTGATAAGAAAGAATAAGTTTCGAGAGAGAATAAATTACAAGCAAGAATGGGTTTAACAATGAACACCATCTTCACATAAAGATATAATTTTAACAATAAAAAAGTTCATAAACTATAACAAAATGGCAATGAATATGATGCATGCAGGCCTCGTATATAGATAGAGGTAAGTAAGGAAGGTGGCAGCATGGTCGTCACTCTACTGTCTTATAAACTGGTGCACTAATCTAGCAAACTTCCAGCCGAAGGTTATCAATCCACAGGATAACTTTCAATGCACAACCCAGGATTATACTTGTATGTGCAATCAATCTTAAGCTGCCAAAAATGATGAACAATGTGCAAGAATCTGAAAAGTTTGGCAAGGATTTGCATTGCATTAATCTAGAAAGGACAAAAAGCAGACTGAAGAGTGCAGTGCAGACAGTGGATTGATAATACAATAAAATGATACTAACATTTATGATGTTAACCATTGGAATTAATGTATATATATATATATATATATATATATATATTCAAGGGCAGGCTTAAATAATTATGCTTGCTGAGGAGAGACAGACAAATACTACAGATATGGGAGAAACAAAAGTACCCCATGATAATTTTATATTGTGTCGCTGATAGTTTTATATGTTGCGTATGTTTATTAGCTCAGGAAGACCATTTGAGTTGAGCAAAATTTATTCACGATAGAACAGAGGCTCCAACTCGAATGAAACTTTAGGCTGACCATAAGAGGGAGCGAGTGATTCATAGTACATACAATAGAGGATTTGGTGTCTTTTATGTTACAGACCCAATTACAGTTTCTCTTGGTTACAGCCTCCTTCTACACATGCTTCCAATGACTTGGTTCTCCGGGAGGGACACCAGCCGTCGCACCCTGGGTCGCTGGTGGTGCCAAAGTCGAGGTCGAAGAGTTCGAGGTCGACGTCGAAATCCTCCAAGAAATCAAAAATATCATGGTCCATTGCCATACTTTGGGTGGAAGTTCCCGCCATCAATGGCTCCGGCGTTTCTTGGGTATCTGCCACATATGGGAGCGCCAGGGGTGGGAGGTCTCGCTTTTGTCTGCTCCCTCCACTTGTCTTTGGATTCGCAGGATTATCTCCTCCGTCTCGTAGGAGGATCGTCTCATAAGCCGGGTGGAGGCGGTACTCGTGCATTATCCAGTTCAGACCGAGGCTACTGTCCTTGTTCTTCCTCGGATCATCGCTGTTCTTGAAGAATTTGAGACTCCTCCGAGTCCCGACGATCGCCAACCTCCTACTTTGATGCGGTATGTCGCGGGGCTTGCCGTTGGCGACCCAGGATCCACCGCGCGTCTTCCGCTTCAGCCTTTTATCCCTGGATTTGGAACGGGGGACGCGGACGAAGCAGTAGAACACACCCGCGGGAAGGTAGCTGCTGGAGCCAACCATCAATTCCCAGGGAGGTTTCTTGTAAACCTCCATCTCGGGAATGCAGTATCCCGGGGGGATTCGCAGCGGCAGATTTCGAACCTTGTTGAAGAGTAAATCCCCGATCAGCTCCTCGTCGGTCGGGGTAAAATTGCACCCCACCCACCTCCACGACTCGCCTCCGCTGGTGTCTTCTGACGCCATTGTCGTCGGGCGAAGGAAGGGGAACCAAGGTGGAGGAAAGAAGAGGCGCTACTGAAGAAAAATTGCAGCGCGAGAAGAAAAATTGCATGCGAGGGAGGAGGCAGCGAGAGAATAAAAAGTGGAGTGCGAGGTCGCGGGTATCGTGTATATAACGAAAGAGAGACATGAGTTGCCGAGTCTAATTAGGAAAGAAATGATGTTTTCGATTTTGTTAGTATTTTGTTTATTTTTATTATAAATAAATAAATAAAAACATATAATTCTACTCATGTTAACCTAAATATAAATAATAAAGAATAACCTTGTATAATTACTGATATATTTAGATTTTATTTATTTTTATTATAAATAAATAAATACATAATTCGAATTATATGACCGAAATACCAAGAGTATCCTTTTATAATTGTTGAGATATATGGATTTTATTTATTTTTATTATAAATAAATAAATACATAATTCGAATCATATTGACCCAAATACCAAGAGCAACCTTTTATAATTATTGAGATATATGAATTTTATTTCTTTTTATTATAAATAAATAAATAATAAAAATATATAATTCGAATCATATTGACTCAAATACCAAGAGTAGTCTTGTATAATTGATGGGATATTTAGATTTTATTTATTTTATTATAAATAAAAAATAATAAAAATATATAATTCTAATACAATTGACCCAAATGCAAAGAGCAACCTTGTGTAATTGCTGAGATGTTTTGATTTTATATATTTATATTATATATAAATAAATAAAAATATATAATTCGAATCCTATTGACCCGAATGCCAAAAGCAGCCTTGTGTAATTGCTAGGATGTTTGGATTTTATTTATTTTTATTATAAATAAGTTAATAAATAAAAAAATATAATTTGAATCCTATTGACCTAAATGTCAAAAACAAACTTGTGTAATTGCTGGGATATTTAGATTTTATTTATTTTATATTTACTTGCTATTCTATCTATTTTCTCATAATTGAATCCAACTCGAAATTAGATTTGTGTCCATCAGATATCAAAGCAGCCTAGACAATAAACGAGTTTGAACTCTTTGATATGGATGGCGGAGGTAGTGACCCTATAGTTGAGAACACTGTTAAGATGGCATCAGGTAGTATTTATATATATATTTTTTACCATTTACTGTATCTTATATTTTAGTTTATCTCTATCCTAAAGAATGTCATTGGTACATAAAAAATGGCCATGACACAATTTAAACTTTTAGTAACCAAATGATTGGAGGAACAGAAAGAAGGGAAACAGGATAAACACCATCGCAGAAATATATGCTAGAGAGCTGTTTGGTGTAGTTAATATCCAGCAGAAGATTACACTGGAGGAAGAGGAAGACAGCATGAGTTGTGCAGATGTAGTGAGAATGGACCTTCAGAAGCATCATTTTTTTTTTAAAGGCTTGGCCTTATACATTAATCATCATGACCTTTGAGTTGGTCCCAGTATATTGCAAGGGTCGTTGATATGATTGCTTCTACAATTATGGCGACATAGTGATGACCGTTTCTCACTATAATCTGTTCTTTAGAATTATAGTGTTTGGGATTAACTTAATGTCATTTCTTTCATTCTGGTGGTGTTGATCTTGTAATCTGGCTCATTCATGATTTAAATTTAGTTGTTGGTGTTAGCATAAAAATTCTAGTTATGTAAAATTATTATGTGAAAAATTATTATGCTAGGATTGAAATCAAATAATACAAGATCTCTTTACAATGCGTACCTTTAGATATCATCTGATTAAGATCTAATTAGATATTCAAGAGCAATGCTTTCCAGATCGAAACGAATTCCATTCCGTATCTTTAGATACCATCTGATTAAGATCTAATTAGATATTCAAGAGCATCACTTTCCGGATCTGAACAACATCGAGATATTGATATGTAAGGAGAACTAGAATAGATCTAGACACATTCTCTCTTTCTATCCAAGACCACTATAATCGATGATGTTGGAAAGATCGAGAGAATAACCATAATCTATCTATGTTCACTCTTTGAAGTTATGTGTACGTCCGTGCATTAGGTTTTTACTGACACACTAGTATTGGCAATAATATATATATATATATATAATTTTACTGGCACACTAGTGTTGGCTGTAATATAATTTGACTGACCTGGCTGGCACAGTAATATCAAATATCATCATCATTCATCAGTTGGGTCATAATACTTCTCATATCCATTTCTCCCAAATCCCACACATCAGCTTCTCCAATTTGGAATTTGGTCTAAAGCTGCCCAGAAGAAACAAAGTTATTAGTAGACTTCCCTCTTTGACGAACAGCACACAAGTGATGTCCACGATGCTGTCTGTGCTCTGTCCTCCATCGATCGCCTCCGCTGGTATCGTATATAACAAGAGAGAGAGAGACAGGAGTTACCGAGTCTAATTAGTATTTTATTTATTTATATTATAAATAAATAAATAAATAAACAAAACACATATAATTCTAATCATATTATAAAGAATAACCTTATGTAATTACTGATATGTTTAGATTTTATTTATTTTTATTATAAATAAATAAATACATAATTCGAATCATATTGATCCAAATACCAAGAGCAGCCTTTTATAATTGTTGAGATGCATGGATTTTATTTCTTTTTATTATAAATAAATAATAAAAAATATATAATTTGAATCCTATTTACCCAAATATCAAAAGTAGTCTTGTATAATTGTTGGGATATTTAGATTTTATTTATTTTATTATAAATAAATAAGTATTAGAAATATATAATTAGAATCGTATTGTCCCAAATGCCAAGAGAAGCTTTGTGTAATTGCTGAGATATTTAGATTTTATTTATTTATTATAAATAAATAAATAAAAAGACATAATTCAAATCCAATTGACCCAAATGCCAAGAGTAGCCTTGTGTAATTGTTGAGATGTTTTAATTTTATTTATTTTTATTATAAATAAATAAATATACATAATTCAAATCCTAGGTTGTGATATTATTAATATGATTCGGTCAATTTAATTACTTGTGCTTCTCCTTTGATATTATTAAAAAGTGACACACCTAATGGGGAGTTGACCACCGGTGATTTCTTCGAAAGTGGAAGGATTCCCCAACCTTGTTGACCAGGAAATAGGTCAGGTTAGCTAAAACATAGTGATGACTTGCTTCTGAATCAACTCAAAAGGAGCTCATGTGTTGTTTGCCTGTGTGAGTACACTTAGCCACTAAGTACCAGAGACTGAGTGATGAACAGATATATATTCATGGGCAGGCTTAAATAATTATGATTGCTGAGGAGAGACATACAGTGATACTACAAGATATGGGAGCAACAAAAGTACCCATTCCAAGCGCTGATAGTTCAACTTCATTGTGTGTTGCTGCATACACCTCAGATAATTTTATAATGTGTTGCCGATAGTTGTATATGTTGCGTATGTTTATTAGCTCAGGAAGACCATTTGAGTTGAGCAAATTTGAGTTGACCATAAGAGCGAGCGACTGATTCGTAGTATATACAATAGAGGACGTGGTGTCTTTTATGTTACAGATCCAATTCCAGTTTCTCTTGGTTACACCCTCCTTCTACACATGCTTCCAATGGCTTGGTTCTCCGGGAGGGACACCAGCCGTCACACCCTGGGTCGCTGGTGGTGCCAAAGTCGAGGTCGACGTTGAGATCCTCCAGGAAATCAAAAATATCATGGTCAATTGCCATACTTTGGGTGGAGGTTCCCGCCATCAATGGCTCCGGCGTTTCTTGGGTATCTGCCACATATGGGAGCGCCAGGGGTGGGAGGCTGTCGCCGTCGCTTTTGTTTGCAGCGGCTCCCCTCCACTTGTGCTGGATTCGACACAGGATTATCTCCTCCGTCTCGTAGGAGGGGATCGTCTCGTACAAGCTGCGGTGGAGGCGGTACTCGTGCATTATCCAGTTCAGACCGAGGCTACTGTCCTTCTTGTTCTTCTTCCTCGGATCATCGCTGTCCTTGAAGAATTTGAGACTTCTCCGAGTCCCGGCGATCGCCAGCCAACCTCCTACCTCGATGCGGTATGTCGCGGGGCTTGCCGTTGGCGACCCAGGATCGACCACGCGTCTTCCGCTTCAGCCTGTTATCCCTGGATTTGGAACGGGGGACGCGGACGAAGCAGTAGAACACACCCGTGGGAAGGTAGCTGCTGGAGCCAACCATCAATTCCCAGGGAGGTTTCTTGTAAACCTCCATCTCGGGAATGCAATATCCCGGGGGGATTCGCAGTGGCAGATTTCGAACCTTGTTGAAGACTAAATCCCCGATTAGCTCCTCGTCGGTCGGGGTAAAATTGCACCCCCACCCACCTCCACGACTCGCCTCCGCTGGTGTCTTCCGACGCCATTGTCGTCGCGCGAATGGGAGTCCAAATCTAAACCACTTCCTTCTCCCCAAAGGCATGGCATGAAACAAAAGTGGTGACCTCCCTTTTGGCGCAGGCGATGCCAGTGGTGAGAATGATGGATGGGGAGTAAACTGATATTCTTGTTGCTGCAGCATTCACTTTTAGCACCATGTCATGTATCTTTCCTTCAACCCTCTCTCCCTTTTTGCCGAATTATATATTTTTCTTCTCTCACTGCCTCCTCCCTCGCGTGCAATTTTTCTTCTCGCGCTGCAATTTTTCTTACGTCGCACCTCTTCTTTCCTCCACCTTGGTTCCCCTTCCTTCACCTGACGGCAATGGCGTCAGAAGACACCAGCGGAGGCGAGTCGTGGAGGTGGGTGGGGTGCAATTTTTCTGGGTGGTCGATGCTGGGTCGCCAACGGCAAGCCCCGCGACATGCTGCATCAAAGTAGGAGGTTGGCGATCGCCGGGACTCGGAGAAGTCTCAAATTCTTCAAGGACAGCGATGATCCGAGGAAGAAGAACAAGAAGGACAGTAGCCTCGGTCTGAACTGGGTAATGCACGAGTACCGCCTCCACCCCAGCTTATGCGAGACGATCCCCTCCTACGAGACGGAGGAGATAATCCTGTGCCGAATCCAGCACAAGTGGAGGGGAGCCGCTGTAGACAAAAGCGACGCGACAGCCTCCCACCCCTGGCGCTCCCATATGTGGCAGATACCCAAGAAATGCTGGAGCCATTGATGGCGGGAACCTCCACCCAAAGTATGGCAATTGACCATGATATTTTTGATTTCCTAGAGGATCTCGACGTCGACCTCGACTTTGGCACCACCAGCGACCCAGGGTGCGACGGCTGGTGTCCCTCCCGGAGAACCAAGCCATTGGAAGCATGTGTAGAAGGAGGGTGTAACCAAGAGAAACTGGAATTGGATCTGTAACATAAAAGACACCACGTTCTCTATTGTATATACTACGAATCACTCGCTCGCTCTTATGGTCAACTCAAATTTGCTCAACTCAAATGGTCTTCCTGAGCTAATAAACATACGCAACATACACAACTATCGGCAACACAATATAAAATTATCTGAGGTGTATGCAGCAACACACAATGAAGTTGAACTATCAGCGCTTGGAATGGGTACTTTTGTTGCTCCCATATCCTGTACTATCATTGTATGTCTCTCCTCAGCAATCATAATTATTTTAGCCTGCCCATGAATATATATCTGTTCATCACTCAGTCTTTGGTACTTAGTGGCTCAGTGTACTCACACAGTGTACTCACACAGCCAAACAACACATGAGCTCCTTTTGAGTTGATTCAGAAGCGAGTCATCACTATGTTTTAGCTAACCCGACCTATTTCCTGGTCAACAAGGTCGGGGAATCCCTCCACTTTCGAAGAAAGCACCGGTGGTCAACTCCCCATCGGTGTGTCACTTTTAATAATATCAAAGAAGAAGCAGTAATATATATGTATATATATAATTTTACTGGCACACTAGTATTGGGTGTAATATAATTTGACTGACCTAGCTGGTATAGTAGTATCAAATATCATCATCATTCATCAGTTGGGTTATAATACTTCTCATATTCATATCCCCAAAGCTCACACATCAGCTTTTTCAATTTAAAATTTGGTCTAAAGCTGTCCAGAAGAAATAAAGTTCTTAGTAGGTTTCCCTCTTTGACGAACAACACACAAGTGACGTCCACAATGCTGTCTGTGCTCTGTCCTCCATCTGTCGCCTCCGCTAGTATCGTATATAGAGAGAGAGACAGGAGTTGCCGAGTCTAATTACGAAACACCCTATGTTTCCGATTTTGACTACTATGTTTTTGAGTTAATATTTTGTTTATTTTTATTATAAATAAATAAATAAATAAATAAAAATATATAATTCTAATCATATTAACCTAAATATAAAGAATAACCTTGTGTAATTAATGATATGTTTATATTTTATTTATTTTTATTATAAATAAATAAATATATAATTCGAATTGACCCAAATACCAACAGCAGCCTTTTATACTTATTGAGATATATGGATTTTATTTCTTTTTATTATAAATAAATAAATAATAATAAATATATAATTTGAATCCTATTGACCCAAATACCAATAGTAGTCTTGTATAATTACTGGGATATTTAGATTTTATTTATTTTATTATAAATAAATAAATAATAAAAATATATAATTCAAATCCTATCGACCCAAATGCCAATAGCAGCCTTGTATAATTACGGAGATGTTTTGATTTTATTTATTTTTATTATATATAAATAAATAAAAATATATAATTCAAATCCTATTGACCCGAATGCCAAAAGCAACCTTGTGTAATTACTGGGATGTTTGGATTTTATTTATTTTTATTATAAATAAATTAATAAATGAAATATATAATTTGAATCCTATTGACCTAAATGTCAAGAACAATCTTGTGTAATTGCTGAGATATTTAAATTTTATTTATTTTATATTTAATTAATATTCTATCTATTTTCTCATAATTGAATCTAACTCGAGATTAGATTTGTGTCCATCAGATATCAAAGCAGCCTTGGCAATAAACGAGTTGAACTCTTTGATATGGATGCTTGAGGTAGTGACCCTGTAGCTGAGGACACTGTTAAGATGGCATTATTTATATGATATATTTTCACCATTTACTGTATCTTATATTTTAGTTTATCTCTAACCTAAAGACTGTCATTGGTACATAAAAAATGACCATGATACAATTTAAACTTTTAGTAACCAAATGATTGGAGCAACAGAAAGAAGGGAAACAGGATAAACACCATCGCAGAAATATATGCTAGAGAGCTGTTTGGTGTAGTTAATATCCAGCAGAAGATTACACTGGAGGAAGAGGAAGACAGCATGAGTTGTGTAGATGTAGTGAGAAAGGACCTTCAGAAGCATCATTTTTTTTTTAAAAGGCTTGGCCTTATACATTAATCATCACGACCTTTGAGTTGGTCCCAGTATATTGCAAGGGTCGTTGATATGATTGCTTCTACAATTATGGCGACATAGTGATGACTGTTTCTCACCATAATTTGTTCTTTAGAATTACAGTGTTTGGGATTAACTAATGTCATTTCTTTCATTCCGGTGGTGTTGATCTTGTAATCTGGCTCATTCATGTCTTAAATCTACTTGTTGGTGTTAGCATAAAAATTTTAATTATGTAAAATTATTATGTTAGGATTGAAATCAAACAATACAAGATCTATTTACAATGCGTACCTTTAGATACCATCTGATTAAGATCTAATTAAATATTCAAGAGCACCGCTTTCCGGATTTGAACAACTAGAATAGATCTAGACCCCTTCTCTCTTCCTATCCAGGACCACTGTAATTGATGGTTTTGGGGAGATCGAGAGAATAACCGTAATCTCTCTATGTTCACTCTTTGCAGTTATGTGCATATCCGTGCATTAGGTTTATAGTAGATCCTGTATATTTATAGGCGAGAGCAGAGGGTCTAGGGTAAGTCATTATGAGAATTAATTCCATGAAATACATCTCCTAAAATATCCCAATATAATATTTTTATTTAATATTGACTAATATCTTTTATCAGAATCAAATTAATTCAAAATATATCTTATTCAATTAATATAAACTCACGTAATCTTACGGTTCGTACCCCCTTCCCTCCTGATATGATTCCCAGCATGACTTATGAGGAGGAAATAAAATAAAAGAAAAAATTTAACTTCAAAACTGAAAAAGAAAAGAAAAAAAAGAGGGATATCTTTATGATTGTGCATAGAAATTTTGACATGGATTTGTACAGAGCATCATGTTCCAACAAAGACAAAATAACAATATGTGTCATCAGTATGAGTCCAACTTATGAACTGCAATACACACAAGTATTTATTTGTCTTTTTCAATATTACTGCCAAATTTTGTCGATTAGAAAAAAAATATATATTATATTACTGCCAATATTACAGTGCCAGCCAGGTTAGTAAAAACAAAGGAAAATGTGCTAAAAAGTGAAGAAGACAAATACCGGTTCATCCCCCATCCCTCACTCTCACCACCAGCAAAAAGGGAGGGAGAGTGGAAGGAAATGGTGAAGTGAATGCAGCAGCAACAATATCAGTTCATCCCCCCACCAACCAGCATCGCCTCGGCAAAAAGGGAGAGAGGGTTGAAGGAAAGATACATGAAATGGTGCTAAAAGTGAATGCTGCAGCAACAACAATATCAATTCATTCCTCATCCATCATTCTCACCATTGGCATCGAACCAGCATCGCCTCGGCAAAAAGGGAGAGAGGGTTGAAGGAAAGATACATGAAATGGTGCTAAAAGTGAATGCTGCAGCAACAACAATATCAATTCATTCCTCATCCATCATTCTCACCATTGGCATCGCCTGCGCCAAAAGGGAGGTCACCACTTTTCTTTCATGCCTTGCCTTTGGGGAGAAGGAAGTGGTTTCGGTTTGGACTCTTATTCCCTCCTCCCATTCCTAACACCTAAGTTAACCGATGGAGGACACAACATTGTCTAATTACTAGAATATTTAGATTTTATTTATATTTATTATAAATAAATAAATAAATACACAAAATCTTATTCATCCAAATGTCAAGAACAACCTTGTGTAATTGATGAGACGTTTGAATTTTATTTATTTTTATTATAAATAAATAAATAATAAAATTATATAATTCAAATCATATTGACCCATATGTCAAGAACAGTCTTGTCTAATTACTGATATATTTAGATTTTTTTTATTTTATTATAAATAAATAAATAAAAATACATAACTCGAATCCTATTGACCCAATGCTAAGAGCAATTTTGTGTAATTGCTGAAATGTTTGGATTTTATTTATTTTTATTATAAATAAAAAATAAAAAATAAAAAATATATAATTTGAATACTATTGACCCAAATGGCAAGAGCAACCTTGTATAATTATTGAAATGTTTTAATTAATAAATAAAAAGATATAATTCGAATCTTGGTGACCCAAATGCCAAGAGCACTTCCGTGATTTTGGGATGTTTGGATGTTGCGCTTCCGTGATTTGTCTCTACCGAGTTATAACGTTTTTTTTTCTTTCTAGGTTCCTTCTTAAATCCATGTTTAATTTAGCTTCTCGGACCAAAAGACTTTTTCTGGGTATCTTGAAGACTAAGATATAATATAAATTTTCCAACTTCATGTTTTGTGTACATCAAGCATTTCATTATCCCAAAAGCTTCGGTTCAGAGCCTGATAACAGCATGAAGTAATTAATCATTAGCATGAGCTACATACATATTTATGTAGTTGCAGTTCATTTTTACATTTTAATTTATCTTCTGCCACAACAAAAAAAAAAAAGTGATGGTTGTAGCTCCACTTCTTAACTCCTATGTTCTCTCATGCAGATCGAACATCATGTTTTTTTTCTATCTACTTCAGAACACGAATTGGTATATCCCTTCACAAATGCAGATGCTTACATCCTGTGAGTTGATCCTCCTGCTGCTCTTTCACGAAACATTGTTTCACATGCTCTTGTAGATTATGCAGCAGGATTATTAATCCACGATCGATCGATCTAAGTTGGTGTTTTTGTTTTGAATATTTATTTAATCACAAAAGAGGAAAAGTTCAAGCAGCATAATTGATTCAAGAAATGGTCAAATATTCTAGTTAAAAAACTTAATTAACTAGAATTCCGAGTGCCAAATATGATACTTGGAACAATACGGATGATCCAGTAGTAAAAGAGCACGGGCAAGCCGAGGAGTAGAAGTTAAATTATGGTTAATAAGATGTGATAGTGGGAAACAGTAGTCTGAGACAAGACTTAGCTACTGAGTGACAAACTACTTCATAATTTAATTCAGATATATGATGGATGATCAGCTAGTCTAATAAATTCTTCCCCGTTGACTTTCCCAACCTTTTTTTAGGCTTCCTGCGATTAAATTCCTCTGAACTGCTAAAAGAAAAGAGTTGTATTCTCCAAAAACATCTACCCAAGTATGACAATTGTGAAACACTAATAACGATCTCCGACTGATAACAATTGCACATAAAACTAACAGTTCAGTCTATTTTGAAAGCAAACATTCCATGGCATGAAGAACGAACAATGGTTCCAACAATTGCACATAAAGAAAACTAACAGTTCAGTCTATTTTGAAAAGGAACATTCCATTGGCATGAACAACAATGGATCCAACAAAGAATCCACAAACCTCTGGTTTTGATCATCAAGTAAATTTAGTAATCAGATTGGGAAAAAAAAAAAAAAAACAGAATGCATTAAATGAGAAATGGAGCCAAAAGAATTGACACCACATTAGTCTAATTTTCTGCAAGCCATTTCTGTTGGATTAACATGGAGAGAAGAAAGAGCAGCACAAGAGAGAGAATATGGAATTCCTTGTTTCAATGTCTGGGTGACAATGAGATTTAAGTCCCCTATATGAATACTGAATCACTCAGTATGATGAGACTCATGCCACCACATATTATCTATCCCATGAGTATGAAATGCAGAGTGTCTGAAACCTTCTCAGCTCAGTCGTTTCCAATGCATCCATACTATCACCTCATGACGGGTTTCATCGCCTAGTATTTCTGAGTCAGCTCCAAACATGAGTTTCTCAAGTCTACCACTTTGATTGTAACCACAGATTACGGTGGAGGTCTTACCAGTGGTACATGCAAGTATAAGGTCCACGGGAAACACATAAGCTATCAGCATACACACCGGCGACAGTGACCATACTAATATTTTTCAGGTTCATGCGTACAAGATTCACATACAGTATGCGCATTATGATTCATGCAGCATCTCGTGGATACCTCCCCATCATCATTTTACATGAAACTGATGGCTCACATTGTGTTCAATAAATATCCTGATGAAAGTAGGACTATAATAATGATCTAGCAATTAACCAGCATGGCTCATAGCAAACGATGCGACATGCAATATAACCTCGACAACTCGGAACTTAGCAAATCTTTTGATATAGAAGTTAGCCCCAAACAAAACAAAAAAAAAAAAAGTTCTGTACCTAAACCATGCAAATGTATATTGCTCAAAATTACTGTGTCTAGTGTAGATCATGCACTGAAAGAACAGAGTTATCTGCACATCATAGCACAAGTGCAGGCATAACTTGCAACTCTAGGCAAGACAAAAATGTCACAAAACCAATAATTATAACGAAAAGGAAGATGACTGTTAAACTAGTGTAGCTTGTGAAGTGCTCATTATATCTGCTGAGAATAATCAAGATATTAACCATGACACGCATGCCGAATTAAACATGCAATAGATGTAACAGCAAATCAATGATGGAGGAATTCATAGAGCAAGACAACAACGATAAGTTGTAAGGGTTTTAGCAAGGCACAAGAGTTGGTATAAGAAATAATGATGGCCGTCATGTTTATAGGATCAAACGAATGACATTGTTACTGTCACTAGAGTATACATCAAGTTGAATCAAGCTAATCTGAAGCTAGCATATATTAGTTTAAGTTTATGCAATTATCACTTCTATCAATTGACAGTCAACAGCTGAAATGTTCACAACCATCAAAGCAATCTATTAGATGAAGCTTCATGTTAATGCAATCCACTGCCTCTTACAACAATAACAAACCGTGATGTCCCCAACTATTTTGGAATGGTTTACATGGATCTTCTCCGGCTATGGAGAAACCCCACACCTCCTGTCCTGCTCAGTGAAAAATAATGTTGAGAGTGAACTGTTCAAGTAGATTTATGGAATGGTTGGTAGAGATGATAAGCCAGATTCATGTGGATTCTCACAAATGATGAAATGTACACTATTGAAGCCATAAAGAGTGATAGCAATAGATCACAGGCAATAGATCTTACAAGATGGAGGCACCCCTGTCATCCCAACTTCTGAACGATGGATTCGAGCATGGCGGATTTGGGATTCACCATGGGCGGGCCCTTCTCCCTCTGCTCGAGCTCGCTGAGGTCGAAAGTGAGGAGCTTGTCCCAATTCCCACCCTCGAAGAGCACCCCGACCTTCCCGTCGGTGACCCTCTGCACGACCCCGCTGTACATGTAGAACGGGCTCTTGGGGTTCTTGACGATGACGATCATCCCCGGCAAGAAGAGCGGCAGCACGGGCGGGCTCGGCTTCGGACCCGACAGCACCATGGCCAGGTCCTCGCCGTCGGGCCTCTGCTTGGGGCGAGGGGGGTTCTGCTCTATGAACTTCTTGAGGCCCTTCTCGCCGCCGGGAAAGCCACCGGTGAGGCCAGCGAGCTCCTTCTCGAAGGCAGCATCGCCCGTGCCCAGTGCCGAAATAGGAGCGGTAGGAGGAGGAGAAGAGAGGGGAGGGGCTTCTGCGGGGGATCGTCGGAGCTCCTTTTTTATGCCCTGCTCTCCGCTGCAGATGCCGCGGCCTCCCAGGAGCTCGAAGAGGTCGAATTTGGCGGAGGGAGCGAGGGCGGCCGGGGTGGAGCGGAGAGGGGAGTCGGGAGAGGTAGAAATGGTGGTCGTTCCGCGGACGAAGGTGGAGTTGCAAGGTCGGAGGAAGAGGAGACGAGGATTGTGGGTAGTGTAGATAGGAATCAGCGCCGCCATGGATGGACGGGAAGATTCGATGGAAGACAGAGGCTACTACGTGGGGGGAGGAAGGCAGCAGGCGGAGGGAGAACGCCAACCACCATAGGGGTCAGCGCGAGGCCTGGACACCACAAATCTCCAATCACGTGACATGCACATGAATGATGAAAGCGGAGCAGATAATGATCATAATTCAAAATCATATATATTATTACTATTATTATTACAAATCTCACGGTAGAGTAAATTATTTTCACATTTATAATTTCAAATTTTATATTTACTATACACCATTCAGAACTTAAAAATTATACATCAATATTTTATGTCTTAACAAATAATTATGATGAAAGAACACGAAGGACCTTTTAGGTAATGTGAACTCGAATCAGTTAATACTAAGCATGACTACACGTAGAGGATGTTAACAATTTAGATACTTAGAGGAAAATATATAGGGTGCACCAAAATTTATAAGGACAAATAGCTTATTTATGAAGGATAAATAATACTTAAAATTTATCCAGCCAACCCACCAGATCATACGTGTCCAACATTTATAGAAGAGAAGTATTGAGAACCATTCGTCTTGGTCTCTGCGCCCAGACAACAGGCACCTCGGTTTATACAGCGCTTTATATTGATGCAAACTTACTTAATTTGCAGCACATTGTCATCCAACTGGAATAGTGAAATTGTTCATGTTGCAACATTTCTCACTGCAAGCTACAGATTTTGCATCATTTACAACTCAAGCCAGCCAGATCGAATTAAAAGTACTGAAAGATCTAACTGGTACTAGAAGTTGGGCTGGTGAGAACCATGGGGACTGAAGTGTAGAGCCTCCCTAAGATTCTTGAGAGCTTTGTCATATGATACGAATCCCATGAACCAGAATTCATGGTTGTCCATGGTGATGACTTGAATGTATCTCTCTGAAGGGTTCCTGGAGTTAGCAGAAGGATTGACTGCCCTTAGCTGATCCAGAGGCACAGCAATCTGCAAGTTCATGAAATTTGAAAAAGTTAAGAAATCTGCAACAGAGATTAAAAAATCAGAGCTCAATTGTGACTGAACAAAAAAAATTTTCAACCCTGTGATATTTTCATTTGTCAGAACTATATGCATATAGAATGGTGGAAGAACAGTGAAAAGGACATTCTCTCATGGTAAAATAGCCATCGGCATGCGATAGTGCTATGAATCAGTGGAAAACTAAATTGGTATAGTCTGGGGAAGTTTTAGTTTCAGAAAAATATCCAATTTAGCAATCGGTCCAGGTTGAACTTAGTGAAAAAAGGACTAGGACCCTAAGTAGCTAGGTGTTTGCCAAGGAATTTTATGATAGGAAACTGTAAATAGCTCCAAGAAACTTCAATCCTCTATTGGTAAAACCAAATCTCTGTTGGGTTTACCAATCTAGAATGGTTGGTCAAAACCAAACCCAGCACCCAGAAAACTTAAAAAAGAAACTGCGAGAATTCAATCCCAACTGCTACAATACCTCTGTTGCATCCCCCCTAGAAATGGCAACCTTTTGTCATAGTAAAATGGGGGGAAACTGCTTTTTGACCCCCAAAACATCTAATAAATATTGGTGCCCTAACACAAAGCCCTCACAAAAATACGCATAACAAGCATCTTAAACAAGCCAAAAAATGTACCAGCATCCCTACTATGAAATTGACCATTTCATTTAAATGTTCCATAACAATCGCTTGTCATTACCCTACAACAACGTTCCAAAATACTTCCCTGAACACGAGAGAGATCCAACCCTAGCTCTTCTGGGGTTTATAGAAGTTGAAAATTTACTAGATTCATACTATTGGTTTTCCTATGATATAACAATTCTGTCCTGTATCCAAAACACACCAGGGCGTGAGCCCTGGCTCATGCGTGATCTATAGACTGGCTTTTTCTAGAATACAACAAACTTATCCTTGCCTCCTTGGTTTATTGCATAGCTTGTGTATCATCATTGCTCGATTATTTCTTGAGAGCTTGATATTCTAGTGTGGATAATTTTACAAGCTCTAGTTGATTGCTACATTATATTCTACCTAGAATTCAGCATATTTGCATCTTGATCAGAGTCCATTGCATTAGTTTAATTAAATTAGGCATTATCATATATTCATTAGGTGGTTATCCATGTAATTTGAGTAAATTATTGTTTGTATCTTACAGTTTGCAGCTATGACCGATCGAAACGAATTGCATTCCGTAAACAATAATAATCACATCATCTTTATATTATCATGTGAGAACATTATAGACACACTGTACTGCAAAACAAATAAATTATGTAGCTTAGAGACGCACCTTATAATATGCCCACTCTTGTTGAGCATTGGAGAAATTAGTACAAAGAGGATTGTCACTGCAAAATGCAATCCTGGCTGTGGATAAATACAGTGTTCCTATCACAGGACCTGCTGAAGTAGAGAGATAACAGGCATATGCTTTCCATAGCTGCTCTCCTGGAAAAATACCAAATGTTTGCTGGAAAACCTTCTCATTCCCACCTTCTGCAAGAACTTTTGTTCCTTGTGCAAGCCTAGCCAAGGCTGCATCAGTGACATTGGGGCTGGTTTTAACTATGAAACAAAAAGCATATAAGAACAATCAGATGACCATATCTTGGGGAACTTTCAATTAGTATCTCTACTAACTAAAACCCAAAATAACAAGCAAAAGTTCCAGATATGTCTTAATTTGTGGTTTTTATACATCACTGCCCTATCCTAATGCCTTAAAATGGGAAAAAATTCATATCCTATTATCTTGAATGGCGCTTAAAAAAAATGGTACACTAGGAGTGCTGTATCAAACTGAATGATGGAAGAAACTAGAGGTAGTCATTATTTGGATTTTCTGAGATATTGTAGCTTAAAATGAATAGCCAATCAGAAACATTAACCACAGGGGTCAAGCTATCATATCCTGAATAAAATGATATCACATACATGTGTCTTGAGGTTCGCAGTCCATATATAATATCTAGATCAGGTGATCATCACATAGTTAATACATCGAGAAACTACTTGTACTAGGACCTCCTTAGTTGATCCAACAAAATGAATATGCTCAAGTATTATTTGATAAACTCAAATGAGTCTGATAATATATGTTTCGTACAACTAAACAGAAAATTTGTTGTTTTTGTTTAAGACCCGAATTCCAGCCTTGCAATGACATGCTAAATATATAGTTAACTGATATTTGGATTTGGGCCATAATTTAACTAACTTTACTAATTATTAGTCTGTAAGTTCAGCTCAGTCAAGTTCCATAGTGAGAATTCAACTCATTTCCTTGCCAGAGTTAGGATGGTCAATCCGTTGATAGCAGCACATACATGCCATGAAAAACCAATACTTGTCATCTTAAACTCACACCAAGTGTGAAGCTATTCTTGACCCTTCCAAATGCTATAGACAGGCAACATAACATATAATTTCTCCTGAAATAAGTTGATATGCAAAGTCCACCTTTTTTTCTCAAAAAAGGTAATGTCTTCCACATTGTAAGTCATTAGCTTATCAGTTAATTTGTCTGGAGTTAATCAGCTGGGTAAAATTTCCACCCAATATGATAATAGCTTCTTCTGCTTCCACATAACTCATTAAATACCATTACCAACTTCATATGTTTAATCTTGTCAAGATGCCACTTATCATGGTTTTGCTGTGATGTCAAAGTACTCCTAGTCTAGCAAAAACACATTACGCAAGAATCTAGCTCTACATTGAATAAACTCGTATAACGCAAGTTTTGATTTCTTCAATACGTATTCATGGTACTGAAATAAGTACACACAAAAGAAGCTATCTCCTGCTGAACAATAGAAAGTATGAAATTATGCTATAGACTGACTAGATACTAGATCATCAACAACTTCATGAGATCATTTGTGACCAGAGCAAAATGTACTTTCCAATAAGAACATAGCTTGTCGATATCTAAGTCCTCTGGATCCTGTATCTTACTGGTCGACTAGTAACATAATCATTTGACCCCCTACAATTTCTCTGTACAAATGCAAGTAAAAAGATGCATTTGGTCCCTCTGGTGATTCCCCAGCCGCAGGTAACACATGTTCGAGATTTGAACCATGCAAAGATTGTCGTTAATGCAGGAAACCAGGATGTAATGGGCAAAAAAAGCTTACGATGGTGCCAGACATTGCCAGCGACATCCCCTGCCTTTCTGGTGGTGTCTTCCAATTTCTTCCCGCACCGTCCAAGCACCTTAAGGATCGTCTCCGATGGGCCTGGAACAAAGGAGCCAAACAATCGAAAGCTCAAGAAACCACAGGAATGAAACAAAAAAGACAGCACCGATAAGATATTCCACCCACTGTTGGTAGGAACAGGGGCAACAGTCACATAAGGGTTTCCATTGGCGTTGCTGCCGTGAGGAAAAGGGGAAATGTTCTCATAAGGGTTGCCGGTGCCGCCGCCGCCGCCGTACGTCGAGGAGGGAAAGCGGGAAGCACCAGGGACGGGAGGCATGGCGTGGTTGGCATTGCTAGGGTAGTGCCCCGCCGAGGGCCCGGAGGACGACGACGTGACGTGATCGACGGGGACGCCCTGCCAGTTGGCCGGATTGGCGTGCGGCGCAACCGGCGTTCCCATCACCCAAGTCCCCGGCGTCGCCCCATCTCCAAGCTTGCCCTGGTCCATCAACTACCAACCACCCGAACGAATCGATTCTTCTCTAACCCGCAAGCGATGAGGAAAGCGACAACTCGATCGGCGATAATGAGATCGACGGGGAAGCACCGGATTCGGTGGGCGTCTGTCGGATTTGGAATTCCACCGGGAATCGGAGATGCAAGTTGCCCGTCCCACGAGGGTTCGACGCGGACGGGGCGTCGCAACCCGTACACCGCGGATCCAATGGTTGACCACCGATACCAAATGAAATCTCGACACGTATTCTGTATTTGGTGGGCCCCCGCGTCTCGACTGACTTACGTGGATAGCTGTTGACTATGATGACCAAAATTATGAATGTCCAAATGTGCTTACAGTTGCATTTATGTCGATTATTTACATGCTGAGGCCACCACCTACAGTTGTATATTATTTCTTCCATTTATTCGATGCAAATTATTTAGAGAAAATTCAGAACATTTTTCTAAAGTAAATATGTTCATAAAAATGTTTTGCATGTTGATAAATACATTACATCATTTACATTTAAGCACCTTTCTCCATGTTGATAAATTAAATTTTATTTTATTATTTTTGTAAGGAAAGAGGGTCACGTAGCAAGGAAGAATGACTTGGTGCCAAAAACATTCCCAAGATTGTAAGACACAGCTTCACCAACCACAGGAATAAAAATCTTATATATATATATATATATATGACTCGACCAGTACTTACGTAGCTCTCCATGAAAACCACTTGTTTAGATGTTAATATCATGAGAGAGAGATTGTTCTATCTCTATCTCTTGTGCATGCAACAATGATTTGTGTGTACATTTCAGCTAATGAAGCAACGTACGTACGTGCATGAACTGTAACTAAAACCATACGTATACTGTTGTCCATTCCACTTCTATTGTACCCGACCGCGATGGCAACCGAGGAAGATAGAGAAGTCCGGAGAGAGTATAATTTGTTGCCCAAACACGTAGCTTCGCTTCACGACAAAACAATGCCCAATCTCTCTCTCTCTCTCTCTCTCTCGTATTCATTATATGATTACCTTGTGAGTGAAGATAGATGGATCCAAGAAGACGAAAACTGGAGTCGAAGACAAGAAGACCCACCTCTCTCTTTCTCTCTCTCCCTCTTGCACAGCACATACACACACCACAAAAACGCACAAATTTCCTGCTCGGCACGTCCTATTCCCTTCTCCGTGTTCTAAGCAAAGGTCACAGCCATCACTATCGTCATCACTATGCATCTCTCCTTTTCTTCCATCATCTTTGGCTTAATTGTGCACATATATACTCTTGACTCCTCTGTCGAACCAGATGAAGTGATCCACACTGCTGCGAGACCTCGAAGTGGAGCCCAGGCTTGGCACGATGAGGAAGCCGGACGCTCCGGGGAAGAAAGATGGCACCAGCACTAGCAGCACCGACGACGGAGGCAGCAGGCTGAGGAAAGGGTTGTGGTCGCCGGAGGAGGATGAGAAGCTCATGAACTACATGCTCGGAAATGGACAAGGTTGCTGGAGCGAGGTCGCCAGGAATGCGGGCTTGCAGAGGTGTGGAAAGAGCTGCCGTCTTCGTTGGATCAATTACCTGCGACCCGGTCTCAAGCGCGGCGCTTTCTCCCTTCAGGAAGAGGAGCTTATCATCTACTTGCATTCCATCCTCGGCAATAGGTTGTCCTCACTCCATCTCCTCCATTCTACACCCTTAACTCCTTCTGATTCGAGCACAAGTACCTCAAATATGAACACATGCATCAGTGTTTTGATTCATGTACATGTACGTGCAACTTGTGCAGGTGGTCTCACATTGCGGCACGATTGCCTGGCCGGACCGACAACGAGATAAAGAATTTTTGGAACTCCACCATTAAAAAGAGACTCAAGAACTCGTCGTCGTCTTTCTTCGGTCACAGTGGAGATGGAACCTCTGCAAAAGAACCTCAAAGCCAGTTTATGTACATGGACTCTTCTTCATCGATGCATGGTTTGCCCACGGGCAACCACTACGACCTAGTGCCACTTCCTGAGGTTGGGTTAGAGAACGACTACTACTTGCATGAAGCTCGAGTTGGTACAGAGAATGGATACTGTGGTGGGGGTCAGGGAATGGTGACGGAGGGAGGAGGCATTATGGTTAGAGGAGGTGAGCTGCTCTTGGTGCCCCCTCTCGTTAACACCAACCCGATCCCTGACGATAATGTTGATGTTAACGAGATCCAAAGTGACAAAGCTGTGGGAGGTGGATTCTTTTGGGAGGGTGAGAAGGTTAGAGTGGGGGAGTGGGAGTGGGAGTTGGGAGACTTGATGAAAGATGTCTCTTTTACTTTCCTTGATTTCCAAGTCGAATGATGGGCCATTAATTCTTCAGTTATCACCTCCATATCAGCCATTACATTATTTTTGGCCTCCTGATACCTTTGGCGTTGCAGTCTAGCTAATTACTTTGGCTGCCAAATTCTCTGAAGCCTCCTCCTCTTCCTCATCACTCCACAAAAATTCAAATTTTATCCATACAGTTCCAGCAATTTCTATAAACCTTGCTCATCTAACTTCTACAATCTCTCTCTCTCTCTCTGTGCAAAATGCTCATCTTGGGAAGAACATTTTTATCAAAGATGTATCTAAGTGGTGGTGGGCATGAAAGAATCAAATGAAGCAAACGAGGGGTTGTGTACAATGTGGAAGAGTGTGTTGGTTGATGTTTTACTAAATATTATCTCTTCAGCTATAATCACAAGTTTCTTCTTGAACAGCCTTTCTCCCTTCCGAATGGATCAACAGCATCTTTGAGCTGCTGCAGTAACTGTGACATCTGTTCATCATCATGGCTGTCACTCATAAATTGTTGTTCGAGGGCGCAATGACACCTTTTCTCAATTCAATATAGCATATACAACATAACCAACTAATGGAGCAATTATGACCATTTGGTTAGAGTGTAAAGGGGGTGGGGGGCATGAAAGCATGCTGTTGATGCTAATTCCTGATGGCAATTATAATTGTCATTTGGAAAGCAAGCGAATCTGGATTGAGACGTCCAACCAAAGTCAAGATCTGGTTTATTGTTGTTCTGGACTATGAAATCACTAGGATTTATTTTAGGGATATGATATAGACTTCTCTTGTGGACATAAAAGGCTGTAAGCTAATCTCACATTACATTCTCAGATGTTGTTGGTACAGGTGTGACTCTCTGAGGAACATTCTTAGATGAATGAATGATAGAATAATTGAATTCCAAACTCCCCATAAAATTCAGAATTTGTATCTGAATAATTGAAGACAGCAATCCATCCAGTTCTAGAGAGCTATGACAGTAGCATCATCAGATACTCCTCCAGTGAGTTGAATTTAGATAACTCAGTCTGTGTTTTCAGTTTCAGACCGATCAAAATGTGTCGCTAATAAAGTATATATCCCGAGTTATGCTTCGACTGAGTGACGATGAAAATATATCCATTTTATTTCTACTCAAGTCCTTAAGAATCCTATCGTATGAGAAAAATCAACTAAATTCATGATAAATGATATCAGAATGGCTCAAAGTGATAAAAAAAAAAAAAAATTATCACGCCTCTTGAAGTCAGCAAACCAAATAGGAGTAGCAATCGAAGGAAGACGATTTCCGAGGATAAAATGGGAAGAGCTGCGATGCATAGCATGCAACTGTCACAACATCTAGAAGAGCCGCCAAACTCATCAGGCTCCTCTGGCCTTGACCATCATAATCCAAGAGTACATGGGGAAAATGGGAACACCATGAATGCATTGGTAGCACACTACAATTGAATTCAAATATCCATCGAGAAATTTGCAAAAGTAGAGCATAAATTGTAACAGCAACCTCAGGTTCCAAGTCGATAACTTGCGGAATGTAATATCACATTTATCGACCGTTCCAACTCATAAGAGCCAAATCTTCAATAACCACATTTAACTCATCAAGGGGAACCAATTTAACTATAAAGAATTATCGCATAACGAACAAAAGAAGGGAGTTAACAATTTCAAATATACAGATATGTTTTTCATTTAGTTTTTTTATCTACCATGACTTTTCAGCTGCAAAGATCCATCTTTCATCAAATTAGATCTGAGGCTACTGAACCTTTCTCTTGAGTACTGCCTTGATGCCTTCCTCCAATCTGTGCCTGCCTTCATCATTGCCGTAAATTCCTCATAACTTATCCTCCCATCCTGGAATAAAAGGTCCAACATCAGCTTACCATCCATAGCTATTCAAATGTTGAGTTCTTACTCTCAATTTTATTTAACTATTCAAATTCATTAAAATTAACTGCTGACGTCCATTAAAGACAACTACTGGTAAAACCAATTATTAATTCTTTTGATATTCTAATTGTCTGTTGAAGAAAAAGATGAATTTTCGTAAGCAATAGGTGTGGGGTGTTAGTAAAGGCGATAAAATAACTGACCTTGTCAGTGTCTACATCACAAATAATAGCATTAATGACTTCTTCATGATCTGGACCTAAATCATCAACCAAGGAGTTGCCGAGCTCTTCAATTTCTATGTATCCACTGTCGTTCTGATCAAAATATGAAAATGCTTTGCGCAGGTGCTCGTCGTTTCCCATCCTTTGTAAGTGAATTGATACAGCAACAAATTCCCCATAGTCCAAAGTGCCACTTCCATCAACATCAGCCTGTATGTAACAACATAATATCAATTTAAAACTCTACAAAATATTATTCACACAGAAAATACATGTAGGAATCAATTACCATACTATATCAGTTTACAAATCTATAAGATAGCAGTTCCATTGAAAAAAAAATTTTAGCCATTAATCATCAACATATCCTTAAATATTTTGTGCAGCCATCTCTGTTCCGGTCTTCCAGCTAAGTTCGAGGTGGTTCTACTATTGTACACTATGCAGTATATTTTGCCATCAAGGTTTGCATGCGTTCACATGGTAATCAAGTACTTTACATGACCACAAATTGAATGCAAATGTCAAGTATATAAAAAACAACTACGACTCTCAGATACTTACGGCTTCCATTAAAATATGGACATCAGCATCAGGAATCTGGTGACCGAGTTTAAGCAAACCATATTTCAGCTCCTCAAGAGTTAGTTTTCCATTTTTGTTTATGTCTATCTTCTCAAACATATCCTTTATGCCTGCAACTTCCTCGACAGATAAATATTCAGCCACCACCTGCGACAATGAGTCTGAATGGGTCATTCATGCACAGGATCAAAAGCCAATGGTGGATAATCTTTGGGTGTTAACCGGACACGGTAAAAAGAAACATTCACCTTTAGGGCTTTCTTTTTAAATTTGTTCATCACGGTGAACTGCTGGAGTTTCGCCCTTACATTTTCACCTAGACTAACATTAGGAGCCTTATTGGCATTCTGCAACCATGGATGATCTGCAACATCAGATAAAAGAGGCATAATTCAATGATGCCATACATGCTATGAGAACCAGATTGATCAAAGAAACATAAACAGAATGATCGAATGCTAAAGATTACCGAGTACTTGCTCAGCTCTCAACCTATGCATGGGATCTGGATTAAGCATACGTCTCACAAGATCTTTAGCACTTTCAGAAACTTTTGGCCATGGATCTCTCTTGAAATCTATGACAGAACGAAGTATTGCCTGGGCAACACCTTGTTCGGTTTCTGCATACGCATAGATAGTAAGATAACTGCTCGATGTTCAGAAGCAAACCAAATTCAAAATCTAAACTAAAGGAAAGCCAAAGAAGATCGCATAAAGCTCTCTGATGGTTCATATCTTCCACGAAAGAGGATTACCAGCCCAAAATGGAGGCACGCCACAAAGCAAAATGTATAGGATCACTCCTGCACTCCAAACATCTACTTCTGGGCCATAGTTTCTCTTTAAAATCTCTGGTGCCATGTAATAAGGACTGCCAACAATTTCAGAAAAGCGCTCGCCTGTGCAGGAGAAGAAAAATCATCACAATATGGAAACTGACTTGCTGGCAAGAACACTAAGCCCACTGGTCTCCTTGACAAATTATTGCTAATCAAGATTCAGGATCCACGTGCATCTTTGAGTTAAAGGTAAAAATGTTATCAGACACAAAATGCCAAAAAAGTATTCTTTCAGCAATTTACCAGGTCTGAAAAATATAGACAATCCAAAATCGATTGCCTTCAATGGGGCATTTTCCTTTTTGTCCCCAAATAAGAAGTTCTCAGGTTTAAGATCCCTGTGCATAACCCCATGCTTGTGACACATCTGAGATGACACAAAGCAAGTAAGCCTGTGTCAGTATATTCTAATTCTCATTGTAATAAGACAATGATATCCAGTAATAACACGACACAATAAGACAGACTCACTTCAAAAGAATATGGGTAGAATATAATCCCGAAATAGGTAAAGGAAACAACATCCTAATACAAGAAAACATGCAGATTGAACTGCAGCTGATTATAATTTTCACACGTTCATCAAAGTGAAACTAAACTTGCCAAAAAAAAACAAGCAACCTAGATGAAAGAAAAGAAATAGAACCAATAAAAGTGAAAAAGTAAAAAAGAATACACAATTAGGAGACATGAAGTGAATAACCTGAACAAATTCACGACCAACATGAGTTATATATACCTTCCACTTCTGCAATTGAGAGCACTGTTTTAAATAGACCAGAATTACCTTTTAGTAAAGCCGAATATTTGAGAGAAGTGATCTCATAAAGTTAGTTTCACTAATTCTACAAAAGGTCAGAAAATACAATGTTGTTCCAAACCAGTTTATAGATTAACAGAGAAATGGAAGAAAGGAGCTAAAGAAAAGGAGGAGATGCACTTTCGTAGGTTTTTCAGAGATCAAGATGACAAGGCTTCGTGCTTCAAAGAACACATCACATAGCAAAATCTGACCCAAATTCTTCGTTAATGGGGGGAAGAAAAGGAATGCCTAACTAAGATGACTGATTAAGTGCAGAGACGTGACCTGAACGATTTGTATGATGGTCCGCATGATGATGGCCGCCGCTCGTTCGGTGTAATGCCCCTTGGTGACGATCCGATCGAACAGCTCTCCTCCCTCGCAGAGCTCCATCACAAGGTGCACGGCGCCGTCATCCTCGTAGGTGTCCTTGAGGCTCACGATGTTGGGGTGGCTGGGCAAATGCCTCATGATCTCTACCTCCCTCCGCACGTCCTCAATGTCCACCGCAGTGCGCAGCTTCTTCTTGGAGATGGATTTGCAGGCGAAGAGCTCCCCCGTGGCTCTGTCGGTGCAGAGGTAGGTAACGCCAAACTCGCCGCGGCCAAGCTCCTGCCCGAGCTCGTACCGGGTGCCGATGTCCCTGCCCGTGGGGTTCTTGAGAACGACGAGGCCGCGGGCCGGCCCACGGTTGTAGTCGATCGAGTAGGGGTTCTGCCGCTTCTCCTTCTTGTTCTTCCTCTTCTTCTTCTTCTCCGGATCGGCAGGCGCTACGCAGCAGTTCCCCATCAGAATTCAGATTTGGATCCTAAAATCCAATCTTTTCAAGGCTTTTCTTCGAACACGAAGCTATGTCTTTGACAAGAACAAACCGGGGGATCCTACAAAAGACAACAGCAAGATACGACCTTTCCATCAAATCTCGAAGGAACACAGCAAGCAACACAAGAGGACTCACTGGAGTTCAAGAGTCGAGTTTCGTTTGGCTCTTCGGGACCAATAATAGAGACGCCAAGAACAAGCAGCTCGTTCGAGACAACTGTAGAAAGGCCGATTAGAACAATAAAAGTTTCAAATTGGCGGGATTAATTGGATGTTCATGATCATGCGACCTTGGGAGGAGCTTAGGAGGTGGTGGTGGAATAAGAAGAGAGGGAATTTAGGACGAGTTGGAAGAGGAAGATGGAATGAGAGAGAGAGAGAGAGAGAGAGGGGGGGTCAAAGCCTCAAACGGACCGCTGTTCCTCTTTTGACTCTCCTCGCCCCTCCTCTTCCCTTCGGTTTTCTACTCCATCTCTTGTAAAGGAGATGGAAGGGAAGGAGAAGAAGGACGATAAATCCAAAACTCTCCCCCTCTCTTATCTCCTACGCTCCAAAGATTTCTGTTTCGAAGACAAAAGAAAACAGGGATTCTGTTCGGCAAACAGAATTTTGTGTAGAAATGCTTTTCTGGAAGCAACCTTCCATTGTGAGGTTATCCACCTAAAAATGGTACCTTTTAGATTCCTATGGACTTTATCAACCCAAAACTGCCCTTTTTGAAGCAGACAATTTGGACCATCAGTTGGCGATGATGATAATACTAGTGGCTATTTCAAAGCCATAAAAAATGGTTAACTCTAAAATATTATATTAACATGCACGTTCTTTTCTTTTTTTTTTTTTGCAAAACCTAAATGCTACCTCTCTCTCTCTCTTTTACTTCCGACAAAAAATCTACCAAAAACTCTGTTCTTGGATGACTCTAAGCAACATTTATTTACATTTAAACATAAAACGGAGACGAGCAGAGAAATGATGCAAGCCAACTTTTGTTTGCCATTAAAAGGACTTGATGATGCTGTTTTTTTTTTATCATTCAGCATCTATGAGAATGAAAAAGTTGATCAATGGTATATACCTGTGCGCTTCAGCTTGCAGTTCTGCTGCTCATATTCCAATTACTGCTACAGTCATGTTTTTTGAGTAATATCACTCATTTATAATCTGGAATGCAAAAGGGAACCCAAAAATGTACTCTGATTTATTTGAAGCCTAAAACCTTGCAAAACATGATTTGCTCACAAGATTTGGGACGAGAAGTAAACATATCGAGGATAACAAAATTGTCACATCTAGCAAAAGAACTCTAACCAATAAAGAGTTTAGCTGACCTCCCTCTTTAAACAAGATGGCACAATAAAAATCAAATGCTTGAAGAAAGCAGATTGGCAAGCATCTAAGCTTCAACAGTCTCCGTGTTGTCAAGAAGTATAGCCTTTGTCGGCTTTGCAAGCAGGTCAGTGTACTCCTGGAAGGGAGATCTGCTGTAGCGGGTCTCTGTCCAGAAGTCGGGTGTCAGGAATCCATAGGTCTTCATGAGACACTCAAAGGTAGCCTACAAAGCACAAAGCATCAAATTTCTCACGTTAAATGTACAATGTGGAAGGTTTGCTGGCATTTCACAAAGTCCATGTCATTGACATGTAATCCACATGATCTTTAAAAGCTTGTCGCAGACTTCAGAGACACGGGTCACCAAGATGCTGAAACACCTAAAGTAAATCTTTGATGCAACATACAGAGAAAATATTTATATCATTGATTTCTAGATTTGCCTGATTTTAAGTACATCTACAAATGTCAAAGGAGAAAGAAAATCATATGCTCTGCCATTTTTCTCCTCCAATTCCAAGGAGAAGGGAAAAATGAAAAAAAAAAAAAAAAGAAGATAGGCGTGATGGTCCAAATTGTATAACTCCAACAATGCTCCTGATTCATAGTGGTACCGTCCAAGATCAATCCTATAGTATCTTATTTCTTGGTCTTATTATCAAATAACATATATAATTGACCGAAATCAGTCAGACTCGGTTGGTGTCAACCTATGTTAAGCAATTAAACAAACTAAAAAAACGAAACAGGAGAGGGATGGGAGATGAGGTCGACAACTATAGTGATGGTAGCCATCAGAGGGACAAAAATGTAAGAGAAACTTTTTTTGTGAACTTAGAATCCATGGTCAATAACTATTACAGTTCAGCAAGTAAGCCTACACTAAGACAAGATAAAATTTAACTTTGAGACACCTAGCATCTAGGTAGTAAAGTCACTGGGTGCCCGAGCGCTCGCTTAGGCGCCAAGCCCAAGGCAAAGCAAGGCCCAAGCGCCCGCCTATTGGGCTGGGCGAGCGACTTGACTCGAGTGCAACCCAGGCAATCACCTGGGCCTGGGTGTTGAGCAGGCCAAGCGCTCTCCTGGTTCAACTCAAGCCTGAGTCAAACCAAAATACTCATTTGGTTCAATTGAACAATGTATCAATCGCAAAAACCCACCCACAAGTGTCCTAACGTATAAGTCCTTTACCCCACAATGTTTCTCACCACGGCAGATTTCTCCTATTGACAAACAACAACAGCAGCAATGACGGTGGTGTCTTTCTCCATAGGTAGTAGCAGGTCTATTGACAGTAGCAACAACGACAGTGTCTTCTCCTCCATCCAACCATATCACTCATTCTCCTCCATCCTTCCTCCTCTCCATTTGCCGCAACCCTCCTACGTTCACCGCAGCCCTCGTATGATGTCACCTCAACCCCCCCCCCCCCCATCTCCCCCCTCTTACCCAATCACTCTTCCCTCTCCCCTCTTCAGCCCTCCTATCAACCCTCTTCACCCCTCCACCGCAGCCCTTCTATGTTTATTGCAGCCCTCCACTGCAGTCCACAGCCTTCTCTTCCCTCTTCCATCCGCCACAGCCCTCCTATGTTCACCACAGCCTTTGTATGGTGTCTCCACAGCCCCCCATCTTCCCCATTCTTCCCCAAGTGCTCTTCTCTCTTCCCTCTTCAGCCCTCCTATGTTCCCTCTTCACCCGTCTGCCACAGCCCTCCGCATCCACAGCCTTCTCTTCCCTCTGCTGCAGCCCTCCCATGTTCACCGCAGACACCTGTCTCTGCCCCTCTGCCCCTCTTCCCCAATCGCTCTTTTCTCTTCCTGCTGAACAGCAGCTGCCTTCTTTGCTGTAGTGAATCAGTAAAATGTCGATTATTATAGAAGAGGTGGAAGAAGAGGAATATAAATCATATGCACAGAAAGAAGAGGAAGATGATGACAAGATTAAAGATGATAAACTGGATTTTAGTGATCTTTGATGTTAATTTTGCTTTATTTTATTAATTTTACTATTGGACATGGACAATGTAGTTTGGCACTTTAAATGAAAGTTTTGATGTGTTATTTTAATTTTAGTTATTTTTATTAATCATGATATATAAATTTTTAATTATAATATTCAAGAGCACCATGCTTCGCTTGAGTGGGCGCCTATAACTTTTGACTACACTGCATCTAGGTGTGACTTTAAGAAGGCAACCAACTACAAGTCTTAGAACTCAAAAAAAAAGTTGTCATTTTTACACTCCAAAAGATCAAAGAAAAGGCAAATCAACAATCACATCATATGTGACATATCCCCATCTCTCATAAGCTGCCTGTTCCATTACATTAACTAACATTTGTAAGTTGTACAATTGCAAGGAATGCTGGTAAAATCCACAGTCAACATCTGTTAGAAATGTAAGCTGGAAAGGGCCAAACTCGGCAATTTCAAGATCTTAATCAAATACGAGAGTGTCGAGGATGACATGCAAAAGGAATGTGCAAGAATTTTCACATGTTGATGTGACCCAAATTTCTTCACTAGACCGTAATATACATAACTAAATTGATTTTGTTCCAACAGGAAAGAGCTTTGGTAAACATACTAGTAAACGAGGGAACAAAAGATTTAGCTTCTCCCAAGTATCATTCTAATAAATTTCTTATATTGTTTGGTCGATTTAAACTAGACTAAACAATCCAACCTGAAGACTTTGATATGGATCAAAGAGGCAATGTTGTTTCATCCTTGAAGCAACATATGGTTTTCATTGTTCTTTTCACATCAAGCTACCACTCGTAAAATAACCTATAAGACTAAACAATTGATATCCACATGCATGACGGCTCCGAGATGAATCTATGTTAGCATTTAACAGCATCAAATGCACAACCAACAATTGCCAATAGACAAAACCCACCTCGACCACGATCCCTTTTATTGAAGACATATGATCTATAAATAGTGCACCGAGAAACACGAACCTTGACAAAGTTACCGAGAGTCTTGGTCGAACCACGGGACGAGGTGAAGACGTCTTCGATCCCAGCAAACTGAAGCACCTTCTTCGGGACACGAGCAGCCACAATTCCCGCCCCCCTTGGAGCCGGCACCATCCGGACGGTGACGGACCCGCACTTCCCGGTGATCTTGCAGGGCACAGTGTGGGGCTTCCCGATCTTGTTCCCCCAGTATCCCCTCCTGACGGGGATCACCGAGAGCTTGGCCAGGATGATGGCACCGCGGATGGCGGTTGCGACCTCCTTGGCGCACTTGACACCGAGCCCTACATGGCCATTTGTGTCGCCGACGACGACGAAGGCCTTGAAGCGGGTGCGCTGGCCGGCACGGGTCTGCTTCTGAACAGGCATGATCTTCATGACCTCGTCCTTGAGGCCGCCGCCGAGGAGGGTGTCGATGATCTGGTGCTCCTTCACAGGAAGCGAGTGGAGGTAGATCTGCTCCAGGCTCGTGATCTTGCCCTCCTTCACGAGGCGACCGAGCTTGGTGACGGGCACCCACTTCTCCTCCTCGTCGCGCCGGCCGAAGCCGCGCCTCCCACCTCGGCCGCGGTCGCCTCGGCCGCGGCCCCGCTCGCCCCTGCCTCGGCCGAACCCGCGCCCGAAGCCACCACGATCTCCGCCGCCACGCTCCGCCATCCTTGATGCGCTTAGGGTTTCTAATGCTCCAATAGAAAAGCGATATTTATCGTGGAGGCGTAACCCGAAGCCTCGGCTTTCGTTAGGGTCGCGGCACCGGTCGGTATGTTTACCGGTAGTTGATTGCAGGACTTAGCTGGGTTTTAAGTAACTATGAAAATATTTAAAATTATCAGCTAAAATGCCATGAAAGAGTTTAAAAGAATCTATGTTCGTAATATGATACTTAATCGATACTAAACCCATCACATCGTTTTAAAACTTTTTTATTATTTTTTAAACTTTTAATGAAAATTTTAAAAAAATTATAATTTTTTATTGTTTCACCCATAGATTTTTTTTCTATTTAGTCCCTTAACATGACTTATTTTTAAAGAATAACATTACATATCTAACCTACCCTTGCCCTTGACCCACCGCCTTGGTCCCGCACCAACCACTCGTTCTTGATGGTGCTTCGTTGCTTGTGAAAATTTTTCTCGTGGAGTCGAAGTTGTAAGACGGTATCGAGACAATTATGATCAAGATCGACGAACAATGGAGGCAAAGAGATAGTTTAGAAGAAGATGTGAAGTAGGAGGAGATATGTTTATAGAATAGCGATGATGACGAAGGGGTGATTGAAATGATACACATAAACATATTATACGATAAATAGATATTATCAAATAGGATTACTATGTTAGAGTGGATGATGATGTGAGATTAACGATAGATGAGTGGTTGAGGTAATGGGGGCGAAAGAATGTAAAAAGTAATATCATATTTTAAAAAATAAAAGAGACTTTGGTGAGAATAAATCAAAATTATAATTAGAAAAAAATAAAAACTTAAGATTTGGTTTTGAAAATTTTGTTCATAACTATACAATGGCGGCCTAATTTTTATCGATGCTTGGTGAGTTGTGATTGTTTATTGCTTGCTTTTCTTTAAATTATAGTATTATAAAGGTTTTGCTGGAACATGTCATGTATTATTTATGTTCGTATAAAACTTGCTTTGGAAATAAAATATTAATTAATTCTCACGTTCCTTATAACTAATTTTTTGACCGACAAATGAATTTGTTTGATACGATGATAGTTTTTTTATATGCGTGACATATCAATAATTAATATCAAATCTACCAAGCACTCTATCATTAGATGTATAAAACTTTTATTCCTCACATTAAATCGGTAAGTATTCTGTTACAACAAATATTTGATGGATGACAATAGAAAATAATAAAAATATATACATGGAAAAGAACGGTAAAAGAATCACAAGTTTGATGCCTATTCGTCGAGGGAGGACGATATGAAAGGTTTTTTTAAAGGCGTAATAATTTGCTATGACGTAATATGTTGACATGAGATGACATAATACAACATATACTATATCATAATGTATGTACGTGAACATGAATGAGTGCATTGCAAATGTGATGTCATGTACTTGAATTCTTGGTGTTGATCAATGTATGTAATTAAACATTTATCCTACAGGTTTTTTTTTCATTGTAATATTTGTTAGAAGCAACTTATTACTAATTGCATATATTTATATTTTGCATATACCTGAGGCACGCATCACATATGAACCTAAGGGATCGTATTAAATTATCATCGTTACTATCTTTGATAAAATAAATATTAGTTTATCAAAATAATGTACACATGTTAATACTAGTTTAATGTCGTTATAATATATTTTAATTATGAACATTGATTTAAAGTTAATCGAGATTATCCTTTACGTGAGGTGTTTGAGGTTCCGAGATTATCCTATTTAAAGCTTTAAGTTGAGTGAATATATTAATATGTCGATAGGAGACATATCTACATATTATTTTGAATACATTATAAAATAATTTATTTGAACGAGAGATCTTTTATAATGATGTTTAAGATAATTGTGTTTGATATCATTGTTTAATACCAAAAAATGATTAGGTGTCTCCTTTGATATTAGGTGTGACCGTCCTACATTAAATATGAGGATTATAATGTGATTGAGAATAAAATTATAATGTTTAAAAAATAATTAGTTAAGAATATGACGATAATATATTGATTATTTGATAACGATATATCGATCATGTGATAATAAGATGTTAATCATGTGATGATACATCATTCATGATCCTTCTATATCGTTATATCATATCAAATAAAAAAATATATTAATTAAAAATAATTTGTATAGTACATAAATATATGAGATTTTGTAATGTTTTTATAAAATCACATATGATCAATAAAAAAATAGATTTGTGTAATGCGATAACGAATTATCATATTTAGTCGAGATCTCGTTGAGACTAATAGGCGCGAAATATTTATCATACCAAATGGTTCTCTATCTCTCTCTTCTCATTTCCATAAATTTAAGTTTTGGAATGTTAACATGAGTGGTAGTAGCATTACAAACATAACATATCAAATAAAAAGCAAAATTACTATAATTCTTAAATAGGCAGCACACCACTGCCAAAGAACATGATCGAATCGACAATGATCCGACAACCAAAAGAAAAAGATGGGTCTCTCTCGGTCGTCCCATGTTGCATTAATTATGACGATTGCATGCCCAAATTTATGCTACAACAACACTTCCCATTTGATCACGTCACCCCAAGGCATTATTATTATTATTATTATTATTATTCTCTCCCATTTGATCACGTCACACTTCGGGCGTGGCATCAAATAGAAAAAAGAAACAAAAGGCTGCTTTGTTGCATCATATGTGCAAGAAACGAATACGATCCCAGTTTCCCTTTTTTTTATTTTTTTTATTCTTACACATCCATCTCCATAAAATTGAGATGCAAGTTTAGAATAAATCCTATCGTTAACATAAATCGAAATTTAAATGAGACCAGTAAGTGCAACAGATGTGATGCGACTTTAATTGGCCATCCGTCGTCACGCCTCCTTGTCGCCTACTTAATTTTACCCACTCAGCTACGCGTGAGATTAAATGCGTGAAATGGGAAAATGTATTCTGCGTAGGTAATAAATATCAATGTTCGATTCGTTATTATGGCTAATGCATGGGGTGACTCATTTAAAAGATTACGGAAATAAAATAAAGAAAGGATGCAGGTGAGTCAAAAAGTCAAGCCTCGATCGCCTCAATGCTTCCCACGCAACGCTGTCAGAGGAGTCAAGGAAGTGCTCACCCAATCCGTTGCCATCAGCTGCCACCCACGATGCACGGAGCGTCGCCAACCAGCGACCACTCCGCTGACGCGTGCACCGGTCTCCCTCGGTTCGGCGACGTGTCGAACGTTTGGTCGACGAATTAGTTCGTCGATGGACGCCATTTCGTTTCCCGCTTCGTGTTCTTTCGGGGAGGAACCTGGCGCTAGGCCTCCCGCGATACCTGCCTCGGTATTGGATGGCGTTGTAGTCCCCACGGTTTCGTCCAGTAATAGGGCTGGTAGCGGAGACGAAGAGTAATTTTGCCTCCAACGCTCTCACCCAACCGCTCCACTGCTGCCACCGCCTGAGGTGGTCACGGAGTCCCCGAGGAAACGAGGGAGCTCGGGGAAACGAGAAACGAGGGGGGGGCGGGGTATTGTTTGTATCAATGCTACTGTTACCATGGCGATGACTCCGTTGAACGATGTACGAAAGAGATTGACAGAAGATAAAGGCGAGAAAAGACGCGAAGGCAAAAGCTTAGCGAAGCGAAGCGAACCGAAGCAAAGAAGCCCTCTTTAACACGCCTCTCATTCGAGAAGCGAAACAGATAGAGAGAGAGAGAGAGGAGATAAGAGTTTGTCTCGCTCTCCTTTCTTCGCACTTCTCTTTAATGGGTGGTAGCAGTGGTAATAATACGAACAATAATTTTCTCAACAACCCCCATCCTCGGCTCGCCGGAAACCTTCTCCAACCGCGATTGCCGCTGCCGGATCGACATCTCCCTCCATTTTCTTCTCACGTTCCGGCTTCGATCCCCTGTGCCCTTCTTCTCTTCTGGAGAAATTAGGGTTTCGGAAGGCCACGGTACGCCCGCTGCTCGGATCAAGCGAGGTAGCTCCTCAACATTCGTTGGCTTGATGAAGCGGCCAAGATCATCGTCGTACGGGGAGGACTGCGACGACGGTAACGATGTGGGTGAGAAGCTGGGCTTTAGGGACTGGCCGAGGAGGAACCTGGATCCCGACCGCTCTGTTTCGTCGTCGCACCGAAGGCCCTCCTACTCGAAGACGGAGGGCTTGCGGAAGGTCTCATCGTCTTCTTCATCGCACGATCGGCCTATCGACGACGATTGGGATCCGTCGCGGCACATCCGGAGACGGTACGATCATGAGCCGGAGCCCTTTGATTGGCGGAAGAGCTACGATCGGTACCGGGATGGCAGGGACGGCGGGGATCGGCTGATGCAAGCCTCGTCGCCGCGGGGCACGTACGGAAGCGACCGGATGCACCGGTCGGAGAGCTTCTCGGGGTTGAGGAGGGAGTTTCCGAAGGGTTTTAGGTCGGATAGGGACCGGTCGAGGAGGGAAGGGAATGCTAGCTCGTCGTGGTGGAGATCAAGAAGTTCGAAGGAGCTCAGTGCTGACGAGGTGCGGAAATCTCCGTCGGTTGATTCGGATTCAGTCGGGAGGCGGAGTCATGCGGCGTCTCCGGATGATCATAGGGGGAAAGCGAGGACCATGGACTCCCCCAGCGGGGTGCAATCCAGAAGGGTTGAGATCCAGACCGTGAAGACAACCAAGTCATGCAAGGAGAGCGGCAGTAGCAGCGAGATGGAAGAGGGGGAGCTCGAGCCAGATCCCAAACCGGAACCGGAACCGGAACCTGTGGCTGAACCTTCTTTTGATAGTATGGCAGCGACGGGATTGGAATCAGAGAACCACAAGGATAGAGATCCTGAGTACAATAGTCGTTCTGAAGAAGTCCCGGACCAGAAAGACATCTTAGTGGGCGGAAAGAATGTGGATATTGATGATAGTGCTTCTGTTGATGTGAAGGAGGAAGGGAAGTTGACAGATACTACTATAATGGACACAAAAAATACAGATGATCAGGTAAGAAATGACCAGGTTGTTGATAGCAGGCTGCTGGATGTGAGTAGCAAGTTAACAGATGCGGTGAGTGATCAAGTAAGTAACCAGTCTACTGCTGTCAAGGAGTTGGATGAGGGTAGCGGGGAAGGTGAAGGAATGGCTAGGGATGCTAATGTGGATAATGAAGTAGAGGGTAAATTTTGTGGGGAGAAGTGTGATGCTGTCAAGGAGCTGGATGACAGCAGGAGGGAAGGAGAAAGAAAAGCTCAGGATGCTAATGGGGATATTGAAGTGGATGTTAAATTTTGTAGGACAAAGCAGGAAGCCTGTGGAGAAGACAACTCGTGCTCCCAGTTTCATGGGGAAGAACTGGCAGGCAACCATGAGGAGCAGGCAGTTGAGGAAGAAGCAAAAGAGATGATATCTGCTATTTCTCCTTTGAAAGAAGAGAAGTTAGTGGAGGATAAGGAAGAAGCTCAACCCAATGAAGCTGAAGTCGAAATTGAGCAGGCAGTTGAGGAAGAAGCAAAAGTGATGACATCTTCTATTTGCCCCCTGCAGAAAGAGATTTCAATGGAGAATAATAAAGAAACACAATGCAATGAAGCTAAAGTTGAAACCAAACAGAAGCATGAGACAGCTAATGAACAAGGTGTGGAAGCTGAAGAGGAAATTCAGCAAAAACATGAGACTGGCATGGAGTTTGAAGTTCAGCAGAAAGAACAAAGCGGTATTGATCTCGAGACTGAACCAGAGAGAACTAGTAGCTTGTTTGATCAAACTAGGGATTGTGAGATTAATCGTGAGGTAGTGACACTGACACTTATGAGGGACCAGAGTAAGATGAATTACAAGGACAAAGGTAAGGGACTTGCAATTTCTCTCTCAGCCGAAAGGGATTCTGTGGAAGATGATGATGCCATCGAGGGCCCTAGTGGAAGGGGCTTCGAATTGGTGTTCCGATCTGACACTAGGCAACCAGAAAAAGCATGCTCCAGTGGGATTGTTGCCCGCAGACTTGAAGATGAGAATCTCAAAATTGAACCTCTTGATCTCTGTCTTGCTTTGCCAGGTGGTTTGTTCGATCATTCTTCAAAACATTCGAAGCCAAAAATCGAAACCCCGAGCTGTGCCAGGGACATACAGTCTTTGCCATCTTCATTCAGAACAAACTCAAATGGATTTACAACTTCGTTCTCGTTAACAAGCTCTCAACCCTTTGTTCATAATCCTAGTTGTTCGCTCACTCAAAATTCGTTGGACAATTATGAGCACTCGGTTGGTAGCCATCCTATATTTCAAGGAGTTGATCAGGTGTCCAGTGGTACAATATGGCAAGCTCAGACTTCAAATGATTCTAAATTGAAGGGATCTGTCCCCCTCTACCAAAGGGTATTGCTGAATGGTAACTTATCACATAATTTACTTAACACCACAAATGGCCAACATCAATCAGTGCCCACTTGCATCCAGCAGTCAAGCCTTCCAAGACAGATGTCCCCATCGGACAGCCGTGGTTCCCATGAGACTGGGTCGCAACTTAACAAGGATAAGCGGCTGCTTATGGGGGAGAGAAACAGCAGCAGTTTGTGTAGGACTGAGAAACGGGATGGAGAGCAGCTCGTCCTTAATGGTTCTGGTGTCACAGAGAAGATCCTTTCCAAGATTATGGCAGAACCTTTGCATCTTAGTGGCAGAATGCTTCAGGAAATGACTGATCATTCAGTAGCCTACCTGAGGGAAACCATTTCTGAGATGCTAATTGTTACAGATAAAAGCAGGCAGATGTGCGAATTTCAGGAGGCACTTCGAAGGAGGTCTGACATGACAATGGATACATTAATCAACTGTCCACGTCTCCTCCTAGAGATTCTGGTGGCCATAAAAACGGGTCTTCCTGATTTTATTCGGAGGACTACTAACTTAAAATCTTCTGATTTGGTTGAGATATTCCTGAACTTGAAGTGCCGGAATCTTGCTTGTTGGAATTCCTTGCCTGTGGATGATTGTGACTGCAAAGTTTGCGTAGACAAAAGTGGCTTCTGCAGTGCTTGCATGTGTCTTGTGTGTTCCAAGTTTGATAATGCATCAAACACTTGTAGTTGGGTTGGCTGTGATGTATGTCTACATTGGTGCCACACAGATTGTGGATTACAAGGTTCTCATATTCGAAATGGGCTTAGCACGCCAGGGGATGAAGGAATTGCTGAGATGCAATTTCACTGTGTTGCTTGTCACCATCCTTCTGAGATGTTTGGCTTTGTCAAGGAAGTGTTTAAAACCTGTGCTAAGGATTGGAAAGTAGACACTCTTGCTAAGGAGCTTCAATATGTCAAAAGGATTTTCTCTACCAGTAATGATTTACGGGGTAAGAGATTACACGATTTAGCTGATAAGATGCTGCTGAATCTGGAGAAAAAAGCCAATCATTCTGAAGTTGTCATGCACATTTTGACATTCCTTGCCGGTAAATTGTTTTGCATCTGCAACATCACAATTCCAGTTATTTTTATCTTTCTTTGGTGCATATCCAGTACATAACATATCTTATATGTCCTTCATGTATTTTGCTGGGATTGTAGTATACTTTACATGCTCTGTAGTTGAAAATTCAACATCAAAGGTCTTGGCGCTTGTCATACATCTTGTATCTAAGGATAACTTTGTAATCTGTTGCGACACATGCATCTATTCATCTTTATGAAATTGTCTTTACTGAGAGAAGTATGACTATAAGCTTAATAACCTGACTGATCAAACAAGTTAGGTGGCATATTTTCTGTTAATGTTTCATATTATAAACAAAAATAAATTATCTTCTCTTCTCCCATGTTCAATTTTATCTTCACTTGTTAAATTTTGTTCTGTACTGATCATGTAATTTATAGGTGGATGCAACTTTGTTGTCCTTAAATCAGAACTTCACTTAGTTGTATATGGAATGACTTGTGGTGCTGTACTTCACAACTTGTTACTCTGTGGTTTTATGTGTACTGTTGCAACACATAGTTTATAAATGTTAAGAACATTTCAAGATTGCCATCATTGAGGATTTGCTATCACTGAGCTGAGTGGGATTTTATTAGTTAAACCAAATTTTTAGTTTGTTAAGTCTTAACTTATATCTGTTCGTTTATTGTCTTTATTGTAATTACTGTCAATATCTGCTGCTTTTTTTTCCTTTCACTGGCTTGATTTGAAACTCACCCCATATGATCTGATTGAAAATCAATTTTTGACCGAGCACACTGAACTACTCAATCCCAACTGAAATCTTTGGACACCCAACTGCTTTTTTTTTTTTATCTGATCAAATTTGAGGGTGGTTGGTTTTAGCCATTTTTTCAGCTTAGGGTTGGTCGAAACTGATTGTTTCTGTTGCCTCATCTTTTGATCATGTATTCTTCCAGAAATTGATCGAAAATGTGGCTGTCATAAACTGATTTGAGTATCAGCTTGTTCAGATATGTGTTCTTTTGGATTGGTTTTGAAGGATCTTGAAACCAAACTTATATTTAAGTGAATTTATATGGTGAAGGACTTCTAACTATAATATAGATATGTATAATTATAAGATCTTATGTACTGTATCATCAAGGATTAAATATTTTATTTTGTTGTTATACAGTATCCAGTCTGAGCTGCCTGTGTAACTTACTGAAATATTCTAAACTATTAGAATTACACAGCTAACTAAAATGCACCCTGAAGAACAGTGAGAGCAATACAGTATTGCATATGTTTTTGTGTTCAATGTTTGCTAGATAATGGCAAAAACTACTTATAAAATTGTTGAGGTTGGCTTTTTTGCAGAGTGTGGTGTGGCTGGCTTGGCAAGGAAGTGGTACTATCCCCACTTTTTTTTTTTGATTGATTTTTGAAAGTTGTGTTCCATCTAGACCCCATATTCTGGTCAAAGCTTGTCCTTGATAGTGGGTTTTGTTAGTCTTTAATAGTTGGTATTACGACTTACCACTTCTATGTTGGTATTATATGATCAGTGATCAATGATGCAATAATTGCTTCGGCTTTAATATAGAAATATGCTTGTCATATAAATGTTCCGTCTGTGTAAGGTTGTGTTTTTCTCTTAAAACAATGGCCGAGTCTCTTGTAGTGTTGAAGGGTTAAGACCCTTTTTGTATTTATCTCTTTGTATACAATATGTCTCTTTGCATCTGTAGCATTAAGACCTTTAATGTCAAAAAAAATGAAAAATTACATATAAAGGTGCAAAATCTTGACCCAAGTGGGGACATTGTCATCGTTTTATTATTAAAGTCAAGTCTGTAAGGTGCCATTACCTTATGTTCCATACATGCTGGACAACTGATAATATAAAAGTATAATTAGCTTTGAACTACCTTATCTGCAAATATTTCATGCCCCTGTCATATTAATTTTGCCACAATTTGATGACTAATTCGGCTCCATATGACAGGACTGGTTAACAGAATTACTCCAGTGCATCCTTTCCTTTTTTACACTGGTTAAATTTTCAGCCTCTCAAGACATAGTGACAACTTGTGCTTCTTGAAGTTTTTCCATTTTATCTTATTTCGTCTTTTAACTCTGAAAATGGTTGGAGAGCTTCTGGACTAATGTTGTTACTTTGGGTCTCTCAATTAATTTGTTACTCAAAAAAGAAGTCACCAAACACATTCAACAATCAAAACAATAATAATTAAATCTGAAGCCACACTGAGTTTGACTGTGTCTGCCCACACTATCGATCTCCATAAGCCACCTCCCATGAGACATGAGGCGAAGTCTCCAAATCCTTGGAAGCTTCTGCTGATGACTTGGTACATCAACTCACCAGGGGAGGTGATAGGATTCCCTTTAATCTGGCATAATGTTCACATGGGTTCTAACACAACCAATTGAACTCAAATTCTCTACAATGATTGGTTGCCTGAATACTTTTTTTTTTCACACTTACAAATCACATAAGCCAACTAATATTTAATCTTAATTCACAAAATATAATGTGTTTTATCTGCTGTATTTGTGTACTAGCATATGCATGAAAAATATTGTGTTTATATCTAAATTGGCTTTTTTACTAATTGAAATAATAATCTCTCTGATGCATTATAAATTTTATTTCAGACAGTGAATCTAACCTCAGCAGTGCTTCCGTCTCCACACCTAAGGATTCATCCAGAAATGAGGCTGGCCGATTCAATGTAGCTTGCTCTAGCAAAGACTGGTTACCACCTGTTCCTTCAGAGAAGGCTTCCCTTCTTGAAAATATAGGACTTGTTTTGAGCATGGGTTGTGACCAGGTCGGCAGAAAAGCTAGGGATGTCGAGCGACAAATGAGCCTCGAAAAGAAGCCAGTTGTTGATGAGCTGGAAAGTGTCATAAAGCTCAAACATGCGGAGGCAAAAATGTACCAAGAACGTGCTGATGATGCAAGGAGAGAAGCCGAGAGCCTAAAGCACATATCAATAGCTAAGAATTCTAAGATTGATGAAGACTATGCTAGTCAAATTGAAAAATTACGATTGGGTGAGGCAGAGGAAAGGCGCAGACAAAAGTTTGAAGAACTACAAGCTATTGAGAAGGCACACCGAGAGTATTTCAATATGAAGATGCGGATGGAAGCTGATATCAAAGATCTATTATTAAAAATGGAAGCTACCAGACGAAATTTAAATACATGACCGTGATTCAATGACCAACAGTTTGTGGTAGTTGGCTTTCTTATCGGATTACAGCTATAGGTCAGCCACATTTGTAGGATTCTCACATGAAAGTTGTAAGTTGTAGGAGTTTTAATCTTTCTACTCTTTGTCATGCTCTCCTTTTTATTGATTATCTGTATGATGTAAGAATAGCTATTCAAATGAAAAAAAAAAAGAGAAAAAAAATGATCCTTGTCATCTGGCTAACCGAGCATTAATCAAAGATGTTCTACTTCATGTGAGTTGGTCTCCTGTGAAAATCAGTTTTTATTTAGGTATGCTTTGCTCAATTGACTTGGTTTGATGACAGTCAACATTCTGATTTTTCCTTCTCCTTGGCGACCTTCTTTGCTGTTTACTTTGGTTTCATTTTAACACTTATCTTTCAATTAGATATATAAAACTTTGTTGCTTGACGCTACTCATGTTGTTCTTATTTTTTGTTTTGGTAATGTTATGCCAAGACTATTCTTATGCCTTTCCATTATTGTTGTCCTAATGGTCCACTTGTTCGGTGCTTCGAGAATCAAGTAAAAAGAACAGTAAATTTGTTTTTCTTGCTTGTTTGTGTTACACCATTTTGCTTCAGAAATCATGTTTCCTAGAACATGCTAGAGACAACTCTCAAGCATTCGACACCTGAGGATTTCTGGATGTATATGCTATGGCAATAGCAGTTTCCTTGAACCGGTTGGGCGAGGAATTACACCCAGGTATTAACTGAGAGGAAAAAAAAAAAGAACTCTATGATCAATTGATGCTCCCTTTGAAATTGGTAGATGTGATTGCTCTTAATTTGATTAGTGATATTGTTCGGCATAGAGATTGATTGCAGGAAAAGGTCCCAAGTAGTTGGAAGTTGGAACATTATGGCTGGTCATAGTTGTTTGAATTGTTCAGGTGGATTATGTCATTTGAATCCTATTGTCTGTAACCTTTTCTAGAGTGATCATCTGCAGAGAATTCTTTTCCTTTTCTTCTTTTATATATACATTTATTTTCCAACAGAGTCTTTCGTGAAAATTCCTGCATAGTTTTGACAATATATCTTGTCCATCCAATACAAAATTTAAGAATTACTTGTATAGATTAGAAGTGTTCTTCCATATTGAAAATGATTGATTTTGCACTTTTACCATCTATTAAGTTCTGATTGACCTAAATTATTGTATAGAATGAAATTTTGTCTCAAAGATTGAAGTGCATGAAAGGCAACCATTTGTAATTTGGGACAGTTGGAGGAGTTGGTACAATTTGTCCATTTTCCTATTTGGCTCTTTGCATCTTGCTTTTTGATGAGTATCCTTGAAGAACAAAGACAGCTAAATTTAATATCTATTGAAGTTGGACTATATGTCATAGGCAACCTGAAGCTGTATACCCTTTTTAGTATACCACTTCAATCGCGTTAGATTACAGCCTGTACTAATTATTATTTGCTTATACGTTCTTTTAATTTGACTGTCCTTTTGTAATTGGCTTGACTTTACGAATAAGGAGTTAACTCCATGGTTACGAATCACTTTGTATTGCTAGCTGTATCCATATCAGATATTTTGTATATGATACTTGTGTTACATGCATGAAATATTTCCTCTTTAAGTTCTTAATATTTAAAATACTAAGAAAACTATATGCAACTAAAATACTATGAAGATGCTTGGGGCATCATAGGTCACGAATATTTCTTGAGAAAACAGTCTTTTGTAGATATTAATTATTATTTTCGTCATAAAAATGGATTAATAATTATATAGATTGTTTTGCATAATTTTTGTATTAGTGGAATGGTCTTCATTTACGAAAAATTATTGTTGCTTTCTCTATATTCTTGACATATTATGTTAAAGGAAATTCTCATTGATGAACAATGTAGATGTGCTTATTATGTATCATGCTATATGACTAGTTCAAACAATCAATATGTGTGTCAAACATTGTTGTATTTATTATGTATCCGGTTTGATTGTTAATTTCCTTATGAATACTGTTGATGTTTCTGTGAAACTTGATTTGAAGCTTGTGCTATTGATGTTAATCCTATAGATAGTGTACTGCTGCTGCCTTCAGAAATTTTGTGGACTTGGAGATTGTCCAGATTGAGAGGAAAGAATATGAAGTTGGTAATTGGTGGTGCTGCTGTGGTTCTCTTTAATTGAACTAATCAGGTCACTTTTAAACAATAGTTGTTATCACAATCAGGATTTATAGGATCAGAGTATCTGCAGAATAAAAATGCTTTTGACTTGCTTTTCTCTAATTGATAGTAAGACTCTTTTTGGAAGTATTTGTTGTTGCAAATTAGGATCATAGCTATGTCTCTTGTTGCGTCACAAATCACTTTGGCTTTTCACTTTCAAATGTGAGTCAACTTTTCATTTTGAGTTGCACACATTCAGACAGCCGGAGCTGGTGTTCATGTTTCAGTCAAGAATTATTTGATTAGGCCTGATATAGAATGGATTTGCCTGTGCAATGTGCTTGCTTTCGATCATACTATGTGTTTCTGTGAGAACTCTATTACAGGTCGTCATAAAAAAAGGGACATTAGTTGTGATTTTGTGGGAAATGATGATGAGCGCAGGTAAGGTTGTATCTTCCTATTAATACGACTATTTTGCAGGCTTTACCGCTTCGTTTCTTTCCAAACATATATCTTTATTGATGTCATCAAGAATATTAGAAATATTCTGCATGTTTTGTATTTTTATATATTTTAACTCAAACTAGCTACCAGGAATTATATTCAGAAGTAAATTTCCTGGGTGGGGTGTGTGAACGCGAACAGTATGTATTATATCTCAAATGACGACAATAGTTTGAAACATTGGAACATTTCGTAGTTCGTGAGGCATACAAAGTTATTTTTATTTGGAGTAATAAATTAAAATCGACAGGCATGTAAAGGCAGTTTGAGTAAGGTGATCGCGTGGACGTCTGCTACTGAACCTGGTTGCACATGCTCGGGTGCATCACGCACCACAAGGGCTGGATGGGCTCCGCCGCGATCCCCCTCCTCACCATCCGCTGCCGCCACTCGTGCAGCCGGTCCGTTGCCCCGGCGTACCGCTTCCTCCCATCGCCGTCACGGTTCCCCGACCACAGCGTCTCCGCCATCGCCGCTGCCCTCGGCCACAGCCGCCCGTCCATCACCGCCCCGTCCGCCTGCTCCGACCACAGCGCCACCTCCCCACCCAGCACCAGCGCCGCCTCTGCTGCGCTCAGCCCGTGAGTGATGTCGTAGTCGTACACCCGCTGCCACGACTTGAAGGGCGCGCACCACGACCCGCCGTCCCCGCCCGCGTAGTTGAACGGCCGCCCCGGCTCGTCCCCCGTCTGCCGGTCGTATCGGCTGTCGTTCCCTACCCAGCCCCCGAAGCCGCAGTCCAGGTAGTAGAAGTCCGCCGACGAGACGATCACGCGGTACCCGGCGGCCGTGAGCCGCTTGGTGTTGTTGGGCCCGTTGTTCCAGGTCTGGAGCACGGTGGTCTCCGGCGGCAGCAGCCCTGGGGACGCCACCTTCACGGTAGAGCCCAGGAGGACGTCCTCCCAGTAGACGACGGTGCGGTTGAGGGCGGACACGATGAAGGGGCGGGTGGCGTTGACGAACATCCCAAGGAGCTGGTCGTGGGTCCCGCCGCCGGCGAGGAACCGTCTGATGGCCGGGTCCTGCTCCCAGCACGCCGGGTTCACCTCGTCCGCCCCTGCGTGGAGGAAAGGGTCCGGGAAGAGGGAGGCCACGCCTCGGAGCACGTCGCGGACTACCTCGTACGTTTCCGGCTTGAGCGGGTTGAGCTGCCCCGTGGCAGGCTCCGCCGCTAGCGCTGGACCGTCGGGCGGCGACCAGAACTTGTTCGCGCAAGTCACGATCTCCGGGTAAGCCTCCGCCCACGACGCCGTGTGTCCTGTGCGTGCGCATACGTACATTCCATTAGTCCAAATGCAGTCATTCCCTTCTTGCAAGCATAACAACAAACGTCAAGCCGGGGATGGATCGCCCACCGGGGGCGTCGATCTCGGGGATCACGCGGACGCCACGGTTCATGGCGTAGCGGAGGACGCGGCGGACATCGGCAGGGGTGTAGCGCATGTCGGGGCCGTAGGATCCGCGGAGCGCGAGCTGGGGCGCGGAGGGGAGGAGGAGGGGGAAGGACTGGGAGTCGGTGATGTGCCAGTGGAAGACGTTGAGCTTGTTGTGGCTCATTGCGCGAATGGTGCGAAGGATGTCGCGGACGGGGTAGAAGTTGCGGGAGGTGTCGAGGAGGAGGCCTCGGTGGGGGAAGAGGGGACGGTCTTCGATGCTAATACCGGCAGGGACGGCGGGCGGGTTGCCCCAGGCGAGCTGGGACAGGGTCTCGAGGCCGCGCATCGCGCCCCAGGGGGTGGCGGCGGAGAGCTCGGCGACCGAGGACGATCCATTCGCGGTGATCGAGAGGGTGTAGGACTCGTCGACGCCGTGGAGGAGGGGGGCGGAGGCGTCGACAACGGAGAGGGCGAGGGAGCTGAGCGGGGGCGTGGAGGAGGAGAGGTTAAGGTGAGGCGGGCGGAGGGGGCGGTAGCGCTCGAGCAGGAGGAGCCGGGTGTAGCGGGCGGCGGCGGCGCGGAGGTAAGGGTGTTCACTATAAGGGTTGAGGACGCGGAAGGACGGGGAGAGGGGGACGGCGAAAGGGGCGGGGCCGGACCACGACACGGAGGTGGGCTTAGGCCACACGTTGATCTCGATCTGGGGCGCCGCGTCGGAGGCGGAAACGAGGGAGATGACGTTGACGACGAAGACTAAGGGGAGGAAGAAGAGAATGGAAGGGGTCGACTCCATTGTCGACCCAACCCTGTTGCTTGCCACTGCGGAAGGAAGAGACTCTTGGGTGGGGTGGGTGGGGGGGGCTTATAATGGTATGGTAGTTAAGGGGGGATGTGGATTTGGAGCTATATAATTGGCAACTTATGGTTGGATTTTACAGTTGTGATCTTTCTCTTATGGTGATCTTTCTCTTATAGAATTAGGTTTAGGTTTCTTATTATATGTTATTGGCCAATTAATATGGAAAGCAAAAGGAAAAGGTTGACATTTGGCGTTAGAATCTGTCAAGGAGGGGTTTCTCTATGATGATCCTTTGGACCTTTTAAGCACTGTTGTTGGTGAGACAAAAAAAAAAACCTTTGGGCCAATCTACGGAAGGACTTGACAAAATTGTATCCATCGATTGATATTATACATACTAAACTTAACACAACGTAACAATCCGTTTGCGATGTTAAAAACATTGAGAAATACTTTAATATTAATTATATATTTCAGATGACTTTTGAGTTGAAATAGATAAATAAAATATTGACCGTGATTAAGAACGAACAAGCTTCTTTTTAATCTGGTAATGCACACAGCCGGCACTCGTTTGTCGTCGTTTATTTGTTCGAGGGTTCGTATGTGATCTTGCAAGGACATATGGCTTCACTGAATTCACAGCAGCATTAAGACGGAAGAAGAGACTTGGCAAGTAGTTGCTGTCATAGCCTGTTCGTACGTATTGTGGTCAGACGTTGATAGATTAATGATTTTAGTCAGAAATCTTTAGTATTTTAATTTTTAAATTTATAAAATTTATATTAAATTTTTTTATAGAAATTAAAGTAAAATATTTAATCTAATTTATTATGACATCGTCGATTTATCCACGGAAGATGATGCACGTGCAGGAATAACACGAAAATAATAGATAATAAGATAATTTCAATGTCATAGGTGAAACATCTGCATCGGTATCGCTCTGCAATTGCATCGGCAGAAGGTGAGGCAAATGCCTTAAGTCTCGTTGATGCAGATGCAGAGCGGTGCGATGCCGACGTAAATGTAGAGTGGCACCAAAGGAGAAAGAGGAGAGATAGCAATGACGAGAGGTGAGACAAAGGGAGAGGAGGAAAAAGATGGGGACGATGGTCATGCCAACGCAGATGCAGAGCGTCAACATCTATGACTTCTGCTCTGTATTGCCAATGTAGATGCATAGTGTCGACATATGTAGCTTCTACTCTGCATTGCCTTACATATGCGTCGATATCAATGCAAATACAATGCAATACTCATTCACGCCAATGTAGATATCGAGTAATACTGATACAAATGCGGGGCATCGACATTTGTGTCGGCATCTGCAGCTTCTGCTCTGCATCACCCTACATTTGTGTCAATGCTGATGTAGATGCAGAACGATGCTCATCCTTCTTTCCCCTTTTGTCGTTTTTCATCTATGTTGACGCTAATGTAGATGTAGGGCAATGCTGAGTATAAGCTACATATGCCAATGCTCTACATCTACATAAGCATCGCTTTGTATATGTGTCGTCATCGACGCAGATACAAAGCGATGTAGAGAAGAACTCACAAATGCTGATGCTCTGCATCTGCATCTGCATCGATACAAATGCAGAGCGACACTAATGCTGATGCAAAGCGTTGGCATTTGTGACTTCTACTCTTCATCACCCTATATCTGCGTAAACACTAACGCAAATGTAGAACGTCAATAGTTGCGACTTCTGCTCTGCATCTCCTTGCATCTATGTTAGTATCGATGCAGAGCAGTGTTCATCCTTCTTCCCCCCTTCCTGATCCCTTATCCTTCTTCTCCCTTTCGTCGCTCTACATCTTCATTGACGCTGAAACAAATGCATACTGATACAGATGCAAAGCATCAACATCTACAGCTTATGTTTTACATCACTCTACATCTGCATCAGTGCCAACGCAGGTGCCAAGCAGCATCGATGCAAATGCATAGCGACGAAAGGAGGAAAATTGATGAGGGATTGGGGAAGGGGGAAAGAATGAATGTTGACACTAACATAGATGCAAGGCGATGTAGAGTAGAAGCCACAGATATAGCTGTGACGTCGCTCTACATCTGCATCGATGAAGTCATTGTCCTCGTTCTCTTCCTTTTTTTCCCTTGCCTCATTTCTCGTTATTGCTCTCCCTACTCTTCCTTCTCTCCCTTGCCTCACCTCTCATCGCTGCTCTCCTTACTCTTTCTCCTCCCCCCATAAGAAATCACAGAAGTCCCTCGACTCCTCCTAGGCCGTCTTTACGGACAACCCATGTTATTCTCATCGACCACTATATATTGTCATCCACTACCACCACAATAGTTGACTAAGATAAAAAAATATAATTGAAACGATAAAATTATTTTTTATTTATCAATACATGTGTATCTTCAATTGATAAAACCGATGATGTTAGAATAAATAAAATTAAATATATTTAATTTTTATAATTATAAATATTTTAATATAAAATTTTTAAATCTAGAAACCGAAATATAAACTACTACCATCAGACATCAATTAGCTCACAAATTAATACTGCATCACAAAGAACTACAACCTCAAATGAAAAATTATCCGAGATGCAGGAGCTAAATGAATATGGTGTATATTTCTGCAAAATTCAATAAATTTGTTCTCTCAAGACTGTTTCCGGAACAACCGTCCTTAAACATCATCCACATACCCAACGTGTCTTTTGTAGGAATAGCACACAATCGAATGCCATATGATGAACAACAACTTTTCACATAAATATTATCATCCAAGACATCTAATTGTTACATGTTGTGCTTAACACAAAAAGATACCAACAATTTGTGCATAATCACCTAATCAGTGGCAGGACTTATAAAAGCAATCTAATCATATTCAAGCTCATCCGGCGTGATGGGCCGCTTCAGAGGTATAATGGACTTCTTATCAACATCACGAGATAATGCCTTCCGCATATCTGAAAAATCAGGCAGGCAGGCAAATGAAACATAATTAGTATCATGATCTGTTTGGATGATTAAGCATGCTGTCACTTGATGTTTTTAATGGAGTCGCTTACCCAACCCATCTTCTTCCCCAGAGTAGTAGCGTAGTACTCTTCTGTATATCACATATCCAAGCTGTAGAAGGGAAAAAAAAGTTCAACCAACATGATAAATGAACACAAATATAATCAACTGCTCAAGCAGGAAATCATGAGTATCACAATAACTTGTTCGACTGAGATTTTGATGCCACTAAGTGAGAACAATGAAATGTTTGATGTGAAGTTTTACCGATCCAGCACCAATTCAGGGCCAGTGACTACTGTTTAGTAATGCACCATGGAACTCCTTAAAAGTAAAAACAGGTTGACTATGACACCAACATCTATCTTATTCTTGTAGGGCAGCTGGATACAGATCCTTTAAAATATGTGAAAGTTTCATGTATTTGACTGGTTGCCTCTTATCATTTTCAAAATTCTTTCATATAGACCCATGCTCATGGATTTGTTGGGCGCACATTCAAAATACAAAGGTTTATCTACTTCCTACCTATGATATTTGGGATGCTTCTCAAAAAAGGATTGGTTGTTAGGATTCTACACAGAAATATGGTTAAGTATTCGACACCTAAATTTGGTTTTAAGTTTGATTAGCATTCTCAAAAAAGTTATGTCAGTGACCAAACAACACAGAAATTTGGTTGTTTATAATTTCATTCTACAACAAAATGGATCACAGTTACAATAAATAAACCACACTTTTGTTCCTTTCAGATTCACAAAGGAAGCACCCATGCTGTCATCTACCAACACACGATGCAAGCAGTTCTGCTTAACTCTCCTTCCAGCAAAAGTTTGGATTTCTTTACTGCTCTTTATCACATCTATCACCTACATTTATGTTCATAATGGTAATGGCTCCCCATCACAGAAATACTATGTTAAAGTTTAAACAACACATAGCAGGGCTTTTTTCATTCGATTAAACACCATTTAGGCTTGCCAAATCAGATCACCAGAATGTCATGACGTCTATCAGAATACAACAACAGAATGACAAAAAACAGAAATGGTTTTGTCAAAAGTAAGCTGGAAGTGATAGAAGGCCTACCTTTTCATACATTTTTATGGCTGGCATGTTGGATGCCATTACAAAAAGATCCACAAAGTATGCTTTATCGCTGCACAAGGTAACTTTATATATTAGCATGAAGAAACTCCAGAATCACGAGGGGAAAACTATCACAATCCAATGATACGTGACTTGTGGCATTGCTACAACCAGAATTGTTAAACCACAAGAATAACTACTCAAAGATCAAATAGTTTCCATTGGAACATAAGAAGCCAATTTTCTGTTTTTATTTTGAAGGCATAAAGCAGCTTTGATGAAAGTAATGATAGGAATCTCAGCTGAGAAACAAGTACTTTATGAATTACCAGATTGTTATTAACTTGGAATTCGGATATAGGCACATTTGTTTCCCGTTACTGTATCTAACAGAGACAATCACTATTCAATTTGACCATTTCCATCTTCCAAACAAAATTAAACTTGATCAATCATGAGCATGATCATCCTCATGATTAACAGAATTTAAGAGATAGAGAGAGGTCAAGGAGAGGGTTAAAGCAAAAAAAAGATCAATTCATTTTTATTGTCAAGGGTTATATTGTATAATCATTTAGCCAAAGACTACAACATTTCTATGTGCACTAAAGTGCATCTTTAAGAAAATTGATTTACTGTTCCGTTGTCATCCACGAGCTGTTCAGACCACCTTAAAATTTTAAAGGCTTAAAGAAGGATGATAGATACATCAAGAACGATGGAAATAACAACCTCATAGATATTGAAGATTATTAAGAAACAGAAGAAATTAATCATTCATTTGATGTCAAAGACTGTAAATGAAATGCAGGAACACCTCCTAACTCAAATTCTTGGGTTGAGGTAAAGATGTTTATGCCTGTTTTGGCTAGTTGCGAATAACTGCCTTACTGAATATGATTTCATTGAGTGTACCCGCAGACCAATTACATCAATTAAATTTATGGCCATTGTTCCACACATTTCCATAACAAAGTCATCTCATAAAGTATCCACAACATGCCCAAAGGATCAGGAGAGGCTCTTTATCCAAAAAATTTCTCGAGCATGAATGACTTGTTAAACTTGCAATTCAATTTACACCAGCACATCCAGTGTCTTGACTCAATAGTGAAAACAGAACTAGTCAGAGAGTCACCTTTCATGGAACTTCATTGTTACCATGTCTTGATAACTTATATTCAAGCAAAATGGTATGTTCAACCTTTTTGGAGTATCTAATTTTTGGAAGCAATTAAGAAAATTAGAAAGAGTCATGAAGAGGGACAGATAAGGATTGTGAGCACAAAAAAAAAAAAAAAAAACAGACTGCCTCAAAGAAAAAAATCCCAGGATTGGACCATCAAGTACAGTTTTGCAAGGGCTGTTTCTTCCAGTTATTCAAAAATAAAAAACTGAGTTGGGATATCTTTTTAATAAAAAGCAAAATTAATTTTGGTAGTGGACTTGAAATGAGGATGGCTGCTTCCATGGATTTTAACTGCTGCATCATTTTGCTTAAGCTGGCTCCAGTGTGAACCCAATAACTTTATAGGATGACATTCAAATGCACATCTAATTGGCACAGCTAGCTGCACTAGCAGATCGAATCTTTTAAGCTATTCTAGACACTATCTATCTATTGGGTTGTGGTTTAAAATGTAATCTACAGGAAAAATGTAAACTTTCAATTGATATTGAAATATGAATAAAGAAGAGAAAATTTTAATATTTTAAGATTAACTTGATTGCTATGACAATCAGTAGGAAATGTAAAACATTTGAAACAGCAATACAAGAAGTACTGAGCATAGAGAGATATATTATTTTATTATTAAGTAATTCATGTAAAAACTTTTCCTAACAAGTACCTATTTTTAGGCATAAGCTCAGTTATTTGTGAGGCAACTACCATAGAATTAGAATCACAAAATTGATTTTAAATAACATCAATGTGCTCAATATAGGAAACTCCATTAAATCATGTGATAAGGATTGAGACAATCAACAGCAAGATTCAGGCATGCCCTACAACAGAAAACCCAGAAGTTAGTCATGACTAATAAACAAACACAATAAAGGCAGAAAGAGAACAAATACTACATCTTGTCGCTGATATGCTCCAACAAGTGCATAAGTTTCTTGGCTATTTTTTGTCTGCGATACTCAGAAGAAACAGTAACCGCAGTTACATGGCCGTGCCACGATTCACCTTGTCCTTCAACTTTACCCATAACTGAAACAAGCACATTAGCACACTGCTACACCGAACTGGATGGTCACACAGCACTAGAAACATACATCTGAAATAAAGAACTTACTGTATCCCATGATATAATTACCAGGGCCCTCTGCAACGTGGAAGTAATCGGGCCACCGTGCCAGGTATGTCATGTAGAACGACATGATGAACTGGTTGAATTCCAGAACGGGAGGCAAAGTTGTTTAGGTGAGCGAAAGAATTAAAACGTGAACAAAGCGTGAAAGATTGAAGATGAGTCATAGAGAGGCAAGATTACAGTTCCTGTTAGGTGGTCAAGATTTACAGATGCGAAGCGAAGTAGATCGTTGCAGCAGAACCGGCGGATGGTCGTCATTGGCACAGATGCAGGGAGAAACAAAGCAAGATATGTTATTCAGCAAGCTTATTCTTTTATCTTCACTGCTTCCTCTTTTTAGGCTACAAATAGCTTTTCCTTGTGGAACAAGTGCTAAACCCTAGACAGGGGAAAATGATACATAGAAGGTTAAATAACCTGCTGAATCCAAAGGGAAAAGAAAAGAAAAAGTAACGTTCTAAACAAGGAATCGTCCACTAAACCTATTTAGTCTATTTGTTAGGGTTCCTATCACGACCGTTCGGCCACCGTGGGAAAAAGTGAAACAATTAGAAATCGACAAACCCTAATTACCATCATATCGCACATCGTCAAGTTATCAACGACGTGATATGGTCTGTTATGGCACTCGTAGTAGGATGGAAAAATTAGAAGAAGGGGAAGGAAGTTCTTGGTTTACATACCCTTGGAATCACAGCAGAAACCGGAAAAAGAAAGGTTCAGCGTCACCGGAGTCACTTGGTCGATCAAGGCGATCGGGTTCCCGGCCATCGACCTCCAATCCGGCGCTTCGGGAGGAGGATACGGCGCCGACGAAGAGAGCTGCGCACGCGTTGGCAGCGTAAGGCAGCGGAAGAATGTACGGCGACGAACTTGGTGGTGACACGAGGCCTTCACCTTTTGTTTTAATGTTGCGTGTCTCAAAATGGGTCCCACAGTCGGCCGACAAACCGGAGGTGTTTCTTCTATGTTTGGTGTTGTTCGGCAGAAACGTAATCCAGTTGGCAGAGATGGATGACACCTGGGCAATCCACATCTCACTATTGCCATGTCATCGATTCATTAGCACTCCAATTTTAAAAAAAATTTGCATATTTTTTAATGATTATTTTATGCCCCCACCCCTCCTTGCTCACGCGAGGGTCGCGAGCAAATAGAGACAATGATGTATTCAGTGAAAATAGAGATAAAATATTTTTTTTATATAGTCAAAGGTATTTTATGAAATTTTTTTAAAATTCAAATACTTGAAGAAAAAATTGGAGGTTTTTTTTTTCCGAAATCCGTTTTTCTATATATTCTCTCACCATTGTGAATGATGTCATTCTTGTGAATTCGTGGCATCGAAATCGCATTATGGGCATCCCGCTATATGAAGTTACGATCTAAATCAGCCGTCCATCACGTGATCAACGATTAGAAATCCACCAGGTCTACTACGATACTCCAAAGGATCAGCTGTATAGAGTCATTCAAAGAGACATTTATGAAACCAGTGTTCCAACGACACCTCATCGTCTTTGACGAGTTTATGCCACGCGTCATTCGGCGGATGGAGATCTGAGGGTCATTTAGAGACTTCGGAATAAAAAGGAAGAGGAGTAAAAACCCCATCGATTCAAGCGGTCAAGCAGGGTTGAAGGAAGTGATGAAGTACACTCCAATGGCGAGGTCGAGCCCCCACTTCGTCAAGGTCTTCTTCCCCGAGCTCTGCTCCGAATACCTGGTATTCCCTTCCCCTCCTCCGGCTCTCGCGTCAAAGATCAGATCTTTGGTGTCGGAGTAGCTAACAAAGCACGATGATGGTGTTTCCTTAGGGTTGTCGACACCTGGTACTGTTTTTTGGTTCTGTCCTCCTTCCACGTATTAATCTTATGAGGAATCGACTGGTTTTCTTTCCGAAGCGGTGGCGAGTGGACTAAGCATCAGTGGTTATTTGGTTCCTTGCAGACAATCTACCAGCAATTTCTTGTATCAATGAATAACTTTTTCCCGGTGAAGTAGCTAATTAATTGAGCATGAACGTGAATATTTACTTTTGTGGTAATGAATATGTCTGTCCTAATTAGTACTTTGAATATATAAAAATGGACTAGTTTTCAATTTGATTGAAGAAAAAACGAGGGAGAATATATAAGATGACAGGGACATATTCAAGGGAGACCTACAGATATTGGTGTGCAGAGAGAGGTAGAGGAAAATATAATAAGATTTTAGTGATAAACACAAGATATTTGAAAGCTCTTGATTTAACTAAAGATATTGTTATGCACGGTGCTCAATGATGGAAAGGATTCATACAGCCAATCAAATAATTGAGACATTACGGCTTGTTGTAATAGCTGTTGTGGTTGTCTAGTTCTCAATTATTGTAAATTGTTTTGTTTGTTGTAGAAAATTCCACCGGCTTTCCGTGTGCACTTGGCGAATGAATCTTTGGGGATGGTTTCTTTGAGAGGTCCAAGTGGCAAGATATGGGACGTGGAGCTGGTTGATAGCTCAAACGGGCTTCGATTTGAGAGTGGATGGAAGGAGTTTGTTGTGGACCATGCCATGGAGATTGGAGACTTCTTGGTGTTCAGGCTTGAGGGGTGTTCTTGCTTCTCGGTTTTGGTGTTTGATGCCACTGCATGCGAAAAGGAGGTGGCTTTCCTTGCAATGCCTAGCTGTGGTAATGTTGCCACTGTCCATCAGTTCATGCATGGCAAGGAGGAAGCTGTCATTGATAGGCCTCACCTGCAGGACATTGATACTGTCATTGATGTGAACGACGACTGTGAGGAAGTCATGGACTCCAAACCTCTGGTTTTATACCCAAGTGATGTCCCAGTTGTTGAAAACAAGAAGATGACAAGCGTCGACTGTGTAACTATCCAGGGATCTCCCTTGAAGGAGGCATGCATATATGCTGATAGTTTGAAGTCCAAACAATTTAAAACAAGCCCACATGTTAAAGCAGGTTGTACTTTTGTTCTCTTTGGTGCACTCGGTTTATGCATTTCTTCTGTCCACTTCCAACAATATCATATTTTAGTTCCTTTTTTATAATTAATATGTTGTATGATTAACTTGATAATTTCAGCTCATACTATTGACAATTGATCTGGTGAATCTTAATTATCTGTTCTCTCAGAGAAATAAATCAGCGAGGTAACTTTACCTTCTAGTGCCACAGATGAAAAGTTCCAGTGTCTTGTATCTTTGCAGAAGTCTTCAATCTGCTACAGTTTAATCATGAATAAGGCTAAATCAAACCCACAGAGTGGTCACACAAAAACATAGTTCCAATTGCGAATTGATACATTTTGTTCAGTTAGTTCTGTCTACAAAAGGCGTGATTGTCTTTGCTGTCTGTTCATCTTTGATACTCAAGGTATTAATGAAAGATAAATCTTTTGTTGGCAGTTGTTACAACTAGTCGTTGTTCTCAATCTTCTAGAACACAATCATCAAGCAAAAAACATGCGGGTTTCAGTCCATCAAAGCGATCAAATGAGCTTTTGAAGGGCTTGCGACTGCTGAAATCGAGTGAAGTTTGTCGACGTGGGCAAGGTACATGCTTTTTTCATAGAAAGTGAATGTAATCTTTTCTTCTTAAAATGTACAAATCCTTGTAGTTGCTTTATGCTTCTTTTATCGCTATAAGCAAAGCAAATTGTTGGGCCTTAGCATCTCTATTTCTTGTAGTTGTGGCAAAGGTGCAAAAAATGCCAGCTCTGTTATCACAACGGCAGCCTGTCACAAAAGAGGAAGTATATAATGCTCTTCGAAAGGCAAAATCATTCAAATCAAAGAATCCAATTTTTCATGTGGTCATGCATGAGTCTCATGTTTACACAGGCTTTTTTTTGGTAAGCGCATACTTATCTATTTCAAATGCCAATTTTACCTTCTTGTTACCTGAAAAGCTGAGAAATATTTGTTTTTATTAATTTGAGAAAACCATTGCGTGCCTTTTTCATTCATAAATTATCTCCCTCTTTCAGATTTTTGGATGTTACTTCCTGCATAACTAATTCTAAAATAACAACATATATATATATATGTTGTCTGTAGTCAGTACCTGTTTCAACATATCGTTTGTATCAGTGTCACCTATCTGTCTGAGGTTCTTCAATGCTAAGTTCTATAGTATATGTAGACATGAGTGCAAATACACAGTCATTAATTCCTGTTTATCCTAGTCTATACATGCTAGCAAGTCGAGGATCTTTGTCTGTTTCACTTGTCTCTGTTCTTGGTTTTAGATTTTGGATATTCATAAAAAGATTTATATGCATATGTGTGTTTTCTTTCTATGTGGTTCTGCTCAATCCTTTCAAGTCTAAACTCTGTTAAGTGGTATGCAGAATGTTCCTTCATCTTTTGCAAGATTGCACCTTCCCAAGATCTCTCGGAGGATTACTCTGTGGGATGAAAATGGGAAGATGTGGAAGGTGACCTATGTGTGCTGTGGCAACTGCGGCGGCCTAAGTGGTGGTTGGGGGGCCTTTTCTTTCGCTCACAATCTGGAGAAGCATGATGTCTGCGCCTTTGAACTAATTAAGAGATCACTTATGAAGGTCCATGTCTTCAGAGTCGTCGATAAAATAACCCCATTGATCCAGAATTTTAGAGGGGAAAGTTAAAATTCTTTGGCATTTTTTTTTCTTTTCCATCAGAAGACTGAAAGTATGTTGCTTTCTTGATTCTTCTTTTTTAATAAAGACTCTGAATTGTTTGAGGCTCTCATTGTCCAATCATCCTCTGATGTAACTTTTTTGTGTCATCTTGCTCAGTGATTGTCACTCAAGTGTGTTACTGATCATCTAAGCTTTGGAAGAATTATTTGTGTCTAAAGCTGATATTCGAGTATCTGAAACTGTTTTTTCCAATGACTATGGAATTCTTGTAAGAAACTCTCAGACCATTTAATTGATTTCTTTTCCTTTATATATATACATATATGTATATATATATATATATATATATATATATATATATATTACTTCTTTAAGGATCCCATAAAAATCATTCTTTCTCCAATCTCTTCACTTTTGGAGAGAAATTGATTCCCTTTATTTTTTATTCTCTCCAAATTTACTTGCAAAATATCTAATCATATGTAAAGAAAACGCTTTTCTTCTCTTGTGATGGAATTTATACCTTATTTTATCTTCTTTTCTTCTCATTTCTCTACGTCCAAACGTGCCTCAATCAATGCGCCGGGTGAACTCGGCACAGCTCGGACCCGACTCATGTAACATGACAACTGGGTTCATATATCAGATCCGAGTCACGAGAACAAAGAATACATACATTAATTCGCAATCCAGATCCGATGTGACTCGTTTGGACCCAACCAGGTCGCCTCTGGGTCAACAAAGTTTGACCGACTCACGACTCATCGCGACGGTCTGCACTAATCACGTGGTAATCACGTGACAAACGGGTGCCAATCGGTCTAAACCCCGCACCGCCTCAACCTCAAGCCGTTTCGCCTCCCATCCGTTTCCTCACCTCCGCCTCGGCGTGGAGGCATCTTTTGCCGTCGCGATTTGCCCCCTTTGCTCGCGGCTGCGCCTCGCCCTCTCCGGACTCCACGTACGGACGATTGGGCACCGGCATCCTCCTCTCTGTCCACCACCAAACCCTCTCGAGGGACAATTTTGTCTGCTTCGAGCGACAGCCGATTGGGGCGAATCTTTTGTTCCTCTACAGGTTTCAGCATCTTTTTGTTTCGCTCCTCGTCTTCGGATAATGGGGGAGGACGATTGTGCTATGTTCGTTAATGGTTTTGGCGGATGATTTGTTCTTATTTCGGATAGTGTACTTGTGCTTTTGTTGCAGAAATTTCGATTAAATCATTGCATTGGTTGGTTGAAGCAATAGAGGATTGAGTTTGAAAGAGGGAGCTCATGGCCGATTGGGGTTAGTTGTCATTTAACTATAGATTTATCGCTTTTTAATTTAGAAAAAAAAAAGACATATATAGTCAAATCTTAAAGAATTAGTCGTAATTTTGTTATTCGTAGTTGTTTGTAGTTGCCAACTTGTACGCCACTCATATCTTGGATGTGATTCAGCACTTATGATTTTGACAATAAGATGCCTGAGATAGAAACCAAATGATTGTAACTGTTAATCTTACTGCTATCATGAGTGTCTCTCATCAGATATTAGGGCCATTAGAATTTCTCTTTTTGGGCTTATTTTGCCAGAATCTGAAGCACCGCTCTTCAGATTTTTTTGACAACATCATAATCTTAACTCTCAAATGCTTGAATTCCATTTTCTATTGAGATTCATCACTTGTTAACATTTTCCTGTAAGACATACATAGGTTTTATGAGGGAAATAGGTATTTAATGTGCCTATTTGTGTGATACATCTGTATAAAGTGGCGTAGTCTAGTATATGACGGTGTGTTTCCTTGCAGGGTGAAGTATATTGCATCCTTCTTCTGTTTGTGGTCCCTCCTGTAATGTGTTTTGCTAGTCTAGCCATGTTCATGTCTCTCTTCATTCTTCTTTCTCAGAAGAAGACGACTTTGAACCAGCACGGCCAAGTTTAATAACTAATCAGCCAAAGAGCCAGTGGGATGATGAGGATGTGGAAGATGAAAATGTCAAAGAATCCTGGGAAGAGGAGGAAGTTCCTGTGCAGGTAAAGTTATCCTGATATGTCCAGTGAACAGTATTTTTAAATAGACGGTGGCATGACATGCATGTTGGTGATTTCATAGATGTAGTTATGAGATTTTTTTTCCCCTTTCCGGAATATGTGGATGGTCCTGTCGCTATCCCGGAACTTATAATTTGGCGATGGATGATGCTGATGTGAATTAATTAATCTAGTTGTTGTTTAATTGTAGCTCTCCAATAAAACCTGCTTTGCAGGTAAACTAAAGGTTTTGGTCCACTTGTAATGAAAAGGAAAGTAAATATCCTTGAGTATATATGTAGGTGTGCTCACCCTTCTGTATGTAGGTCAATTTTTGGAAATGGGACATCGCATGGTACTGAGGAAATATCGACTAGCAGGTCTGAGAAATTCATAGTACATAGTGCTGTCTTGTCTTACTGAAATGAAATATGGAACTGAACATTATGTATTTGTACAAGTTAACGATTTAGGTTCAGCAAGCAACTATTTTATAAATGGATGTGATGTAGAATTATCCACCTATATCTGCTGGATGTTCATTGATGGTTATTCTATACATATAAAAAAGTTATGGTATTCTAAAAGAAGCCAAATTGACTTGAATTTAATAGTTAATTCATTGAACAAAAAGAAAACAGTAGTCTGTAGCTCTACGGTCTGGATTAACAGATGTATTTCTTCAGATTAATGGTAGAATGCTCACATTAGCTACATATTTTGTTCTTTTATCTGCATTTGCTTTTTAAATAGATATAAAACATCTTCATTCAATATGGTAAGAAACTCACTATGGGGGTGTTCGGGGGATTGTTAGGATTTGAGGATTTAGCTTCTTCATTGAGCAGTTAGGTTTTTCAAGAAATTGCTTAGGGACACAAGTCTATGGTGCCTTACTATTATCAGGATGGACAAACATCTTCCGTAACATCATCACATGGTAGCGCCTTTCAACTATCTCAAAAGTGCAATGGTTCTTTTGTTGGATCCATGTTTACATCATCTTGTATGCAGTGACACTGGTGTATCCTCAGCATCTAACTGCACTATCACTGGGTTGTTTTTGGGCATTCCTGCAAAAATGCAGCTCCATTTTCGTATATGTCCAATAGTTGCTTTGATTAATTCCATCGCTACAGTTGTTCTTGTTTGGATAAAAGAGTTTTGTGAATCTGCTGATGCAGGCACCAAAACCAGAACATGTGGTAGAAACTGCTGCACCAAAGCCAGGTCGCAAAGGCACTGGAAAGAAAGAAAAAGTACCTGAAGCAAAGACGAGCGAAATTGCTAGCAAAGTTCTATCTGATCCTCTTGCTGAGAAACTTCGACAACAAAGGTTAAACAATTGTTGTATTTCTTGTTTATGTTTTCAAGTGATTCACTCTGGGTAATGTCTCCCTTGTGCAGTAATATAATCAGGACAAGATACTAGTTACCTTTATTTTCGCCATTTTGGTCTCAGGTGCTTTCATTGGCTAACATGTGACAATTCTTGGCAGACTTGTTGAAGAAGCTGACTACAAATCAACTGCTGAGTTGTTTGCCAAGTCAGGTGATGAAAAATCCCTAGATGACTTTATTCCCAAGTCAGAGGATGATTTCTCGGAGTATGCGGAGCTTCTCTCTCATAAAATCAAGCCTCACGAGGTTTGCAGATCTGTATGAAGATTTATTGAATCTTTTACCGGTACCCGTTTTCTTGGTAGTGACCTACTTTACTTATTTATTCTTCAGAAAAGCTTTCATTACATAGGCTTTCTTAAAGCTGTTATGAGGCTCTCTATGACTTCTTTAAAAGCAGCTGATGCTAAAGAACTAGCTGCTGCTGTTACAGTAATTGCAAATGAAAAACTCAAGGCAGAAAAGGAAGCTAATGCAGGCAAGAAGAAACAAGGTAAGTATTTAGAATGCCCTCTTTTTAGGATATATATATATATATATCTTCTTCCATGGTGACAGAGAATAGTGATGGAATATTTTGTTTCACTGATACAATTTGACAGGCACAAAGAAAAAGCAGCTTCATGTAGATAGGGCAGATGATGACTATGCTGCCGGTGGCTATGATGATGTGGATGATTATGACTTCATGTGAGTTCGTTGGGTTGGTTTCCTCTTTCTATATGTACTATCACATAATGGTCTGAGGTGGATAAGAACCATCAATGTGGCAATTTCCTATGCGCTACACAAGGCTCTTGGGGAAATTTAGAGCCCGTTGTGCATTTGAGTGGCTTTTGTTCTCGCCTGTTTCCTTTTTTGGTAGAAAATTTTATGAACAAGTTCTGCAATCATTGTGGGTAGAACCGTATGCAGTTTTTGGTTAAAGAAATGCTATATTCGATGGTTTGTCACACACAACTCTATTACCTTTTTTTTTTTCCTGAACGAAGAATAAATTCCTTGGAAATAAACTTGGAAGTATGTAATCAAACATGCATTGCGATCATCTCGATACAAAAAGGTTTGCCCACTGATTAGGCTCTGCTCGAAATTTACCAGAATTAGAAAAAAAAGAGAGGAAAAACTCATCCCTTTGTGTTTGTCATTCCTTTTATGGATTCCTCTGCTGCATGCTGCTCAAATTGCAGTTCTATATCTTGCATCATAAGACAAATCCATACAAGCTGTAAGTAATGGCTTCCACAACAAACATGTCTAAGATACCTACTGCCAGATTCCAAACATTATAAGCCAAAATAGGAATTAAAACGTCATTGCCTCGTTACTTTGAGCTAATATAATGTGAATAACAAGAATGTATACATTACACGGCTAGCCTTCCCATTTCAGTTGTTAGATCACCACCCAATCCATGCTGCAGGTTTCCCAAAGAACTCTCCAATTGTTTGAAGGTGCCACAAACACCGTCAGGTGAACCTTCGAGACTCGTAACTTCAACGTGCATCTTATCAACTAAGCGATGCATCTTGCTGGCACTCGACTTCATCTGAGGAATCTCCTGTGGTGGATAGACACAAGCTCCCAGCTCGTTCACCTCTTGACCTATTTCCCGACAGTAACTAAGAAGTTTCTCCAAGGAATCGGTGGATTCCTTGCTGCTAATTTTGAGGCAGGAGCTCTTGAGCAAGCCTGTGATAAAACGAATAAGCTCTTTAATGACAGCTAGTGTATCAGAAACCACACTGATGATCAATTGTGCAATTGCCATCTCCTCAGCCGAGAGGTCATCACCAATATCGGCTTCAGCTAAGTCACCCTCTTCATCAGATGTTGACTCGGCAGCCTTATCGGACACTCTATCTCCCAAGTCATCAGAAGCAGCACATTTGAGTTCACCCATTTCCCGAAGGACATCCTTCACTGAAACTGCAACCTGAGTTATGGCTCGCCCAACGGCAGTGCAGTTTGTTGTTGGGGTTCTCTTGAGGGCAGCACATGCTTCCCAAACTGTTCCTGCTAGCTGTGAGATGGAAAATCTCTTCTCATGATCATGGGGCTCTGCAAAAAAGTTGATAAATGTATTACATTCTTCTGGTTTCAAGCTAAATAAAACATGTTAGACTTGTTAGTGTAATAAGAACACAATATAGTTTTTTAGGGAAAAAAAAATAGATCTCTTTTCTCCAAGGGTTAAAAAATCCATAAAATTATCACTGAAATCAGTCATGTAACCAGACCGGTGAATCTTTTCTCCAAGGGTTAAAAATCCATAAAATAGTGACTGAAATCACTCACGTATCTAGAATGATTTCGCCGATCAATATTAAGATCCAAAATTAATCCCCTTTTGTGTGTATTTTTAAGTTTAGCACTTGTCTAATTGTAGCTTGCTAATCAGATTATGGAAATGGATCATCTTATATCTTGAAGGTGGTGAAGAAAAGAAAAGGTCAATCTATAGCCAGGATATTAGGACTTTCAAAATCTAAAACTGCAAATGGATTCATAAGTAAAGCATGATATGCACCGTATGACACTGCTTCTCTTAATAGTGCAAGGCTGCAATCAACAACTTGCTTGGCAGAAGCATAGATACTTGCATGGAGGGTGGGCCCTGCTCCAACTGTGCTTCCATGGCAAAGTAAGACAAAACCATGAATTATGTTACAATATGCACCCATGTTCTCCTCTAATGCCTTGGCATCAGGTGCTTCTCCACTCCAAAGCATTCCAGCTGCATAATAACAAGCATAATTAAGGACCACATCATCTAACAAAGCAAGCTCAAATGCTGAATAGATACCATCCTGAGAGGATAGCTTCACGCATTTTGATATCATAAATTAACATCATTCTACAAATCAAAACATGTTCACTAATACTAATGGAAGCTGCTTATGAAAACAGAATCAAAGCAAAATATTTAAGCATACTAATGAACCATGCACTGGTTAAGGAGATAATATAAGCTGATGACTTGATGTTGAGCCACAGACATTTTTTACCTCCAAATCCTTCCCATAAGAAATACAGTGTCTTTCCAAGTATATTCAGAAATTTAGACTTACTGAACTGCCCATGAATTGATTGCTATGATTGCTCGAAAATGATTAAAATTAGTAACCGATACAATCTTCAGTCATTCAACCAGATTTGTTAAAAATCACCAAATGGTAACAATTTCAGTAAGCAAGTAGCCACCAAAACATAGTCAAGTCTGATATTATACACCACATATACATTAGTATTGTATAATTCTGATCTGATTATGGCTCATTTCTCAATTTTATAGCCAAAAGTTGGTAAGAATAAGCTAAAATTCATCAAACTAAACCAGAGTGATCAATTTTGGCAACAAATTTTATAACCTCAAAAAAGAAAAACCAGGAAGGTGGAAAGGAGAAAGAAAAAGAAGTGAACTTAAAGAACGATGTAAATTCCTTTGTCTTTATTTCCTATGTCAATTTTCCTATTCTTCTCCTTACCTCCACTGCTCGCCTCTGCTTTTCTATTCATTTGAGGTTGTCAGGTTGTCTATAATCCATCAACCTTCAATTTAGTTTAATTGATTCTAGACAATTCTGATCAATTTCTAGCTATAAGGGCAAGAAGTCTGCAAAAGTTGGTCAAGTGTATTGTATCAAGCTCGACTGATACTATGATCATCAAAAGGCACCCAGATCAAATTGCTTCTGGAAGCTGTAGCAGATGCCATATAATTAATTGAGTACCAACTTTGATTCCACTAGGAATTCCAAGTAAAATTGAACCATGTTTCTTGAAACACAGCAAGGACAGAAAACTAAATAACACAAATATGACAATAACCCATGAAGATTTAACTTTCTTATGCCTAAACAGATTGGAGTTGCAGGAGAAGAATAGGATATCTCCTCCTTCATGGAGCTAAAACCCATTCATAACCCTCGGATGTTGCTGTGTTGCCTTTCAAGTAGTTGTATTCCACTAATTCTAGTCAGATGTGCTGGCTTCTGATTCTACATGATGGCTTAAGAAGATGCAAAATACCCATTTGATCAAAATTAATCGTAAAAAGAAAGAGCACGCGCACCCATAGTTGCTTGTTTGGAGACCTCATCTCCCAACTTGGTAACTTCCGACCAATCCACCTTGCCCAGAGACGAAGCGGCGGGGCGCTCCAACATCTGCCAACGCAATCGCGGCCCGGATGAATGAAGGCGATGACGAAGAAGCGAAGAGAGCAGAAGAGAAGAATACCAAGATAGCCGTACCTGGAAGGTCTCCTGGATGCTGTGTACGTGAGCGTCGAGGACTCGAGAGAGATGCGCCCTTCTCCCGCTCTTCGACATCTCGGCGGCGATCGGGGAGCGGTGACACGGGAGGAGAGCCTGAGTCACCAAACCGGTCCATGTGAACCCTAAGGTCAAATCAGCTGCTCGACGCCGGTCCATGTGAACCCTGAAGTCAAATCGGTGCCTTCAAGCCGGTCCATGTGACACATGGACCGGGTCCGGGTGACGACGGTCCGTCGGTTAGAAAGGTAGACAGTATAACAATCCAATTAAGCTATTAATGTTATCTTAAAATAATTAAATAAGAACATATACTGATACCTTCAGCTCCACGCACATCATACTTTTCGCTCCCTGCGGCCTACCTGCAATGTGCTTGGTGGAGAGCAGTGGGCCAAGAGTAGATTTTATATGGGTCCCATTCATTGGGTACAAACGCATCGGTGCCAGGTGCGGTAGTAAACATACTGGACACAGCGTTTATATCCAGCCTCCACCAAACGACATTAACTCAGTTTGTTACCTGCTTTGTGATGGAGAAAGAAACGCCATTGGTGCATTAGTTGTGGGCCCACATGACTTGTTATTCGGGTACAAACAACAGGTAAGGAAACATTAGAAAATATAAAAATTACTAATAATGTTTAAGAAAGCGACGTGTTGTTGTAACGCTCCATCGGTTGTTTCGGCCGAGTTTAGAATCTCGAAATCCTAATCTGATCTCTCTCCTCTTTGATACGGCCGCCATGGCATCCCGCCGCCTCCTCCCCGCTCTCCTCCGATCCTCCTCTTCATGCCGACCCTTCCTCGGCCGTCTCCCTGCTCTACTGCGCCGTCCGCTACGCGACCGCCGCCGCAACACCCTCGCCACCTGCGCCGACTCCTCCTCCCAAGCCGGCCTCGGGGCCCAGTGGACAGATCACCAACGAATTCACCGGCGCCGGCCGGGAAGGTATGCCAGGTGATCGGCGCCGTCGTCGATGTCCGATTCGACGAGGGGCTCGGGGGCAGACCCTCGTCCTCGAGGTCGCGCAGCATCTGGGGGAGGTCGCCCGATCCTAACAGCGCTGGAGGTGTTCGATAACTAGATCCGGCTCGTCCTCGAGGTCGCACAGCATCTGGGGGAGAACATGGTGCGGACGATCGCCATGGACGGAACCGCAGGTCTCGTCCGCTGCCAGAGAGTCCTGAACACTGGTTCGCCCATCACTGTGAACCTTGAAACCTCTTCTCTCCCCTTTCCAATCGGAATGGCCTTTCTTTGCGATCGACATCAAGGAAAATCCTTGTACAATGCCGATATTTTTTTCTCGGGTAGTGGCGAGATGATGAGAGCAAAGCAATTGTTATTTATGTCAAAGATGACTGTAGCAATGTAAGTAAAAGGCAAGCTACCTTTTTCAAACACATCATTAGCAGAGTAATGTAGCAATATGAGCTTAAATTTGGATATGGCTCTAGATTAATTTTGTAACTCATTATTTGTGTGTGTATACTAGAAAGTCAACAAGACAAGTTATTTCCTCTTTTTTCTTTGAGTTTGCACTTTAACTAATTCTGTGCCCTCAGAAAGCATTCACACTTATTAATGTTGTCCCCTATGTTGTGAATATTGAGCATCCGATGTCTTTTGTGGTGGTTGAGTATTACAAATATTGATTGGTGGACTCGGTCGAGTTACTTCTATTTTAGCAATACTCTTGATTCATATGAACATAGATGATAACCTCATCATCATGTTTTATCATATCTGGTTATTTGGTAAAGTGAGATATATGCAATTTAGCTTATGTTTTTTATGGCTTCTTTTCTTTGTTCAGATGCATGCTACATTAATTTTTCGCGTCTGGTTATTTGGTTGCAGTGATATATATGCAATTTCACTTACAATTTGTGTGGCTTCTCTACTTGTGTAGGTCCCAGTTGGTAGGGCTACCCTTGGCCGCATTATGAATGTTATTGGGGAACCGATAGATGATAAGGGTGACATCAGTAAGATTTCAGAGTTTTATTTATTATTTCTTTACACTTGGTTCAAATTAATTTCATATTCTATGATATTATGCATGTTTATATCTAATTTATTTGTTGCTTTCTTTTCATGGCAAAGAGACAAGTCATTTCTTTCAATCCATCGCGAGGCACCTTCTTTTGTTGAGCAGGCAACAGAACAACAGATTCTTGTCACGGGAATCAAGGTGTGGTTTTGCTTCACCTGCCTGTGTCAGATGCATTGTTCCTCTTGGTGTTGATTATAATGTTGTTTTGTTTAAAGTTTAAACTCCTGTATTTTTCTCTTTTTGTGTCTTCAGATTGGTATTGAAGTGCTCTGCCTATCATAAGTTTCACATTTTAATAGGTTGTTGATCTTCTGGGACCTTCTCAAAGGGGTTTAAAGATTGGTTTGTTTGGTGGTGCCAGTGTGGGGAAATCTGTACTAGTCATGGAACTGATTAACAATGTTGCAAAAGCTCATGGTTGGTCTAAAGAGTTGATCATTTATTCTTGATATTGATGATCAGTAATTAACTTGAATCATCAAATTCGTTACAAAGGTGGTTTCTCTGTCTTTGCTGGTGTTGGGGAGCGTACTCGTGAGGGCAATGATTTGTACAGAGAAATGATTGAGAGTGATGTTATTAAGCTTGGAGACAAGCAGGTCCATTTGGAATCATCTTCTTATTGTTTTTTATTATTATGCTGTTTTAATGCTTTTTTCTAAAGATGGTGTTTGTTTACTCGGTTTGTATGTCAGGGTGAAAGCAAGTGTGCTGTTGTATATGGGCAACTGAACGAGCCCCCTGGTGCTCGTGCACGTGTTGGCTTGACTGGGTTGATGGTTGTTGAACACTTCCAAGATACTGACGGGCAAGATGTACTTCTCTTTATTGAGAACATTTTCCGCATGACACAAGTATGTCTGTAGAGATCTTGAATTTTGAATATTTTATCTTGGGATCATTTTTGTGCTCTGTACTTGGTATCCTCGTACAGTTTGAATTAGCTAGGCAAACTCTGAAGTGTCTGCCTTGCTTGATCGTATACCCTCTGCTGTTGGCTGCCAACCAACCCTTGCTACTGATCTTGGAGGGCTGCAAGAATGTATTACAACAACAAAAAAAGGATCTATTACATCAGTGCCACCTATTTATGTGCCTGCTGATGACTTGACAGATCCGGCTCCTGCAACAACCTTTGCCCATCTGGATGCTACAACTGTGCTTTCACGACAGGTTTATATTTGAAGTTGTAATCTGTAAGCTGTTTCTGTCACTGTTAATTGTCTTAGTATCCTAGTTTAATTTCATGGGCTTTGTTTTTCCACTCATAGATTTCTGAGCTTGGCATCTATCCTGCTGTCGACCCTTTCGACTCCACATCCAGAATGCTTTGTTCACATGTCTTGGGTGAAGAACACTATAACACTTCTGGTGGTGTTCAGAAGGTCCTCCAAAACTATAAGAACCTGCAAGATATCATTGCAATTCTGGGAATGGATGAACTCAGTGAACATGATAAGTTGACAGTTGCTCGCGCTCAAAAGATTCAGCGGTTCCTGAGCCAGCCTTTCCATGTTGCTGAGGTATTCACAGGTGCACCTGGAAAATACGTCGAACTGAAAGAAAGTGTTAACAGCTTTCAGGTTTGGAAATCAGGAACATATTTCAAAGACTATTGTGTTTTCAAGTTATTATTCTTCTTTTAAGCAAATTGCATGCTCTGTTTGTATCAGTCTAGAAAAGTGTTTCTCATGTGTCAGAGGTATCAGATCGTTGGCACATATATGTTCTAGTTATTGCTACATTAGGAATTTTTATTCTTAAGCATACAATTCACAAGTGCTTCAGAAAATTGCATGTTGAAAGAGGGAAGAGATGGAAATGTAATAGTGATTTTCCAGTATATGGACTATTTCTACACGTAATTTTTTAGAAAAATAATCACTCTGTGCCAATTTAACCAACAAATAAAATTAACTACAAAGACACTTGTGAAATTTTGCACTCTGCATACTGGAGTCAAGATGGTGATAAGATAAAAAAAACTTACTAGCAGATCCAATAATATGGTTTTTCTTAAATATTTTAGTTTTGTTTGACTTGGCTACATTGTATGTTGCCTTATCACATTTTCTAGAGCAGACTGGACCCTTCTGAGCACACCCTAAGGCCCAATGTAAGTCAATCTAGCCATTGTCCAGCTAGCCTGAAGAGGGGTGATCAGCCTTATCTTGTTCTCAGATGGCAGCCTGCTTTAGATTGGGCTTGGCGTGCTAGAACATGAGACCAAAAGGTGGATGGAGCCTCAAAGCTTGATCATAGGTTGTTCTTGATCAGAATATCAGTGGCTTTGAAGTTAGGAACTGATTTTTAAAAGGAATTCTGTACTAGCTAAAAAAGGCAGGACAACCTTCCCGTTCGAGTGGGATCGAAGATCCAGTCAAAGAAGGAAGGATCTCTGGCAGGCTAAACAAAGAAAATGATGAAAAGATGAAGATGGGTTATTAAATAGAGATCCTAGAATTCCATCCCTATTGAAACAGGGGCTGGCAGATGGCTACCACTTCAGATGGAGACTGCAGTTGATGGACCTTTTTATAATGGAGGATAGGGGGCAAACGAAGCATCTCCAAGATGCATATGACTTCTCCGAGTCACAGGACTTATTAAGAGGGGATGAGAAGCAGATAGGGCCTACCATAGACGATCAGCCATGCTGCTTTAGGGGACGAATGCAGCTACTTCAACAGATGAGATTTACTTAGATTATTTGACATACATTTTAGAATATTACTCATATTATTCCTAGAACTACATGGATTATATTAGAACCCTACTTAAATTAAGAGAATCGAGCACCACTAGCCCTGTAAATATGATTTGATGTTAGGTCTATAGCCATTTCTCAGAATTTGGCTACTGTTTCAGCCAAAAATTTTGGTTATCAGAATAGTTATCACCTGTATTTGGGAGATCCATGTTGCTCCTTAAATTTGAGATTGTCCTGATAGGAGAGTAACATTAATGTTCCCCCTTCTTGAGAACTGTCTGTGCCTAACTGTCCATCAACAGGCTTTTCATGAAAATGCATTGGCAGACAACTCTCAGCAGTCTGCACTAAGCTTTTATGCATTGCTGCAATACTAAATGTGTGTAACTTGATACACACGGTTATTGGACACCCAGTTTTGGCTATGATGTCATTGGCCATTCTACAGCATGCGAATAAAAGGGGATAGTGCGCATCTTTGAGATTGTCATAAAATATTACATTCTGCTGAGATGAAATATGTTTGCAAATTACTACATTCTTTTAATCTCAGTGTCTCCTTAGCTTTCGCATGAGTCAATTGGACTTGACTGCTGTTCGCATATATGTTGGTTCATGTGATTTACGCTTTTATACCATGTTTGGCAGGGTGTTTTGGATGGGAAGTATGATGACCTTCCTGAGCAGTCGTTTTACACGGTTGGAGGAATAGAGGAAGTATCGCAAAGGCAGGGAAGATTGCTAAGGAGGCAGCAGCATGATAGGAACTCACTACTATCCATACTTGGTAACATCGAGGATGCAGCTGGTGCTTCCTGCATTCAATAAATTGCAATTTTGAAGAGGTGACTTAAATCTTTATGCTTCGTTAATCCTGGTCAGATTTGTGGCTCTTTAGAGATGAGAACAACACATCATGGTCCTTCAAGGATGCATTTGGCCCGATAAGAGAATGCAGAGGTCTGTTTGATCATGGATTAGGATGGAACTTTCAAATGTCTATTCAAGTTAATTATGCATCTGTGTGCATCAGCTGTAAGGCAAATGGGTTCGTTGTCAAAAGGGGCGGTGCATGAGTTCACATGGACACAATTATTGATGCTGCTCTAGTTTCTTCTTGTGGTGCATCTTCTTCACTTGTTACTCCAGATATCTATTCTCTGATAGATGTGGCCTCCAAGAAATAGAACGTCCATATCAGCAATTTAATGCTCAGGGGCAGCTGGAGACTTAAAAACAATTGCCTGCTAATTGTGCAGTTGATCTTAACATTTCTTCTGAACTTACAAGTCTTAAGGGACTATGAACTGCACACTGGGGAAACCTGCACTGGCCACCAATCCAGCCTTACATTTCTTATTGTACAGAGTGATTGCTCTGCTCAAAGCTGGCTTTGTGGTCGAGGAAGCTGCAGCAGCCATTGCCTCTCAAAGCTGTAACTAGCATCTGGAATTGCAATTATTGGAGCGGTGGAATGGACTCATTATAATAATGCCTCTCATTTGACGTGTAGAGTCCTTTTTCTTGAGATTTGCTTGGATACTTGAAATGAGAGTCTTTAGTCATCCTTGTCCAACCACACTGGTGAGCAGCAATCATTAGAACCTGGATATTAGCATTAGCAACGCCATCTGTTTCCTTGCATAATTGAAGCACTGATTAGGATAGTCGACGCCATTATTATTATTGTAGAATGTATGCATATATTTATCTGTATGCACAGATCATCTTTTTAATTACTGCTCTTGGAAGTTTATTCTTTTTAATGATTAGATTCATGGATTCAAGTATAACTTCATCGTTGCTCCTAACAAAAGTTTACTCTAAATATCTTCTTACTTAGAGAATCTGTGTGTATTTTGGAGAACTTTGCATGTAGAAGGTTAATTACAAGGTCATATTTAGAGTATATTTCTCAAAGTTTGCATTAGAAACTTAAAGAAGAATGCTTTTGGAGGAAAAAGCTTATAGATTAATTTTAGTTTCTCTTCTTGATTTCTCAATATATTTTTTTTTTTTCAAATTTTTGAGCAAACTAAAAGGTCACACTGTCAACATCAGCAATAATAACACAGAAAACCCTTTCACTTGATACAGCCACTCCCGGACTGTTCAAGCAAAGCTGCAAATGACCTCCACCACATACCAATTCTCGACAATTAATGCAGGGAAAGCGAAAAGAAAGAATGAGAAGGAAGAACACAGTTACAGTTTAATCTCCACCTAAATGATGATATAAACTTAACATAATACAGCATTAATCTGATTCTTGCACTGCTAAGTGGGCAGTCATGGATGGATCTCAACTTAACATCATTTTATTACCCGGTGGACTTCCCCTTCTTAGTTAAATGAAACATATAATGAAAAGATATCTGCTTCTAAAATTTATGTTTTTGTCTGTCAGAGTCCCATATCACATCAGACTAAAAAGGTCTTCTTCGAGGGTGGATAGATTAACCAGTAGAACATTCATATGGTTGCGTGTCCTGCATTATAATCTTTGACTACAACTTCACAGTTCTTGTGATCTAAACACGATCATATGATCACAACATGAGTGGAGGCAAAATTTATAGACTTGTTTTGGCCTGTTATTCTATTACCCTTGCTTTCTTCCTATAAATACATTGTTCTCGACCCATCTCCCACAAGCACCTCTCTCTCTCTCTCTCTCTCTCTCTCTCCGACAATGGGTGCACTCGATCACCTCTCGGATATGTGCAGTGTTACAGAGACAAAGAGAACACTGCGAATAAGGAAAAGGAGACCGCTACAGGTGAAGAACATCACCATGTTCGAGTCCTTTTGCTTCCGGGGCATCGGAAGAGAAATAATCTCTTCTTCTTGCTCTCTACCGTCAAATTTACTACGCTTTGTCCTTACCATCAGTTCTTGTTTCTGTGGTTTTCGGGTCGATCAGACTGTTGATCTGAAGGTGAAAATGGACTGCGATGGCTGTGAAAGGAGAGTGAAGCATGCTGTTAGCTCAATAAGAGGTACTTTGGCACACCTCATTTCATTCCCCTTTCGTCTATCTTCGTGCAATATTCTCTCTATATCATGTTGTTTCTTCTTGTAATGTATCTGCAAATAGTTTAGCTGGAACAAGAAACCAGTACCGACGATGCATGAACTCCATACACTAGAATAATACAATCACCGGTTGGAGATTTTGCTCGAGCAGTACTGACCATCTCCATCTAGTTCATGTTTGAGCACCTCCATCAAATCAAGTATTTGGGGTCACCCTTTCTTTCTGTCACAACTAAATGTAATTTTCACTACTATCTGTAAGAAACAGATCCTTCACGCACGATCGGAAAGGAAGGACAGCAGCTCCATGAACACTTCATATCGGGTTCTGCACCTTAGACTTCTCTCCTTACGACCGTAGCTGACTTCGAACGAATTGGGTGGCAGGTGTGACGAACGTGAACGTGAACCGAAAGCAAAGCAGGGTGACGGTCACCGGCCACATCGAGGCAAAGCAAGTCTTGGAGAGGATCGAGAGCACGGGAAAGAAAGCAGAGCTTTGGCCCTACGTCCCCTACAACCTGGTCGCGTATCCCTACGTCGCCGGAGCCTACGACAAGAAGGCCCCTTCTGGTTTTGTCCGCAACGCGGCTCAGGCGGTGCCCAACCCCAACGCACCGGAAGAGCAGTACATGTCGCTCTTCAGCGACGATAACCCAAATGCATGCAGCGTCATGTGAGTCAACTCGCGCATGGCTGGCTGTAAGGTGGAATTGTGATGCTAAGAACTGAAATTTTCCGAGTTAAAATGAGTAGGAAAAAAAAAATCTTGTCAATTACTAGTATGCATGTATATTTCTTGCAGTGATTTCTCAGCAGAAGGTTTTCCTGCTTCCTAAGCCTCTCGTATACTGCTACATGTATGTGTGTGAAGTCTGTGGAGTAGTAACAGCACAGGTTGCAGCAGCATCAATCTGTCATACTTCGAGCCACGGATGAGCAGATGATCGTGTTCTTATTTGCCGATGCATGGCAAAAAAAAAGGGAAAGCAATCAATTGGGAGGTCTCATTTAAAGAAGAAAAAAAAAAAGAGATGTGCAATATGCAGAAGATTACTGTGAAGAATAGCCATGCTTAGCGAGTGGCATCCGACAAGGAAGTGAACAGAGTGAGAGAAGTTTTAGAGTAGGAACGATCATTGGATCACAATGTCAAGGCAGACACACTGATTGCAAGGAGCAGAAGAAGAAACTTTGCACACCACCAAGTCAAGGCGACATGAAATGAAAGGGAACAAATCAAGGGCCCCTTGCCAATCACCAATGGTCATCTGGCAGCAGCATGTCACATTACTGCAACACCACAGACAGCATCCTCCCATCGTTCTTCCAGCTCAGTGTCTTCAAGAACAGCATGCGCAGGCTTTGTCTGAACACGGAGCTTGCGGGTGTTTCCATGCAGGTGTCAGCAACTAATTATAGTGATGAGACACAAGAAAGACAACAATGATGCAAAAGCCTTGAAGCTGTGATCAAGTCGACAGCTGCAATGCTTGAGCAACATTGTCCATTTCAAATCAGCAGCTGCAACCCAAACTTGGTGATGTCAAAAGTATCTGAAACAATAGATTTTGTTTGTTTAAAGCATGTAAGTACTGAAGTGTTATGATGTAACTATTTTAATATATAATAAATGGCACAAAGCTATCACAACGTCGCTTTGGCCGAGTGGTTAAGGCGTGTGCCTGCTAAGTACATGGGGTTTCCCCGCGAGAGTTCGAATCTCTCAGGCGACGTCTATTTTTTTTTGGGCAACTTAAAAAAAAAATGTGGGACCATTTTTATCTCCAATCGCATGGCTCCATCTGTAGGGATAAAAAAAATATGACAGTGGGAACTTTGATTGGAAAGGGCTGCGTCGAAAAGACCAAAAAGCCCATCCTTGTAAAAAGAGAAAAGAACCCGGGTGTGGAGAACATGGTCATTTCACGGGCTACGAAATCAATCCACACTCTTCGTCTCTTAATTTTATCATGAAGAATATTCCTCTTAGAAGAGAAACTAAGAAGCAGAGATTTATTACTTGGGAACAGGAATAGCTAGATTACTAGGAAGAATGAAGGACAAATAATTTCTTGGAACAATCCCAGCAATGCATGCATGCTTTGATCACAGGTGCAAATCCAAATTCACAGTCTCCGTTACACTTCGCATTTCACGGTAAAATCGACTGCTTGAAGACGGAGTAGTAGTGGAAGAAGAAGAAGAAGAAGAAGAAGAAGAAGAAGAAGAAGAAGAAGCAGATATAGCAGCATTACCGCTCCAAGCAAAACCTCTTCCTGCTCCACCGACTCTCGACGCATCTCGTATTGTGAGAGACAATGGCATAACTCGATCCGCATGAACCAAACCCATGTTTGTGCCGCCATGCACGGCCGCAGGAACTCTCCACGGGAACGGGCTGGTGTTGATCGGCTGCGTCGCCGAACCAAGTAAACGAGCTCCGACGCTGGTACTAGCCCGCCGTGAAGGGTAGTGAGGAATGGTAGGGAAATCGAGTCCAAAACGGGGGTGGTGGCGGTGGTTGTGACTGAGTCCATGCACGTCGTGGCCGTCGACAGTGGATGGTTGGTGGTGGAGCGCCGCTGCCATGTCCGGATACAGCTTAGCACGCTTCGCGTGCTGCCGCTCGCGCTTGTGGGCGTTTTGGTGTCCGCCGAGGGCTTGCGATGTGGGGAAGTGGCGGCAGCAGTAGTGGCACACGAACCGGCGCCGGCTCTCACTCCCACTTCCAGGGCTACAGAAGGTGGCGTTGTCGGGGTTGGTGGTGAGGTCCTTGGAGGACTTCTCACCGTTGTCAGGCAGGTGCGGGGCTTCGACGCCAAAGAGGCGGACGCCGGAAGCGGCTGTGGAGGCCCTCTCACGGGCCGGCCTTATCAACGGGAGATGTGAGAAGGAGTCAAGGTTCATAAAGTCGCGAGTCTCGCGCTCACCCATCTCAGAGTGTAACAGGCTTACACAACACAAGGTGTCGAAGAGAGTACACGGAGAAGATGAAAGAGATTGGGGGTAGAGATCATGTTGCCCTTGCCATATCTCCTCGATACAAGTTCAATAGCCTTTGGAGTCTGTGCAGGTCTCGAGCATGGAGGTGCAGCAGCAGCGGCGGCGGCGGCGGCGGCGGCTACAATGGAGACAAAAAGAATCGATTAAGAGGACTCGTTCTTTCGCATTTAACGCGAGAACATTGCACTAAAAGGGATAAGAACAACATGTGATCCTTCAAGGAAGCAAGGGACGCTCTGCAGCTGGAGGTTGGATCTTCTTCTTCTTCTTCCTCCTCTTCGTTTTATTCTTGCTGCTTAATTATGGCTGGTTGAGGGGAAGGAAGAAGGTGTACAACTAGAGCTGACCGGCCGGACTAACGAAATGACCGAGTGAGTGACACTTTGGTGAATCGGGCTGCTTGCTTCTCAAATAACATCAACTACTGCTGCAACAACACCATCACCTCTCTCTCTTCCTCTCTCCGGCGTTGGTGCATGTGTGCCCATCAGTCAGCATGGAGAATGGGTACCGATTGCTGTGGAAGCTCTTTATGGCTGTGGGCTTCTTTGCATCAACCACTGTTTCGAGTGGAAGTGGTCCAGAGTCTGCGTTAGGTAATCAAATTAATGTGACTCGAGATTTAAAGCAGCCACAACTCTATTATCTTCCCCTCTGCAATTTTTCATGCAAGTTATCGATTTGAAACCTAACCCAATCTAATATGTTCGGGAAGCCCATATCTTACTAGTGATGTGGAGAACAATCTAGCGGTCAACTTTATAATTAGATGGTGAGTTCCAAATGCAAATATCTCAATCGCACACAGAAGTCTCTGCTACCAGCGGATGCGAGTACAGCTGGGCTTGCTGCAACCTCGGAAGTCTATTTATATATACTTGCACAGGTTTTAAAATCTCTGTACGACTTCGACTTTGGAGTCTAAGCTTATCATCATTTATGTGGTCCTTATGGCATCTAACCTTGTAAGAATCCTTAATGTTAAGATGTGAACAGCTTCCAACCTTCTTCAGATGTCATTAGCAATGGTATTTGTTTTCAGATATAAGTAGACTATATATTATATCTGAATTGGTACTATGTCATGCTTGCTTCTGCACTGTGCTCTCCAACCTGGATTTCCATGTGACATGCAGTGATACTTAATTCTTCAAGTAGAAACAGGGTGGGGTTGCTGATTCATTTACACTCTTATTCTGATGTTTAATGCGCCACTCAGAGATAGCATTTCATTTGGACACCAATGTTTTAGCCAACCAAAAAGGACCACTCTGTCATTTTCAGGAAAAGAAACCTAGAATTTGTTCCTTGCTTTTGTAGATTGCATCTATCCAAAGGCTGCTCCCATCTACTCCACATAAATCAACTTAGTCTTACATGGGCAAGACTGATGCAAGTTTCTTTCTGTGAGCTTGTTCTCTCCCTTTCCAAGAAGGCATGTATACAAGCTCTCATCTTTTTTGGTAGGCAGGTCTCTGGCTTATGCAGGTCTTTTCTTTGGCCTACATACCAAAAAAGATATTAGTGAAAGAAGAAATAATAAAAAAAATGATAAAATAAAATGTTATGATGTAATTAACAAAAACTTTTTCAATAAAAAAACAGAAAAAATAATAAAAAAATGATAAAATAAAATATTATGATGTAATTAATAAAAACTTTTTCAATAAAAAAACGACAGTATTAAACAGGAGGTATAAGAACAAGAATATTTATAAGATTATCTCCAAATGCACACACTCTCTTCTATGCACTACTGCTTCATTCGTTAAGGTTATATTTATAGGATATAATAAGAACTAACTCACACCATTTTCTTTATCCCATTATCTCACTATTTCACCCATAATAAATAACTACCCTCACTAACTCCTAAACTACATCCACAACTCCTAAACATGTTAACTACCTATGTAACTACCATGAATCAATTCTCAATACTCCCCCTTGATTCATAGTTACATACACCAATTTGAGACATAAAATAAACATGCTTCTGAATTGGAAGTGACTTGGTGAGAATATATGCAACTTGTTCATCTGTGCCATAAATACTTCATGTTATGACTCCATTTGCTATAAATCGAATCTTATGCTTTTGGATATTTTCATCTGTATTATACTTTGTTTTGAACACCCATTTCAATCTAATAACTTTTTTTTCTTTTGGTTGATCCATTAGCTCCCAGATTTCATTCTTCTTAATTGACTTTATTTTCTACTTCATTGCTTTTCAACATTCCTTAACTATTTCTTTAAAACTTATAAGATCTAAAATAGATAAAGCAAATATTGAATCATAAATCTCTGTTAGTGATTTAAACCTTCTTCGAGGGATTTTATCTAAGGAATCATTTGCTAAATTTGAACTGCTACTGGGTGAGGTTAACGTTGAACTTATTAGAGCAGGATCTATCACTTGATTCGGTGGAGTGACTAGTTCTGCTTGAATACGAGTTTTTGTTTCACCTTCATTGATCTCCCAATTCCAATTTGCCCTTTCATCAAACATAATATTTCTTTTAATAATAACTTTACTACTTATATAATTATATAATCGATATGCTTTGGATTGTGCAGAATATCAAATTAAGATATATTTTTCTAATTTTTCATCAAGCTTATGATGATTTTATGAATTTACCAAAGCATAAGCAATACAACCAAAAATTCTTAGATGGCTTACAGTTGGCTTTATAACATACCAGGCTTCAAAAGGAGCTCGATTCATAATAGCCTTTATCGGTGAAATATTCAACAAATAAACTGCTATTGCAATTGCTTCTGTCCAAAACTGATTCGGAAGATGCTTTCCTTTAAGCAAACTTCTTGTCATTTCAACAATAGTTTGATTTTTATATTAAGCTACACCATTTTGCTCTGGTGTATATGGTATTATCAATTCCTTATGAATATCATTATCTTTATAAAAGGAATTAAACTCATTATATATAAATTCACCACCTCTATCTATTCAAAGTGTCTTTATACATCTACCACTTTGCCTTTCTACAAGTGCCTTGAATTTTTGAAAGTTATTAAATGCTTCAGATTCAATTCCAAAAAATATATCCAACTCATGCGGCTATAATCATCAGTAAATAATAAAAAATATTGACTTCCTCCAAATGATTTTGTATTCATAGGTCCACATTAGTCAGCATGAATTAATTAAAGACAATTAGATGCTCTTCATGCTTTTCAAATAGGAAAATAGTTTATTACTTTATTTGTCATAAATGTATCCTTCATATACATCAAGTGTATTAATTTTAGACAATCTATAAACTATTTCTTTTTGATTTAATAACCTTAAACCCTTAATGTTAAGGTGTCTATTTCTCAAATGTCATAAATTTGTCTCATTATTTTGATTTGTAATAAGAGTATGTTTCTCAATATTTGAAACATCAATTGAAAATATCTTATTTTGTGTCATGCAAATATTTGCTATAATCAAACCAGATTTTTTATCTTTAATAGTGCATGAATCATCATCAAATATAACTAAATATCTAATATCTATCGATTGTCTTACACTTAACAAGTTATGTGATAAGCTAGGAATATAGAAAATATTATCAAAGTATTTTACCTTCCTTTGATTTGTCTTCACATCAATTGTTTATTTTCCTTCTACTTGAAATTACTTGCTATCTCCAAGTTTAACTTTCAACTTGTGAGTTTCATCAATATCTCTAAATATTGATTTTATGTCTGACATATGATTAGAACATCCACTATCCAAAAACCAAATGTCACTTGAGATATCATTAACTTGTGAATGAGTCATAAACAACTTACTATTGACTTCATTTTCCTCCACATAGCTTACTTGCTTTTCTCTTTTCCAGCAATATGTCTTTATATGACCAAACTTCTTACAATAATGATATTGAATTCCACTCTTGTAGTTTTTATGATCATAGTTTGATTGTCTTTCATCATGCCCATCAAAGTGTCATCTTACTCTTTTATTTCCTCTACCATGAAATCCTTCTCTACCACATCATTTTCCTGTTGATTTTTTATCTTCTTTTTAAGTAGAAGACTCCCTCTTAACCTGAAATATTTTTTTCTCATTTTTTTCAAGTAATCTGTTCAACCTTGCTTCATGTGCTTGCAAGAAACTCATTAGTTCATCAAATGAATAAGTAGATAAGTCCTTTGACTCTTCAATTGCTGTAACCACATAATCAAATTTCGGAGTTAAACTTCTCAAAACTTTTATAATAATTATATGATCATGAAGATATTCACCATAGGATTTCATTTGACTAATAATTTCAGTCACTCGAGAAAGAAAATCTTACACTGATTCATTGTTTTTCATAACAAAATTTCAAACTCATGGTGAAGGGTTTAAAGTTTTACTGTAATCACCTTCGATGAGCCTTGAAATTCATTTTGAAGTATCAACCAAGCTTGTCTTGAGGTTGTCGCTGCTGCAATTCTTGAGAAGATTGTCTCATGTACAACTTGTTGAATGAAGAACAATGCCTTTGAGTCCTTCTTTCTATTCTCCCTCAGCCTGGTTTCTTCATCTGAATCTGCATATCCATTCTCTATTAAGTCTCAAAGATCTTGAGACTTAAATAGAGTCTTCATCTTGATACTCCAAAATTCATAGGATTTGCCCGAGAAGATGGGAATAAAGGGTTGAGACATAGAATTACCATTAAAAGTCATAATGCCCAGTTCAGATTAAAACAAGGCTCTGATACCACAAATGTTGGAGAAGGAAAAGCAAGAAAATGATAAAATATAATATTACGATCCAATTAACGAAAATAATTTCAATCAAGAAAACGACGTAGTATTAAACAAGAGGTAAAAAAACAAAAACACTTACAAGATTATCTTCAAATGCACACACTCTCTTCTCTGCACTACTGCTTCATTCACTAGGGTCCTATTTATAGGACATAATAAGAACTAACTTACACCATTTTCTTCATCCCACTATCTTACTATCTCACTCATGATAAATAATTACCTCTATTAACTCCTAAACTATCCTCACAACTTTTAAACATGAACTACTATTTAAAACATATTAACTGTAAGTATCATGAATCAACAGACATGTCACCTGCACACCAACCAAACTCTACAATCCGCCACTGTCAACCTTAGTGGAGCAGAGTTTTGCTTCATTCATGGATGCCTCTACGATCAGGACTGCCTTCGTTCTGTTATCTTCTGCCCTCTATCTTCCAGACTGGGCATGTTAAAATAAATAAGAAACCCTAAAAGTTTCAGTCCACTGCACCATCATTTGATCCTTTGAGGCTTCTCTGTCTTTTTTCATGTACTCCAGCCACATTAAGTATCTGATATCAGATTCGAATTGTTTATAACCCCAACATCAGCATTAGCTCATGGCAACGAGGTTCTCAAAGTAAAATAACAAGAGTCAACAAATAAAGTAGTTTATAAATCATCCCTACTATATTATTATTTAGCACAAAGTTGCATATATATATTTATATTTTAGCTTCATAAATGTTACTCGGATTTGTAATGTCAGCATCCCCACTGCGGTTAATACATATGCAATGATGTTTAAGCCAGGACTATGGCTTCCACAGAGGCGGTCTCGAGCACTGGTTTCGACTCGTCTCCTTCATCATGCCAGATCTCAGGCAATGCATCTCTTATGTTGTGAATGCTCTCTAGTGCAGTATCAGCCCCTGGCACTACCACTGAGCTCCCAACCTGCGACAATATATTATTGTGTGACATAAATTTTATGTGATCATAGATTCATATAAATATCCCCTCGAGAAGAAACTGTATGATCCTTCAACTTTTGCGGGGAGATCCTTTTGACTTACAAGAACAGTATGAAGGCCTGCCGCCTTTCCTGCTGCAATGTTTCTTGCACTGTCATCAAAGAAGACCTGTGTACCGAAAAATCTTCGATCAGTATATGTTCATTTGTGTCTGAAATCAAAAGACGATCACTAAAATTATGACTAACTGTTCTGCTGGGATCGATGTTTGCGATCCTGATCGCAGCTTGTATGGCTTCCACAGATGGTTTGCAGAGTATTCGTTCATGGGGAGTTGTTTTGCTTTCAGTATCGGTGATTGACTCGGTTTCACTGTAGAATCCATGATTATTTAGATCATCTGGTAGCTTATAAGCTGGACTAGCAGTGAGCTTATCATCAAGTTCAGTCTTTTTCGGTGGTGGATTGAGCGTCTCGAAGCATATGACGCCTTCAAAGCAGTCTTCTAAGCCAAGCCTGCTGAGAACCATCGCAGCATGAGCTTGGTCTGCATTTGTGAAGATCTGAGAGATCGAAACCAATGGAATCAGTAGCATGAAGTAGATCTTTGCTCTTCATAAGTAGATTTGCTTACTATCTTCCGTTGTGGCATCGAAAGGAGCATATTCCTCAACAAAGCATCCGGTTTCAGTGTCTCATACGGCAATCTTCCATGAACATAAGCATGGAATTCATCGTTGTCGAAGACGAACCCTAATGCCTGTCCATGAAATGCTTAAACTGATGGCTACCTTAACGGAGTTGTTAATCAAGTAGAAGTTTGTATGTACCTTAAGACCAGCCATTGTTGTTCCATATTCTTTGTACAATTCCAAGCACATTTTTGGGATTTGGCTTTCTTCTATTTGAAGATGCTGCAGCATGTAATCTGTGGTTAAGCACAATTCAAGTTTGAGATCAGTGTCAGAACTCATCGTCTAGATATATATATATTTATGACCTATGGTGACTAATTATTGGTAGATGAATGAATAGGAAATAGACTGCTGCCAGAGATAAGTTTACCTTCGATGTTCTTGCGGCAAGCCAAATTGATGCCACAACTCAAGGGATATAAAGTGTCATCCATATCTGCCATTAAGTGCATACGAACGTAAGAGTTCATTAAACAAAGAAGGGATTCACAGACATAATTATGTCCGAAGTCTGAGCTTACCGAAGAGCAGACAGTCATACTTGGCTTCACTTACAGCAGTTTCCATCCTCAAATTCTATAGCTTGGAAGAAACACGAAGCGATGAGCAATACAACCCCATACATAAGATTATATCGCAAAACCAAAGCTCAAACAATTAAGAACAAGAAAACAAAAAACAGAAAACAAAAGAGATGACATGAGAGACTCATTGCGAAGAAGAAGATGAAGAGCTAAAGCAAAAAAAAAAGACGGAGAAGTCCGACGGGAGCATCATCCACTTTGTTGTTTGTTACCTTGAGAAGGAAGACCCGAAATGAAGAAAACCAACTGAAACGATATGGGAAGCTGGTTGCTTGGAGTGATCTCCAGGAAGGCTCAATTTATACAAATCCAGGAAGCCCAGATTAGTGACTAATGGGATATGACTCTTCCAATGATTCCAGTGGAATGTCAGGGAAGCATTTATTATCATTGTTCTTTGAATAAAGCAGTGGATAATTTCGTTCTTTTATTCTTTGATGCCTTCCTACGCACATCCCAAGTGCCTCCTCACATAGACACAGGCAAATCGCCCCACTAAACAAACATCCCCAGATTCCATTCTATATCCTCACTTGCTTCTTATGCTGCTTGGCCAGTGGTTGCCAGATTCCTCCATCTTGTGTCTGACATCCTCTTGGAATTTTGGGAGCAGTTGCATGCTAGAATCTGGTCATGTGTTCCTTAGGGGTGTAAGTGGACGATGGGGGGGGTTTATTCTTCTGCCGAGAGAGTGATGGGCTCATGCCTTTCTTTGCAGTACACTGCTTGCTAGCCTTCGCTTGAGACACAAAGCAGTACAGATCATTAGATAGTGTAGATCGAGTTAAATAAGAGTTCGGAGGGTTGGTGAGAAGCGTGGAAGAATGGTGGCTCATGGCAACTCCAACCAGCTTTTTCTTGGTGGTGGTTCATGGAGATGTGCTTCATAAGAAGTTGCTTAAGTAATCTGATGCAGGCCTGTGGATGAACAGTACGACTCACAGACACACACTGCTAATTCGTACCCAACACGAATAGATTATGTCATCTATATTATAGATTTTATTATCTTTTAATTATATCTATCAATAAACAAATTAATTACTTTAAATTTTTTTTAGGAGATGACCATGGAAGAGATTCTACTCATTGTTTCTTTTACATCTTCTACTATGGCATATAGATAAACATAATCTCCAATATAGACTTAATAACTAGATTTACCTTCTCATCTCTTTCTATCTTTTCATAGAATTACTAGGGGAAGATGATAAAAAATTTGTAATCTCCAATATAGACTCAATATGTTATAATAGAGATTACAAATCTTTTATCATCTTCCCCTATTAATTCTATGAAAAGATAGAAAGAGGTGAGAAGATAAATCTAGTTCTTCTTACAGATTGATACAATTATTTACCTCATATGGGACAACGTCAACGCATTTGAGATCAGATAAAAAAATTTTAAATAATATTAAAAGGTAGATAATCCTGATCTTGATCTAGCATTATTTGATTTTAATTCTTGAGTATGTTTTAAAATCAAACTAACTTAGATCATAAAGAAATTTTAGATCATGATTAGACTTGTTCATTTTTAAAATTATTATTTTAATACTAAATTAATATTATTTTTGAATTAATTTGTGATGTGTCATGTTTAATCTTTGAATCTATTTCTTTGTGCTCCTCACGTATGATATACTATGGGTGGAACCATGACATAAGTATGCTACCCGTATTTGCTTTGCAGGTTGTCGTCGACAGCTTATTGTTGGTACTAGCGTGGTTGAGGGAGACGACCTCGTTTGGTCGTTGGCCCAATCTTGAGCAACAAATGAACAGATGGCAGCGTTACTATATGTAGTGATGATTACTTGTGTGAAGCAACCTAGGCGCTATGTCAACCTGCCTCAATCATTAGGTGTGGTAGTAAAGCAAGACAACAACCTTGTTGGGTGCTACCATTGAACAAATATTGAATAAATTGATGAAGATGAATAATAAAATAATATTATTGATTATCTAATAATTATAAAAAAAAGTCTATTATTTTCAATGACTTATGAAAATGATAAATGTCATTAATGTGCTTATGTTATAAACTAATTATTGTATATATACTACATAATCATTAGAAACGATAGGTCTTCTTTTTTTATTAATAATATTTTATTATTCACCCTCATCAATTTGTTCAATGATTCGAGAAACAACAATCTCTTGAATAGAAAATGATAAGAAAGAAATGATCCTAAAAGATGGTATAATATAATGAAAGAAGAGTAATATATTTGGGAACTTGTTGAATTATTTAATAATTATAAAAAAATAGATTGCAAATGTATCTTTAAGATAAAACATGACTCAAAAGATAATATTAAATGATATAAAATTAGAGATGATTAAATATTCTTCGAAAAAAGAATGCATCAATTATATATTTTTTTAATTTCTAAAAAAGACTTATTGAAAATCATTATGACATGATATTAGTAGTTCATTATAATCTTGAGTTAAATCAAATGGATGTAAGAATAATGTTTCTTTATTTAGATGAGAAAATATATATTAGACCACATAAAAGATTATAAAGAAAGAAAATAAAAATTAGACTTGCAAATTTAGTAATTTCATCTATAGTCTTAACAAGCTTTTAGATAATAATATATAAAGTTTCATAATATCATTACTTCTTTTATATTTAAGAAAAAAATATTGCAGTATATATATATCTGAAGATTAGTGGGAGTACGTTTATTATATTGGTCTTATATGTTGACGATATTTTACTTACCAACAATGAGCTTGGTTTATTGAATGAAATTGATATATTTATTACCAAAAGTTTTAAGATGAATGATGTAAATGAGTCAACTTATATTATTGGCCTCCAAAATATTTAGGGATTGATCTTAATAATTACTAAGATTATCTCAGAAAGTACATATCGATCGAGTTTTAGAGAGATTTAATATATAATTTTATACAACTAATAATACATTTATTACTAGAGATGAAAGATTTTGTCAAATCCAATGTCCTAAGAATCGCTTAAAGATAAATCAAATAAAAGATATTTTTTATGCAAGCACAAAAATATTTTGTAAGTCTAGTGTTCCCAAATTTATATAAGATAAGATATCAATCTTATAGTTGGAATGTTGGGTGGATACCAAAACAATCCAGAAAAAAAATATTAGAAAGGTACAAATAAAATATTGAGACATCTACAAGAGATGAAAGATTACATGCTCATATACAAAGAGATTATATCAGAAGCGACAAAACATTTAGATGATAATTTTATAAATCACCTCAATGGTACAAACTCCACTTTAGAATTTATATTCATGTTACCTGCAGAGATTTTTTTAAAAATATATAAAATAATTACTTGTTACATCATCAATAATGTAAGTCTAATTTATAGTATACTTAACCATAAGTGAAGCTTTATAATTATAAAATTTTATCTCGGGATTTGGTATTGTCGACTCAATTGCTAGGACGTTGAAGATATTTTATAATAATATTAAATTAGTCTTTTTCTCTAAAATTTATATGCATATTAAGATAAAATATTATAATGGTTCTATGCATATTTAGATAAAGTAATTAATAGTTAGAGAAAAAATTCATAAATAATAAGTATCAATTGAGAATGTAAGCACTACTTTGATGATTATTGATCTATTATTAAAGCTTTATATGCTAAAGTATTTCAATAACTTCTTAATATGAGACTTGAGCAACTCACAAAAAAATATAATGATGCATATTTAAGTAGATAATATTATCGATATTTTTAATTAATTAAAATTATTTATTTTTGTTATTATATTTATATCTATGTATATGCATATTATAGTTTGGTGCAATAAAATAAGTATGATATTGATAAGAAAGTTAGTATTGTGATACATAAAATAAAATATGACATTAATAACACACAATCAAGTATTGATAGTCAAACATAATATAGTATTATTATATTTATTAGACATGTTGATATATTTCATAAAATTTTTGTGCACATGTAAAATAATTTTCAAAACTTTTAGAATCTAATTTAGTAAAATAATGTTTAAATAATTTTTATTTATTTTAATTTTAATTTTTCGTATATTTTACCCTTAATGAACTAACAGAAAGAATGTTAGATCATATGATGTATGTAATTAGGTAAGATATAATATAGATATGATTGAATTTTAATTAAGTCCAATTATGATAAGATTAATTACTAGATGATATTATTGGAAGAGAATCTCTTAATTACTTATAGACTTTCTACTCTAGTTTATAAAGGACCTCCGCCGAGGGACTCAACGTGTGACTTGACAATATACAAAAAGAAATTTAGTCCTCATTTCATCGCTTATTATAATAGTCTTGTGAAAAAATAGAAAAAGATCAAAAGTGAAGGCTAGTTCTTCTAACATATCGATATAGTTATTTTTTTCAAGATAGTACAGTTATAGATGAGAGAAATATTTTTTGAGTGGCATTGAAAGACACAAAATCTTAATCTTGATCTATCATAATTTAATTTTAATTTTTTAGATTAGTTTTTTAATATAACAAAAGTATAATTAAAATTTTTATACTTGTAATAGATATCAAATTATTTGATTGAACATAGCAAATTCTAAGCATAATATGAAGATTGAACAAACCATTAGTTCCTCTTCTCAAATATGGCTGGTCCAAATTAGGTGGATTGAAGATTGTCTCTCTTCTCCACAAGACGTTTACAGTTCAGGGAATATATATATATATATATATATATATATATATATATATATATAGATCTTTGGGCTGTTCCCTGGAACAATCATTCTTCGCATTTCTGACACACTTTTTTTTTTCCGACATAATTTATAGTATTATATCACAATCATGTTTTGTCTTGTGGAGTGATGTTTTTTTCTCTTTGCGAGGTTCCCTCGACTGAACAAATTACTCTCTGCTCTCGATGTCTCAATTAAATATATATTAGGGTTGATAAATATTCTTGAATTCATGAAGTCCATGTTTTCAGAGGCGAAGGGATCCAAGTGTGGAAAAATTTCCCAGTAATGAAAACCCTGATGTTTGCGGTGGAGAATTTGATCTTACTGTGGATAGAAAAAGTATTGAACGCCAATCAACAAGTAGATTGTTCTAATAAAAGGACAGTCTCACATTAGTCTCAATCCAACTTTAGTTTTGCAGATTCACAAGACTGGCAAATTTGCTTAAAATCGACTGATGATGATATTTTTCTGGCAAAGGGAATGTCGCTAATGGTATAGTCTTTTTCCTTGTCTACTTTTGATCCAAGTCAACGCTCTATGATCTCGATTAGTCTCGAACAAGGGATTAATTCGCATGCCGGCCTGTCCCTGACAAGTCTGCCAGGTTAAGAAAGTTCAACTGTGTCCAAAGGAAGACCACTACGAGTTTTAGATCAGCAAAACTGCCGAGTCTTCTTTCTTACTCATGTTCATCATCATGTGTTGGAAGAATCCACACCTCCAAAGGCAGAGTAAGAAGGAACACGAAGAGGAAGAAGACAAAGGTGTTGGCGTTTCCACTCTGCAACCAGGGTGTCAGCATCAGGAGGAGCCAATTAAGGAGAGACTCACATCCACAGATTAATTCCTTGGATGGTGTCTTCCTGCCACAGGAGCTGGGTGCCATTCCAGACTTCGCAGCACCACAAGATCCTCGATCGCATGATTCCTACCATATGAGACTGGCCTAGGATAGGAAATGTGTTTCATGCTTTTCTTGCTTGTGCTTTAGGATAATGCATGAAGCAGAAGCGGTATGTTTCTTCTTCTTCACGATGATGGAAGCAGCTATATGAGGCAGAAGGGAAGCAAGCAGCTGTCAGATGAGCTACAAAAGAGGCAGTAGCCTCGATGTTGGCTGCTGGAACAAAAGGTTGTTTAGGATTTGCATCGGTGACTTGCGAGATTAGGAATCTTAGTTGAAGAATGGAGCGTTTCATCCATGTTTTGCAAACCACTGAAGGAAGATAAATCAATTTGCACAAGTGTGGAGCTTAAACCAGAACAAGCTTTAGCTTATTACTCTCGAACATCATGTCTGTACACCCACCCAATACACACAGGAGCTCTAAGAGTTGGAAGAGAGTCGCTGTCTCTACCTTTCTTGACTCGATTCAAACCTGTCCGAAACCTACAGATACCATATGGAAATCCTTACCGTAGACGTTTGAGGACTGCAGCTGCTGCTGTCCTTGCTGGTTCTGCTGCCAAGTGCCCAGACCAACGAGTACAGATTGGCTTTCCGTCTTGATGTCATATTGCAGAGGATGACTTTGGCTTTGGATTGTTGCCGATGCTGGAATGGCTCCTTGAAGGTACTCTGACCATTTGAGGTCCTCGTGTTCCCCTTGGAGCTGGGCGTGGGCGTTCTTTTCCGGCGTCAGCTCCGAGAAAGGGAAGATGCCACCGTCGAAGGAGCTGCTGCTTTGCAACTCGATCACGCTACCGCTGTTCATGCTGCTCCGGCGACTGTTACTCGGATAAACATCACTGCTGCACTGAATACCGTCAATTCCATCACGGAAAAGATCGATGTTTGGTTTCAGGCTCATCAAAGCTGAGATGTTTCCGCTTGGAACCGATAGCAGAACGGTGGACATCGTGCTGCAATTTAACTCCTGGTTCATTTCGAAGAGAGGAGCGCAGTCAGGGGCAAAGCCTGACTCCGGAAGAGGGGATAAGCGGCAGGCCGATGAGCTCTCATGGTCGTGCAAGAAGCCTTTGGTCGGCGTCACCGAATTCTTCCATGTTCTGCTCTCGCCTGATGATGCTGATGATGATGATGTCGGCTTCTGCACCGAATGCTTGGTTTTCTCCAAGGATGTGGCGGGGGCCCTGAGATCACCGGAGTTAGAGGTCTTGTCTTCCATCTCTGCGAGCGGCTTGTGAGTGTTGGGGTCGATGCCACTCTGCCTGAGCTTCTTCTTGATGCAGGAGTTCCAGAAGTTCTTGATCTCGTTGTCGGTCCTTCCTGGCAAACGTGATGCGATCTGTGACCATCTGCAGAGGTTGTGGAGTCAGAAACGAGAAAGAGAAGAACAATGGCCGAGAAGATTCGAGGTAGAGGGGGGTCCTTCTACCTGTTCCCCAGCACTGCGTGGAGTTCAATTATGAGACTCTGCTCCTGCTCCGAGAACGTCCCTCTCTTGAGATCAGGCCTCAGGTAGTTTATCCACCTCAACCTGCAGCTCTTTCCGCACCTCTCAAGACCTGAAAGGATTGCGCATATGAGTTACAAGAGGCAGCGGAGAGGACATATTTTGGTTGAATTGGCAATGCCTACATGCATTACCTGCTTGTTTAGGAACTGAGCTCCAGCATCCATGGCCATACTTGGTTACATGCCTCATCAGTTTCTCGTCTTCCTCAGGAGACCACAGGCCTTTCCTCAGCTTCTGCTTGTAGCAGCATGATTGCCTCCCCATTCCTACCAGGAACAAAGGCCTGCGAGCGGAAGTGTCGGCAACACCGAAGGAGGCGTCGGAATCAAGTGAAGGCCAAGCTAAAAAAAAAAAAAAGAAGAGCAAGGGCGAGTCACCGTCAAGTGGTTGGATTTGAGTCGAGGTTGCCCTCTTCTCTTTCCTCTCCTCTCCTCTCCTCTCCTTTTCTTCTCCTTCGTTTAAATGCGAGCAAGAAGAGGGTTGAATTGTCTGAAACGCTCACGTCTTATCTTCTTCTCGGAACCAATGTTTGGTGTGGCCATGGTGGGGCTGACATGAGTCTGATATTTCCAGCGAAGAAGCTTAAAATATTCTGATGCTGTTCACTGCAGTACAAGTAGGAAGACAACAACACCGTCTCTTCGACCATGAGGTTTCCTTCCATCTGTAAAAGATCAATCTCCATGAGTCCTATTTGCCAAAACTGCAGTATCGACTTTGTTCTGTCCCAAAAGGGCCAGTAAATAGAATTATTCTCTGTTCGATCTCCACAGGTTCTTTGTGTCAGAAGCTGCAGAGAGCTTTCTGGTTAGTGGGATCATCCCTGGAGTCATGGTCACTGCCGAAATCCCCATCATTGAACACAAAGAACACAACATCTATGTCAGTACACAACAAAGCATCTTCCTTTTCGGATTGCAAAAAAAAATTTGCATCCTTTTCATGGAGTAAAAGCTTATATGGATGGTGCATTAAAGAAAGTGTGATTAATTTTCATGCAAGTACCACAGTGTGGGTATCTTAACTTGGAGTAATATTTTTAGCAGATTAAATAGTGTAAAGATGGGGAAATTATGCATTGCATTATGCAGATAAAATGTTTTTTTATTTGTGAGTTTGGTCACTAGAATTATGCATTGGATTTTTTTTTTTTTTGGCATAAAAGTGTGGAACAAGACAGTCGGTGGGCATAAGTGTGACAAGATCAAATATTATACTAAATTGTATAGTACATAGCATATCAAATTAAGAATTATAAATGAATCCAATCAGATGACACATATTGAATCATGTATGTGGCTAGTAATGGTTTGATTGGTGAGGAAGAACACAAGTGAAGAATGTTGTCATCAAGAGTTCATTCTCTGTGAACCTTATTTAAAAACGACTGAAACAAACTATTTCTTTTACAGGGATAAATGAAAAATATGGTCATCATATAGATTTTTTTTTTTTCCTTGGAAAACTATTTCTTTTTTGCAACTTGGTTTTGTTTGCTACCAATCATGGCAACTCATTGAACCATGGAACAATTGGTGCCATACGACGCTCTGCAATGTATTCTCAGTCAAACAAAGAGACCGAAGCTTGTCGAAGCTGCTTCGATGATATTTCATGATGTGGACCAGATTAATATTTTGTGGTGGTTGTCACATTGGACCACCCTTCCAATTAATGGAAGCCATTGCTTCCATTCTATGGCTATCATCACACTGTATCCTTGCTGTTTCCAACCAGTGTTATGGACCCCCCTCCCCTCCCAACCCTAATGTTCAGCTGTACATGAATCATGTATTGTTCTGCAATCACAAGCAAAGTTAATGCCAAATACTCTCCATTTATAATGAAAGATTATCATTTAGAACATAAACACAAAACCATTTGGAGATAATCTAAGAAATCATCTTTGGATCACTTGTCAGGTCCTATACTGGCTTCAGCTACAGATCATACATACCTACAAATCATCTTTGTGATAGCATCACTTGATTTTTCATAAGTTCAAATAGATATAAACTTTGCCACAGAAACACATATTACATTGCTGATGCTGTCTAAATACATTATCACTCACTGGCCTTGTCATTTAACTCATGGTCTTGCTATATATTTCTACACTGTTTATCGACTCTTCTCTCCCATAATTGGATTACTTTTTACCAGAAGCTGGTCCTGCAGAAGTTCTCACTCACAGGCAAGGAAGACAATGGAAGAAGAAGAAGAAGAAGAAGAAGAAGGGGGTTGTTAATCTGTGATTTGACCCACAGATGGTCCTCATTTTCTTGGGACAAGCTGACCTTCATTGCCTGCACTACCCTACCATGCACATGTCTGTACACAACCACAGCCATGGCCATGACACACTTGAGTCCTCCATCTATCTACCTCCACCACAAATGTCCGTGGCCTTCTCTAGGACTTATCTCTTTAAGCAAAATAAACGGAGGATAGAGATGGGGATGGAACTTAATTATTGGGTGTGCACTGTGCCCTACAAATGGACCTCTCTCTCTCTCTCTCTCTCTCTATCTATCTATGCCTGGCTTAAGGAGAGGGGGAGTGGAGATGAGGAGTGACCTACCGCGGTGTCTTGTTGGGTTGTCAAAGGAATTGAATTGGTCCTTCCCCCACTTTTTAAGGTAATGTTCCCTTCAGAATAAAGTACACTGCACCCAACAATGCCGGCGGATTAGGTGGGAAGGGCATCCATATATGATTGCAGCAGTCTCGGTGTCTTCGATCGGTTCCTTTCAGTTTACGCCACCCTCGAGCAGTACCTTGTTCGGATCACCCTTCGAAGAAGAAGAAGAAGTGTAAATGAAAGCTATCCTCTAAAGATTGAATGAAGAATATTTATCATGACTCGATAATCCGATATTGTAGATCTTAAGATTAACGTCGGACAAACCATGAGTTTAATCTATGTGATCGTGACAGTGTTTGGCAGAAGGCCACTCCACTAGAGGCAGACCATCAATCACGTCCTCCTCCTTTTCAAGGTAACATGCACGTCTCATTGACCAACGTAAATGGGATCTCATGCGATGGCACGTGTCGATTTCTCTTGGATACGTCCACGCCTACTCGACGACGGTCGTCGACGCCCATGCAAGCCTTGAAAAATGCACCCAATAATTTAATTAAAAAGAAGTTTGGGAAAATGACTTGACAACTACATCCTCTTCTTCGTAATAAAATCTCCACCGTGACGTGCATCTGATCCATCATTCTCCAACAGTACGTACCATTGCGCATCAAAGTGACATAACCTCCCCGTAGAATCTTCTTCTTCACAGCATTGGGTAGGTCGGTAGATTGCGTGTGTGTCGTTAAAAATTGATTTATTATTACTGCTTCTCAAAGAAGGTGAGATAATAAATGAGCTCACGTGGACACCGTTCTGTGGACGCAAGCAAAACACACGTGAGGGGAGTACGTTAGGAAAAGAGCACTCGGGGCCCCGTAGTAAAGGAGGTGGTCCCTGGCGAGGAGATGTGGGACCCCACTCAGCCCACGACCACGGTAGGTGAGGACGCACTGCCATCAGAGGAGTGCACGGTCATTTTTTGGGATTTTAGTGTGGAAACAGTATTTAGTATATAAATGTTCAAACAAATCCATATATCCATCTCTAAAATATTCAGATTAATTCCTTTTCACCAGGCTAGTCATAGTTAATTTCAGGTTAAAATTTTACGAAATATATATCTCTTGAAAATTTGTCAGTTCTTAGAAGATTTCTCATCCAATTAAAGTATTGATTAGTAATCAAACGATTATTTATATTTTGTAGAAATATGCACCTTTCACTTAAATTTACAAGCATAAGTGAAAAATGATGAATTCTAAAAGAATATTTTTTAAAAAAAAATTAGTTAGCATCTTACCTTTCAAATTTTCTAGTAAAGTATCCTATATTAAAATAACGAGAATATCCTATCAATCATCATTTCCATCTAACATCGATGTTCATTATCTATGTGTCTTTGCTCTCACATATCACCCTCTCCAATAAAGTGAAAATGGAGGTGCCCGACGACGACAACTCTCATGCCATCTCCTTCGTCTGTGATTTCTTTATCGATCACCTATGACACGAGCAAAGATGAGAAGGGCAAAACACAAAGGGGGTTCAATGTGGTACAGAGATGAGAGTTTGGATGATGTGCTTGTTGGCTCTGTCGTGAGTTAGGATGGCGAGAGTGAAAGGCATAGGGGTGGGTCCAATAAAAACCTACGAGGATTATTAAGGTAGAGATGAGTCGAACTAAAATCATTCACAAAGATAAGACGATAGGTGATGACATAAGATGAAGGCTAGTAAGATAAAGACAGAATTAAAAATGATGTTTTTATATAATAAGGAATGTTCTGTTGAATAGTGGCACCATTTCCGGGATTCGCTTAATAGAAAAACGATAAAAATTCTCTTACCTATGTACCCTTTTGGGGTCCCCGCCGCCTCGCTGTCGTAACAGCCTGGTGGGACCCCATCTAGAGGCGGCGGCGTCCTTGTTGGCCTGGTCCAGTGGTCTTCGGCCATCTGTACGATGAAAGATTCCAGGCGGCGCCGCCACGAGGAATCTTTTTATTCTTCGGCACGACCACCGTCCGGTGAGGACACGCGGCCGCAGGCGCGTTTAGCGGGAGGCCTCGCTGGAGTCTGTCGCGATACCCTCTGCTGCACTAATCTCAACGCAAGAAAGACACCCACATGCCAACATGATGATCCTACGGACCGAGTGGATTCGGGTCGTATGTTGTTGGGCCTTTTTATCTTTTTAGATCCGTGGCTGTACTTTCCCTAACTATCTCCATTCATAACCTGACAGGATAAGTTTAGCAATGGAGTAGTTATTTGAGGCCAATTTGCTACATGTTTACTTGTCTATAGAACACATGAATACATTAGAAATTACTCGCAGTCTATTTATTCTTTTGGGTGAATAAAATGTACATTACCTGTAACACCACAATGTGCAATGCTGTAAACCTGAACACATGAACCTTAGGGTATCAATGAAAGTATAGGATCGATCACTTGACCAAAGATTAATTAATTAATTTAAATTCAATTGAAATGTTAAAGGTCTCTCTAATATATTCTAGATCGATAATAGAGATCCGAGAGTTGGAAGTCAAAGGATCTTGACATTGGATTGTGAGATGGCAACACACGAGGGACTTGCCTCAAAGGGGCAACCTCCATCGATTCAACCACTTCACTGCCTTCACCAGAGGAGGAAGTTTGTTCTACCAACATTGATAATGGTGATGGGATTGATGAATGACTAAAGTTTTTGGAGACCAATTTGACTCGAAAGAGGAAGAAGTCAGGCTCGAAATGAGAAAGGCAGAAGGTCTGTAACATAGACTTGATATAAGATTTACTTGAATTTTAATGATGTTTCAAATAATTGCTTTACGAAAATGTACCAGAATGTCTCGTGAGATCATATTATTCATTTGGTTTTTTGCTCTCAGATTAATATATTTTGCTAGAGTTAAATAAACTTGTATCTTTTTAATAATGAATCCTTAATCCGAATCCAATTCGGCTACAGTGAACAAGAGTTAGATCCAATTTCCTTCCTATTGGATTAGACCAAGTTATGGTCCAAAGTAGGTGCAAGTATCTCATCATACGTCCACGCTTCTTACATCATACATCACGCCCTATGCTGTCCATGGCTCTTTTTCTATAGCTTCAGTGCTATATTGAATCTAAAAAAGCTCGATCACGTCAATTTCCATGCGTCGGGTGGTATGTTTCACCATCCACGGCTGGTGTTTTTTTAGGATATCTTTCATAAGTAGAGGCTTCGCTAGGAGGCCATCGTCATCGTCGTCTACGGGTCCCCTCTCGTTGTATTAGATTTGTCACAAGATGATCTCCTCGATCTCATACAATTTGGGATGAAGATGACACGAGAGATCATGGCTTCGATAGCTATGTACTAGTTGAACAGTCATGGACGATCTTTTGATTAGTGGCTAGAAAAAGTGGGCGAGCCTTAGGCCCGGGTTATTAGTGAAGGGTGGACATCCTAAATCTCTCATATTTTCACGATGCACTAGGTGGCAAAGGGGCTCATCTTCCCTCTGGGTTAGTCCTAGAAAGATAGCAACCTAGGGCTTTGGTCATACATTGGCGATGAAATGGAGGTTGAACTCTTAGACGAGCTGCAAAAAGGAAGAAATATAATAAATAATGACACCACTTTTCTTCCCTCTCACTACAACTAATTTCTCCTTCTTAGTTTCTCTTATTTCTTTCTCCATCTTCGTTCTACTTCTTTTGCCGACAGTGGTATCAGAAGGAACTAGCGACGACAAAGACGAGACATGGAAGTGGGTGGGGTGCTGCTAGTTTACCTCTATCGACGAAGAGCTGATCGACGATTGCTTCCTCAACAAGGTTCATAATCTGCCACTTCGAATCCCTCGCTTTTGGCATCCCGAGATTGAGGTATACAAGAAATTGCCCTAGGAATTGATGGTCCGCTCCAGCTACCTTTCCACAGGTGTGTCCTACTACTTCCTCTACGTGCCCCGCTCCAAAGCCAAGGACAAATAGGCTGAAGCAGGAAGACGTGAGGTGGAACCTAGGTCTCCAACGGCAAACCGGGCATATGCCAATTGATGTCCTTGGGTGTTCTTGGGTTCAATATGGCACCAGAACTATAAAAGAAGATCAATAGATGTCGACGACATCATATGTCTCTAGGTGTTCTTTGGTTCAATGTGGCACTGAAGCTATGGAAGAAGAGTCATGGATGTTGGCAACTCCTGTGATTTAGGGTGCAACGACAAAAGTCAGTGGGTGTTCTTGGGTCCAATGTGGCATCAAAGGTATGAAAGAAGTGCCATGGATTGTGACAATCCAGGGTGTGATAGCAGATGTCTATGGGTGTTCTTGGGTTCAATGTGTGGCATCGGAGCTATGGAGGAAGTGGCATGGATGGCGATGGCACCTGCGATCCAGGGTGCGATGACAAATGTGTCATGGTGTTCTTGTGTCCCTGAAACGGGAGCCTTGGGAAAAGAGCCATTTTGCGAGGGTTTCCTTACGATGCCAAAAGAGGAGGAGGAGGAGGAAGACAGAACCACCAGCGACCCAATGTGCAATGGCTGATTTCTCAGATGCAGCATGTATATAACGCTCTATTCTTTGGAGATACCGATGTCAATCCTCCATTGCGAGGTCAAGATTATTATGAAATCCACACTTCTAACAACACAGGGGAACCCTCACATCTAAATATTCCTCCGTTTTTGGTGGCGTAGGGGAACCCTCGCAAGATAGCTTTTTGCCCCAGGCTCCTGTTTTAGGGAGCTAAGAACACCGCAACACATCTGCTACCCTAGATCGAAGGTGTTGCCGCTATCCATGGCACTTCTTCCACAGCTTCGGTGCCACATTGAACGTAAGAACGCCCGGGGGCATCTACCGTCACACCCTAGATCGCAAGTGCCGCCACCATCCATGCCTCTTTTTCCGTGGTTCTAGTGTCATATTTAACCCAAGAACACCGAGGGACATCAATTGCCATGCCCTGGGTGGTAGGTCCACGTTATATCGAAGCAAAGTTCTTATGGTCGCACTGCCCATTAAAATATATCTCTTTTTAATGCATTTACCCATAGAACATGAAGTTTTTGATACATCTAAAAGACGGATTGAAGATCAATAGTTTTAATAATATTTCAAGATCTATTTTTATTTATTTTATCTATTTTATGAACGAAAAAAAGATGATAATTTATGGACCAAATCTTTTAAGAGGATAAGAATGAGATCCCCAAATAAATTAAATTGAGAATATATCTATATTAAGATAGAAAATAGATACAATCCATAATATATTTTATGTGTTTAATGATAGTTTAAAGTTAGAGTCCTAGTCGAAAATAACTAAAATTAAAATAATTACTTATTAAAATAAATAAATATATATTTTACTAGACTCGTAACCCGAGCGGAGAGATAAGAGATAAGTTAAAATTTCAATTTTGATTTAATTCAATTAAATCAAAATTAACTGAATTAAATAACTAACTCCCTCTTTTAAGTCAACTGAACTAAATTTAATTAACTGAATTAAATCAAAATTTTGATTTAATTCAGTTAAATAATTAACTGATCTAATTCAGTTAAATCAAAAGTAGCTGAATTAGATAAGAGATAATAATTAAATAATTAATTATTAATATATATATATATATATTGATTTAATTCGGATTCGATCTGACTCGGATCAGATCGGAGTCAGATAAATTTCAATTTTGTTTTAATTCAGTTTTTCTCCCTCTTTTTTACAGAAACTTTTGGAAAATTCTATTAATAATTATAATACTTAAAAATTATAAAATAAACACATCACATAGAATAATTTAATCAAAACATAAACATAAGTTAATAAGATTCTAAAAATGCAACAATTTATATAAAAATATCTATAATTCATCAAAATTCTGATTAAATATGTAGGAAACACTTCATGAGACATGGAGATGAGAATAAAATTATCTAATCATTGGAACCAAAATTTCTAATATTATAAAAAATAAAATTCATAAAAAAAAAGTCTAAAAAATATGAATCGAATTATGCATCCCTTAATAACAAAAAAAATTCTAAAATTTACATACTACTAAAAGCTAAAGAGTCTTACATGGGTTATGAATCCAATCAAAAATTAAATTATTTAATTTAAAATATTTTCTTTTTAGTATATTTTGATTAGGATTCAAATTCTCTCTTTTTAAGTTATCCTATATATTTCTTTCCTATTTAAATTCGGATTTATACCGAATTCAATTTATTTTGGGATTACATTCCTCCCCCTTGAAAAGAAACAGATCCCTAAATTTGATTATACCTTGTTGTAATATATATCTCTCTTCGTTCCCATCATAGAATAGATGCGATAAATCAAAACATAAATTTTTGTTCAATAATGAAATCTTATTGGATCGATCCATATCTGGTTCATCCTTCAGATGCATAAAAAATCTTAGGTTTCACAGGTTAAATGCATTTAAAAGGGACAAATTTTAGTGGATGGTGTGGAACAGTTGCGGAGAACTTTTAGTATAAAAACATACATGGAAGGAAGGTTTCTATTTGGGAGAGTTTAGGAAAAAAGAATTTTTTTGACTTATCTTTTTTTCTTCTTATATAAGTAACTCAAATAAAATAAAATTATCTAATCTTGATGTGTGTTATGACCCTTGATAGGGCATATTCGTACTAACATTGTGGTAAGTCAATAGCCACGTCGGTGTTGGCGTAGGGGCTCAAAGCATATGTAATGCGCGTATGATGACATGACATCTCGAACTCATATAAGATCGTAAATCATACCCACATCGTTTGGGACCATATAGGATGGGGTCGCTTGAGAATGTGCAGAGCCGCGTCATGCAGCATAATCAATAACATGCGAAGTGCACATCTGACCGTTCAAAGTACCAACGACCATTAATAGATCACGTACGATTGACCCTCAATCACATGTATAAAAATCAACCTCTTGGCCAACGCCAAGGATTGTACTTCAAACACTAAACCCCTCAACTCCATCATACACTAACTTGATCTTCAAAGGAGTTAAGTCGGGAACATACCTCCTCGATTTAAACCTGAGTGTAAGAACCAATACGGAAGGAGAAAAGATCAACTTTCAGCTCTATCTCAGGTTGGCCCAACGGATAGCACCCTAACCCAATATGATGTAGACCTCTTTTATTGAGAAGCAACGTGAATGACCTTGCACACTCGGATCAGATCAAGCTATGCTAACATCAAAATTGCACAACAACCATATTCCTAGAGAAGTGTTCCTTCATTTTTAATATATGAACCGATTGCTTCCAAGAATTAGCATCATCTATTAAATCCAAAGTCTAATGAAAAAATATATGAGATAGGTTCTAGACATACTTTCGAAGAACACGCTCAGTATACCTTTGAGTGTTGGAGGTAACGTTAACTCATAGGCTATAGATCTAATCATTTGTAAGATTTCAAAATGATCAATAAATATTGAGCAAATTTACTTTGGAAAGAATATGATTCTCAATTTTAAATTCTAGGTCCATTCTCCTTTCGTTAGCATAATTTTTTTAATCTATTCTGAGTCGATAATAGTTTTTGACAGAACTCTTTTAAATTTAGCATTTCTTTGATTCGATTGTCATCCAAAAATCATACTCAATTTTAATTGAGTTCCCAAAGTTTTTCTATAAACTTATTTGAAAACTCAATATGAACCTTAGATTCCTATCATATACAACACTTAGTAGAACTCCATATAATTGAATAATCTCTTTAACATACTACTACTAATTTTTAAGATTCATAAAAATTCTAAAATTTATAAAAAATTAAAATTTTAAAATTAGTTTATGCATCTCTTAATAATAAAAAATTGATATTTACATACTACTAAAAGTTAAAGAGTTAAAAGAAACCTGTATGCTCCACTTGGATCAAATCATTCATTTATTTTTTACTTTGGTTGTCTTGGTTGGTTGTCTTGGAGTTGGGGCAGATTATAGTCACTCTTATCTTGACCTTTTACATGCTTCCTCATACTTACCTGAGACTATTGTCTTAATGACAATGTACTGATTGATCCTCTAGAGTATCTCGAGTATTATCGTCGATGGCCTCTTTACCAATGACTAGAAAAGGCAAGAGGGTTTGAGTCCTATAATGAAAGCTTATATTATGAGCGACGAATGAGTATCTTCCACGCCTCAGATTTCATTGATGAACAAGTGACAAAGTTTCAGAATGGTTCCTCCTCCAATTGCCTAAGTCTGAGAAGCATTGTTGCCGATAGTCTCAAGCACACATTCCTAAGGAAGTAAAACTCGACCTTTGCAAGTTGAGCAAAAGAACTGATACAGAGTAGCTTCAAGCGAGCATATCATTTTGGTGCAAGGCCTAGCCTCTTAACATGGTCGGGAATATAAACACATTAGGGTGTTTAAAGTGTAGCACAATGATATTTGGCGTGAAAAACAATAATATGCACCCCAGGTCGGTATTGCCATCAAAGGCCTCTAATGATACGAGGCAAAAGTTTGTTGAGATCAGCTTCTCTTAGATGTTCTGGGTGAATAGTATTTGACCAGAGGTAGGGTCGACCTATCGTTTCCCTTTTGATTGTTGTAACTCTCATTGCATCTCCTACAAAAGCTAATCTATTTGCTATAGTTAGATCCTCAGGAAATCATCCATCGAATCTGCCAATTGGATCTCGAACTTAGGTGGAGCAAAATGATGATGCAATAATCTGCTGAACTCGACAGTTGGATAGCGAGATGCCCCCTCGGTCGATGGTTCGACGAGCCTTAGACACTCTTGAGATGTTGGTACTATGTCAGGTGGGGGGACCTCGATGCTCATAGTTGCCAGTGGCGATTGAGTTGTTGATTGTGGCTGAGATTATGACATTGCCTACTAGGCTAGCTGGGGAAAAGCATAGTGATAGCTTACATCATACTTATTAGCGTCTACACCTACTAGGTGAGGTTCATGAACACCTTAGTAGGGATAAGCAAGTGGCTTAGGGTTACCCGTGAGGCGAGAGACCCAAGTCATTGAACATACGCCAGTATCACATCGACATTTGCACTGAGGTGGATACATCTATCAACATGTGAAAAAATGTGATTGCTTCCTCCTTAAATGAAGGTAGCATGGGGTGAAGAAAATTTTCCTCGCTCGAGCAATTATTGAGAGGGTTGATAAATCTAAATCGACGTTGTTCGACATTGGATCCTATTTCTAGGATAAAAAAATGCTTAAGGGAAAGAGTGGTGTATATATATAATTTTTGGAGAAACGTTAATGTCTATATTTTTTAGTATGAAGATAGAGATAAAAAAAAAGGTTTCTCAACGGCGATTAAAAAAAAAAAAAAAGGAGAACAACCATCAAATATTACTTCCATTGAATCTTTAAGCTTTCAAGTCTGCGATTACTTTGGTTCCAATTTAAAAATATTGACATTAAATCAGAATCATGCTACGTATGCCAAGCGACACAAACTTAAGAAGCTTCTTACTAAACAATGGGAGCAGAAACGAACGAAGACATTTATATACAAATTAGTCGATCCCTATGCTGCCACGAGCCCTAAACTCTCCTGCCCAAAGAAATTGGCCACAATCGTGCCAACATCTTCTACTCCAACACCGATGCACAAGGGATTCTTGGGAACACTGACTGCTTCCTGCCCATTGCCATTGCCATTGCCATTGCTGCGATCCAAGACTCGAACATTTGGTCCATCTCTGCACTTGCCCATGCACTTGCAGCCAACCACGGCCCCTTCCACGCCGATCCTCTTCTCGAATTCCTCCATCAGCTCTGCCGCACCAGACCTCCTGCACTTGCCTCCCATGCAAACCTCAATCTTGTTCATCGGCTTCCCGACTCCTGGTGTGCTGCTGCTCCTCCTACTACTTTTATTACAGCAACCAACACATGCACCACTGCCGGTACCACAGCATCCTCGAGCAGGCTTCGGTGCTTTAGGCTCCAAGGTTGAAGGTCGTGGACTGCACTCGGCTTCTGCAGATGGAATTGCCAGGTCTTCCAATTTGGGTTCCTGGACAGCAGCAGCTCTAAAAGTTCCCATCTTGACGACCTCATCGCGTTCGCTATCGCTCGACTCCGAAGAAGAGCTCGAGGAGGATTCAGCCATCGCACGTTGTTTACCCCTTGCGGCCTTCATCGCAGACTTCTCTGCCTTCCGCTTTCTCTTCATCTCCTTCTGTTGGGCTCTCATCTGTTCTAATTCTGCCAGCAAAATCTCTGCCGCTTCCTGAACCACAAGCCGATTTGTATTGAATGTCAAGCACTTGAATTCAGATGAATAAGAACACATTTTGGGCCAAAATTAATTTTTATTCCTGCATTAATATCAATTGCGCTAATTCAGATAAACAAATTGGCAAAAGAAGGAACGCATAGCACGCACCGAGATCATCTTCCCCTTGACTTCTCCGGCAACCCCTTCGCCGGCATCGGCGCCGATCCCCAAGGTGAACAACGTGGTCAGATCCCTCGATAGCCCCTTCACCAGCTTCGCCCTCTTTTTCTGCTCTTTTTTCTTCCTCTTCCCCTCGCCGCTCCTCACCTGGGAAGCGTAGTAGTTGAGGTGTCCCACATCGCCGAACACCGCTCCGCCGCCACCGCTTGCAGCTGAACCTCCAATCGGCCGAGCCGAAACGCTCGCCCTCCTCCCAAACCCCACCGTCGACGAGCATGTGAGGGCAGGACGGCCGGAATTGCGGAGAGACGGGGAGACGGAGACGGCCGGGTTTCGCCGGAGCACGGCGCCGGAGATCTCCATCGCTCGACTTCGATTCCGATTCGTTGGGAGGAGCGGGCGTGCAGTTCGCCAGCGGTTGGGAGCGGTTTCTAATATAGGAAAATACTCGATTACGTGGCGTCGCCTTATTGGTGAAATGGTTGTCAGCTGCATACGTGGACCACTAAATTCGCTTCGCGCCAAGAGGCTCGTGGCGGTTTGACGCCGGCACGTCTCGGCACCCGCTCACCGCGTCTCTACCACACGAGACTAGCCGATATGGACCGTCCGATTGGCCTACTCAGGACTCAACAGTCGGGATCCGAGGCAGGTGGGCGACCCGTCATCAACCGTCAGCTTGGGGATTTCCTAAGACGATAATGCCCTTCGCCACCTCAGGTCGTGCATGCCGTTCAAACGTGGCTATCGGATAATTCAAGGCTTGTTTAAAGGTATGTACGTCTTTGCACTGTAGCCGTTCAACAAAATGTCGTCCGGTCATAATAGAAGCTGAGGTCAAACACGGACAGCTGAACACAAATTTTACCGAGTCAAACGGATGAGAAATAATTCACGGGGGTCGGCTGCGGGCCCCACTTGCATTTCCTCCGCGTGGGCCTGACTCTTTTTATTGAACGTGGGTCCCACTTCACTAATTCCCATTAGCTGGTGGGTCACCCCGCCACCAAAGGCACATCGTAGCCAACGTTCTTGTGGCAGCATTCTTTTTTTTTCTACGAGGCGATTGATTACCCAGTCGCATACCCTCTTTTTTGGTCTAAGGAATTCAAATGTGGACCCACATATCCGCCAAGAATAAGTCAAGTAGGTTAAGAGTGAAAGCGTCAAAAGGTTTCTGTACGGTCGGCTTCTTATCGCATGGAAGCACACCACCGTTCGATCTCGATCAGACGATACTGTGACCTTGAATCGCAGACCTTCTCGGGCCGTCAGGCCCGAGTTAAACCGACAACCATATCCGCTCGAATAAAAATACGATGCATCCATCGAAGTGTTTAAACATAATTATTAAATAAAAAAATTGTAAGAGTAATTTTTTTTCATAATTTTCGATGGACTAATTACATATTACCCTCCTAAATATAATTAAATACGGATAATATATAATTAGCCACCTCTCGATCGATTTGGTTTTGGTTTGAAATCTCCGCCTTTTTCTTCTTCTCCATCCATCTTTCTTTCTTTTTTTGGGCTCTTCCTTTCTTTCCTTCTTAGGGTTTCTTCTAGGCAGAGCTTTTCTTTAACTCCTGGAATTCTCCATGCCAACCCTGCCTCTCCTTCCTTTTCCTAAAAATGATACTTGTGTGGAATCGGATAGATGGATTTGTTTTTGGTACAGCGATGATCTGAGAATCCGGAGAGTTTGGGAGATTGTGCTGCTGGATATTCGAGCTTGTTCGTAGGGGGAAATGGCGAGCCGGGCGCCTACAAGCACGGAGCTGGAGCAGATTGATGTTGAAATCCAGGACATCTTCCTCGCCCCCCAGTAAGTTCATCACTCTCTTCTGCGATCCGGTTGTGTGATTCTGCTGGTTTTTGTGTCAACTATTCTTTCTATCTTTATGTAGTTTTCTTCTTGTTGTGTTTTACCAACTTCTTCTTGATCGATGTGTGCTATGATCTGGTAAGAGCAAACTGGGTAATAAAGATTCGCGTTCTAAAGCGAGTATCTAGGATCATAATCAAATAATATTAGAGCAAAGACTGTGCCTGAAAGTATTACCGAATGCGACATTGGAATAGAAGATAAATGTACTAGAAAATTAGAATTGCAAAGGTGTACAAAGTGACCAGAGTGGGATTTCATGGCACAAAAGAAACTTGGTGTTGGGATGCACCAATGGTTGTTGATGGGGAGAAGACCAAAGTTGTATTTGTCTTTGCTGGATAGGTAAATTTCTATTTGAATTTGTAAGAAGCTAGAAAATCTAATTGAAAAGGTATATCTTCTTGGTCATCTTCCACACGTTTCAGAAAAATAATTCCTCTATTTTTGACCTGGATGTGTGATTTTAACCTTTCTTTTCTTGGTGTGCTTGTATAATAGTCAGCTTAAAAGAATTCTAGTTAGCAAGGTGGTTATAGTTAACACTTAATGCATGCCTTATGTGCTATGATTTAAAAAAAATATATCTACAGATAGGATTTGTTATGTTGTTAGAATATGATATGTAAGAGCAAAAATGATAGTGAGGTTTTGAAGATAATCTTGAAATCATCACTGTGGTTTTCAAAATGGGCTTCTAAGATCTAGCTAGATAGGAAAGGAGAAAGCTTCTACCTGAAAGCATCATTACACCGGAATGTGGAGTAAAAGATTGATATGCCAATTTGAAGCAGATTTGCAACTGTGTCAAATGACTGGAGATAAATATTTCGTGGCACAGAATAATTTTGACTTTTGGTTGCTCTGATGGTAATTGACATTTGACAAGAAATAGGCAAATGTATTATACTACTAGGTGCACGAGTTTATATTCTAACTAGAAACTAGCAAGTATAGAAATTATATTTTAGCGATTTTGGACATGATATGTTGAACTTGTGGTTATAATGATGTTAGCTATAAAAAAAGCTTTAGCTATCTATATTAGGGTCATAGGGTGATTTGGCATATCATTCTCTTCATTCTATTTTATGTATGCTAATAATTAAGAGGTTATAGATATGCACTTTGAAGGAAAAAAAAACATTTGTTTTTTTCTTTTGCAGATTGATTCATAATTATCAGTTCATGTGACGTTTAGTCCTTTTTTTTTGTTATACAAATTCTATTTTTCCTGTTTTGTGTTATACAACTAGTTTCGATTAGGTCTTTGCATTTCTACTTGTACACAGAATCATTATTGAGCGTGTAACCTTATTGAGTCCTTATCATTCCCCAGTAATTTATGGAAGAACCTTGGAATTGCCTGTTTCTATGCATTGATCAAAAGATGCAAAACTGACATTTTGGCTTTCCTATGTATATCTGCAGAAATGGATTCCAGAAATTGGATAAGATTAAAGATCCTAAGTCCTAACAGACAGTCTAAGCAGTTCGAGGAGCTTACTGGGAAGATGAGGGAATGTTAGCAGTAGGTTAGTTGATATTTCAAGTTTCAATCGTTGTATGAGTATCTTTATCATGTTGGATGCCGTAGTAACTTAACATGTCGGACCAATCTTTGTTATGTTTTCTTTATACTTACAATTTACACTTTGAAACAACCAGTTCCATAAATGTCCAGTCCTATATGTACTTTAAACCTTTTACAGGTTAATTAAAGAGTTTGATCGTGAAATTAAGGATCAGGAGAGTCGAAAGACTCCTGATGTTAGTAAGCAGCTCAATGAGAAGAAGCAAACCATGGTAGGTAATTTCTTCTTTTACTCTTGTACTTTACGACATCCATTCTTTTATTCCCCTAATTTTATGTCATTGACTTATTACAGATCAAGGAGCTGAACTTGTATGTGGCCACGGTAAAAACGTAGGACTTGGTTAGTTATTCCATTTGACATCAACTTACGGTTGCTTCGAGTTAGCATATTCCACAATTTACATATAGACACACCTTTGAGTTATAAATTTATCTCATTTGTTATATGATTTCACAGCTGGAAATGCATTTCCAGCTCAGTTTTGATCTAGGGCCTTTCATTATGACCTTTTTTCCCTGAAGAAGATGGCATATGTTACATGCCTTTCCTTTGAGGAACAAACATTGAAAGATATGTTTTTTATAAGTTTCACCAACAATTTATTGCTTGGATTCTGAAAAGGCAATTTGTGCATTTCTTTAATATCATCTAATGTCAATAGAGTTTTATTCGCTTTGTTGCAGGTATATGCTGGCATGATGGTTTATCTAACCCTGACCTGATGTTTTGCTTCATTACATTGGTCACAATTCAACACAATAGGACAACTGAGAGATATTAAATAAATAATGGTAAAGTGTTGGGGACTACGCGTGGGTTGTAAGAATAATGGTTTCTAACCAATCAGGTCCATCTGAAGAACAACTGAACAAGAAAATTATCTTACAAGATTGTCTAAAGCAAGCTATATTAGGCATGGCCTTGGACGTTGATTGGATTAGTTGGGTGTCATTTATTTAAAGAAACTTTTTGCCATCTTGGGGTGGATGATCCTCTTGATCAACCACTCAGTTATGAGGGAGTTCTTCCCACAGATGTAACCCAAAAAACCTATGTGAGAGGAACCTAGGTGAGTGCTCCTCTTCTAGTCTACGACTAGGAGCTCAATGACTTGATTGTATTCAATCAATATGACAACTAATTAAATTCAGAGCTGGTTTAATTAGACTGAATCAACTCAAACAAAAGATCCATAGCTGAGACATAAGTCAAACAATCTCTTTTTTAATTGTGTCTAGGCTAAAGACTTAGATACAGATTAAACCCAATGATAGGAGCATGGGTTAAGCCCAACTGTCTGCATACATAATTAATTAATGGTTCTTTTTTTTTTCTTTTCGATTTTCCACCTTACCTACCATGATATTCCCCAATCTTGGCCAGTAGCCATGGTGGCGATGTGGCAAAGCTGCCCACTAGAATGGCCAGCCTGCTATTTGCAATCATCAATACAGCTTGTCTTGTCATTGAAGCTGTGGCTGCCATGAGGAAAAGAGAAACAGAAAGTAACGCAAGGAGATAGCATGGAGATTTGAGGCTGCAGGGATACGAAGTTGGAGTTTTAGATATTGCTTTATTTAGTGCTTTGCTAGATTAGCCTGTGGATGATTAGTTAGAAGATCTATTTGCTGTAGCTTGTTGAAAGAGCATATGAGAATATTTATTTGATAAAATTATATTGTTCAGATGCTTATTTGTCATAATATTAAAGGATGAAAACAAGTTGGTCACACCTGTTCTGGCCCAGTTACAAGATTTGGGCCACATTGTAGCTTGATGCTTTTTTATTCTGGCCTGTTTTCTTACCCATCCTTTTTTTGTTTTCTTTTATGTTGTAGCTTGTAATAGTAGTCTCTTTAGCTTCTTTTCGTGTTGCATTTGTGCATGCTATCAAATAGCTTCTGTCTATGTGGGAACATAACATGAAGATATGCTTTCTTGCCTCCATTCTTCATCATATTTAATGACCTAAAAATATGTCTACCTGCAAAACACATTCACTTTCATTGTTTAGTTACTTGGAACTTTTTATTTTCTGAATAATAGTTGTTCTATCTATTTTCTTCATAAATGAATCCAATTTTTAATTCTTATATGTATTATTTTATTGACTAGACCTTCTAATTTATTTGTGGCCTTCAGATATCAAAATAACCTTGGCAATCAAAGAGTTGAACTCTCTGATATGGGTGCTGGAGGTAGTGATCCTGCAGCTGAGGACAATGTTTAGATGGCATTAGGTAGCATTTGTTATCTTCCCTACTTCGTCATTTACATGGTATGCCTTTATTATTTATGGTGGGACTCTTGATTGGTTTTAATACCTTCATACAATTCAAACTTATCGTGACCAAATGATTGTAGCACTATAAATAACAGGAACAAAATGACACTATTAAAGAAATATAGGCTACAGATAAATTTGGTGAATGGTTAATATGAATAGAAGATTTTGCTAGGAGGAGATGATAAGAGTTGTATAGATGTAGTGTGGAAGACTTGTTCTATAGTAATCTTTTAGTTGGCCCTGAAGTCATTGGGTGCTTAAGTGCTCACCTAAATGCTCAGGCGAGGCCCGAGTGCCCAATTAGTGGCTTGGGTCGGCGAGTTCAATCAGGCACAGCCTAGGTGCTCACTTGGGCACATGTGTTGGGTGGGCTCTTGGCCCGCTTGATTCAACTCAGGCTGAGTCGAGCTAATTTATCCTCTGGTTTGATTGAATCGGATTGTCTCAACCCGAATTCCCCCCACAACACCCCCCTTCCTCCTCTCTCTCTCTCTATCTCTCACTCTCTCACCTTGTGTATCCTAAACAGTCTCTCTTTTCCCCCAATGACTAGTGTCTCCTCGTTGCACGAAGGTTGACTTCGTCTCTATCAACAAACTATTATAGACTTAGCTGGAATTGCCAAAGTTGTGAGGCACCCTTAAGCTATCAATCTGCAAAGGGTCAACCTAAGAGCAACCTCATACAGGTCCCAAAGAACCTGAAAAAACAAAGTTGATTAGCTTCAGAAAACGGGCGGCGGACAAGCTCTGACGTTTCGCAAAAGAGGCTAGCTTATAAGCAATTCAACAAACACTTGGTATGCAAAAGAGAAAATAGAGGAAGGGAAAAAAAAGATTTTAAAGGCAAAAGAACAGTCGCATGTCCATAAACGACCACTACACACTCTACACCTACCCTAAAGCCTCATCCAGCCCTGGCTGAAATGGCTGACATTTTGCAAACTGCAGAAAACATGCTATGACATGCGAAAATTAGGGCATTTTATTATTATAACATGTGAAAATTGACCAAAAAATTGGGAGTCTTCCACAGCAGCTGACAGCCACCCAACCAAGCTCCTCTCATCCTCCTTCTCCTTCTATGTTAATATTTTTTATTATTATAACATGTGAATTTTGTATCTGTTAGTATTTGTCATTGGTACTTCAAATGAATGCAACCTTGATGTGTTAGTTTTGTTTTAGTTTATTTTTTCAATTATGGTATATACTTTTTAAATTACTAAATTTAGGAGTGCCTCGATTTGCTCGGCGAGCGCCGAGCACCTCAGGCATTTTGGTATCTTGGCACCTTTTGTCATTTAGCGCCTTTGACTACATTGGACTCCAATATGTTGCAACATGCTTATTTTGATGTTTACTTCTACATCCATGAAGGCAGAGCTGACTGTCTCTTCCTGTTATCCAATTGTTAGACAAGGTCAGGTTCTGAACATTGGAAGTAGCAATTTAATCAATTATCTGTTTTCTAAAGAGAATGTAGAGTAGAAACAAGAATAAATCGATTAATTCTTTTGGTGACAGAAACTGGTTTGGTCATAGGAAAAGTATAGAATAGCAGGCACTTAACGTTATTTTGGGGCAGAATCCAGCTCATGTAATTTCTACAGAATATTTAAAGTAAGTTCTTGGACATAACTGACAAAATAAGATGCACTTGGAATAGAAACTTTTAAGAATTTTATTGATGGTCCACATACTTCAGGTTCATAAAAAATATATGCTTTACCATTTTGGGACCCAATCGCATTACATAAATGATTGCCTAACTCAAAATCTTTGTAATATTGGATTAGATTGTATATTCTTGACTAACAATACCAAGCGACTGTGGTGGTTGTGAGAAAGTCTAAATGCGATGCTGATAAAAGAAGCCAAAGAATTATCAAAACCAAGTTTACCAATCATATCTAATAGCACGGAAGGTCGACTGAAAGGAGAATTATTATTTTATCTAGACTCAAAATGGCCTTCACATTTAATTTTAGGATGGTAATACTTCTTCACTTATATAATTCTATGATTCTTTAATATCTGCCATCTGTTGGCACTTCCTGCTATTATCAGTTACAATTATAGTTAATGATATTTATTAGCTGCCATGAAACAGCATAATACTCATTCAGATCCATATCTGAGCTGACAGGTTTGTGCAAAATGTTTAATAAATGTTACTTTTTTGCTAGTGTACACATCCCATTTGATCTGCAACATGACTAGTCAACTGCTGGTTTATATATTGGATCAATGAGATTATGTCTTAAACTTAGCTCTGATATGCCTGATTGAAATATCTATGCTGGCACATGATCTGTGGTCTGGTTCTACCAAAGATTGACATATTTTTATCTGAAGAGTAATAAATTCATGTTTTACTTCTCTGATATATGGTTTGAAGTAACAGGCTCCTTAATTCTTACGTGTGTTCTTGAACATTTTAACATGTAATTCTGCTTTGTAGTAGGTTCTTAGTACTTTGTAATTTTGGAGCTGTCTAATCAAGAACTCATAGATGCTGGAAGGAAGCAGATGGATGAGACTGATCAAGCAATTGAATGCTCACAAATGGTGTAGCATTGACCTTGTAAAATTTCTTTATTATCCTTATGTTTTCTCTTCTCAGATCAAACATTATTACAATAGGTTGTCAGCGATTTAAATAGGCGCTTGGGCGCTCGCCTAAGCGCTCGGGCGAGGTGAGGCGAGGCGAGGCCCGAGCGCCTCGCTTGATCTCCGTGCGCCAAGAGGCGCACGACGCCGCCGAGCCCAGGCGTCGGGCACTTCGAGCGAGCGCCCGGGTGAAACAAAGCGACCACCGAACCATGCTTTTAGCCTGGTTCAGTCGTTAAGCCTAGTTCAGTCGTTTGCATTAGTTGGTTCAATCGAACCAACTAACGTAGCAACATATACTTCAACCCTAATCTTCTCGTCTGGGATTATGCCGCTGTCTTCGTTGCTATCGTTGCTCTTCGCCACCTTGCTGCTGTTGCTTCTCTTTGCCCGTTGTGACTGCAGTCGCCGGTCTTCACTGTTATCGCTGCAGTTGTTGCTCTTCGCTGCCGCTCCTCTCACTCTCGGTTAGGTCAGCTCGTCGCTTTGTTTCTACTACTCTCCGCTGCCAGCTCTCGCTCTCGGTCAGCGCCTCGCCTCATCTCTACTGTTAACTTATTGTTAACAGAAGATAACACTAAAAAATCTGGTGTAATCTTATTGTCTTCCCAAGTAGACTTCTCGAGTAGTGAACACTCAAAAATATATAGTACATACACTGTTAACTTATTGTTAACAGTAGAGAACACTTAAAAATCTGGTGTAACCCTATTGTCTTCCCAAACAGACTTCTCGGGTAGTCAACACTCAAAAATATATAGTACACTGTTAACATATTGTTAACACTAAATAATTTTTATATTTTTTAATATTTTTTAATATTTTTCTATATATTTGTTAATTATATTATTATTATTATTATTATTATTATTATTATTATTTAGTGCCTCGCTTCGCTCGGGCGAGCGCTTAGGCAAACGCCTAGCGCCTCAGGCATTTTGGGAGCCTAGCGCCTAGCGCTTTTTAAATCACTATAGGTTGTTGAGAAAACTATCGAAGTAGGAATTCAAGCAGCTTTAAATCTTAAACACCAAAGTTGTACTTCCTATATATATATCTTCCCATCTGAGTGAAAGTAGTTTCTTTAGATAAATGGACCAATGGCTAGTTAGTAATTTGTGATGTCTTCTTTACAATAACCTGTTTGTCCTATGTATCAACATTTTTTACTCTTTCTTCTCAAGTTTACTTCCTAACTGTTGCCTTGTGTTATATCTATCTCTTCTGTTCAATTCATTTAACAACTTCTTAAATGCACTAGAGGACTTCTAGAATGGTAGTATGCATCTTTTGATCTTAACTAATGGAGCTACTGTATTTTGTGCAATAGGACTTGCTGCTTGTCTTGGGTGCTTGAAAATTCTAGGTGCATTAAATGCATAAGCTGGAAAGCAAGATAGTGGATGATAGATCAGTTTTCTGAATTCTATATTATTTAGTTAGATTTTTTAGTTTGTATTTGTTGTGCATTTATGCAGACTGATCAAATGGGTCGCATTGTTAATGAGCTGGATACTAGCCATTTTTCTGTCAAGAAGGCTTCTCAGCTGGTGAAAGAGATTGGTTGGCAGGTTATTCCCATAATCGCTGCACTCTACTGTTTCTTCTGTTCTAGCTTTTTTTTTTCCAGTATATCTTCCACTAAACGTTATCTGAAAGCCAAACTGCTCTTTTTTTAGGTTGCCACCGATAAGTGCATCATGTTTTTCATATTTCTCATTGTTTGTGGTGTAATTGCAATTATCATCGTGAAGGTATTCTATACTCTTTTGTTGGTTGAGTATGTCAAGATTTTCTGTTCTATTTCTGTGGGTTAAATTTCATGTATCTAGTTCGAAAAGACTTACCATTTAGTTTTAGAAGAGTTTTTACTGAAAATAAAAGATTATTTGTGTAGATGCACTACATGAAAGATTGCATGTGATTGTCTTTTTGCTACCGTATCAGAGGATTTACCAACTCACTTCATCTGTCATTTCAAATTATGAATTCTTTTGTCAATAAGCTAACTGATTCACAATCTGTTGTATAACGATGTTTTCTCAACAATGTTTAAAATATTATTCTTACTTGCAAGTGAAGAAACCTGCTCGGGCCAGACAGCTAATTTTTTTTGTGCATATGATGAAATAATTTCAAAATTATGGCTTTACTCTTGCAGCACACTTGTGCCCCACCTGCTCCCACTGCAAGGAGATTGCTGTCAACAGAAGCTTTGGGGAGTTGAGAGTAACTTTGGCATTTGAGGAAGAGCCTGTTTGGCTGATGATGCATCTTGTTGTATCTTGTAAGGTTTCTTTCCCTGTTGGTTGATATTATTATTATTGTTATTATTATTATTTTTAATTCGAGATCCTAGATGTTGGAATCCATATGTTTGGATTCACAGCATGTTATTATGTGCTGTTGGTTTGTTACGTGTATGATATGCCAGTTTTTGTTTTTTTGTTGTATCATTTTCCCTCTATATGGTACTTTCATTCTCTGAAAGTGAAGATAGTTTATGAGTTTTTATCTTCTTATTGTTTTTTGCATTGTGTTGTATTTATCTCTAGTCAGCTTTCTACGGGCTGCCTTGCGAGACGAAGGAGTGGGGGGGGAACCACCAATGATACTAGTTTCGAGATGCTGCAACGTTCATCTGCGGTCCTCACTGTGATAACCATGTACGTGAAAAATATCTTATAGTACTTGTTTGACGGTAGACTATGGATTCCGGTGAGCAAATAATCAATTAAAATGACATGTTACTCCTAGAGCTTGATGGATCGGAAGGACCATATTGTCGAGATATAAAAATGTTGCTCGGATTAAGAAACGCTCTATAGGAAACAGCAAGACACGAGTGTTATTTTTCTTCAACTTGACACAAGGCATATAACATCAATTGACTCCAAACAAATCCCATATAGCCTGGTCCTTTTGTTTTTTTTGTATCTTTTTTCTTTCCATTTCTAATCAAGCATATCTTCTTGCACCGAACTAACTAGTATCTTAAAACACTGCGAATTCTGGTGCAGATGATGCAGACATAATCGCCACCCACCTAGATAGATAGATAGATAGATAGATAGATAGATAGATAGATAGATCGATCGATAGACGTGTGGGTATGAGATGTGGTTTGGGTTCAGGCAGCAGGCTTCTCCCACTTGAGCGGCTTCACCACCTCCCAGGTGAAGTCGGGGTCGTCATCCCTTCCAAAGTGCCCATAAGCCGCAGTCTTCAGATACCTGCCATTGCCTCCCCTCTTGAGGTCGAGGTTGATGGTGATCATCCCAGGCCTGAAGTCAAAATTCTCCTTCACAATCTTGAGTATCTCCTTGTCTGGGATCTTCCCCGTACCGTAGGTGTCGACGAAAACCGAGAGAGGCTCGGGAACACCGATCGCGTACGACACCTGCACAATGCAGCGGCGGGCGAGGCCGTTCGCCACGATGCTCTTGGCCGCTTGCCTGACGATGTACGCGCCGCTGCGGTCAACCTTGGTGGGATCCTTGCCGGAGAATGCACCACCGCCGTGAGCACCCCAACCGCCGTACGTGTCGATGATGATCTTGCGGCCGGTCAACCCGGCATCACCATGGGGTCCACCGATGACGAAGCGCCCGGATGGGTTGAGATGGAAGATCGTCTTCTCATCGAGGTATTTGTCAGGGATGACGGGCTTGATGACGTGCTCCTTGAGGTCCGCAGCAATCTCATCGTTGGTGACGGTCTCGTCATGCTGGGTGGAGATCAGCACGGTATGGACACGGACGGGGACCGTGGCGCCGCGGTCATTCTGGTACTCGACCGTGACCTGGGTTTTCCCGTCAGGCCTCAGCCAGGGGCAGGTGCCGTTCTTGCGGACTTGGGTGAGGCGCGCACCGAGCTTGGTGGCGAGGACATGGCTGAGGGGCATCAGCTCGGGTGTCTCATCGGTGGCGTAGCCAAACATGTGACCCTGGTCACCGGCACCGATGTCCTCGGGGCGTTTCGTGAAGTGGCCATGGACGCCCTGGGCGATGTCAGGAGACTGCTGCTCGATGTTAACTAGCACTCTGCAGTGATCAGCGTCCAGGCCGACATCATCGGATACGAACCCAATCGAACGGCAGGTGTCACGGACAATCTTCTCGTAGTCGATGTCGCCCTTGGTTGTGATCTCCCCGAACACCATGACCATGTTGGTCTTGGAGCAGGTCTCACACGCAACCTTGCTGTCGGGGTCTTGCGCGAGGCAGGCATCGAGTATAGCATCCGAGATCTGGTCGCAGAGCTTGTCGGGGTGCCCCTCGTTCACGGATTCGGATGTGAACAGGAAGGTGTCGTTGCTCGCCATCTCCTTTGAGCCTGGAGGATCACAACAAACATACATGTTTAGGATGCGAGCTCATCCCCTATACAGAGCACAGCATTCCTGTACACTTGTGTGCACATTAAAATAATGTAGATCAAGTTATTATTAGCTAATTCTTATGACGATGACCTTTTGTGATTAAAACTTTACTAAACTTGTGTCGAACAACTCCAACAACAAATTTTGGATCTGGAAACATAACAAACCGAAAGAGTCATGGGAAGGAACATCATCATCCATGTTAAACTAATAGTCATGTCGTTTCTGCTTTCCTAAAATTCTCTCCGATTACCGGAGCAAAAGTTTTTTTTTAGTATTTAGCGTGCACCACAAGTTTCTGCAGTAAATCACGTGAAATTGCAAAGAAAATCCCCTAAATCAAGTAATCAAGCAAGATTGATCTTGAAAGCTGACGACAAAACTTCCAAGTTTGTTTCTGATGTATGAAAGCATTACGATATCAAGAATCGCATCGTTCCAAGCGGATCTCTGCAACAAAGGTCAAGAACACCTACTACGAAGGCGGCCTGGTTCTTCTTAAAGAATCAAGAGCCATATAGCCCGACGAACAACTAGAAATGGCAGATCTGGCCATCCGAACCACAGAGCAACCCAAAAGGAACCAACCAGTCATCTACGGATTAAACATCCAAAGAAACAAGAATGGAGCACCGATACTGAAGCGAAACCACTATAAACCCAACGCAAAAGAGCTCAAGAAACAAGAAAGGAGCACCGAAGCTACAGCGGAATCGCTACAAACCCAACGCGAAAGATATCAAGAAACAGGAAAGGAGCACGGAAAACTAAAGCGAAATCACATGCAATTGTAATAAAAATCCCCCGAGTCTTAAAAACACTGACGACAATACTTCAGTTCTATGATGTATGAAAACGTCAGAATATCAAGAATCACGCGATCCCAAGTGAATACAGCCACCTTCAAAGCATCAAAAACCACAGCATCTCCACGATTGCAAGCGGATCTCTGCAACAAAGGTCAAGAACACCTAAAGCAGAGGCGGACCCAGTAATGGATATCAATCCCAATAGCATGACAAGAAGCGGCAGATCTGACCATTCTAACCACAAAGCAACACCAAAAGAACCAACCAGCCATCTACAGTTTAGCTCAAGAAACAAGAAAGAGTTTTAACCCTCGAATAATAAAATACCTCAAGAAACAAGAAAGGAGCAACGAAACTAATGCGAAATCGCTCCATATCCGACGCAAAAGAGACGAGCAAGCGACAGAGCACCAAACCTGGAGGCGACGGCCCTCACCTTTGGACAAGATCTGCAAGTACGCGGAACTGAGGAAACCTGCCGTTTCACGCCCTCTTCCCGTCCCCATGTGCCGCGTATTTATAGACGAGCGGTGTTCCCCTTCCAAGAGCCGGTAGTTCGTAAATTACTTCGTAAACCAGTCCACGCTTTACCCGACTACGCCACCGACACCGAGATCAGATAAAAGAGATAGCCCCTACATGTGGGGTCCTTGGGTAGATCGCGACTCCCAGGACGCGTTGCTGCGACACATCATGCATTCTTCTCCAAACCCGTTTTGTCGGCCACACGAAGAAACTACCCATTCTTTGATCGTCTAGATCGGTGGGCCCAACTCCTCTCTTGATCACGTGATAGGTAGCCAGGAGAGTACCCCGCAGAACGAGTGCGCAAAGATTCTGAGATCCAGATCCGACGAGGGCTTGGAGACTCTTTTCCGTCGGGCTATCACAGCCGTGGGATCACACATGATCCTGCGGTCAATATTTTCCGGAGTCGGTAAGGGACAGCGACCCGGACCCGGTAGCCCACCAACCCCTTTAGGAGGAGTATGATCCGTTATTTTAAAATTGGAATACCATCAAACATACTCGTGTCATTTGGCACAATTAGGAACTATGGATTCGTAATTAGGTGGGATCGATTATATTGTCTGCATGGCTTTTCCTGTGTGATCTCTCACGGATCTCATGGGATTTCGGATCCAGTGCACACAAACCCCACACGATTTGGGTATTTAAGTCTGCAGTAGGAAACAGATACAGGTGTTTTTATGTAGTATATTTGTATTTAATTGATTTAATCTTCTACATTTTTCTTATTCAAATTAGTCACCGTCTAAAACTTCACCACCAACCATCTATATGCTGAAATGTCAATAAGCAAAGTCACACCAACTTACTTCGTCGAAAGTCCATATGACGTCGAAACTTTACTCACAACCCGACACAGACGTACTACTACTACTACTACAGTAGGTGGAGAGCCACGCCGGTGGCCCCCCGGCGACAATTTCCATGTGGTGGGGTCGGTTTAGAGACATCACAAGGTGGTGGGTGAATGCTATTAGGTGTTGTTGTGCGAGTGCGCAGCAAACGAGTTATTGTGGTGGTGGTGATGGCACTCGCAACATGTTGATTATTACGTATCGCTATACGATCTTGACATATAGGGAGGAAAAGAAATAGAAAAAGCGACATCATGCACTAAGAATCGTGGAATCGTATACAATTTATTAACATGGTTATAGTTTGAGAGAGATCAAATTAAACAAGTTCAAATACATCAGATTAGCTCATCCACTCAGAACCTGAAGAAGATGGATGGGGGGGAGGGTTCGAAGAGAAAGGGATTGCACGATCCATGGAGATTCCCACGGCAGGGGCAGATACTGGGCAGTAACTCATCGATGTCACTAGTCCACACTTTGTCATCCTCAGCGGGTAGAGAGTCTACCGGAGCATCAAAACCGGTTCTTTTTCTGTAGCTCTCGTGTGATAGAGAGGAGGACACCCAAGGTCAGCCCTTTGGGTCTCAGGCGCCGCCATCCGTGGCTCCGCAACTGGTGGCGCTAACGCTGTCTCTGTTGCAGGCGTGGCCTCCGCTGGCACGTCGTCAAGTTCAAGCATCTTATCAAGTTATTGCATCTCATCCGAAGTCCACGCTTCTTCTTCTGCTTCTAGCATTGCAGCGAAATCCTCGCAAGATGGCTCTTTTCCAAAGGCTCCTGTGTCAGGTACACGAGAACACACAGAGACATCAGTCATCGCACCCTGGGTTGCAGGTTTGTCATCCATGGCTCTTGCTCCATAGCTCCGGTGCCATGAACCATCGCACCCTGGCTCGCAGGTGTCGCCATCCATGATTCCTCTGCCATTGCTCCGGTGCCATGAACCCAAGAATATCCAGGGGCGTCAACAGTTATGCCCTGGGTGGCAGGTCCCGCCATCCATGGCCCTTCTTCCATAGCTCCGGTGCCATGAACCCAAGAACATCCAGGGACGTCAACTGTCGTGCCCTGGGTGGCAGGTCTCGCCGTCCATTACTCTTCTTCCAGAGCTCCAGTGCCATGAACCCCAGAACACCCGGGGACGTCAACTGCCCTGTCGTGGGTTGCAGGTGTCGCCATCGATGGCTCCGACATTTCTTGGGTATCCGCCAAAGGTGGAGCCTTCGCTGCGAGGCTGTCGCCGTCATCCGCGGGGTCCTTGCCGGGTTCGGCACAAAATGATCTCCTCGGTCTCGTAGGAGGGGATCGTCCCGAACAAGCTAGGATGGAGGCGGTACTCGTGATTATCCACTTCGTACCGAGTCTCCTATCCTTCTTCTTCATTCTCGGGTCACCACTGTCCTTGAAGAACTTGAGACTCCTCCGAGTCCCGACGATCGCCGCCCTCCGATCTCGATGTGGTATGCCGTTGGCGACCCAGGTGCCACCGCGCGTCTTCCGCTTCAGCCTATTGTCACGGGCTATGGATCGGGGCACGCGGGCGAAGCAGTATAACTTGTTGTAAACTTGAGTTATAATAGTAGGAATCATTTAGAGATCGATACAAGTGATCGATACTTGACTTTGTTCAGAGTTAATGGGGAAGAATGATTGGTAGGGATGCGCTGCTCCAGTGCGCCATGGGAGAGCTTCTCTCGGAGTTCTATTCCCTGCTAATATGCTTTCATCTGTTCATGGAATGTTGGGAGAAGATAAGAGAAATTGCACTCACGGATTGGCACTAGCAAGACCATTAATAATCACATTTATCTTCAGTCTCATCTTCCATGCATATTCCCCTTGTTTTGATTAGGTTGAGATAAGCTTGGTGGCATTATCTGACAAAACTAATATTGTTTACAGTCTCAGCTGTATAGGAGAATGAGGTCGCCTTGTACGACTACAAATTTTTTTTTTTTCCGAGGTCAGCGGAGCTCATATGAGGAATGCAGAAATCATTCTTGATGGAGAGAAGATAACCTGCATGTATCTACATAGCATATGACGTTATTTGACCCCTTGGCCTTTTGGAAAGGGCACTGAGAAAGATAACGTATGTTCTCTGTAGTTATTACGTATCGATCAGTACATGAATTCTATCTTGAGACCAATATATGAAACATATTATACATGTACATCCATCTACAATAAACCATTTTGTGTCATTTTGGCTGCAATTGGAACTGAAATATACATGAGGAAATACATATTGGGATTGGTGAGTATCTTAAAAATTTGAAGTCAATATTCTAATGAGATAACGAATCCTTATATCATGTATGTTTTCATGGAAGAAAAATAAGAGCGTATATTCTCTAGAGTTTTTAAGGAGGATAAATATATATATATATATATATAAATTCCTTGTATATGTGTGTATGTCTATAAACAAATCATGTTTAGGCGATGATAACTCAAGGTCTTATGATTAATCTCATATGATAAAAATTTAATTTTATCTATGAATATAGATGAGATTTATTAAACTAACATCGACTTTAAAAAATATTCTTATGATTTTAGAATTCTTCGCTATCACCCCCAACAATAAATACATCAATAAGTAGCAGGATCAACTGCTTTAGAGGATGCTACACCCTTTGGTTTCGTCGTACACCACCACCACCGGCCTGCAAGAGCTGCAGTATGACTGCGAAGTCGTGCACAGCTCCACCTTCTTCTTCGTCTTCTCCTCCGTGTCCTTGCACGCTTCCCCGACGCTGACGATGTCGACTGCCTTCTTGGCCTTCCTCAGCGCTTTCACGATGAGCGTGGCGTCGACGTTCCCCACTATCGTCACCGTGTTCCTCTCGGCGTCCACCGCTATCGACACAACCCCTGCAAGTCGCCAGCCGGAAAAAAGGCACGTAAGGCCATGCATGCACTCACATCTCTCTGCCAAGACTGAAGCAGCAAGTTAGGGTTCCGGCATGCTAACCCTCGAACTGGGCGATGGTCGTCATGATGCAGATCTTGCACTTGTTGCACATGATGCAGACCTTCAACACGATCTTCTGCAATCGGATTCCGGGAAAGATGGAATTAGAAACCACGGTGATGACACATGAAATCAATCTAAGCCGCCACTTACCTTCATGATCGATGGCATTGTGGAGGGGCGAGCGAGCTGAGTCTGGTTATATAGCAGAATTGATCTGAGAGATCACCCACTCGGGACGACTTGGTCCTTCCATTAGCACACTTCTCTTCATCCCGTATTAAAATGATTGCTGCCGATGATTACTGCAGAAGAAACCTGCCGATGATCACCAAAGTGACAACATGCATGTTTTATTTTTTTAAAACGAATATTTAATCACAGAAAAGGAAAACTTCAACCACTGTGTGGTGGATTATCCCCAAACAGGCGCGACTCTATCAATCATATGGTAGGTTTGGAGTAATCCTCGAAGCATAATTGATTCAAGAAATGGTCCGTGAAAACGTATCAAATGTTATAGTAAAAGCTTAATTATTTCAGTCAAATATGAGTGGATAATTTTTAAGAATTTTGAGGGACAAATACCCTACACGGAACAATGCGGATGATCCGTGAATGAGCACAGCAAGCTGACGATTAGAAAGCAAATTATGGTTACTAAGATGTGACAGGCTGACGACAGTGGGAAACAGTAGTTTTAGATAGATTTAGCCATAGGGTGACTGAAGCACATCGTAATATATCCGATGAATAATAAGCTCGTCGACTAAATTCTATACTCGTTGACTTTTCCAAGTCCTTGTTACTTTGATTATACTATTCCTGAAAGGACCAGCCGGGTGCATTCAACTTGTTGATTTTTTTTTTTTTCCCTATGTTCGGGAAGTAGATATAACTTGATTTAGTCTCGACTGTGTCCATATGGGTGCTCGAGGAAAGATGATGAAGAGCGAGGTCGGATGTAAGGTTGGTTCTCGAGTTTTCTCGATGTCTCATAGGCCAACCTGAGGTGGGACTTGGTTGACTTTATCGTCATCATGCCCTCCACAACAAGTGAACATCGTGAGAGGGATCCTAGAATCTATCCCTTTAAAATTAAAGTTAATTTTGAGAGTGTTCGAGGTCTGAGCCCTAGTGATGATCATGAGATCATCATTTACATTTGTTGCGAGGAGTCGATCGTACGTAGGTCATTAATGATTGTCGATGCTTCGGGTGATCGACCTGTACGCTCTTGATGGCACAAGTCGACCTGTCTAGTTCTATGTCATCCGATGCTGCCTTGTATGATCTCGAGCGATGCGGGTTTGGCCACGCATCACCGTTGAGTCTATTGCATCACCACGAGCTCGCGTCGCGCATGTGACCACATCGACTCCGATGTGGTTGCCGATCGTCATCGAATGTATGATACCATAATATTTAGTATCACAACTCGCAACATAATGATAATTTCCAGAAGAAACCAACTAAGTCTCCAATTTTTTTTTTTTTTCTGTTTCAGAGTTATTCTTCTTTCTTTCCAATACCTTCTTCTACCTCATCATCTGCTGTTACGTCATGATCGTGGATTACTCTTGGCTTCTCTTATCGTACTATTTGCTGTCGCGGTAGTCTCTTTATGATGATAGCCAACTATAAATTTCTTTCAACCTACATGATAGTAAATATGAGCATTACAGTTTTATGCACGTTATAAATGCATACATAACCAGCATGGTAACTATAAATTTCTTTTCACACCTTGGTAGCGTATATTGAAAAAAAATGAATAACTTAAATATTTATTAATAATAAATATAAATTTATATACAAAAGATATTTTAAAATATGATAATCACATAATTTTTTTCAATCAATAATAAATATAAAATATTTATCTAAATTATTTCATAATAAAATATATATTTTAATTAATAATAAATATAAAATATTGATCTAAATCATTTCATAAATTAGAAGATCATGTTGAGATCATGATCCTCACTATACGAGAGAATTACTATAATATGTTATCATAATTTTTATAATTTAAAACCATGATAATATATTATCAAAACATTACAATGATCATGATAATCTTATCATTATTTATTTTTTTCAATAATATCGATACACTAAACTTTGGTTGAAATAAAATAAATTGTTGGTCGGACAAAAGATTAATAAGAGTAACGGTAATTTGATTAGAAAATGAGACATAAGAGATATGTAGTTTATTATTTTGAGTTTTATTAAAATCAATAGCTATATACTTCATCCGAAAGTGAAATACATGATTAGCACAAATAATGTTACCCTGATATTATCATAATATATAGATGGAGGATCAGAAAATATGACAAATGGTTCATATAGCATTGATTGAATTTAACAAAGTTCAATCGTAGTACTAGAAGCAATCGCTCAATATTCAATCTCTTGCCCTTAATATTCAATCTCTATATAAGTTCAATGGTTTGTATACTCAGCTTTCGACTATGCCGCAGGGCACCGTAGGGCAACAACAATTGCTGCCTTTTGCCCTCATCTTTGTGCCAATAATTTTGACATTAAATGACTTTAAAAACACCCCTCTATAACACTTTTTTATAGCAGAAAAATGTATTATCCATATTTTTAAAAATATATGACAAATCACATTATGATATGCAGAAAAATAGTTTGTGTTTCAATCTCATCACACGTAGTTTAAAAACCAATCTCTTGCATAAGCAACATGGCTCCAATACTACTGTTCGAAGACCCTACAGGAACATCTTATGCATAGCAAAAGACAGAAAATAAAATAAATTTCTCACATGCATCAAGTCGTCATGCAAAAGTTGATGCGCGAGAAATGTAAAAAATCAAAAATTATGATATATGTAAGATCGACTACCTAGAGAGATCGTATATCCCTGAGATTTTAGATCTAGATGGAGATGATGAATAAGTTTAAGCGTCCTCCTCTCTAGCGGTATCCTCCTGATGGATAGTTGCAGCGATGCTCATTCAGTCATAGTCAAAGTCTTGTAACTCTTGCGCACATTCTCTCAGCACTCGTAGAAAAATGTCGCATATCTTCTTCGTTTTTCTCTTATAACAGAGAGGGGCTAGTCGACTGAAAAGATGAGGGAAGGAGAAGAATAAGAGGGGGCGGCCAAAAGTACAACCTTTCATCTATGTGCCACCCATACCTCTTATATATAGAGAGTCACCATAAAACCATAATGGATCATATCTTAGTGGGTATTTGATCTCCATCCAATTACCCACTAATCTTGAGTTATTGGATCTTTATCCAATAATCTCAATTGGCCTCTAACTTGGCCTCCTACATGGAGCCCATAAATGATGTGTCTCACCCAATAAGAACATGGGCTAATTGGATAACTCATATTCAATCCTCTACTCATTAAAACATCCATCATATGTGTGTGACCCTTTAGGCCCAACATCGAGCTAGTCGTGAGTCTTCACTGTCAGAACTTCTTCTGACTTAGTGAATTATTATCCCATAACAATCCACTCGACTCAGCAACTATGAACGCACTGAGCCACTATTTTATAGTCCCTAGATGGTATAGTGGATCTAATCTATTAGGCCTATGTGTCTTTAGTTACTATGTATCTATAGTCCCTCATATATCTAATATCTCATTGATCGTATATTCAGTATGGTAACTATCAAGTCATATACGGAATCTGTCTGAGTCTCACTTTAATTGGATTCTCCGAAAGAACTCATTCTCTCTCAATCTGAATAACCTGATTAGGGATTTGCTTGAGTAAGAACATATGTGATATTCCTCTTATGATATTAAGAGTGGATGATCATTTATCGACACTCAATAGCTTTTAAAAGGTTGGCTAGTAATCCCAATAACTGACTATATCAGAGCTGAAACTTTTCAGACCTGTAAGTTCGGCATCAAAGAAAGAATTACTCAAACAAAGCATCATTGGTATCTCAAGTCTAAAGACCAAATATACAACTGAGACTATAGAACCATTGTTTGACGTTAAGTATCATTAACCATGCAATATTTCATAAGCGGATCAATCAATGAACTTATTCTCCAATGAATGCCTATATTGTATCCTTAGTGTCTCAACATAAGTGGCTATGAGACCAGTCGCTTCCATCAAATGAACAGATATATAGTACATTAGTATGTCCAATTATCTTGATGTTCCTCTCGAGTAACTTATGACTAGGATTATTTAGGATTTTTGTTTAAAAGTGAATCAGTTTCATTATTGTGATTTCATCATGATCTGATTCCTATTGCATAAAACCAAAGACATCACAATATATATGTTCAACATATAATATAATATAAGAATATGCTAATAATAATAATATAAAGACTCTGCAGCATATCACACATGTCATCACTCACATGATTAACTTGTAGGGCACCTGTAACCAGCAAGGAAGTGATGTGTCATTTTACCCTTATGATGTGTATTACATGCGGTGCTCATTTACGAAGTTTGATGTGCTTAGGAGGCCATGCTCCTCTTTAGGTTCTACTTGTGTGTGAGATGCGGCTTCTACGGTGGGTCTAAATATGGCCACCATAGGTTAGCAGCTTTTGATATGACATTTTTCCAACAGTGAACATAGGGGTGCATGACTACTGAGGTTTGGGAGCTGCTCCTAGAGTTATGAGCAAAGGAAGTCGAGTAGAAGCTTGTCGAGGCCCCAAAGGAAGTTACCAAGGAAGAGCTGAAGGCACAAGGCTGTTGAGGTTCGAGCCATTAAGGTGCTTCAGGGGCTGACGATGGCTCATTTGTGAGCGGAGGAGGCCAAGCAAAGGCTTACAAGGGCCTAGTGAGGATGATGCAGAGGCATAGGGATGCTGAGGCTTAAGTCCTTGATCTATAGCTAGCTCACTATAAGCAGAGGAAGCCGAGAAGAGGCTTACAGAGGCTCGAAGGGTGCTACCAAGGATGAGGCAGAGATGTAGGACCATCAAAGCATGGATCTGGCTTACCAGTAAGCAATGGAGGTCGAGCGGGTGTTGTCGAGGATGAGACAATGGTGTAGGATCGTTGAGGCCCATGTCTAGCTCACATGTGAGCAGTGTAGGCCCAGTAGAAGCCTAAGGAGATGCTGCCAAGGATGAGGCGGAGGCACATGGTGGCAGTAGACTAGGTCCTTGGGCCATCTCTGGCATTGGAGCTAGCTCTTTCGAGAACAAAGGAGGTTGACTAGAGGCTCAAGGGGGCACTGTGAGGATGAGGTGATGGTGCAAGGTCATTAAGGCTTGGGTTTGGCTCACATGTGACTAATGGAACCTAAGCAAATACCTGAGGAGGCCAAGAGGGTATTGTTAAGGACGAGGCATCCGCCATAGCAAGGGCATCGAGGAGTTATCGTGGGTCGTGATGTCAAGAGAGAGCTTATTGGGGTCATCGAGGGGACCTCACTGAACCTCGTCTAGCCAATGGTTCATAGTTTGGAGTTGAACTTTTATCGAGGGTTCCTATGAATCATCATATTAGACCTCAGACTCCGGTAGGGCTCTAACGCAGCTTAGTGAGACATAACACTTCATCATTGGAAGGTGCAGCGTGGGGTCGCTCGTCCCTCTCAGCTGAAGAGATTCTCAAAAGGTGAGGCGTAGACTCCTCGATTGGACTTCAAGAAGAAGAGGTGTTGTCGATGATCCAAGGGTGAGCCGTTGCACTGGGGTTACTGATTGAGTCAACTGAGGGAGGAGTGGGATGATGGTTTGCATCATGTTAGTCATTGTTTGGACTTGTTGAGTGAGACCCAACAATGCCTCTCACGAGATGAGCAAGGGTCTCATCTCCGGTCTCGAAGGGGGGAAAAGCCCGTCTCTACTCGAGAGGGCTTAGGACGAGAGGTAACGTCTCCTAGCTCAAATATTCATTGGGAGGATTAATAGAAGGACATGAATGAAATGTTCGATCCTCCTTCTAGTGCCAAAATATAGTACATGACTACTATTAACACTAGTCAGCATGATTGGTTTATTACTGAAGGCGTAGGCTCATCTTGATGTTTCCTTTGTGCTGTTGTGGGAGTATTGACGTGGTGAACCGGGATATAAGGTGTGCAAGAGATGTAGTTCGCCAGAGTCAATTTGGCCTTGGAGCGGTGAAGCCAAATAGAAGAATTGGGATCTACTCAACTGCAAGGTCCTCTCTTAGCTACTAAGTCATCTTTAGACATTGGTGTTATCCTCGGGATGTCGATGAACCTATATGACAGGCCAGCCCTGGGGTTACCCGACACGATCGCTCTGATGCTTAAGTTAGTAAAAAGACAGAGGGGGAGAAAGATAACCAGTATGCTATTAGCATCCGTTGACATTCCAAAGACTCTTGCCTCCTTGGCCCCCCTTTTACTTACCTAGGACATGGTTTTTATATCTCTCGTCAGGAACCAGTATGTTATTGGCGTCCGTCGACATTCCAAGCAAGCAGTTCATCTGTTTTGGGTCGATTGTTTCAATCTCGTGCTATACGAGGTTGTCTCCTAATTTTTGGGTATCGTATTGTGTGATCCCACATGACATGATTTCTGCTACATGTAGGTTCTGAGTTTGATTGTACTGCTTTAATATGCAGGTTGATACAGAGTGCTATCAATTATGAATACATATTGATGTGAGTTATTAATGCAAAGACATGACTTGAGATGTAGGTAAAAAGGTTAAAACATATTATCATTAATGATTACTAGTTCCCATGTTTGTATTGTCTTTTAGTGTATGTGATGGAGTCAGCTAAAGGGTACCAAATTTATCTCTATGACAATGTAATATTTTTAATTTAAAAATTAATTATATATATTAATAAAATAGAGTAGCAGGGCACGTACTCTCGACTTAAGCGTTTCTTAATTTGAATAAGGTGTGAAGTGTCACAGTAGCAATGAGCATTCGATTCGCCCAAAGTATGAATTGAAGCAAACTATGATGCATTCATGTGTTCTCTAGTCAAATAAGTTTGCTATAATCCGACAAATACAAGTTTGTTTAGCTCTTGTGCTTCACTTAATACGATTAATACAAGCATCTATGTTGCAAAAATATCCTAATGGGTATATCTTCATTTATGCAAATTTTGTAGGAGGGTTTGACGATCAATATGATATAAAATAACATCATAATTATATCTCTTGACTTTTAGTTTCATTTTTTCAGAATAAAGATGATGATAAAAGGTGATGGAGCAAAGAGGATGATTAATATAGTGAAAGTTAAAAATAATCTATAAGAATAAATTTAAAAAGACATGAGTATAAATATAAGAATTTTTAATTTTAATTTACCTTAAAACCAATCTATTCTAATATTCTAAATCCAAATAAAATTAATGCTTAATGGTTGGATAAGAAAATAAAACTAGACGTCTTTATATATATATATATATATATATATATATATATATATAACGTGTCCTCTCCAACCTTGAAACCCTTAGGTTTCCCTCATTTTTTCGACGATGGCTGTTCCGCCGACGGTCGCGCCCGTGGCGGACGCCGTCTACCAGATCCAGCACGCGCTCCTTGACGGCGGCGCCAGATCCGAACAGCAATTACTGGCCGCCGCCACCCTCCTGTCCCGGTCCGACTACGAGGACGTCGTCGTGGAGCTATCCATCGCCGACGTCTGCGGATACCCGCTGTGCCGCAATCCTCTCCCCTCCGACCGCCAAAAGAGGGGCCGGTATCGCATTTCACTCCGCGAGCACAGGGTCTACGACCTCGAGGAGACTTACAAGTACTGCTGTGAGGCTTGCGTCGTTGCTAGTCGCGCCTTCTCGGCGACCCTCAGCAGCGAGAGGAGCTCAGACGTGAGTGCCTCTAAGATTGAAGATATCCTGGGCTTGTTCCGACGCCGGGAATCATCCGATGGGGATTTGGGGATTTCGAGTTTGACTATTCGGGAGAGGAGCGACGCGGAAAAAGGAGAGGTTTCCCTGGACGAATGGATTGGACCATCTAATGCCATCGAGGCCTATGTTCCTAATTACGACCGCAACCGAGGTGAAATTATACTTCTCTTCCAATCCTTGTTTGATCGTTTCTCTATTGTTAATGGACATGTTAATGCATCTCTTTCATAAAAGATTGAGAACATTTAAGATGAGTAGGTTGTTGTTTACAGACACAACGGGCATATTATATCTTGCTGTAGACAAATAGACTATCGTTTGATGTCAAAAAAACTTTTTTGAATTCTTTTTATGTGATATTTTGTGTTTTTGCGGGTTTGTTCTGTGAACATAGGGGTGAGCATGCGTTCTAATTGCAGGTGGAAGCAGACAGAATGAGAAAACCAAGAAGAAAGTAGAAGATGCTGCACCTTGTGAAGTTGAATTTGAAAGTGCTGTAATTCTCAGTAATGAGGATGATGGACTTGCTTACTCGAACCGTGGTACAGTACATGCCTCAGAAGCAATAGCTAAGAAATTGCAAGAGGTTGTTCTTCAGGAAAGAAAAGCAAAGACAACCAAATCTGCATCAAAATCTTTTAAACCTAAGGCGAGCAAAACCTCAAAGAAGAACAAGACACAGGAGGTGGAGTTCAGGAGCACCATAATTGTTGGTGAGCACGTTCCTCCTGGGTCATCTGCTGCAGCTCAAAATACTCCGAAGCTGGACTATACTAGTACAACATTTGTTGACGATAAGGAGTCAATGACATCAAAATTGGACAGTGGGATTCACATGGAAAGTACAATAGGTTCTGGGAAGGTTGCAGATGAATTTGAAAATAAGGTTTCCATGGACAAGGGGTCTGTGTTGAAATCGTCTCTTAAGACTTCAAAGTCCAAAAATGCTAGTAGGTCTGTCAAATGGGCTGATGAGAGAGAAAACATGGCTCAGGAAGAAAGAAAATATGGCCTTAAAAGTAGTATGAAACCTGAAGAATCTGTCAAATGGGCTGATGAGAGAGAAAACATGGCTCAGGAAGAAAGAAAATATGGCCTTAAGAGTAGTATGAAACCTGAAGAATCACAAGTTGAAGATGACAGCTCTTTAAGATTTGCATCAGCTGAGGCTTGTGCTGCTGCACTTACTCAGGCAGCAGAGGCTGTTGGTTCAGGCATAGCTGAAGCTGGAGATGCAGGTTTGACATACTACTGGAGTCATACCTTGCCTTTTTTATTAGGGTAATATAGATAGATTTTGCCACATAAAGGTGAAAAAAAAATGAAAGATATGACTGACTTGGATCCTCTCTTTTTTCCCCATCTTTTGCAAAAGCTTCTGAGGCTGGAATTTTTATCTTACCACAACCCAAATGTGTCGATGAGGGGGATGTCAAGGAAGATGAGGATACATTCGAATTTGATAGGGGATATGTCAAGTGGCCTACTAAGACTCTGCTCCTCGACACGGACGTGTTTGACGTTGAAGATTCATGGCATGACACTCCACCTGAAGGTTTTGATTTGAAAGTAGGTTTTTATTTTCTCCTATAATTCCTATAAATTTCCCCTTTCCTTTGAATTAGTGGATTACTTACATAAATTTATAACAATGCTTCATTCAGTTATCTTCATTTGCTACAATGTGGATGACACTTTTTGGATGGGTTACATGTTCTTCCCTGGCTTATATATATGGATGCGACAGAAGTTCGCAGGAGGATTTCTTGTTTGTTAATGGGAGGGAATACCCTCACAAGATAATCTTGAAAGATGGTCACTCATCTGAGATAAGACGAACTTTTGATGGATGTGTTTCTCGTGCCTTGCCAGGGCTTGTCACTGAACTTAGGTTGCCAGTTGTACTTTCAACTTTGGAGAAAACTGTGGTATGACAATATTTCTTGTTGTTTCTTCTATCCAGCAATTGATTTCCTTTACTTGAAAATTGATCTACTCCATCCAAGTTTTTCTGTTTACTTCTTATCCGAGTATGGAGGTGTTCTGCTGGGGCAACATGTCAGCTGGGATGGAAAGATGAACTGATAAAAAACGGTCAGAGGAAAGTGCAACAAAATGCCTATACCAACTCCTAGTTATCCATTTTCAATAAAAGTACCAAAGGTTGTTGCATTGTAGGAGGCTGGATGAGTCGGCATTGACTCTCTATGGCTACAGGAAACGGCATCGTAGGTTGTGAAAGTTGTAAATTCATTGAAGAAATCTGATGCTAAAGGCCAACAATAAGCTATAGACAACTTTGTTCAAGATATTTGTAGCATATGCATGGAGATACACACATTATGTATAAATAAATGTATTATTCTATTTAGAAAGTTATTCTGTTGTGCATAATTGAGTCAAGATAAAAATAGATTAATTAGTAGCAAGATCAAAAAATTTGGAAGATAATCTTGAGACAAGCATAATGAGACATGCAAGACCATGTCCTTAGAACAAATTGCTCTCGAAATTGCAGAATTCACCTCTCAAAAGGTTCTGTAACTATTTAGGTTTTACAATGATGGAATGGCACAAGTAGTCTGAAGTAGGTGCCGAGCGAGTTTTTGTATCTATATAGACACTTATATCTATACCAGTCTTTCATCAAACAGTAGCACTTACATTGTCATAGTAGAATAAGATTTATAAAGGCTACGCGGACTCTTTTTTTTTTGTTGTTGTTGTTTTACTGTTTTTCAACAACTTACAGTGGACATAAAAAAAGGTTTGAACTCTGTTTCTTTAAAATTTATTGGAAATGGTGGTGCCATTTTTCATAAAATACCTATTACAATTTAGGGTGGATGAAATCATGATTTCACAATTCAGGATATTGATATTTTGAATATTACGAATGGTGATTCCTACAAAGCTTCTGGATGGGGGTAACTTTTGAAGCAAATACATTAGGCTTGATTTCTCCGCCACAGATTGACGGCTTGCACCTCCTTAAATTAACTATGACAATTTGTCTGCATTGAATCTGCCATTTAGATGATACATGTTGCATTCCACTTTGTTTATATTGTGATATGTAAAATGTTTTACAATTTTACCGGACTCCACTAAGTCAATTATCTGCTAGTTGCTTAAAGGTTTACGAGTTGCTGAAGTGTAGATTACTTGAACATCTAAATATGAACTTCTGCATAGTAATATGAAGATCTGAACCATTCACCCTTTTCATTTTTTTTATGATGCTACTATGTTCTTTAGTTTTACAGATTACCTGATTGTCTCCAGCAATTTTTTGTCAATGAATAACTTTATGATTGTTGTAATGATAATGTATTGTGTCAGGGATGCTTGCTTGATACAATGTCATTTGTAGATGCACTGCCTCCCTTCAAATTCGAGCAATGGCAAGTTGTTGTCCTTTTGTTTCTTGATGCCCTTTCCGTGCACAGATTGCCATCCTTGGCTTCACAAGTGACAAATATGGATTTGGTGCTGCACAAGGTGAAAGACCACTTTACCACCACTGTTCCTCTTTTTGTCTTTTATTGCAAGTCAAGCTCTTGCTGATTCTAAGCTTCTTTAACCATGATAAAACGCCACCAGAAGTTGATTAATCAACTAGGTTGCTTTGTATCATTATCCGTTCTTTTGTCATGGAATGTTCTATGGCTACGAGGACTTCATTTCAAGGAACACATTCAATAGGTGGAAAGATTTTTATTATTTATTTTTGGGGTAATAACTCCACCTGTATTTGTTTTTTTTTTTGTTGGATGGAACAGGTGTTGAATCCTGCCCAGGTTAGCATCGAGGAGTATGACTCCATGAGAGACCTATTTACTCCATTAGGTAGGTCTTCTGACATCCCAATATAAAGTGGTGGATAATGAAAGCATGGACTCCTTGCTGTGACTCATCATATATATCAAATGGCTCTCTGTAAAGTGGTGTAGTATTAGTTGCTTGTTGGACCTTAGTCTGGTTAATAGAATTTGATACAATATGACTTGAAGACAAGATTCAGTATTGCTCGTCTCTCACCATTCTACAATTGTTTAGATCGATAAAATTGCCAGAATATTATGAAGCCATGCTTTGATCACTATCCTCAGCTTTTGGGATATCCATTCAAGTATAGTTCTTATATGGAATTTGCTTTAGTCGATCAGTTCTGTCATGCTCTCTATAGGTCTTATCTTTATACCAAGTAAATTTGTCGTGGTGACTAAGTGTTAGCCAAATGGAAATGAGGTGTCGGCAAATATAGAATTTGTATGGCTACCAACCATTTTATTTGGTTAATCATCATGAGGTTGCTCTATTTGTGTTGTTGCCTTATTGTGCTTTATCACTATCTTCAATGGCTAATCTATGATTGGCACGTCAATTTTCCAATTGAATCTTCTTGCATTGAATGAATGACCCAACAATAAAATTCACGGATCATTCAATATTTATTTTCTTTACACTTACTGTGTGGTTGACTATTGATATCTTTTTAAGTTTTAGAACATTCGATGAACTTTTGAACACTTCCAGAGAAGGTTAGTCTGATTACTAATTCTTTTTATCCTTTGCTCTACATCATCATCCAATGATGCTTCATGGTCATATTAGTGGAGGACTCTTTGTGATTGGATTTGATCTATGTTGTGATCAAATAATAATTCATGATCAGATTCATCATGTATTCATCTGAATGGTTCTGGGCCCTCCTAGCGCTAATATATTATTTCATATTTTGGTCATCTAATATGTTAGTGACTTGATTAGATTGTCACAAGTTATTGTCGAGAAAGTGAGGTGTTTGATAGGTTCACCTATAAAAATTATTCTGATGGCATACTCAACAAAGGTCTTGTAATACTTGAAGTTAATTGAGTTGGAGGATTCAAGAGATTGAAATGTAGGCTAGTTTTTTTTTTTAGAAGGGTGAAGAACACATAGTGGGCTATGAGTAACTACTAAAATTAAGTGGATAATTAATTTACAAGATGATTAAGTAGAATCATCAGACATTATCTAGCCTATGTCAAATCATTGAACATTATAGTTATAGTACAATGATGAGGGTGAAGAGTTTTTCGATCCAATCCTAATATTGAAGTATGTTTGATCATGACAAAATCTCTTATATCGTCCTATAACAAAATTATCTTACTATATTGTATTCTCTTTCAGTGTTAGTTTATTATAATAAAATTTGATGGATGGTGGATTTGCAATCTATATGATGGATGGTAGGTTCACTATAGGTGATGTGGGTCTCCAATTGTTGTTGTGACATATGAATAATATTATATCGGAAGTTTTAAGGATGAGGGAGAAGAGTTTTTCGATCCAATCCTGAGGCAAAATCTCTTATATCGTTCTATAATAAGGTTATCTTATAATATTATATTCTCTTTCTAATATTAGTTTATTATAATAAAATTTGATAGTCTAACCTATGGGAATATAGAGTTAACATAGCCTCCGTGTTAAAAATTATCGTAAACCTTGATGTCGAGAAGTGGTCACTTTCAACTAGAGTTCCCAAAAAGATTAGTAAAGACCCCTTTAGTTTTTTTATAATAGTTTAATATAATTGGTAAGAGTAAATGATTATTAATTTTGTATAGCAATTATCTGAAATCATTAGTTCTTACTCGAAATTGAAATGAATTGTCAAGCATTATGGTTGACATCAGGAAGAATAATCTATAGAGAGTTATGCTAACAAAGCATCATCTGTGACATAGTTTATGGCATATTTAATTTTTCTATTTTACCCTTAATTGTGTTTTGGCACATTAAGGGTGTCGAGATATAATACGATATAACTTTGACTATATTTGGAAGTTTGATCACCATGATTAACTTTGATTATAAAGAAGGGTATAGTGAAATTTCACTACATCAGAATACTTATCACAAGAAATAAATATTTTTTTAAAATTAAATTAATTATGAGTTAATTAATTAATCTTTTGCCTATATTTTTCAGACAATTAAGTAAAGTTCAATTGTTTTCTTAATTTAAATCATAAATAACTAAATATATTAATCCAAACAAGGTAAAAACCCTAATTAGAATAAGAACATATAAATTTTTAGTTTCAAATTAATTAATTACATGTCTAACTTGTCCGTGTGATTAAAGACGTAGCCTGGTTTTCTTCGCTAGGTTCTTGGTCTAGAAAACATATTAATTTAAATAAGGCAAAAAAAAAAGTCAACCTCGGATAAATAAATAAACATCTCAAGAATTTTAATTGACACACAAAAAAAAAATCCATAGTATAAGGGAATATGGGAGACATGGAAAATAAAACAAAATAATAAAGTTTCGTCCTCAACAGGTATTAACAAACAAAGGAGGCTTCAACGTCTCATCCACACCGCACGTTACGCCGAACCCGATCCTACGGTCTACAGACCCTGATCTGGGTTCATCGGACGGTTGTCGCTCTTCCGAGGCCATCTATTTAATCCCGCGGCCCCGATCCCGATGATAGGCGGCATACCATTTTCGAAATCGCCCCGCTCAAATTCCTTCCCTCTCGTGTCGCTCTTCCTTCTCCTTCCTCTCTGTTGGGAAAGCGCGGAGGAGACTTGTCCTAAGGTTGGTCGATCGCTTCTTCTTCGTATTCCAATACGCGTGCTACTGATCACCGTCTTTTTTTTCTTCTCTCAATCTTGGTGGATTTTTAGTTTTTTCCTGGGTTCGCTTTTTGGATCTACTTGCTTGAGTGTGTGAGTTTGAACATGATTGTGATGGTAAATTGTGGATCGAGCGGAGTTGGTCATATGATGGTCAAGTAGCGTGTTCAAAGATTAGTGGACGGACACATTGTTGACGATCTTAATGTTCAAAATCTGAATGATTTATGATCCATTTCAAACGCTCAATCTTGAAAAGGAAAGTAATTCTTTGGGATGATTAGTGTCTGCTGTCCAGTCCGGATATGCTAATTTTTGAGAAGCTGATCTCGATCCATGGTTTTCTGATAGAAATTGGAAAAATTGACCCAATTAATCAAGGTTCTAAAGTTAATAGGAAACGCATGAGATCACATGAGAAGTAATCTGTCCATTTGATCTTGAATGGATGAGGCTACTTTTCTTGTTAAAGCACATGAATGAGGAATACTCGATTGGCTAAATGTTTGTGAGAGGATGGGTAGCAAACACACGGAAGATGTCATATTATGTCTTCTAATTGCTACGAATTGGCTTTTTCAGGTTCCCTGAAGATGGATACTGACGGTCTGACTATTGTTTGCGACAATGGTACTGGAATGGTGAAGGTCAGACATTCGATCCTTCCTCTCCTATGTTCCAATCGATTACTGCCGCAGTAGCTCATGTTGCCTAGACCGCAGGCTGGTTTTGCCGGAGATGATGCACCCAGGGCCGTGTTCCCTAGCATCGTAGGCCAACCTCGTCACGCCAGTGTCATGGTTGGGATGGACAACAAAAATATTTATATTGGTGATGAGGCTCAATCCAAGAGGGGTATGCTAACCCTGTCATACCCTATCGAGCACGGCATCGTCAACAACTGGGACAACATGGAGAAGATCTGGCATCACACCTTCTACAACGAGCTCCGTGCGGCCCCAGAGGAGCACCCTGTACTGCTCACTGAAGCCCCTCTCAACCCCAAGGCTAACAGAGAGAAGATGACCCAGATCATGTTTGATATCTTCGATGTTCCGGCCATGTACGTGGCAATTCAGGCTGTTCTCTCCCTTTACGCCAGTGGTCGCACCACCGGTAATGCCCTGCTTTGACTTAGATCGAGCATTCAAGCCTCAGGCAGCTTCTTTACATGATGATCCGTGGCATCTGTTGACAGGTATTGTGCTGGATTCCGGCGATGGTGTGAGCCATGCTGTCCCGATTTATGAAGGATTTGCCCTCCCTCACGCTATCTCTCGTGTGAACCTAGCTGGCCGTCATCTCACCAACGCCTTGACGACGATCCTTACAGAAAGAGGTTATTCCTTCACTACCACCGCCGAGCGGGAAATTGTTAGGGACATCAAAGAGAAGCTTGCATATGTTGCCCTGGATTACGAGACTGAACTGGAGGCAGCTAACAACAGTTCCGTTCTCGAGAAGAGCTACGAGCTGCCGGATGGACAGGTGATCACCATCGGTGCAGAGAGGATCAGGTGCCCGGAGGTGCTCTTCCAGCCATCACTGATCGGTATGGAAGCTGATGGGATCCATTTGCTCACTTACAATTCCATCATGAAGTGTGATGTGGATATTAGGAAAGATCTCTACGGAAGCATCGTTCTCAGCGGAGGCACAAGCTTGTTCCCTGGAATCGGTGAACGCATGAACAAGGAGGTCAGTGCCCTCGCCCCACAGACTATGAAGATTAAGGTCGTCGCCCCTCCCGAACGCAAGTATAGTGTCTGGATTGGTGGCTCCATCCTCGCCACCATCAGCAGTTTCGAACAGGTAAAATGATAGACAAGTAGTGACCTTTGTTTCTTTGATTGATATCCCTATTATTTATCTGTGAATGATCTAACTCCAGTTTATGCATGTTAATAATGTTTTTTTTTTTTTCTTTCTTCCTTTTTATTGTGTTGAGAACAGTCGTGGATTTCGAAGGAGGAGTACCAAGAATATGGCCCATCCATTGTCCACAGGAAGTGCTTCTGAGTCTCATATCTGGAAGAGATTGTAATCAAACTGAAGTGGTTGTATTGAGTTTGTATAGATTCTATAATGTAATTGATGTGTTCAAAGTCAAGCAATATTTATTTCTATTCAACTCACATAAGCACATTCAAATATAGGTGTAATCTTATAAACCATTTAACATGTAAAAATATTTTTTAATTAAGGAAAAACTCTCATTAAATTATAGTATCAATGATCAATAGCTATTTTGTATTGTCGAGCTAAACATCTGCCTTCAACTATTATTAAAAAAGGTACCTTAAACATTAGTTTAGTAACGATATCAAACTCACTTACCGAATATTAATTTTTTTAATTTTATTCGATATAATTTGAAGATATTTATTGGTTTAGAGGGTAAAGACTTTATTAGTTATAAACAAATTATTATTAATAAAATTTAATTTAAAATCTTATTTTTTGAATATTTCAAATATAACATTCACTGTCATGAAATTATCAGGATAATGGATTAGTTTCCAGATTCCAAAATTTGGATATTATGGTGTAATTCCACATCAAGTACTAGCAAATCCCGTGCGAATGGGGCCCGCACAAAAACAGGTACCTAAGAAAGATGAAGAAGCCGACAAAACCGGGGATGGCCACGAAAACCAGGGATCAATCGCCGAAACCAGCGGTCGGTTTTAGACCGACGCGATTCCCACTCCCGCCACTCCCGCCGATAACCTGATCCTTCATCGATTGCACACGCTGAGAGCCCGGCTAAGCGATTCTTCTTTTTGTCTCATTCGCGGGTACAGGATAATAGTTTACTTACAGCAGACTACCGTATTCCAAAACCGGGTCCTGGTTTCGCCGTTGTATGAGGCTGCCACGTGACGGCGGTAAATATCGGGAACGTAATGAACGATCCAACTCTCTGTCTCTCTCTTCGCTACGCGAATTCTCAGCGGGCTATAAGGAGCCCTGTCGCTGCTCGGTGGTCTCTCCAACTCCAAGTTTACCGAAGCGAAAGATCTAAGAGAGAGAGAGAGAGAGAGAGAGAGATGTCGAGCACGGCTGGTCAGGTCATCAAATGCAGAGGTTGGCCTTTGATCGTTGTGTTCCCTTTTTCCTTGTTTAGTTCCGATTAATCTTGTGCTGATAATGAAATCTGGATTCGATGGTTGGGTTGTTGCTCAGCCGCGGTGTCTTGGGAGGCCGGGAAGCCATTAGTGATCGAAGAGGTCGAGGTGGCGCCTCCCAAAGCCATGGAGGTTCGGCTCAAGATCTTGTACACTTCTCTTTGCCACACTGATGTGTACTTCTGGGAAGCGAAGGGCCAGACTCCTATGTTTCCTCGGATCTTTGGCCATGAAGCTGGAGGGTATGGATCGTCTCGTCTCAGCTAGAGAGCAAATTCGTTAGCTTTTGTCTACCGAAACACAATTTCGTTACCTTCGTTCTTTGTTTGGTGCTCTTAGAATTGTGGAGAGCGTGGGGGAGGGTGTCACCGAGCTTGCTCCGGGGGACCACGTCCTCCCTATTTTCACGGGAGAATGCAAGGAATGTGCTCACTGCAAGTCCGAAGAGAGCAACATGTGCGATCTCCTCAGAATAAACACGGACAGAGGAGTGATGATTGGTGATGGGCAGTCGAGGTTCTCCATCAACGGTAAGCCCATCTACCATTTCTTGGGAACCTCCACCTTCAGCGAGTACACGGTCCTCCATGTCGGATGCGTCGCCAAAATCAACCCCTCAGCTCCGCTCGATAAAGTCTGCGTTATCAGCTGCGGTATATCGACAGGTGAGTCTCTTCGACACCTATCAAACCATACGCATGGATGTTGAGGACAACAGAGTTGCTGATCTTGTTTGATTCTTTGTAGGTTACGGTGCTACCGTCAATGTTGCAAAACCACCAAAAGGTTCAACAGTGGCTGTGTTCGGCCTTGGAGCTGTCGGCCTTGCAGTGAGTCTCTCTTTTCCTCTCATTCTGTTGTTCTGTAAGCCTTTGTTGAAAATATTATTTTAGTTTTGTGACATTATAGTTTCTATCCAATTAGGCTGCTGAAGGGGCAAGGGCCTCAGGGGCATCAAGGATTATTGGTGTCGATCTTAACCCTAAGAGATTTGAGGAAGGTGGGATTACTCACTTGAGTCTATGTCTATGTTTGCTTTTATCTTCTCACTATCTTTGTTTGTGCTTATCAAGCTATTTGTGTTCTAACTTCATTTTGTTTTATCACCAGCTAAGAAGTTTGGCGTGACTGAGTTTGTGAATCCTGCAGACCACAAGAAACCTGTTCAAGAGGTTTGTTCCTGAGGCTCACAATTTAATTCTTCTGTAGTTGATATCAAATGTCTCATTTTTTTTCATGATCTCATTGTCCAAAGCCCCTCCTGTTCAAGTATGATCCACATGCTATCACCAAGAACATGTTATGGTTACTGTATGTGATAGAGCATAGGGTAGTAAAACAAGAATTATTCCATTGTTGAATAATGGACAAATCCAAATTATAGAATTCTGTGAAAAGAGTTCATAAATAGTATGAAACATATACCATATCAGTCCAAGCAAATGCATATCCTTATTTATGGGATGGATACCACATTTCATCTGCTCCATTTGCCACCACACATATTTCCAAATGGAAGAAAGCTGCTTACTACTAAACATGTGTGACATGGTATTTGTATTTCAATAAATGTATCCCATGATAACCCAAAGATATGTATGTGATGTTGATCATGGAAATGCTGAAACTTTTGCAGGTTCTTGTGGAAATGACCAATGGTGGGGTTGATCGGAGCGTCGAATGCACTGGCAACATAAACGCCATGATATCTGCATTTGAGTGTGTTCATGATGTACTTCTCTTGCCCCGTGAACTTGCTTTTCAGAATTTAGTGTCTCAGAATTCTCAAGGCTTGTCGTCTTACAGGGCTGGGGAGTTGCTGTACTCGTCGGTGTGCCTCACAAAGATGCTGAATTCAAGACACACCCTGTGAACTTCCTCAACGAAAGAACCCTAAAAGGAACCTTCTTCGGGAACTATAAACCACGTACAGATATCCCTGGGGTCGTGGAGAAGTATATGAACAAGGTAAACGAGGCACAGGCCTGAGTTTGATATGTAGAGTTGAGCTTAATGTGATTTGATGTTGCAGGAGCTGGAATTGGATAAGTTCATCACCCATTCGGTGCCCTTCTCTGAGATCAACAAGGCTTTTGACCTCATGCTCAAGGGGGAGAGCCTCCGCTGTATCATTAGAATGGATGGCTAGAGGAGTTCTGCGTTACTAAATCAGCTTCAGACTGTGGTTATTTGTCAGTAAAAAATAAGTCTCTCTTGCAGTCTAATTATGTGGTATATGTACTTTTTGTGTTTATTCAACATCTTGACTTCACAGCCGTTGTTTGAGGCTTATAATAAAGATAACATTTGCAACTAAATCAGCTTCAGACTGTGGTTATTTGTCAGTAAAAAATAAGTCTCTCTTGCAGTCTAATTATGTGGTATATGTACTTTTTGTGTTTATTCAACATCTTGACTTCACAGCCGTTGTTTGAGGCTTATAATAAAGATAACATTTGCTCACTTCGTTTTGTTTTTTATTCACTAGTTTGATTCAACATATTGTCAGTAAGCCTCTGTTTCTGAGTTGCTCTTTGTAAATAGAAATGCATACTACTCTTTTACTGGTACACACAACTTTCAATGTTCAAGATTTAAACATAGCAGACTGCTAAATTTAAAACCCAATCATAGGAAGATTATAGATAACTTGCCTCATAGCAGACTGCTACATTTTTTTCTTTATAATCTTCAACAAAGTAATCTTCATCAATAACCTTCCTACCTGGTGAAAAAATTGGATTAGCAGTCTGTAGGAAGATTACTTTGTTGAAGATTATAAAGAATGTAGAATGTAAAAGAGAAGCAAAGGAACAAAAACTCTCTCTCTCTGTCATCTTGTTCATGTACTCATGATGAGTGTCTGCACCAGGATGAAGACCCATTGCTGCTGAGCTGCAGGCATGGCGAGGGGGAAACGTCGTAGGCTTCTCCTGCAACGAATTCGCAGTGCCATTTGGATTCACGGCCTGTTACAGACAAGCTGAAATTTCTGATGCAGACATCTTCATAGACGGCGCCCTCGATGCCCTCCAAAACTGGAGCTTTACCTACATCAAACCCTACGACATTGCTTATACGGACACCTTTAACTCTGGGGAAAGCCTTTGGATCCCATCCCTCATCGGGGTGGTCATTGGATCCCCTGCTGAATCTTATAGGAATCTTAACTCTTTCCATTGTCACGTTGGTCACAGTGACATTGGTTATGTATCCTCCTCGGCCGACGTCGGTCTTCAATCGCACAGCAGCCGCAGAATCCCAGACATGCAGGTCTTCCACCACCACGTTGCTTACACCCCCGGACATTTCACTGCCGATTCCGACGCCGGAGCAAGTTGGAGTCGTTCCTGAGACCCTTCGGATGACTATGTTTGAGCTAGGATGAGCCACGGCGATGCCATAGTGATCCCAGCCACTCTTCACAGCGACGAGATCGTCCCCGCTCTCTATGTAACAGTCCTCGATGCAGACATGCGAACTTGAATCTGGAATCACAAACGCCGGAAACAAGATGCATTAGTATCTACCGAAAGATCCCTTTGAATGGATTAACTGATAAGCCAAAGATACCTGGATCGATCCCATCGGTGTTTGGAGACCGAAGTGGCGCCAAAACTGTGAGATTCTTCAGCACCACATTGCTGAGATAAGATGAAAGCTTTCTTGTGAGAGAAAAAAGTATCTGAAAGCAGCCATGAAAACCGACGTATCGAAGGCTGACCTGCAATAAACCGGGTGTATTGTCCAAAATGGGGAGTTGAGGAAGGTTAGGTTGGAGATGAGAATGTTCTCTGAATTCACCAACTCAAGCAGGTGGCCCCTTGTGTGCTTCAGGGTTCTATTCCACCATAAGTCCCACCACATTTTGCCTTGGCCATCAATGCTCCCATTCTGTCCTGCAACATAGTATGTATGGCATTCTTCATTTCTGTTCTTCTAGACAAAAACCAAGTTCCTTAACGTTTGGTATGCAATGTTGCATATGCGTGTCGATCACATCACTTTGTTTTCTCGAACCAAATGTGTAGTAGTTATGCATGCATCAGAGAGAGAGAGAGAGAGAGAGAGAGAGACCTGTAATGACGATGTCGCTGAGGCCCTCCCCATGAATGAGGCTAATGTGGCGTCCCCCCAGTCTCTCTCTCCCACGCCCATATGATGGCAATGGCTCTATCACTGGCCACTCCTCCGGATCCTACACAATGGGTTACACTATGATCTTTAAAATGAAATGTATATGCTCTCGGATCTTTTTGGCAGGATATCTAAGCAAGGTAAGAAGCTTTAATACTCAAAGCATCCAAGCAAATTAGAGCCCTTCATATCCTTGACATGGTGATTGGATCAAATGCTGAAGTACTCGAAACCTAATATAATCGTGGTTTTGATGTACCTGAGAGCCCAGAATGACCGCATCCTTCTCCAAGAAAAGGGTTAAGTTGCTGGTGAGATTAAAGCTACCGGTCAGCCATCTCCCAGGAGGGACATTAAGCTGAGCGCCGCCCTTGCCTCCGAACTCCCCGATACGACGCACGGCCCGACGAAACGCCTCGGTGTTGGAAGTCGTACCGTCGCCCACCCCACCGAACTCCTTGATGGAGAAGACGACATTCCTAGGCCCGACGGGGCTGTAGAACTCCACGCAACTCCTCCTCCCGGCGACGGCGACATCGCGGTTGGCCGTGGCTGGGGCGGCCGCCGGGGCCACAGCCACCCAGGCAGACTGGAGCGATGACCATCCCAACAAGGCCATGGCTCCGAGGAGCAGCACCACCGAAGGCCGCCTCAGGCCGTCCCGCCAACCGTGCCAGCGCCACAGACATGGATGCTTCTCTTGGAAGTCCATCTATCCGCTATTCTTCCATCATCGAGGCTTCACCGAAGAAGAAGTCGTAGCGAGGCGTGACCATGGCGAGGAACGCGTGATCCGTTAAGTCTGGTGACGCTTTGGCGCGCATGGCAACTTCCAGCCCGCGCTCACGTGTTTGTGCGTCGTTGACAGCTGGCAATTAAAATTGGAATGCGAATCCTACTCTATGCAGGCTTGCCTTCTTAGGAATGCCATAAAGTGTCTCCTCTTAATTCCTCCTATTATTTTTATCAAATCAATATTTATAATAATAATAATAATAATAATAATCATATCTCTCTTTCACTATGGTTATTTTACCAACATATTACCTATATAAATGTACTATGGATATTTAATACTTTCTAAATAAAAAGGTTAAAAAGTGGTGTGCCCTATGGAACCACCCAAATGGCATCGCGGGCCGGGATCGGACTCTCGCACGCAAGAAGCCCATTGCTCGCTGCTTCAGCGTCCTCATCCAGACCCCCCCCTGTGCTCTGCCTGCGTCGCTCGAAGCCCAAACCCTACCGCCGTCACCTGCCCGTCCCCCTGTGGCGCCCCCTTGCTCCTCGATCCTCACCCGGCCCGTCCTCCTCCTCCTACCGCACCGGATTTTCGTCTCCCGTGGCTTCCATGTCTTCGTCCTCCTACGAGAAGGAACTCGCCGCCGCCAAGAAGGCGGCGTCCCTCGCCGCCCGCCTCTGCCAGGTGCGTGGCTCGGATGGATGGAATTTGAAATTCTTGCAGTTATATATGTGTTGATTTCCCTGGTCGTACCATAACTCTGTTAGGAAGGGAAAACGATCTCGCCATGTGGCTCCGAGTTGATGCTGTAGTAGCGTCTTTAGAGACTGTTTCGGACTTGTTTTCCCTTCCTAACAGAGTTATCGTACCAAATTTACAGTTTGGAGGTGTTGGGTTCATAGATAGTAGATTTCGGGACTGCATTGCTAGCCATATGATATAACAAGCTTGGAGTACTTTGCGACAATCTTTGAGCGTGGTGTTAGCTGGCTTCGTAGTTAAAATTTTTTTCTCGAAATTTAGGTTTTCTAAGGGTGATTTTTAGGTCAGAATTACACGCTAGTGGTGATTGTACTAAATCTGCCGGGTAAAAGGGTTTACGCCCTAGTTGTGGATGCAGGGGCATTGAACCAGTTTCAGGTCCTTTCCGCATGAACTGAGAAGTCCATGTATTGATATGTTCATCTGACCTAAGTGGTACTTGGTGCTCCGCTACTGTCATTCAAAGAAAAAAGGAATGAGCCTCACAGAAACAAATCACTTGGATTAATAAGAATTTATGTTAAGGTTTCTGGTCTATTGGCTAAATGGATACTAAATATGGCATATTATTGATTCACCCTTTGTCTACATAACATATTAAGGATTTGTATATGCCTTGCCCTTGTTTCATTGATTTATTATAATTTAGAATTTATGCTTCCTGCATTGTTGTTGAAGATTGTGAATATGCTTTGTTTTACTTTGCAGACAGTACAAAAGGCACTCTTGGAATCAGATATTCAATCAAAAGCTGATAAAAGTCCTGTTACAGTAGCAGATTATGGTACAATCTCATCAAATATTCTCTTCTTGGCACTAAATGCTGGTAAAATAACCAGTGTTTGCTGTAAAAAAAACGTCTTTTGTGAGATTCTACAGGTGATCATGTTGTAGATATTTTATGCTGGTGTTGTTTTATAGTGCTGCTTTTTCTGAGTGGATATTTCTAATTTTTATCACGTTAATGCAGTTAGATGATAGCACATGGCAATACAAAAAATTTCTATTGCAAATTTGTTTCTGCTAATAGATATGCTTGTATAATTTCTTTCAGATCCAGACTATTCTGGAAAATAAGGAGCATGTTCAGTATTGTCCCTATTTTTTTAGACTTTATGCCAAAAATAATTATGCATAATTAAGAAATCATTTGAAAAAATAAGCTCATTTTTGACAGTCACTTTCTTCTATGGTCATGAATCTCCTACCTCTGTCATATGAAAGAGAAATAATAGCCACTATTTTCCCGTTCATTATCTGGCAAAAATATTGTTTGGAGTAGCACCTCCCTGGCAAAATATAGTCACCTTCAGTTTCAGTGTACTTTAGGCATCACGTGAAAAGATAATTATTTATTCATATAATACTGCTTTTGGAGTAGTACCTCTCTGCTTGTATTCCATTGCTATTACATCAATCAAGGAACAGCTGTTTTTCCAGACTGTAGTAGCCAATTAATTGAATTTACAGCAAACTCTTGTCTTGATGTTATCATTAGTTATTGGATGAATATGCCACACTAAGCTGTCCTCAAGATCATCAAATCAGATGTTAAACTGTTGTGAAGATCTCTATCTTGAACCTTCATGTTTTTTCGTATTCGTACAGTTCGTAAGCAATATAATTGAGTTAAGGATTAAGGAATCCCTAAAGCTGGACTGAATGGGGATCATTGGAACATTATAATCAGTATATTCCTCCTACCAACATATCTTTTTTGTATTTTCAGGTTCACAAGCAATTGTCAGTCTTGTTTTGAAGATGGAACTTCCCTCTGAAAAGTTTTCTTTGGTGGCCGAAGAGGTGCATATAATTTTGGTCTAAAATGTATTAGTTCTAGATGTTTAAGTTCACTGAAAAGCAATGATATTTTACTTTAGGATTCAGCAGATCTACAAAAGGATGAATCTCAAGAAACACTGAAACGCATTACAGATCTTGTAAATGATACTTTCTCTTCTGAAGGTACATACAGTATATCTGTGTCTGTGGAAGATGTGCTTGTCGCTATTGACAGTGGCAAATCTGAAGGAGGCCCTCATGGCCGACACTGGGTTTTGGATCCTATAGATGGTACTAAAGGGTAAATATGTAGTTCTAACTTGAAAATTTTCTCCTCCAATTTTTATATATGATATAATGTCAATGCTTTGTACAAGTTAATCATAGATGTCATTTGATTAGGTTTGAATTAAAGCTTTAGACATTATTCTAAATCTTAAATCACTCCACTAGATGATACATCTTTATGGAACTATAATATGTTGCCATATGATGTTTGTTTCTTTGCAAACTTCTTTTCCCTTAGGTTGGTTAACTCTTTTTTATACTTTTGGCACTGTATTTGAACAATTTTATGTGTATATCCTTGTTTGCTAATATTAATTGCTATTAGTTTACCCAGACCTATTATATATTATAAAGCCTATACATATAGATGTAGTTGATGATTGCTCATTTAGGAGAACTATAATTATCAGTGGCACATCAACCTATGATTTGATATGGCAGGCATGACATCATGGTAACGATGCTCCTTTAAGACCTAAGTGACTAGGCTTTGAATGACAAAAACCACATTCTTGTTTGTAAGGATACGGCTGCTTATACTTATTATCTTATGCATTGGGTCATCCTTTTCTTTTATATGAATCTATGCCTTAATGTAATTCTATGGGCTGCTTTGAAATCTGCATGTATAATTGTCCTAATCAGCAGATGTGCTTTTTTAATTTGTTGCATCTAAGCTTTCATCACACTTGTAGATAATGATTTTTATATACAAATTACAATATAGTTTTTGAAGAGCTTATGTTATGACATTAGATAAATTACAATATAGTTTTTGAAGAGCATATGTATCTTTGTTGGTTATGATAAAGTTTTCTTAAGTCTGTTTGATGGACCTATCGTTACAGAAAAACAGTAGGGACATGGACCTTGATATCCATGGACATACCTAACTAGAGAATGAAGGGAGAGACATAGGATGCATGAACATACCAGAAATGATTGTAGCATACTTGCGATACAGTGCTAGAGAAGTCAATAGAAAGCCAATATATTATGTCCTTAACAAGGGGTGTAGATCATACAAATATTGTTTGATATTATATGTTTTCAATATGAGATAATCAACACTGCATTACCCACAGTCATGATGAGCTATTACATTTGATTGCTAGTATGCTAGTCACATGATGAAACTGCATACCGCACTAAAAGAAAAATAGGCATATGGGGCCAAGGATGTTATGCAGTCAAAGCCAGGACCATTTCTTTTCCTTCCTAAAACTAAATAAAGTTGGGCAATGATTGGAATTGTTGCTGAAGGATAGAGGAAATTGCAGCTTTTCTTTTCTGATAATGATGGTTGTACTAGTATTGTTTATACATCATCCCATGATTAACAGGATGAGCTTTTTTTAGTTAAGATTTATTGCCAAAAATATTCCATTTCCAGTCTCATGGTCTTTCATCCAAATTTAGGTTCCTACGGGGAGACCAATATGCTATTGCTTTAGCATTGCTTGATGAAGGAAGAGTAATGTTAGGTGTTTTGGCATGTCCAAATCTTCCTTTTACATCTATTGCTAATCTTGATGGACACTCTTCAGAAAGTCAAACTGGCTGCCTTTTCTCTGCTCAAACCGGTTGTGGTGCCTATATGCAGTTGCTAAATGAACCTTCGGCAGCAAAGGTTGTTTTTTCCTTGATGTTTTATTTCATCCAGGTTTACTTTCTGCCTGACTTTTTTCCCCACCCCATTCAGATATCTGTCTGCGCTACCGAAAATCCTGCTGATGCATCATTCTTCGAGTCGTATGAAGCAGCTCATTCCCTGCATGATTTGTCGAGTGCAATAGCAAAGGTACATAGAACATATTAATTTATGTGGTCAAATTAGGGTGTCGATAGGAAATTAAAACTTGTTGACACTCGTTCAAATAGAAACTCGGTGTCCAAGCACCACCAGTTAGAATAGACAGTCAGGCCAAATATGGTGCTTTGGCAAGAGGAGATGGTGCAATATACCTACGCTTCCCACATAAAGGATATCGCGAGAAGATATGGGACCATGCCGCCGGTTCTATTGTTGTCACAGGTAAGGGACAACCTTCAGGTTCATGAATTGTTCTACTTGGTGGATTCTTAGATACTACATCAGATTAATGTAAGGGTTTGTTAGACAAATCTTCTTCCAGAATGTGCATCGTGCTCTTTAGGTGTTACCTAAGCCGAAAGCTTAATTTCTTAAGATTGTTACAATTCCTTCATATATATTTTTGCAGAAGCTGGTGGTATCGCCACAGATGCTGCTGGAAACAATTTGGATTTCTCAAAGGGGAGGTACCTCGATCTCGATACCGGCATTATTGTCACAAACAAGAAGCTGATGCCGTCACTATTGAATGCAGTACAAGAGGCCATCAGAGAACAACCCCAATCTTCTGCTGCCTCCCATCTGTAGTCCTCTCTAACGGTACCCCACCCATCTTCTGTCAGATTTCTGCATCATCTCTTTTTATTACATTCTATCGTAACAAATTACCGTTGTTTGAATTACTCAAGAACTTAAAAAGCCAATGTTAGTGCCGATTCAGACTTTCCCATCTTGCACATCGATGTTCCTAACCGGGCCTTTGAACCATTTCCTGGCATCGATAACCCACCACAGCATTACAAGGGTCAGACAAATACCCAAAGCAACGGGGGCATAATTGAAGGTATCCCATTTGATAGGATACAGTGTTGGCAGCAGGAAGACTGAGCAAGTATAGCAGATCCACAGGAACGCAACCAAGCAAACAGGTCTTCTTGCTCTCCCCAGATAGAATGGACCGGGTTTGAACCTCTTCTCCGCCATCACCATTCTTGCAAATATCGGCACAGCGTACCCGCCGACCCATCCGACTGTGCAAATGGAAGTGATGGCAGTGAACACCACATTGACCTTAAGGATCGGAAGGCCGAGCAGGATGCAGATGGCTGCACACAGCCACACCGCATTGGCAGGAACCTTGTGCTTGGGGTGTATTTTCCGCCATATCGACGAGAATGGGATTCCTTTGTCCCTCGACAATGCATACACCTGTGAGTAGGGAGTAATAGTAGTAGGGGAATCAAAGAGGTAGGGTCATAAGAGATATCTAACAATTCGAGACAAATGATTATATATACATTGATGGCTTACCACTCTGGCAGCACTTGTGGTGATCGAAAGGCCGCCGAAGAAGAAGGAACCCCAGATGACAAACAGCAAGACAATGGCTCCGGCAGAGTTATTGTATCTCCCATGGAATGCATCATACAGAATCTGTGCCGGCACAAAGGCACCGGCCGTCTCATTGCCAGCATCATACAGGTAGTTAAAGTCCTGCAATTAGGAAAAACTCCCTCCACAGGGAGATGAACAAGTCAGCCTTGGCACCATAAGAGAGGGTATCAGAGTTGGAAAATGCTACCTGGATGCTGAAAGTGAGAGCTAAGATGTATGCCCATCCGAACACCGAGATGATCCCGATACTCGACAGAATAGCGATCGGACCATTCCTATCTGCGCCTTTCGTTTCCTCCGTTAGATGGGCAGCGGCATCGTATCCGTATAGCGAATACTGGCTTACAAGAATGGATAAGACGACTGCATACGCCTTGCCGGTAATACCCGTCGAATCTGGGGCTGTTTCAAAGTGAGTGAACACATAGGAAGCAGGCTTGGTGGTGAGAGACACCAGGGGAAGCATGATCACTATAACTGCACCCCCGATCACCTGCATGATTACCATCCATCCATATGATCAACACGTTTTATGCAGTTTCAGATGCTACAACATGGAATAAGATCTGCTAATAGACACGAAGAACTCAGTACACATCATCACATCTTAAGGTAAACACAAGCTAGACATCAACCTTTTATGCTTTGCATGCCACTCTGCAGCTCCTATAAGATGCCCAGAAAAGAAAAAAACAATGGAGTGGGTTCTGGATAAAACATATACCTGCCACCATATAGAGATTATATCGATTATGGCAATGACCTCCAATGCAAACGTGTTGAGGACTGCCCATATAATTGTAAGACAAATGTACATAGCAAGAAAGACTCCTCGAGGTGCAAAATATCCACCACCTTTGTTTGTGCCAGTGCATAATAGAATGATACTTTGCAGCACTTGTGACCCTGCATAAGCCTGGCACGACAAAATCATCTTCAGATTAATAGCAGTATTGGTAGATCGACTACTTGCGATCTTACGCAGAATTGATCACATTTTTAGATGATCAAACCATCGATTTGCATTTTGCTCGAGAGAGTATGATTGAAAAAGAGCCTACAGGTAGTAGTAGTGTTACAGTCACATAGATATGACAAAGAAAACATATCTAAAAAGGAAATGCAAGAAAGAAACCTGAGTGCCTATTCCAGCAATAAGTCCGATAGCCTCCAACCAAGCACAACACCATGATGCAAATGGACCCCATACAGGTCCAGCCAAATGAGCAGCCCAAAAGTACAGTGAACCAGTGGTCTGTCAAAAATTAGAATTAGCTTATTAAGGAGTGAATATTGCATATATAGTTCAGCAAATGTGCCATATTACACTGTATATTCCATATGATTATCCTACTATAAATCAGGAATGTTTCCAAACTGAGACACAATGGGCTGATGAGAAATATATCATCAGACTTTCCAGCTTCATTATCAACCTTCAGGCAAACAATACAGTATATTAAGATACAAGAAAGATATACTGCTGTGAGGTTTGGATGAGCATGATGGAGTCCATGCGATCCCATTTAGGACATCACATTTGGTTTAAATAAATGAAGTTATATAGTATCACAAGATGCAAAATTTGAGTGACAAATCGTGCATCATACATATGTCCTTTGTTATAATATTATTTTGGACAAGTCTGAACATGATTTCCCTACTTACTTACATCATACATTTTACATGCATGTGTTCCACAAAGGCCTATTAGCTATTGTTGTTATTTAGCTAATGTTTGTGGATTCGCTTTTAACAAGGCAGCCTAGTGATGAGTTTCCATCCATAATTGTCATAGAGGAAGTAGAAGATTTAAGCAGCTTTACCCACATGCAAAGTGGTTGTTTCTGCAACTCAAAACACATCAACCAAGAAGACAGGCTGCAATGAGGTTATAGATTCTAATTGGCAGAACAGCAACATGAATTGAAAGCTATGCTTTGTTAAACTAGCCCTTTGTTTACTACTCTTTAGCAGTAATCGACCAGCCACCACATTTGCAATGGAAATGAACCCCTTCAGTATTCAGACCCACCCCATAGCAAATAAATGCCTACATTCCTCACAAAAAGAAAGGGAATACAATCTAAATAAACCACTGGAATTAACTCATGGATTCACCGGGCATTCGATTTCCCTCGCTATATATTAGGTTGCAGCAAAAAGCCATGCATCCATGGTAAGCAGAGACTTAATACTTCAGATTAGATCAAAACAAGTGAAAGATGTGCAAACAAGTTGGTTCAGAGCAGGTAATTTAAGGGACTCATAGTACCTCTCTTCAGACTAGATCTTTAATGGTTGAACATGGAAAGAACACCATAGACAAGATCGAAGAAGAAACCCGCAAAGATCATGATCTGAGACCTCAGAACGAGCACTTACAGGGAAAGAGGAGCAGATCTCGGCCATGGCGACGCCGACGAACCAAGTGAAGAAGGAGACGACGACCCACCCCCAGACGAGACTGGCCGGCCCCGCGTACAGCAAGCTCGAGCCGTAGAGCGGTGTGATCCCCGTAAACAGCGTCATCGTCGAGAACGATATCGCCAGCGTCTTGAACAGAGTCTGTACGCCGCAACAGAAAAGGCTCCCTGAGACCCGCCATCTCTACAAGAGAGATGAGGAAGAAAGTGAGGACGGAGACTGACCATCTCTCTCCTGAGCTCCTGCTTGTAGCCGAGCTCGTTGAGACGCTTCTCCCCCGAATCCATCTCCACCATGTTTGCTTCCCTTCTCTTCGTTCTGCGCCTCTGTTCCGGACTCTGGGATGGAAGTTTTAAAGCCTCTGGCCGTGGATGACAAATGGAGGAAGAGGAGCAGCAGAGGATTGGATCAGAGCACAGAGCGTGGGAACAGGAAACCTCGCCCCTCTCTCTGCCTTGGTTGACTTCCAGAGCGATCAAACGCCTTTGTTTTGTGGCCTGCGGCTATGTAACATAAAACCAAACAGCTGTCGTCAGTCAGTTGACTTATTTGACATCGCTGCTGCTAAAAGTAGAGATATGAGAAGAGAAAAAAAAAAAATTCCAACTACTAAGATTGCGATCAGGAACATGAGAAACGATGGATTTAAAATTCCAACCATTGGGCGTGGGAGACGGCAGCTGTGAAACGTGTGCGCTGGAAACCAGCCACGTAATTCCAATAGGAAATGAGTTGGTTGACCGGGAAAGTCTCCTCGAAACCCGTTTATTCTTCATGGATCCGATAAGATCTTCTCCGCAACAGCACACGAATCTTGTCTGTTGTAATCCACGTTTCCGGTTTCAAGATCCTCGCGGCGGATCTCAAGATCCAACCGTCAGCTCACCCGCCTTGTAGCGACTGCGACGACAGGGCCCCACTGGCGGATCCTGCAATGGACCCGTTCTGCGGTCGGGGTTTCGCCGCCGCCGCCGCCGCCGCCGTTTTTTAGGACTGCCTGGCGGGACCCACCTGCAAGCCCGTGAGGCTACGCGACCATTACGGCACGGCGAACGTGATCGCAGTAATATACTGTTTTATAGAGCACAATCTTTCATACAGAACAAGTTCGAGGTCAGAAATGTCATTATAACGTGGGATACCGAAAGGTAGAGGGAACCGTGAATTATCGAGACACGAGGAAAGAAGAGACCACCATAGGATACGATGTCACACAGGCCTCCTGCTTCTTCTCTTGATAAGTTCTTCACTGAACTCCCACAGCGTTTGGCCTAAGATTTCATCTCTTGCTTTTGGAGAAGGCATTGCCTCATTGCAGTCCGCAAAATATTTCCCGGTAACATCTTTTACTTTCGGATGTAATGCCAGATAGCAAGTAGTTGCTGCTCCCTGCAAAAGACGGAATGCTTGCTCACTCAGAGATCAGCAATTGCAGAGAAAAAGCATTAAAACTTTCCAAGTAAGAATCATTGAAATCGATGACATACCTCGGGTATGCTCTTTAAAATTGGTTTTGCAAGGGCAGCAAGTGATTTCATCAAGGCTACAAAGAAAAAGGAAACCATTTATTCCAAGTTAATTAGAGACTCAACAAAGAAGACAAGCTATCATGTACATACTAGGGTTCATCTGTATATGACGACCGATGTTCGTAAATATTACTCCTGGGTGCAGAGAGTTTACTGTCACATTGGATCCCTCTTCCTGATGATGATAATTAAATGGAGCTCAATGTATCCATTCTTGATTAAATTCATGCAAGATACTTCAAATTGCAAATCTATATATTCCTAGTACTTCACAGCAATTGGATAATCGATGCACACCTGTAAATGCTTAGACAGCTCATTCGCATGAAGTATGTTAGCTAGTTTTGAGTGGGCATACGCGACGAAAGGTTTGTACCTGTGGCAAGAGCATCGTATCAAGTAAGCCAATTGAAATGATCAGCTGCTAATACAAGTTATCCAGTAGGAAGCTAACTTTGATTGGTCATTTATCTTATCAAGGTTGAAGCAAGATCCATCACTTCTTTGGTGAGCATTTGATGAAACATTGATTATTCTTCCCTGCACTCCCATTTTTTTGGCTGTGGCTTTCATCTTGTCGAGCAGGAGATCAGTGAGCAGAAAGTGTCCTGCGGCATTCAGAAAACATTAGGACACATCTTTGATATTTTAAAGAAGCAAAAATTATTTCTTACTGTTCCCTTACATCAAAAGTATATACCTTATTTGGCCGTTCTCAAGATAATATAACTTTGCTTTTTAACGAGCAATGACGATAATCATGCCTTGATGATGATCATCCAGAATAATATAAAGCTTACTGTTGAATTGAGTGCAACTGTCACTATTCCTGTATGATAACTAAGCTCATCTCTCATTTTGTGAATTACCACAATAAATGTTTTTAGTTATAAAGGAACGCATTTCAAATCTATTTGGTCGCTATCAACATGGACATAGCAAGTCCTGACTACATGTCTCTCTGTTGCTTCCCAAAGTCGTCTGTCATATAAACAACTCATCCTCCATCGTATCAAGATCCTTTCCACGATATCTTTTCTTTTGGACCATCAGGTAAATCCTCTCAGAAGAATCATGGGATGGCACTCACATGTATTTATCTCTTTTCCTATATATATCTATTACTTCACTCATGCCCCATTGTATCCGATACACCTTCTATAAGAAGTGTTATAGCAAGTTATATGAAGTGGTTGGAGAAATGCAATGTGGAATTAGGAAAATCAACTTGCTAGATTGAAACAAATACCTAGGTGATTTGTGGCAAACTGCAGCTCGATTCCATCTCTAGAAAGCTGGAAAGGGCAAGCCATGATTCCTGCATTATTGCTGATAGGAAGTTCTAACGATAAGAATGTTCTTTCGTGAGCTGATTAAATGGAATCAAATTTCATAAATTAAAAGTTAAAAAGAAAAGGTCAAGAGTTTCATGCTATATTACATGATAGCTGCACCAGCGAGATTATGCTTACATAAGTATGTTCAAATGCTTGTGCGATGAATTGAAAGATCGAGCAAACGAGACAACAGAGTCGAGGGAGCTGAGATCCATCTCCATAACATGAAGCTCCGCACTCGGATTTTGTTCAAGGAGGCTCTGTTTCACCTTCAACCCACTATCCAGAGTTCGTGATGGTATAATGACTTTGGCACCTCTAAGCGCAAGTACTCTTGTTGTCTCTTTTCCGATGCCATTTGTTGCTCCTGCGGTACATAAAATAGAAGGCAGTTATTTTTATAGCATTAATCAAATCTAAAATCTGCTTTGCTAATATTCTGGTTGTTTTCAGAGGCAATTCATTAGTCACAAGTTATGGTTGCACGGTCAAGCATTCAAACACTAGGGTGAGAATTCTCATGCTCTTGGGAGCAATTCATCAGTCACTTTGTCCGCATGGTCTACGGTTTCCACCAAGGCACGTTGGACAAAAGTACATGAAATAACAGTTCTAGCTTCAAATCAAACCTTCCTTGAGTTTAGCAATGATGACAAAGGAAGTGTAACATTCTAAAGAAGAAGGAAAAGGCAGCAGGCGAACGATGATTTGGCTACAAAGTCACCAACTTTACTTATTCTAAGCACTTTGGGTTCACTTGCAGTTCATTTTCGTGCAGCATGCTTGTAATAAGTTTGGAACCGTCTTCATTTTCAAGGGAGGGATAAATTCACAGGACACAACTGATATAGCCGCCATGGCAATCCCTATCGAGAGGAGGAGAAGGAGCTCAAGAACCTGTGACGATCGCGGTGAGTTGACTTGCATCAATTCCTTGTGTGACCTGCTCGGCGGTCGAAGATGAGCCAAAGCCAGAAGGACCTGCTCGCCAAAGCCATCCCAGAAGACCCATCTCCGGCTCTCTCTTCTTCTTTGGCAACTACAGAATCGGTATAATGCGAAGCACATAGCGTGGTAGGAAAGCAAGCTAACTACTGCCTGCGACCAGAGAGAGGTGGGCTGTTGTTAGCCACGGAAGCGGCAGCGTTCGGATGCGTGGATTTATGGATCAGAGCTAAGGCAGCTTGCGGTTCCAATAGCCCCGGCTTCGAATGATGTGGAATTGGGGGGCCTCGAGTCAATCTTCAATAGCAATCCAGCGGAATGGCAGCATACCAAAGTGATTGTGAGAGAACAAGTTCAGAGGCATTTGCACGAACACCGTACGAGCTCGACTCATTTGCTCGTGCTCGGACTTCATCATCACATCGTTAAACAAAAAGTGAGCCATTTATTTCATGACAAAGATGATATAAATGGTTAGCAATGGGACCCTTCACCCTGTATTCTTCTTCAACTCGTTTGATGAATTGTTTCCTTATTACTTGTGTGCAAAACAAATATGCAACAGAATTGAACATGACATTTTGCTGGCAAAATGCATTGTATGAATTAGTGCCATAGGAGAGGCCCTCTAAGATATAACTTTGAAATGCTGTAGCTGTGTCACAAACTCTATCTTAACATTCTTAATCATTCAAAAAAACCAATAATAACCCTGAATAATCATCATTTCTTACATATATATATCAGTATATGTTTGTGCACATCCATCCTATCAAAAGCTTCCCAATTCAATTATGAACTGAACAAAGTGTTAATAGAAAGAGACTAAAAGAACAATAGCTTAAAGAAGGACATTTATCTACAGTAAATTAAAAAAACAAAAAACTGTGGCAGATAAATCACTGAGACCATTAGTAAATAATAAAAATCATGACAAGTAATGACACCTTAAAATTGTTTTCCATATTCTGTTTCATAATCACAATCATCGATCACAGAACACAGATTATCATCCAAATAATAATTGTGTTTTTTTTTCAGAATCACTATTCAAAATTTTGAAAGCCCACCAAACAGGCCCTTCATGCGTTAATTTTCTTATCCATTGTTACCTATGGTGCTACCTTCAGCAAAATTAACAAAATTCAGAAAATACAGAACTATGTCGGAAAAAAAGGCGGTCTTGCTTATGCTCAAAATACATATGCTACTAAAGAAAGAAAGCTTCCACTGACAACTCTGGCTGATGCAAACTAGTATGTTTGAGAAGTGCATATTTAAGGTGAAAGCTCCATCCTTGGTAATAAATGGCAATCCTGATGCAGATGAAACTGGAACATGAATTGTGGCAGCATGATGGTTTTCAATGTTGAAGCCACACACTATACAGCACAATAGCTGATTCTTGATCCTCATATTTCACGAATAGGCAAAAGAGACAAGAAATTTTTAATGAGATTATTGGATGCATCCTGTATCTTGGGTTCTTCAGTTTACTGAGACATAGATCTTGTCATTTGATCTGAAGCGCCACACTGATGCTTCAATAAAACAGTATCCTTTTTTTTAATATTAACAACAATAGAGTACTTGCATGGGCTCTTTAACTTGATCATTTGAGTATCATTAATCCTTTAAATATGTTAACTCAGCATGTTGTGCAACCACCATGGTGTTCTGGCATTCTAGCTACCATTGAAATTTATAGAACTAGTTATGGCAGCCTTATTCCGCTGCCCATCTACAGGGCATCAGGATTTTCTCTACTCTTGGAACTGGGACCTGCTTCTTAATTTCCTTGTGATATTTCTTCCAAAGGTTTCGGACTCCTCCGGCTTCTCAGAATAGCCTCCGACTCAATCATCAGCCTCACATACCCTTCCCTCACTTCCAGAAGTGGGTGCCTCTCGATAGCAGTTTCTGAGCCAGCACAATATGCTTCTTTAAGGACAACAAAACAAGTCTTGCTCTTCAGCAAGAGGTAAAAAATATGGGGATGGCGTTCAAACACCTTATGAAATTTTTGCGGCAAACCTAAATGCTTCTTGAGGCAAAGCAGCCTCCGCCTCTCAGCAGAGTTGTCTACAAAGAGAGAGAGCAACTCGTGAAGAACCCCAGCCACCCGCTTCTCTGAAATATCACTATTCGGATCCAAGCTTGAAAAAGTTTCATATGGGGAGACATACTCGACCTTCTGGAATTCTTCTAACCACTGATCAATCTTCCGCTTTAAGTGAAAACCTTTAGAAGGGAAAAGAGGAAACTCAATGACTGATGGTGGTGAGTGAAGGATCCCATTTGACTTCATTGCATTCCTTTGTAGCACAGAAAACACCTGCTCATTTGAACCAATAGATGCACTCAATCCCTGCTCTCCATCTCCCATCTCCACGATCTGAAAGTATCCTTTTGAAATCTCTTCTGAATTTTTAAGATAATCTTCGGGCAATCCGAGATACCATAACATACCTTGTACAATCCACAAAGGCAGACTCCTCTCCCTCGACATAAGGATCAATCTCCTCAATCTGTCGACAATCTCTGACCGATGGGCCGCATAGACTTTACACTCTCTGTGATGAAGATCGGCAGCTTCTTGAGTGAGCTTGAACCATGGGAGGTTGTACTTTGGACCGGTGAACTCCTCGAAAACAGCTGGGTACCTCCTGAGGAATCCTGCAACCCGGCCAGAGACTTCCAGAATGCGGTTCTGTTTGGAGACGGCGGAGATGGGGATACAGCCAGTAGGCTCTTTGGAAATAATGTTCTTGAGGGAGATAAGCGGTCTGAGCTCCTTGGATTTGAGAAGGATGTCAACAGAATCATAGAAAGGATCCTTCATCCATTTCATTTTCACATCCACATAGTTGGACTTTTGTGTGTGTGAGAAAGCCAAATTTTTGGGATAACATAACACCAGTTTTCTAAACCTTCTATTGACAAGCAGCAGAAGCATCTTTGTCCTACAGGAGTTCAGTATTTGGGTTTACAGATCAAGCAAACCTCTTAGTATTCGTGATAAACCAAGTCTTCCGCAGGGGAGGAAATTACATGAGTTTCTGATGAGAAGCTACCTGATCGTCGTCTCCAATGAGAAAGGTTAGATTTTGATAGGTTTTTCTACGATTTTAAGTTCAGAGCAATCTAATCCATCAACCAGCAAGCAGAGAAAGCAAAGGTTTTTCCGAAGAATAAGATAAAGATTGGAGTTTGAGACTTGATACCATTAGGGTTTAGGGTTTATAGGAATTTCCATAATCAAAAGCAAACATAAGGAAATGGAGACCACAGTCTTACCTCTCACTCTCTACCGCTCGGTCCCTCTCCTATCGAAACGCAGGAACCTCGTCGAATCCCTCCTCAAAACTTCTCTTCGCTCTTCCTATTCTCCTAGAAGACAGTCGGAAGCCGGAATAAGCAATGGCCAGGACCCGGTGGCAGGGACCGAGGGACACGCTAGAGGGCGACCAAGGAACCAAGATTTGGTGGCAGCTATGACGTGAGCCAGCGGAAAAGAGAAAGATGACAACAGCCAGAAAGGGAGAGAGGAAGACGTGAACCAGCGGGGGAGAGAGGGCGGGCGTTGATGTGCTGCGTGAGGCGGCGAGAAGGCGGGCGGCGTACGGAGAAGAGAGATGGCGAGAAAGTGAGAGGGGCGGAAGCACGAGAGGGGTAAAGAGAGGCGGAGACGGGAGAGTAACAAAGGACGGCGGCGTCTACGGAGAGCGGTCGGGTTGGTTTCTGAGATGGAGGGCAGATTTGTTACCTTATTAAAAAAATAGTTTATTTTTATTGCTTACAGAAAACGTGTAAATTATATTTAATTTAGGATGAATTTTTTGAAAAAACTTTTCTTACTTTAAACATTTTGTCCGATGCATTGGGTTGGGCAGAGGTGGGATAGAATGGTCATTTTAGAAAAATATATTATTTTAGATTTTTTTTCAAAGTAAGAGCATTTTATGATAACTTTAAAAAAGCAAGAACTTTTTTTTGGAATTATGCTCTTAAATTTACTCTAATTAATAAATTAAATTATTTTTTTTAAAAAAAATATTCCTTTTAAAAAATCTTATATCTTATGATAAATCTCTTCAAAATCAAGTCAATGCAAGCAGTAAATTGCTAATATTTTTATGAAATAATAAATCGAAGTTTTAATAACAAAAAAAAACCAAATCAGATTACATTGGATTGTTTGGTTGCGTATAGTAAAAATAAATGAGATTAAAAGAAACGTTTAGCAAAATTATTGGTAGAACACAGCATGTGTTATGAAAACAAGTTGGGTTGAGTTCCTATGAATCCAAATCGAGACGGGTCGGGTCAGGTTTAGAATTGATTTGTTTCATTGTAACCCATTCCCAAATTGAAATCTACTCAAATAATCGGGTCGGATTAAGACAAATTTTGACCCGAAATCCAATTCTAGTTATGGCTTTTTGGCTGCCTCTTCAAATACATAAAAGAATAGAAAAGATGAGGTTATTATCTAAATTTTAAAATTTTGAAGAATACATTAAATTATTCAAAGATGTCTTTTGTGATCGTTTAATCAATCATCCTATCCTTTAAATATTTAAATCCTACACATATTTTACTAATCTTAGAATCTGCCCGATAAACCTAAAATAACTACCACTAATTATAGTTATCAATGAGTTTAAAAATAGATTAAGATATTAAAGTAATTAAACTACCCTTATCACTTCCACCATCTATTTGATTGTTTACTTCCTATTTTAAAAGAGACCAAATACAGAACATTACTTATGTATAAATATGTAATGTTATCATCAACTAATGATATTAACGATATATTTATATATATGCTTTTCATCATTAATGTTTCATTTTTTAAAATTATTTTTCCCATTTTTCTGCAGTTTTTTAGACTTACAAATATGATTTAATTGTCAAACTTTTTTGCTTGGCAATAGATGGCAAGTTATTCTAAAAAAAAGAAAAAGAAAAAAATACTGAGAGTTCATGGCATGATCTGAGATGCCAAGCAATCTGACTGTGATGCATAATAATTTTTGCTTGGCAATAGATGGCAAGTTAATCCAAAAAAAAAAAAAAAGAAAAATACTGAGAGTTCATGGCATGATCTGAGATGCCAAGCAATCTGACTGTGATGTATAATAATTTTTGCTTGGCAACAGATGGCAAGTTATTCCAAAAAAAAAAGAAGAAAAAATACTAAGAGTTCATGGCATGATCTGAGATGCCAAGCAATCTGAGTGTGATGCATAATAATTTTTGCTTGGCAATAGATGGCAAGTTATTCCAAAGAAAAAAGAAAAAAGAAAAAAAAATACTGAGAGTTCATAGCATGATTTGAGATGCCAAGCAATCTGAGTGTGATGCATAATAAATTGAAGGCCAAAATATATTAATGAAGCACATGCATTGTTGTCTTGGCCATCAAGTTTAATGGGCAACAAAACAAATTAACATTCCCCAGCTTTCCCTGCCACCAGGCTAAGGCTGCAAGTCTTGGACACACCCACATGCCACTGCCCTGCAACAAGTGCATCTTTCCCTGTCTCCTCCTCCCTCTCACAAACTGGTGTCTTCTTCATGTTTGCTGGATCTTGAAGCCATCTTAAATAGCAGTCAATTTCTGACAAAGGTAACTTGGGATCCCCTCCCAGTACAAATGCTGTTCTAACAATCATTGTACTCCATGGAAATTTGGTGTCTGGGGCAAGATGAACTGAGTATTGATTGTGTGATTGATTGTAACCATGGGGGATTTTGTAAGGATTCATGGGTAGCATAAGTTCAGGTGTTGGTGGTGGTGGTGGTGTTGTTTCTGGGGTGATAAACTTCAGGTGTTGTAGGACCAAATCAAGAATTTTCCACATTGTTTGATCTATGCAAAGTGAGTGTTCTCATGGTTTTCCTCTTTTTTAAGTTGGAAAGATAGGAGGAAGCCTGAGTTTTTGACCAGATCAAGGAAGAGAAGATGCCCCAAGGTAGGGATAGTGACCACCATCATGTTCTAAATTCCAACACACACTGGTTGCATGTAGGGTGTTGTCAAAGAAGAACTTTACAGCTGCTAAAGATGAACACAATATGAACCTTCTCCCTCTTCTGCTGTGGCCAAACAAGAGACCATGAGAGCTTTAATACCAAAGACATGATAATAATGTAAGGAAGTTCTTGCCCACCTTTTTGTCAAAGTATTTGCTTTGATCCTCTATGTTATGACCAGAAATTGGGATCTTACAGCCAAGTTCAGATGCTGTGTTCTGGCTCCACAAGAAAGGTGAAAACAAAGGCAATGATGCCAAAGCATAAAACTAGACTGTCCAGCTATTTGCTTTTTGGCTCATCCACCTGCACAATCAACCTCAGAGAGAGTGATCACTGATAAGACCACCTGCAATTGCTAATTTGAATTTGGCTAATATGGTTTTCATAAGGACTCAGGAACAATTATGAGCACCATCCTTGTACTGCATGACATGTTAGCTTGGCTGTATTATTCCAATCTCATTAGCTGGAATGAGCAAATGTAGGAGATAGATTATGCAAGTTGAACTTCAAGTGGCAGACAGCATGATTGAAGAAGACAGCAAATAAATAAAATAATATACTTCCAAATGACGGAACAAAGAAGGAAATGAAGCAACAGAGACAGATACCAGCTCTCATGGCTGGAACTTTGAACACAAGCAAAAATCATATGACAGACAGCATTGTATACAAGGATTTAATTTACAGGACAGCAGCAAGAAAGGTCCTCATTGTACCTATTTCCACAAAACCAATTCCACTCGCAAAAGAACAGCATCCATCCACTTAGACCATAGAGAAAACAATTTAACTCGACACGAAATCCATGAACGTAAGGTGCTAGAACTCTCTATGTAATCGACAGCAAGCGCTATGTCTTCTTTCGGTTTTTGCGATTGGGCAACGGCAAGCACCTCAAATTGAATCACTAGAGCTCTTGGTCTTGTATCTGTAGAGGAGCTTCTTCTTTTTGGAGGTGGTGTTGTCCACTGTGAGAACCACCTTGCCAGCCTCTCCAATTTTGAAGCTGTCCTTCACCACAGGCTCATCGGTCACGACCATCTTCCTCGACTTCTGCACAATCACTGTGTACCCGTCTTCGGCGCTAGGCACAAACTCAGCACCATAATTCACGTCCCAACCCAGAACACGAAGCTCCCAAACAAGACTGCTTGACTGTAAAGTAGCAGTTCAATCAAGACCACAACACAACCTAAATGTTTTAAGTGGTTTGGAAGTGGAAAAGAAGAACTTCCCAACCTCAGTAACTGGAATCTGGATCGCTTGCTTTGTCGAGGGCTTAATGGTTGTCTCTATAACAGCATCAGCGGTGCTGAAATCTGTGTCATTCTCTTTGCTCAGGCCTCCAAATTGAACAGGGACTTGCTCAGGAGCTATGTATCTAAAAGATTCAATAGCACAAGACATTCAAGATTAGCTGCCGTGTTATTTACTACAATAAAGGAATTATTGACAGATCTCTACTAACTTGAAGAGGGTCTCAGCTGATTTAGATGGCCCTGCAAAGACGAACTTGCTTTTGGTCCTCTGTGTAAAGAATGGGCTAATCATCCTGTTGAAAGCCAGGTACCACCAGGGGACATTGATGAACACCTAACAAAAGGCAGCAGCTCACTGTTACGCTTTGGATTGTATTATGTAGGTTCATTAGCCATAACCATCAAGAATTTTTCGTGAATTCATCATAACTGTTCTCAAGGAACCCATCAAAATCCAACGATTGATAGCAACATCATTGGAATCAGAATCTTTTCCTTGGATTCAACTTAGATTAACAGTCTAAACTCTAAAGATCTAACTCACGTTGGTAACTTCAAAAGTAATGGAGGATGGAGAGTTCAAGTTACCTGCTTGGCTGCAAACTCGGGATAGTTATCCTGAAGCAGGTCGAGAGCCTGGCGGAGCTCCTTCTTTGCCAGGCCAATGGAATTTTTGAGATCAGTGACCTGCACCATTGTTGAAACCCCTTCCGGCTTGAAGTCAAGCAAGTTTCTTATCCCCTTCTCCAGGTACTGAATCCTCCACCTCAAGAACCGCTTCCTCTTATCCTCATCGGCGAAGGCTGCTGCGTAAAGCTCCTTGTTTTGGAACTCCCCGTAGACGTTGTAGCACACGGGGTGTCCCTCCTTGTCGACGCCATGCATGAAGACAACCTTCTCCATCTCCAGGACGCCGAGGTCCTCCTCGAGGAGTGCCTCGATGCCGAACTCCTTCCTCCAGAGCACGGCGTTCTTGAGCATGGCCATGGCTTCCTTCACCTTGAAGTCCCGGGCGCGGAGGAACTTGAGGAGAACGGTGTCGCTCCGCTCGTCGCCGAGGAGCGGGACGCCCCAGATGAAGACTTCCTCCTGCGCCGGCGGAGTCGGCTCGGCAGGAGGAGCAGGTGACTTTTCCTCTTCCTTCTCCGCCTTCGGCTCTTCGGCCGCCGGTGCCTCGGTCTCTGCGGGTGGTGGAGCGGCGACGGGGACGACGGTTTCCTCTATGGCTTCAACGGTCTTGGCGCCGTCATCATCCACCACGACGGCCTTCTCCGCCGTAGGAGACGCCGGCGCCGGCTTCTCCGCCTCTTCCTCCTTGGCAGGTGGGGCCGACTCCGCCGCCATGGCCTTCTGGGGCTCTTCTATCGGGGTAGCAGCGGGTTCCTCTTCAGCCTTGGCCTCCTTCGCCACGGCCTTCTGGGGCTCTTCCACCGGGGTGGCAGCGGGCTCCGCTTCAGCCTTGGCCTCCTCCGCCACGGCCTTCTGGGGCTCTTCCACCGGGGTGGCAGCGGGTTCCGCTTCAGCCTTGGCCTTCTCCGCCACGGCCTTCTGGGGCTCTTCCACCGGGATAGCAGCAGGTTCCTCTTCAACTTTTGCCTCCTCCGCCTTGAAAGGAGGCTCCTCAGCAGATGTGGGTGCAGCGGCAGCGGGGGCCGGCGGCGGCTGCGGAGGAGGAGGAGGGGAGAACTCATTATTGGCGAGAGCAACCTGGACGAGCTGCTTGAGCTCCTCGAGGGCCTTCTTCTCGGGGTCACCGAGGTCGGAAGCGAGGTTGCTCTCCTCCTTAAAGGAGACAGCTTGGAGGATGGTGGCGGCCTTAGCAGCCGCCTCCGCCTCCTGCGCCGCGGCCTTCTTCTCCTCTGCCTCGGCCGCCGCCTCAGCGGCCAGCGCGACTTCCAAAGCCGGATTCTTGGTCGGCTTCTGCACCTCCGGGGCAGGCTCAGGCGCAGGCGGCGGCGGCAGCTCATCAACAACCTCCTTCTCCGCAGCCGCCACCTCCGCGACGACAACCTCCCCAGCGGGAGCCGCCTCTGGTGCCTCAGTCTTGGTCTCCTCGGCCATCCCTTGGGCTTCCAAACAAACAGAAGCAAAGAGGAACCAAAAAGCTCGAGTCTTGAAGCTGAGCTGATGGCTGCGTTGGTAGTAGGTAAGAGGGAAACGGGCTGGCGGGGTTTTATATACACGCACAAAGAAGAGAACAGGCTGTCAGAGTCCGTTGGACAGCTTTGAGAACTGTTTCGGTGGCTTTTTTTTTTTTTGGAGAAGAAGGACGACGACTTCTTTACGATTCGTGAAGCATTTTTAAATCACGAACAAGTTGTAGCCGTTGCAATGATTTCCAGGGAATCTAATGACACCACCCCCTTCCTGCGATCTGCACAATAAGCCTAACGTTGCTTGATGATTTGGTTTTGCATCATCAATCACTCCGCCCCAGAGAACAAGATGGTGGATGATTCCTAATATCGATCATATATTAGTAATTAATAGCTGGAACAGTGATTTGGCCAGAAGAATGTTGGATAGAATTATCATACAAATATGTAGAGAGTTGACAACAACAAAAACACCCATTATATTTAAATGGGCTTCAGCATCTCATCGATGGAGATGGCGACAAAGAAGCCTATCGAGGATCCAATGCATCCCAAGAGAAGGCCGGATGAGGCGGACGAGATTGTGCTCATTTTGAGGGAAGCACGTCGCTTTCTCTTTTACTTTGCTCTGCTTTCATTCCCTCTTATCTCCTGCCTCTCTCTTCATCTCTCACCTCCATCACGTCTCCGGTTATGTCCTACATGTTCCTCGCCGAGTATCTTCTTCCCCACCACACTTATCTGGACAAAGAAGAAGAAAAGAAGTCCCAGTGAACGACTACAGAATCTTTGCTGCTGCTGCTGCTTGTTTACTGATGGATAAGGATAAATGCTAAGACATAATTCATCACATCAATGGCCGGGTTTCATGCCTCGTGTTGCGCTACAAGAAATAATATATCCACTCACGCATGGTTGTAAAGTCTTAAGAGCAATGATCGGAAGGCAAGCTTGATAGTATTTGGTGTGTAATAATGATGCAGTTGGAAAGAGTAGTAGCAGTAGTAGATAGCAGCTGGTCCAGCTAACCAAAGTTGGGGGCGATGGAACTCCAACACAAAAGATCTGTGGCTCTCCACAGAAACTAATAATTTAGAGGCTGCATTAAGAACACGAATAGATAGATAACTGGGTCAGTCAACAAGTGTGGTGGGGGACTGGCCAACTCTGTTGCCTTCTCTGCCCATTCTATCAGCTCTTGTGCACAGAGAGCCGTTGAGGATTCTGCAGCGCATGGCTGTGGTTGAGACACCATGGCTCCTGGACTTCTACTGTCAAGTTACCAATTTGCAGTGGGGTCTTCTTCCCGAGAGATCTTTGGTATCATCGACAAAGTAAGAGAACTTAAAGGGGAAGAATAGATTGGAAATCTAGAAACTGGCTTAAGGTATGGAAATCTGGATAGGTGGCCACGTGGAGTTCTAATGGCAGTGGTTGTCATGGGGTGAGGGGAAGGCATCAGCTGCAGACGCGGATATGGGTCAAAGATGGCCGAGCGCCTGTGCCCTGCGGTGGTCTCCGGCGAGTGGTGAAGGAGGGAGGAGGAGGAGGACCTGGCTGCCGATAGTGGCACTGATCTGCTGCTCCCCGGTGCTCATCCCCTTGGCCTGCGTCTCCTTCCCCCTGCTCTGCATCGTCGAGCTCTGTCTCCAGGCCCGGAGGCGGCGGCGGCCGCAGAACCCACCGGGCTGGGAGAGCGGCGGCGCCTCAGTGATCCTGGGGCTGTGCCAGGAACAGGAGGCGCCGGCGATGGAGCCGCGACTGCTGTGCCGCTACTTGGAGGACCAGCTGCGGCTCGTCGGAGGAGAACTGCTGGTCTTGGACTGCGACGGCGGCGGGGGCGGACATTAAGCGTGTGTAGGAAAAAAAAGATCGCATTTTTCGCTTACTATCGGAGCTGAATTGGGCTTTAATTAGTGTTTGTCGGAGACTCGAAGTGTGTAAACCGATTCAATCTTCGTTTGTTTGTTTTGGATCGATGACATCGAAAAAGAAAGGTAGAAAGCAGTGAGAAATGGATGGATTTGTTCTTGAAATCATCCTTTCTTCCACTGCGTTCGATCTGGTTTGCTCGGCACAGGTGCGAGCAAATCCAATTCTAGTAATTCTATGTACGAGTGTACCAAAGCGGAGAGAGATCACAGAACGCAGTACAAAGTCCCCCACAGCAAGTTCCATCAAAATCCCACCTTGTCAACTTGCTGCAAACGGTAGCTGCTGGAACTCCAAGAAAGCAAGTGAAGAATCAATTATGCAGAGGTTTATTGAAAGTTTCTCCTGATGGATCTCTCGTTGCCACTCACTGTCATCCATGCTGAATGCACTTGCTTGGTAAGAAGGCATTACTGTATTTACACTACATTTACATGGAGTTACAGTCAGGAGGAATCATACTGAGATCACCTTTCAGAGAACCAAAAGTGATCTTGTGAAAACCAGAAAGATCTTCCTCATGTTGTGCCACAAAGCTTCACTCCCTCTCTCAGATTCCTCCAACTTTATCACCAACCTTCAGGTGCACATGAGCTGGAAATCATGGTGCCTGTGTGCTTTCCAGGAACCTATTGCTCGTTCTCTTCACATCTGCCAAAGAATCTACTTGGTGTACGAAGCATGTCAAAAGATTTCCTCAATGTATTCTGACGTGGATGCTTGTAGATCTGGACTTCACTTGGTATTTGGAGTACAACCAACATAAGGTGCTCATTCTGCTTGGTTCTAACAAAATGCACAGTGTTCATGCACACTCCTTTTGTCAGCTTCAGAAAACCACTGCCTCATGTGAGATTCATGTATCTCTTTGTCATCTTCTTGCCTTCTGTACCAACTTCAGCAACTGCAGAGCGTTTCCTCCTTGACTTACATCATTTGCAGAGAAATCACTGGCATCTGTAAGCGACTGAGTTTGATGCCTCTTGACGAACAGTGGTTCTTATCAGAGCTCTTGCCTCTTCTCTGTTCAGTGTTCTTTGATCCTTTTCTTAGTATATATTTCTTAATTAAAAGATAATATTTTAGTATATATTACTTGTAAAAGATAATATTTTCTTAATCAAATCATCAGATCATATATATATATATATATATTTTCTCTTATCTTCTAATCTTCTATCAATATATCAATTTGATATCTGTAAATGTTTCTCCTAGAATATGCCATAAACTTAAAATGTTAGAAATTGAATATGTTAGCCAAACTAGATAAAACCAAGTACAGTTTAGATCTCCCCCATTTATTAGATAGACTTTTAGGACACATTGGTGTGTTAAGAAGACAAGCTGTACCACCACCATTGGGAAATCAATGCAGCAGCAGGAACATGGAATGTGCTATATTTAAGAGCAAGCCGTTCAATATGATGCTATATTTTCCTATTGAATCAATGGATGCTGCAGGAGAAGACTAAGAAAAGAGGGTGTTGTTATATTGGAGCAATTTGTTTTCTTTATTTCCTAACTCCTCCTCAACTTATAATGATTTGATCTCATCCACTACTACTACTAATAATAATAAGTTGTGAATGGTTTGACTGTCGATAGCGATTGACCTCATCCAAATAGGCCATCTGCTGCCCTGCCAGAACACTTTAACCTCCAAATCTATCACAATAAGACAAAATTTAATCTGCAAGGCCTTGAGAAAAGAAATAAAAAAAGAGAACTTTTTATTTCCATTTTTTTTTAAAAATATTAATTTAGAAATACTTTAAAACTTGTTCAGAAAAAAGATGATTTCCAATGTTAAAAAATATGGATACTATTATTTAAAAGTTGTTAATTCATAAAGAATGAAGGTTAAAGGGAATAGAGAATCTCAACCATGAGAAGGGGAAATGGAAACCCCCCTATAAAGGTCATGCAGAAAAGATAAACCATGTTCTTGCCACCAATTGGAGCAGGGATGACCTCTTGTCTATTCTTGACTTGACTCCCTCTCTCCGTCCCTTCCCCTCTCCTTCCCAAGACCCCAATCGCGGACCTCCGCACTCATCCCTTTATCCACATCCCGGAGGTTTCAAGAATCTCTCTCCTTCAGCTCCCTCCCATTCTGCAAATTTCTGTGAAGAGCCCCGAACGCCATCCGGTTCTTCCTTCCTCCGAAGACCCCTCGCATCGATTTCCTCAGGAATGCCTCACAATATCGAGAATTCATCAGGAAGAATAGGAAAGACGGAATCTTTCTGACGCCGCCCTGCCTAAAGATCCCAATTTGTGTTCTGTTTCGCTTTCGGAGCCCAAGATTCAATCTTTCCATCCATGAGTCAGCCCTCATCCAACCCTCCTCCCCAGCGCCCCCCCAGGCCCTCCGCGGTCCTCCCGTACAAGACCCCGAACCTGCGGGAGCATTACCGCATCGGGAAGAAGCTTGGGCAGGGCCAGTTCGGCACCACGTACCTCTGCGTCGACAAAAACGATGGCAAGGAGTACGCATGCAAGTCCATCCCCAAGCGCAAGCTTCTCTGCCGCGAGGACTACGAGGACGTATGGCGCGAGATCCAGATCATGCACCACCTGTCGGAGCACCCCAACGTTGTTAGGATCAAGGGAACCTACGAGGACACGCTCTTTGTGCACCTGGTGATGGAGCTCTGCGCGGGCGGGGAGCTCTTCGACAGGATCATCCAGAAGGGGCACTACAGCGAGAGGAAGGCGGCGCAGTTAATCAAGACCATCGTGGGAGTCGTCGAAGCGTGCCATTCTCTCGGGGTGATGCATCGGGACCTCAAGCCGGAGAATTTCTTGTTCGCCAGCGCCGATGAGGATGCGGCACTTAAAGCCACGGATTTTGGGCTCTCCGTGTTCTATAAGCCAGGTTTCGTCTCGTTCTCATCCAAGACCTATTCCTATCATCTCGAATCTTTTGCCAATCTTGTTTATGATGGACATTTGTTCTGTTTTTTTGTTTTTTTTTTTTGTTAACTTTGTGGAACTCTTTTGGTCATATTATCATATCATTCATTTGGTTGTCTTAGTCTGTTTCTTGTGCATTAGGCTCGTCTACATTTGTTCGTTAATTCCTGAAGAGCATTTGCTGTGCTACGCCATAAATGATAACTGATAAAATGAAATGTTCAGGTGATTGTATGTTTATGTCTGCTGTGGTATCAAGTCTTTAGTGCATTTTTAATGGCAGCTCTCGAGTGGTCATCATCCTGATGATTAATTTGCATCATATACTTCAATTTTGCTTTCCTGCTTTCCTGGTCAGTACTTCAAGAATTATCATTAGCCAAATTCATGTACTTTGACTTTCTTTTTTTTTTTAATCTTCTTATTCATCACATCCTCTGCATCATACATGGGGAGAGAATAATCTTTGGTAGTATGATATGGATCAGTTAATTATACATCACGAAATTGAAATGAGAACCAAAAGAAATAAAACAAAAGGAAAAGATTACATACTTGAGCCTCTATGGTTGGAACAGCCACTCTATGATATAAATGAGTCACTGAAAGCTCTATATGCTAGTTGGATGAGAAAGTTTTAAGATCTTTTCAGCTTAAGCTTGGATACAATGAATAAATAATCTTCTGCTGGACGAGATAGCTTGAGAGGAGGTGAAGAGGATTGACAAGCAGGGAAAGATGATATTTTTTGGACATGGAAGGAAGTTTGTCTATTGTATCATTTCCTTCTTTTTTTTTTAGTGTGTGTGTGTGTGGCAAATATAGGAGCAATTATTGAATGGTACGATAAATAACTTTTTGCGCTTCTATGAGAGGTTTAGAATTGCTGCGCAGATTCATACATCCATTGTGCTGATATCATGATTTTTGCTTCCTGATCATTTCAGTTGCCTGTGTGGTTCATTAGAGGTCTGTTATTCACTTGATTTTGATGGTTTCTGTTGCAAATAGGTTAGAGGAATAAATCCCATAAGATACGTATTGTTTTGTTTGCAGGAAAGTTTCAGCAAGAACATTCCTTAAATGTCTAGAAAGGAATATTTCCATTCATTTTGGAAGTATTTTTGTTTTTAACAAAAATGCTTAAGAAAATCTAATGTAAAGTTATTTGGTTGTTTCATTTTCTAAGGATTTTGAGTTGATTGCTTTTTTTTGTGTCCAATAATTCCATAAGAAATGAAATGCTAAGAACAGAGCAAGTGGAGTTTTTTCAAAGTCTTGCCATCTGCATGGACCGACATTAATGTTTCCTTACCTTCACTAGATGGTTAAGGAAATTTTGGAAGGCTTCCTATTTTCCATGAATGCCTGAAGGAGCTCACTTTTATCATAAACTATCTTGTTTTTGTTAATACTCGAAAGATGTCCTTATCTAATTAAGCATAAATTATTTAGATTTTTTCATGCAAGTTTGTGCTAAGAAAGTTGATGTCTCTCACTTTTCATATAACAAAATAGCATAGAGTCAAATGAGTGGTACTCCTTAAGCTGGTTTCTTTTGAACTATATAGGTGATACATTTTCTGACGTGGTTGGAAGTCCATATTATGTTGCACCTGAGGTATTGCGTAAATTATACGGACCTGAAGCAGATGTGTGGAGTGCCGGAGTCATTTTATATATTTTGTTAAGTGGAGTGCCACCTTTCTGGGCAGGTAAGTCATTATTGATCTGTACTTTCGGCTTGTACAATCTAATACTGGATCATTTAGTCTAATTTTATTTTCCCAAAAGTTTGTTGCAATTTTTTTATCAGTGTTTTTTTTTCTTGTCGCTCTCAGAATCTGAAGCAGGGATCTTCAGACACATTCTACAAGGTCGTCTAGATTTTGAGTCTGAACCATGGCCTGGCATTTCTGATAGTGCTAAGGATCTTATACGTAATATGCTTAATAGAGATCCGAAGAAGAGATTTACAGCACATCAAGTTCTTTGTAAGTAGTTTGAGCAAATAATTTGCTTTAGGAGTCAAATTCTCCAAATGCAAATCAGATTCTTAGTTAATATGAAGTTTCTTCTGCCAGGTCACCCATGGATCACTGATGACAATGTTGCGCCTGATAGACCCTTGGATTCTGCAGTGCTATCACGTCTTAAGCAGTTCTCTGCCATGAACAAGCTCAAGAAGATGGCTTTACGGGTAATTTTCATTTGTGATATTCTGTAGCTGATACGAGGTATTTGAGCGTACTTCAATAAAGTTCCCAGTTCTCATATCTCTATCATACTAGTTATCTAGATGATAAATCCTTAATTTTGTTTGGTGCCATAGCTTTTCAAGTTTTTTATGCATTAACTTCCTGAGCTATGAAGGTTTCATTGGACGTGTCACAGTCTATATATTATGTTACTTGGAATGTGAAACATTCTAGGTTCTGTTATTGGCGTGTGGCTAGCATTAATTGGTTGGTTATTTCGAGTTGATGTACCTATTGAATAATTTACCTAGGACACTTGCTATAAGTAATCAACTATGTATTCAGTTAGGTCATCAAATGATGTCAGTAGAAGACTTTAAAGCTATGTTTTGTGTTTTTCTTGTCGGATTCTATAGTCGGAACAACAATGGATTCTTTAGTTGGTTTATATCAATTAAATTGAATGACATTTATGATTTGAATTTTCAAATTTGGCATCTTGTATCATACACCATTGTGACATGCTGAAGTATCATGTACGGGATGAGGAATCCAAATCATGGTTCCACAGGGGTCAGTGGGTTCCTAGTAAACATGCATAAGAAATCCTTTCCTAGAAGAAACTGCTAGTGCTTTGAGAATGGTGATCTGAGGTTTGTCCTTTACAAATTTGATTACTTGGCAGCAATGTGGAAAAGTTATGGTTGAGGTGTGCTGTCTGCAAACCAAATTAGAATGTGTTGTTACTAAAATCTGAGTGGCAAAAGTTTATTGGTTTTATAACATATATAAATTACGAACCGTGTCAACATACCTGTAGATTGACTTTTATGTTTGATTCGCTGCAACACAAAATCTTTTCTTTTTAGACCAGCTATACTTGTAGGAACCAGCACAATGGAAGATGCAGGAATGCAATTTGCAATCTTCATTGGCCTCTCAAACTATTTACTTATCTCTTGTCTTTTGAGAAGCTTGCAATATTAACACCATGCACTGGCAGAAGCTTGTTTAGGTATTTACTTCTTTCTTTTTTATTTATCACTTTCTTTCTTATCCAAGATAAGACTGAGTCTTAGGTGTTGGATAAGGATAAACATTGCTAATATTGTTGCCGTAATAAAGAGCATGCTATATGGTTCATACTGTCTCTGACTTTTCAGAGCAAAATATGCTTATAATCTTTCAGAACAAAGTAGTTTACTTGTAGACCGTATACTGCATACTACCTTCTCAGATGTTTATATTACAGAATTATGTCGATAATTGGCTTGGAATTAACTAATTTGGTTTCACAGTTTCAATCTTAGGAAATCAAAATGTCTCATCGCATCCTGTTTGGAATTTTTAATGCTACAAACTCACATCTTTATATTTTCTGGACTGCATGTATTTAATTGCTTCATCTCCAGTATCAATTGTAGGAAATTTAAATTTTTTTTTGCCTGTTAGGTATTGTTAACTACAAGCTTGGTACTTTTTTTCTCTTTCCAAATATGTTTCTGGAATAAATGTGTTTATTTACCTCACTTTGACCAAATTGTTCTTGGTGGATATCATATGACTGGAACGTATTTATTATTACAGAAGAAAATTTTCTTATGTTTTGGATGCAATACTAGAAATCCTGCAAGTACAAAGGAGATCAGTGAGAATCCAGCAGACACATGCACTAAGTGTAGTTGTACTGCATAATGCCCTTCATCTTTATATTGTTATAATATTTATCATACTCTACCTGTCACATATGTCATAACATATACAATTTTGCGAAGAAAGATGCATTTCTGCTTAGATCGTGCTTTGTGAAGTATCATTTCCAAATCGTTAAAAATAATTGTTTAAGAGCATAATGAATCTGTTCTGAAATGGTTGAAAATGTGTTTCTTGGAAAATGTATGTTTCTCAATGGCATGCATTTTCTTCTACAGGTTATTGCTGAAAGCCTGTCCGAGGAAGAGATTGGTGGTCTGAAAGAGTTGTTCAAGATGATTGATACAGACAACAGTGGAACCATAACATTTGATGAACTGAAAGAAGGCTTGAGAAGGGTGGGGTCTGAACTGATGGAATCTGAGATTCATGCACTAATGGATGCAGTACGCAAGATCGACTATATTAGTGCCCTCGACTTGAACTTTTTGCATCATTAAATGCTTAAATTCATCTCTTCTGGTTAATTACATTAAATTAAATTTTGATACTTGAATCTCTGATTTGGATTGTTTGAACTGGCTGCAGGCTGATATTGACAGAAGTGGCACAATCGACTATGGTGAATTTCTTGCGGCAACAGTACACATGAATAAGTTGGAGAGGGAAGAGAACTTGATATCCGCATTCTCATTTTTCGATAAAGATGGAAGCGGGTACATAACTATTGACGAACTTTCACAAGCTTGCAGAGAATTTGGTCTTGATGAAGTTCACCTCGATGAGATGATTAAAGAAGCAGATCAAGACAATGTAGGTCTTCTTTCTTCTTCTTATTTCTGAAGTTCTTTCCTTTTTAGTTCGACATAAATCTTCGGTCCTATAATTCAGTTTCCTCTTATTTTTTTTAGTGACTTGTATCTTTATCTCTCATAACCGCAATTGAATTTTCTTTGTGCTGGTATATGAATTTGAGGTTTTCTTATATTTGCAGGACGGGCAAATAGATTACAGTGAGTTCACGGCGATGATGAGAAAAGGCACTGTAGGCGTCGGAAGACGGGGCACGAGAACCAGCATAAACTTTAACTTGGGTGATGCCTTCAACGTAGAACACTAACTCCGAAAAAAAAAAAAAGGACAACATGATGGTGATCATGCAAGTAACTGAGACGGATCCTGAACGATCATGTTGATCACTTGATGAAGAACTTGCAGACTTATTTCGAGAGATCTTTCAAGCATGATTTGTTAACACTTTGTTGGTGATGTCTTGAGTAATTAAATCTTGTAGCAAGTGATGTTATCTGCACTTCTTGGATCTTTTCTTTTTGCCGCAAATAAGAGTAGGTTTCACTACATTATCCTTTATCCCCACAGTTTCTTTTATAGATGCTGTATTATGGTAGTTCCTAAAAATCTCAAAAACTTCATTATAATATAGAGTTGGTGCACTATCTAATACTCGTGTAAAAAGAAATAGTTTAAATTATATTAACTTATCCAATATTTCGGGTGAATTTAAGAAATTTTCTTGGTGAATTTAAGAATTTTTGATAGAACGTTTTAATTTTAAAAATATTATAATTTTTTTTTAAAAAAATATATTTTAAAATGATAATTTTACTCTCATCGTAACCTCCATCGGTCGATGGGTTTTATCCCATATGGTCCAGCCTGCGTCCCTCTCATATGGACCGGCCCGTTTGGTCCAGCCTACGTCAGCCAGTCCCTGAGGACTAACCCCATGTGAAAGCATGGTTTGGACAAACAAAAAGAACACCTCAACCGCAACCATAGCAAGCACCATGCTTTGGCCACCTGATGACACGAAGAGAGAAAGACGTTACCCACCTTACTTACCCGTCTTCTTGTTGGTAGTTACGGGTGGATCCCACTAGCAATGAAATAGCGGGACGGGCAAGAGACGGAGTGGGTGCGACGGCAGGATCGCTCCCAAAAGAATTCAGACCGCTCTCTCGTCGAAATGCCACCACAGCAGCGACGGTGGACCCCTCGAACACCAAAAGGGCACCCCCAACGCAGCGATGGCTGTGCCGGTAATTTCGCAACAATCCTCCCTCGGTGGCTGATAGATTTAGTCAAATTACGCAACATACCACGTAAATTTTTTAATATGTGCGCATTAGTCCCTAGCGTCCGACCTTTAATGGTTTAATTTATGTATTCCAGATAAAACAGGGTACCAAACTGAAAAAAGTCCACGAAACAACGAGACTTCATGTCAAAAATTTGATGAGTTTGGAGGATTATTATGTAAAATAATCCATACCCTTGTTTCTATTATTGCAACTATAAACGCGGACGCGGAAAACGCAGCTCACGGCGAGAGAGAGAGAGAGAGAGACGGGCCCAATCGAAAACCACGCCTTTGTCCTCCTCCACCCCTCTCCGCCCTTCTTGCATCCCACACGAAGCACAAGGGTAATCGTGGATTTCGAATCCGTTCATCTCCACGGTTTGAAACCCTAGCCTGGTTGATAGAAGGAGATGAGCAACCACGCCGTCCCTCCCCCAAGAAGGAACGGCCTCGCCGCCCGCCGGCCCTCGGCGGCGGTCAAGAAGACCGTCCCGTCGGAGAACGGCGGCACAACTGCCGCCGCCACCGGCGAGAACGCCACCAAGCCGGATTTCCCTACCCAAGCTTCGTAAGACTCCTTGATCCTTTGTTTCCTTTCGTACAAGTTTGTTCTTTTGTATGGTTCCTGTCGGGGTTGATTCTTGTGGTGTTGGAACAGTGGGGAGAGGACGGTGAAGAAGCTGAAGCTGTCGAAAGCTTTGACTATTCCCGAGGGCACGACTGTCTCCGATGCGTGTCGGAGGATGACCGCGCGAAGAGTGGATTCCGTGCTTCTAACGGATGCGAGTGGCCTTCTCTCAGGGATTGTGACAGATAAGGTTGCTTCAAACTGAGCTTTTCATTATTTTGATTCGAATGTGTTCTTTGAGTTCGAGAATAACTGTTCGTATTGGGATTGGTGTTTGGTTTGGTAGGATATAGCCACAAGGGTTATAGCGGAGGGTTTGAGGCCAGAGCAGACGATTATTTCAAAGATCATGACGAGGAACCCACTGTATGTAATGGCAGATACTCTCGCAATTGAGGCGCTGCAGAAGATGGTCCAAGGTCAGCTTTTACTTGAGTTATTGTGTTGTTGCTTTACATCTTTTTGATCCTACTCGGTGCTATGTTCTGGTGCTATTGATGATGATCACTTTGAATGTCTTGTTATATTGACATGTACTTTTTTACCTCTTCGAAACAGTAAAAAAATTGCAGAACTCCTATCATGTCTTTTGGAATAATGCATTAGTTTAACAGAATTTCTTTAGGAAAAATGAATTTCTAGAATGAACAATTGAATTATTACATAAAGCTGAGCAGCACAAAATAACAATGAGAGTGTGGTGGAATGATGGTATCTTCCCTTTACTGAACATATTTAGTCTCAGACTCTCGGGGCATTGGTTCAAGCATATAGCATTGTAAAAAATTATCAATCCTCTTTTGTCCGACGAGTGAGTAACACCATAACATACTAAAATGTGGAGAGTTTTTTTATTTTAAATTTTGTAAGAAATCGCATTCCTTGTGTGATTTAATGGTCATAATGTGCCTGTTCTTTCTGAAATTGATGCATTGCTTGTTTTTCTATCAGTTATGTTAATGCTATATGGGTCTATATGGATTGAATTTCTTGTACCCACTATCTTTCTTCTAGGTTTGCTATCTTATATTGTTTTAAATGTAATTATGGTGTGTTCATGGATTTAATTCTGCGGTAATCTAAAAAGGTTTAACTTCATCTTTTGACATGGTAACTAAATATCGACACTGGGGAATATGACATAGATTTCTTCCATATTGGGTTACCATCATTTGTTGGACTAGCATTTTACTGCGATTGACTTATGACTTGGGAAAGAAGGATGAAGCAAAATAATCTTGATTGGACAGATACTTTCCTTCTTTTGGCTTCTTCTTTTTACATTGGCACAACCTTTCAATGTGGGACTTCTGAGGGTCGTCATCATCTTTGTTTGATGTGTTCCCGTGTTACCGCTTTATTCAATTTCATGTGATCTTAACTTCTCTGTTGTTGTAAAAGCTTAATCTTTAAATTTTCTATTTGATCTAACAATATACCATGGTTTGAAATTGTGGTATATATCAGTTGTACTGTATTGGTATGACTGATAAACCTTTTCTTTTAAATATTTTCTTGGTTTGTTCTAATTGGCACCAGTATGGTACCAACTGTCATTTACTAGTCCGATAAGGTACTTTTTCCTAGAATGGTCATATTTGTATCGCTAGTTTCTTAATATCATACGCATGATTAGTGTCTCTCCAATCTTATTATTAAACATTGTATTGTTTCTACATATCTATTCTGGGTTGACCTGGGTTTTCTTTCATTTTTTTACAGGAAAATTTAGACACCTTCCTGTTGTAGAAAATGGTGAAGTTATTGGAATGCTGGATATCACGAAGTGCTTGTATGATGCTATGTCAAGAATGGAGAAGGCTGCAGAGCATGGCAGCGCTATTGCAGCCGCAGTTGAGGGAGTAGAACATCAATGGGGAAGCAATTTTTCAGGTTGAAAGACTTATTGAAGTTGTAATGTATTAGTTCTCTGTAGATTAGGCGCCTTAGTTGTTGTGTTACGTATGCAGCGTGCATGTGCATAAGAGTAATGACTCACACCACATGCCATTCAATATAAAACATGTAACTTGAAAATCTTAAAGGATGGAAAAAATAATAAAGTTGATGTCCTCAAGATATCATTTCAGATTCATATCAGTTTTAGTTCATTGAATTGATAGACTAACCATAAAGGTGTTTGTAGCCTTGTGAGTAGAACGTCAAAAGGAACTTCCTTAGGATTTAATATATTTTGCATATTTAGAATCCATATGATGTATGATATGATTTTGGAGTTTAGCTAGTATTAACAATCTGTTTCTTAAATTGCTGTGTAGTATGATTTTGGAGTTTAGCTAGTATTGCATTAGGAGGATTGTAATCACAATTGCTGGCATGGACATGACAATCTGATGCAGATGCATATGACAGTGTCCAATTTGATAAGACAAAATAAAGATAGAAATATGTTGCAACTTGAAATATCGTGAGAACATGACAATCTGATGCAGATGCATATGACAGTGTCCAATTTGATAAGACAAAATAAAGATAGAAATATGTTGCAACTTGAAATATCGTGAGAATACAAAACATTGGAATTTATGTTTATAAGAAGACTTGTAATTGTAACAATCTGTTTCTTAAATTGCTGTGTAGTATGATTTTGGATTGATACAATTGAAGAATCTGTAAGTCTTTGATGTGGACATGCGTCCAACACATTTAATGGGGTTGGATGTGAGAGTCCATGCAACACTGATCGTAACCCCTATTTTATTAAGTCAAATTTAGATTAATTTTGTCGAACATGATCTACACTATCTACAAACTGTTGGAACATCTTCTCCTTGCTTTCTTCTTCTGACTTGTGTATCTACTAATGTGAAGGTAAGCACTTGTGACATCACAATATACATAAAATTTGTTAAACTTATGTAAGGATGCATTTAAAACATTTAGATTCAGAATAGTGATTGGATCCGGATAAGACATAAAATTACATAAAGATATTAACGTTTGGACAGCAGGCTGTAATATAGGTTTCCAAAGTTTTAAGGCTAATTTAAATGACAAAGGATATAGATTAGGCATGTCAGGAGAGGACAAGAAGCTAAGAAATGAATAGTTACATTGGACTCATACCAAGTTGTTTAAAGTTTAAACGCACTCCAAGGGAATGAAATTAACCACACTTCACTTGTACGTAGTAATGTGGGAAAGGGGAAATTTCTTTTGTTCAGTGATGTCCTTGTCTCCTTGATACCAATCCTTTTCCCTTCATTAGCCTCTACTAGTATAAAAAAAAGGGGAACCGAAATATGGAAAATACATTCCAGAAATCCTATTCCTTAAGTCAAATCTTTTGAATGATGTCCTTTCAAATTTGTTTGACATACTGCCCTTTTGAATGATGCTTCCTTTTTACAAAAGACTTGATTGGCATTGACTTCTTTTTCATACAATCTTGTATCAAGCTCAAATTCCCTATAATTTTCTTTTTTTGTTTGTTTATCTCTTATTTTTTGGACAATCTACGTAGGTGAAATACACAACATGTTGTATTACGTAAGATATTCATTGCCATATCTGAAATGAAGGATCCTACTTCATTGTACCGACCAGATTAGGCATCACTAGACCATTGAGCTTCACTGTGTTGATAGGATCGGGTTTCAATTATTGAAACTGATGCCTAGATTGTGGAGATGAAAGGTTGGATTGGAGTGAAGTGTTAACAAGGGAGTATGGGGAGATGCCATAGTCGAGGACTTTGGGAAAATGCAAGCAGTCATGTCCTATTTGACTAGTCACTATAGTGGTAAATTGGCAATTGTGACATTTGTCTCTTGGTTTGCATTAATATAATGGAATAGATCTGCACTGAGTGTCTGACTCTGTCAAAAAGTTAAGGCGGTTCACCTCTCCTTTTGGGTTCTTTTAGGGGTGAGATGGAAATATGCAAATGTTGAGGTGATTTCCATATAATAAGGAAAATTTCAGGGGGTTTATGCCTTATACAAATTTGTCAAAATTTAACACTTCTAATCTTTCAGAATTGCACATCATTAGCACTTACTGTATCTTGTGTTAAACATTTTGAGCTTTTGTTGAGCTGTGAATCATTATTGTAGAAATGATAGTTTATGCTGTAGGAATATATTAAGTAGTGATTCATTTGTTTTTATCATGTTGTACTTCAGGAGTCTACAAAGGGATCACTTTTTAAGATTGCCTGAAACTTTTGACAACCTTATTGCGAACAATCATTTGTCCTAATACTTTTTAAGCAGAAAAAGATTTTTTTTGCTTTCATATAACTTTGCTTAATTAAATGCTCTCTATTTTTTAAGGTATTTATGATATGTACATGTTCCTGGATGCAGCCCCTTATGCTTTCATTGAGACTCTCCGAGATCGGATGTTCAAGCCAACTTTGTCAACTTTAGTGACGGAGCACACAAAGTATGACTGGATATCATCTATAAATTTATGTTACCTGAAGTATCTGTTAGTTTTTAATTTTTCCTCATAAATATGCAGTTAATATACAAGCCTTCTAACTACCTATTTGCAGAGTTGCAGTAGTATCTCCTTCTGATCCTGTCTATGTTGCCACAAAAAAGATGCATGACTTACGAGTTAACTCTGTCATTATCATGACAGGAAGTAGGCTTCATGGGATTTTGACGTATGTTGTTCATTCAGGATTGTTCATGTTTTTCTTTCTTTTTTGTTTAAACTTTAAATGATGTTATTTTCTCCATTCAGTTTAGTATTTGATGGTTATAACTCGTTGTTTAATAAATAAATGCAATATGTTGCAGCTCAAAGGATGTGCTAATGCGAGTAGTTGCTCAAAATCTTTCACCTGAATTAACTCTTGTGGAAAAGGTACCTTTATGTTAAACTCAACTCTAGAAAACTTATCTGCTCCTTAAAATGTTTAATTATTATGGTACTTGATAATATTTATAAGCTTTAAAATCCAAAAAGCACAAACACATCAATGTCCTTAAATGTCTCTTTTGAGGTCATATCAGGCCACCAAAAGCAATCTTGTCTTGTTTATTCTAAACTTTTGTATTTAGTTCTATTCTTTACATTTGGGACCCAACCATGGGTCATAATCGTTGTATCCTTACATTCTGTTATCTTGGCTTTCATCATGGATTTTCTCATGGACCATTCTGGTTTTGCTTCTCTAATGATTTGTCACATTGCCTATAGGTTTTGAAGTGGTTTCTTTTACGTTATCTGCATTCAGCAGCACAACTTCTTTAATGTTTTCAACGTTTTTAGTGTCACTGTACAACTTTGTTTCCTTCTGATAAGAACAACACCTGACGTTTATTGATTTACCTTATAAAGTGATCATATTGGTTTTATTGATGCTATTAAGGGGGGATAGTGCTTCTTTTCAAGGTTTGCCGTATCGGTTTGTACCGGTGTACCACTATCTAATCGGTATGGTATGGTACCCGGTATTGAGCATACACACAGTGCATACTGCTCGGTATATTAAAATATAATATTTTATTATATATATATATATATATATATATAAAACGAGGCATAGTCTCGCCTCGCGGGAGAAATGAGGCGGCGCCTCATCCCCACGCGAGAAGACGAGGCAGCGCCCTCGTCCCCGCACGGGAAGACGAGGCGGCCCCTCACCCTCGTCCCTGCGCAGGAAGATGAGGCGCCGCGTTGTCTCTCCCACGAGGCGAGACGACACCTCATTTTTTTTCTAATTTTAATATATATTTATATAATATAATATAATATAATATTATATATTAAATCTGTACCGCCCGGTATGGGATGGTCTGCGTACTGACACCCTGTCAGACTGGTACATACTGCTCATACCGGGCGGTACAGGGTGGCACCGGAAACCTTGCTTCTTTTTACAGTTGAAGCAACACAGTTAACTTTTCAAGGAGCATTTCTGGTTGAAGTTCTGTTCAACTGGATTTACCTATGATGCATGATGCAACTGAGCTCTAAACATGGAATGAGATTATGTTCTGCTTGGTGTGGAGAAGCACCATAAAATCTTTCATTCTGCATTTCCTTTCAGTTTCACTTTGGAGAACTGTGTCTCCTGGCCTTTGTATAGCTTACAATACATCTGATTTGGCATTGATGGATCATTTCTATCATGCCACCTGCTCGCTTGTGTGCTGCCACCACCAACAGAAGAGAAGAATTTTTAAGAGATACTAGGTGTAGAACATTTCCCACCTCCTGCTATGCAAAAAATTGCTTCTTACGAAAGTTTAAGTGAGATATTGCACAATGAACAACTAATGTGAAGCATCAGGTGTTACTTGAGTTAGAAACTAGAAAGATCTGGATAATGAAAGTTTTAGTGAAAGAATACACATGATCTTTACTGACACAGAAAAACATGAGAATGTTCTTAGAGAATGGAGGTTTCCGAAGAGGAGTGTTTGATATGTATATTGCCAATAACTAAGGATGTAACGAAGCATTATTACTAAAAGGACAATGAGATTGATTTAACTAAGTTCTGAATTTTAACTGATACACTTTTTAGTGAGGTTTTCCTTACTGGCCTAACTTGTTTTACCGGTTGGTCGATAGTATAGTATTTACTGCCCCATACCGGTGTACCATGTGTCGGCACAGTAGGACATGCCGACGACACAGGAAAATGACAAAAAATGGCTCCAAAAAATTTTAAAAATAAAAAAGATTAGGGTTTTTTTAATAGAAAATAAATATAAATTAGTATAAATTTAGCAAAAAAATCTAAATTAGGAAAGAATAGTGGCACATGTCCTTTTTGTGCTTTCAAGAGCAAATCGTAAGTGTTAATCTTGCGAGTTCTTCCTCTTTGTGTATCCTCTAACTTTGTGGAATTCAAGAGAGTAATCTAGAGAATTCTTTCTCTAACAATGGTGTTAATCCTCCTTAATTAGCCTTCAAAGTTTGATCCAATCCACAAATTACAACTTTGTGGAGTTTAAGAGAGTGCAAATGAGATAATAAGAGAAATATGTGAGTGAGAAAGTGATTGAGAGAGTAGATAAGCTAGACAGAGTGAAAGAGGGGATAGAAAGGGTTCAAATTTCTACTGGTTCAAACGGTTAAATGGACCATTTGGATCAAATCAATCTTGGCCCTTGATCGGTATTAGTCGAAATCCAACTGTTATCGATCGGTATAGGTCGGTAACAATAAGATTTTGATTGTTTTGACCGGTCCAGACCCCATATCGAACGATACATGATCATATAACATAGACCACTGGTACAGGATGGTCCATATACTGGTTCCTTGTCGGACCGGAACATACCGCTCGTACTGGGCGGTATACCGCAGCAAACCTTGCTTTTTAGGGCCAGCCTTGGGTCCGTATCTGTTAGTACTAGCCATGAATGAAGTTTGATGCTGATTTATGTGTTAATAATATTGTATAATCAATGAAGAAATTTCAATGATGAATTATGAAGACAATTGTATCACCAAATGATTGGGAGCAGGATAGAATATACATGGTGCTGATATACATGATGCAACTTTAGAAATATCACATTAATAAACAAAAGCATGGTTGAAGCAAATCATCAAGAAGTACAGAACATGATTGCTTTTTTATTTGGTTCCTTTATTTCTTATGTTTAAGAGATTTAAGAGTACGCTGCTCATACAGCAAACACATGATAACTTAAGTGGAGGTACATTTAGTATATTCTGCTTCCAAATGGAATTCTTACATGGAATTTTCACAGAATCTCTTAGGTCAATCATTATTATGGATTATAAGTATGTTACGTAAGAGTAGCTAGGCAGAGGATGTGAAGAATGATTGTTGGTAAGTTTCAGTTACATCAATTATTGGATAAAATGAAAAATAACAGTTGAGTGGTTTGTACATGTCCATAGAAAACCTTTAAGTGGCTTGTTAAGAAATTTGAAATAATTTTGTTTAAGAGTTTTTTGTCAATAGGTGAAGACAACAGAAGGTTTAGTCAGAACTCCCCATTTTAGTTCATTCTTTGCATGTAGCACCTATACACCTCCTTCAATAGAGTGTGCACACACACACACACACAAATATACACACACAGACTAACGTGTGTGTGTGTGTGTGAGCAACTTTTTATCATGAGAGTTGATTCATTTCTATATTTGTCTATTCTTGTTGTGATTCAAATCTTCCTTACTTCTTTGGCTGCTGAATTTTGCATAGCTTTAGGAATGCCTTTCTCATGAGTTCTTTCAAGTAGTTACTAATTGATGTTCCTTTTGAAGGTAATGACTGCAGACCCTGAATCTGTCACACTGAACACACCAATTCTTGATGCCTTGCATATTATGCACGATGGGAAATTCCTACATCTTCCTGTGCTAGGAAGAGGTAATCAGTCATTTATTGTCATGGATGTGAACCTTTGTTTTGGTTCTCTGACACATTTTCAGAAACAGATGGACACATTGTTGCTTGTTTGGACGTTCTGCAACTAACACATGCAGCGATTTCCATGGTAATAGTTATATGCTTTTGCTTTTAGCAATTTGTTTAATTCCGTAGGTTTTTGTTGAAATATATCAGTATATATCAAGCAACATAGAAAATGTTTTCTGATGCTTTTTGTACTTTGTTGCTCAAGTTACTACATTCGATCTTCATTTAGAATTATGTCAAACTGGCACTATGTTTTGGTTTCTTCAATCAAAGTTTAGTATCTCATACTATCACAATTTTTTCTATCTATTCAAACTCCTGGAGCTTCTTCATATCTTGCACACATATTAATCTAGTTCAGAAATGAAATAATATATTGCAGGTCAGAAACACAAGAGGCTTGGTATGATTTTTTGTTATTAATTTATAACTTGTTACATAACTATTATGTGGTCTCACAATTCACTTCTGTTTATGCCCTTGCCTTTGTGTGTGTGTGTGTTGATTGTATTAGTCATGTTGATTTGTTTAACATAAACAAACTTTAACCATATTACTTATCAAAAGGGTCATTTATCTTTGTGTACATTCTTGTCAGCTCATTAGTGGAGTCTCTACCAATCACTAAAAATGATTATAGTACAGAAATTGGTACTTATTACATGAAGCTATGAAAAGGTCACACTTTGATACAATTAAGGCCTACCGAATCTGACCCAGATACTGCTTTCAGACTGTTTTCAGTTTGGTAATTATCTTTCATGGAATATGACACAGACCTAGATTTCTAATTTATGCAGAGTTTATATTACATCTATGTCTTTCCTTAATGCATTATAATTTCTTGAAGGTTGAAGGAGGTGCTGAAGCTGTAAATGACATGGCAAGTACAATGATGCAGAAGTTCTGGGATTCTACCCTTGCTTTGGAGCCGGCAGATGAGGAGTTTGATACACATAGGTATTTATTGTATCTTTTTCCTGTTGTGTTTTGCTAAGTAGCAAAACCTCATCTCGCTGAGCATTCAATATCTTGTTTGCAGTGAGTTGTCAGCATTGATGACATCAGAGTATGCTGAAACTGGGAAGTACACGTATCCCCCTCTTGTTGGAAACTCCTTTATTTTCAAATTTAAGGACCAAAAGGGACGTGTACACAGATTTAATTGTGGTATGACACAAGAATCACGTTCTTAATGTCAGAACTTCTGTTAATTTAACTACTACCTAGTGTGTATTGTCAGTACACATACATGTGAGCTGTCTTCTTTTGCAGGTACTGAGGTTCTAGATGAGCTGGTATCTGCTGTAAAGCAGAGAATGGGGCTTGATAGTGACTGTGACAAACTTCAGCTTTTGGTGAGATAATAATTCGGTATATAACTGTGTTCATGGAGTAACAGATGGATGCATGCATGCATGCATGTAGGCATGAATTTGTGTGTGCACACATATCCTCATGCATTTATGTGCATGTATATAATGCATATAAAATATGTATGGTTCTATTTTTTGTTTTGTGTGCTTGCATGAGCATGTGGACATGTGTGTAGTGTGGTATAGCTACCAGGGACCAACTGTAACTGTTGTCTTGTGCAGTATGAAGATGATGAAGGTGACAGGGTTCTTCTGATTACAGATAATGATGTTGTTGGAGCTGTGAATCATGCAAGATCAGCAGGATGGAAGGTGCTTTTTTTCTCTTTTATCTTCTTTAGTTCAAGCATCTGATCATTTATGTATCATATGGAAGAACTTTTTCAGTAAATTATACCCAATCATATGGAAATATCAATTTGAACTGATTTTATGGTGACACAACATATCTCTTCTATTTATTTTTTTGCAGGTTAAATTATAGCAAGTGTAGATGCTGTGGTAGAGTTGGTAGCTTCATACTGATTAATTTTCATGCATTGATTAAAAAAACCAGCTTTTGTAATACAAGCCTATTAGGATTTCTATAGTCTAATACATCTTAAAAGAGTCTATTGGTCTTTTGATCATATGATCATATTGGCTATGAAGCCGAGTTATTATGGCAACTCACTAACCAAGCAGTGTGTTTAAGACTCACAAGCAAAATTAACATTTCCATAGCGTCATGCTTAAATAGCATGAGCAAGCCCTTTGGGCAAACATCTCTAAGAAGCTGAGCTTATTATGGCAACTCACCAAACAAGCAGTGTGTTTAAGACTCGAGCAAAATTAACATTGGCATAGTATCATGCATAAATACCATGAGCAAGCCCTTTGGGCAAACATCTCTAAGAAGTGTTTAGTGATATTGTTATTACTATATGCATTCCGTGTGACAATGCGGCTAGGCAGATTTGTCAATGGATATAGAGGACATTACGAGCAACTAGAAAATTTGTAGGTATAATTGACTTTGACTAGTGATGCTTACTAAGAGAACCAAATGGTGGGAAAGGATCCATGTTGCTGACCTAAATAGTAGGGGGCTTTCGCTGCTTCTCATTGTACCTGTTATTTATCAGTTCAACCACACATCTGTTCCTTTGAAGAGAAATTGATTTTTGCATCTATAGATGCTTTTCTGGATTTGGTGTTAGAGATAAATTTTAGTTATCCTTCCATTTAGTTCTTTTAATATAGAGGCTTCCTTTTATGGCATAGAGGTGTAGCTTCATCTGTATGCTAAAGCCACTTCTTTTTCCCCATATTTTCTTACTATTGTGAATTATGGCAATTTTTCCATTATGCTTATGTGTGAATGCATTTTTGACTTTCTATTAAAATAATGTATATTAAGTTGCTGCTCTAAAAGAAGATCAAACAGTCAGATCTTATATCAGGAACCCTGAGTTGAACTATGGCAATGAGTCTTTATGGTACATGGCTGACTATCAACTTGAAATGTAGTGTGGAAAGGATGTTGGTTAGGGCCACAATAATGTAGCTGTGAATGTTACCAGGAGATTCATTTACAAGAATGTCCAGTTTTTAATAGAGTTGAATCTCAGTAAAATTTTCAAACTGGTCTATGAATGAGTTCACGCACTTTTGGATCTTGTGGTTATGTGGTTTCTTCATTCTATGAACCGAAGACCTAACGTTGCTATCACAGGATTCGAAATATATAGCATCCCAAAGAGTATCTACAACCAATTCAGTCACGTTTTCATGTTCCAATTGCACTTTCCATTTATGATCGAAGGGTTAATTCAGTGTTTTGTGGATTAAGTTAATCTTTATTATATGGATATATTTGTCTTTGTTTAACCACTTTGCTTAGATGATTTCATTTCAGCAGCAGAGATAAATGGCCTTTGTATATGAGGCAACCTTCATAGGAAGTTGTGCAATAAGTGAATAGATTCAAGCAAGAAATATTGCAGTCTTTGTATTCCTGCCAAAACACTAGAAACTTTGTTTCATTTTGCCACATTCTTGACATAACCTGCTAATGCCAAGATATGATGACATTTGGTGCAGATGTACGCCTTTTGTCTGTATGATAAGTAGCGCAACACTAGACAGATATGTTGTTTCTGGTCACTTGGACAGGGATGTTTTCGTATAGTTGACCCTTATTGTTTGCTTATTTCAGGTTCTAAGGCTGCATATTGATGATTCAGAAATCAAGAAGGAAGCCGCAAGACCATCAGATCTTTCGGAAGTCCAAAGGAGTGGATTGACATCACGCCGGGCTGGGATTTTGGCAGGAACTGTGGTACTGGCCAGCATTGGAATTATGGTTTACTTGAAACGATCCAAGGTGTGATTCAACTGAAAGCTAGAAGAATTACTTGAGAGGCTTGAAAAGAACAAGCTCCGGACATCCTTTAATGACAGTACACTTAGGTTACAGGAACCTGAGCATATGATCATATAGTTGGCCACCACAACCTTGAAGAAGTTTCCATCCGGTTTTGAATATACCCCAGTTATTATCTTCTTGCAAATCCCCATATAGAAGAATTTACAGGGGTCATACTAATTGAGTATATGAAATAAGATGATGTCTGCATGAAACATCTGCAGCTGCCTGCCTGCCTGCCACTATGTTTTACATGCTTCGAATGAATGATTCAGTGTATCTATGTGCTTGTCTTACTCATCAGAGTCTCCAGTTTCTACATTCTCAATCCTAAAAGCTTCTGTAATTGATTTGGTGGAATTGTTCTCATGAAGGTTTATGTAAATCCAGTAGGATCAAAATTTTGAGCTACCCTTAATTCCAAGGTGAAAGTGGTGATATCACACTAATTCAATTGCCCTTTGAACCTCCTTTTACAAACATCCTAATGATGATGATGATGATGATGCATCTGAGGTGCTTATGTCAATGCTCACACTTTGGCATGCTAATTCATTCATGGCCTGCCTACTTTATGCAATCATACGCAAGCAAGTAGACTTCCCATCTTTATTCCGTGGGGGTTAAAATTGCAGTGGATCAAGTGGCAGCGGCAGAGACCGGCGAGAACTCTCTACATCTAAGAGTGTTTCTTTTTCTAAGAAAAAGGGAACTTATATTGATCAAAAATTAGCTGATGGCTTCAAGTAAGGGGAAGGGAGTTTACCTTCCCAACGAGGGACCCTCCTACACTGTCGCCTACCATCCATTCCTATTCTATTCAACCACAGTTGCCATCGAGTGTTTGCCACCATCGAAAGGAACACCTCCTCCTCATCATCACCATACGACCCGCCGCCACTCTGCTCTTTCAGATCAAATTAAAACAAACCAGCGATGCACTCCCCACACCAAAGGTAGCATATCTACGTTGGAACAGAGTATGAACAGTACTTGCGAGCGAATAATATTTGTTGTATTATCTGAGGTTGGTAACATGTGCTTTTATGGAAATATTTTTTTCTTTCGATACACCTTGATTTTCCAAATCACCTTCCCATAAAGCTAGATTTTTTTTTATAACTATTCGATTATATTAGATTATGTGGTCTCATCTAATTAGATAATATATTTTATGAACATGATTAGGTTTAGATTAAAGTTATTGGCTAATAAAAACAAGTTTAATTAAAATGAGATTTCTTAGAAGATGATCTTGATGGGAGAGATTCTATTAATTGTTTATCGTAAACCCTCTACTCTCATCTATAAGGGCATGATCTTTTAGTCCGAAGAGTGTCAAACGTAGATAAGTGGATACGTGACATCATTAAGAGATTACATATCATCTTCTATCTCTCATAATTCGTGTAAATGAGAGATTACATATCTTCTTTCATCTTTATTTTATCTCTAATTCATCACTTGTAGCAATCATGTGGAGGATAATAAAAGAAAAGACAAGTCCATAGCTTTTAGATCTGACAATGGTACACCCAGATAAAAGCTTTCTTAATGACATCAAAAGTTACACATTAGTAAATTTGATATATTATAAATTGACTTTAGAGTTTCGCATAACAAATCATAAATTTATAATTACAATTAGTATTAGAGTCATGCTTATCAAATCAAATATTTTATATCTATTTGTTAGCGTCTTTCGCTCATGAAAAAATATTATTAAGTTTTGATATATGATGTTTGAACAATTCATTTATATTGTCGATCTACTTTTCTATCCAGTCTGTCATATCACCTGTCTACGAATGATGTAAGATTTATCATGCTTGATCGATAGATCATTGTCGATAACTTGCTATCAACAATAATATTATTAAGAACGACGACCATAAGTTATTAAGGAAGGTCTAAAGGCTTCCCTAAATAGGTGCTCATCTCGTTTTGGGCACCTCCTCCCATAGTGTCCCTCTATTTATAAACAATAGGAGCTGTAGAACTTTCATAACTAGAAGTATAGTGTCCCTCTATTTATAAGCAATAGATTGAAAAAACAATGCCTTCTCAACTGGTGCACGAAACATTCACAACCACAAACTCACATACACTTTTCCTTCAAGATTATATAATGTCTTGGTTTATTGCCATTGTGTACATATCTACCTACATATTTTACTTGTGGCTAATCAAAGTATCTCCTAACGAATCAACAAAGATTCACGCATATAGCTTTTCAAGGTCATCAGCGTGTGCCGTCCTTATCAACTTGATAAAGATTCTCTCTTGAGCTTGAGTGCTGCAGTGACCTTGCCAGATTCGGGAGTCCATGGCTCAGGTATCAACTTGATCTCAGCTGGGATCTCAAACTTATCCAATCCTGCCTGTTTTGCCACCTGCACTCAAACAGGTAACTTAGTTCATGTGGAGTCATGTATTGTGTGTTCATCACACACTTATAAGGACCATCGATATATTAGGGATGCAAACATATTTTTCAGTGATATATTTAGGGCATGCAACTATAAGAGAGTTGAGACCTTGACAAAGATGTTTAATGTTTCAAACTAGTAGAAGAAGCAGAATGCAATTCAGAAAATGTTCAGAGATTTCATCCAATGACAAATGGAAGTAAAGAAGATGTAGATACCTTCAACAAGGAACCTTGCACTTCTTCCACAGTTTCTTCCCTTTGGCATAGATCTGAGAAATCACTGAAGCTTATTCCTCGATTTGAAGCCCAACCTTCTAATGCATGTTGTGCAGCAACAACAAGTGCAACACAGAAGCTGTGAAAAGGATCGGCATGCAGCATGATGTTGTCCACATATGAGCTCACAATTAGAGCAGCCTCAACCTGGGAAAGAAGGAATAAGGCCTGCTTGATGAACTAAAGCTTTAGTAAACATACATGAACAGTCCTACCTTTCCCAGAGAAACGTATTCACCATGCTGAAGCTTCACTATGTCTTTTTTTAAGATCAATGATCTCTCGGCAGCCATCAGGATGAAACCTTCCGATATCGCCAGTGTAAAACCCCCGCATTCCTCTCTCGTCAACCTTTTTAGTTGGGCATCAAGCCACCCACATTAGTCTCACCAGGAAGAAGAGTTGACATTAGAAGCAGCATTGCAAGAGGCCACCAACCTTGTAAGCTTCTTTTGTTTTCTCTTCATTTTTGAAGTACCCGGAAGTGACATTTGGGCCTCCAATGACAATTTCCCCTCTGGGCATCGGTGAATTGGTAACTAAATATCCGCCTTCTGGCCAATCAATCAGCTGTTACAGAAAAAAGAAAAAAAAAGAGAGAGAATAATAATGAATAATGATCTCAAGTAATGGTAAACATATCTGTTCTATGTGTTTACAGGATTCAGAATAATGTTTTGTTTACTGCAATGCAAGAGTAGGACAATGTAGAAAATTGCCATGAAGAGTTGGGGAGTCCTCAGAAACTGCAGTTTCAAGGAACAGATTTTTAGACAAACTTCAACGAGCAACTCTAAAATCCAACACCACCGGCGATGTGAAAGAAGCCGAAGAATTCAAGGAAAGTTTTTGTTCTTATGATAGATTCATCAAGTTGCAATATAAAGTAAAAGGTAGCAAGGAAGGATAATCTTAAAGCCAACACAAAAATCAGGAGACAAGCAGAATTTTAGACAAGAAAACAATGATATATATCATGCCAATTAAGCCAGCAATGGCATCAAAGTCTCACTGATCTATCACATATATTTCTCTTTCTCACCTTGACATATGAACAGGGAAGTGGAGCACCAGCACGGCCAACAGACGTATCATCGTAGTCTGTAAACGATCCACCACCACAAGTTTCCGTCAGACCATATCCTTGTCCTATTGGAGCCCTGCATATATCTGAAAAGGTCTTACAAGGCTACAAGGCATTCATGCTCTTAAGATCCATGCATATGTGAGAAATAGATGTTGATAACCAAAAGAAATCAAATTAATTACTTCATACATACAGTAGTTGTTTTCTGTGCACTTAAGCCCTGCATAGTCATTAATTCCCAACTTATGCTGATAGATAACTGGGGTAGAGAAAGTCACCATGGTCAGAATTAGCAATAAGAAGTCAATAACAATTTCAAGTGAAACTAAACATTTTACTTTTTCTAAATTAAATATGAAATCAGGCCATCAAGATTCAAGCCCGTGACACCTACAGTGAGAAGGATTATTAAGAAAAGAACACATCAGTATTAGCTGTTACCAGATTATCTTAATTAGCATATCAGCATCTATGGTTGAAGCTTACAGTAGAAACAAAGCACCTGCAACTGCTTCCACACATGCACAAGATCCTATAACTCCAGGTTTATATTATATGCATGTTCCTCAGGGAAATGAACTGAGGAGGTTAGACTAACCCGAGGCATATGTTGATAAATCTCCGAGTATCACCAGAGAGAGGAGCTGCACCAGAGAGAAGAAGACGTACATGACCTCCTAAAACTGCTCGAACTTCTCTGAAGACAATATAATCCCATAAAACCCTCTCTAAACCCCATGCTCCAAACCAGCTTCCATTGATTGCAGCCATCCTACGACCATATGCAACATCAAATAATTTCTTCGACAACCCACCCTTGGCATCTACCTGAAATATATCAAGAAGCATGCAACATGAAGATTAGTCTCCTAGAAATCATGTGAGAAAGATCATGAAGATCTTCTTTACTGAAATATTTGCAAGACCTTCTTCCGCACAGCATCACGAACACGATCAAGGATAGCAGGTACAGCAGCCATCAATGTAGGCCTCAAGAGTCAAAAGTGAACCATACCCTATAGAAATGCCTGCAGCAACCATTACAATCTGCATAGGGCGGCACGTTTACAGAATTATTATTGACCCAAAAAAAAAAGAAGAATAATGAGACTAGACCATGAGCAAACTATGACGCTTCTCACCTCGGTGGCCAACTCAAAAATATGAGCTAGCGGCAGGTATGCCACGTATATATCTTTTGTCCCAGTGGAAGGGATCATAGTCATAACCGCTGAAACTTGTAGCTAGAATATTACCATGCGTCATCATCACTCCCTGCATGAAAACTCAAGGAACTAGGAATATAACAGGCACAACTACTAACATCTTTTAAGAAGTAAATAATGATTTGTTTTGTATTGTGCATAAAATTTTACAGTGTGGCATGGGCAACGTTTGCCTACCGAGCGGTAAGACCCCGTATTGAGCGGTACATACCGGTTCGCCAATTGATCGATATGTGGATCGCTCGTTACCGAATGATACTATCTAAATTGATTGTCAACAGCTATCAGTGATCATTTGAGGGAGAAATAAGAAAAAGAAGAAGAAGAAGAAGAGGATAAAAATACCTTGTGTCTTGCTCTTCACTAGTTCCCTCGCGTGGTCCGTCGCTCGCAGGTCGCCCGCGTGATTCATCACCCACAAGTGAAGAATCGTCAACAGGCGATTCATTCTCCTTGTGCGGGTGACGTCACTAGCTTTTTCTTATTTTTTCTAATATATATTATATTTAATATTAATATTATATTATATAAAAATATATTATAAAATTATTATATTATATTATAATGTCTCGAGCAATATGCATTGTTAGTACCGCTCGGTATCAAATACCGTACCATACTGAGATAAACTCATATATCAGTATGGACCGATACGACAAACCTTGGACATGAACATTCTTTGAGACAATGTACAATAAGAATAGGTTAAGTAGAACACAACCAAACAAAATCCAGAAAATACAGTAAGATCTTTCGGTATCAATTTCAAAATCAATCGCTGAATGTATGATTAAAGCAGAATATTGGGCATTGTATGACTAATCAAGTAGCACTTTGGATCAAAATTTTTTTAAACAAATGTTAGTGGAACCATTAGTTCTGACAACAACAATTTCATGCATATAAACCCTGGTTGCAACAATTCTAACCATATTAATGGAGATATGAAAGCAAGCTGCATGAGAATCCAGTTTAGCATCGCGAAAACTAAATACAATCTACAAGGGAAATGCAATTTAATGTGTTAGAAAAAAGCATGAGGGCTTAACAAACCTTTGGCAGACCGGTGCTACCAGTTGTATACATTGTCACGGCGAGATCGGACGAAAGAGGCATATCTGCATCCACAGGCTTTTCCATGCCCATCCTTTCTACTTCAGTAAATGATGTGGTATTCTCCTTGGCCAGTGAAACCTCAGTTGAAATGCTGTCCTCACCAATATAAATTACATGTTTTACGGTGTCAAGTTGTCCGCTTATGCCAATCACCAATATAAATTATGGTTGAGACATCTGTCTGAGTCAATCACAAACCAAACTGATAAGCAATGGAGATGAAGCTAAATGATTAGAATCATTGGACAAGAAAGATGGTTAAGGAATTTAACAGTAAGGGAGTAGATATCAAAGGCTCTATTCATCACTGATCCAAATGAAGCAATGTAAAGAGAGAGAAGTATCATTCACTGATCCAATCTTACACAAGTAATTCATATAGATAATGCAACTAATAGCATAGAAAATGATACCTATGTAATGAAGAAAAATAGTGATTTATGCTTGCTTCTGCAATTGAGACCTCTCCAAGTGAACAAAATCAATGTATGAACTAAGTTGCAGAACACAATGTAAAATCTTTTATATGCAGCTTTACAGCCCAACTTTAGAAATGACCAGGTGCATATATTTCCACAATATGATCTAAAATATCAGTGCATCTAGCCTTCTGTCACTGAAACGGAATAACTGAATAAAACTTTCAGATATTTATAGAATTAAAATGGATGATAGAGCAGTGGCAAAAGAAACAATATGGACACTGATAAGAAAAGCTCTCTTGTTATTAGAAATGTCTGAGAAGCCAGTAATTGCTCTCAAACAATCTTGTCACAGCAAGAGAAATTTCATATGCCTTGTCAATAATAGATCTTAAACAATCTTGTCAATGATACATAAAATCTAAGAGCAAAGAGAATAAATAATTGTGAAGTAATTACCTTCTGTAAATATATATATGTATATCTACAAAGACATAACTACTTGTAATCCCAGTAAGAATACAATAGGCTGAAATATCATGCATACTCCGGGAAGACTAAGCTGAATAAATGCAAGTAGAAGCTCAAAAGCACATAAACTTCAGTCCATAAATGCATTCAATCCAATAGTCAAATAGATAGAAAAAATATATTTAAATGGGAAGAAGTCTTGCACAATCAAACCTCATTTAGCGAGTGACAAAGAGCATGTTCCCCCAGTGAAGCATATACAGTAACCACGGTGAGATTTCGCCTGAAGCAACCCTAGTGTAAGGAAACAGGCCAATTATATCAGGGAGCTCACAATATGTTAGATTTCATGCAATACAGCTTATTTGCCGTGATTAAATCCTCCAGGTAAAATTCAAGTATCAAAATATTCATCGATTGCTCAGCTTGCATGACAAGAACATCTCTACCTGTAGAGCAAGTAATCACTCTGCTCGTGTCTCGCAAAATATCGCGATGCGATCATTCTTTCCGATGCCAAGTTGCAGTAGACCAGATGCAATATTGCAGACAGCTTTGAAAGCCTCACCATAACTGATCCATCGATAGTTTCCCAGATGGAGCTTCTCAAAGGATCTCCCATCCTGGTTTACTTGTGTTTCCCTCGATATAAGTTCCCGAGATCCGAGCAGAGGCTTGCATGCAAAGCGTTTGCAAGAGTGCTGCTCAAATAGCTCAGCCAGCGTTGAGACACCCTCCCAAAAAGATTCCACCGGTGAAGCGAAAGAAACGGTGGTTGCGAACCGCATATCCTGGTTCTCCACCAACATCAGCTAGCAACCCTCGTTTCTTTGCGTCGTTCGACTCCCGTAACATGATTGAAACAACAAGAAGTGGGACGAAAATTCCAACAATATATGGATTCACTCACTGAAATAGGCAAATTACTCTCTCTATCTCGCCCAATTCTCAACACACAACGCAGAATCTCTCACCAGGAAATCTACCAGAACCCTGAGAACAACAATGACAAATATGACAAGTAATTAGATGGGATTCGATTAAGATGTTTCTTTTAACACATTAAATTTCTCCTATTCACAGCTTAGAATCACGAAAACATCAATCAAGAAACCACCGAAATGTTGTGTCTTCAACTAAATTCCGAGTTCCCCACTTTCCGTTAGTTGCTCTTCTCCAAAATCGCACTTATGTCGTTGGCGAACATCAAAGAAAACCTCTTTTTTTATCAATCCAGAAGCGAACACGACCGCGGGAAAAGAAAGCAGCGAAAACCCAAGTCATTTCACGCATTCGAATCGAGGTTCTCCCTTACCCAATAGAATCCGACCATCGTATCAAGAAACCAGGACTCGACAATCGAGGGGAAAGCAAGAAACGATTGTAGCAGCAACAGTACCTCGTAGGTCGTAGCGAAGTCCGGAGCCGGAATCGACGCGATTCCGCCCTCCGAGTTCGTAGTGGCGGGAAGAAATCAATGCGTCAGAGACGCGTCTCATACAAAAAATATATAGGAAAGAGTGCAAGAAAATTACAGGTACACCCACTTAACGTAATAAATAAGATAAACTATATAATTATGCGATCTATATCTTGTAATAATACAACGAGCAACTCTCATCAACACTGTTTTCTCATAATGTTGTAATAATAATAATAATAATAATAATAATAATAATAATAATAATAATAATAATACATCATCTATTCCAATTTGTTGAAAAATAGATTCAATAAACTTGTAATCGAAATAAGGATGAGAGATATAATACATGCAGGGGACGTGAATTAGAGATCTGGACGTGTACGGCAAATTGTACCTGACCACCTTAAGTTCTTCTCATAAATTTGGTCAACACAAGATATGATGGGAGACTAAGCATTCTTGTTAATTGATGATAATTATAATTATTTTTACGATTATTATGTACCACGTTATAATAGCTTATATGTCATTGTCTTTGCCAATTCTAATTTGACTTTACTATCAAAAAAAATATATAAAGAAACTTATCTTCTTTATTATTTATAAGGCAAATTTTGACTCCAGGTTTAAAGTAATTTTAGGCTGATATAAGGTACATAGGAGCAGAATTGAATGAGCCTTTCTTATCACAAGGAAATGATGAAGCAAAGATGATTTTGCTGAAAAATAGACAATATAAAGTGAAAGAAAATACTGTGAAAATGGTGCTTGGATGTATCTTACTCAAAGGAACAATTATCATTTTGATTATTTTTAATTATCTACATCCCTTTTGTTTTCACTTGTTAAGTCTGTTCTTCTCCTTGGATTGGTTTAAACTTAAATCGAAGATATATAATTGCCTCAAATAATTGCTCCAACAGTAAAAGTTGGCAGCCTGAATCTGACCTCAACCTACACTGCTTCCAATCTCAGGTTACAGTGAGTGGCCTTTGCAAAGAATGGCTCATGATAGAGTGCTCACAGCCCCTCTCTTCCTACAGTGCCTTACTCTTTTGAGGCACACAATGGCAGACTGGAGTTTGGCAGCTCCAGAAGAGTCAGGAGCTTGTCCTTGAGTTCTCTCTGAGATGATTCCTTCCTTTTACTTAATCTAAGACAAAGTTACACTAATGTAGCCGCTGCATGTACCATAAATTAGGTGAGCACAGTGGCTGTGTCAAAAAGGGGCAAGGAGATGACTGATCTGATGCTTGTATCTCTACAGGCAAACACATGAAATAAGTCAGATGAAGAAGACGCTTTGAAAGCTCTTTCAAGCTAATAAACAACGCAAGCTTGATGTTTTATCAGCTTGTCCAGTTGACAGACAGTCTTAATATAATCCACCTGTAAATGGATAACTACAAGGGTAAAGAATGCCTGGAATAAGGGATCACAGAGCAGGGGAATGAAGTATTTGGGCATTATTTGTCTACAGATCTGCTTTAGTTAGTAAGAATAATTTGATACAAATTACTAACTATGACATTTTAATTATAGCCTAAGCTTGACATATTAGTCATCATGAGTTTGTGACAATAACTCATCTCTTCTCAGCTATGTTGTTTGCAGTAAACGTAATTGTCTGAGAACAAAAAATCACAGAATAATACTGTTTGGGTTATCATAAATTGCAGTGCAGAAATCAATGTTGCAAGGAGCACATAGATGAACGATGAATGTAGAACAAAGACCACTGCTTGCACTTCTAAAGCAAAACTGGTGTGAGGAACTGCTAGCACACAGTGATTGCACTAAAAGCTTCTATATATGACAACAAAGCAAGGTAAGATGGCTTTAGGACTGAAAACGAAGAGCTCATCCATATTTGAGTACGTTCCTGCCACACCAGTGACTGAATCAAAGTCCTCAGCAGCTTCTTGGCTCTTCTTCACTCTTCCTGCAATTACCCTGCACACAAGCATTGCCCTCTTCTCATCATCTGATGAAGCATGAGCCATGTCATGTGCCTTCCCACTGGTGGCCATCGTTAGTATCTTCCCCAGCTCATCCACTTTAAACCCATCTCGAATAATGCTGCACACGTTGCAGTGTTCGATGGATTGACAAAGGTTGGTGGATCTACGGAGGCCGAGGGAGCACGCACAAGTGGTGGAGTAGAATCTTAAGAGTTCATTCCCGTCTGCAACACACCTTGGGTGCTTCTTCCCGAGCTTGTTGGCTTTCATCTTTATGGAGTCTCTGTAGGCCTCGAACCTCGTGATGGCCTTCTGGGTGTTGTGGACCTTCAGTATCCTGTCTATCTTGCAGACTGGGGTTTGATTCTTGAGCCAGCTTGACTGGAAAATGATTTCAATTATGTTTCTGCTTGTGTCTTCAGGACCCAATTCCGATACTATATTGCAGAGCAGAGAAAAGATTCAGATGACAATATCTTGTGAATGATAATGAAGCAGCTGAAAACATGACAAGTATCTCAGATTGAGAACCAGAAAACGAGTTGCTTATGTCGAAGATGGATAATTACCTGCATGGCTAATTGCCTGGTGAAGCTCCAAAGTCTCAGACCTCAAGAAGACCTCCCCGCAATCAGGGCAGGGACAGATGGTAGCCCTCATGGAAGCATCCCTTGATGGCCCATTGATGGGATCAGCCATCACATGACACTCGTAGCACCCGGATAACTTTCTCAGGTGCATTCCTTTGAAAGATCCTCCCAGAGAAGAAGATGATGATGTAACAGAGGCAGTGATGGAAGCAGATGAATGAGAGGAGAAGGAGGTGGAAATAGCTCCACCCACATCTTTGGGAGGAGACCTGAAGGATCTGTTGGGAGTGTTAAGACTGTTGGTCGCAGCCAGTCTCCTGGAAGACTGTGGTAAGGTGATCTCTGGCTTGACGACACTTGGGCTGTTCCTCATTCTACAGAAAGACACAGAGCATGAAGTCTTGTTGGATTTCTTCTTCCCTTGTACATCATTCTGATCTTTACACGAGAGCCAGCGTCTCAGGAACCCCCAGGAGAGTGAGTTCTTGGCCTTCCTTTGAACTTGCATCTTACTCTTTCTGCTTCTGTTGCAGGTCCTACTTCCATTACCTGTATCTGCCATTGGGAGTGGTGGTGGTGATCTTGTTCCCAAGTCTGTATCCTCTCCTGCTGCTTGAGGCCTGGAGTGTCTTCTCCTTCCTTGGATCAGATGAAACACTTGTGTGATGTGTAAAATAGCTACAACAACTATATGTAAGGCAGGCATGTAGCAACGGAGACTTGGTGGTCCTCGAAGGAGGCTACTAGGAAATGGTGGTCATTCGACATGAATCATGTTAAGACACCTCCGTTGCAGCAGACCATGTCCTCACTTGTTCCTGCAATTAGCATGGGCGGCAACAAGGAATCTACTGTAAGCTCATCTGTGTCAAACAGTAGACTACTGTTTCTTGTCGATGAATGATAAAGCAGCAGTAGATTACCATTCATCAATCAGTCAAACCAGCTCAAAGAAACCGTGATCTTTCATCTGACAAAAGCAGATAGCTAATACGAACAGACTCAGAAATCACAAGCTGTTTTAGAGCTTCATTTTCTCTCTCTCTCTCTCTCTCTCTCTCTCTCTCTCTCTCTCTGCTGATCTTTTGTATTGCAATCCGAATGATGATGATGAAGATGAAGATGAAAGGCTTAAAAGACTTCATTCGGTGGAAGGGAGATGGGAGGGACCCCTAAGCCAGCTTGCCTTCTTGGCGCAGGTCCATTAATATTATGAATCGAAGGACACAACACCATCCGAAACAGCCTCAAAGAGCCTGATCCTATTTATTGTACACATGCATGTGGAGGTGAAGGTGATCACAGAGGTAGGTGACGAACACCGCCAGTACAAATTTCCTGGATAAAAAGGTCAGGAGGTCATGCATCTGATATGGCCTTGTTCAATGGGGGGGAATGCACCGAGGGCATGATGATAAATGCAACAGCGCTCGGGACATGAAAACTCATCACCCACGGACAAACGAGTCACCAAAACCTTTGCCTACATTCTCGGCGTTCCACGTCGCTTTGTCGATGAACTGTCGTTGGCGAAGACCGCAAGAACCTTCAGTGGCTCCCCGAAGAAGACGAGAGACGTCAGAGGTAGCTGCTCACTGGAAGCATGTCATGCTTGCAGATGATAAAGACGATTGGTTTGGAACATTCACGAGATTAAATTGACAGAAATGTGTCAAAGAAAGATCTTAAATAACTCTTTGATCCGTCTTTTTTGAATTGGAAGCAAGAACATGGTCGGCTCATGGGCTTCCATTACAAAGTTGCTTCAGCTGGTAAGTTCTTCTCCTTCATGTTCTCCCTTGTTTTTTTTGATCTTTGGTTTATATTATTATTTTTCCGTTGATATTAAATTCATTAACTTTGATTTAAAAATTACATAGATTTTTAAACACGCAGTGTGGTCATTCGATGAATCGGTGACGGAGTCGCAATAAATTCTCTGCCCGTACGTATCTAATAGGATTTAATTGGGTTCGATCAATGAAATCTTTGTCCATTTTAACGGATCGGGTAGATATTGTTGAAACGATCCGACCCGTTTACTGACATGGCCTCTTCTCGGTGGTCGGCGCTTCTCGCAGGACGTTGACGACTGTGGCGGACCGCCATTTTTGACCCCGAAGCTGCGATATTTGTGACGCCGAGTTAGCCACCCGCGGCATCCGCCTCCATTGGTAAGCGTGACCCGCGAGGACCGCTCGTCGCCGTTCTTCCTCTCTCGACGTTGATTGCCGGCGTCACCGACGCTCCCACGCCGGTGGTCGCGGGCGGTGGATTCCCGGCGCGGCTTTCTTCTTCCTCCCGCTCGTTCGTCTGTTGTCCCGGTGATCCGATCAATTACTGCATCCTCTTCCGCCTCCTCCGAGTACGTGGTCCCTGTTTCTATCTGGAGAACCCCTCTTTTTTTCTGATTTCGAAATGGATTAGTGCCTTTGCCTTTTTTGGATCTGAGGGGGCTCGTAGTAATCTTTCCTTCAGAACAAAAGAAAAAGGATAGAAATTATGACTCTCGTTTATATTGCTGCAAATTTGGTATTCTTCCCCTTAAAAAAAATCGATCAGAAACTTTCTGGTTCATGTGATCTATTGGGAGTAAAATTAGCCCAAAAACGTGTGCTTGTATGCACGAATGTCGTTGCGAATCACCGACTCATGTAATTTGGATCTCTTTGATGTGTTTTTCCATTCAGTTCTTCGTCCTATTTCGAATACTTGAAGCAGTCGATGGGCCCTTCTTTATTGTTGACAAGTCTCCGCTACAGTGCCCTATGCCTGTCCTTTTCCTTCCAAATCTATCACCATGGTTACTTCGGCCTATTATTTTAATCCTGTGAGGCCAAGATTCCACCGAATCGATGTGCAAGCGATAATTGACCTCAATATTTCTTTTGCATTCTGTTTGATGCATACTTTACCTCAATATATACGTAGCTTGATTGATGCCTTTCACTTACTTCACCTTCGCAAATCTCTTACTGATCTTATCTGATTAGAAAAGAATTGCACAGTATTGTTTGTTTCGGGAATTTTATCCTGTCAACAAGATGATTTTGTTTGGATCCTCTGCGTGCTCCCGATCACAGAGCTGTAGATCAGTGTTCAATTTACCCAATTTAATCTTTATGTCTTCATGTGGCTGCAACCACTGCATGGTTTAGTTTTATATTAGTATCCTATACTTTTGTCTCCCCTGTCAGTATCTGATGGCATCAGATGAGGTTCACAGGCCACAACAGCAACAAAAGTCCATTTCCTTCCACTTTTTGTGTAAGACCACAACTCTTAACAAAGTCCATTTCCCTCCACACTTTAGATGTGCTTTTTACCTTATCAAGATGATCTCCAACTGTATGCCTGGATATATAACTTTTCTTTTGTAGCAAGAGGAGTGTTTTTTTGCAGACATGGAACAGGAGCATAACAGGATGCACGGGTCATCACGAAGGGATGCTGTTAGTGAGAGTAGCAGCCCTACCGCAAGATCGCTTGGTATCTGCCTGAGCTTAGATTCATCTAGTCAGAGGATTTTCATGAGGACAGCATCGTTGGGCAGGATCGGTGGCACAGGTTTCTGGCAGCTTGGCTCTACCAGGCCCAATCTTATAGTTGAAGGAATTCCTGCTGACACCACTCGACCGGCAGCAGCTGGTGATGATCAAGCAATCGGTGTAGAGATGGCTGGAAATGGTCTCAAACAAGGTTCACTAAGCAGAATGAGTAGCAGGGATTCTTGGCGGAGGGGTTCAATTAGTTTTTCTAGTGATCGTGGAACTATCGATAATTTGGCACTTCCACAGGAACTAATAGATAGGATAGATAGTTCACTTGCACAAGTAGGATGCAGAGGGAGTCTAGTGGATGATAAAGAACGTGAGGATGGGGTTGTGACATTTGCCGATGATTCTCTAATACTATCGTTTAATTCCTGGTCATATGAAGCAAACTTGCCATCAGTTGTGACTCCACTAACTGAGGAAATTGTGTCTCCTCTTCCAACTGATTCCATCTTGTCTACAACGGGAAAGAGTCAAATGACAGGTATTGCTTCACCAAAGGTGAGCATCATGTATGATTAGATTTTAATTTATAAGGGGAAAAAAAATACTTTCTTGATATTGTACGTTTTCTTGCAGGATAAGCAATACAAACTACCATTTTGGCTGGACTATATTTCTTACTTGAGTCACTTGACTGTCTTTGGAATTCTTGGGGTAAAACTTTTTAACTCTTTTCTACTGTCTACCAAGAGTGTATAGCACAGCTTGGTAACTGAGTCTAGGATTTTGTCATAGTTCCATTATCTAATATAATCCTTGTCTGCACTTATTCTTTGATTATTCTATTTCGTTTTTCTATTATTCCATTATCTGTTTGGTGAAATTTCTTGGCTACAAATACATTATTCATCTCAAAATAATTTCTCTTCTTATAGCATGCATTAAGCCAGTTGATGACTGTAAAGATTTAACATATGATAAATCCTTGCTATTTTTGCTAAATTAGACTGATATTTTGTTGTTTGAGTATACAGAGCAAAAGAATTTCTTTCTGACAAAGTTAATAGGAACATAAAATAGAAAAAGATTTGCATATGCTGTTCAAATCCAAATGAAAAAGGAAGATATTGCATTAATCATTCTGCAAAGGTTGTGCAAAGGAATTGACTGTCATATTTATTAGTGAGAAATTGTTAGGATAAACTAATTTATGCTTGATGAGCTGTAGTATCTCTAAATCTCAGCATAAACTTGTGTTTTTCTGTGCAACTTCCTTCCCAGACTAGTTTTCTTTGTTTGGATTAATTTAGGGGAGTTCATTATTAAGTTAATCTCCTCGGCCTGTAGTCAATTTATATATAAGTGGATTCACTTTTTTATTATGGGAAAGGAATTGCTTAAGTTTGCTTGGACATCAAGTACTCATTTGAGATGAAACGATTCAAATTCAAAAGAGTTACCCAGGAACATCAAAATGAAGAGCTTAGGAAACTAAGTTGACTGGTTAGGTTATTTTTTTGAATTCAGAAAAAAAATACAAGAATGTTTTGAATTGAGAGAGACGATTAAAAATATATATACAGAGCCAAAAGCAATCCGTTGTAATGATAGAAGAAGTGTGTGACTTAATTTTTCTCTATTGCTATATCTGTCAATAAAGAAAAACTTTAGACCTTCTGAAGAAAATTTTGGGCATTTAATTTTTCAAATTTCTTGCTTCTTGAAGTTGTATTTGATTGCTAAACAATGGAAAAGAATATTTGTTGTGGATAAAAGTTAATATATTTATGAGCAAATGATACTTTTCTGGAAACGTAAGAATAGGTGCTTTCTGATGTGATTTGAAAGGCTTCGGTTTGACAGATTTCACGTTTCTAAGTAACGATTTCACATATTCCAGTTTTTAAAATAATTTGTTAATCTTTTAATAGTATTGAGAGGAGTGAAACAAAATTGGACTTTGCTACTATCCACTAGATGATGAAAAATATTATTATGACACGGGAGCAAGCTTTTAGCATTGATGTTCTCTTGTCATAGACTGTTTAGAGTTACTATTGGTAGTACTATTGCTCCATTTAAGAACGACATAATTACTGATAGAAAGGGAGAAATGATACTGTAAAGCTAGTCATCATTGATCATATATATGATATAGCCAAAATGAATAAATAAGGCCTCCTGTTCTTTTAACAAATTAAGCTACTGAAGCATCTCAAAGGGAGTCAATGAGTTGGAATATGCATCAAAGTGTTGTTCTACCATGATTTGTTTAGGGGAAAACTTTCATCCTGTTGCTACAGGAATCACTTCTGTAATCTGTTATGAAGAATGATTGACAATGTTAACACACTGTATCTATCAAAATAAGTACATGCTTTCTTTTCTGTTTAATTTTCTGTTGACGCAACAAGAGTTAAGCGAATGTCGCTTCAACACACAGGTGTATACAAGATACTTGCTGCAGAAGCTCTTTGGTCCTGGCCTCTTGCGTCTCACAGGGGATAACCCGTTGTACCTTGATCTTCCCTCCAATATGGTTCTTTCTCTTCTTTATTCGTGTTTGACAAGGTAAAGTTTGCATCTCCGTTCACTGATGCAATTCATAATGGGCTTTCTAACAGATAGGTTCCTTCCTGATGGGGTGGATTGGATTCGTCTTCAAGGCTGACATCCTCCATGTATCTGAACATTTGCTGGTAGGATTAAGCACAGGGTACTTGGGCAGTCTCACCACATTCAGTGGGTGGAACCAGAAGATGCTCGAATCGTCTTCCAAGGGCCATTGGGTGTATACTGTTGCAGGCCTGATACTTGGTGAGATAACATAGTTTGAAGATAGGTTAGCTTAGAATTTGTGGAGGATTTATTGGAATCACTTGGACAGTTTTTGTTCTTAATCTTTGTACCCATCTATAGGGATTTTCCTCGTCAACTATAGTATCATTCTTGGGGTTGGATGTGCTGGAGGACTCCGCAGAAGCATTATTGATTGGTGTGAGAAGAGAAGAACCAACCTGGAAAAATGGAGGGTGAATAACCGCAATAAGCATGTGGTTGTGATGGCCGCTGTTCTACTGATATGGTGCTTGTTATGGATTCTGAGTGGAGAATTCTTTAGGGTCAAGTTGAACAGAGTCAGTGATTCTGCTGTTCTTTGGCTTGCTTTCTTGGTGGGTCCCCCTGGTGTGTGGCTCCGCTGGCGCTTGGCTAGGCTTAATGGACGAGGTATAGGAAGCAAGCGAATGCTCAAATGGCTACCAATTGGAACTCTGTTGGCCAATGTACTTGCAGCAGGCATTATGGCTGCAGCTGCTATTATAAGCAAAGCGGTAAGCGGCTGGTGCAAAATTCAGGATCAATCTTGAACTTATATTTTTCCATTCTTCGCTAATATTACTTTAAACTGACAATCGAGAAACAAATTGCACCTGCTAGGGTTTTCATGGGAGTTGCTTCATGCAAGTTTTTTATGTTGTCATAATTTAGGATCTAACAGATCCATCCCCCACACAATGACCAGGGAGACTCATACACAATCACAGATCTGCATGCGCACACATACATGCATCTGTACGCAATTTTTTAGTTTCCTTTTAGAAAGCAAATGTGGTTTTTTCTTGTCTTTATTGTGTGTGGGTGGTTTTTTTTTTTGCATTGATTAAGTTGTTGTTTTATTCAGGTAAACACAAAGAGATGCACAATCATTGTCAGTGGATTTCAACTAGGCTTTCTCGGCTGCTTGAGCACAGTCTCTACTTTTGCTGCTGAGATTTATGGTATGTGGAAGACTGGGCATGGCTGGAGGGCCTTCTTCTACATCATTGTCACCGTCGTTCCATCATTTGCACTGGGAACTCTTATATACTCGGTGCCCGTATGGTTGAAGCATTATGCATCGTAATTCATAATGCGATTTCAGGTTACTGTAGCTGCTTGTCTTGCTATCAAGAGCAAAAAGGCTCAAGTTATTCTTTCAGTTCAGACTAAAGAATAACAAGGCTGACTTGATAGAACCTGAGCTTTATGGATTTGGATTCAGGAAACAGCCTATTTATTCTACAGTACTGGAGTGTCTTGCACCAGTGGTCCATCAGATCTCATAAGAAGGGAGCCTCAGGCACTGTGGCACCCCTTTTCTTTTGGATGAAAGGTGGATGAAATATCACATAACAGCACAACAATCTTTGATCTTTCTGTAAGTATACTCCGGCTGTATCAAATTCTGGGATTGCTTCAATTCAACCAGTTACTTATACTGTCATATGTGGGGATCAGTAAATTCCATCTTTTACAGCCACATGAACTGTTCTGCTTTATAATTTATTTTTTTGTTATATCATCATTTCTTATGTGCCACTTATGCTTCGACTTTTGCTTGGAATATGGTCTATTATTGGCTTTGTATTTTATTTTTCTGGATTATAGATCCTAATTGCTTTTTTTACGAATTTTTTGTGTGTGGTTGGGAGATTTCAGGCATGGTAATTCTAATGATGAAAAAAATCATTTAAAAGCTAACATAAAATCAAATTATTAAACCATTAAGAATTGTATTCAGATTGTTGTTTATTAGAATTAAAACAAAATTTGATATTTAAGTTTCTGTTCAAAGTGATGGTGTAGCCATTTAATACACTTACTCATGTGTGTCCTTTATCTGAAATTGACACTTGGATTGTGTCCGTCCCATCAAATAAGCTAGTGAACAAGATAAGCCTGCAATAAATGAGATATGGTAGTGCTTTCCTAGATCACAACTTCAATGTATATTTTATTATTACCTGATATATATTAGAAGAAGCAATGAATGGAGACCACATACCACATGGATGCTATGCTTCTCAGTCACTCTTGCAAAGTACTTTCAAGCAGACACCATCCGAAAACAAAAGGTAAGAATGAAGCTAAAGTCTCTAACACCACAGCACTTGGAACAACATTATGTTCCATAGCTGTCTTCTCGCATGGGAAAATGGGGAGAGAGACAGATGAGTAAATGCGAGCTCAGATCTCTGAGAGCTTGACAGCTCAAAGAAAGAGAACAATGTAATATTACTCGAGTGAATCAACCACGAAGTCTTCTCCTCTCCTCATGAACTGTACCGGCAAGAGTTCTTTAGGGAGACTGGAGTGCCGAGCTTGGTCTGGTCCATGGTGACTGAGCACTGCATGTTGCTGTAGAACTTGGGCTTGACGAGCTTTCCCAGCACGTAAGCTCGTGACCTGAGCGTGAAGCGGAGGGTCATCCCCACAGGCCCGCTCGTCTTCCCCTCCGAGCTGCTAAGGCTTGAGCCACCGCCGTAGAGAGGAACCTGATGGCCTTTCACCACCACTCTGAGGTCCCTCTTGCTCTTCCTTGATTGGTAGAAGTTGTTCATCTACAGTAAGAATCAGCATCGTTCATAAGTCATATGTTGAGACAGAGGTGAGACGGGTGGTGGTGGAGATACGTTTCCGGAAGCCAGTGTGAGTTGGTAGTAGTCGAGATATATGGGGGTGGAGGTCACGTGGACGCCGAAGAAGCTGCCGGTGTTACGGTACGTGAACTTGAGGGTCGAGTTCAGGGTGGCCATGTCGGTCGGCACCAGCGACGCATCGGTGCCGGCTTGGATGATGAAGTTGTCGAATGTGATGCTCTGCAACGAGCGAGGAATCAGCCATGCGTGGTTACAAGGAGAGCAGACACGAGGAGGAGGCGGCGGCGGTCACCTTCATGATGATACGAGGCCTTTGGTTGCGGCTCGCGCCCCATAGAATCAAGGCGAAGAAGGAGAAGAGAACGAAGAAGGCGAGGACGAAGCCGAGGAAGTAACACCTACGAGGAACGCCCGCGTCGTCCTCCTCGCCGTCCAGCAGTCCCTCCTCCTCGATCACCGCGCAATCCTTCCACGTCTTGCCGCCTCGACGGCGGCTGCCCCTTCCGCCCCCGTCGTGGGGCGAGATCTTCCTGGCCCCGGCTGGCTTCAGCGATCCCGAGAACCGGCTCGAGGACGACTCTCGGGAATGCCGACCGACGGAGCAGTGGGAGCGTGGCGGGGACAGCGCCGGGCTCGAGTTGAAGGACCTCGTCGTCGTCGTCGTCGTCGTCGTCTTCTCGCCGTCGTGGGAGTCGCGCGACGGGCTCTGCACGTAGTACACCGGCCGAGCCGGGGACGACGTGGCGTTGCTCGTCACCTCGGAGTCGGTGGTCTTCACGTCCATCTCGTGGCTTGCCATATCTGCAACGACCGCCTTCTTCTGTCTGCTGCCTTTCTTGATCTCTTCCCACTGTTACACCGAGCGTGGTTTCATATATATATATATATATAGAGAGAGAGAGAGAGAGAGAGAGTAATATATATATATTCTCATATTATTTATAGGCATTGTTTGTGGATCTGACGTTAATGGGGAAGCATTGACATCCCACGTTGTCTTGTGACACTTTGCTGCAACGAGTTCAGAATAATGAATCATCTTTGCCCCTTTGTGCTGAAGGAAGGAATTTGTTTTTTGTTTTTTGTTTTTTCTTATTCTTCTCTCGTGATTTAGATTTTGTTCCATATATAAGGAACGGGTGGTGGGGCCCAAGGAGTCCGGGGTCCACGGATCACTGGTGACTTACTAAATGCTGTGACCGCGTTACGTGTACACCATGCCCCGTTCCGTGGCTGCTCATTTCTCCTACAACAGTACACGTCGAATGTGATCACGTTACGACTAATGTAACGAGAATGGTATCCGTAGGACCGAGATTTAAGCCTCCGAGAGGACCCACTGAAGCCGACCACCCCCCAAAAGACCCAGATTGGTTCCACGTGTCCACGTAAAGAAAGAGAGAGAGAGAGTGCAAAGAATCCTCGTAGGTTACACCCCCGTCCTTCTCCTTCTTCCGGTGTCTCCTCTCACTCACATCGGTCTTTGTCGCCACTTCCCTTTTGAGTGCACGATTTGGCCATCCCTACCACCAAAATGGAGCTGCTGCTCGAACAAAATCAACAGCTTCCACCATCGATGGACGATCGTCCAGTAGTTCTGACGTTCTCAAGCTGTCTGCTAGAGAGAATCCATGATTCAAGTCTTTGCTTGCTTTGTGGTCACTAGCTAGCTGCTCTGGCAGCATCACTCCCATGGCTGTATGTATATGCATCATCCTTGGGTTTCTGCAAACTGGGTGGTGACCCATACGTGCGTGCCCGGGATATGGATGAACTCACTGTAAAGACAAAAGCCATTGCACCAATTAGCTTAGCTTACAAATGTCAAAACATCACGCGCTCGATCATAACTGACAATGATTTAAATCTTTTTATCCTACTTTCGATGGTTCCACCACAACACCTTCCTTACGACCAATCTCTATGCTTCGTAAACCTATTCCAGCATCAAAAATTGAAAGAGAGAGAGAGAGAGAGCAAATTTGTTGATAAGACATCTCGAGACGTGCAGATTAACGAGATATGGTAGGTTCTGAGATACCAAAACCAAACGATAGCGAATTCCTTGTCACCCATGCGACGAGTTGCAGAGTCGCTCACAGCAAGATTGCTGATTCAGGTAACTTACTGCATCAAAAAAATAAAAATAAAAAAAATCATGAAAGCCAGAACGTATGGTAACATACTACCTCATCAAAAGCCAACGACCAGAAATCTCAACATGGACTAACTTGAAAGAACAATTTATTACACTGTTGTGATTGATGTCTCAGAAGAATAGTTCGTGTGAGCAATATGTTTTGATATAAGCTTGAACTTGACAAAATTTTATCTAAAAGCAGGAAAAAGAACAATCTATGTAAAACTGTAGCGTGAGTATAAGCAGAGCATGTTAAGCCACTAAAACTAGATCTACTCCATTGACGATGTTGCACCTGCTCCGTAACCCCCGCGACCACGGCCAAAGCCAGCCCTACCTTCAGTACCCTGCAAGTTCCAAAACATGATACAATGTTCAAGCACCAATTATGAGCATTAAAATATAAAATTCGCTGGTGATCCATGACCCGACTGTGTTCTTGGACTAGGCCACCAGCAAACTCTGGCATTTAGGAAATGACACAAAAAGGATAAGAATGTCAAAACCAGTGAACGGTGATACTAATCAGACAAACTGTGAACTCTCATGTTTCTGACGAGGTGGTGTATCATATCCGATGAACCTCAATCCAATTTGTATTAGACAACTCTACCACTCACTCATTGCCCACCTCACGACGGTCTCCTCATGATACAACTGCACCTGATGAGTTCAAAACCATCATATCCAAAAGTGCTGTTAAGGTAAGTTGGTGATTTTATTTGCCACGGTAATAATCCTCCTATCTATATTCAACCGATCTCTGCTTGCTACTGCCCCATAGACCAACTTAACATCACTGACCCTGTTGAGGGCTCCAGATACCTTCCAACCTCCCTTCCAACATCAAACATCAGCCTCCCTCCTTTACGGCTTACTTATGGACCAGTTGGTGACCCTTTTGTAGAACCAGGAAAACTGACATGAACGCCTAGATGAGTGAACCTTCATAACTAATCAAAAGCAGATCAAACTTCATGACTGCCAACAAGCAGAAAGAATGATGGCAGACCCTCTCCTTTTTTCCTTTCTATCTCCCCATGAGCAGAAAAAAATAAATTGATTAACAATGAGATGAAAGAAATGAATAAAGGATCTATCTGCTCTGTCTAACAAATCATCAAAATTAGCCAGTGGGAGGTGCTGACATCAGGTCAAACAATATTTGATTAATACTGCTTTTACTTTCAGAATTCTCAATCAAGGGGGGAATAGGAAATAAAAACAGTGTAACAATCAAGCATGAGATATACTTTTAATCATAAGATGCAACAATCTGCACAAGTGATTACGGTGCATCTCCTACCAGTTAAGACAATGGATCATCAGTAGGCCTTAAGTGCAAATAGGATGTTGAAAGTTGATCTTAAAATAAGCCAACTGATATTTTTAAGCAAAATCAAACTGCCACTAACTTCCTAAATACTATTGGTATAACACTATAACCACCAAAAGCTTCTTGTCATGTTGCTGTGCAGCTTCAAAGTAAGATCAGTTTTTACCTTAGAAAAATGTATTTCATCAGAAACAACTGTTCAAGCATTGACAAACAAAAGTCAAGGAAACATAAAAACAAGATGATATGACACGAACAAGAACTTCAGTGAAAAACATATTGAAGTCCAACTACAAGTCAGTTGATATCTGTACTTGCATAGGATTCACTGAAAACAGATGGCTTCAAATCATGAAGCAACCCTGGGATGTAGCACTGTTAGGAGAACCATAATGACAAAACATTGAAGAAAATATTAGGTGCAATAACTGCAACAAGTGCATAACACAGTCTATCAACCCTCAGATTCGCCAAAAGCTGCTTAAGATAGAAGTTGTACAGTTAAGATACACGCCATCAGAGATGGGAGTTGCATCGTCCTGGACACTAATGAAAGCATCTCAGATGACCGTCATGAGATTTAAGGATCCACACTCATCATCTAGCTCCATACTTCCTAAATTTTTTATACAGAAATAATTTTGATTACGAAATATCACAACTAAACGGGAAACCACACAAGATGTTGCAGAAAATATAAAAATGAATACTTAGTAAAAACTTAGTATCGTCCGTTTTTTATCATAGACAGAACAACTCGAGATTCCAGATGACAAACACATTTTACAATTTCAATTCTGTCAACCATTTATTTCTTTTGCTTCATCAAAACGTTTGGAATGAGTGTTGAATTGGCAGAACATACTCTTGAACATAAAAGACTTGTAAACCCAAGTTACCGTTAAACCCTTCACACAGACCATAAAAGAATAATATGTTCACAACACTCATAGATGAAGGTAAAGGTTCTTTTTTTTTTTTTTTCCCTTCAAGCATTGCAGAAAAGGAGATCTACCAACAGCAAAGCATAGAATGCAACAGATTCAAAATATATATACTAACAGAACATCATCCATAATATGTGAAAACGGGATAAATTAATTAAGATGGTGAGACAGTTTGCAAACAGTATATTCAATTATCATCTGCAAGTATATAATACATAAAAGATTGCTCACCCTGAATGATGGCTGAAACTCAGGAGGAGCGCCACCCTTGTCACCACCGAAATCACCTGGAGGGCCTCCTCGAGGGCCTCCACGGTACCCATCCCTATCACCAAACCTCGGCCGGTCACCTTCAAAGCGAGGTGGACCCCTAACCACCATTCTTTGGTTTCAGAATCTACTAACTCGATAAACCCGCAAAATAACAGTAGAATCCTTTCACATTGCAAGAAAAAATTGCACCTTGGGCGATCACCAGGAGGGCCGGAACCAAAGGGTCGGGGCGGCGGCCTGGAGGACTTCTTCAGAGTCGCGGGGACGATCTCGGACGGGAGGTTGAGGTAGGTGCGGAGGTACTCGATGCCATCGTTGGTTAGGTACCAATAGTAGTGCTGCCACGCGAAGGTTTCCCTCACGTACTCTCTCGACTTGAAGCTCTGCATCAGCTTTATCACCTGCAGGTTCGGCACCTCGATCTCCGGGTGCTTGGCGAGGTTGTAGTCCTTCTTCGCGTACAGCACCCCCTCTACATCCCATCAAACCCAATTCAAACACAAATCAGAAACCATCAAAACACTAACTGAGACAGCATTCAGATGAATCAGGATAAAAGCGAACCTTGGAAGAGGTACTTGCAGATCTCATGGCGATTCTTCTTGGGGATGATCTGAGAAAGGGGATTCAAGTCAAAACACAAGAATAGATTAGACGAAGAATAAGAAGAAATCGATGGAAAGCAGAATCGATTCTCGCAATGTCATTCATACCATAGTGGTACTGCCGCAGGGTAGTTCGAGCGCGGGAGCATAACAGACGAAGAAACCCTAACCTAAATCCACAACGGGCTTAGGAAGGTTGGACAGTTTTGGGCCGTTGATAATCTTCGGATCATGCGGCTCGGATTGAGCGGGTTGTAAGAAATTGTTTTAATTTTTTAAATGATAAGGGATGAAGATGAATTCGAATTCACTCAGAGCCTTTGCTAGTTAAACTAGTTAACACATTCGATAAATAATATTATCAAGATTTAACTTCAATAAACCAGTGGGTCAAACATATTTAAAGATCAAACTATATTATCATATATAAAAAGATTTTAAAAAAATTATAATAAAATTTTAAAATATTATAACAAAGACATAATTGTGCGATACCTTTTGGCTATAGAATGAATCCTTGAAATCTGATACTCGAAAGATAGAATTCTGAAGTATAATGAGTTTGCATTCAAAGGACGGTCTGATGAATATGAATAAAGAACATCATGAAAGACGGATGATATCGGCAAAATCTCGCATGTATGTTTACTTTTCCTTTAGATTATTTTATGAGATAGATGATGCCAAGTGTACTCATTTTGTGAAGCAACCCAATTATTGTCATTTCAAAGAAAAAGAAACAGCATCCGTGTGGACTATGATGAAGGAATAAACCTTTTAAGGATTTAAGATGCAATTTAGCAGGCAATAAAGCATTGTAGCAGCAACCTTACAAGTCGACCAAAGCACAGGTTGAGCAGGAAGAATATGCTTGCCGAGCTTTGTGCTCCCTCGACATGCAATAATACATACACAACTTTATACTATCTTTATAGGATTTGTCGAGATCAGACGTTTCCCTGCAAACAAAATTTTATTATACAGTCGCAAAACTCAGACAAAAAAAGATGGTGAATGGCAAAAACTAGTAGTACATCAATAGACTGCATCTTACCGTATTTGTTACAGGATTGAAATAAAAATGAAAACCCCAACGTAGGGCTTTGTAAAACGGGGCAATTTCCTAAGCAACTGCAGCCAATCAATGAGGAAAACTCGACTATAAGCACCTTTAACATCATATTTTCTATACAAGCTGAAAAATCTGGATGATGATGATCCCTTATTTTGTCCCAAACTATCCTCATTTACTGCAGTTCACCAACTGGGGCCTCACTGAGCCATAAGAAATGAATGAAGTCATATAGCTTCCCGCTGACACTCACCTGGTCAATCATCCAGCACTTGTTAGAGAATAAATTGGTTTTTACAGGGAGCAAACACAACACAAGATTATCACTAACCTTGTAAGGTGTTGGGTTTAACCTCCTCATGTGATCAGACCTCATTTGTTCTAGCTGTTGCATGCAACGATCTCTAATGTTCTTGAGTAAGGGTAAATCTTCTCTTGGTTTATCTGCATGAACCAGAGACCACAAAAAGATGATCATATGCTCTAAATTCAACAAGTTTGAGTGAAATATCTAACAAAATTTCAATAAAATATCAGGTGTACAACCATGGGTAAACTCAATTCCACAAGATATATGTGCACGTATATATGTATAGTGTCTCAAGAATGACCCAATTAAGAAGAAAGCATTGGCTTTGGTGAAAACAGTAGAAATATAATGTTACTGCCAACAACCAGCCAAATCCATAGAGAACCAGTTGGCAATAATTTTGGACAAGTTTGGTAGTATGCTTGCTGAAACATAAGAACCATATATTGAACATTCAATTTTCCACTAGTAGCTAATTGCTCAACTTGTGCTGAAAGAACTAGTCAATAACAGATTAAGATGCATAAGTTTGAGTGAACTATGCATGGAGAATAAAGTTACAACAAAGAAAGGAACGAGAGGTGGCTTCAGCATTAGCTTTATAGAGAAATTGTTTCTATAACTCGATCTCTAGGCTTTCAAGTCACGAACGAACAACCTTAATATTGTACCAAGGCAAGTCGTTGGAGTATAAGTCTATCTTAATAGCGAAATGTGTCCCATGACCAAGGCACATGACCATTAGCTTTACAGGTACCACAAACCACAATGATAATCACCAACCTCTTGGCATATTTTAGATAATATCCAAGGGAACCTGACCATGATTGTGAAGCATGACTTATTTCTTGGGTTGTTCACGAAGATGTCAACCCTCAACAGAATAGGAGATAGGTAAAACGCCAGCGAAGAAGAATGCATCCAGACAATTGTAGTGATACTCTATGGAAGGATGAAACTAAATTCTTCAAGGTATTGGAAGTGTCCCTGATACCTCATAGACCCGCCATTAACAATACCTTATGTGAGGCCAACAGGTTACTTCTCCAAGGTACAACAACAAGTCACTTCTAGAAAAACAATAGGTATATAATATCAAACCGCCTTCGGGAATCAATAGATGTCACATTTCAGTTAACCAAAAAAAGCCACCAATTGAATAACTGTCAGAAATTCTTAGACTGGATAAATACAATGATAGCAGCAACACTGAGAACACCAAAATCTAGGGGATGTATATGAAAATAAAAAATTTCCCAATGACATGTACCTAGTTTATTTGATAAAATTGAACAGGAAGCCTTGTTGTTTACAGAAAAAAAAATGCAAAATTTAACTGAAATGTGTGTGTGTGTGTGTGTTTTGTAATTATCATTTTGTGTTTGTAACAATTAATCTGCATGTTGATATACTGAGAAGTAGCTAGTCATCTAATAATAAGCTCACTTAAGAGTAAGCTACAGAACAAAGTTCATACTTGAACTCCCGGGCCAATAGCACTTCAAGAGTTCCTCCACACGCTGTGGCACAACATACGCTCTCTTTGATTCATTAAATGGATGGCGACACAAAATACGCTCTCCTACCTGCAGATAGTACGAGAGAAAATATTCTAATCAAGGTAGCAAAAGATCTTTTTTCTCCATCTGTTCATCATCACAGAAAAGATAAATAGGCTACTCTCTTTAAGAGTTCACGTACGTGATGGTGAATATGTGAGACATGATGATAGAGCCTAAAACTCACATGATCAGATGCAAGATGACATTTGGAAAATCAAAGCAGAAGAAGGTTATCACTTACCGTTGGAGGTGTTTCATTCTCCCCAGTCATGATATCTACCAAGGGATAACCTTCTCTTCCATACAATCTGAAACATCGTTTTTTACATGGTATGGAAACCTAGAGGAGAAAATCAATGAAACTTTAGCAGGAAAAATAAAATTATGTTATGGTTTAGATTTAACATGCTACCAGACCTTTGTGACATCCTCAGAGAGTTTTATGCGGGGCTGCTTGTTTATCTCAACAAGTTTAAACACACAGCCAAGAGCTGCTTGAGCATAGCATGTAACAAGATATGTGCCAATTCCAAAAGCATCAATTTCATGTCCCTACAAAATGTATCAAACAATTAAATATAAAACTGTCATATTAATTATTATTGTTAGCAGTCCCAAATATCAGACCTACTCTACATAAGTTGCAGATCCAAACAATTTATTTAGCTTCCAGTATTACAAAAAAAGAAAACTTGTTAATTTGTATTTTCCAAATTTTTAAGCGAACTAGTGACTCGATTGAGTCCAAAATTAACTTGATCTGCTGCCACAATTTTCTTGGTGCCAAAGACCACAAGAAAATGGTCCATTATTTACAAGTTTTATGCAATGGGCTATTACAATCATCCCTACAAACATGTTCTTTTGACAGTGTTGTCATTAAATTTTGTTTAGGTAACAAATAATAATTTGTTTCCAATGCTTCATTGCCCAATCTCTTCCACACAATAATTGTGACATCATTGTGCCAAAAATCTGAGCAATAGTGACAACATTTTCGATGTTGGTATCAAAGATTCTCAACCACATGTTCAGTGGCAAACAAATATTGCGAATAATTTGATGTTCTTGTGATGATAACCTTGGTTTTTGGCCAGTGCATATGCCTTTACCCATGTAAATATTTATCACCTAAATTTTATCAGCCACAACCATACACTGTTTTCTCCAATCTTAGCCCTCTCCTTCACTCTTTTCTCCAACCAAAGCCCCCAATTTCCACCCTTACACTGACTGCCCTCACAACTGGCAACCACTCCTTTTTCCTCTTAATACGGACAGTGTAGTCAAACCACAAGGGGAGATCAGAGAGAATGCTGGTGACAGCAAAGTAGAGCCCAAAGAAGCCGGAGTAGGAAATCACTAGTCTCACTGGTCAACAGGCATCTTCACTGGTCCACCAAGTTCACAGAATTCTCATTATGATCTCTTTTTTTTCTTACATTTATGTATTTTCATTTTTTTTTTAACCATTTCCTCTGTTAGGCATCATATATTTCACCCTTGAAACAGGTAATTTGTAGAATGATTTGGCTCTTCCAGTTTCTCTCCATTTGAGTCACAACCCAAAAGGGAGTCCTTTTCCTAACTATACAAGTACCTTGGGTTTTTTCTACTTTTCAATTACTCTCAGACAGACTATTGTCCTCAAGTTTGGTAGCTATTTCATAGAGCTTCTAAAGTCCATTTCTATTTGGTGCCATAAATCCTCAATATGCATCACATATACGTTAAGTTACTTTACTATGAAAAGAAAAACTTTAGTATGAAAAGAAAAACTTTACTATTAGGATTCATAGTCTATATTAAAGAGTTCCTTCCAGTTCAGTCACACAACTTCTATAGATATGAGAGTATGCAGGAACAATCCCAAGTACTTGGTTACTATTTCCGTTATACAATTAATTCAGTGGTTAGCTCTCTCCTTCCCTCTTATTCTCTTTGCAAGGCTCTTTCTCCTCAAACTAAAAACAATATTCCATAGGAGGGCCATATCTACCCGAAATCCTAGGTGTTCATAATTTTGGATTACCTAATTCCTATCCATATGCAGCAGTTTCAACAGTCCTACATTTCCTCATTGTGACTGCATAATACAGGGTTGTTCAAGCCACCTTTGCTATAAAAATATAGTTCCCATCCATGTAGAAATAGGTGCTAGCAAATAAATCAGAAACAAAATTACCAATGGATTCAGAGTTTGTCAAAATCTCTCATGGATATGCTATCCAGCTGACCTAACTACTTTACAAGGAGAATTTTCAATTCAATCTTTAGGATGAATAGATGCATAAGAAATTTCATAATAACGTACTAAGTTTGTTGTCACACCATATGTAAGCAATTAAAGAAGATTACCTGCTTGTTCAAGGCATCAAGAGTTTCCTCATTTAGGTCATTGCTAGCTGTAATACTCATTTTTCCAAAACCAGGTACATTGAATTCCTTCTCTATTGCATGAAAGAATTTTCGAGCTTCAATGGACAGATAAGCTAGATCACCAGAATCCAACCTAATTCCGGATGCTTTGTATCTGCATCACAAATTTCTAATATTTGTAATTCAAAAATAGCTGCATTAATTTTAAACTCTAGTAGGTATTTAAAATAATCAAGTTAATAATCACTAAAGATTATTAACAAGTTAATAGCTGCATAAATTTTTTGTAACAAGTTAATAATCACTAAAAGAATCAAAGGCATTTACATTCTTTATCAGACTATAAACCATAGAAATCAGAATGGGTGATCCTAAAAAGAGAAGTTAACTTCAAAAGCTGAAAAACTTCAAAACTTACCCCAAATCATTAAGTGCTAAAGCTACTGCACAGAAATTGGGAATGCCGCTCCTCATAACCTGATTAAAATGTCACAGAAACAAGCTGATAAACATTAGAAAAACACAATAATGTTTGTATATTTCTTAAATGCACTGATGCAATCATAGGGACATCTGTTGACCCAGAACATTTTCCCACCGTTCATTATATACTCCCTAAAGTCACCAGTTAGGCCCATTAAATACTATGTAATTTTTTAAGGCCAAGTTGGCATTCTTCTACTTTTGAATAGTTGAATGATGAAAAGCCAAACCATACGTGTGGTTCTTTAAAAGTGAGCATTATATTCTTCATGCCAAATTAATATGCAGTTTGTACATTAATATATTTCCAAAAAGAAAAACTTGCAGTACCAAATTCATTCAAATATTCCATTACTGAAACAGGAGATAAAAATTGTAAAAATATTTAAGACCATATAATCAACTAGCACTGCTGACAACATAATTATTGAAATACAAATAACAGAAAAAAATGACAGAAATAAGTCAACATCTTTTCACTCACATCGTATGTGTCTACAAGGGCCAAGAAGTTATTTGGAAAAGCTAGCGCATATGAAGTGAATGCAGCTAGCTCACTTTGATTTGTCTCACCAAAAACACCACGCAGTGATTCTGACAACTAACAAGCATTTTAAAGGAAAGTCAGACAATTATCACTTCTCCACACCTAGTGCAAAGCAAAACTTCAGAAGCAACAAAACAGCAATAAAGAGCTAATGGCAGCAACAAGATTACCAACACTCACAAGAATCACAAAGACGAAAAAGAAGATAGAGCATGCATCTATTTGTCCATTAATTATTGAGAAATAAGGACCTAATGTTTTACAAAAAATCTATTTGAGGAAGAAGAATTTCCCACAGTTTCTTTGGCTCATAACTAGTTCTAGGAGGAATTACAATAGTAGAGAACTCTTTAAATAATACGTACAGCATGCAGTCATTACAAGGACATTTGATTATGAAGCTGATTTGATAAAGGAAGAGAAATAGGCAGGTCACAGAAGACAACCATCTATCTCTCAAATGCATAGGTTGTGACAGAGACCCAAAAGGCTGAGCCAAACAAGCTCTGCTTTTAGTTGATCATATTTACATGACTGGAAAAATACTATTCTTCAACAAGAACAGAAAGAGGATACTAAAGTCTTAGAAGACCTAGCATATAAAAAAAAAATCCTAATCCATATGACTATACAAGTTGAGCTTGCTAAACTCTCTTCTTCACTTCATTTATTACTCTGTAGTTTCTTCCCATGATGTCTCACAAACATAATCAAGCATAGGGGCAATCCCATAAGAGAATGAGAAGCAAGCTACTACAGAAACTTGTGGAGTCTTCCGTACCAAACTAGTTTAAGATTCCAATCATTGAAGAAAGAAAAGTTCAAACCTTACATGATAATTGATTATAGCATCCTACACTAATGTAAATCTTATCTGGGTCAATCAGGTGATTCAGGAACATAGCAATTGGAAAGTCAGTCTCAGTGAGTTCTGTATGAGTGCACTAAAGTAAATCAGTCATACGGTATCCTACAGCCAAAAATTACAATGTCTACCAAAAATAAGTTACAAGCCTGGCAAGATCAGAACTTCAAGTTCAAATAGGCTAACCACTCTACCACCCAATTCTCCAAGTTAGTATCTATAACCATAAATATAATATACCATGCATGTGCTCTCCATTCATGCACAAAGCAAAAAATGGAAGCAATTACATCTGAACATACTAAGTTCATATTTAAGAGAACAACATTGCTTTTAGATACAAATGAAATCTTCTAACAACTCTATCAACCAACAACTTATTCATGGCCAACATTGTAATCAAAGTTTGTCATTATATAAGTAAACTTAGTAAAGTACATCGGTACATACAGTTTTAGCGCATGAGTTTAGAAGACAATATCAAAAATACTTACTAAAATAATCTATGTAATAATCATTGTGAAACTATATAGGATAACACACTGGAATAATGATCTTGAGCTACATACACACATAATAACAGTCAAATGAAAGTAACACTATATTTAGTCAAAGATACAATATCCAAACTATAAAAAAAAATGAAAACAGAACCAAACAATGACAGCTAAACAATCAACTACCTGGAGTTTGCTGAGCCAAGTCTGCACCAGACTAAGGAAATCCCTACAAGTGCTTGAACCATCATGACTACGAAGTGATTTGTCTACAATCTCATCAGGGCTCTACAAAATCACCTAATAAGTGAGATTTTGGATGCCACAAGTTCCAGCAAAATATAAAGAATAAACATATTGGTGATAATAAGAACTTGCTGATATTTTTTTTATTATTTCACAGATATCAAAAAATCACACACATTTAACCATTTCTATTGTAACATAATTGATCTCAAGCTTCATGTTCAAGTAACCATTTTAACATGTTTGATATCTACAAGATACAACTATGCTTCAAAATGTAAATTCGCTTCAAAATATAAATTCAGGTAGATAAAATGTATGGGAGCATATGTGAAGAAAATAATGCACGAATTCATATCTTTGCCACACAAATGGATGACATTTATTGTCTAGGAGAAATACAAAAATATACATATATAATGTTAATTTCTGGACATACCCACCATATACGAGCTAACAAAGGCATGTGAATGTGTTCCTCGAAGGGGTATGCCAAACAAATTTCCAGCTGCGACATTGCTGCTTATACAATGAGGAAATATTAATAACATAGACAAGCATTTGATATCAACCTTTTCAGGAAGAACTGAGAGAACTACTATCTTCACTATCCTACTACTTATATATGGGCATATTCAACGTACAATGCCTGAAAGTTAGGCACCAACACTGAACATCATGGAATTCTCATGTCATGATTATCATAGAGAAGAATGGCAAAAACTAAAATCATTTAGAAACAAACAATAGCTCTTTATGACAACATAAGTATTAAGTAATGAGCTTTTGGCATATAATTTCTTCAATCAATGCAAATCTAAAGGCACCATGTGATTGGCCACAAAACAACATATATATGCTGTTTAAGTCCTGTAAGCAAGTATCAATCAAGTTAACATGTTTAATATGGCCACCTCCTCCAAACACAAAACATTTCATAAGCCTGATACTTGTTAACAGGTTCATATATATATATATATATATATATATATTTCACACACACACATATACATACACACACACACACACACACACACATATATACATACCTACATATATATATATATATCTATATATATAATAAAAATTAGCCACACAGCATAGTGGTAAAATATTTCAAAACAAGTCACCTTGTTGCATCAAATCCTCCAATGTAGCAGTATTTTGAAGCACTTATTCCGCCATCAGGGCCCTAAGCATCAGGTGAAAAGAGAAGAATTTCCCAACAAGTCACATGCTAAAAGTTTAAAAGGTCATTTATTATAAAGGAGGATATAGCTTGGAGCTCACCTGGGCTCTTCTAAGTCCAAATTCAAGTAAACTTTTTGTATTTCCAGCAACAAATCGGTGTCGTGCAGCATTTGTAGTCACCAATGAGGCATAGTTTACGAGATTAACAAATGGGGTCTCAAGCAGTTGAACTACCTAGATACATGGAGCAGAAAAGCATTAAAAATCCAAAAGGTCATCAAAGATCTTCAAATTTAATTTGTCAAAAAAAAAAAATAACTTGTTCCTCCAGGAATATTCAGTAATACATTTTAACAGGTGAAGATACAACTTATCAAAACAATTATTAAAGATTGCACAAGTTACAACATTGCAGTTACTCACCGCCACTGGGCCTTCAACCCTCATCAAAGGCACTTTGGGGAAAACAACAGAACCCTCAGGGACAGCATAAACTTCAACATCTGAGCAGTCAAGTTCTCTGAGATAATTAAAGAAACCATCCTAGAGACATGAAGAAAAAGATCATCAGTTTGAATAAAATCCAAGCTGGAGAATCAAAGGTTTAGCTACTTAATATATAAGTTATGCATTTTAACATTAAACATAAGTTAAATAGTATTCGACTTAAATTCTTTTCAACTTCAACAAGATATCACATTAAAAGTGCACAGCTAACATTACAGAGCAAGCAACTTAGTACTGTCATCTTACTTAGCTGTAACAGATCAGTTGCCTAAAAGTTATGCTAGCTTTAATAATGACATGCACCACAGAGTAAGAAAACAGATATGCCAATCAATGTAACCAATGAGATAATGAAAGACTTCCCATCAAGAAGAGCTAAGGAATGACCATCCTATCTATAATTTATGAACAATTTTGGTAATGAACTAGTAATACTACAGGAAACTGCTTCCTCATTTTCATGTAAATTGCATTTATTTGTCATTTGTTTTCTGTTTAGTTGTTTTTTATGAGGATCTCTGCATATTGGATGCATAAATCCCAATTGTCTCTCTGAAACTTCTCAGCAACAAGGAAGGTGTTCCTATCCAAGGATATAGATCATCACTTTTCTTTCTTTAATCCCCCTCTCCATCGACAACTGACCTGTCATCTTCCACCTCTGCCTCCTCGTTCTCAGCAGCATCACCGCGCCTCATTCGTGTCACCACCTTCTCCCCCACATCTCTTTTCTTCAAGTATTCCGGATGGTAATGATAGGTACTTCCCCATTTTGGCGCTCAGGAATGCATAGTACAAGATAATGCCAGTCTAATTATTGACTGATATAGGTACAAGACTGAGATTTTAATCCTTGCATGAAGCACTACGCAATCTATCCACCTTGGTAATTAAGTTAATATTCCAGATCAACTACAACCATAATCATCTGATTGATGAATTAACAGTATTATGAAAATTTAAACATGATGCATCAAAATGTGACTATTCAAGAGCACTTCTAAGAAAACAGAGAAATATGAAAGTATACTAACAGCTAACTGCCTAGCATACCATACCTCACAGGTAGGCATGACTGAGCGCATAAAAGAGATATCCTCCTCCTTGAAATGGAAATTAGCAATGAGTCGAATGCATTCTTCCAGACCAGCAAAGACTGTATATTCACCACCAAAGGGGTTTTTACGGAAATACAAATCAAACCTGTAACAAATTAAGATTCATGAAGAAATGCAGTCCCAACGTAGCATTTTTGAAGAAGCAAGATTCAGAAACAAATCTCTCATACAAAGAAGTAGAAATTTCTTGCTTACAATTCAGAAAGCATGATTTAGCAAAACCTGTAAACTTTTCTATCTTCTACCTTCAAAATAGTTAAGTTTTTAGTAATATACAATCTGACATACTAATGCCATCAAGGTGCTAAAATTTCCAGAGTTCAATAGATATTTAGTGCAAAAAACACATCTATTACAGCACAAAGAAGCCAAAGATTCTGTCGACCTTACTCTGATAAGTCATTGATTCCTATAGAAAACTAAAAAGTTCTGGGAGTATTTAGATATTATGGACAGTAATGCAGAAAAATATACTATATATTCATATTATGCATTTTACAGCAAATTAAAAGTTGGTCATATTTAATGCACTAAAAATACAATTGTGGTAACTAAAATATCCTAATAGGAATTACATTACAACATCATAGATAGTGACGATACTCTACCTCGATTTAATCTATGAACATTTATGATACCCTGTGTTAGAGAAAAGACAACCAACACGCTAACAAGTACTTGTATCACGACAAATCTGTCTTTCTTTAAGTAAGTCATAGCACAAAGCAAAAGTAGGCAGCCAACAATCCTCTATTTAAATGGTTGCCCATTTCACCTTACGAACAGAAAGGAAATCTTTCAAACCGACACAATACAAGAAGACAAGGAAAGTCTGTGAACACAGTAGTCAACTCCAATGAAAGAAACAGCATACAGGGAAACTAATCAACTCCATTTCAGTTAACGAGTCAATAATTACGCATGTTTTGAAAGAGCATTAAAGAGAAAAAGAAAAAAAGAAAAAGGACTAATTCAGCAATAAAGCACCAAATGAAAACAAGAACCATAGAGCAAACGAATCCTCCGTCTGATCCCCAAACGAACAAAGAGGTCAATCTAGTCCGATATCACGAAGGAGGTAGAGCAACTCACACAGCGCGTTCGAGATGCTTCCCGGCCTTCCAGTAGGCATAGGCCATGGTGAACTGGTACAGGTCCGTGAGGAGCGGCGTGACCATGGGGTTCGTCGCCGAACGGATCGGGGCCGCTTCGGCCGTCTCCCTCTGCTCCGCCGTCGCCGCTGCGTCAATCGTCCCGTTTCCGCTCGCAAGCGCCGCCATGGATCTCTTCGCTAGGGTTTTCCGATCGCCCGGGAAAAAGAGTCGAAGGAGGATCTGAAGAAGTATGGAGGCGAGAGAGGAGGAGAAGGATACGACCAGTCGATGAGGCCGGGAAGGGTTCGCCCGCAGGTATTTATAGCTTCCTCGGATTCAGTGGTATATTTGTGGTGAGAAGCTCGGAGGGGTATTCCGTGGAAGGAGGGAGGAACATTTGGGTGCGCACTCGGGAAATTAGTGGTGCGTGGAGGCCGGCTGATATCGACGGAAGACCAACTTACCACCAACGGAATCTCAAGTTACCGAACCAATCAGAGGCCCAAGAAGCGGTGGGACCCAACAGAAGGGTGGAATGACCAAGTCACGGGTCAGTCCACCTGAGTCGCTCGAATTTTTGCCGGTCCAAAATAAGAGAAATCGGCCTCTTTTACTTACCCAATTGCTGACTTCCGAATGCATCGTTTGACCTTCTTGGGGAACGTATCATCTTTAACTGACATTGATGTGCTTTAAGATCACCGCTGATGAATCATTTGAGCCTCCGTGTGTTAGGGCGATAGTGGAATATGATGTCAAATGAATTCTAATTTTTTATCTCGACCGTGCATTGATGATTTCACATTTCGTGTTTGACGGAATATTATGGAGTGAGCAATTTTGACTTTTCCGTTGGCCGCGGGTTGAAGTTATCACTGTTTTCATTAGGGATTTTTGGGAGTATGTATTATATGATGTGTTTTCAGGCAACATTTTTTCATGAATGACATGCGAAGGTGTGAATAATATATTAACATCCCATACGAAAAGAATAAGATAATCGATATAACAAATAATATAACTATTTTTATTAATAATAAAAAATATTGAAAGTGAGAATACTAAATATTTAATATATACGTAAGCTCAATAAAGGGTATATTAGCTATTGAGACGATTGATATTTCATGTCACTAAGTCATCAATCAAAAATCAGTACATAATAACATAATTATTTTTTACATCAATTTTTTCATTATTTTTAAATTATATATATGAATATAAAATAAAAATACTAACAACAAACAAAAAAATGATTGACAATAATGTTTTCTGTCTCGAATATGTTGCCTACAAGAAAACATTTAAAAATATAAAAAAAGTAAAAATAAAAAACGTCATGGACACACATCAAACACCTTGTCTTCTATATTGATTAATGATACTTTACTATAAGACTACCTCCCTTTTCAACTATATTATCTCTGTCTCAAGGCCCTCCTCAAGTCTTTTTTTAACACAAGCTTTTTGCAAGCTATAGAATTTACTTTGTCAATTTTGATGGAGTCATGATTGGTAAGGATTGGTCCCGCAATCTTGATCACAGTCCAGTAATGCTGAATGATAGGCTATTTTTGACGATTTTTTAATTAGCAAAATAACTTTGTGGTGAGGTCTGACTCATTAACACTCATCATTATTATGTGCCTTTTCCCTGATCCCTCAAAATCTTTGCAATAGCATCCTTTTCCTGACCCATTCTACCAATGTAATTAGTGGGTTCATATCAATCTAATTATAAATATTTTGTTCGGGAACTTTGGGATCTGGCCGAGGTGTTAGCATGATTTAGTTTCGCCCGTATGCATAAGTTGGTTCACATCGTTCGAGGGGTTGAGATCTTAAGCTCGAGTCGAATTTGTGTCTCAGGGATCTACGTCTTGGGTAGACTCTCTTGGAGGCAGCTCGGGTTGAAGGCTACCGATAGGGTCCTGCACAAAGGTTTCATCGAGATGGGGGTTTCCGACGTGACCCCTCCGACGTTTAAGTCAATGCCTCGAGAGACAGAGAGTAACCCCCTCCTGACGTTACCGAGAGGGAGCATTATACTCACAGGGGGTAGCTCGATTGTATGCTCGGTCTTACTGCCCCTATTACCCTAGGTGCGACCACTTCGTACAATGGGTCAATCGACGCAGAGGTATGGCATGAGGGTATAGTGCGCCATGCGACATTGATGGCGCTTGCAGCGACAATCGGGTTGGCGCATCGTCCGGATGCCTCCACCTCGGCCACCGACCTGGCTGCCGAGCTGATGCGGATGTGCCTCCATCTTGGATGTCGATGTGGCTGTCGACCTAGCATGGGTTTAGGTGAGCTGAGTCGACCCATTATGAATGTAGAAAGTTTTCTTATAGCTGATCTATAATAAAGTTATATCCTATGAACAAATACCCATAAAATAAGGAAGATAAAATTTTTTAAGCTCTTTTTTTTTTTGAGGAAGAGAGAGAGAGATGGGAAGAATACAAGCATTTCAATGCTATGTCTTTTTTATGTACTACTATCAATTTCTGATGGGTTCAGGGAGTGTTAAGAGAATTGTAGTAATAGAGGATCCTTTATGCCCCTATTGTATTGTCAAGGGTTATTCCCTTGATATCGGTCGTCATTATAATTTGAAGCTGCAGTTATGACGTTGGAGTGAGCTTGCAATAGAGAAAGGCAACTTGGTGTTCTGGACCTGTGTTGCCCAGGAAATATAATGAATGCACCAGAAATAGGAGTGCATGAGAAATAATTTTCATGATTGGCGTTCTAATGAGAGGGATGGCCGTCACAAAGCCGATGATGATATATTAAAACACCGTCAGTGATTCGCACTACTGCCACCGTGTTGAATCATGAATGAGTGGGAGTCACCTGTGGAAGAAGCTCCTGCCTAAATATTAGAACACCATCATCACGCATCAAAGAATACCTTTAGATTAATTTTTGTTTTATCCAAGGACGTCAATATATTAAAAAAATAAAAAATAATTTCATATTACCCTCGTTAATTATAATTAATGTCTCGATCTTTATACTTTAAAAAATAATATTATGATCCCTAAAAGAAAATATTTAACTCTAGTTATTTAACATACGATAGATGCTATGCATTATCATTTGCAATCTATTTTCAAATAGTGTGAATGTCGTATTATTTTTTCTGCATCGTAATTTATTTTTTCTTTTTTATATTATGATGTGGGAGTCCCTTCGGTTTCGTCGTCGCTTTCTCATCCCTTTCGATCATCTGCTTCAACACTTTTGTGTTATCCGAGCAACTCTCCTTGGTTGATAGAAAGACATACTACGACTCTCATGCATGGCCTCTACCATCTTGTTGTAGGCTTCGCATCTATTATGTTCTCCTTAGCTTCCTTAGTAGTAAGGTTTGTTTACTCAGCCTTGTCTTCTGATTTATTTGGCTCTCTTAAGTGAATATAAGCAATTGAACAGTCCAACTCTCTTACCGCTCCAATCATATCTTTGTATGATCAAGTCTCATAATGTGACTCACTGGTACTTACACTCCAAATTCTCTTTCGGTAGTACATAGCCTCTATATACTGATAACCAAGACTTTTATCTAATGTAAGTTTCAATACACACACGAAAGACCCACCTTTGTAATATCATGACTCACCTCTACTTCTCCCACGTGTGTTGTATTACCTTGAACTATTCCACTATGATCCGCTGAACCATGTCACCTCCTGGTGACATCTTCATTACATTTATATTCTTTTAGGATAAACTCGGACTATGATATATTTATGTGTGGCCTTTACCAGTACATCGTAGGGCCTTCGCCACCTCCGATTGTGTTTGCTCCTTTGGCAATTAACCTTCACCCACCCATTCTTAAGTCATACCAAATGCAATATCGCTCTAGGATAATTTGTTGTCTGGTAGCTCTTAAAATCCCACTAAAATTGGTGCACCATTGTCTGAATTATGGGTCTTTATCCCCACCAGCACAATCTCCACTATGCACTGGTTTTTTCATGACAACTCAAATGGCAGCACTGTGACATATTCCTTAAGAGTACTCACCTTTGCATCCTCTTACGCCATGTTAAGGCCTTCTGATCCTAATTTCACCTTCGTAAGTTGAATCACCTTAGTTCCTCCATCAAATACATCTATAAGACAAGATATATGTACCTCGAAGCTTCCTTCGTCTTTGGCACCATGCAGGATAAGTCTGTCGAATCATAATGAAGAACCCATGGAAAGATATAATCCCACTCTTGCCTCTATAAGAGCCTCTATAAGAGTTCATGTCATTGACCTTTGCCCAAAGAAAGCTCTGTACCTCCGCTCCATATTTCATCTTCTACCTTAACTCCCTTCCTGCGACTTGGATACTTCACCAAATTCCACCCAAGTTGCTCCGCCCCTCGACTTGTATTAAGTTGATGGTGGCCCTCGTGCCCAACATTCCATGGGTCAGCCCTCTATTAAGTCTGATTTTTATATCGGCTCTAAGTGTGCCTTCATTTAATGTTGTCATGGTCGCTCTCTCATTTGATCTTGCAATGCATCCATCAATATATTACCTCATGTGAGATAATGCGATGACTCCTCATCGCTTGCTCTATTATGCTAGAGCAACTTTCCTCTTCGTATTCTCCCCTTTAGAAGTTTCGAAGACCACCATCCCCTTAGACTACTATGCCTTGTTGAATAAATTGTGTCTTACTCTACCCCTATAAATGTACTTGCTAGATTGCAACTCTTAGCCAATGCAGCTCCCGCTGCACCCTCTAGGGCCTAGCAATATGCTTAACTTTTTGCACATTTCAGCCTCATACAGCCATATCATTCTCATGCAGAAGAGAAAATTTTAATGCTCCATAGCGTCAAGTTTCGATTGCCTTGAGATGACCACAAATACTTCATCATCTACATACAAGCTCTTGCATGAGTATCAAATTCTTCAAGTTAGTAATTCCCCTTACCTTTGTGAGCTTTGCACACTCTTTCGGTCATTGAACAATGTATCCTACTTAACACGGTTTATTGGTTGTCCTCCATGTAGCCCAACTAGGTCTCCCACGTTGGCATGACAAGTATTTATTCTTGTGCTTGTCCCGCTCTGATACCAAATGTCATGAACTTAGCTAGTTTTACCTAAGTCGTGCGGCATCATCACGAGTCTATCCGCAAAGGTCAGCCTCCTCGAAACCTCCTATGATCCTTTAAGACTTACAAAAGAGAAAACTAGTTAGCGAAAGCATTTCCCATGGGATCCATAATCAACCATTTTAGCAAATAATTTATATAACTAACACAAATTAGAATATGGATTTTACAAACTTTAAATGGTCATATACAAAGGATCAATGTTCATTACAAACAACTCTCATTTACAAGCTGAAACCGTCTCCCGAAAGCTAACCAAACTAGGACTGTCAAGCTTTATTAGCATGCTACTTGTTGTACAAAGCATGAACAAAACCCAAAAGATATGAATATACAGGTAGACAATAGGCGAGTAGGTTAGGAAAAAGAGAAAAAAGAGAAAATCGATCGAGAAGTTTATATAAAATTAATAATTTAAAAGATAATGAAATTATGTCTTTATCTTTTTCATTCACACTCTTTTTGCGCGTGACAACAAGTGCATTATTTTTTATTAATGAAGTTGACTAAGTAGAATGGGGTTAAATATTTTACTTTCGTAATTATAGATTATAATATTATTTTTTAAAATATAAAGATCGGAATGCTAATCATAATTAACTATAGGGGATAAACTATAATTACCTCTAAAAATCTTGAGCTTACTATTTAAACTCTTAATCCCTTTACTATTTATTTTTTTAAACTATTAAAAAATACTATTTATTTCTGCTTTTACTTTCATATTTTTCTTTTTTTTCTCTCTCATGACCCTTAGTGCACCCTGTTGTTTGAGACTCTTCCCGTTGCCTACACACCCTACTAACCCCACTCTTATTCTTGTTGATTTTTCTTATCACTTGTTGTATCATTGCCTCTAATTTTGCTCTCATTGCTCGCTAACATTGTTCAACAATCTTTAAATGCTCATTTGCCATCGGCTCTGGTAGCTACAGAAGAGCGGGAAGTTGTTGTTGCCTATAATTAGCCCTACCTTGCCCACTTGCCATCGATCTTTCGTTGATATCATCATCAATTCTATTGGTTATGAAAGAAGAGGAAACCACTGTCGTCGATCGCTAGCCCTATCGATCTTTCATGAGCATTGTCATTATGGACTCTATTGATTGTGGAAGAGGAGGAAGCTCCTATCACTAATCACCGGCCCCAATCCGTAGGTCTATCATCAATCTTTCGTTGACACTGTCAAGTTTGCTATATGCAAAAGAAGAGGGGGAGGAAGAATAAAAAGAACAAAGGAAAAGAAAAGAAGGATATTTTGATACATTTGCAAAGTGATAGTTTTTATATATTAAAAATCAATTTAAATGAGGTTGGAGATAGCAACATCAGAGTTATAAATAGTAATATCCTAAAATATTACTCTTAATCAATTTATATTTTTATACAAAATATTATATAAAAAGTATCATATTTTTTTTATCACAAATCTGTCAAATGCTCACAACAAAATTATGGATTATAGGATAAATTGAGTTTTACTTAAAGTGTTAGTATAAGGAGACTAAATTGTATTTTTATTGAAGCAGGAAGGTAGATTAGAATTGAAGAAAGCATAATGCATGGCAACCTAATTTTGGATGCTATAATTATCATAAATGATGATGAGATTTCAATGATCATGATTAATTTAATTAGTGCGCTCATCAAAAGCATTTGATGATTGCTAATGTTGCCCATCATTAAAAAGCCTTTTCAACGAAAAAGTCGCATGAATATATAAATCATCTTAATTTTCTTTTAAAGGGATTGTGACCAATTTTTTTAAGCATAAAATACTAGTTTAATTGAAGCTTACTATTCATAGCCATATTTTTTCTATTTCACAATTCTTTAATTTTTTTATTTTACTATTTATAATCTTATTATTATTAGTTTTATTTTTTTTCTTCCTCGTAACCTCATGCTCTATGTTAATATCGTTGTTGGTCAATATCCTACGCTCCTTATGAACGTCATCGTTAATCACTAGCCTATACTCTTTATCGACATTGATGCTCCCCCTTTATACTTGTTGTCCCTCGATGATATTCTTCGAGGAGGAGGAAGAAAAAAAAAAGAAAAATATTTAAGTATATTTTAAAAATTAAAAATATTATTTTTAAAAAAACAGGATTGTAAATAGTAAATAGGGGTTTGTAAATAGGCATCTCATGAAAATTTTTATCTATTCAATTTTTTTCTAATTTTTCTCATAAAATTTTTATTCTTTACTTTATTTCTTACAAAATATCTCTTATTTTTAACTAAAAGATGAAAACTATACTTAGTCTCGTTGCTTCGTTGTGATGGCGCTTACCGTGGTAGCAATAAGGTGAAGATAAAGGTGAGATGGAGGCCCAAGTAAAATGATAAAAGATGATAAAAGAAAACCGTTATATCAAAATAAAACAGAAATAGACTAGCTTGAAAATGTGAAGGTTTTTTTAATCTGAGAAAAAAAACAAAGGAATACAAATATCTTTATTGTAAGCAAATCGAGCAAAAGTTTACCCCAACTTGGAGTCCCCCAACTTGGAGTAAGTCTTTGATAGGTCTGGTCGCCTTTGGGATTGTACCATCTTCTCCATCACCTTTGCCGCCTACTCCTCTTGAGTAGAAAGGTATAGTACTATGTACTGCCTACTTCGTTCCTTGGTCGAGCCCTCCTGTATCAACCCGAAGTCCCTTAATTTCGGTTATCTGGATGAGAAGCACATCGACATCGGTCTTATGAAGTTTCTTAGTCTCGGCCCTTCTACCTCGTCTTGGTACTTAGAGTTTACCTCTACATTCTCCACCTCCTTGGCCCCTTTTACGACCAATGTTGTCCCTTCATGAGAGCAAGGGATTGATGACTCCACGGAAGTCTCGCATTTGTGGTACCATGGCGCTGCCAAGCCCATAGCACTACTATCTGTTACCTTGCATCTTCATCCCTTCCTTTGCGATCGGTAGATCTGCCTCTATGGCACTGTGGAGCTCCTTCGAGTCCACCTCCTCTCTAACCGACGCTTTTCTTTTGGGTAGCTGAGCCCCGTTGGACTCGTCGTCGCTTCCTCGCCCTTTTCGACCACCTGCTTCGACACCACTATGTCCTCCTAGCAGTTCTCCTTGGTCGATGGAGAGACAGACTGCATCTCTCATGCATGGCCTCCGCCATCTTGTTCTGAGGTTCATGGTCTGTTCTCCTTAGCTTCCTTGGTAGCAACATTCGCTTACTCGGCCTTGTCCTCGACTTGCGGGCCCCTTAGCGAATGTGAGCAGCGATCCAACTCTCCAAGCTCGGTTAATCAAGTCCCTCCATGGGACTCCGGTACTGATCGACTACTCGTCGGTGGTACCACCCTCATATCTTTGAGGACCAAGGCTTTCATCGATGCAAGCTTGATGCATACACACGAAGACCCCTCTGCATCGTGGCATTCACTCCTTGAATCCGGCCCTTCTTGTCGTTGCCTTGTTTTCAAGTGGAGCTCCCGAGCTCCCGATCATTCACATGATCATGTCCCCTCCATGGGACTCATACGTGCACTTGGACTTTTCCTTGATGGTATACAACTCCCATATCGATGACTAAGGCTTTCATCCAATGCAAGCTTTGATGCACACGAAGACCCGCCTCTGCGGTACTACGACATTCACTCCTTGAATCCATAGCCCTTCTTCTTGTTGTGTCGTACACCAAAGTGGAGCTCCCAGTAACTCCTTATCATACCTCTGCATGATTTTTGTCCCTCACAGGATAAGATTGCCTGTATTGCATTACCACGAACTATTTCACCACGATCCGCTGCACCATGTCGCATCCTGGTGACATCTCTATTGCATACAGATTCTCGTGTGATGAACTCGGACTACGACTTCTCCACGTGTGGCCTCTGCCAACACATCGTAGGGCCTTTGCCATCTCCGATTTTTAGTTCGCTCCCTTGGCAATTCTCCTTCGTCCCCCCCACTCCTGGGTTACACCTGGACAAAGCATAGCTCTAGGACAGTCCATCGCCTAGTAGCTCCTAAAGTCCTCTAACTTCGCTATAGTTGGTGCACCATTGTCTGGATCTTGGGCCTCTATCCCCTACCAACACAATCTTGCTATGCACCTCCTGTTCTTGACAACTCGAATGGCAACACTGTGGCATATTCTTCAAGAGTACCCGCCTCTGCATCCTCTTGCCCCGTACTAAGGTCTCATGATCCTAACTTTGCCTCCGCAAGTTGAATCACCTTAGTTACTCCATCAAATGTATCTCTTAGGTAGCTTGCATGTGCCTTGACGCTCCCTTCATCTTTGGCACCATGCAAAATAAGTTTGTCCCATCAGAATAAAGAACCCATGGAACGACATGATCCCACTCTTGCCTCTACAAGAGTTCATGCCCTTGACCTCTGTCTGAGTAAAGCTCCGTGCCTCCGCTCCATGTTCCATCTTCTATGTCGACTCCCTTCATGCGGCTTGGATACTTCACCGAGTTCCACCCAAGTCGCTCTGCTCCTCGATTTGCACTGAGTTGATAGTGGCCCTCACGTCCACCATTCCACGGGTCAGCCCTCTGTTGAGTTCGATTTCTGCCTCGACGTTAAGTGTGCCTTCATATGATGTTGTCTTGGATTGCTCCCCCACTTGATCTCGAAATGCATCCACCAATGCATTACCTCCTTCGAGATCATGCGACAACTCTTCGTCGCTCACTCGGTTCGTTGAGCTTTATGGAGATATAACCTTGAGAAACTCTTCCTCAATATGTGCAGTCCGTTACACATGATTCTCCCACTAGAGAACTAGGACTTATCCCTCCTGGATATCTGTCCTGCTGGAGCAACTTTTCTCTTTACATACTTCCCACTGGAAGTTTCGGGACCATCATCCCTTTAGACTACTCCGTCTTCTTGAACTCGAGCTTTGTTGCCCCACAAATGTACTTGCTAGATTGTGACCCTTCTCCTGATCTCCACTGCACTCTTCAAGGTCTAGCAACATGTGGAACTTGTTGTACATTTCAGCCACCTACGGACATATCCTTTCCATGTTGAAGAGAAAGTTCTGATGCTCCATGGCGCCGAGTTCTAATCGCGCCTTGGGATGGCCACGAGCACTCTGTCATCCGTGTACAAGCCCATGCATGAGTTCCGAATCCTTCGAGTTAGCAATTCCCCTAACCTCTGTGAGCTTTGCACAACTCTTTCGGTCGTTACACAACACCTCCCACCTTGCACGGTCTCATCTTTCACCAAGCACCCTGCTTTGCCTTAAGCACCATCAAGTTTAGTTGCCAACGTCGAGCTATAGCTCAAACTCAACCATCCCAATCTTTGTGTGCTACGCATTCTTCTTCGCTTGCTTCTCCTCGTGGTGCCTCTCGCGCAAAGGGGTTGACTATTCCTTGAATGCAAAACCAGGATGTCCGCTCCTCTAAGCGACTCCTTTCCTTACATCTCAATGTCCGTTTCCCCCAAATGGTTGCGCGTGTTGGCTGTCCTCCACACAGCCTAGCTAGGTCCCCCATATTTGTATAGCAAGTGTTTCTGTGTGTGCTTGTCCCGCTCTGATACCACATTGTCACGGGCTTAGATGATTTTGCCTAAGCCGTGTGGCACTCATGCGTGTCCGTACGCAAAGGTCAGCCCTCCTCGAGATCTCCTAAAATCCCACAGACTTACAAAAAGAGAAAACGGGCCAGAAGAAGCAACTCCCACGGGATCCACAAGCAACTGCTCAAGAAAAACACTTTATAAAGCCAAAATACAAATTACACCCAAGGACATTACAAACTCAGAGGTTGCACAAGGATAATGGTCCACTACAAACCGAAGCCCCACAAGTGCTTATAAGACACACTTGTATTTACAAGCCAAACTTGGCCATAAAGCAAATCAAACTAGAGCTTCCAAGCCTACTGCAAGCCCGCTTCTTGTTGTACAAGATATGTACCTAAACCGAAGGACACGGACTAACACAAGCATTTCATCGAACACCTTGTTTACATTGTCGTTCCATGGGTTCTTTATTCTGATGAGACAGACTTATTTTGTATGGTGCCAAAGATGAAGGGAGCTTCAAGGCACATGCAAGCTACCTAAGAGATGCATTTGATGGAGTAACTAAGGTGATTCAACTTGCGGAGGCAAAGTTAGGATCATGAGACCTTAGTACGGGGCAAGAGGACGTAGAGGCGGGTACTCTTGAACAATATGCCATAGTGTTGCCATTCAAGTTGTCAAGAACAGGAGGTGCATAGCAAGATTTTGTTGGTAGGGGATAGAGGCCCAAGATCCAGACAATGGTGCATCAACTATAGCGAAGTTAGAGGACTTCAGGAGCTACTAGGTGACGGACTGTCCTAGAGCTATACTTCGTCCAGGTGTAACCCAGGAGTGGGGGGGACGAAGGGGAATTGCCAAGGGAGCGAACTAAAAATCGGAGATGGCGGAGGCCCTACGATGTGTTGGCAGAGGCCACACATGAAGAAGTCGTAGTCCAAGTTCATCACACGAGAATCTGTATGCAATGGAGATGTCACTAGGAGGCGGCATGGTGCAGCGAATCATGGTGGAATAGTTTGTGGCAATGCAATACAAGCAATCTTGTCCCATGAGGGACAAAAATCATGCGAAGGTATGATAAGGAGTTACTGGGAGCTCCACTTTGGTGTACGACACAACAAGAAGAAGGGCTATGGATTCAACGAGTGAATGTCGTAGTACCGCAGAGGAGGGTCTTCGTGTGTGCATCAAAGCTTGCATTGGATGAAAGCCTTAGTCATCAGCATATGAGAGCTGTATACCATCGAGGAAGAAGTCCAAGTGCACGTACCAGTGAGTCCCATGGAGGGGGACATGATCATGTGAATGATCAGGAGCTGCTGGGAGCTCCACTTCGGTGAACAAAGCAACGACAAGAAGGGCTGTAGATTCAAGGAGTGAATGCCACAGTACCGCAGAGGCGGGTCTTTCGTGTGTATGCATCGAAGCTTGCATCAGATGAAAGCCTTGGTCCTCAGCATATGAGGGGTTGTGTACCATCGAGGGAGTAATCAGATTGCAAGTACCAGTGAGTCCCATGGAGGGGACTTGATTAACCGGAGCAGTTTGAGAGTTGGATGCTGCTCACATTAAGGGAGCAAGTCGAGGACAAGGCGAATGTTGCTACCAAGGAAGCTAAGGCGAACAGAATCGGCGCGAGCCCTATAACAAGATGGCGGAGGCCATGCATGAGAGATGCAGTCTGTCTCTCTATCGACCAAGGAGAACTGCTAGGAGGACATAGTGGTGTCGAAGCAGGTGGTCGAAAAGGGCGAGGAAGCGACGATGAGTCAGCGGCTACCCAAAAGAAAAGCGTCGGTTAGAGAGGAGGTGGACTCGGAAGAGCTCCACAGTGCCATAGAGGCAGATCTACCGATCGCGAAGGAAGGGATGAAGATGCAAGGTAACGGATAGTAGTGCTATGGGCTTGGCAGCGCCATGGTACCACAGATGTGGGACTTCCGTGGAGTCATCAATCCCTTGCTCTCATGAAGGGACAACATTGGTCATAAAAGGGGCCAAGGAGGTGGAGAATGTAGAGGTAAACTCTAAGTACCAAGACGAGGTAGAAGGGCAGAGGCCAAGAAACTTCATAAGACCGATGTCGATGTGCTTCTCATCCAGATAGCTGAAATTAAGGGACTTCGGGTTGATGTAGGAGGGCTCGACCGAGCAAGTAGGCGATGCATGTGTACCTTTCTACTTAAGAGGAGGCGACAAAGGTGATGGAGAAGCGACAATCCCAAAGGCGGACCTATCAAAGACTTACTCCAAGTTGGGGACTCAAGTTTGGGTAAACTTTGCTCTTTTCGCAAAATTTCTTGCATTCAGTTCAATGGCGGTGGGAAGATGAATCACGAGCTAACCCAACGCGAGTGCAACCACTTCAAGTGCTTGAAGTGTGAGCAAAGAAGAGGCGAATGTCGTAACAATGCATGAAGTACAAACTCGAGGCGGTCGAGTAACCTTTGCCATCTGAAATTGAGTAACCTTTGCCTTCTCAACTCGAGAGAATGGGTGAAACCAAGTACCCAGTTCTCTTAACTCGAGGAGGTGGCGGAGTAAACTTTTACACTTTTCGCAAAACTTCTTGCATTCCGAAGTTCAATGGCGGTGGGAAGGTGAATCATAGTAGTTAACCCAACGCAAGGAGTGCAACCACTTCAAGTGCTTGAGTATGAGTAAAGCGGTGAATGTTAGTAACTCGATGTATGAAGTACAAACTCGAGGAGGCGAAATCAAGTAACATTTGCGCGAAATTGAGTAACCTTTGCCTTCTCAACTCGAGAGAATGGCGCAAGTACCCAGTTCTCTTAACTCGAGGAGGTGAGAGAAACCACCTTACCTTCTCAACTATGAAGAGAATGGGTGAAGTTAAGTATCCCAGTTCTCTTACTTATCCAAGCAGGGGAGCTCTGCACAAGTTCAGTGACCCTTCAAAGAAAGCTTATAAAAGACAATGGTTGTCAAATCCCCGTTGGTGATCGGTCTATTGAGTAGTTTTTTCCACTTCATTTCCCAATTGACTAAGAGGAGTGATGCGAACATACTTGGAAGTGACAACTAACGGAAGAAGGTTCAATGGGCAAACATTATGGAGAAAGGACCTTAAAACTTGAAAGTCGAGGCGATGCTCGTTAAAGATCCAACAAGCATCTACCCGGTTCAAGCAATATGAGTATCTGCGATCGACACATAATAAAGGCGGTCTTTTCCTTCATCGAGGGATCGCGAGAACCAACAAGGATCGGCAACTCACCCAACCCCACAGATTGATCATGGATGAGTTAAAGCGGCATGGCGGATTAGCGTTCGACTACTCAATAACGATGGCGGAGGCTAGGAGCCAAAGGGCATGTTGCCAAAGCGAAGATTAAAGATTCGAGAATGCGAGGAGATGCGTCTGGTGGCTTCGAGGGCGTCGAAGGAATAAGTGGGGAGAATGTCACGGACAACAATGTAAACAAGGTGTTCGATGAAATGCTTGTGTTAGTCCGTGTCCTCCGGTTTAGGTACATATCTTGTACAAGCGGGCTTCGATGAGCTTGGAAGCCCTAGTTTGATTTGCTTTATGGAGTTTGGCTTATAAATACAAGTGTATCTTATAAGCACTGTCTGTAGTGGATCATTATCCTTTGTGTGCAACCTCTCTGAGTTTATAATGTCGATGGTGTAATTTATATTTTGACTTTATAAAGTATTTTTCTTGAGCAGTTGATCGTGGATCCCGTGCGAGTTGATTCTTCTGATCCATTTTATCTTTTTTAAGTACGTGGGATTTTAGTAAAACCTCGTTGCGAAACAACCATTCCATAAACGATCCAGCGGCCCGCGGTCTGTATTTACTCTCCCCCTGCCAAAACTCAATCCTGCAATGTCGGGACGACACATGGCGTGACTCCTTTTACCTCCTCCGTTAGGAAGGAGGCGGAAGAAGAAGGAAAGAAGCAGAACTGCACTGAAGGTAACCACCGTCGTCCCTCCTCCATTTCATTTCTTCCTTTCTTGCTTCGCTTCTCGGGCAGCCTTCGCCGGTGGCGTCGGAAATGGGATACGATTTGAATACGTAGGAAAACCCTCGTTTCCAATTTTTGTTTTGTTTTCCTACTTAGTCGATAATCTTAGTTTCCGTGTTGGAGATCTTCACAATCATAGCAGCGACACCCGATCGTCCCGTTTCCTCTGATTTGGGACGCCATGGATTCGTTCCATAGGAACACGGAGCAGAAGGAGATGATTGTTAGTCAGGTAAGTTTCGGAGGGTTCGATGCGAAGGTCTCCGCGAAGGAACTCGCTGATTTCTTGGAGTATGAAGCTGGGATCATTTGGCGGTGTCGTATGAAGACGTCCTGGACCCCGCTCGAGTCGTACCCCGTCTTCAAGGGCACTGATGATTCCTTCGATGTGTCAAGGAAGGACGATTACGGCCGCGTGGTGCCTCACGCATTTGTTCACTTTGCGCGCCCTGATGCCGTTAAGAAAGCAATGGATGCCGCGGGAAAGTGTGAGCTTGTCTTGAATGGCCACCCGCTGAGGGCCAATGTGGGAACCGAGAGTTCGTTCCGTGTCAACAGGAGGAGGACAACCGACCCCTTCAGATTCTCCAACGCCACCGTCGAGATCGGTAATTTGGTCAGCAGAGATGAATTCTTGGTCAGTTGGAAGGGGCCTGATTCGGCGGTCGATTTTGTGATCGACCCCTTCGATGATTGCTGCAAGATCCTTTTCTCCAAAGAGACAGCTTTCTATTTCAAAGGGTTGCGGGAAATGACACTGATTAGGTGTGATTTCAAGGTGGAGTTCTTACTTAGAGACATCAACGAAGTGAGAGTCTACAAGGATTCAGCCCCCTTTGTGATGCAGTTCCAGCTAATCTCGGCGCCTTACGTTTATTATCGGACTGCTGATGATGACATCTACACGTCTGTCCCGTTTAATCTTTTAGACGATGAGGATCCCTGGATCAGAACAACGGACATTACTCCTAGTGGCGCCATCGGTCGGTGTAACTCATACAGAATTTCACTGTCCCCACGTTTTGGGCCTAAGATGGAGAGATCCCTGGTTTATCTGAGAGAACATGGTATAGCTGAGAACCGGCCGAGATGGTGGCCTGTAGTCCGAGATGAGCCTGGTTATGGAGCTCACATGTCTGATCCTTTTTTCTGTATTCAGAACAAAAAAGGTATCAATTTTGCAACAATGTTTTTAGTGAATGCACTAGTACATAGAGGCATAGTTAACCAGCACCAACTGTCCGAGGAGTTCTTTTCCTTATTGAGGTGCCAGAGTGAGATGGTAAATGAAACAGCACTGATGCATATCTTGTCTTACAAGCACCCCATATTTGATGCCCCAGGGAGGTTTAAGCTTGTCCAGGAGTGGATTTTAAGGAACCCCAAACTTCTCAGGCACTCAAAGTTCTCCGATGACATTATTGAAGTCAGGAAGCTTGTTATAACTCCAACAAAGGTGTACTGTCTCCCTCCAGAGGTAGAACTCTCAAATAGGGTTCTTCGGAAGTACAAGGAGGTTGCTGATAGATTCTTGAGGGTGACTTTTACGGATGAAGGGATGCAACAGTTGAATAGTAATGTTTTGAACTACTATGTTGCACCTATCGTTCGGGACATCACTTCAAACTCTTTTCCTCAGAAAACTACTGTGTTTAAGAGGGTAAAGGATATACTAACTAATGGTTTTCACCTATGTGGTCAGAAGTACTCGTTTTTAGCATTTTCGTCCAACCAGCTACGGGATCGGTCAGCCTGGTTCTTTGCAGAGGTTTCTGGCTCTATAACAGTGGCAACCATTAGGAACTGGATGGGCAAGTTCCCTAATAAGAATGTTGCGAAGCGTGCTGCTCGAATGGGGCAGTGCTTTTCATCTACATATGCCACAGTGAACGTGACACCAAATGAAGTAACTTCTGAACTTGAAGATATTGAGCGAAATGGATATGTCTTTTCAGATGGAATAGGAAAGATCACACGAGAGCTTGCACTGGAAGTTGCCCAAAAACTGCATTTGACAGAGGACCCCCCTTCTGCATATCAGATCAGATATGCTGGCTGTAAAGGGGTCGTAGCTGTATGGCCAGGAAGTGATGATGGGTTCAAGCTGTCCCTGAGACCAAGCATGAACAAATTTGAGTCTAACCATACAAACTTGGAGGTGGTATCATGGACCAGGTTCCAGCCAGGCTTTTTAAACCGACAGATTGTGACACTGCTTTCATCATTGAAGGTACCTGATAGTGTTTTCGAAAGAATGCAGGACTCGATGATTCTTAAACTGAATCAAATACTTCATGATACCGACATTGCATTTGAGATTCTTACCACCTCATGTGCTGAACAAGGGAACACTGCAGCAATGATGTTGAGTGCTGGTTTCAGACCTCAAAGTGAACCTCACTTGAAAGCGATGCTATCATGCATAAGGTCCACACAGCTAGGAGATCTTTTGGCAAAATCAAAAATTTTTGTTCCAAAAGGTAGGTTGTTAATGGGCTGCCTTGATGAACTTGGGGTTCTTGAACATGGACAATGCTTTATCCAGGCCTCAACTCCTTCACTGGAGAATTGTTTGTCAAAGCACGGTTTGAGATTTTCTGCATCACAGAACAATAGGCAAGTCATTGTGGGTACTGTGGCTATAGGCAAAAACCCGTGTCTTCACCCAGGAGATATTAGGATCCTTGAAGCTGTTGATGTACCTGAGTTGCATCATCTCGTTGATTGTTTAATATTTCCTCAAAGAGGAGACAGGCCTCATGCTAATGAGGCATCTGGAAGTGACCTGGATGGCGATCTCTATTTTGTGACATGGGATGAAAATCTTTTACCACCAGGCAAGAAGAGCTGGGCACCAATGGATTATACCCCTGCTAAAGTCAAGCAATCGCCACGAGAAATCTTGCCTCAAGTAAGTTCTATGCTATATGATTTTTACCTTACTAGTATTTTGCATGTGCCATGGACTTCAAAACTTCTGATTCACTAAATCTACACGACGATGGACCAGTCAGATGGTAGCAACTATAGTGGAACCTTAACCATTGAATCTATGTCAAGAGAACAAATTATAGTTTGCAGGAAATCTAGAATAGTGGTTATATAATTGCTTATGGTATCAAATACCAAAAATTGGAGAATGGGTCAACGGGACCTAGTAATTATCTTGCTGTCCCAAAACGTACAATGAAGTTGAGTTGTGAATCAGTTTGACATGGGGGATAGGGGGTATTCTAAAAACATCCTGGGAGAAGAAAGGAGAAGAAGGAGACAGTTAAAGGGTCTCCCTGCACTCACTTTGGGTTTCAAGAGAAACATGCAGGGTCAATAGCCTCATGTCATCATCTCGAATATCACATGCAGGCAAAAGAGATGATTTTTTTGAAGTTAGAAGGCTTTCAGATCATTTACTTCCTACTTTGTTGCAACAGAACTTTCTCAAAATGCTATATTCATATCTTCAAAAAAAAACAAATCCAAAAGGATACATCTCCGAAAACCTTATTTTTAGTAACTTCATGACTTGTCAGATTCAAATTATGGCTAAAATAAAGTCATAAGTAAAATCTTGTTAAAATATCTTGTTGCACTTCTAAGCTACCCTTAAGATAATCTTACTAAAAGTCTCATCTAAAGTACCCAAATAATTTAGTTGAATTTAGTATCTCAAATCCGGTGCACCCTAGACAGCTAAGAACTAGCTTAAATACATCTTTTATTATGTTGTTGCATCATCAGGAAATAGATATTTTATTCTAAGCAACAGCTTCAGCTGGAATATCAAATGTATACAGCTGTAGTCCATCTGTTAGTGGTGAAGCATTAGTATAAACGTACTAAAGGATATTGATGGTGCTATTGCAGTTTCACCAGTCAGTCAGACTGGGAATCTAGACAAGTGATGTTTGGTAGCACCAATCTCATAAAGATTGTTGTTGTTTCCATGAGATATATCCTTTTATAGTTGTTTATATAGCTTCTCCCTGGTCATCAAGTAAGAGAGATGGTAAAGTGAGTTAGGATAAACAGGTCACAGTTCTGGTTCCATATGCTGACAAAAGCTTGGTTAGCATATTATGTACTATTAGTTATTGGGTTATGAAATTGTAATAATATATTTATAGGTTATTCGAAGAACAATTAATTTGTGACTCTCCTAAGACTGGTACACCCAAAATACATATGTTGTTATATGAAGAATTGATGAGAATTTTTTTAAGATTGATAAACCCAAAATTGACTGCTCGGTTTGTGCGTTGGTCGTTCAACTCTGCAGCATTATATGAACTATAAGTTATAAACATGCACATGCTGTTTTCAGTAAATTGAAGCGGATAATTTTTTTTTTTTTTTCCAACGGAAGATCAAGTTGTAAACATGGAATATCATATTGCTAGCATGAGTTAACTGTGTACTTGCACTGATATTTATTTTGTCTTTGTAAAAGATTGATGTTCCATGAAATGTTTTTACATGATGAATTTCACACATGGTTTTTCAATTTTTTTCCTCCAGGACATTATTGACTTCTATTTGAAGAATATGGTAAATGAAAACCATGGTGTCATTTGTAATGCTCATGTGGTCCATGCTGACCGTAGTGAACATGGAGCCCTGGATGAGAATTGCCTTAAGTTAGCTGAGCTGGCTGCCACTGCTGTGGACTTCCCGAAGACAGGAAAAATTGTAACTATGCCGCCAGCCCTTAAACCTAAGACCTATCCTGATTTCATGGGTAAGGATGACCATTTGTCCTATAAGTCAGAGAAGATCTTGGGAAAGTTGTATCGTAAGATCAAAGATGCCACTGATGATGAGATGCCATCCGAACTACCATGCACATTTGAGGACTTACCCTATGATATGGATCTTGAGATTATTGGATCCTCAGATTACCTTGCCGATGCATGGCAAAACAAGGTTGTATATGACCGACATCTAAATGCATTGTTAGCACAGTACAGAGTCAGCTCAGAGGGGGAAGTGGTTACTGGCCATATTTGGTCCTTGCCAAAGTACAATAGCAGGAAACAAGGCGAGTTAAAGGAACGGCTAAAGAATGCATACAGCTCACTTCATAAACAGTTCCGTCATATTTTTAAGACCATGAGCCCTGATCTTTTACAACTGACAGATGATGAGAAGTGTGTTTTCTATGAAATGAAGGCTTCAGCATGGTATCAAGTGACTTATCATCCTCGGTGGGTAAAGAAGTATAGCGAATTAAAAGAACCTGATGGAGATGGGGTGCCTGCACGGCTTAGTTTCGCATGGATAGCAGCTGATTACCTGGTTCGGATCAAGGTAAGATGCCAGGAGAGGGGAACACCTTATAGTCAAAAGGCCAATTGATTCACTTGCAAGCTATTTTCCCTTGGTTGGCAAGACCACTCTACCAAATTTTAGCATTTAACTCATAGGATATCAAATTTGTTTGCTCATGGGTATGTTGCACATTAAGTTCATAATTTTCTGTATAATGTAATTATTTTGTGATGTGGTTCCAGATGTTTCTCTCTGATCCTAGGCAGATAACCTTGATCTCTTCAATGATTATTTGTGGAGCTTGATACTCTTAGAAACTACACGTGCCTGTTTGCCGTTTGATTCTTTCAGTTTTAAAGAAGAACAAGGATGTGCTTACAATTGCTTTAACTGCTAGCAGGACTCTAAGCAGGAAAGTTGAGCTGAATGAAACCATGGTTTTGCTGTCATCCATGACTTAAGGTGGACTGAAAATATAGGTGGCAGCTTCTTCTGATCACCACCCATTGCAATACCCGAAGGTACTCTCTTGATTTTGGAATGTTCTTTTTGTTCCGAGTTGTCTATCTGTTTATCTGGACAGGTGAAGATTTCCTTGATGCATTGGAAAATAAATTTATATCTAAGCTGTGGTTTGCTTTCTTTCCTGGTTCATTTCTGATAGTGTCCATGCTATAATGCGCTCTTCCTTTTATCCTGCCTCCTGCCAGGATGAAAGCTTCCGGGAAAATAAGACAAAAGCAGTTTTACGTGTTAAAAAAAAAAAAAAAGTTAGATAGCAGAATTATTTTTTATTGTGCCAATTACTTGGAAAGAATTTGCAAGTTGTCGTCACAAATAGTTAGATAGCGTAGAGTCTTTTATCTTTTTAATATTCTTGTTCTGTTTTTAATATTATTGATTTATTTTTTGTGAGTAAAACGGGAAAAATAAAAAAGAAAACGCTAATCCTTTTTTGTTTGTATTATACTTATTTCTTTATTTGGTTTTGCATGTGTTTGGCAGCGGTGGCTCAACAAATTTGTTTTGTTTTATCCCCTCCTCCCTCTTTCTTTGATTGGTTAGTTGTCTTTTCCCCTCGCCCTCTGCCTCCTTTCCTAATTTCTTCCTAACAACCTTCCAAGAAGACCGCGCAAGAGTGGCCTTCTTCCCTCCGGTCTCGTGCTTCCGTCGGACGAAACAGGAGGAGGATGGGGAAGAAGGCTCCGTATTCGCCAGCGATAAGCGACTTGGACGCTGGCCGAAGAGGCCCGTGGGTGGCGCCGTGCCCCCCGCCGCCTCAGGAGACGTGGGTGGCGTGGTTGGTGCCCCTCATCGCCCTCGCCAACATTGTCTCCTTCGTCTACACCATGTATGTCAACGACTGCCCCTCCACCCACCGCCTCGAGGCCTCCGACTGCGTCTTCCCTTCCCTCGGCCGATTCGCGTTCGAGCCCTTCTCCATCAACCCGCTCCTTGGTCCCTCCCTCTACACGTCAGCTCGTCTCTCTTTTATCATCCTATTACGGGTTCTATTCTTCTATGCCTTGTTTCTTCCCTTTGAATCTTACTTCAGTTGGCAATTGTTATGCTTGATCTTTCTCGCTTTATATCTAGTGACTGACGATGCATAGGAGAGGCGAATAGAAAAAGGAAGCAATCGAATGCTATCACACCTGTGGCTAGTACCAGGCTTTTTGCATTTCTTGCATCCCGCCGAGGTCACGTTGTATGACCTTTTAGTTTTAGGCAACACTATCTCAAGGTCACATCTTCTCTGTTCTTCCCTTTTTTTTTTCTTTTTCTTTTTTTTTTTGGGGGTATTTAGCTAGTTACACATTTGAAGTTTGTCTCGTTGTTCAACGATTGACTAATGGGTTGGCAATCTCCCTAAATCAGATTCACTAAAACGAAGGGGAGGGCAAAAAGAGCAGTGGTGAGTCGGTTGGCATCAATGATCACTCGCTAGCAGCAGGATTTACTCATTTTAGAAATAGGTTTATTTATGACTAGAAAACTAATTACAAGATTACAAGCTCTGTTTGTGTGTAAATGCTAGAGAAAAATAACTAGCAAAAAGGAAAAAAAGCAGAACCTGTAAACAGATGGAGAAAATCAAAGGAAATAAGAGAGCTCAATCTCTCATGAGCACAAGGAGGACTTGTCCTGCATTGGTCTCTCTTTGCTGTTCCCTGAACATCTGATGTTTCATAACACTAATATTTTGTCACTTTTTCTTTATATTATTTATTTCACTTCATAATATAATAACATTTACATACCATGATGTCGTTAATAACTTCTTTTACATTGATGTCATATGTAACATGGACTTCAGACTACATTGTGAATAATTCTGGATGTGAACTTGTTGCTTCCATCTGAGTTTGTGAACTTGATTGAACGACATAGACTATTGGCAGCCATCTTGCTTGGCTGTTGAGAATGTAGTACTTTCTTCTTGGTGTTTATTTAGATATATATAATATTAGTTTAATAATTTGTATTTGGTCCATTCCTCCTACACTTTTGAAAAGATAACCTAGACCCTGAACTTTGGACTGCTAATTATTTTCTCATCAGTAGTCTTAAGAACCAAGGATTGGCTCTTTTTTTTTTTTTTGAGGGAAACCTCTATATGCTATTTGTTTATGCATGAGATTTTGTGTCCTTGTGCTAATGGTGGCAGACTTTTATAAGATACTATGATCTTTTATGTAACAGTTCATTAGAAGGTTAGAACACGAGAGGAATATATGGTTCTGGTTAGTGTCTGTTATCTTGTCAAATTTGTTGAGTCTCTAACATTGCGGATTACACTATTCACATCTGAAATAGAAGAATTTTGGACATCATGAAGTAATGTGTACATGGTGATGCATTTGCATGCTGCAATGTTGAATGCATTATGATGTGAAATTTTAAAGATGTCATTGCATTGTACTTGACATAAGGTGTTAACAAATATTACATTTATTTCTCATTCTTATATCACAATGCTAATGTTGTGGCACTAAGCAAAGAGAGGATTGTGATCCATGTCTGAACTTTATGCAGGCTTGATAGTTTGGGGGCTCTTGATTTCAATAAAGTAGTAGTGGAAGGTGAAAGATGGAGGCTTCTTGCCTGCATATGGTTACATGCTGGGGTTATCCATTTGCTTGCTAATATGTTAAGCCTTATATTCACAGGCGTTCGTCTTGAGCAGGAATTTGGATTTGGTAAGAATTAAAATGCAAACTAGTGTAGTTATCTAATAGTAACTTCAGATGCACATTTGCCTTCTTTTTGTTTGTTGTAAGAAAGTACACTGGTCACAACTTCTTGACTCGCTGCCCATGAGAACAAATAGTTTAGAAAAGGCAAAAAGATGCTCATTTTATCATAGGATGCAGGCATATTTGTTCATATGCCGTATGCCTATGTTCAAAATGCAGGAATCTTCCTGGTCCTGAAATCTTCATGGGCCGACAAGTGCATTACTCTGTGGCTGACATGAGTTCAGCATGTGGCATGGGAGTCCTTTGCATGATCCTCTTAGATCCATGTGGACTGTACTTCAATAGCTTACAATATGAGATTATCTATGTGTCAAGCATTCACTGAAAGGTAAGATTTACCTTGAATTTCTATAAAATCCCTGTAAGCTTGGAAACTACAGTTGTGGTTGGTTTTTTATGTCACAAGGAGAAGGCACTACTTCTTTCTTGGTATGTTCTTATAAATTTTTAGTAGAATTGTGAGCTGGTCTCAAGCATCCTAAAAGATGGTAGAAAACTTGATACATCAGAATCCTGTAGATGATGACTTTTCTGCTAAAGATCACAAAAGATCAACGGTCTTTCAAGAAGCCTTATAGCAGCCGTCCCTACCAAATTCTATGAATTTTATAGTTCTGATGCAGATTTTTCTGCTTATTTGCATCTTTTTTATGATGCTGAAACTTCATATGTAATATCACCCTGATGAAGATTGCTGCTACTGCATTATCTACTAAGATATACCTTTAATTGTTTTCTTCATCGGTATTTTATGCAGTGAGAATTGGATTACTATATGTCCTTTCTGGTATTGGTGGGAGCTTGTTGTCTTGTTTCTCTATTCAATCAAAGATATCAGTTGGTGCATCAGGTGCACTTTTTGGATTGTTAGGGGCAATGCTGTCTGAGCTGATCACAAATTGGACAATTTATGCTAATAAGGTATTAATAATTAAATAGCAGAGTACCAAAGACAGCACTAAAACTAGATTTTGAATTGATTAAACATTAATTGAAATTCCTTTCAGTGTGCAGCACTTTTGACTCTAATGGTCGTAATTGCTATTAACTTGGCGGTTGGAGTTGTTCCTCATGTGGATAGTTCTGCCCATATTGGAGGATTTGTTTCTGGTTTTCTGCTTGGTTTTGTGCTTCTAATGCGTCCTCAGTTTGGGTGGATTAGCCGTAGGCACATCCCTCCAGGTTATAACATGGAACTCGTAAGACCAAAGCACAACTTTTGCCAGTATCTTCTCTGGTTCACAGCCCTTGTTCTCTTGATCATTGGGTAAAGTTTTCTATATCATTGGCTGATCTGAGTTTATATCTGATTATCTGCTCAACTGGTTAGTCTGTGGTTATCAGTATTTGTCACTTAACTAATTGTCAGATCCGTGGCTCTGCTATAACCTGGTACATTTTGTCATATATTATTTATGGATTACAATTCTTATGTTTTTCATAAATATAGGATTATGGCTTATTTTCTGTAACAGTTCATTATAGCTAGTCATATTTTTCATAAACGACTAACATTAGGTTTTGATAATTCACAGAACTCATTTCTTCTGAAAATAGTTACTTGTTCAAGCAATATAGAGCATTTGACTTTTCCTTTCTTTTTTGCTTGGTTCTGTCAACTGCAAAAGTTGGAAGGCAATTAATAATGATAGATTTATTTATCATCATCATTTAGTCTCGCTAGCTTTTTTCTCTATTGTGTGCTTGTGCCATTGCCATGATTTCAGTTGGTGTGTTATTGAAATCATGGACATTTAAAACTGTTTTGGAACCTTGAAAGTTATCTTTTCCAGTGGATTAGATGTGTTTTGACTGTTCTATCCTTCATGGTTGATAGGAAGCAAGTTTATTTTCATGAGTTTGTTGTGGTGAGAGGGCCTTCAATTAGGTGGTAAAATTTGTAGGATATATCACCTGGTGTTTGTGGTTCAATGATAATTTGAATCAACATGGCCTGCATGATCTTTATTATTTTCAGGACTGGAATTTCATAGGATCATCAACTATATTGAAATTTATAGGATTTTATTAATATCTCTTTGTTTGTTCCATTCAAACAAATTATAAACACAAGCATTTATGATTTGTTCCATTCAAGTTTTGCCTTCACAAGAATTCTTTATGAACATCTGCCCCTCGGATGACATGTTTAATGCTCGTGTTTTATGGATTTCAGATTCTTGTTTGGGTTGATTAAGCTATCATATGTGGACCACCGGCAGCTACATTGATATGCTCTAATGTTGTGATATTTGATTGGGCAACTTACAACCTCCTCCATCAAAATATCAGGTGAGAAGAATAACTGGAATCTTTTGTGCACACAGAATATATTTGGAACAATTGCTCATTGCTCATTTCTGATGGGGTAAGATTCTTTTAGCACAGGAAGAGTCAACTTCTGATGGTGATCTATATATATATATAACGTGAGAGATGTATGATTGACGTTGCTTACTGCAACGCTTGCAAAAATTGTGCTGCTTCACACAGCAGAAGCATATTCGACAGCAGGAGATGTGAATGAAGGGAGTAGCAGCCGATGGACATCGTCGTCGTTAGGAAACGAGGAACCAGGTGCTCTCATTCTCATTCCTATGCAGACCATGAATCATACATGATATAGTGGAAACTTGAGCCACAATGTTGTAATACTAAAACCGAGAAGTTCTTGAGCTGCTGCTATGTGTTCTGCAGGTCTCAACAAGATGTCTTTTCTTTTCTGTTGGTCATTGGAATTGGACTAGTGTTTCTCTCGCATAGTTGATCTCGAACACTGAGAATGTCGACATATTAAGGGACAAGAGTGTTTTTACCTTTTAGAATTTCTATGGAAATGTCATATTATATATTTATCTGTACTTCATAGCAGCAAATTGCTGAATTTGACCACTAGATTTTGTGAGTTTTGCACTATGGATTTTCTTATCGATGTGTCTTTCGATTAACCTGCCATTTTCTTCAAGCTAAGTGTCTAATAGAAGAAAGGAATAAAATTAAAACTGTGGTAGGATTAAGATGTAATAGATTTTGACAACAATATAATTACTCCTAAAAATCAGTTTGTACACCAATGAGCTTTTTGACATCAGGCATCTCAAATAGTAAAAATGATCTTTAGCCCATTAAGCAGTCTGGATATACCTGTTCGTGGGAAGGGAGTCAACCCGGTTTCACTAGATTTACTACTGTCATGGAACAATATCTCCGTCCTCGTGCACGGATAGTCCTGGCCGGGGTTTCTTATACAAACGGAATGATACCGACATCTATCCAATGACCCGAGGGTCATCCCGAGTCATATGCTCCTCCTTTCTAAGGCATTCCAGAACCTCACCCGGTAGATATAGACATTGATAGACATGATGTAAGTCGTTGCTCCGCTCTTACTTCAATTAACCCACCGAGCGATGCCACCATCACAACTATGGTCAATAGCTCAACTACCATCGACATGGGTGCCCGTCGAGGTCCCCCTATTTGACATAATACATTGTACGAAAAAGAAAAGACACCCCGATCTGAGAAGTCGAAAGAGCATCATGGTAGAAGAGTGATATTACTGAATCAACGTCGAGACTACAAAAGACCTTAGGACCAATTAGCTCTATAGAGAACTGGTTAAAGTAGAGAAGGTTTCTAAGGAGTCTCTTGAGGCTTAAATGGAAGAATGATCCTCAAACACAAAATGAGAAAGGATTTATAGGGAGGGACCCGATCTCTCTTCTCCCATGATTTAGAGAAGTGTCCCTTCAGGACACATCCAAATGGATGCCAATGAATTAAAGACTCAAAAAGCATTGTATGAAGGTTCGAAATGTGTCAGATGAAGGATTCATAATGCGCTTAAATCCACATTGGTGGAGGCATAATGCGAAATATATCCGAGGCACATGAGTTTATAAAACTCGGCCCACGTTAAGAGAAATCTATCATGACAGAGGCACAACGTCGAATGTGTCTAAAGCGCATGTTAGGAAAACCTGACCTGTATAAAGAAAAATCCATCACAACAGAGGCACAAGGCCAAATGTGCCGGAGGCATGAGTCATGAAAACCCGACTCGCATCAAGAGAAATCTATCATGATAAAGACATAAGACCAAATGTGCCCGATGCGCGTGAATTGGGAAGACCCGACCCACGCAAAGAGAAATTTGTCACGACGAAAACACAAGATAAAATGTGTCTAATGCACGTGAATCAAGAAAATCTAATCCACATGAAGAGAATGTCATAATAGAGGCACAAGGCCAAAGATGTCCGAGGCGCATGAGTCACAAAAACCTAACCCGTGTTGAGATAAATCTACCACGGCATAGGCAAAAGCCAAATATGCCCGAGGTGCATAAGTCAAAGAAAATCCGACTCGCACGAGTCGAAAAAATCCAACCCACGTAAAAACAAATCCATCACGACGAAAGCATAAGGTAAAATGTGTCTAATACACGTTAATCAAGAAAATCCAATCGACGTGAAGAAAAATCTCCCATGACGAAAGCAAAATGCCAAATGTGCCCGAAATGCATGAATCAAGATAACCCAACCCGTGTTGAGATAAATCTACCATGACAGAGGCACAAGACCAAATATGCTCGAAGTGTATAAGTCGAAAAAACCCGACTCGCACAAAGAAAAATCCTCCACGATAGAAGCACAAGGTAAAATGTGACCGAGACATGTGAATCGAGAAAACTTGACCCATATGAAAAAAACATACCATGATGAAGGCCTAAGACCAAATGTGCTCGAAGTACATGAGTCGAAAATACCCGACCCGTGTGAAGAGAAATATGCCATGGTGAAAGCACAAAGTAAATGTGCCTAGAGCACGTGCATCGAGACAACACGTCCCGTGAGGAGAAATTAGCCACAATGGAAACAAAGGACAAAATTTACTAAAGACGTGAGATGAGAAAACCCGACCCACAAGAGTAAATCTCGAATGCTATCATGTCGGATAAATTAAACGTCGTACTTCAAGCCCCTCTTGAAAGAGCCCTTCAAGGATAAGGGCAAATGATATGAGATACATTATCGACTAATCATCTGATATATCATCACCACATGGTACCCAAAGAAGAAAGAGAAGACAAAGCTTCATTCTTGTCATTTATGACCAAAAACGAAATCACGTGCTTGTTTCCTATCATTTATGATCAAAAAAATCAATCAAAAGCTTATGCAAATAACACATCAAGAGATTAACATTTCCATTTTGAAGGCACATCAAACAACATTACACATACAAGTCCGGATCGCATTGGGCTGGCCAAGACGTTAACAATTTTTTTCTTCAAAAGATCATATTACAAATTGATAGAAGCACAACTGACATTCTAAACTGACTAAAAATTTTTAAAAAAATGAGTAAAGCACAAATATATGGTTAGTATATTAATTATAAAGTCTAATGATCTGAAATAATTTATTTATTTTTTAATCAATCAAAACTGATGGTTCTAACAAAAAACTGATGACTCCAAAATGAAAACCTAAACTGACTAGACCCAACCCACTTTCAGTTCCAAATTTGATAAAATCAAAACCAACCATTCCGATTCCACATTGACACAACCGAGATGAAGGCTATCACAAGGTGCAACTCCTCTTGCTGGAATCATTAATGCTGCTATGTGAATTGACTCAAAACACACCCCTTCGGAATACTATTACGTCCGTAAGGCAGTCACAGCACAAAAAGAGAAAACTATAGTATTAATTTCAACACGCATGTATAACAGGATCATCTTGACAGTCTATGAGAATTACTTTTTGGAAGAAATCATCCATACCTGAACTATTAATGGCTTCCGGTAGTACTACACAGGTTCACTAGATCCATCAACAGAGAATACAATGCTTCGAGAGACAAATGACCGAGAAATCTTCGGTTTTCGTACTCCCCCTTTTCTCTAGAAAACTTCCCATCCTCCGTCAATCCATCCTCCATTATCAACCACCACGATATGCAGCCATCAACGTCACGAGGGTCCACATGTGCCACGAGGCCAAGCATGTCACCTTGGTCCACATCAAAATACAGGCATAGGAAGTCTCTACTTACCTTCATCCCTACTACCAAAGCTTCCTCGTGAAGCCAATGAATGATCTGGCCTGCAATCTGTTGGAAACCAAAATGCAATGTCAACATTAATTTGATACGAGTAAAGGATTACGTTTCTGAAAATTCAATGATGTGCATACACACAGTGGTGTCAATCCTGCCTAATACCATCAAGGTTATTTTCTGTCATAATTCAGAAACCCAGGAAATCATCATCAAAATGGAAACAATCAGGAGACTCTTATACTTAATAGAAGATTACAATTTAAAGATGGAAGCAATCACAATGTCAAAACAGTTCACATGCATACAAATGACATCGGGCGACACTTTTTGTTCCTAGCTGGATCAATAAAGTAGAAGTAACTAAAAAGGATCAATTTTCTCTTTCAAGATCAGCATATGAATGAAACCCTACAAAAACCTAACAATGATGACAATTCAATTGCAGTGGAAAGGAAAATATATTAAAATGTATTAGCTAACATTCACATGTTCCAAAAGCCTTGTGTCTCATATCAGTTTCTATACAGCTATTTTAACCACAAACTAATCAACTCCAAACTACTACTTCGCTTTTGCAGTCTATCGACTAAGTCTCCTGACCTGCTTATTGAATTTTATACAACTCTTTTCGGTATTTATATAGGTTTTATAGTTGAGATATGACGGGCCACATGAAACATCAACCATCCCACTGACGTTCCATTCTTTTCTTGTTTGAATTCAGATTTCCTGCAATCTGCTTCATTGCTCAATTGCACCCTTGACTCTTTCTTTGGTCATATCATACAAGGGTGCAAGTGGAAATATCTTGAAAAAATTATCTTTGTTAGACAATGACATCAAAGTTAGCTTGGTTAAAGCATTCTCTACTCTGTACTCTTGAATCATTTGGTCGCAAATCTCTAATTTCTAAGAACTTCTTGTTTTGTCAATCTGCTCGATTTCTTAAGCTTTAAGCTAAACTATTTCAAGGCCTTGACAATACAATAGGCACTATATGTATGAAATGCTGAACCTTCAAAATTTGAGCAACCACAAAAAGGAACAAAGATCGGAACTTAGTTGGACATTCCATCACGATGGTTTCATCTTGGCAGAGTGAATTTTTCAAGTCCAGCAATACAATTACTATCATTTTGGAACTTCAACCTTTCTTCTAGAATAAACACACACTGTAAGTTACCAACCATACCTGCTGAAGAAGAACCAGTGGGAGGTCATCCAAGTCACAACCATAACAACTGACCGAGAAAACATCAGCAGAAATTCCTCTAAATGAACTAAGGATACCAGGTGCACCTTCTCCACTCACAGTAACTTGGTCATCCTTGACCACTATCTTGGTATGGAACTGTGACCTGGTTAAATGCTTCACATCATAGATGTTTGAATACTTGGAGAGACAACCAGCATGAAAAATTGACTCAGGAAATTTCAAGGAAAGGGACCACGATGACGTTCTGGAATGCCAAGTAGGGTGAGATAACAACTGAAGATATGGAATTCGGCTGACCTGAATATAAAAGAAGGTAGCATCAGAACATACTTTCTCCATAATCTGGTTCATCATTAGAGAGAGATAGAGAGAAACAGTTCTTACGAGACATTCAATTTCTGCCAGAACTTTGTTGGAAAAAATTCTATGGGCTACCGTCTTACAGAAATGACTGAGACCACAAGAATCAGCAAGAGCCTGACCAGGAACTGATGCTCTTGTGGCAAAATGTCTCTCCTTTACTTTCACATGGAAATTTTTATGGAAAACATGGAGCAAATATATCTCTAAACTGACAGGATTAGGAACTCCAAATTTATTCATCTTGAGTGAATCATTGTCCTCATTAGTATTTGCCGATGCTGATGAGTCAGGACGTGTGAGCCCATTTTCCCTGTTTTGAGGATGTCTCTTGGAGTCAATCATCTGAATATCATCTTCGTTCATAGAGGACACAAGGCATAAGCATATTGAAGTATCTTGATCAATTGCTAACTGTAAAAAGTCTTCTCTCATCCCAGTGACATTAATTCCTGGTGACGGGCTGTAACTTTCACGATTCACCCTATCAAAAACCTACAATTCCAGTTAAAACCAACAACTTATGAATTTCATAATGGTGAATGAAATAATCAGAACAATATTACCTGCTCTAAAAATATTGATCGATGAATCTCACGAAGAGCTGAATGTGTATCTTTAACCCATGAATTGACATCTTCATCAGTTAAAGCTTCCTTCTTGTCTGCCTGAGGACTCTCATCTGAGCCATATATATTCCCTGTAGCCTTTTGTTTGGAACTAAAATTGGTCCCAAGATATCTAATGGATATGGAGCGGCATGACCTTTGAGGTCTTTGTATGGCCAAAAGGCCTGCAGTCTCATGAAGAACACGAACCACACCAATGGGTGATGGACGAGAAATCATGGTTGTGTCTGCTGGATTATCGAGCATATCAAATGTGAACCCCTCACTTCCTGGGCCTGCTGCTAACAGACGTTGTCGTTTTACTTTCCAGTGTTGCTGCAGTCTATCATTTTAAGGGAAACTGACTTAGATACTCTTCCGAAATTTGAAAATGCTTCTGCCATAAGATTGGAACATACCTGATCAGTGAGCCATAGAATCTAGCCTCTTTTGAGACTTTTTGTTCCATTGCTTTTGAAGATTGCTTGAAGTATCTACCAAGATTCTGTATGACATGCATTAAGTCCCAGAAGCAACAAATCACAAAAAACTAGAATTAACAAATGTACTAAGTCAAAGAAAGGACCACCAGATGACGTCAGCATAAGATCCAAGAAGAACAAGTTTTTTTAAATTCAGAATAACATCCAGATTTATTCTCCAGAGTCTGATTAATCCGTGTGAAGAAAATAGTAGAGACTTTTCCTTTGAGGGAATGACAGACAGTTGACACTTGATTAACCCAATGTAGCACATTAGAATATGCTAGGAGCTGAAGGGCAAAACCAGTGCACAAGGTTTCCATCACTATGGGGTCTAGGAAGGATAAACGTATGTAGTATTACCCTATAAATAGAGAAAGTATTTCCGTAACTCAAACTCTGATCATCCAAGTTGAGGAGGAGTCATCTTATCATCCTCTAAAGAATAAATTCAGTGCATCAGGTGAGGAGCTAAACCTATCATATACAATTGAAGATCAGTTCAGTGAATGTTGATTTACAACATCCTTACAGATCCCTTAACTGTGACCCTCAAGCTTTACTCATAATTAAATGTAATACACGTTATCGCTATAAGAGTTTCTTAAAAACTACTTTGAAATTGTAAGCATATACAATAGATATATAAGCATTTCGATTAGAAATTAAAAAAAATTATAATCATTATTCAATATATGTGTTGCCTTTTAGTTATCTTTAAGAGTAATAAAAAACCTCTAATTCTAAAAAATATCATGTGGGTAAACTAACGGAAAAATATTGATCAAAATTTAAAAAATTGTGTTCAGCAGTAGGGTCAGCTAGGAGAAACTGTGAGGCTATGATCGATTCATAAAACAATTCTAAGACCAAACATTCTCATCTCTCTTTTTTGTTCCGTTGCAGAATCGATCTCTTGAAATGTCCCCATATATATTTGACATGTCCGTAGCATGCAACAATGCCTGCAACACGATAAAATCCCCTTTGCCATACACATCCACATCTCACAGGTGGCCTCAGACCAAACTGCTCGTTTTGAGTTCATATAGTATGAAGGATAAACATGCAATGCTCAAAACTGCATGCTAGCCTAAGAGCAGAAGAATCCCTATCAGAGTAAAATTTCTAGACTGTAAACAATTAAACATACACTTAAACCATAATCAGTTATTAGTACTCCATTAAGGAGATTATGATCAGCTGCAGGTCAAACTTACCAAACTGTAAAAGCCATACATAATATGACTTGGAAGAACATCAGACTCTACTGCATTTTAATAGTGAAATTAGTACCCGAAGACGTTGAAGCTTGGTTGCTGCAGATACTGCAAGATCCGAGAGGATTTCATTGGGCAACTGTTTCGGTCTTTGCATTCCAGCCACTGCTACTGCATCATTTGCTTCAACCTACATAGTTATCTCCAAGAAAATAACTGACTGTAAATTCTCTATTTATGTAAATTTAACCTACAATAAACAAGCTTCTCCATAATTTATGTAGGGGAAAAAGCATAGCCAAGCTTCTCTGCATTTCACAACTAGCTGCTGCATGTTTGAAAATGAACAAACATGATGAGAAATAACTTGATCACTTGTCTATTAAGTTTTTGGTTATGGATCCAAATAGCACACATACCAGATATTTATGATATTTAATATTAGTATACCATTAATAGAGGCAAATGAAAAGCTACAAAGATAAAAAACTAAATAATCATTTTCTTTATCAATAGCATAAGAGTTTGACTACCTTTGTGGATCTCATTCACTACATTAACATTGTACAATAGAACTTAAATCCAAGTGTGGATATCATAAACTATCTAGACTAAGAACCCTAAGCAGTTGACTGTTTGTGGAGGCCACAAACCAATGCTCTATAAGCCAAACAATTACCATGCTCATTGGATATAATCAGTGTTTAAGATTTTGGCCACTTAATCAGTGTCTGGAACACGACTAGGCAAAGGCAAAAGGTTAGGCATTAAGAAAGAAATTGCTAGCATGAGAAACCTTAGACCCTAAAAAACTTGTGGATGCTATAAACCAATTCCCTCAATTTATAAGCCTAAAAGTTACCATGATCATTTGATATTATCATGGCTCAACATTTGACCACTCGCTGGGTGTCTGGAACACCATTAGGCAAGGGCAAAATATTAGGAGTCAAGAAAAGGGTAGAAATTTCTAATACAAAAAACGATCTTGCCTGACCAGCATCTTTAAAGAAGTATGTGAATTGAAAGAGCATTCTTGGATTTACGTGTCCATATCACATACAACAGCAGTAGCAACTTTAGGTTAATCGAAATCAGCAAGTATCTCCTAGAATTTACATGCAGAGAAGCTAAGGGAGTCAACGAACATAGTAAATGAACTGAAGAACGATCTGTTGGAGGCAGGAAATAGGAATATTAGATAACTTCTCCCTACCAAAGACAACATTGCAACTGCATTCCGAGAATAGGGGAGGGAGAGAGGGAGAGAGAGAGAGAGAGAGGACCGTGTTGATCAGATCGATGATGACAGATAACTCCTGGTGGGCGAGCTGCAAATTTTCCACCAAACCCTGCCAAGGCCAGGCCGGTTGAGGTGCGGGAGCGGCTTCCTTCGGGCTTTTCTTCTGTTTCTTCCTCGTGTCCGTATTCTCCGCCACCACGTTAGAGAAATCGATCCGCCGAATCATACCAAGACGCTTCTCTTCATGGCTGACGTCTCTGTAAGGAAGAAGATGCTCAGGTCACGCCTAAAATATAACTTACAGAAAGAAGAGGGGGGATGGGGGCGGAAGAGGAGCGCGATGCATACGGAGGGAATTGCTCGTTCCCGGCTTCATCAATGGCGTCCAATCGCTTGATCGGGAGTCTGTCGAGATCGATCCTGTTCCTCTTTGCGTTTTCCTCCATGCTTCTCTCGATCTCGATCTCAATCAGTTGAGACTAAACACCAACCACAATCCACCAAAGTAAAATAAAACCCTAGAAAGATGACACTTCACAAATCGATTCGCCGCTGCTGAAGGTGGTGCAGCGCCGAAGAATAGGGGAGAGAGAGAGAGAGAGAGAGGGGCGGACAACACGAATGGAGGAAGAGGGCGAGGTAAAACTTGTACCCATCAGCTGACGTGGCTCGTGATGAGACATGACTTGCGGAACCCTTTGCCTCTTAAGAAGCGCTTGAAAGGGGATGGGGTGCGATTTGTTCGACACATGAGCGGGCCCCGCATAAGTCGCTAGGAACCCTAATGCTCTGTTTTCTCGTTCAGTCTCTTCGTCGCTCTCTGCTCTTTCCCGCTTCCCCTCTCTGTCACTGCTCTGCAAGTACAACTGCTGCTGGTGTTCTCCTTCCCTGCACCGAAGTTAAATATCGCCAGCATTGTGGCTCTCTACAAAGTCAAGATCGTTCATGACGACCAAAAGTTTACAAGGAAGACCAAAATCGACGAGGGACCCATATCACCGTAGTCCAAAGTGTCCCTTTTTTATGTGTTCTGGTGCGTATGGTCAAGTCTCACATTAAAGCGTTGTGTTCATCAGGTTCACTACTGATGTATCGGAACCTTTTAATCATCAGGTTCACGATCCTGACAAGCTTAGGAATCACATATACGGATGATTCATTTGATTCTAATATCCAAAACATATTGAACTCATTGCAAGTAAATTGATTACGATCAAGCTGATTGCAACAGGCCAACCTCTGTCTGTTGCATGCAAGTAGGAGGAGGAGGAGGAGGAGGAGGCCCTGTAGCTATCGTTCACGTCCCCAAAAGCTGGTATTATGAGTGCTAAATCATTGACCACCCACAAATATCCTCCCATTCCCTGGACGTGGACCACTCAATAATTTGAGAGAATAACGTGATATGGCACCTCAAGTAGCAACAGCAGCAGGGCCATACAACTGTTGATGCACAAGAAAAAGGAAGCCAAAAGGTCCATGTCTCCTTTTTAACAGATGGATATATATTAAAAAGAGGGAATTGCCATAAGCTTCTTTCATGTCTATATTATAAGTAAGTTACATGGTGTCATACGCCTTTCTCCATTTCGTACGTCAACGCAACTACACGAGAATGACACAGCAACACTCGGTAAAGTCCCCACTCTCTTTGGTTTACTCCTCCACTTAGTATCCTGAACCTGAAACGAAAGGTACGGGAGATGGAGTCATGAGAGAGAGAGAGAAGACTTCCTTATCAGAGTGCAACACAAGATTGATTACTTACTGAAGTCCCTCGGTGCATTGCATCGGAAACATTCCATCCTGCTGGCATAGTTGTGTTCGTTGCAGCCTAATCTGTTTCATCAATAAAGTGGGGATCAGCAGCCTACACTAAAGTTGGAGAATCCATGAGATATAGCCTTAGCCTTTTAGCTTATGTTGTACATGGTCGAGACGGTATATTCCTCCCCAAAGTTTACATGCATGCATACACATTGAAATATGGGTTATCGATCCATGTATTTTCCATGATCCAACTTCTTCCGGGAATATTCACGTACTGGTAGTGGCTGAACACCTTAAATAAAGTCATATTATCATCAACACACGGCATCTCTTGGGATGAGTGCTACTTTACGCAGCTGACATGTAATATATTCACGTAATAGTGGCTGAAAACTACACCAAAACTCGTGCTATCTCAACACTTGGCATCTCTTGTGATCGCTGCTTTACACCACTGTTGTGTAATAGTGGTCCTAAATTGCTCTTCTGGATTATATCATAAGCTTCTTTCGTGTGTGTGTGCATGTCTGTAGCAGGAATTAACACACAACAGTGGTATACTATATTATGAGCAATGCAATCTTATATATATATATATATATATATATATATATAGAGAGAGAGAGAGAGAGATTGGTACGGTGGAGGGAGCAGGAGGAGTGATATACCTGGTGCAAATCCAGTCGCCGGATTTCCAGCCCGACGACCAAGCTCCACTGCATCTGAAACCCCAAGACTGCGCCACCGCGGAAGTGGAGTCGTCTTTTGTTGCACCGCACTTGAAGCAGCTGGAACGGCTGGCGTAGTTGTGGACGCCGCAGGAGCAGTACCAGTCGCCGGGCTTCACATCCCAGCTCCCGCTGACGCTGGTGTAATCCGCCCTCTCAACGCCCAGCTTGAGCTCCCCGCATCGCTGGCACGAGTCCCGCCGGCAGAAGTTAACGTACTGACACGACCTGCAAACCCAGTCCCCGGGCTTCCGACCGCTGCTCATTCTCCCTGTCAGGACAACCAACCCATACATCGATACCATCGCTCTCATCTCATGTTTTAATGGAAGTCACGGGAGCTTACTTGCGTTCTGGAGTGTCTTCTAATGCGGATCGATGGATGTCAGGCGGGCAACGGGTGTTCGAGCAGAGGAGATGGATCTGTTGAGCGAAGTTGGTGGCTTGGTCTCTGGTGGTTCAGGTGGCGTGGGCTTTTATAGCGAAGGCGGCCTCCTGTAGGTGATAGAGGCGCATGCAACGCGAGAATTGTTCTCTTGTGGCCCGCCTAAATCGAAAGGCGAGACTTGTAGAGAGGGAGGGAGGGAGGAAGAGAGAGAAGGCGGATTAGGAGAGCGTATGCACCGAGACCATCTGTGTATCTGCAGGTTAGAATGGAATATGGGAAGGCTAACGCTGTGCTGGATACTGGATATATAGAGAGAGAAGGGCTGAGGAAGGGCAAGCATGGACAAACTCATGTGATTGATTGGAGGAATTTTACATTATAGTTCGGACCTAGCGTCCTTCTCGCTCTTTATGCGATTCCCCCACACTTTGCTAAAGCTCAGAAAGAAAACCCAAGGCAGGTCTTATGTGGGGAGCTCATGTTCTATCGCTCCCATCTGCACCTGTGTAAACCCACATCACATGTTCGTGCGCGAGACACCAGGAGAACGCGTGGCGGCGAGGTGGAGCGCCGCCGTCCTCTCCCTCAAAGAACGTGGCTCGCCGTGACATGGAACCTCTTCTCCTTCCCTCTCTCCTCTTATTCCGAAAAGATGTGTGCGGCTCGATCGTCTCCATCTCCACAGCCGCGCGCTCCTGCGTTAACATGTTGACACCGATTAATGTGTGGCTGTCTTAATCTGGGTAACAGTAGAGATCGATGATCCGTGTTCGCGCTGCTAACTAATGCGAATCTGTGCCACTTCTCTTGAGCTAGAGTTCCTTCACAGAACTCGCATGAACCTGTTAAAACGCGTGCCGCTCGATTGCTCCCCGATCCAAGTCCTGTTGACGAACAGGGATGGGTGGAATGGCATCTCCTAATTTATTAAATGAACCATTGTCTAATTTATATGAGATGCTGTATCAGAACCACATTGCCTACTATGTAGTCACTCACCCCTCGTCATATTAGATGGCCTCTTTGGTGATAGTATATATACCTAATAATAGAACCTTCATTTCGAAGTCAGATGCCTCATCAGACACTGTTGCAGTCTGGATTCATTTTGCAAACAAGAAAAAAAAAAACAACGAGTGTTATATGCATTGCATTGCATTGGATTCTTAGCGCATGCAATCATGTTTGACACATGCAAGTTTCTTTTCTAGTCTCTTCTCGTGATGCTCGTGGCGCAAGAAACGCATCCAAGGGTTTGTGGTTCGCTGCATCGAGCCAACACGTAGAGGTGCGTGCGGTTGAATCTACGTATGATAAATGGCAGCCGACGAGAGCATCTACGAGTGAGTGTGCATGGAGATTCGAACTTTTGATGGCGTGTGATGGAAGGGTGGGGTGAGAGAGAGAGAGGGAGGAGGAGGAGGAGGAGGTGGATGTCTGCTACGATTGATTACTTACTAACTACAGGAATAGGAGGAGACGCCTTCCCCGAGTAGCTCACAAGTGGGATGCTGCTGCCAGTGATTGGTGACGCCGGTGGGCTCGGCATGTCTCCCTCCACCGCCATTGGGTGCTGCTTGCGTTGGTTTGGTCCTCTCCTTTGGCAAAAGCTGGTTCGGATCACGTCAGTATGTAGAGGATAAGGAGGAACCGTCGCCACATCTCACACCGGACAACATGAATGAAACACTATCCCAACATCCGCCCAAGTAATCAACCAACCAACCAACCAACCCAACCAAACTTTTCATGCGTACATTATTTAATTTGCATGAAATCCCTTCTGCAGGCAGCAGCAGAGGCAGAACCAACAGAAGCATCACTTTTCCCTTTTGGGAGAATATTTGGCACTGCTAATTAATATAAATGAGATTTTAATTGTTTAATAATAAGAAGTGCCCAAAAATGTGATTCGAAAACACAAGATGACACTAACTTTGGTATTTTATCCCTACAAAGCACAGAGGCTTGAAAGGTTAATGTAATTAATCACCGTCCCTTGACATTAATTAATATAATTTAAATTTATTTGCAAAAACTATAGTATTTGAAAGGGCAACGCTTCGTGATGGTTTGTTTCACCGATTTGAGAACTCAACATTGCTATCGGTTTAGTTTCGATGAGGCAATCTTCCCCTGGACTTCGCTGATCTCGTTCCACGTGTATGGCCAAGATAACATCATCTAGAAACTTCTCACCTGCGAACGAACTCGATCCTAAACCTATTTGCCTAAACCGTTTCCACCGCCATCCGGCTGATTCCCTCGGTCGATCGCTCGCCTTCCGCCTTCCGCTCTCGGTTGCGCCTCCGTTCGTCGCCGGAAATCCGTGCTCTCTACCCGTCCCTCCTACCATCCGAGGTTTCGGGGCCAGAAGTCTCTCTCCGCCGGTTGGGATCGATTCCGGAGGTTTTGGGCTCTCTCGATCTTATGCATATACCAACAATGCTTATGATTTATCAATCGATTAAGTAGATCCGTTGGCATTGCGACGGGTCATGGATCCGATTGTTCCGTGATTAACCTGCTGTAGATGCTTAACTCGTGCTAAGTCATGATATGATTGTTATCTTCTTACGGTTAGGCTTGCTTTATCGTCAAGAATGTTGAGGTAGGAACACAAGTTGGAGCTTATTGGAACGTAGATTGGTAGAGGAAATAGAATGTTATGTCCTTCTGTACCCATCTGGTTTATCGAGTCATTCATCTCTGAGATTTTTGTGTTTCAATTTCATATTCACGTTCTGAACATTTAGGATGATCGAGTCCGAGATTGCTATTATTTACCTTGAATTTTCCAACAAAAAAATTTCATACCACTTCCTCTGTATTGAGAATGTGTGGTGGGTGCTAGTTTTCTTTCAGTTTATTTTATCCTAAAGAGATGGAGAAGGCAGGAAACATAGCAACTTCTTTAACTCTTTGATGGCTGTCCGGGACACCTTCCATGATGGACCAAAATGTGATAGAATTGCCACCTGATCCATCTTCATCTCGAACAAGATTACTCATTAGATTTCATTTCACTGAGTTGTGAGAAGGTACATTATCTAGTATTGTTATTTGCAAAATTAGTTTTCCTTTTGGCACGATATTGATGTTGTAGTCCCTTGAGAAAAGAAATGCTTGCTCATTTTCTTTGGCTTTCTTTTGGTGTACAAACTTGCTCCTTTTTCTGTTCGTTGCTTTTTCTTTTCTCACCTTTCTGGTGAGTATAGATCTTTTATTTTCTACCCTTCCTTGTAGCAATAGCCTCTTCCCTCATGCCAATTTCCATTAGTAACCATCACAATGGAAGCAGGGAGGGAGGTGGAGGCAGTTTACTTGACTCATCTTCTTCTTTTGTGGAGTGAAAGAGTTTGCTATTGAACTTAGTAGTGATAACTACTGATTCAAGTTATGGTTATATATGGAGGCTTTTTGCCTTATCATATTACATTGCACAGGAGAAAGAATGCCTGGAGGAAGGGTCCCTCAACCATTGCGGGTTCTTGGGACTGCTACAGCATTCATTTTTGGGGGCTTGTTCACTCTGTCCCTCGCTTCTTCTGTGGCCATGAGATCCCTGCGATCCTTAGCGGAAGCTAAGCAGGTGAATATTTAGAGATGCCTCTAATAGTTTTTTTCTTGCTTGCTTAATTCCTTATGCTTCAACCCTTGAATCCATTTTTTGATACGTTAGAATGTTTCTTTGCTACAAAATAACTGTAGAAGAAGGTGGCGCTGCCTTGTGCAGCATGTAAAGGGAAAGGCTTCTATGGGTGCAAGTTATGCAAAGGGAAATCCACCATCCAGTGGTCTCCTTTGTATGATCCTATAGTTATCAACCCTTGTCTCTGCCCTACCTGTGAAGGAAACAGGTCAGTCTTTTATGAACTTCACTCTCTCAAATTTTATTTATTTATTTATTTTTTTTGCTGACTGACATCAATAGAATTTCACTTCCGATTTATTAGATTTGCTAGGTAGTAATTTGGTAAGTGGGTCTTATCTACTATTTAACCTAAAAGGGTTGTAGGGAATGGCTTTTACTCAAGAAAACTCTAAGCAAATAAATGGTCGCCCATCTCATTGAACTCCTTGAACTCTCTTTCACCAGAATCCAGAGATGCTTGAACTGTCTTGGGAAGGGTTATGCATGATTCACCCTATGGTATGCCTTCTTTGTGGTTGTCTTTATGCTACAACACAAATCATTTTTGGAGTTCTACTAAGACGGAATAAAGAGATTAACTTGAGTAAAAAAAAACTATGTCTGAAATCTTTAACAGGTGAAAATAAGATGCTCTAGGAAACGAAGTCACGTCTGGATCTGAAACAAGTTGATGACACACAACCGATATTTTGCACAACAGCTCCTGGAAGTCCTTGTTCATCTGGTTGACATATTCTGAGTTATAGGCCGCTAACAATCATTCACTGAAATTGCATATATGGTCTTCCTGCCAAAAAAAAAAAAAAAACAAAAAAGGCTTACACACTGAACATGATTCGTGTTCCTTTTGTAAAACTATCATCATGTATTGATTGGTTGATGTTTCAAATCCTTGTGTTCAATAATTATTCTTTGGTTTCAGCTATGATCAACAGGTGGAGATTTATGTGGCCTCATAGCGGGATCTTAATTTTTCTTAAACATTATTCAGGCTGACGCAAGAGGTGTCAGTTCTTGCACCGGGCATGATCAAAGGCCATGGATTTACTTATTTTTCCCTGAAAAGATGATAAGACAAGAGGATATATAAATTAAAATCAAAATTCTTATTGATCTCTCATGTCTTAAAATCAGAGTCATTCTTTCGTCCTTTCGTATTACGATTTCGTCTCAAAGTGATTTTCTCTGTTAAAAATAAATTTATATCGTTAGGTAAAATAATAATCGAAATTGGTATTGACCTCTTATATTATATCTTAAATTAAAATCATTCATTAGATTATTTTTTATTTAAGAATTAAAATTAAATACACCTCAAGTCTTAACACATCCTCTCCTCTCTGTTTTTCTTCTTCAATCTTTATTACCCTTGTTTCTCTTATCTCTACCTACGTTGTTTTCTACTACTCTGATATGGTCTTCTCTTCGTTTTTTCGCTCTCTCTTCTCCTGTACTGCAACAGTTTTAGTTTCTCTATTGCGACGATCGCGATTCCTGAGTTTTTCGCCATTGGGTTCGTGCACTCGTCATTGGGTTATGTATAACATGCTGGATACATAAGATGTTTGCATGACATTTAATTGATAAGATTTTTGACTTTGTGATAGTTGAATCAATTTGTTATATTTTGTTGTTCTTTATAGGTCATGTGATTATTTTTAAATGAGATATATTCAAATTTTACGGGAGATATTATCAAAATTTAGTTACACTTAAAAAATAAATAATCATAGCAATCTTAATTTTTGAAAGATAAATTTTTTTATTATTTAAAATAATTAAGTATATAACAAATAAAAATTATCTTCAAACAAGCTTAAAGTGTAAAACAAATTAAAACAATGCTAAAAATTAAGATCAATTTTTTTATAACTTTTCTATGCTTAATATCATTATATTAATATTAAAAGAATAAATTAAATAAATAATAATGATATAAAAGTATATTTAATTAATATATTATAGTAAAGAATGTGTCTAGACCTCCCCGCCTCTCTGCTCTTCCTAAATTTTAAAAATAAATATTATTACTTTTTTTATTAATAGAAAAAAATTATTTAACGTTTACAAAATAGTACGAGAAACCAATTTAATACAAAACCGTAGTAAGAAAGATCACTTATACAAGCTTTAAAGTAAAAAGAGATTACTTTGATTTTAAAATATAATACGAGGGATCAATAAAAATTTTGATCAAATAAAAAACAGCATATGTATAAGGTTACGTAATAATACATAACAGTACGGGCATCCAATGAATCATCAGAATCACTTCGTTCAGCTTCACTTCCTCCTCCGGTATTCGGAGAGGCACCGGAGCATCTTTTTTCCGCTGACCATTCCTCATGCATCATTGTGTCGACATACTTAACAGTGGAAGGAATATAGAAACTATACATCTATCTTCTAATTCTTGGAAATCAGATAATGTAAAAATACATAAGAATTTTTAGTGAAAAGAAGGATAGCATGCAGCGAAGAAGAAAAGGCTTAAGCGAAACAAGAAAATTAGATATCGAACAAAGATATAATTAAGGGCATTAAGCAGTAAGAATCAATTATCATAATGCATTAAAGTATCAACTGATTTCCTAGGGGTGGATTTGTGGATGTTACTCTTAATAGCAAGAAAACTAATAGTGTGTCTAGAGGAGTATGAGGATATTTTCTACCGTGCCATCGGACATCATGATGGCGTTCAGTAGATCTTTTCCGACTCGTTGCACAACCACCGGCTGTTCATGCAAAAGAACAAAAGGAATGAATACGAAGGAATAGTATATAGTCAAGGTAATTACATTTAAACCGAGTTCCCTCCGGAATCGCCGTCTATGAGCATCTGTCAATGGAGGAGTAAGGTCTCATGGTTGTACTCAACCCCTTCAAGAGCAGCATTACCTTCTTCTCTTACCATGATCATCTGTTTACATACCTCAAAATTGTATGTTAACCACTCTATAACTTTATGAAGAAATTATGTCTTTAGTTTACCCGATCGACATCAGCTGTTTTGCTTAGCACATCATCATCTTAGGTTTTATAGGATTCGACCGTGCGGTAAGATCCAAGAGGAAGGCAGGAAACCTTTCATCAGCTATCATAAATGTACCACTTCGCCCATCGTCTGCAGAAAAGAAAACTAACATACTCTCAAAACAATAATCAAATGATGAGATGAACTGGAGCACCAAAACAATGGCATTATAACAATGAGATAACATGGTGCACATTGAACCTAATATGTAACCCCAGGAAACAAATCCAAAACCTAATTTAATGGAACAGTGAATTCTTGAATATAAAATGTTACCTGCGATGAGGTATGCTGAGCGATTATTACCGGGTGGCCAACATGAAAAGAGATAGAATCATTTTAAAGCCATTGAAGTTTCAAGCATTTTCTCACTTGCTACGATAAAGATCATTCTATCTTGAAATGGTTTTGAGCCCCAGAGTCTAGCAAACTCTTCAAATTTGTATAAAAAATCCTTGATGCAAAATCTTCTGAAAGAACAGAAGCTACATCCTACAATTACAGTCTTCATTACTTGAGAGTTTTTACTGATTTAAAAATCTCGAGAAAAATGAGGTATCAATGCAAGTTATCCATGACAGTCCAATCGCCTTAAGCTAGTTATGTGTGATCACAACCGTTCCTCGCCATATTGTCCATCTGCCTTTGCATAATTAACCTCATCAAACAATGCCTTATTAATATGTCATGGCTCTCATTTTGCATGCACAGAAGTGAAATACATTTTAACAAGAAACTTCAACGAAGTTCTAGATTACCAATCATCACCTAAAGTACAAGCACTAGGTCACACCAAGCAGGTCTATAACAAGGACAATTTCAAAGGATAACCAAAAATTACCTGAAACTGATATATCCAGTGAGCCATCTAGAGAAGAAGTGGCATTCTGCACTCAATTAGTTCCGCAACAGATGGAGGAACACGGAGAATAAATTGTTCTTCCATTTGACAGATGTTCCAGTCAACAACAGACATTCACAAACCCTCAGCGGAAGCAGAAGGAAACATCCTAACCCAGAAGTAGAAGCATTTCCTGAAGTTAAAATTACCAAACAAATACTACAATAAAAGAAATGTTACGTATGTTTCTAAGAGCATATCAGTATAAGTCACCACATATGCATGTAGGGAGAGAGAGGGATCATAGGCAAGTCGATCTGTCTTTAATGAGAAAGAAAGCCCTGATGTTTTGGCTAATGTATATGAAGTTACTAATTCACAACAAAGATACAACAGAAGAAGAAGGTAAAGCATCAAACAAACAAAAAATGGATAGTGCATACCACAAACAAAAGACTGCTACAAGTTCATATTCTACAGCAATGTACTCCGTATAAACGATCAATCAAGCAAAACGTAGCTGCATCTTTACCCTAGATTCTATTTACATGTGAACTTACCATATGAACCTATCGATACCTGTGCAAAGCATCTTAAACCTCGATTCCATTGAAGATCTATTGATTCGAATGCCTGGGACCGAGAATGATGGAGAGAGAAACATATCCAGTGAAAGAATCAGAGAGAAAAAAGAGCGAAAACCCAAACGTACAAACCAAAATCTCCAACAGCAGTAGAGAAATATAAACGAGAGATGTGTTTTTGGAGGTTCTACCATCAGATCGCTTCCCGTGAAGTCGATGCGGCAGGAGGAGAGAGGAATCGAGCATCCAAAGTGCAGAGCAGAGCGACGGGCGAGAGAGGGGATGACGATAGCGCACGGGGAAGAGGGCGTAATTGTTCTAGGAAGCAAGAAGCTTAAAACGGTCTCGAGAGCATCCATTATATGACGCCAGCATCTGGACCGTTCAAGTTGGATTCGTGTGTAAAGGGCTTTGAACCGGGTTCGATTAAGCTATTTCCCAATTGGGTTGGGTTGGGTCAGATTCATGGACCGAGAGCACGCACTCATGTGTTCAAATTGGTGTAGTGCATCACAGATCATATAATTACTGGATTACTCGCAGCACATATAGGGTTGATTGATTACATGATGATGCATCAGAATATAATCCCGGTATTAGTGATGGGCGGGGAGGGATGGAACGCGAAGGGTTGGAGGCATTAATAGCTTAAAGCCCTTCTCGGTGGCTCAGTGCCGTGGGGCGGGGCTCCGGACGCTCAACAGGGACACGTCGTCCAGCACCGGACCGCAGAGCGAGCCGTCGACCTTCGTGTGGTAGAAGGTGCTGAAGAACACGACGCGGGTGCGCTCCTCCACGGCCGTGAACCGGAGCACCCCGCGCTTGTACCCGCCGGTGCCCTTGGAGTCGTAGGGGATCTTCGCGGTGCCGCGGCCCGCGAACGCCTCCACCACCATGGACCCCACGCAGCCGTTGCCCCCGTCGCCGATGGAGAAGGCCAACGCGTAGAGCTTCCCCGGGACGGTGCGCGCCACCTGGGCAAGGGCGCTCTCCTTCCCGGCCACCAGCTCCACGGCGCGCTTGCCCCGGGGCACCGAGAAGTGGTCGGAGTCGATGTACTTGACGGCCTTGAGAGACTCCACCGTCCATCCGGGCAGCGGGGAGTGGTCGTCCTCGATGTTGGGCGGGATCAGCACCCCCCAGGTGGTGTTGGGTAGCACATATGGCCCTTCCTCGAAGTCACGGTTCTTCAACAAGTTGTCTGCACCAATGCCGAGAGGAAGGGACCAAAGCAAATCAACACATGCATGCACAGACGCGATCGATCAGCTGGACCTACGAGCTAAAAGAGTGTGCGTGCTTGTGCCCGTGTGTGTATCAATCACCTACCACCGGTGAGCTTGGGCGGATAGAGGGTTTTGATGGCGACGGAGTCGATGAGAGGGCCGCAGGCGGGGTCCTCCTCGACGCCGGGATTGTGGATGACGAGGAGGACCTCCTCAAAGGCGGCGCGGAAGGCCCAGGCGTAGGAGTCCCAGCCGTCGCTGCCGTACGTGGTCTGGATGGGGAGCAGGCCGGAGTCGGGGGTGACCGACACGTTGAGGCGCTCGTCCTGGGCGCAGGTGCGGGCGGCGCTGAAGGTGATGGAGTAGTACATACCCTTGACCACCTTGAGCTTCTGCTTGATGGACGCCTCGTTACCTAGCCGGACGGCGTACGCGCCCTCCGGGACAACCAGCAGCATGTCCCCCTGCTTGTGCCCCGACTCGATGTACTCCACGAAGCCGGAGATCTCCCACTGCGGGATGGCGTAGCGGCTCATCACCTGCGTCCCATTCAGGTCCGACGCCTTCGGCTTCGCCTCGAAGTTCCCATTTGGCAACAGACCTGTAATTGCATCACGCGTGCAATCAATTAGCTAACAAGTAAAAGATTAGATCTGGGTTTGCATTTGAAGATGAAACTGCTCCGACAAAGGCACGTAGAAGGACACGATGGTTTCAGAACGATGAATGAATCGACCATTAATTTTCTGTCTGGGGACGACACCCATGTGAACCTTCTTTCACCTGTTCGACATAAGTACAGGTGCTGACAGGCATCAACTCATCGGGCGTCAGCAAAAAGTTCGTCGGCCGACGCGTACCCAAGTCATGCCTTACATGCAGCACAGTTGGAGCGAAGGCATCTATTGCTCCATCTACCTACGGAGCCCACTCGTGTCGTCAGACCGTACTACCCGTCGTTCTCGGCTCCAAATATATGTCGGGATGATGGCAATAAGATTAACTCGCAGATACGAGTAAGACCATGGTAGATGAGGTTCATGTGGCATGGAGAGAAAGGGATACAAACATGCATTTTATGCTGTGCCCATTGCTTTCTTTCCATGGTAATCATTTAGATATGCCTATTTAGCAGCTTCCGATCGAAGCGAAATTGTTTTAGGTCCGAGGGAGGGAAATGACTTTTGTTTATTGGGCAAGTTGCACCTTCTTGGAAGTCAGAGCTCGCGCTCAAAACTAGGAAGAGAAGTGAAGAAGAAGAAAACAAATAAACCACTGGAACACGAACTTGAAACTGAAAGAGAAAACGAAGCAGAAAACACGACCACGAAAGATTTCAATAAATCAAACTAAGAAAATGCAGCAAACACCGAGCAGCAGTAAGTAGATTCGAGGGGTCGAAAAAAAGGACAGGGAGACGCAGGCTAACCATCGGTTATGGCCAAGGCAATAGGAATGGCGGAGCAGAGCAGTAGGATCGCCGCAGCGCAATGCATCATCTTCTTCATTCTTACAGGGTTGCAGCGAGCAGGGAGAGAGAGGAGGTGGTGGAAGAGGCAGGGAGGGAATGGATGTGCCGGAAGACGTTTGGGCCCTTTTTATGGTGTGTATGGCAGCAAAAAAGCCCCCCCGATGCTAGCACAATATCGAGAATGCCAACCGCGCACTGCTCTCCGCTGCCTCAAACTGGCCTTTGCCACGTGCGGCTGGGCCGCCCCTTCGAATGCTGTCTCGCGCGGGATGACGCCTCCCCTGCCGCGTTCGCCACCACAACCGGGGGAGGCGTCCACCGCCTCCCGATCACGTGGGGCTGCCCCCCGCACCTCGCGCGCCACGCCGCTCAGGCGAGAACATGCAGGGGTAGTTTCGTCAGTTCAGATCCCATCCCATCCATCAACTTACTGTTGTCTTGCTCTCTCACGACTCCACCGGCGGGAATCGAGCTGACCACCACCCGCCGCGCCGGATTGGTGTCTTCGTGAGCGAAAGAGACATTAATCTCGCTAAAACTGATTAGAATAGTATCCCACTCGTCTTCCCCAATTGACGGGTAAAAAAGAAACAGTAATGGAACAAAGGAGGGGAACAATTCCACAAAGCTTGAGGTTGGTAAAAGACAGCACCGATAGCAGAAGGCGTGGGTGTATTAAAGTACGCTCGGCGGTGGTTCTGCGAAGGAGGGAGGGATGGGGGGCGCGTCCCTATCCAGGATAACAAGCGCTACGATCTTTGGCCACGCAGGCAGCGAAGGGGGAGAATCTCCGCGCCGGTGCCTCCCCCAAGAGATCGATGCCGTCTTATCAGATGTGTCCTCGAGGTCCACACAGATGCTACGGCCATGTGCACGCGAAGGTGTTGCGATGGCGACTTCGGCCATACTAAACTTCACTGCTTTGCTGTCTTCCCAGACGAGCGTCAGGAGACGCAAGCAGAGAGACACTGGAGACCTCACTGTCTCCTCCACACTGGAGATATCCCTGTGCCGGATCAACCCGCCGTTTCTACTTTGATGGAGTGACCCGGTTGGTCAGGGAACAGCCCACGAGGTGATGGGTCCGCTCCGCTAACCCAATCTTAGCCATCGGAGTCGGCTATTGTTGGTTTCCCGGAAGCTCATGTGGGGTCTGTGCGGCACATGTCTTGCTCGCCGGAGGAGGAGGAGGAGGAGCGCCGTCGTGTCGGCTGACAGCCGCAGAAGCCGCGCCTAACTCAACCATGGCCCACATTCTCGACGCAGTGAGTCTCTGGGTCGAGCTGTGGGTGGGTCAGATTCATGTACCGCGTCCATCACATCACCTCCGTTTCTGGGCTTAATCTGCCGACCGAATCGTTGTCTCTTCCGGTGAATTAAGAACGACGAAGCAGCAGCGGTGGACATGGACGATACAGCTGCAAGTGGCTAACATCTGCGTCATCGTCGTAAACGAGAAAGAGTCCGATTTCCCGAGCACAAACAAGTGACACAGGTCTCCGGCGACTGCAGCCAGGACTTTACCAGTTAAGGATTAGGATGGTTCTTCGTAGTTGAGGTTGGAGCCACCGAGTAATTTAAGCACAAGTAAACATTTCATGTCCATCGAACTGGTCCACCTCTGTACCTCCGAGTATAACATATGCGGTTTCGGTGGATTGGATGGATAAAATATAGAGATATAATAGTTATGGTGTTCCATGCAATTGTTTTTGATCTAATGCTATGCCACGTAAACACGTTCCACACCACGTAAACCGGTGGAGTCTTCCATCGCCTTGCCGGTGTCACTATAGGAATCACGACATTTACAGATTAAAATGAGCTATAGCCGTCCGATCAACCGAAACACCGCATTCAACTTTTTTATCGATTGTAGTCAAAACAAGGTGGTGGGAGTATGAATCACCACAGATCTTAAGTTTTCCCGAATTGTTGAGTATATTGTAGATTTAAAACAGTAGTTTACTGTTTCTGAAATGTCAAGCCTTTCTCGTGTTAGAGAAAACATTGCATCGAGTAGCGTCCTAAAAACTTTGGGCGATTTTTTTCTTTTTTTTGGTGAAAAAAATCACATTTTGTAGGTTTTTAGATTGGTGCACCCTATTTTTCAAAAATGATAATTTTTTTTAAATAATCTGTGAATTTATTGTGGATGAATCGAACTAGGTCATCCTCCATTTTGATATACTCATGTTATAATTATTTAATTTAGATGAATTTATTTTAGATCAATCGATGTAATTATTTAATAATCGAAATTATTATTGACCTCCTATACTATGCCTCAAAATTAAAGTTATCAATCAAGAGCAATCGATCCCCACTTAACGATCGATCGAATCAAGACGATCAAATCAAGATATGCTACGATCCTAATATTTTAAAATTCGTCTAAGTGATCCCTCGTAATACGATTTCACATCAAGATCATTCTCGTACTTTAAAACTCGTCTAAATGACTCTTTGTACTATGTCTCAAAATTAAAGTCACCACTCATATTTTAAAACTCATCTAAGTAACCCTCCGTACTATGTCTCAAAATCAAAGTCATTCATCGTATTTTAAAACTCGTTTAAGTGACCTCTCGTATTATGAATTCGCATCAAAGTGTTCCTCTATTAGAAATATGATTACATTGTTAGGTAAAATAATTTAAAAAATTATTTTTATTTGATGATTATAACTAAATAGTCCCAAAGATCTAATCTATTTTCTTATCTTTTTCTTTTTTTTCCCAACTTTGATCGGTATACATTTCTATAACTTTGATCTCTTCTTTTTTTTACATGTTATTTGATTAATTATAAATAGGATACTATATGTATTAAGATACGTCCCTCCTATCTCTTATGTATTTGGAGATCCACTAAATTTATGAGAACATATGCCAATCTAATATTCCAGAGAGTATCCACAACAAATTTGCATTGGATCAAAACTGTGTGTCATTCACTATCACTATCACGGATTGTACCAAAACTAAAACCCGAATACATATACATAAAATTCCTTCATATTCTTTACAAACGTGACTAATGAACAAACCAAACAAAGCTGCTTTCCTACTGAACACCTAACTTTCTTTAGTGCACAGCCATGATTTCACGTATCTTTGCGAATGTATATAATGAATGTCCATCATGCTTTGATGTCTCTCACACCACCGTAACTTAGCTTAGTAAAGATGATTCGTGAGATTCTACATCTGAGAATAGTAGTATATATATATCAAATGGAGACAGATAAATCTTATAATAGTACGGATACTCATCGACAATGACGAGGATCTGTCCGACGTACACTGCCCGGTGGAGCCACTGATGAGTGGCTTAAATTGATGGATTGAGTTGCTATGGATGCAACTCCGAAGAGGACAGATCACGTTGGATGAGTTATAGGCTGCAGGAGCAATCGATAGCCATAACTGTGTTGTCTATCATTAGTCATTTAGAGAGAGAATTATTGAGATCGTCGCTTAAGGTTTCAGCTATTTTAATTAATAAAATTTTTGACAGTTTATCGTAAAATCCTAAGATCGTATCACACCTTCACCGCTTACTTGTTATAAGAACAAAAAAAAAAAAAAATCATCACAAATGTAGTCTGACGTCAATGCGATGATAGACTTGCTAATCATAATGAAAGATGGTAATGATTAATGTATTTGGACATTTAAAATTGGATTGGGTATTCCTAGTAATCGTGTGACGAGTAAATCATAACTGTTTTTTAATTTTTTAATAAAAAATTGATTTTATGAAGATCTTTTGTCTTTAACTAACAGCACCTCTAAAAATTTCTTTTCTCCCATCATTCATTTACTTAAAATTGATTAGTCTAGGTGATAAAGGTTATAATAGTTTGTCACATAACCTTACACTAGAATGTTGTTTTTTTTTTTTGTCACTTATCCTTTTTTTTATAAATAAAAAAATACTTCCTTGACGTCTTGTACTATGATTTTGTAATAAAATAAATAAATTAATATCTTATTAAACAAATTAAGATTTGCATGTGTAATTCTTCCCTTTCATAGCATAAATTATAACCCCAAAAAGATAAAGATGACAACAAATCTAAGAGGGCGTTAACATGTCTAACTCGATCTCTTTGTCCCAAAGCATTTTACATTTGAAATAAGAGTTAGTAAGGAATATCTTAGTGTCAACCACAAACCAACAGCTGGCGGCCAATAGGGAGCCGATGTGAAACAACCCGACACATATCCACGATGAGGATGACCAAGCTAGCAGATGGTGTGTGACCATTTATGCATCACTCGGAATCGTACGAGTCGACGTTGCACAATGGGGTACCAGATGGGTCTCTCGAGCCGTTGGGAATTGTACGTGTTGACGTCGCATGGCAAGGGATCGGATGGACCGACCCATGCCGTCATGAGTGTACGAGTCAGTGACTCACATGATCACTCCAAACAAGAACAATAGTACGCATTAGCGACCCATGCACCTTCGTGGTCGATTTTGCAAGTATAAAAATGAACCCTTAACCTAGAAAAGGGGGATCAGACCTTTGACACCTCAAAATTTACTTGCTAACTTAAGCATCGGACCTTTGACCATAAACCCTCTCAACATCAACCTGTTATGTAAAAATGCGGCGTAGAGGAGACGACTTCAATCTCGAATCGACCATAGTGACATAATGGAGGCCTGAGAGCTAGCCCTTCGATCCGATCTCGCTCCTTCCACCTTCTCACTCAAAGACCTATGTGGATGATCTTGTACTCTCGAAATAAGACTAAACCATGTTAACTCTTCGATCATGACATGAAGTTACACAATATCATCTAGTCCCCGACCCACCACATCAGAGTTGCTATTGACATAAAAACTCAGCATGAAACCGCAACCCAACTTTCACATAATTAGCCCAATTGCTTTTTGTGAATCAAATGAAATGATCGCTATTGTTACATTTGAAGTAGTTGTACAAGTCCAATGATAATTGTTTGGCTCAATAACGATCGAAGGTGGACCAATTAAAGCTCAACTTAATTGATCGAGGCTCAAATACGTATGATCATTATCATTTTTGCTAAACAATGATAAAAGGTTCGAAAAGGACCCATATCAATGGAGGAGTAGAAGAATTAAGACTTTATTAACACTAGCGTAGTTATGGACTTTCCAAGAGGACAAAGACGAGGAGAAGGAAAGAAGAAGCGTATTTACATCCATTTAAAAAAAATTAAAAATTTTAAAATAAGATTATAAATAATAATCTTTTTATAATCCCATTTTAAAAACTTTTACTATTACTAAGATACCCCTCTAGAAATAGACATAAATACCCTCTATAAACTTTTAACAATGTCAAATGGTGTCAGACTTCTCTTTCTCCTGATCGCAAGCGACGAGCGATGTCAACAACATCAAATAGTGGAGTGGCGTAATAAGGCTATCATTGATAATTAAAAGGTTATATTTTATTATTTTTATAAGGGTTGCCAATAGTAGGGATTTACCAATAACGAAATAGGGATTGCATATATCATGCTTATTTAAATTTAAAAAAAAAAACTGACCACAAAGCAAAGTGATCTATTATAAACTTACTTTTAAGCAGCGAATTGGCAGTCCTCGGACGCAGATTGTACTGATCCAATTCAACTCCATCGATTCATTAGCAGTATTATGTACACGATAATAAATCTTAGGTCACTGGGCGATCAAGTTGTGCTCAAACAAGATGTACTTAATTATCTTTATTATCATACTTCATTTAACTGGATCTTACTCGATCAATTTGAACATTTTAAGTTAGACGAGACAGGAAGAGAATAATGATATCATATTGATATGTCATATACATTTGTATGACTCGACACCACCAATACGATGGTCCATTCAACCACTATGATAATTAGTGACCCTCAATGTCAATATAATTTGTTACTTGATAGCTAAAATATTGCTACAACTATAGTTGGTTGGTTGACAATGATGGCCAACTATTATGTATAATTATTTTCAAAGTTAATTCTAATTTTGACCCACCGCCCCTCTTCGTACATCTTTGATCATATATATGAAATTATTCTCTCATACTTTTACGAATCCTCCACTAACTTAAGTATGAGATATCCTTTATCGATTACACTAGTTTTTATAAAGAAATTTCTTTATTATAAATTGCATGAGGATTATTATAAATCAATCATAAAAAAATGTTATTGATCATTCCGAAATCATGAAATCTAAAAGGACCTCCATTCACTTAAACCTATGAATTGCACAAATTATATATATATATAATTTTGATTCATGAAAACAAAGAGTTGATGCCCAAACGACGTACATACGTTGATGAACTAATTCACACACTATATTTTCTTGATAACTAGCATGGACACGACAGGCTGCGGTCTTAGTTTCCGGCCATAAGGAAGCTTTTGTTCTTCCATAAGGTACGTGAGAGTGAAGCATCAAAGCCAGTTGGATGATGGTAGCAACGAGACGAAGAAGACTAGCTTTGTTAGCCATAAGGTCTCCACCAATCTCCCATCCATGGGAGCCGTCAACGATGACAATATTACTTTATAGGTGGAACGCTTTCACACGACACGTTGTTCGTCTTCATCCAAAGTTTCATACGTGGCAGCTTCGTGGTCAGAACAGGAAAATTATCCGACTCGATGATATGTCACGTCACAATTTTTTTTTTAAAAAATATGTTCTTCGAATATTTTTGATCACATATGACTTTTGAGAGGATTGATTATTAGAAGTTAAACAAGAGAATTATTATTAACGAAGTCCACGTTTCTCTCTCTATTTTAAATCTATTTTGAAAGCGTAACTTATTCGAATGGATGGATCATGTCGAAACTTTCTCTTTCGTTGTTGATCTTGGTATAAGAAAGATGAGTCACGCTCAACACGGTATCAGGTATTCGAAATACATTAGATGAGATTCGAATTCGTAATGCAGATCGACTATGAATCAAGTTAGGTTGATTAATTCACCTAAAGGCGATCACTAATCATCCCTTTTTTTTTTCACATCTTACAAATTGATAGGAAAAATTTGGTATCCGTCAATTCATCCGTACTAATATTGACACTTTAAGCATAGCTCTACATCATCAATACTAAAACAACTCCACAACCATCCTATCTTATTAGAATTCGAGACTGAGATGATCAGGTTATTAGACCATCGATAAAGATAAGGTATAAAAGAGCTCTAAGCTCTTGCTAAAGGAGAGAAAAAAAACATACACAAGCTACACCATTACACATTCTTTTCCTTTATCTATAGTATATGCCACTATGTCCTCTCTCCTTTTACTGAATTAGGGGCATCGAAAGGGTCATGCCGAGCAATCCAATGCTGACCTAACATACAAGGTCATTTGCTCTCCAAGGACGAATGTCGAGAAGACCCTACCTCTGGACAAAAAACCTGATAGCTCAAAAGACTCTTGACCCATCTACTCAAGCTACTCAAAAGTCAGATATCCATCATAGGAAGGCATCTGTAATGCCACCACCCCCCCCTAGCATCAATCGAGAAGGGGCCTCAAGGTGAACCCTACACCTTCGATATAAAATTAATCAAGCCAATTCAATAGTCAATGGTACTCATAATATCATCACAAATCTAGTTATTCATCGACGAAGCCAAGCTCTCAAATTCGTGAGAAAGAATAATCCTAGTGAGAGTTAAGGGAGGGGTGACCCATTAGTTTTGGTTTTATCAAATTTAAAATCTGAACCATTGGTCTAGTTCTGATTTCAATTGATAAAAAAAATAAATTAATTTATATTAGCCTTTAAATTTAAAACACTAATTGGTACACCATGAAATATATTTTATTAGCCGGTTCAGACTCATGGGTTTCGACATTAGTTTCGATCTTTAAGAACCGAAACCATATTGTATGGTTCGATCTTGATTCAAATCGAGATCATCGATTTGAGTCGAACCGGTTACCGCGTGTTTGATTACTCTCAGTTTAATGTTCAAAGCGGCGGAGGACATTAATCGATGAAAGCTTCAGAAGAAGGTGTCAACGCAACCCCACGTCGTTGTCACCGGAAATGGTACGCCACCGCAGCATCGAATGCTCTTGCGGCAATCATGCAAGTTTGAACGGAGAGGGCGAAGGGGAAGCTGTTCTCCAGATAACAACATACAGCGCCAGTACAAGTTTACGCCGCTCTGCTCTCGTGATGCCACTGCTAGTATCAGATCATCCAGTGGACGATGTTTGAGTTGGACCCAATGATCTACGAACATCTTCTCTTCCCCCTTCCCACCGAGACCATCTGGTAAACGTTTCTTTTGGTTTAGTCTAAGTTGCAGGGCTCCTTTGACCACAATCTTGGTTGTTCTTGCTCGTTTGGGTCCACCGAGCAATGATTTATACCTCGCTTCCTTGCTCCGGACAAGCTTCCACCACAGGCATGTACAAGTCTATCCTTCTCCCATCCCTTCTCTCCTTCCTTTTCCTTTCCCCTCCCTCTCTCGCAGATGTCGGCACCGCCGCCTCCTACGGCCCGCCCTACCTCCGTAAGACGCACGCTCACCCACTCATCTCTTACAGTGGTCATTAGGCCCCTGAGATTCTTACAGAAGTTGTCCTGATCCTGCTCCTTCGTGATAGCCACGGCGTGTTACGGGAGTGACGAGAGCCAGTTCCCGACGGACAACCTGTTCGCGGCGGCGGGCGACGCGATATGGGACAATGACGCCTCCTGCGGGAGGCAGTACCTGGTGAGGTGCCTCAGCTCCGCCACTCCGGGGGCGTGCTTGGACGGCACGGTGCAGGTCACGGTCGTCGACTACGCACCCTCGCTCGTCTCCGCCCCGTCTGCGGTGGGTGCAACCATGGTTCTCTCGGAGACGGCTTTTGGGATGATATCGCAGTCGTCAGCGAACGAGATCAACATAGAATTCACACAGTATATACTACACTCACCATTCTCTTCTCTTTACTCGTATACGTCACGGAATCATCGTAGTAATCGCACAGCGATTGAATTGTGTTGGATGCGACAACCTTCCTTCCTTCTTACCAGTAGCAATCATCATAGTAACTTCAAGAGGGTTTACCTTTTTCATATGATTCGCTTCTGCTTGCAGGGTTTGACTCGAGGCAAGAGATAAAGAAGGAATCAAATGCATGTCTGTATGTATATGGTGGTCATGGTTGGATTTTTTTTCGCTTCTTACAGCCTCTGTTTTGTCTTCATTAGATGGCGGCGAGTTATCCGTTTGTCCCTCCTTCACCTCAACTCAACATGCTCTCTTTGTTACAGTTTGACCTTACAATTTACTCGTATCAGTGCTTCTACCTTTTTGCGTTATTGGCTACCGTTCATAGTTATTACAATCATATGATGACTTTTCAGGGGTTACGTATCGTATCCAACCTTCTCCATTTCCAATGTGCAATGCTTTTGACTTGCAAATGATATTTAGGAAGGACGATCAAATAAAAATAATTATGTAAATTACATAGGTTAGTTAGAGAAAAATTTTTTATCTTCAGTTATATAGATTGATGATGAATCAATAAACTCAATGGACATTTCATTACTTCTTATTTTCATCCTGATATTAGAGTTCTTCTATCTATAACAGAGATTATCTTTTTTTTAGTTTTTATATCTTTTACTTTAAACGACACTCTTTCATCGATGTGAAATTCACTCTACAAGACTTTTGGTGTGATTTTTCTTGTACACCACCACTGTCGCTGGTGCCCGTCGTTGCCCTTTTGTGAAGTCCGCATCACAACTTCAGTCATTACAATCTCTTCTTGCGAGGCTTCTCTCCCTCGTCCTCTTCTCTCGATGAAGAGAAACATCGCCTCTGTCACTTACCGAACTATGTACGCCAAACCTCTCACTACAAGCCACCCGTGGACTTACTCTATTGTTAAATGACAGTTTCTATCATTATTTCTTCGCGACGATTGTTCTTTTCCATCTACTTTCTCTCTCCTCGTCAGACTAACCGTTGTCGGCTTCTATCTTCGACGCTCCGTTCGCTGACGTAAAAGTAACTCTCCACGGCTCCTGCAACCAAACGCTGCGTTCTGCATTGATCGCAGTCGTCGTCACCTGATTCGTGTCAACCGGCCGGCCTCTCCTCTTCCCCCGCCTCATCAGCAAGGAGTACATCAGCAAGAATCGATCGTCGCTTCCGCTCGTCCTTTGTGGAAGCAGACCCCTGTTCTCCAGCCGCGCTCATCGCGCTGACACCACTGCCTTTTCTTCCTTCTGCCGCAGCTGCACTTCTGCTGCAACCACCGCTGCCGATCGCCCCAACTGCAGCGGTCGTTTCCTCCCCTGCGTCCTCCTCTGCCACCGCAGCCGTCTCCACTCTGCATTGCTATCGACGGCGCCTGCTCCCACCATAATATTCTTTCTGCAAGTGAACGGCGCCGCTCCCATCGCTCTGTCCTTCGGCCTCGTCTGCCTTCTCCCCAGCGCCAAAAATTGCAGCCGCAACCCTCGCCGGCCATAGCTGCGGCCTTCTCCTTCAGCCCCCATTAGCCGCCAACAGCTTGCCTTCCTTGCTACAGCCCTTGCTGCTGCCGCCGCTATCTCTTCCTCCCCTGCCCCTGCCGCCGTTGCAACCTTCTTTGCCGAGAGCTCCCCTTCCTCCCCTGCTGTTCCTCTGCTCATCCCTAGCCGCGCCAGTTGTCCTCGATCCCACCAGCGTCCGCAGCAGCGAAAGGATCGCTACCACCGCTGCAGCGCACCGTGCCTTGCCGCTGCTGCCATCTCCCCCTTCCTCCTCTGCTTCAATCTTTCAGCCGCCAGCATAGCTCCCTACACTGCTGCCCCACCCTTCACAGTAAGATTTGCTGATTTCGCAGCCCAGCCTTCCTCTGCAGCAGCATTGGCCTCCTCTGTTTCTTCTTCCCTCTGCCGTAGTTGTGCTTCTACCGCAACCGCCGTTGCCGATGGCTCCAGCCACAGCAACCATTGCTTCCTCTGAAGCCTTCTATGCTGCTCCTCTGTTCCTTCCCCTCCAATCTGCGACTGACTTCTTCTATGGCGGCTCACTTAGAGATTTCCACCAATTGTCACTGCCTCGTGCTGCCGCAGACCGTGATTGGTGCAGGCGCTTGCCTAAAGCAAGATCTCTTCTCACCTCTGCATCAAACTCGGTCAGACACTGAGATCGGAAACAGAGCAACTTTTCCTTACTATCGTCAGATATGATCTCTGACCAACCGCTCCTCCCTTGCTTATTCCATGGAGTCCTGTGGGCCCCACCCTTCTGTAGCGTTCTGCCGTGCTATGCAGCAATCAATCCCTTGCTCATCTGTCGTGAAGCCCGTAGCTACTGTAATCTCGGTCAATCTCTCTTTCGCTGTCCAGCGATAGCATATGCACCATGCCTGCCCCGTGCCAGACCTCCTCTTCCAGCCATTTCTGTTATGTCTGCACTCTCCTTCTCAGCCAAATTACATGGTCGCTGAAGTCGACCTTCACCATGGTTGATGATATAGCGGTCTCTTTACTTCGATTCATTGGCACTAGTTCAAGATCTGTATCCTTCACAGCAGCTTGATCTTGCGATAATATGATAGTTCGATTTAATCAGATTTTCGAAGACTCATTTGTTCTTTCTCAGCCAGACTGACATCATCGTCGAAGTCAATTGCCATTAGATCTTCATCGTGGTTCATAACACAACGACCTCCCTCTCAGTCAAGCTGATATTGCCATCAAAGTCAACTGCCGTCATATCTTCATCATAGTTAACAATACAACGACCTCCCTCTTAGTAAGGCTGACATTACCGTTAAAGTCAACCACTGTCAGATCTTCACCGTGATTTCTTTCATTCAAATTCATTATCATCATCAGTTCAAGATCGATGCCCTTAGTTTAAGATCGACGTTCTTACATGAGCTCGAACTTACGGGAGCATGATAGAAGATAGGATTTAGATATGATTTCCCCAACTAAATGAGGAAATCACATAGGTTAGTTAGAGGAAAATACTCCTATCTTCACTTGTATAAATTGATGATGAATGGACATTTCATTATTTCTTTCTATTTTCAACATTATCCAACCTTCTCGATTTTCAACGTGCAATGCTTTTGGCTTTCAAATGATATTTAGGAAGGACGATCAAATAAAAATAATCATGTAAATGATATTAAATTGTTGAACTTCTATAATTATGTTTTAGTTCACTTATATCGATGAATGAATTCTGGTATACTATTGGCATGAGAGATGGCTCGATATAATATTGCATGCATATTTTTTATATTTTTTAAATTAGATTTTAATTGTTAGAACTATAAAGAGAATTCAGATTTTATATGAATAGAATGATATGGTCGAGACATCGACATTATATAATTTCAAATGTGTCAACCCATGTGATAGACATGCTAAGATCATTACGTGGATGACACATCAAGATAAGGTGGATGACATCAAAGCATCGCATGACCAATACCTCAGTACAAGATAGTTGACACCTTGGTGCTAGATTATCAATACCTCGGTGTTATATGACTGGCCCTTCAGAGCCATATGATCGACACCTCGATGACAACCCCATCACACCCTAATAAACTTCTACACCTTGTCGTTTGATTTTTATCATGTGTTAAAGCATTATATCATCTTGGATTCGATGTAGATTTGTAATAGTTATATCTAAAATCAATGCATCACGTTCCATCCGCAAAGTACCATCCAAATGTAACGATTCAAGGAACCACTATAAAAGCGGGTTCCATAAATATGCACCAAAAACAAATCTTGAACTGAGAATATATTTGATTCTCGAAACTAGCTCACTAACTTAAGCATCGGAGGGACTTTGTCAAGAGTATCGTAATGTAATTTTATAGTAATCGGATTGAATTAGTGAAGTTTAACTTGAGATTAGCTCGAGGAAAAATCTAAATCAACTTTCATAATTGAACAATCAAAATTCAACTTAACAAGATTCAATTGGGATCCAATTTTGTGCTTATCACATGTTATGGTGTTGAAAAGATAAGGGCTCAGTGGACTATTCTACAAATTTATATTAGAAGCATGCCTAACAAAATATCCCTCCAACACAAGTTAGTAATTAATTTAGAGGATTTGGAGATGCAATGAAAAATAGGAGATAGTTTCACTTTTGAGAACACATATAGGGGCTTTTATGGTGTGTTGGGGCAATCACTGAGTCAAGGTCATGGTTATTGTCAGGAATAGTTACATGGGTTCGCTATCAATTATTAAATCGTAGGATCGCGTGATGAATTGTGAAGGCTATATTTATGTATTAAAAACTTATCTTGATATCGAGATTGCTACTTGTCATTTCAGCAGAATGGGATCTTAGTCGATTTTTCATCTCCAAGATATGAATTTTGCTGATGTGTCGAGTAAGTGCCACATCATATAAACCAAGTGGCTACGACGTGTCATCAGACAATCTGCATGTCATATCCCCATATCAATACTTATTTGAACAAAATTGGTCAAAAGGTCGATCCAGTCAAATACAAACCCGTTGACATTGACATAGCCTGATTGCGAGATTTGCCAATGCCAACTAAAATTACAATTATTATAACTCAAAATCTACTAAGTAAGTTGTGCTGTAAAATTATGCATTGATCTTTACTTTGAAGTCAACTTGGGGGGACTCATCTGCCACCCACCAATAACATCATGGGATGTCTCTCTTGATGTGATATCGTTACACATCCATATTGCTTTAGTTAGATGTTGTGTGCTGTCTCTATACTTGATGATGAATGTGATACTTATCTGCATGCTTTTATTCTGCTGACCACAAAGCCACAAACACAAGATGGGCATTTGAATACTGTTTGCTGCTATGTTCCAAGTTCTTTGTTCTGAAGACTCATTGGATAGGGATAAGGCTTAGAGATGAGGTAAGGAGTAAGACTCCTATTTGCCAAGCAATTTAAATGTTATTGGAATAAAGCTAAAACAGTTGCTCTGATCAATTATTCCATGACAGAGGTGGAATCCGAGTTAGTCTGTGTTAGGACCCCAATGTGGTGGAGATGGTACTGCTGGATGTGCCGTGTGGGCTGGACCTTGTATGGATTGGTGGATCCACAATTCGGTGGTGTACAGGAGGAGAGGCTTGTTTCCGGCGAGGCTGTGGCTGACTTCGAGAGGAGCTGCTTTGGCGTCAGGTGGCGGTGGTCGCATTTCCTGTGCTGTTCGCTTTCCTCCTCGATCTCGATAAGGACGCTCAACTTCCAAAAGAGACGGAGACGGCACTTCCTGCGAGCGTTTGCAGTCAAGCCAGAATAGTTGCCGGTGTGATGTTGGAGAATCCTCAAAGCACCGCTGGTTGCTCGCTCATCTGTGCACATCACAGAGCTGTTAAGAATCATTCGGGCCACTAGGTTGGAGTCTTCAACGATTCACCCATCTAATGGAGAGGGCTCTAAGGTGTTCGTCACTTTTGTCATATAGCCATCATTGAGAATATTCTGCATGTTTAGCAATCATGTTTCTTGTGGGAGAATGATAGCCCTCTATGGAATAAAGCGAGTTCTTTCGGGATCTGCAATAGCGTGGGAAATTTTAGGGGAGCTACTCCGGGATATGCAATTGTGGGGTTTAATGGTAAGAATATTGATCTTTGATTTCTTCCCTCATCTTTACTTTACATAACTTTGATCGATGGTGTCAGGAGAGAGAGATTGATCGATGATCTGTAGTTATGATGAAACAATGCTGAAAGATTTGAAATCTTGAGTAGAATCTCCCGTAGTGGACGTTGGTCCGTTGGATCCGTCGGATCTATCGTCAGATTCGAAATCTTGAGAAGAATCGTTACGTGGTTGCTTGTTTTCGGGACCCAACTATTGATACGTGTCATGTCACCGAAGTATCAATATTGGATGATGCTAGATTTATAGTAAGGTTTCCTATTCATGTTATTGTATAGACTACTATTATTGTCTTCAATCCCCACCGAGCAAAAGAGATGCTAATGGTGACTGTGCGATACGAGAGTGAAGGTGGTAGAGCAGCAGTGAGATTGTACATCGTAACCCCGTACTACTCTCCTCTCCTCTCCGTTTGCTTTAGTTCAGCCGCTGTTGCTTGTGCTGCTCTCTGGCGCTGCGAACACGCGCACACAGAGAGAGAGAGAGAGAGAGAGAGAGAGAGAGAGAGCTAAAAAGATAGACCAAGGAAAAAGAGGAGGAAGAAAAAGAGAGAAGAATGGGAAAGGAGGAGGGGGTGGGGTGGAGAACCGGAACGAGGAGAAGCTCCCACATCTTGCTGCTCTTTAACGCGTTCAATTCCTCTGACTAAAAGACTCACTCCTCCCTCCTTTTGATGCTCCGTTCAAGCTTTATCTTCTTTTTCTTCTTCTTGTTTTCGTTCTCCCCCTCTTTTCCTGGGACTCCGAGCTCTGCTTCGGGATTCGGAGACATAGGCATGAGGAGGAGGCGGAGAAAGAAAGGGTATGGCGGTCGTGATGACGACGGGTGCGGGCGGGGATGAGCAGCAGCAGCACCAGAATCCCTTCTTTCTCGACTTCTTGGGCATGGGCATGAGCTCTGGTGGGCAAACGCCCGCGCCTGGTTCCCGCTCCATGGCCGGGGACGCCGAACCCGACGCAGCCTCGCCCTCCGCTTCCTGGCAATCGCTTGGCGTCTCTTCCGCTGGGCAGCGTGGCATTGTTCCCGCAGCTTCTCTTCTCGATTCAGGTCCTCTCTCACTTTTGTTGGCAAACTTCTATTTTCCCTTTCCTATGTCTTACTAAATCTTTCCAATAAGAAACTATTTTAGCTTTAAATTCTCAGTGCTTGCTTACTAAATCTCAGTTGCATCAAAGATTTCTGGAGACAATCTTTGAACGGGCAATCAATTAAAACTCTGGCTTTGGTGGTATTGTATTCATTGATTGTGGTTGTCTTTTCAGGTAGACAGACTAATTTCTGATGGACTGTTTGCTGAATCCGTGTCCTTAATGCATAAGTATAGGGAATGTGATGCCCTCATCATCAAAACCTTTATGTCTTCTGCTTAATTTCATACAAATTTGTTGACTACTTCCTCAAGCAGAACTACTCCACCAACTTGCAATAGACAGCACTTGTTACCACCTCCACTAACTACATGTAGCCTTTTGATCTTTATATATCCCTCTGCTCTCCACAAGAACAATGTCTCTTCCTGCAATCACTAATTATGTCTCTGATAGCTATGTTTGGAATTTAAAGTTTGAATGTAAGGTACGAACTAGAAGCGAGTGGTATTACGGTATTTCTGTAGTAACTTTCAATTATGACTTGTTTTTGTTTAAATATCTTTCTTGAAGATTATTTGTGCTTTATACAATGTTGTTGTTATTACATTTGAAACTGCTTAAGACTCTTCAATATTTTGGCAACTCAATATCAATCATGGTCAAACTTTAGCATTCCATGGGAGCAATGTTTGTGAAGACATAGGAACACTTTGCTCTGTGTGAGACGATAGGAATTTTATGATTAATGATATCATCCTCAGCAAAAATCGATCCATGTTTGGTATTTGTTGCTGCATGTTGCCTCAGGAGCACGACCATTCTAGCCGTAAGATCTGCTCCAGAGGCTCGCATAAAGCAAGCTTTGTGGCTAGTAGTTACAGATGTACTGGTTCTGTCTCTCTTTTGGAATAATGTGGCACAGATAGTAAGTAGCCTAAGTGCAGTTGGTCTGTCGTATACAGACATTTTAGCATGAATGGATGATTTGGCTTTAGGAGTATTTATTTTCTGCACATACTTATTGAGATGAAAGATATGCCAAATTTGCTGCTTATATATGCTGATCAATACTTGTACTTTCACACACTGCAATTTACACCTGTCTGACCGGAACTAGTTTATTTCCTAATCTTTGGTAGAGAGACGGGGGATGAGAAGTTCTGAGGTTTTTCACTTTCATGGTAGGAAGAATGCCATTTCAGACCCCGAAGGAGGTAATACATTGCCAGGAAGAAAGAGGAGCCATCCTGAATCAGTATATTCAGGTTTTATAGATCGAGCATGTCCCCTGAGCTCAGGTTCCCTTGAAAGCCCATGCTTGATTAAGGTACTAGTCCTTTTTTCTTTTACTTTTGCCTTTATTGTGGTAACAGTTAATCTGCATGCTCTCCTGTACCTTGATAAATGGTTGTCTGACCTTTTATGGTTGCTAACCTTGAAAAAATAGATGTTTGGAAAAGAAATAGTTAGTGAGCGCCCGGATAAAGCTCGTGATGATGAAATTATGTTGTCCATGCATCGACCACCAAGGCCAACTTCTCTTGTGTTGCATCCTCCCCTTAGTGGCAGACCTGATCTTAGTTCCAAGTTAGAACAATCATTGTCCAGAAGTCCTGGACAGTTACTACATGCTTCATGCTTTTCGAAAGCTACGATTTCTTCTTCATATATGAACAAAGATGCAAGTGCAGTTGCGACAGTTATTTCACAATCTTCCATAGATGAAGGTTCTCGAACAAACATCAAAGCTTCTGGAGTTGTAAGTTTCAGTAACCCTGTTAGCGTGGTCTGTGAGAAAAAATCAACCGAGTTCTTGCCTAGACCTAAGGCTTCTCATGCTACAGAATCGGAAACTTCTAATGCTGTAAGGTGTGTCTCTTTTGCAATGTGGCTTTATATGTTTCGACAACGTCTCCCTTAACTTTGATTCATCTGTTAGTGTTGAATATGATGATATCAATGCCACAAAACCTGTATTTGTCTTTGACAGGCGATCCACGGCAGCGTCTCCTGGACGTCAGATGACTGTATTCTACTCTGGCCAAGCACATGTTTTTGACAATGTCCATCCAAATAAGGTCAGCTTAATGCTCAAGATATTGATCTTTGCTGTTATTTATCATAACAATCTAAGTGTCATTCGGTGTACATGAAATTTTATGTTCTATTACCAGCATATGTACTATGGTATATGCCGTAGCCTTCACCAACATTGCTATAAGATTTAGTACTCTATACAGAAACAAACACTTAACTAGCATATCACTAACCATTCATGCTTTGATGCGGATTTTTTTTTTCCTATCCAAGAGAAACTTGACTTCCTAGCAGATCTATGTTATTTATCTTGTTTGAAATCATACCAACATTTCTTCGACTAATCAAATCCACCCGATAATAGTCTCATTCATGATTCTATATTTTCAACTTCAGGCAGATGTAATACTGGCTTTAGCTGGATCAAATGGCATATCATGGTCCACCACTTACCTCGCCAGATCTAGTGATCAGTCGATCGTGAATGGAGCTACAACACGAGAGGAAGCACGGACGAGCAATTTGCCAGTATCTGTACATGGAGAACTGAGTCAGAGTCACCAAATTGCAGAGATACCACCTCCAAGTGATCATTCTGCCATCAAATCTGGTACTCATTTTTTCTTTTTCTGTGAATAGAATCTTATAAATATGACCTTTATGTGCCAATAAACATTCGGAAATTCTAATGATAGATTTGTTGCATTATGGACTTCAGGTGGAAAGGATGTGGGCGACGACGACGGGTGCGCTTGATTGAGACCCCATTTGGATCCATTTCACTTGGCTTTGTTGTCATTTGCTTTGGTTTGGTGGTTTATGTGACTACAGGAACTTATCGATCAACCTTGAAGACTTCCTATATGTATCGTTTTGCATCGTTGCTAATTTTCCTTGAAGACTTCCTATATGTATCGTTTTGCATCGATGCTAATTTTCTCATTCTGATGAAAACTTTTGGATGCATTAGTTTCTCTTCAACCATCAAAATTTATGCCCTCAATGCAGTCACGACATATAACTCATTTACCTGTAGAAGACAAGGAACATGCAAGCGTAAGGTAGAAGGGGCGTTATAGGGAAGAATTAGAGCTCAATACAACTTTGATCAGATGGCGAATCAGGAAAACAAGGGATGATTAGGGAATCTGCTTATGCTCCTAATTGATAGCATAAGTACATGAAATGGTTGTCATTACTCCCACAAGCATTGCCTTCAACACATCAACAATCTTCTAACATAGTTACTAGAGGACACAATAATATAAAAAGGGAAAAAAGAAGACAGAAGATAATAGCAACATCACTTGAGCAGTCTGAATACACTTTAAGCTGCTATTCTTCTTCTTCTTCTTCTTCTTCTTTCTAGCAACCATCTTGAATACTTCAACTAAGAGCAGCAACAACTGGTGGAGCGATTGCCGGTCTTACCAGGACGGATGTGTTCCCAGTTACTGGCCGGAACGCCGCGATGGACTCCAGCCGCTCCCAGGTCATCCTGCGCTTCTCCTCCATTGTCATTTGCCTCGCTTCCTCCTCTTCAAACTTTGTTTTGCAGGCCAAGAACAGCTCCTCGTCCATCTCAGAGAGCATCTTTTTCACATTCTGTGTTAGATTCAGAACAGCTTGATTCCAATGACTCCGGGTGTTCCTCTCTAGAGCTGGCACAACCAGGGGCATGATTGCTTGCCGGTGTTGGGACACCAGGCTAATCACATGATCATTGTTCCACAAGAAGAGGGCCCGCTCCGCCACCTGAAACCCATTTACAATTTACTGCGACAGTTAGCTAGGGTTATCATAACAGAGACGCTCTCATATAGCTCATTGCAAAACAAATTTTGCCAACTAAAAGATCTAGCAACATGAGCTTAATGATTACTCATGACTCAAATGCAGTGTCATATTGCTTGCTAATCAGTAATCATCATCATGGAGATAACATATGACCACACTTGATATTACATCACTATCTGCTTACAAAAACGGGTAATTAGTACGAAGAATCACCAACATAACCCAAATGTGTTGATGTTGACCATATGTTCACAATTATTATACACAATTTACCGTCAGGGCATGCACTTGCTTGTGGACAAAGTTAGGTGGCCATCCATGGACCACAAACCCTTTCCATCAAAGATACTGATTTGTTACAAGAGCCATGATAGAAAGTCGACTCCTGCTCCCGCAAATCCTTACACCAGTCGATGAAATTTCTACCAATATCTTCACTATTCTCTAAAGTTAGACCTATCATCTAAAATAATAAAGACTGAATAAGATTCATTTTCCTATGATCAAATCAGTATCTTTGATGGAAAGTGTTTGTGGTCCATGGATGAGCACATAACTTCGTTTGGAAGCAAATGCACGATCCATGGATGGCAACTGCTTACCATCTGCCAAAAAGAAAATAAACCCACAAACATGAAATACTAGGATAAAACAGTTATTGAACCAAAAGAACATGGTCCAACTCCAGCTGATACATATATAAAAATAAAAAAAATACCAACTAAACATTTACATATATATAAAACCATAGAGTTTTCTTTTCCTTAGTACATAAGCATGCGCGTGCATATTACATTTGCTTTGAGCAGTGTACTTTGTGAAACATTAAGTGCGAACGATAGGTTCCTGCTTATCAGTATCAGATAAATAGATAACAAAAATCATCATAAATACAACATAAAAAATATTAACTAATCTATCTTTTTCATATCGTTTGCAAAATATAAAATATTTGAGAAAATACCTGCTACTAGTGGTAGAAGTTAGACATAAAAAGGTTAACCTTCCAAATATTTAATGATAATTAATTTATACTGCAGTGTGCTGTACTTGTCTCTCTTCCAGTGCTAAAACTATTCTTCAATGTTCGTCAAGCTTCTAAGTCAGCATCACTAGGACTGGTGAAAGGACAGACAAAGAGGCACAGAATCTTCAAGATGAAAATGAGATGAGTCTCTTAGAAAACATCCTAGTGGTGTAGATGTTTGAGCCTCTTTTGTTAAAGGCACCAAACACAAAATATCCTAATTTTTCTTGTATAAACATGTTATTACATAATGGTGTCTCATAAAAGCAGCTACACTTGATACTTCAGCAGTGAATATGAACTAGTGAAACATCTAAATGACACTATGAGGAAAAGCAAAAGAATAGAGCCAAATTCAGAACTCAATTTGGAAGAACACCGAAGGAAAGAATGCCCCAATATGAGATTCAACAAAATTTTACAATCAGTTTATACAACTTGATGCTAACCCTAACAAGTCATTCCTGACTAAGAAAAGCTTCAGGAAGAGATGAAATCCTTAGAAAAATTCTTTCTTCCGGGTAGAAGGATATTCCTCTCAGTTTGTAGTCTAAGCTCATGCTACTAAAAAGCTGATGTACAAATCTAATATGGTGTAACATAGAAATAATGGGAAAATCGCAGCATGAGTTAGAGAAACAGGTCTCATCACCTGGAAGTGGGAGCTGTTGATACAGAAACCAATCCTCCGGAACAATGGAATCATACACTTCTGGAGCTCCACCATGTTAGTAGCCTCCAACACCTCCTCTAACTCGCTCAAAAACATTACTTCCTTCTGGCTACTTGTTATTGGCCAATATCTCAGCAACCCTTTTATCATTGAACTCGCCAGCTTGGGCTCTTTTTCTATGTACTGTGTCACACAGTAAGTCAGCTGTTGGAGATAAATGCCTAATGTCTTTGGTTTGTGCAGAGGTATTAGTGCCTTCCACAAAAATATTTTGTGCTCCTCCTTCAAAGGCAGGGCAAACCCACTGATCACACTGCCAAAAACTTCTAACAACTCAGCAATCCCATTGTGCCGGTCTGTCTCAAACACGAACTGATAAAATACATTGCTCACTGCTTTCCGGATGAAAGGACGATGCACCATGAATTTTCCATAGATCCTATGCAAGATTGTCTTCAAACAATCCCTTTCTCTGGGATCCTCAGAATCAAAGAGGTGAAGCAGTCTCACGATGAAGGAATGATCTACATACTTCTTCCCAATCTTAGCATCAAGCGAGGAGGATTCGATGAACTTAAGAAATAAATCATAGACAAGTTGCAGGTGAGACCAAGCTGGTTCGAACATCGGCTCTTCTTCTTCAGTCTCCCCACCACCAGCGCTTGATCGATTGTTTGGTGGAAAGGCCCTGAACAAGTTCATAGCAAACATCTTACAGATAGCAGAAATCATGGGCTCAGTGAACCGAGAACTCCCAGCATCAACATAATCAATGAGATCTAGTAGTGCCTGCCGTTTCATATCCTTCTCGGCGGAGTTCTTGTTTGGATCGGAGAAATCGAAGACAACGCAGCATAGGTTCAACTTACTGATGAAAAGGTTCTGCTTTTCCGTGTTGGGGACATCTTTGAATAAGAGGAGAGGCTCAATGCTGGTGACGACACTCGACGGGAAGATAGCAGAAGCAGTCCGCTTCACGGCGGTTGAACGGGAGGGGACTACATTGCCGCTGCTAGTTCGCTGGATTGGATTCCCATTCATGGAAGTCGTGCCATTGTTGATGGGATGGCTTCGGGTCGAACCCGAGGAAGCATCAGATTTGGAAGACTTGCGGGGTAATTTACTGAGGAATTGCTTCCACATGGTGCCAAATTTGGGAACCCTCAGATCAAGCTCATGCTGCCAGAGACGGGCGACAAAAACTGCATGTGCCGAACCTAAACCCAATCCAGCTCCAATTTCAGATACGAATCCAACCGTAAAGATCACGCCAAATTTAATGAACCAGAGACATGATCATGACCAGTTCCTGAGAGAGAAGAAAAGAACCAAAAGCAATTAGACTGTGAATTCTGGATTGATGTGGAATACTACCACCACCCACCCACTTCCCCTGTACCCCATGATCTTGAGATTAAAAGGGAGAAAGGGCTAATCTTGGATCGAGCCAACAGAAGGCTACGAGTACGATTCAAGATCCGCGTTTGAAGAGTAGAGAAACCATAAATATCACGAATGACCCGCAGAAACATAAACCCCACCTGCCGTGAAAGCGGGAATCGAGATCTTCGGCGAAGAAAGCAATCGGGGGAAGGAGACGGAGCACAAAGTCCTCGAGGCCGCTGGAGTAAGACCGCGTTCAGGTTTCCCAGGTCGAGGTTCACGGATCTGGCGAGATAAGCTCGATCCGAAGCCCCGTTCCGAGAGGCGGAAACGAATTCGAGCTGCACCTCGAGAGATCGGAGCCGCCTAGGATCTCTCGCACGCTCATTTCGAGATCGGAGGATGCGCAGACCGACGAGGAAGCGGAAGCTGAAGCAGAAGAGGAAGGGAAGGGGGGAGACGACAGCGGCAGTACGATGAAGCCAATAAAAATAGCAGCGGGGGGTTCCGAGTGGACCGCAGGGGGGGCATCCCGAAGCATCTGAGCCGTCCAAACGAACGCACACGAGATCCGCGGTTGAGGATACGCCAAGCCGTAGCCTTCACGAGACGGGAACCGTAACGTGAAATAAATGACGACAATAAATACCCCGGGGGTTGACAGCGATGCGATATGGTGGCCGAGAGACTTCCACTTGCCCATATGGTAACTGCGAGATCGATCGACCGGGAAAGATTTGGGTGGCAATGCATCATGAGTTTTCTTGGTCGGCCTCTGTTGGATCTTTGTCGGATCATGGTTGGAGGAGGAAGAAGAGTGGGAAACAAGTAAATTAGGATACTGTTACAGTTCGTACCGATCCTATTTCCCCGAGCCTCTCTGTCAATCACATTTCTCTTTTTGAGAAAAAAAAATAAAAAAAAAGGGAGCCATGACTCGGCGTCATGCTTGCTTGCTTGCTTGCTTGCTGTAAAGCAGTGAAGGATGATGAGCAGCGATGAGCGCTCAGCGCTGACCGAAGCAGAGCAGTGATTGATAGATATCACACGGACGATGCGTGACTTAGCAGCGCTGCGAGTTTAGTTTAGTCAAACGGAAGGAATACTGCACTGTACGTTGCTTAAATGGAGCAGCTACGACCCCTGCCTGCTGCTGCATGAGGTCCAAATGGAGCACAGATACCACAAGGAATTTATTCAAACACTTGGTGGTCAAATAGTACCACAAAATCTAGTCTCATTCCGATGCTAATAATGATGAGGCCATGGGGATGAGTCTTCCTTCTCACAGCTCGTTTCAGACTGGATGAGTTGGGACGACGGAGCAACAGCCCAAATGCATGGGTGGGGGGGTTCCTGAAACCATTAGGAATTCAGCTGAATGAATAATACTTGCCGAGCAAAATGAGGAAAACAGAGGACCACATTTCAGAAGTTTGTCTGAGTAAAATAGCCAGAATTTGATGCATTAAATACCGATCACGCTCGGTTCGTGAGCGAACCTGTGACTCTGGCAAAAGAGAGAAAGAAGGGTCTGCTTCAGCAAGTGTGTTGTGGCCTACCGGTACCAGCAATGCGTCCTTGTTCTGAAGGATCTACCTTACTGCAGGTTTGGTATCACAACTCAGGAGAGGAAGAGGTTCAAATGGTGGACAGAGAAGACAGCCCGTGAAGCAGAAAGATCATGTCGATAAGCCCACTGGCTCACATCAATCCCACGGGCACGGAGTGTGAGAGACGGAGAAAAGAGACGAAGATTCAGTGGCTGATGCAAAGAGGACTTGTGAACCTTAAAATGGCTCACTTGGCACTGACCACCCTTAGCGGTGTAAGCAAAACAACAAGAGAACAAGTTTGATGCAGCGGCTAAGTACTTACCTGAGTTCACCACCATGCAAAACTAGCCAATGGCTCATGAAAACACCAAACTGAGGTAAAAATGTGGAGCCACACAAAACAGAGTCAGAAATTATATGACCGAAACATGAAACATGGATCGCCCATTCATAACCCTTTGTCAATCACTGGTCTTACTACTGGGATTCAACTCAAGGCTAAGACCATGACATAATCTGAAACATTCAAAAAAGCAAAAAACAAAAATGAATTCATGATAAAGATTGCAATACAATTACTATAAGACTGATAATATATACACACATATAACGACAGTGCATGAAATAATCTGAAACATTCAAAAAAGCAAAAACAAAAATGAATTCATGATAAAGATTGCAATACAATTACTATTAAGACTGATATATATATACACACATATAACGACAGTGCTACAAGATCACTACATTTTGAACAGAAGGAAAAGCACAAAAAAAGGTTCTTAAGATATCGAGTATAAAGTAAAGAGGTCAGCATGTCGTTAGGTGCATGATATAAGGAAACAAAATTTACTTGTATCATGCAGGTAGGTGCTAAGGCAATTCTGACAATTCTAGTGTTTCTGAAAATGTTTGAGGCTTGGATAATTCTTGTGTCTCGTTTGGCATTTCAACAACTGACTTTACTTTTCTGAGCCTTGCTCTAGATCTTCTATTTGAGACTGTAGTATCAACTGATGTGACAGTCTCCATATCTGAGACCGCTTCGTCAACCGTCGGCATGTTCCTCACGTGAGTGAGAAGCTTACTCATGTGCCACTGCACATAGTTGAAACGGTCTTTTGTTACCGAAGATTCCTGTATTATGATTGATGAAAGGGAGCGTAAAGCTTGGGATCGATAATTGTAACCACTGCTTTTTGGAAACAATGAGCTTTCACGGCGCCACCGCATCAATAGGTATCTATCTGGAAGCATGAAACAATTTTTCAAGGAGAGCACTCTGAGGGTATGCCTGCATAATATTCCACAGGATTCGAATCCCTTGCAACTGCAACATAACTCTTGCTCCGATGGGAAGCACTGCACTATATAGCCTCCATCTGCCTTCAACCGGTGGCGGACAAGGTAAGTCTCCCTCTGTGACTCATAAACTGCAAATTGTGTTGATGATATAAGTTCTTTCTGAAACATATCAAACGCATAAGGCGTCAATATACTCGAACAATGTTCTTCAATAGGCATGCATGTTTTGATCTTGACATTCTGATAATTCTGCCTCATTGTTGCTTCCTCTCCAGCTTGGTTTTGTAATTCAATTGCGACACCCACCTACAAAAGGGGGACCATAAATTGTTCACAAAATAGCAAAAAATATAAGAAGACATGAAAAGGATAATTATCGCAAAGTTATATGTAATACCTGCTCCACAAAATCTTTTAGACGTGTTTGTGCATTCAGGAACCCTCTGAAGAATGGCTTGATAGACACTGAAGAACTAGACGTCAATCCCCCAAGAAACCAACCATGTAAGAATGGTAATGCCCAATAGGATTGATATAGTGAAAGTATGGCTATATGTCTATCTGAAGCTAGCCCAAACTCATTAACCATATGACCCCATTGTTGCACAAACTCATTCTCACTCTCCAGGCTATAAACTTGATGGAAAGCATTCATAAATGAATTGTATTGTGAACCAAGAAAGGTAGAAAACCAGCTTGATAGTCTATGTATAACATACCATATGCCAAAAGCATGTTTAGTGTTTGGCAATTCACTCATCATGGCCTCTCTAAGTCCCATGTCTAGATCAGTCATTATCGTTTGCGGGAACTTCCCATCCATAAGACTAACAAACGACTACAAGGCAGAGAATTTTGAAGTGTCAGCAGACATAGAAAAAGTAAAGTCATAACAGATGCCTTTATCCACTATTCACTTCCAGTAAAATAGGTTATGTAAGCAGAAACAAAAGGAAAACGACAGAATAAGAAGCAGTAAACACACCTGCAAGGCCCATCTAAATGAAGCTGGCCTTTCATCTTGCAGTAGAACACAACCTAAAAATATTAGATTTCCGTAGTTGTCCACGCCAAACCATACTCCAAAAGGCCTGTCATATGCATACAAATGATATGTCGTATCAAAAATAACTACATCCCCGAAAACCTTGTATGCATGAACACCGTCTGGATATGACCAAGCAATATGCTCAAGCTTCTGATTTGCATCCAACGTGTAGTCATAACGAAAATCTGAGCTCTTGTCCCTCATAGCCTTACAGGCCTTAAGGAGTTCTGAACCTTCGGTTTCTCGATCAATGCCCTTGTTAGACTGAAGGAAGTTCCTCAAGTCCCTCTCTGTGAATGTTAAATGACCTGGCTTCCCTCCTCTTTCCATCTCAAGCGCCCTCATCATAAGATTCACAGTGCAACCAGCCTTTGACAGAAACAAAATACGTTCACGGACAACCGGAGGTATATTCCTGTAGGCAGGGAGATGGCGGACTTCCTCGCTATCCAACAACTGATGGTTATGCTCATTACTGAAATGAACAACTATCCAACAAGTTGTACCCTTTAGAACATTCTTCTTGATAATCATCTGAGCCTCACATCTGCAGCGTGAAGATTTCTTGTTTCTCTGCCGTTTGAGCTCTACAGTTTTCCTAGGCAGAGATACTCCAGCACGATGGCAGACAAGTTCCCGTTTATAAACACCCAGTGGATGTGCCGGATTCCCTTTCGAGCGCTCTCGCCGGATGGCAAACCCATTCTTCCTGGCAAAGTTGGTATAGTATTCCTGGGCCTCATCATCGGTCCGAAAAGACTGTCCGACATAAGGGGCGTCCACTGCAGTGGCCTCAGCAGTAATATGTTGTGCCCCCTGCATAAGGTTTGGTTCCGAGAGAGCTGCAGGATCCATCGATATGTCCTCTTCATCCTCATCAAGTCTGATGCAACACTGCTCATCTCCACACGGGCAGCGTCGCCTTTGGGTAAGGCAACCATTGTTTTTCGATGACATTTTCTTCATTCTTACTTCTTTATGCTTGCAATGCACATCGACATGTCGCCCACTAGCACAAGAAAACCAAACTAGAACAAGAGAAAACAAGAAAAGAATCAATATGTGCAATGAAACAAAAACAAACTGAAACAATGAAAGCACTACATTTTCAACTCAAAAGCTGCTTCTAGGAGAACGTCGAACCCCAAAATTACATCTTGGCAAATGCCTAACATAAGAATAGCAATAAGCACAAAAGCTCTACTACTATGCTTGATCCTGCGGAGTAATATGCAAACACAGGTGTGTATACACGTAGAAACAGCCTCATTTTGTGGCTAATTTAAAATGAGAAACTCTGCTCACGAAATCTAGACTGTTAGTTGGAGAGGCGACACTTGCTGCTGAAGAAGGAACTACCGATAAAGTATCTGAAGAAGGAACTACCGATAAGTATCAGAAATTCCAAATAACACACCGTGTCAAGCAAGCAACCCAGTTCCGCATTACTGGTACCAAAATTCCGGATTCTGAATGCTAATCGATAGATCACGAGAGGACACACTGAAAACACGCCCAAAAACCGAATCTTTTAGGCTAAAAACAATCAATCACCTGATCGACGACTTCAGGCAGACAATGGAAGCACGAGGGAGAGCGAGAAGAAGCGGGACCGTAAAGGGGTTCCAGTCTAGGGTTAGGGTTAGCAATCGAGGTAAGACTGGTGGTAGATTTTCGGCCACAAGACAGGACCCGGGGGGGGAGGGTGCGGAGGAGGGAAGGGCGGCGCGCGAGGAGCACCGGCGGCGACAGGACGACGACGATGATATTCCAACCCCCAATTGGATCGGGGAGTGTCGTCAAGTCACCCCTCGGCACGGAACACAGAAGCGATTTAGAGGGGAATGAATCGAAAGAGGAGTGGGAATATCCAGAATTGCAGTGCTGTGAGATGGGAGTGTGTGATCATCAATCAAATGGGCCTTTCCTCTTTGGGCCCCATTGATCGACGGCCAGATCGTTGAGAATCCAGCCCGTGGGTGCGGGCCTCCGTAACACATCCGTCTTCGATTCTGTCGGATCGGATCTATCGAAATGAGTTGATCGAATCTAAATCTAAATCCATGTCACTCGAGCCAACAGCAATATAAACTGGGGCGTGCTTCATATCTGAATCTGGAGATACATCTACTAGCATTGGAAGACATTATTAAAATGATACATCTCCAGCAATCACAGCTAACATATCTTCTTGTTCAGTAGTCTCTTCAGCTTCTAGGCATCAAGCAAGGTGAGGAGGCAGAAACCATACCCACCATGAGCTTCTCTGTGGCGAAGGTGGCTCCGGAACTGATAGTTCCGAGCAAGGCGACGCCGACTGGCAATCTTCCCCTCTCTTTCATGGATCGACTTCCCACCATGAGATTCATGGTGGATTCGATACATGTCTACAGCCACGGGGAGGAGCCGGCGGAGCTCATAAGGGGGGCTCTTTCCAAGGCCCTCGTCCCCTACTACCCCATGGCCGGCCGGTTCGCGATGTCCGGTGGTGAGCTCGAGGTTGCTTGCACCGGAGAGGGTATATGGTTCATCGAGGCCTCAGCAGATTTCTCCCTCAAGGACGTTAACAATCTGCAGCTACCTCTTGCGGTCCCGAAGGAAGACATCCTCCCGTACTTCCCACCTGAAGACATCAAGGACGTGATCATGTTGATCCAGGTGAATGCATTTCTTCTGTCGACGCATGGATTGAGCTTGGTTTTAGATCGATCGCTAGCTCTAAGAGTGCTTACTGTCGTGGATTGACGTATATATGCAACCGTAATGTTGTCAGGTGACACAGTTCAAGTGCGGCGGATTCGTGGTGGGCATCCGATCCGATCACGCGATGGGCGGAGGCGCCGGATTCGGCGCGTTCATGCAAACCGTGGTAGAGATGGCCAGAGGTCGCGCTGCGCCGTCGGTCATGCCGGCCTGGGGCAGGGAAGCCATCCCCAACCCCGCGAAGCCAATCTTGATGGGTGGCCCGCCACCGGTCTTCGCTCCCATGGACTTGCAGAAACTCGCAGTGGACATACCTTTGGATCACATCAACCAGTTGAAGAGCCAGTACGCGAAGGAGACCGGCGAAAGATGCTCCACGTTTGACGTCGTGCTCGCCAAGGTGTGGCAGTGCCGCGCACAAGCCATCGGTCTTCACCCCGACGCCGACGTCCGCGTCGCCTTCGCCGCCAGCACGGTTCATCTCCTGAAAGACGTGCTGCCGGAGGGCTTCTACGGGAACTGCGGCTACCCCCTAACCGTCTCGGCGCCCTCCGGGAAGCTCATGAACGCGTCCTTAGTGGAGATGGTGGGGTTGATCCGAGAGGCAAAGAACAGCCTGGGGACGGTATTCTCCAAGTGGATGGCGGGCGACCCGGAAGCGGATCCATTCCGATCGCCGCCCGACTACGGGCTGCTGGCGGTGTCGGACTGGAGCAAGGTGGGGTTCCACGAGTTGGACTACGGGTGGGGGGAGCCGATCCATGTGGCTCCCATAGTCGACGACAACCCATTCATGGCGACCTGCTTCTTCCTCAAGCCGCCGGCGCCCAAGCAGGGCGTGCGGCTCTTGACCAGCTGCGTCGTGAGGGAGCACTTTGGAATCTTTCATGAGATGATGACCAAATTGGAGTAACCATCGATTGTACTGCCAAATTATGATGTCTCAATTACCTGTCAGTTCTTCCTAAGCATTAATCATCATCCACTTTGTCTGGTGAAAAATGTCTTCTTTCTCAAGAATGGCTATTGTCTTTTGACAACAAAATGGATAGTGCTACCATCGCTCTCGTACTGTTGTCCATTACATCAAATTGATAACTTGAGTACATATGCTTTATTTTCTACCCCCAGAAAAGCTTGCTTGTCTCGTTTCTATCGAGTAATGCAAGCCATTCATTTCCTGATGCGTCGCCCTCAGTTGGTCGAGAAGCACTACGGTTGCTTGACATCTTGGACGCATTATTTTGCCCACTATGAAGAACTTCCATGCTCATCTCTTGTCATGTTGTTGTTGGTAATTTATTCCACTATATCCCACTCTGCTGTAATCACCTAGGCAAGCAAGCAAGCAAGCAATTATATACACCAAGAAACAGAGTCAACTCATGATGGAATCTTCATCAAGTCATGGATCAAGATATGTTTCATATCCCTCAAGTCAACTAGATCTTGTTTGTAGTTTATCCGCTTGCTTGGACATGTCTTCTCTTTTATTTATAGTGAAGGTTTGCATGGATTATTAGTTGGGTTCAAATCGCGAGAGCACGTAAGTTCAAGAGGAGTTATGGATTTGATTTTTAGGATGAGACTAATAAATCTTAGTTCTTCAATTTCTTAATCAATATATAGATTAAATGTCTTTTATCAATATCCCCTAATAGAAGAGCCAATGGCTCATATGACTCTTACCCTTAAAAGAGATAAAAATCGTATGTACTAATGATGATAAAATATTAACTTATCACCTGGCATGATGGGGTGAGACGCAAGTCAACTAAAATCCAATGGATTGAGCTATGTGTGAGTGTGGTGCCAATACATATATAAGCATACAACTTTTCATAGGACAATAAACAACAGTATGATCAGCATAGTTAAGAGGCAATTCTTATACAGTAGAGAATGATTTGGTTAAGAAAACACTTCATGCCTGGCACACTCCACAAGAACATGAGACCTCTGATTCCCCAAGGAACAAAGAAAAAGAAGAAAAGGAATGCATGATTCCCATGGCCACAGAGAGCCCCACATGTCCCCATCATGCTTCTTAATCCATCCTGCAAGCGTAAGGCTAAACTTTAGTTAACCATGATTGATTGATTGATAAGCAAATGACTTGTGATGTAAGAGGGCAACAATATAATATTTGCTGGGTCATAGAACAGCAAAAAGAAGAATCTCCGAAAACAAGAGGAGAATGGAAAGTGCAGAGACAGACATGTGAGGTTGACATCAAACAATGTTGGGCGACAAAGCATCACCAATGAATCGTATCATCAGCCTTGCTTTTGCTCTTACTTTTATACTGCACAGCTTCCCAGCACAAGCATCCAAATAGCATTACTAATTAAATCCATAAGGGCATTGAAAACCAAGGTTTCATATTCCATGATGTTTGATGACACTTACACATGCTTAGCTCAATGCTTTTCCAGTTGTGCAACTTGCATAAAAATTTAAGAAGCCCCCAGCTATCGTCATCACCTCTTTTCAATCGATAACATGTAATTACATAGATGCTATTGTAGACGATTCAATATTGGAATAATGCAATGATTTCCAACAACTTCTAACCTCCTCACCAAGATACATAAGTGTCCCAAAGGACGGATACATATTCTAAAATCAAGCATTGTTACCATGCATAAACATCAAAACTAAAAATGAACTATTATCGTAGATGTAAGAAGAATAGCTCCAAAAGGTTGGCGGTGGTAAAGAACGTTGATCTCAATAGCTAATATAATCCTTACAGTATCAACTTACAAAAAATTTCATGCCAAGCCCATTCCTGCAGATATGGAATATCAGCACAAATAAAATGACTTCATGGAGCATCTGATAAAAGTTTTTACTGATCACTATTGACCAAAATTGAAACCCATAAAGTCCACATCAAGTTTCCAAACAAGGTAAGAGAGACATCCTAGAAACCTTGAAGGCCCTATTACAAAAAAAAAAAAAAAACGCACACATCTAAGTCACAAAGCTAGAGAGGAACACAACCCTGAATTAACATCATATTATTTTTTATCGGAGAACCCACCAAAACTTGGTTTCAATTTTTTACTATTTTGATATTTATAATTTCCACATTACTTCCGCGCAAAACATTATTATGCCTCACTACTCTGATATATGCGTTAACATTATGTTTCCATTGAATACCTAGTACAGTTGTAGATTGGAATGAAGCCAATGAGAAACCTAGTAATTCCCTCCTGTGCTAGACTCTTACGATTTCGAGGAAAAATCCAATGTTGCTACAAATTTGAATAAACTTATCTTCATAGAGCAGTTAGAAGATAAATCTATCTGGAAGTGAAATTTTTCAACAGGATTGAGGATACATATAAAATAAGTGCTTCCAGGTTTAGGATAAACTTCATCAAGATTGACAGAGACTACCTACCACAAATATCTTTTAAGGACTGAACCATTTCCTAATAGAAGTTCAAAACTCTAGAAAGGAAAGTTTAGCCCTCCATTAGACCTATTGGAAGGCATTGCTTAAACACTAGCTTGCTTCACGAGGTTTGCCCAGTCAAACATCCATAACATATTTAACAGATGGGTCACATTTTTCTGCAGCAAGCCCATCAGACTCCATGTTCACATCATTTGCTTAAAAAAAGACATACCAGCCTCCCGTCAATGCAGGATCCAAAGAGAATCTTCATACCCAAAGCGAGGCCTTTTCCATCACTCACGACTCTAAACCTAGTCTCTCTGTCGCAAAGGAGAGACCTTAACTTTGTGCTTTCCATTATCACATCATTGGGAAAGGGTTAAATTTTCTAGCATCACAAACTCCAATCAAGAAGTGAAATTTCTCGTCTTGTTCCCCAATTAATACAAATTCCAGAAAAGAAACGATTCAATGAGCATGATATATCTTAATAATGAATCACACTGTAAGAGAAGAAGCAAGAGACAAGGAATAAATCCAGGTCATTTCATCCAGAGATCCAATCGCGTCCAAAATTTTGGGAACGATAAAGCAGTAAATGAACCAAAACCCCGATGAAGATCAATATTTTGAAGACGGTTAACGTCTGATCTACCTCAAGAGGCGGCCTTTCTAGGGCTGCGGCCCTCGCAGTCAGGGCTCTCGTCGAAGTTACGGGAGGGGTACTTGGCGGAGACGACGCCAACCTCGAACACCAGATCGTCGCCGGTGGAGCGTATCCCAGTAATGGACCACCAACGGAAGAAGGCCTTAACCCTGATGCCATCGAGGTCGGATATCCGGCGGTCGGCCAGCTTGCCGGTGATCCGGCGGGAATAGGTGGCTAGGTAGTTGTCCGGGGGGAGGGTGACGCGGCAACGGTCGTCGAGGTCGACGGTGAACGCGCCGGAGGTGCGGTTGAGGGAGTAGGTGAGGACGTTGGTGGGGAGGAGGCCGACGGGGAACCCGCTGGTCCTGAGCTCGTCGTAAGCGGAACCAGATTTAAGGTCAGGATCTTGGGAGGAGGAGAGGAGGGCGAGGGAGAGGAAGGAGACGAGGCCGACGAGAACAGCTTTCGCCATGCTGTCGTTGCCTCCTCGGTTTGGTTCACAGCGGGGGAGTGTTCGATGGATTGCCTTCGCGGCCGAGCCGGAGGTTGGGGTCATATATTGCGGGCGTGGAGAATGACTTGTGAGGAGATTAGTATTGGCATTACCATTGGATCCTTCGTATTGGTGGCAAAACACTTAATTAGAGGAGTCAAACTTAAATAGTATGAATTAGATGGCAAACAAATCATATATGCTTAATTAATGTACGCACTTAATTATAAAGAATACTTAATTAGGTAAATTAAAGGCGAGTAGAATCGTCTGCATCAGAGCGAACCAAAACGTCAATTTGGAAAGCTCAACCCTCTTTCATAAAGAGAAAAGTTTTCTGTTTCCTTCTTCCAATGCACACTTCATGCAAAGGGCTTTTGGTGTGCAAAGTGTAGGCTTTATTCCTGCGATTACCTTTTTATTCACATAGAACGTCACCTACGATGCCCAAACACCAACATCTTTTGATGTCAACGTAGTTGTGGCAGCAGAACAAGTCAAAAAACAAATTAAGTGTTGATCCACCACTGCCAAATCAAAAGGCAGAGTCAAATATTGAAGGTGTTCATCAACGGTTCTGTTGCTGCACCACAACAAAGAAAAAGTGTAGTCATTATTAATGATGTTCACTAACAATAGGATCACTATATAGCGAGCAATCATTTCATGAGGCCACCCTAAAGTTGCCAACAACTTACAAATGTGAAAGAACACTAACTCAGCTAGAACGTAGCATCCGCCGTTACTTGGCGGTTCACCGTATCAATCTTTTTATCTGTCTGTCCACAGAAATGCAAGAGCTTCTACCTAATCTCTTCTGATGTTTTGATGATTTCACACCATTGGAGTTTCGAACTCTTGATGCTGCAACAGAGGAGCTCTCCTCCGGTCTATGAAGTCATCAGTCCTAGCTAGCCTGAATCATCATCTGGAAAATCTTGAAAGATGACAAAAAATTCTCAAAGTACGCCGGTGGAAGAGGATGACAGCAGATACCAAATGTCTGTTGGTATGGGTCACTGGCTTGCTTCGTAGAAGACTCATTTAGATTTTCTCTGCTCCTGAGCCGCCGATCCTGCAATTTTACAAACAGGTTGATCTGGTGATTGAAGCAAATGGAGTCTAGGATGAACCTTCAGGTCTCGCATTAATAACTTCTGGCCCACATCCAATTCACTCAGATCTACATCGATGTATGGTGGAACAATGTCCGCAGGGCAAAGATACTTGACTGTCCTTTTTATGACATTCAAGTAGGAACCTGTTGTGTAAATAGAAAGAAGGGTCACATCAGTTGTCCAATTATCTACAGAAAATGAACCTATTGGAAAAATCATTAAATATCTCGATGAAAACAAGCCAAGAGTCAAAGAGAACATTCAAATGATGAGTTTGCAGATGCAATCCTGCCGTAAGATCTATTCCAACTCACTGTGCTCATGGCTAAAACCTGAACTTACTTCCACTAGCTCATACAACATATTGCTTCATAAATATTAAAAAAATCCTGAATATTTCCTTCATGATGTGAATGTATGCAAAAGAATTTCTAAAAATGTCTTAAAGTAGAAAAGCATGATAATCTGTAGTATGAATTCCAACTTACAAGACCAACTCTCTCCTAGGTATTTAACATTGGGTTTACTTTCCATGGAAGAAACATTTAGTCATGTGCACCTAAATGCCAGCATCATTACACTTTCTCCATCAGCTTTTTGCAGTTTAGTAAGTCTGGATTTGCAGATGCAAAGAGCATAGATCCAGTTCATGAAAATCTTGCATCATCCTGATTAGTCAGCTCTTCTCTATCATCAACCATTGCTCCAATTTGAACCACACTGATTTCGACATTGCAGCAAAAAAGGTCTCTTATCCCCCTCAAATATTGAAACAGAAGTCCATGTTTTTTTTTTCTTTTTCTTTCACCATTTATTTGTGGATTTAAGTTATCATCCTACGTATACTGCACCTGTATATTTGCTAGTATAGCAAAAAATTCAATGAACAATCAATATAATTACAACACTGACATAAAAGAATGCTATAAACAGTCTCAGATTAGCTCTAATTAAATGAAACCCAGTACTAATAATATGACTAAAAAAATCTTCCTGCTCTCTTTTCAATGCAACAGTGTTTGTTGTTAATGGTTGTGGATCCAAATTCCAAAATCAGGAAGTCAAGATCCCTGGCAATTGATCAGAGTAGCAATGATAAATCCCACGATACGTTTTTATGGATGGAGAAATAGATTCTACCATGTAACTAACTTGAACGAGCTATGACTAACAATCCTGTTTCCTATCTAAAAATACAGCTATAAATTTAATGAAATTGTGAAAGTAACAAAATATCAGACAATTACATTGAGAATACAGAGAAAGATCATAATGTATGTGTTCTGGTTCAACTGAGCAAAATAGATAGGTGAACTATTCTTTTAAGAACAATGAGCTCTCCAGACAAAAGTTGGTCCTTCTAAGTTTTAAGAATGGGTCCAACAATTACTAAATAATTCATTAAGGAAAATTATGGTGTGCATCCATCTTATTGTATTAAAAATGGAGAATAAAGAGAAATTTGAATGTTAGCATACACTACACTTCCAGAAAATAAGCATTATATTTAAAAGAAATGGTTTGCATTATACAGCATCAAACATAAAACACAATGCACAGAGTTGAATACCTTTTCTAAGTCCAGGAGATGCATCTTCTCCTCTGAATACAAGAGGAACATCAACTTTTAACAATGCCGATGAAGGAGCTCTCAAAAATGTCACATTCATGGGCGCATCAGTGGCCGAGTGGAGATGCAACTAACAAGATTCAAATATCTCTTAGCTAGTAAGTCAAATCAAACAAAATATAATGCTGAGAGTAAGCATTAGCCAGGGAGATGAGAAAGATAACTACCGTATTGATGTTTTCTTTTTGCATTTGACTGGTGGAAAAAAGAGGAACTAGCTCATTTCTCTAATTTTATTTTCAAGATTGGTGTTAATGATATGCATGGCAATGATCTCCATTCATTCAATTCCTTTCCTACACTCCCGGCATCAACATTTTACCTGACAACATCTGTAGTTCAGACCTCACATCCTTCCAAGAACCAAAGTGGGGGCACTAATGCATATAAACCTCATCTAGTCAAGAACCAAAGTGAGGATAGTACAACAAATTATAACTATATGCATCCTTGACACTGACTTTGCTGTAACATAATTTACATGAGCAGAGACTTTGCAGTAACATAATTTACATGAGCATAAACCTGAGAAAACAAAGATTTTTGTTTTTTTTTTCAAATCAAGCATGCTTTTTGTCGTAATATTTGATCAAAAAATGAAGTAAAATTGTTGCCACAAAAGATCCTACTTCAATCTTATCTCCATAAACAATTACACTAGATATCAATCTAAGAAATAACCTATCATCGCCCGCTTCTCGTGCTAAATCTTTTCAATATCTTGTATAAGTTCGGGAAAATATCATGCTAAATCTAAGAAATAACCTATCATCGCTCTTTATTTCTTTCTAAAGGGAAAATAATTTGAAAAAGGAAGGGAGAAAAGTCTAATAAGATTCGACCTTTCTCTACCAACCTTCCGGGGCAAGACGCGGACTTTTTCGATAAGATCCCCCGCGCCACCGAACTCCGAGCGCACCTCGAGCTCAAAAAGCCTGGAGAGAAAGAAAGACTGGCCTAAATGGTCGACGAGCTTCCGAACCTGCTTTGCCTGGACGGAGATGAGCCGCTTGTTCCCTCCCTCCTCCCCTTTCTCCTGCTCGAACACGATGCTCGGCACCCTCCCGGCCTTCCTCTCCTTCGCACAAATGATCTTCCCGGAGGACAGCCGCGGGACCGCCATGATCGTCTCTGCGTGCTTCGGGTCGGGTCTCGGGAACCCTTCCAGATACTCGAGCGGGGCCAGAGGGTCCAGCGGCGCCCCCTCCTTCGGTGAGATCGCCGCCGCATGTGAGAACGGGCGAAGGTGGATAATGCTGAGCCGTAGAGTTTCCGACGAGCGGCGAAGCAACATCTTGCGGCCCTTTGCAGGTACACTAATCGGAAGAGCCGACGACCAAAGGCGGCGAAGCGAACGTTGGGGTGAGGACAGGCGAAAACGACGCGGTTTAGGTTTATGTTATAGGAGGGCCTAAAGGTAGCATCACATCCGTTTGATGTCCATCACATGGTTCAGGTGAGGAGAGCATAAAGGTGACGTCACAGTCGTTTGATGTTCATCACATGGCTCACATGAGCAGAGCATAAAGGTAGCATCACAGTCGTTGATGTCCATCGCACGGTTCAGATGAAGCCATCAATGTTGCTAGCGGACCGATTTCTAACAGTCATTAATTTTTTTATTGTTACTAATATTTATAGAAAATTTAAAATATCTGAATAGGTTAAAGGTAATCAAGCCTTCCAACATTCATTTAATGCATAAGAAATCAAATGTGTCTCTTATTTTTGTTGCGTTAGTTATTTTTATTTTACCCATTTTAGTAGTATAATATATATCATAATCTTCAAGGTAATATAAATTTTGACGAGAACATTCGTCATTCATGTCACCTAAGATAAACTTCTACCATAGGGCTTTTAGATCAAGTAAGGCTTAACAATTCTTCCAAATAATAACATATGAGAACATCCTCAATTTACTTTTGTTATGGTTAGTCAATATTTTGATATCTCTCTTTGGTCAATTTAGACTCTAAACCCAAGTGTGCGTTCTTACTTTTTCATTACAATTTATGCTAATTCCTCTTTACTCATTGTCATAATCTTTGGAATTTATTCTTCAATATCGATATTTTTGTTATTTCTTGGTTAGTTTTTGAAGATTTTAATTTCATTGTCGAGGATAAGCTTGAAGGCAAACATTTTAATATTTCTTGTTCTATTATGGATTTTCAAAACTTTATTTTCAACACTAAGCTTATTGATTTGGGATTTCATGACAATTTATCACTTTCAAGGTTTTTGTCATACTTGATAGAGTTCTACTACTAACTTAGACTCATACTCTTTTAAACTCCTGTACTACAAAAAAGATAATTAGAAATATAGGTGTGATCACTGATAACTTCTTTTAGAATGATTACTCCAACTACAACAAATACAAGCTAATCAATTAAGATCATGGTACCAATCCTAATTGTCATAATAGCCTTAGTATATATGACCTAAAGCTTATGAAGAAATCATTAATGCTAAACATACTCTACCTCTTTTGAATAATGATAACATATTTTGTATTAACATTCAACTTACTAAGTATGATGATCTCAAGCCTTGGGATAATTGTAACCCTACAAGAATGTATTCTGCTACGCATAGTCTCTCTAAACTTGTTAAGTATGTTACGAGAGGCTTCAGAAGATTATGGGTAGAGGGACTAAGATCAAAGTGTTGATTGACTCTTGGGTCACTATCTTTTAGTTGTTGGCATACTTTCTTCAATATCAATGTTGTTGAGAACATTGCTATTAGTTCTGATCTTTTTGCAGTAGGATTGGATAAAGTTATGACATATTTCATCTATTGTTTATTAGTTTTATCCTTTGGATTCACATGTCATAGCTCCTTATGATACTGATTGGATCTAAACCCTTACCCCTAAGGGGTTCTCTCACACTAGGCAATGTTTATAGATATGTGAATGATAATAATTTTATAGATCAAATTTGAGATGGTTGGAAAGTGTTATGGTAGCTGTTGATTTCATCTAACGTTCTTAAATATTATGTTGGAAGCTTTTTCAATAATTGAGTTATCTGTTAAAATTTTTCATTGGTAACATGAGCTTTGTCAGGTTCATCACTTTTGTCGCCTACTCATTTGAAGATTTATTTCATGAATTTTTTTTATTTTTTAAATCTTTAACCATAGAAAGAAATTAACTATCTTTGATGGTTTTAATCAAATTTAAATTATGATCCCTTTTATAATCACTATCCAAAAGTTTTTTTTTATTTTCACTAATACAAATAATCTATATTCGCTTAATACACATGAGAGGGCCAACATGACACTATATTATCAGTCAAAATAAGGAGTATCTCCTTTTTTTGCTTCTAGAGCGTGTCAACTTTTTTAACTTCAATATTATTAGTTTTGAAGGTACAGAGATCGTTGTCAAAGACTTTAAAGTAAGGATCATCTTAGCCTCATCAATTCTCAGGATCGAAACACTTATCATATTTGAATGACTTAAGCATGTCAAACATCACAACATACATTATTTGATTGAATTCCATCTAACTTATCAATAATATATATTGAGATTTTTATATTATAATATTTTAAATTTTATAGAACAAGTGATCACTCCTCTAATTTTAGTAGTTTTGACTAATATAATTTTATTTTCTCAAAAAATAATAAACATTTTGATTTTTAAGGTTGGATATATAGACATTTTATTATAATTAAATTATATAAATAATCATATTTTAATTAAAGTAAATATATTAAAATTACCTAAACCACCAAGAAATGACGGATGCGGAGCACGCACGTGTCTCTATAATTTATACAGGGCGATAAGTTTCCGATGTGCTTCGTCTCGTTCTCTTGCTTTGCATTTGGGTTTGGGTTGGGGTTTGCGTCAGTGAGACGGATCGGGGTTTCGTAAAGAGGGGTAGGAGGGGATCGATCCCCGTCTCTTCTCCTCGCCTCTCGGTTCGATCGATGGCGAGGAAGCGGAAATCCGAGGCGACGGGGCTCGATGAGGCCGATCGGACGCTGTATTCCACCTTCTGCGCTGCCGCTAATTCGCTCTCGCAGCTGTACACGCAGGCCATGAACCAGCAGAAGCTCTCCTTCCAGGCCGGCGAGCGTCATGCGCTGGTAGTTTCTCCCTCTCTCTCTCTCTCTCTCTCTCTCTCGATTCCCCGCTCTGATGATCTTTTACCTATACTTTGAGGGTTTCTTAGATTCCTAATTTGATGCATGTTCTTTCTTCGTCTTCTTCTTGGAGTTCGATGATCACCATCATGGGTTAGGTTCTTATATAGAATCGCTTGCTATGTAATAAGGTTCTCGTTGATAACTCTTTTTTTTTTTCTTTTCGATCTTATGGCGGTTAAATTCTCACCTTTGTGTTTCCGTTGGGTGGTTTGCTCAAATTTCCTTTTAGGATTGTCTTGAGTGAAAAAAACCTTCGTGAACTTTCAGTTGTTCACATGAAGGGGATCCTTCGTTGTGGTTAACTTCAGGTCTTGTACTTGGGAGACCTGGGGTCTATCTACTGGTTTCCGCCTCTCAAAAGAGATCTTTCGTTCTTGCTTGGAATTCCTAAAGAAGCAAGCAGTGCTAAATGCAAACGAATGAGTTTCTTGGTACCCAAAATTTGTTACCGAAGATCTTGATCATGGTTCTTTTAATCGACTTGGTTCTTTATAAGCAAGATTTACATGGAGGGGTACAATTTGGGTAAATGCAATAAGAAAGAGAAGTGAATTATGGCCGATATTTCAAGTTTTCATCTGAAATTTCTGAATTTCAGCTACTGAGAGCCTTTAAAACGCTTGAGCTATATTCATTTTAATTAATAGTGCTAACGTGGTGATATAAGTTATCCGTGCACGTTGGTAAAGAATAACTATCTGAGTTTCTTATGAAAGGTGAATATGGTTGACACTTGGGATTATCAATCCACTTAATATACTATTTTGTAAAATGATAATTCACATCGATGTTCGCCGTAGCTATTTCTGTTTTTAAGAAATTAATTTGTATGTTGACCATCAAACATTTCAACCGGAGAAAAGATTCGCTTATGTCTTCTGCATAACTCTTAATAACAAACTTTCTCTGACATGACTGATTTATCCTATTGTTTATTCTTATCGATGGGTTTGAGACAATCAACTTTAGTCTTCAAGTTGACTGTTGCGTTGGCTAGGAAGATGATTCTTTTCCTTTTGTCTGGTCAGTTGAAAAATGCATTTATTTCTCTCAATGTTTTTCCCTTTAGGAGAGATGACTCAATCTCTGTAAATTATGAAATGAGACAGTGCTGGCGGCAACATAGTTGCACTTAGATAGGATGTCTAAGTCATGTATTTGAATCTCGATCCTATACCATTTTGGTAATCAATCAGACCAGTACGATCCCGTTGATACCAAATGAGATATCAATCTGTACCATCTAGTATCGTCTAATTCATATTGGTATAAGACCATATACTGGATCCTTGGTCGGACCGGTAATGAAACACCATTGTCTAACTATCTTTGGCTTTATTTATTTCAACTGATAGCTATCTACTCTGCTTCATCAAGTTATCTTTTCTCAGTATAATTTGAGTAAATTCTAGTTGGTTATTATTTTATCACTAATCTAAATTAATGTTGATTAATTATGCTAGTTTTCTTGAAATAGGTTGGGTATGCAAATAACATTCTTTTTTGAACAGCACAAATTGGGGAAGTTATTGACTAGTTAAGTGATCTAATAAAGTGCCTCTAAAGCAGATACATTGCTATCTCTTTTCTTTCCCCTTATCTGCCTTTTATTTGTTATTTCAGTTGTTTTCCTTGTCTATCTTGTTTTTTCAACTTTATTCTCATAACACACAGTTATTCTCTGCAGTTGGTCGAAACTAACAGTTGTCATATTTATATCCCAATTTCTAGCCAATGACCCACCAATAAACAGTGTCTCCTGTATTTTACATATCAAATCCATGTTTGAGTTTTTCATTGACTTTGATATTTTATGACCTTGTTGAAGTCGTGTGCAATTGTTGGCTATTTAAAATTTTATATTTGTTAGGTACTCTTGAGTTCATTCATTACATGTCTATGCAGGAGAAGGTTTATCAATGGATCATGAGAAAGCACGAAGAAGGGTCAAGGATTACTGTAGCAGATATAGTTACCCATATTCAGGTTCTATTATATTGATTTCCTATGTTTTATTGTTGTTTCAACTTTCATCTATCATGTCATTTGATTTTCAATTTAGTTTCCAGTACTTTTAGCACTAGTGCGACCCCAAGTTAGTCCTTCAACGAGCATAGGCTATAGTGTGAATTAGTATTCAAGTCAAGGAGTAACTTCCAAATATCTCTTTTGGTGTTTGATACTTTGATCCAAAAAATGTTGCACCACATTCAAGTATTTGGCAGTTTATGCAACCCGCTGTTGTGTGTACAATTAAAGTCATTTATTATCATTGCCTACAATGCACTTCTACCTTGTTAATATCAACATGAAAATCTTGCATGGTTTCTTCCAAAATATCTATTATTGTAGAGCTTGACTCTGTCTGATTGCTATTGATGAGAAAAGTATTATTGTTGATTTGTAGAGTTCTGTGATTTGTACAACTTTAAGCATTACAAAGTGCTTCAAGATGATATTAGTTTAGAAGTGTTAACTTTTTTTATGCGTGACATTTGTATTCTGCTGTAAGCAGTTCCTTCTTTCTCTTTATTTACAATCTACTGACAAATGAATATATTTTTCTATCAGAGCGTGTATATCTTTTTTCAGCAGTATAAAAGACGAACGAAATTCAATTTCTATGATCTGTTTGTTTGTGTATCAGAGTGAGATGGATTATAGTGGAGAAGATGCATTAATCACTCCAAGATCACCATTCCAACATCAACACCAACAAACAACAATGCACATAACAAACTCTAGCGTCCAACCTCCGTCTGGTTTGTTTGGACAGCCAACAGTTGGACTTGCCCCTCGAAGTGGTCATGCTGATCAAGCAAAAAACTCAGTTTTCTCAAATGCTCTTTCCAGCCCTGTACGCAGGAACCTTCAACCATATCAACTTGCACAAGGAGGTGGATTTTTTCCAAATGCTGATCTACAGACTGGAAATGCAGGAGCTAGAAACCAGGATTCAAATCCAAACCGGGAAGCTAATTCTCTCAGCTCCAACGATTCATCTATGGATAACGCAGAGAGCCCACCTCACGAATCTTATTGAGAACGCTTCTTGCCTCGTGATTCAAATCTACTTCAAGAGCTTCAAACTACTGCAGCCTTCAATATATGTTCTACCGTAATCTAAGGGGATACAAGAAAAGGCTAGTTGACGTCTGAAAGAATTTTATCATCCAGTCATGCCAACCGACACATGTGGTTGCAAAGAATTCAAGTCGTGTATAATGTGTGCTATGACCATCTTGTTACTCTCGAGTGTCTCTCTCTATTACATTATGGACCTAAACGTGAGTTGTCCATATGAGTTTGGTTTCTAAAACTGGTAATTGCTTTGTACATGAACGAGAGCTTCATGTATAAGTTGGCCCTGTATTCCTACAATCGATATGTTTTATGCTATATAGCATGTTTGAATAGGAATATCCAACCTTTGTCACACTTTTGCATCCTCAGTTTCTTCAAGATGAGGTGAACATGAATTTTTGAATGCTTTCAACTCCATTCCTAGTTTTCTGGGGTGACATAGACCATCCGTCATCCGTTGTCATCGGATGGCACCAATCATCTGAACTGTGTCAATTAAGACGGTGATAAGATAGCGTGGCAATTGATTTCTATTGATCAAGTGCTGGATATCTCGAACTATGATTAAAGCTATAGTCTTGGGAGAAGAAGGTTAGTCTCCTCCTTCAGTGTGGGTGTAATATGCCTCTGCTATTCTTATCAAAATTAAAACTGCGCACGTACACAAGAAAGAAGAATGGCCTGTGCAATCTGAATACGACAACTACAATGCTCTCCTATTTTGGTACATCATCTCGGAGGCGATGCATTAATATCATGTATTAGCTCATAAGACGAGGCATCTGGCTCTGCTAAGTAAACCTGCACCAGCCCTCAATCACCTCCCTCTGCTAAACAAACAGCAACCAGTGGATTCAAGCAAAGCCTCGACTTTGCAGATAAGGTATATAATTACTTGAATTATGGGTGAAGAGCAGCAAACATATTGTTGCTCCATGTGGAACTCAGATCCTTCATGGCAGACATGACCAAAGCAAGAGCAATCATCTCTGATGCCACTTCTTCCACGCAGAGGTGGTGGTTGGGGAGCAACCACGAAGATTACTCCGACCTCCTTTTTCTACTCCAACGTTGTTGTCACAAGTCCATATATCTATCTATCTATCTATCTATCTATCTGTATTTATATTCATCAAACCAAGTAGACTTCCACTGACTTGACATTCTCCAGCCAAAAAAATATATTCCCTCGTGATCCATCAGCTGCATTTTTCATTGTGCCAGGATCGCCTTTATATCTGTGATCGTCAAACTAAAAACCGATGCATGTAGTGATGTCATTCTCGGTCTGCAGAATCTACCACACGTATTAAAGCCTAAACTAAGCAGCAGTTTGGATAATTGACAGGCTATTTCCCAGCTGTGAGATTTCTGACAGACGTTAGCCATGACGTCGCCAGAGTAAATGAGATCCTTGGGTAGATCTCCGGCCATCCATCATCCATTTATAATGCTTTTTGATCGAGAGAGATTGACACACTTTTTAAGTTATCGAGCTGGAACGAAGTCGATCGGACAAGATCTTAAGATTGATACACTCCGGCCAAAAGAAATCTTTGTTATGCTTTCTGGAAGATCGACACACATCGAGTCGACAAACTACGATATCTAAGATATGAATCTTTCCAAGAAAACTCAACAATTTAACGATAACATTAATTGCTCGAATAAAACAATGAACACGTAGATTGCAATATTAGAAGATCCGTTTAAATTATGTGTTCCCACCGTGTCGACGTGTTGAGATTCTATTGGTGGACGCGAGACACGAGGCAACAGATTTGATCAGTTGTCTCTCGCATGTCTGTATGGGGATGAACCGGCGCCGTCCGATGAGGCCATCTTGGCACGAATCTTGGCATATCTTTGTTCCATCGCCTTCCATGCGACGCCCGCCCGATTCCTTCGAAGTTAACACGAATCATGAAGGCTCCGTGAACGGTGATGCGAGACATCGTGCCGAGATGACCCTGCGTCGTTTCCCCCACCGAGGGCTCGTTTCCGGAACCCAAAACCCTAGAAAAAAATTAACTTAAGGGGTTCATTACCAAAAAGAAAGAAAAAGAAAGGTTCGAGAATCCCCTCTCACCTGTTCTTATAAATACCGAACGGGGAGAGAGGCGGAGGCCTCGTCTTCGTCGAGGCCGCGCGAGAAAGGAATCGAAAGCGATTCCATTCGCCGACAGTGATGGAGGGAGACAATGACATGGAGTTCATGGCGGCAGAGGCGACAGTGGAGAAGAAATCCAGGTTTCGGAGGATATGCGTGTTCTGCGGGAGCCAGTGCGGGAAGAAGACGAGCTACCAGGAGGCTGCCATCGACCTCGGCAAGGAACTGGTAAATATTGCCTCAAGAAAGTTGTTTCCTTTACCGAAGCAAGACGTTCTCTCCGCTGGTTTTTTGTCTTGTTCTTTAATTCCTTCAGTTCTAAATGGCTTGGAGGTTGCTACAGGGGATTTGTTCCTTGTTCTCTTGGGTCTAAAGATTACGTAGACGAGATATGAAATCATTCAGTCATATACTTGTTTCCAATGCGAGAACTATTGCATTCTTTTTTTTTTTTCTGGATTCTGTTAGTTTTCAGATATATTCCCATCGAGATCCGTTCCTCCAATAATGATTTGCGGTGGATCTTCTTCTGCGGGTGTATTGTGTATTGATCAAAAGTCTCAATTTTTGGCTTCAAAATACTTCTTTTTCCACCATTTTATATTCGTTTTCGTTGAAGAATTAGACGATGGTTTGATGGAGTTGTGAGAGGACAGGGTGTGCTCGTGCGGTGCGAGGATGCCGGGGTTTTGGCATGAGGGATTGCTAGCTGTAGTCCGGTTGTCCGGCGATCAGCCTTCTTGCGTGATCTCTGCCAACCAAACGTAACAAATGCTTGTTTTTTAAATGGAATGAAATGGATGCTATCAATGCGATTATGTGAGATAGAAACGTGATGCCTCGATGCCATGACTCATTCTCTGTTCCCCCACATTAATCCACTCCGCTTCCGTGGGGTTTCCATTCCGTTGCTTTGCCACCGGGCTTCATATTAATCGATTCGTCCTCGTCCTTAAGCTAATGGCAATTGCAACTTGGGGGGCTGTGCTTGGCTGTTTGGCACGTCGTGTTTGATGTTTGCATTTGCATGTTGCCGTGCAGGTGAACAGTGGAATCGATCTGGTGTACGGGGGAGGGAGCATTGGGCTGATGGGCCTCGTTTCTCACGCAGTTCATGATGGGGGGCGCCATGTCTTGGGGTCGGTCGCTCTCTCATCTGTCAGATACTATGATTTCACGTTGTTTGGTTTTGGGTTATACTGCTGCTTTTCGTGTTTCTTCGTCGCCCCTCTTCCTCTATTACCTTTATGTAGTGTGGGCATTCTAATTGCTGCAATCAACTCATTGTTCTTCACTGTTACGCAACAAGCAGTGGTGGTTTTCCTGACCTTTGTAGAATGGCATTGTCTTTGTTTCTGTCAGCAAAGATTTGTTTTTCCTCTTCCTCCATGATGGGAGCAGTGTATATTCTTTTTTACATATCCGGTCTCTTCTCTCTCACAACTTATGGTCTCTTCTCTCTCACAACTTATCAAAGTAGTTCTATGTCTACCTCTCTAGTGATTCCAGATGATACTATTTGTCTCTAAAAGGATTACATTTTTGGTTAGCTCATGTGAATTTCATTTTTCTTCACAGGGTTATTCCGAAATCCTTGATGCAGAAGGAGGTGGGTTTGGCTAAATTACTCTTCTTTTAACAATGTATTGTTTGCCATTTAGTTTGCAGGCTTGTTTGATCTAAATTGATGTTTATTTTTCTGAACTACTAATCATTTTGCAGCACTTTGGGTGTTGGTTACCTCTTGTGACTTGAATTCACAATTCTCTATCTTGTGACTTGAATTCACAAATTCTCTATTTTAATGATAGATTGTACGATATTCTTTTTCCATGTAGAACTGTTTCTGGATGATATTAACTCCTCCATTCTTCTTCTAAAACAAGGAAATTTTCTCCTCTGTGTTCTGTTCAAGTTTTTTTTATTTTTGAGGGAGTATTTTGGATTTCCATATATTAATGCATGATTTCTTTTTTCTTTTTATGATTCTTCATAGATAACTTTCGATTTCACTTTCAAGTATTCCCGGAAATCCTATACCTATAGGACATGCTAGTAATGTAATTTGATGTATATGAGAACTGTATAATTGCATTTTTCTTTTAGCAGAGTAAAATTGCTATTGCATATCCTTTGGCAATCACCTTAATAAAATATCCTTGTTGTATTGTCAGATTCAGACTTGAATTATATTCTCAGTTTCCCAGATGCATGCCCGTGATGCAGATGTAGCTTATACATGTATGCCTTTTTATATGCAGCTTACTGGTGGAACAGTTGGAGAAGTTAGAGCTGTATCAGACATGCATGAAAGGAAAGCTGAGATGTCTCGCCAAGCAGATGCCTTCATTGCTTTGCCTGGTATAATTTCTATCACTGAACGATACCTTGTGTGCTTTCATGTCAGCCACTTCAATCTTACATCATCTCCTAATATCAATCACAAATCAGGTGGATATGGGACACTCGAGGAACTACTTGAGGTCATTACATGGGCTCAGCTTGGAATCCACAAGAAGCCGGTACAGTAAAAAAAAGATGCTTCTCATTTTCTTAGTAAAGGAAATAGCCAACTAGATCTAAATATAATGCTTTTCACTATAATATAATGCTGTTGGAACAATCATTATCATCCTGTTCCTGCTGAGAAGTGTTTTTGTAGCATTGACCATGTATCTGGTTGCCACTGGCCTCAAAGAGTTTTAAGTATGTGCATGCATACCATGCCCTCCATTATTTAGAAGCTTCAGATATTAGAATGATGCATGTGTCTCTTGCTTTGGTTACAAACTGCAGCTAGGGAGCTTTTTGTTTGCTTCTCCTCTACACAAGACATGTACTTCAATCTTAAAATGAGGAACACATTAGTGGAACCACATGTGTTAACAGTCAAAAGGTCTCTGTACATTGTGACACCAACCAAACATGTAATGTTCTTCCAATCTAAGCAGATTTTTCGGGGAACTAATCATTCTGATACTTCAGATACAGAGTCTAATACTTCAGATACTGCATCGACCTACTTATTTGTTTTAACATTTCATATGGAACATGCCATCACATGTATTTGGAATAAATTATTGCAAGTTTATCTAAAACCAAAATCATGATTATTAACTCATCAGGTTGGACTGCTGAATGTTGATGGCTTTTACAATTCGTTGTTATCATTCATTGATATGGCTGTCGAGGAAGGGTTCATATCACAAGCTGCTCGCCACATCATTATATCTGCCCATTCAGCCAAGGAGCTGATGAGGAAACTTGAGGTAAAGAAAGAAACCTGCAATGAACAAAACCAAACTTTCTGATTTCACACATGCCATGTTTTCATTGATCGTAGCCCAAATATATGATCAATTATGTGTTCTTTATCCAACAATCACAATCTTTGCTGGTTTTCTTTTCATTCAGCGAATTTTGGGTTGTAGCAAATCATCCATTGCTTGGTTTTGTTTCCTTTTCTTTTTCTTCTTAATTGACTCAAAAGCTCGTTGTTGTTTGGATTTTGTAGGAATACGTACCTGAGTACGAATCGACGGTGGTATGGGATACCGAACAGAAGCCACTGAGCTTTGTGCCGGAACCAGAGTCCAGTATTGCATCCTAATCTTGCTTTCCTCCCTTGGTCACTAACCATACTCTTCAAACACAAGTTTAGAACAGAGATCAACAACGTCAGAGTAAATAGAGATCCTCAACATTTCGTTCTCGAGTTAAATGAACAAACAGTCTCTCTGTAGTCTTTGTATTTAAATGGCATGATTCACGCGTACAGAATGAATTCATAGATTATATACTCCTCTCGAGTGTCTTGTTTTTGCTATGTCAAACTAGGTGGAGATAAATTGATCCGATGAACCTTAAGATCGACAAGAAATCCATGTTAAACCTCTTCGCAGTGGTGCATTTGTTGTCACGATTGAACGATGTTCGTGTCTTTATTGTGGATTAATTCCTGTCCTCTTCAGATCTTGTGGTGTCAGTCGCAGGTGGAATACCGAAGCCAACCAAATCCCTTCCCCCTCTGTCATGTGACAGTACTGTGAACTCCGAAGAATGACTTGTGGCTCTCATCTACTCCGACGAGAGACCACAATGGTTGGGGGAGGTCTTCGAACCAAATGCACTTGCAAAATGTATAATTAAGGGGACATAAGACTAACAAAGTTCTCATCTCATGTTAATTTTGATTATGTTTAGACTTTTTCCTGTGGTGTTTGGGTGGACGAATCTTATTTATCGTATTATCATGAATTTAGTTGATGTTTTCTAATATCATGTAGCACGCATACAATATCCATCCGCAAAAGATTAATATCATTGAAACCCTATATGGTTATGAGCTTACAAGCGAAAAAACACATGATAGTGAACAAGCAAACACGTAATTGTTATCGTTTCGAAGCATAAATTCAAGATCTTATAAATAAAAATATTTTATAAATATGATAAAATATAAGGATGAATTTCTTAAGCTTTGAATGATCGGACAAAGGATCTAAAGATAGTTCATTACGCACGAAGCCCCAATACACAAGTGCTTGTGTGATATTACCGTAGAACTAAGGAAAGTCAAACCAAGGATATTATCCCAGAACTCCATCTAGTCTTAGGTCATCTGAGCTTCCAAAGCATTGAGATGATTGACATTTTATGCAACATAATTCGAATTATAATTTTATCTCTATACGATGACTATAGAGAGCTACGATTACAAGCTAGAAACATCCACGAGTCAAAAAAATAAGATTGTCAATTTTACTATAGATCTCTTACATGTTGCTAAGGCATAAACAAACTAAAAAAATCTGAAGATTATATAAAATTCCACCACAAGCGAAGGGGAAAATTATATAAACTCGAATTGTTTTGGTTGGATAACTAAATGGTACTAGCGAGCAATATGAGATCAAAGTTGTCACCGTTTCGAAGGTATTCACCGAGTTAACGCGGTGCATTACGAGTTAAAGAGTGAGCGGAGTTGCGATGACGTTCGTCAAGCGGATGATAGTGTTTGACAAACTAGGATTTGATGGCGTTTGCGAAGCTTAGTTGGGTGTGTGATTCCACACTCCACTTATCATATTTCCATTGGTGTGGATTATGTCGATCTCGTTCTTCATCCATTAAGACATCATCGTCTTTAATCCGACGATGTCTTTTGGAAAATAATTTTATCGATCCGATTAGGGTTGAGATTATTTCCGGTTTAAAAATGATAGGACCATTATGGATGTTCGGAAATAAAGCGGAATAAGGCAGATTTTTCCAGCCAACTTTCACAATATCTCACTAATAGACCAGAACAGAGCAATAACTACATTCCACAAATTGATCAACCATTCCATTTCATCTTAGACCTCGGATGATAAGTGTTTGATAAATGATCGACAACATACCAAGTACGTACGTTACAAAATTGATTGCTTGATAAGGGCATAATCATCCTTTTATATAGGTTGATAAAGTGTTTCCTACCGAAAACACCATACATAAAATGCTAAAAATGATAAGAGCATAATCATCCTTCTTTAGATACCATTGTTTCGTGCCGCTATGGATTGAATTTTCCGAACTCTCCTCTTCTCAGAGTCATCTTACATTCAAACTCTAATGACACTTAGGCATTAGAGGAATCGAGTCGAAAATACATTCTCAGAGTCATCTTACATTCAAACTCCAATGCCACTTAGGCATTAGAGGAATCGAGTAGAAAAAAACTTAAAATTCAGATGAGCTTAGCTGATCGAGGGGGTCTCAAAACTTAGATACCATTGTTTCGTGCCGCTATGGATTGGATTTTCCGAACCCTCCTCTTCTCAGAGTCATCTTACATTCAAACTCCAATGACACTTAGGCATTAGAGGAATCGAGTCAAAAAAAACTTATTCTCATAGTCATCTTACATTCAAACTCCAATGCCACTTAGGCATTAGAGGAATCGAGTCGAAAAAAACTTAAAATTCAACGTCGGATGAGCTCAGCTGCTCGAGGGGGTCTCAAATAGTTCAAGAAGAGCTTCCCACCTTGACAAATTGCAAGATCCAGCTCGACAACTCAACAACAACTCAGTTGTGACTCATTATTGGATCAACATCTGGCTCTATCTCGACGTCTCAACTTACATCTCAACAACTGACCTTTTCTTTTATGCTAAATTAAATGACAAGGAGAGAATTTAAACCCAGGACCATACCATAATAAACTGACAAGAGCTTTACCAACTAAACTGATAAATTCAAAATATATTAGTTGATGATGTTTAGAACCCTCAACTTTAAAATATATCGATTGAACTTTTGACCTAGAAGCTCAGACCAAATAAAATCCATACCAACATGTCACCAGGCGACTGACCTTGAAAATAACAATGATCCAGATAGTGACCCACAGTGAATAACATGCAGCAGTGGTCTTCGAAGTACCACTAATATGGCCATGTCAGAGACAAGCATGAACGGCAAGGATACAAGATGTCAGGATTCGGTTTTGGACAATATACCACCAGATTGCAGACGTAATGGTAACTATTATAGGATAGATTCATCTTAAAACAGCACACACACTTGTGCTTGATAATGGGCAAGAGTAACTAAAATATTTTGACCTTTATATGCCCAGTGCACAGCACACCTTCAGAAACAAGCACTACTTTTCTGGCAGTAGCATCAACATGCATGTTTTCAGCCAGAAAATTATGAGGTACTAAAGTTATTTATCTGCTGATCAGTTTAAATACCTACCTAAACCCAGATGGTGCTGCTTGTGGACCAGCTCCAGCTGCCCTTCTCATGGCTTTAGATTGTGCTAGCATCTCATCATAGTTCTGGACAAAATATTAATATGAGAAATCGAATCTGATGAAACAAAAACTGAGGCATTTTATATGAGCAGATAAACTTCTAACCCGTTTCTCAAATGCCGCATCTCGCGAGTCAATGATCTTGTCTGCGATTCCATAGGCAATAGCATCTTGCGCCAGGAAATATTTCGGTCGCTGGATGTCCTTTTCAATCTCTTCCTTTGGTTTACCAATTCCTTTAGCTAACAGCTCTAAGTAATAATCGGTGTTGGCATCAAGCTCTTTTGCCTGAAAGAAGTAATTGACATGAAGATAGCAAAGATACATGAGAGACTGATGCAAATATGGGCCGTGCTCAAGAGAATCACCTTGATCCACATGTCAACAGCAGCACCACTAGATTTGTGCACCTTTGGAAGATACAATTTGGCTGCAAAGCAGCGACATCATTAAATTTGTGATATACAAATACACAACTACAGGAGAGTGAACATTTGCGTACTGGAGGCATTTGGCTGCAGAGCCCGATAGCCCTTGGCACCCAGAGATAAAAGCATTGCTGCCTGACCATATGCCATGCCACAGTTTACAGTATAGACTTTGGATTTGCAGTACTGTTGCCAAAAAAAACGAGATGCAGGTCAGATATACAGTATGTTGTGGGGATAAAACAGCACTGAGCATCAGTTACTCATCTTCAGATATTTTTGTTTATGGTATATATATTGAAATTAAAACATTGGAAACAAGGAATAGAAATAAATTATAAAAAAAAAGCTCCTGGGAGATTAATTTAGTTCTCAGATTTGGGCAAAATTTTCTCTCTCCTGTTACTTTTCCGTATTGAACCCTAAAATGAAACTGAACCAGTGATAATATTCTGCAAAATATTGGTATATATATAACTTATATTTTAAGCAACATATAAAAACAATGACAAAAACTGTAATGAGCATTTAAAAATAAAGAAAAATTATACAACTCTGATTGACCCGGAAAAAGCTTCCACTTTATCCAAATATTGACCCAGTCTTAAATCATAATTCTTTAACCTGAATTAGGCTGCATCCCTATAAAATTCATACTTTGAAATACAGTTGGTTTGTGCTAGTCAAGGGATATCAGATAACTGAAACATTAGACTTTATAGTCACCATGAAAGTGCATCAAAAACAATAAATAAGCACAAAGGACCACTTTTATAATTGTAAAGACATACAAGGCAAATATATGTGGCAGTGATTTATCAGATACATGAAGATATAAAGATAAACTGAAAAAGTATACATGCCGGAAGAAGGGAGGTCAGAAGTAGCAACTATTTTTCAACAATATAACTTATATCAATGTTTCTCAAGGCAACTGATCCCTAGAGAAATTCGAATTGGTTTACTTACAGCCATCATATCAGCAATTGCATAAGCCTCAGTTTCGGATCCAACAGTCTCCCTATTCTCATTCTGGAAGTTATATAATAGAAATGAGTATGTACACAGATTTATGAACTTCTAGTTGTTTCAGCAGAATATAATGTATGATTGACATCTTCTTCTCCAGAGGATATAAAATAACTGATTGTTTCTAGAAACTCTTACTTGAGTCCCAGACGAATTGATGTATAGGTATATGGGTTTGGAGGCGTTATCATAATCTAACCACATCAGCTGAGCAACAAGAAGCTCGGTGACAGCTGGAACTATCTGTTCAATATATAGAAAAAGACATAATCACACATCAGAGTAAGACCGAAAGACGATGAATATCAAGTGCATGAATTTGCAAGCTATATTGGCCAAAGACATGATGTCTTACTGGCATTCCAAGGTATACAATTCGAGCATCCAAGAGCAAAGAAGGCAAATCTGGAGGAGCAGATCTTGGCCTTCCATATCCTCGACCACCACCACGATACATACTTACACTCATACTGTACTTTGATGGGCCATCCTCAATGCCTGTTAAGCTATACATCCCTCCATTATCAAGGTAATTTCTTGCAGAAGAAATGCTTTCCTGTAATTACATCAAATAACACATGAGACTTCATCTCCATTTTAGTTCTTTGAAGGAAAAAGACTTGAAAACAAGGTATTAGTTTCTCAGCTACCTCTGTAACTTTTTGTGCTTGCCGACTCACGGGGTTATCTTCAGTCATGAACATGTCCATTTGTGAAGCAGTAAGGCCAAATAGGTGCTTAGGAACATTTTTATAATTGTCCGTCACTGTCAACCATCAAAGAAGGGAGGATTTTAATCTAAAACACAGTACAAAAAGTGTGCATTTCACTAAACTTAAACAATTTGTTTGCTGAAATAATGAAAATGGGAAATACCACTCCCAAGTCTAAATTAAATGAAGCAATATAGATCGAATCATTTAAGTTGATTATGCACCAAAAAGTAGAGGATGACCAAATAATGAACAAGTCAATGTGAATGGGAAATGCCACCCCCAAATCTAAATTAAATGATGCAATAGAAATGGAACCGTTTAAGTTGATTATGCACCAAAAATTAGAGGATGACCAAATATTGAACAAGTCAGAAATCAACCACTCTCACACTGCCCAGAATGAACCTTCACAAGCATATAAATGACCTTGATGTTTCCTGGAAGAAAGATGAATACTAAAAGATGGCTGACTCACTAAATGTTTTCAGCATAGGCATTTTGGTTACAAATATCTTACTTTAGCATGAGAAAGTTCCATCAAAGAAATAATTCGATATCAACTGGAGAGCCACTGTGATCCTCCGAAGTCATTTAGCTCCCAATCTAGACACCTCCATCTTCAAAACCACATCATATTTTGCCCTTATACCAATACCCATATGAAAGAAAAAATAAATAAACTTACTAGCATGTCCAATTTGAGAACACAACAATGATAACTATTGTAATTAAGTGTTTCAAACACAGATTTTCCCGTTTCAAAACTGTGAATTAAATTTCTCTCTCTCTCTCTCTCTCTCTCTCTCTCTCTCTCTCTCTCTCTCTCTCCTATTATATTATATGTTGTGATATGGGGAAAGCTCGATGAAGTAACCAGCCGTTATGAATGACTGGTGTTTATCTTCCTTACAACCTCACAGGAAAAAAAATGACAATAGCAAGTCTGAACACATCAAGAAAGACTTGTGAGGAGTGAAAGTATGTGAATAAATGCAAAATAAACCTACGAAAGTTAACAGATTTGACCAAGATAAGAGGTTCACATCTTCATAGAAATAACAAGAACAAAAGAACATGAAATCAATGGAAAAGACGCGAACACTAAATCTAATTATCACCAAAATAGAACAAAATAAATACTTTCCAATACGGGGCACGAGGCGCTTACATCCCTTCTTGAGGTTTTCCTCCCGAAATTGTTTGGGTATGTGCTCATAGCTGCCAGAAGACCGCGACTCGCATCTACAGGCCGCCTTCCTCCGAGAAGCAGTGGCGAGAGACCGATGAGACCTCAGCGATAGCTTCAAGGGGGCTAAAAATGAGCCCTTGGGGACACCAGATCGAAGACCTAGTTCACGAGAGGCTCCTCTTCCGGGAGCGAGGGAGACATCGTCAAATGGAGAAGAGACGGAGAGGGGTCGCAGCGCGACCGCCATGGATTGGACTTCCGAAGAGAAACCGATGTAGTAATCTTCCTGTGGCGACCGGCGGATCGAGCCCTAGCAGATGGCGTGTAACTATTTTTCTTGTGCCGTCTCTCGTTCTCTCGTTCTCTCGATCTCTTTCATCCTTTGGATGAGGTTATATGAAAAATTAACGAATGGGTACCCAGGAGTACACCATCCCTCGTGCCACATGGGTCCGACGAAGGGCTCCACATTGTCGACCCATCACACTAAAGGTGGGCGATCGTGGAACTACGTACAGTAGTATTTCCAAGCGAGGGGCCACGTCGTGTTTTATTCTTCACAGAAAAAAGAAGAGATTTAAAGGAAGGAAAATTAAAATAAAATTCTCCTTCTAGCGCATCATACTCGATATTTTCTATAAAATAGTTATTTTGTAAAAAATATTTGTTATTATTTAGGTATTTTAACTTTTCACCAAATGAGCCCTCTAATTAATTTTTACTCTATGATATTTTTTTATCAATTTGATAAAAATATTTTGCACCCTCTATGCTGGTATTATTATTGCCTTCATCATAAGTGTCCTTAATCGTTGTTGTTGTCCTAATAGTTGTTACCTCTGTTGCTGTCATTATCCTAGCTCTTACTTAGAGTGGTGTCATCTGCTGTCTTCTCATTTTCCTTGTGCCTTCCATTCTATCTTCTCCTTCTCTCTTGTTGCTCGTCCTCCTCTGTTGCCTATGTGCAATATCGTTCACGGATAGTAACATTGTGCCCTCCTCTATTGTATGTGTAGTACAAATAGAATCAAAGCAAACACGTAAGGGCATCAATGGCAAAGATATTAAATAGGTGGCCCTTGTGATTGACGAGAACGAGGGTAGAGAGTTCCTCATATTCAATCACGAGGATGAGAGAGTAGCATAGGACGATATGGTCAAAATCTCCTCATGTTTGATCACAATAAAATAAGAAAGATGATCATGATGGTTATGACCCCGTCGAGGGAGGGGAATAAGATTGTTGCCTCGCAAGCAACACTATACAAATATAATGAACAATGACAAATAACAAATGAGAAGGTGGAAGGGTGGGGAAGGAGGTTAATGAGGACGCGAAAGACAACATTGCTTGTGGTGGGAGCATGAGATGGTGACAACAATAGAATCAATGACACGAGCTACTACTATTAAAGGCGTTGATGGAAGACAAAAGATATTTTCATCAAATTGATAAAAAAATGATCCGAAAGTAAAAAATCAACTAAATAGTGCCCTTTGGTAAAAAATCAATAACCAAGCATTTTTAGGTAAAATATCTTTATTATTATATAAAAATATTTTTATAAAATATTTTTTTGTACTTATGTGAAAAAATAATACTTATTTTTAAATATATTTTTTATTTTTAGTCAATCAATTTAGATCGAATAATGATGTATTTTTAATTTAATTTGAGATAGGTATGTGTAGAAAAATTATTTAAATCAATCTTGGGACAGATTTATTAGTTAATTAAGTTTGTTAGGATAATAATAGGTATCATATTCACTAAAGATGATTTTAAATAATTTAGTAATTAGTGTTTTATTATTGTAACTATTCAACGGTACCAAGGAAAATTTGAGGATTAATAAAAATAGAAAAATAAGAGTATTTCCTCCTCTAATCTTTCAATCGGGATTGACTTGGACACGTAACAAGCAAATTTTCAACCTTTATAGAAATACGTGCCTTTATAGAAATACGTGTATTAGATTTAAATTTAAAGATAAAAATGCATAAATCATTTGAAGTTAGATAGATAATTAAGCAAATTTATTTTTTATCATATCATTTAGATGTGAATAACTTAGAGGGAAATTTTTTTCGTATATCGAGCTAAATAGTTATTGGGATGATATCGAGTTGAATAATTCTTGTAATATCTCAATTAGTTTTATATTGAAATCAAATTAAGATTAAGATTATACGTTAAAAAAATTTCATCAATTATTCAGATTCAACAAAGTTAATAAATCAATTATCCAATCATATCAGATTATTATAATTTAGCCCATAAATTTTCAAATAATTTCATGTGAATATTTGGTTTTGTCATGTAATATATATTCCCATTCGAATCGACGGCCCAAGTTATATGCTCTATTTTTTAAAGCGACCATATCATGGTTTATATGTCATATTTTGTCATAATCAATCCGTCATATAATGATGAGCAATAATGATTAACATATATAAATAAATTCCATTTAAAACTTTAATAATTATTACATTCTTCTTCTATTCCATCCTTATCCAATAGATACGTATATTATTTCTAATCGTTAACACTAGCAATTTTATATGTATAATATTTCTAATTGTTACAACAAACTCATACATACGAATGATATCAATTATGATTATAAATGGTTGAAATAGAATTAAACAAATTACAATTAGAAATCGATTAGTCTATTTTGAATCGATTAGGTGGATCTAAATCAATTTTCAGTTGGAATCTATTTTAATTTTATCAAAACTATACAATTCGATTTGAATCAAACTTAACACTTTTGATAAAGATTACACCTCTTGTATTTTCTATTGTTGGATTTTGTATCGTAGATGGGAAGTCAGTACGATACGATTCAATCCACGTGCATAAGATTATCTGAATTGGACTATAAAACTTAGGGTGGCTCAGTTGGGATATCGGGCTTTGCTCGACTACAACTCCTCGGGTCTAGAAGCCCTTGGTCTTACAATAAAGCCCTCATTGGGGTGGTATGTACTTGACGTCGTCCATCTGATGACTAAGTTAGCTCTCAAGGTGTGGAAACTGGAAATCGAGGTGCTGAGAAGGTTGAGAGAATTATAAGAGAAGTTTTCGGAAAAGAGCCCCCTCCCTATGGGTTACAATGAGGGAGGGTATTTATATTTGTAGAGAAGAGGGAGGTCATACTGAGATGTTTAATGTACATGATGTCTTCGGTTTATATGTGGGTATGACTCTGCACGAGCCGCTGCCTTTACCGATTTTCGAGACCTCGTTCGACGAAATTATCGATTGTTAGTACGTTCTACTTAGCAAACGACGTTACATGAATGATAGCCTGCACTTATCGAAGTGGTTGTTGACATGACTCGAGAGCCGTAGAGTATCGACGTGATCAGATTAATAGGTCGAACTGACATGATTATTAAATTGATATGGTCTAGCCAAGCCGAATGGACTAATATTTAGCTAATCACTTTCGAAGAATTAACATGATGCCACAAGAGTTTCGGGGTTGACTTGTAACGACACCACAATAGCTTATTGCAATCTCTGTATGCCGTTGTAGCTCGTACTCTCTCGTGTTTGATGTTGAAGAACCAACGAATGATACGACACACATAAAAAAAAAAAAAATCGAGTTCTTTTACCTAAGATGGAATTCAATGCACTCATCCATGTCGCATTCCAACAGGGTGTGACCCATTGACACTCATCCATGTCGGATGCAGCTTTTGCATCACATTAAACATCATCGGCTCCGTAAAGGCTGTCGGCCTCCTCCTCTCTCGGTGGTCAATTTGTAGGCTCATGAGGCGGCGGCGGCGAGCATCGCCGCCGCTCCAAAATCTAAGAGGATGGAATCAAAATCGAATCATCCCCACACAGCTTGGATTCGATTCGCATCCAACCACAGTCTGTGTGCGAGCAGCCACCGCGCCGCGTGATGTGGCAATCTAGCGTTGGCAGTCAACAAATCAGATCAGAACCCTCCGTCGCAATCGATGCTTTAAAAACCGGTATGATCGGTCAAACCGACCACTTCTTTATTGATTGGTATGAGCAGATCAAATCATACCAAATCCAACTTGGCCATGTTGACCGACCGAGTGCTTCTTACGATTTGGAAGAAAGAAATCAAATCTTTTTGATCCTTTACCGTCTCCACCTCATGCTCCTCCCATATTACGTGGACCAGATGCCACACCACTCTTGAATTTTTTTTTTCATGGCCGACGCGACCCCACAAATTCTTCAGATGCCCACATGCGCAACACATAAGTACTTCGCCAACACACATAACCCGACGCGTGTCACTGTTCACGTGTACTTCGCTTCGTAAGTCGTGGCCGCGGCGGCAGTATTATGGTTGGTTGGCAACGAGTTAGTTAACGAAACGATGGTGAGATGGTCATCAGCCTTGCCCGCGCCCTTTGTTGCTACTTTATTTTTCGTGCGCGTGGCTACAGTTGCGGTCCGTTCTGATGCCGTGGTCCAGTATTGGACCGGCCCTCAACTGTCATCATCACCGTTTCCTTACTGAAGAAAAAAAATCACAAAAGATCATATGCAGATGTTTATCCCTGAGTTCTCTCACATTCATAATATATGTAAATAAAAAAAAAATGTTGGTTGGATGAACAACAGGGACGGCAATACGGCCACAAAAGCTTCATAAAGATCCGTGCGTCCTAAATCATAAGTCCTGCATCAATTGACTTGTAAGATTTGGACAGGAGGCAGTTTCTGGTCCACCACAGCGCATACAACCAACATACTGACACAGGGGAGGGAGGGGTATAAAAACCAAAGGCAGTTTGGAGCAGCCCACAGGAAAGCTGAGAACCTCCCTTGGCATGGCCCCTGGTTTTCGCTTGCCTTCCCATAAAAATGGTATCACTGCGGAGCCTCCCTGCTTCTTATACCTCATCTCCATCACCTTCATCCAACAGGAATCATCCCAGCCACCATCGCGATCTCAATCTCCCCCTTCCCTTCCTTAAAAACAAGAGGCATTCGGAACATAGATTTCTGCTCTTTTTGAGAAAGCAAAGCGACATAGATTTGCTCGCGAGTACAGCGGCCATGTAGGTGTACAGGAATCATCACCCTTCCGCTGGTACCTTTCTTTCTTTGTTCCTTTCCCCACCTTGCAACCCAGCTACCTTTCTGCTTATGCTTGTCAAAAATCCAATCTTTTCCACGTTCTTCGTGTTTTCCCGGTCCAGCATTCCGTAACTCGTCCAAAGTTGTAATTTTGATTGCGTCCGGGGTTTCGGTGGATCGGCTATCCCCGGTTTAGAGCTTTCCTTCTCTTTCTTTTTTTTTTGTGTGTGTGTTTTTCTTTGGATGAGAGTCGACGCCACCTTGGCTGACCGCGAGGTAAGAATAGTGTTGGCGACGGAGAAGGGCAAGTCATCGTCCAAAAAGCGGCGGCAGAAGAAGCTGGCATCTATGCCGCGTGCCGTGCAGAGGCTGTTTGAAACTTGCAAGGAGGTTTTTGCTGAGGGTGGGCCTGGCATTATCCCATCGCCGAACGATGTGGAGCGCCTTCGATCTTTTCTTGGTACTGTTCTCATCTACTATAGGTGAATGGATCATTTTGTTTCTTTGCTTTTCTTAATTTGCGTTCTGGTTTGTCTCACAAGGGTTCATCTTTAACTGTAATGTGATTACATAGATCGCTTTACCGCCATTACATGTTGACATATATGATAATTGTTTAGTTTAGTGCAAAGATTGGATTAATTTGTTGTTTATTGGATATTCACACTTTTCTGTATACCAGACATGACAATTGATAGCTTAAAGCAGCGATTTTGAAATAAGATATTGGTTAATGCCCACTTTTTCTTCCTGGATTCGATTCATGCTTCTTGCTAGACAAGCTATGTCTGATATCCTACTTAAGACCGTCAGGCTTTCTTGTGTCTTCAGATGCTGTTCCTTTCTTATTATGATCTGATGTGACATCATAAAACTGAACTTGGAGTACTGACAAATATTAGCAAAACAAGAGGCAACAGGACTGTCTCCGTACCCGTAGTCTTAATATTTTGTATCTCTTGTTTTTTTTTTTTGTTAATACCGGAGTTCCACGCACCACGTGGTTCTTATCATTGTCACTTCTGAGATGTTTAATCTAATACTTCTTTCAAGGCAATGATATATATATATATATATATATATATATATATAGTTTTACCATTTTCGAATGGTTAGATCATGGTTTTTCTTCCCTTTCTCTCCAAATCTTTCACTTGACATGTCATGATTTTGTGGGGTTATAGCAAGGAATTAACTATATCTAAGCACACCTGTTGCTCCAATGGCAGTCTTGATTTTACTGTCCCATCTTATGTTGTTTCTGATCTCCTATATTATAGGAAATTGCCATGGATTACATGCAAGAAACTGGATATATAATAATAGCAATTAGTTGAATGCAGGTAATCTAAACATATTTTGGTTCAGTGATCTCATAATGGAAACATAGAATTGGTATCTGGTTATATCTATCTTTTGGTTAGTTTCATATCACCTTTGACCTGTGGTGTGTATTTGATATGGTTTGTGGTTTTGTCCTCTCATGCAGATACTTTAAAGCCAGCAAATGTTGGTCTAAGTTCAAACATGCCATTTTTTCGGAATGTTGGGATGGATGGACCTCCTCCAGTTACATATTTGCACATTTATGCATGCCCCAAATTTTCGGTATCCAACAGTCTTTAGATTCTACTATTTAGTGCTTTGCTTTTGTAGGCAGCTCGGAAGGTTACCATTCTCCTTTGTCGCTGGCTACATTTTGCAGATTGGTATCTTCTGCCTCCCTCAAGCAGCTGTCATTCCACTTCACAATCACCCAGGCATGACTGTTTTTAGCAAACTCCTTTTTGGCTCCATGCACATTAAGTCCTACGATTGGGTTACTGATCCTCAGGGCTCCAATGAGAAAATTAAATCCTCAAGTGGTACGCGCTCTGTTGGTATTGTTCAGTTTGTATGAACACGAAGAAGCATGTTGCTTGCTAATTTGTTTTTCTTGTTATTAGTATGTCATTATTGTTTAAAAAATGCAGGTGCATGTTTGGCAAGGGTGAACACTGATGCCATCTTGAAGGCACCCTGTGAAACATCGGTTTTATACCCTGCCACTGGGGGTAACATGCATCGTTTCACTGCGGTAACCTCCTGTGCGGTGCTAGATGTCCTTGGACCACCATACAACGATGATGAAGATAGGGCTTGCATTTACTACAAGGAGTATGCATACTCGAGTTTTCCAGGTATGTTCATCATTCTAACTCGCAGTGACTTTCTAATTGATGTTTCTACTCTAATATTCTATGGTGCTATGTATGATGCCAAATTTATGGACACTTGCATCAGCTTGGAAAGCCTACAAAAGTGTAGTGTCTTGATATTTTTATTCATGGTATTGGTATATGTGGTTTAAAGGCAGCTATCGGCAATATTGCAACTTAATCCTGCTGGCTCCTCGTAACCCTAGCTTAATATTATGATGTTGCTGATTATGTTGCAAAAGCATGCCCAATTTTTTTTTTTTACCAATTTTCCATATATGCCTTTTCAAGTAAAGTTACTAAACAAGGTTTAGTACCATATGCATATTATATCCAGATTTTTAATAGGACTCTAGCTGACTGTATTGAATTGGGTGATTACAAATATCAAAACAAGCCTTTAGGAAAGGGTTGATTATGTGACTTATAATATCTCTAGTGACGAGTAAGCCAGTTAGGCTTGATGTGTGAATGAAACCCGAGTGAATGGTGCAAGCTCAAATGAAAAAGAAGGTACTCCAAATTTTTTTAATTAAAAATTGAGAAAGAGGGATAGGAACAGGAATTGAACTCATGATCTTCTTTGATATCGTCTAGGCCATAAATCCTACAGGCTTAAGCTGTTGGGGAAGATACATGCTTTAACACCATAGTGGAATGGATCCTTAGGAAGTTTATGTCAGGGTGTCAGGCGTTCCGTAGCCGCCATATCATGTTACCTAATTTTTTGTGGTAGCTCAATGTGTGGGATAATATACCTCCTCACTACAATTATGACTTAGAAAAGTTTTACTGTTTTAAATTCGAACATTAATCATTACGGATGTTGAGTTACTTTAAAACCACTAAGCCTTTTTCGTAGTTGTCCCTTCATATCGCCTGAGCTGGAAATAATGTGTCTCAGGGGCCCTTAGTTGGTTTCTGGGCAATGAGGTGCCATGATGTTCTTGAGATTCTTCTAATTTCATCATCTAAGGAACAAATTGAACTGGACATCTCATGTGAACACACAAAAACCATGGCTTATAGTCTAAGAAACTATTACAACCCGGTATAAAAATGTGACAAAAATCTGGACTATTAACTGTAATATTTCAGATTGGATTAGCGATATGTCTGTTCCGTTTATGAAAACTTTCATCTTTGAGGCAAGTGTCTTGTGGCATGACCCATTATTGCAGGCGATGCAATCGTGTTGTCTGGTGAGAGCGAGGAGTATGCATGGCTGGAAGAGAGGGGAAGTGAGCCTGATGATCTCGTCGTGCGTGGTGCTGAGTACAAGGGCCCAAAAGTTGTAGACTGCTAATTTGCAACTCCGCGATGATGCTGCGACGTTTGCAGCAAAGCACAAAGAAGCTTCGGTGCTGGTTGTTTGAGTGTAGATACATAAAGAAAGAAAAGGTTAGATGATGAGATCAGGGCAGTGTTTGCTCACCTTCAAAAGTCAAGTCTCTTCAAAAACCTTCTTTTTCTTTGATAGAAATACTAGCTTAAAGCCCCCCAAAAAAGCATTTCAGGGTCTGTTCCAGAGAGTTTGATTCTGGTCATGGGTTGTCATGGAAAACCATTCTTGTGTAGCATGACAAGGTTACGAAGCTTGCCGATTTCATCGTCCCTCACCGAACTCTGATGGCTCTTCTTTATTTGTAAGGCCTGAAGAATCAGTTGAGCATTTGCAAGTCATCCTTCACTGTGATCTCCACTTTGTTTTCATGTAATTGTCAATGCTTCTCCACTTGTGTTTGCTTGATCTCTGTGGTGGCTGATCTGACTTTGATACTGTTGATGTTGAGCTGCATCCATCGAACTGTTGCGCTTTTATGCCGGTCTTTAATTGCACACTAATTATATATTATTAAGCTGAGAATTATGGATTCTGTCTCTCTAAATTATCCTTGAGGTCACTGTAAATATCATGGATGTAAACTAAATCATGCTACCAAAGCTTAACCTTTCAATTAATTTTGCAGCTTAGAAAATGGAAAATTATTTTTTACTTATATTTCTAAAAAAAATATAGTTTACCATTTAAAAATTAATGATTTTCTTTAGATTGTATTCTTAACAATATCCTAATTGGTTTAAATCATAGGATCTATCAAAAAGTTTCCCTCGCCCACGTATATGAATAGATGGAATTGGTTTATTTTTCATGCATTTCTATTATTCTCAATCCATTCCTTCGTATTTTGTACCACCGCTTTTTGTTTATGTGAAATTTAGAAGTAAAGAGGCAATACAATTAAGGCCCATCTACTCAACTTTGTGGGCCAAATTAGGCCCATGAGGCATCGACATGGCCCATTTGTCTCGGATCGCGAACTCGCATGCGAATACCGACCGTTTGGGGTGGGCTGGTTGGGTACGCAGGGGCAGTTCCGTTATTTAACGAAAGAACTCCCCCAATGCGGAGAGCGCATCTTATTGCGACCCTCAAGTTCTATCTAGGGTTCAACCCCCCGCCCCCCCCTCGTCATTTCTCCGCGAGGGTTTCGAGCTACCGCTGCAGCTCGAACTGATTCCATCCCTTCGTCGTCGTCGATTGCTTCTCTGGTGAGTTCCTGCTTTGATCCTTCTCATAGGACAAGCTCTACTTTGTTATCTTGGATTTACTTTCCAGAACCATCCGAGGCTGATTTCTCGTCCTCCTCTTTTTATTTCTTTGGGGCTTCGAGTCTTGAAAGAACGGTTTTTGTGGACATCGACGCGTTCGGGGAAGGTCGAGGTGCGCCGCGTAGTGATGAGCGCGATGGGGTTAGGATAAAGAGCAAGGGCTTCAAGATTTCTATGGTTTCTATTGTCGGTTTGGGGGGAGAAAATGTTGACGTTAGGGTTTGGTGGTGCGAGCTAGGATTTCCGGTACCTGATTGAGTTGGTTTAACGGCGTTGTCGTTTGGTGGTCTCAATCCATGAGGCGAAACGTCTGTCATTTGAGCTATGATCACGACTTTGTCTAGTGCCTGAATGCTTTTTGCAAGGCTTATTATGATTGCTTTGGTTCAACCCTTAACCGGGATTTCATTAGCTATGTCGATAGCCATGCTTGCTATGGTGATTCAGATTTGTCAACTCGTAGCCTTTGTTGCTTCTCTACCACGTTTCTAATTGCAACCATATCCCAAGTAAAAGTTAATATACATTTTTCTGTTATCTAGATGTGGTTAGGGGTTTAATTTAATGAGTTTGCCAATGTCAATCCTTGAGTCTGCAGAATAGAAGCACGCTTTGCTATTTCTAACCCATCTTTGATATTGCTAATTGTGGGCTTCATTGTTATAGTTATTATGATAAACTCTTATGTGCAATCCTAGCAGCTGCACTAGCAATTACTCAGGCTGAAAAATGGTTCTCAGCTTTCTAATTCCTTGCCTCTTTCCTTTATAATCATAGTCATAGAATAAGATACTTTTAGCATAATAATTTTTTATTATCTCAATTTTTATATTAGTTCCTTGCCTAGGATGATTTGCTCAGTTTTGTAAAACCAAGATTGCTTCATTTCTTTATTAAGTCATATACAACTGTCGTATATTGAACTCTGCAAACAGTTAGTTTGTTGTGTACTCAAGCATAGTGGCTTTGCAAATAATGTTAGCGTTCTTGTCTAGTCTTGTCTAGTTGCTTGTTGCAACACTTTTCTCTGTCCTTTTCTTTTGGGATTTTTGCATATAACCTTGGCGTAATTTATTTACCATGCCAAACCTCCTTGCTCATGTGTTTGCAATTCAACACTATGCAGTAGAACAAAGGGAAGGAAATAAAAGATGGAGACAAAAGAATGGGTGTGGTGGTGTTGGGAGTGCAAGGGCTAGTGTTGGAGGATGAGGGTGAAGATGAGGTTAGGGATGTGATGAAGGGGGTGTAGCAGGATAGACTATTGTAGTATTGGTGGTTGAGTAGAAACAGGGAAAGGAAGAGAAAAAATGGAAATAGTGTGGGCAACAATGATGGTGGAGGAGATAGCGAAGCATGCAATCATGGTGAAAGGGGATAATGTAGGTTAATTTTGGAGCGGGAAATAAAGGTGGTTGGAAAGGATAGCCATGCACTTAAAAGTTTGAAGTACTTAAAATTATAATTTGATTCAATATCTAAGATTATCTTTTGTGAAATTTTCTTATACTTGTCATAAATTTGGATTTTAAAAAGGTGTTATAAACTTTAATTTATAATCTGGAGTAGTCGAGTTTTACATGAAGTGATTGACAATATAGAGTATGTATGTATTAATTAGGTGGTACTAGTGCAGGAGGGATAGCAAAATATTTTGAAGAATTTATTAGAAGTAATGAAAATGGATCTGATGGTTGTTTGTTTGACTAGTTTATTCTCAACAGAACACAATAACAGAAATGATCAATGTAATGGGATGAGTCATATCTCTTGACTGCACTAAGTTTCCGTGATCTTTTCAAACAACCCATGTATTCATACGCATATAGGTTAGTATTGGGTTTGGATGATAATGACTGTGGATGGATTGGGTGCTACTTCCTGTTAGCATTAATATATTTGATGATCCTTGTTCACTATAAATCTATGACAGCATTCAGGTGTGGTTTATATGTACTACCTGTTTATGTTTCTCATTGTTTGATATTCTGTTATGAACCAATGGATAATGGTATTTTTTTAGATACATACAAGATGCTGCACTTTATAGATTAGGAGAGACATGATTGCATTACTCTTTCTTCAGTTTACTTCAATGAAATTTTATTTGCTCATTTCTCATGACAGATTTTTTTTCTTCCCTTTTTCCTTTTTCTTTTGATTCCTGTGCATTGGAAAATAGATATTTATTCACATAGACCAAGAAGATTATATTGGGCTTCAGCTTGATATCTAATTTATACAATATTCTTTTTCACTATATTTGCACCTGTTGAACGTCACCCTCTTGATTATCATTTTGAGATACTTTCTCTTGCCTGTCTCATATTGCTCGTACTGTTGTCAACCACATGGGAAATCTTTGACTTTGAAACTCCTTTGAGCCACCATGGCTCGTATTGAGTTGAGATTCTTACTCTGTAATTCCTGTTGGCCTTTCTATTTTCCTCATTCCAATGTATCTATGCTTCCTCTCGCGAATGCTTTTGGCTCCTGTGCTTCTTCCACAGTTGCCTTGCGAGCTTCTTTCAGATACCTAAGATGCCGAGGACAAGAGCAAGTGCTGCTACTGCTGCTGCTGCCAATCCAGAGCCAGCGAACCCAGCTGAGCCTGAGGAACAGGTTGCTCTTGATGACCCTGAGGAAATGATGGAAGAAGAGATTGAGTATGAAGAAGTTGAGGAGGAAGTAGAAGAGGAGGAAGAGGAAGTTGTCGAGGAGGAGATTGAGGAGGAGCTTGAAGAGGAGGAACAAGAAACGGATGTTGCTAATGGAAGTAATGCTGGTGATGCAGCTGGTGGTGATGCTAGTATGGTAGAAGGTGAAAAGGATGATGATGAGAGTAAGAAGCACGCGGAGCTCCTCGCACTCCCTCCTCATGGGTCAGAAATTTATGTTGGCGGCATACCTCATGATGCATCAGAGGAAGAATTGAGAAGCTTTTGTGAGCCAATTGGAGAGGTGACAGAGGTGAGTCATCTTTCTCTTACCGTTCTCTGCATTATCTAGGAACATATTTTTCTGAGATTTGACAATGGCAGGTTAGGGTGATGAAAGCAAAGGATTCAACAGAGAATAAAGGTTATGCTTTTGTAACATTTAAGACTAGAGAGTTGGCTTCAAAAGCTATTGAAGAACTAAATAACACCGAGTTCAAGGTAGATATCCTTCGTGTATCTTGTAACACATTTTTTATGAATGTAAATCAATCTTTTGTTGAAAGGGAAGGATAATTATTTACACCTGTCTGCTTGTAGTGCTTTCTGTTTAACGTTGGTGTAAAGAGTCCCATTCAGTGAAATGAACTTGCTCTTAAAAATTGTTACATATTTAAGTAGACAACTTTTTATCCAAAAGTACCGCAAATAATGACTTGTTTCTTAAAATTCAGATATATATGCTGAAATTATTATTTTAAAAGCAGATGTAATGGTTTTTGTGACATAATTTTTATGAGTTCTTATAAGGTGTCTTAGTTGTTTCCTGATTTTTTCACACTTAACTGGTGGTTACTGAGTTTAATAGAGAGGCATAAGATAAAGAGTTCTTTCTTTTTTTATCCATGTGTGATCCAGTTGTTTCCTTGGTTCTGGAAATTATTTGTGTCCTATGTTTCTGTACCATTAACAGAATATCAATGGCATTGCAATGCATTTCAGGGTAAAAAAGTGAAGTGTTCGACATCTCAAGTTAAACATCGATTGTTCATAGGTAATATTCCTCGAAATTGGGCGGAGGATGATTTGAAAAGAACTGTGACAAGTATTGGTCCTGGTATAATTAAAGTGGAGTTACTGAAGGTTAGTGCATGACCACTTTCTACCAAACATCCTTTATGTTTCTCTGTTTTTCATAATAATTTCAGAAAGTCGGTTCTGCATAGTGCGTGGTCATGAGACTTCAAATATTGGTTTCTTGCATCTTCAAGTCTCTTAAAGTTGCATTGATATTTTTCTCCTTCCACTATCCTAGGATCCACAGAACTCTTCTCGTAACCGGGGTTATGCTTTCATCGAGTATTACAATCATTCATGTGCTGAATACTCGAGAAATAAGATGTCATCTCCAAAGTTCAAGTTAGATACAAATGCACCAACTGTGAGCTGGGCTGATCCTAGGAGCGGGGATTCCTCTTCTAGTTCTCAGGTCTTTGCCCTGTTCCTACTGAGATCTATTGATTGTTACGTTGTTTGACATCTTCCCAGAATTATCACATATCCTGCATACTGGCTGAATTTTTACAGGTAAAGGCTATTTATGTGAAGAACTTGCCAAAGAATGTGACACAAGAACAGTTGAAGAAGTTGTTTGAACACCATGGTGAAATTACGAAGGTGGTTCTGCCTCCGGCGAAGCCTGGACATGAGAAGAGATATGGTTTTGTGCATTTTAAAGAGCGCTCAATGGCTATGAAGGCACTCAAGAACACAGAGAAATATGAAATTGATGGTGATACTTTGTGCTTTTTTTCTTTGCATTTCTGGTTGCCGAAAGCTGTGTATTTTCTTCGTGCCGTAACATTTCCCTTTCTGGTATAGGTGATGTTCTCGACTGTTCACTAGCAAAGCCTCCAGCAGACAATAAAAAAGTTGATGCAGGATCAAGTGCTCAAAAAGCTGCTTTGCTGCCAAATTATCCACCTGGGATTGGATATGGTGTTCTCGGAGGTGCTTATGGTGCTTTAGCTCCAGGGTTTGGACAGGTTATAATATGCTTCTGTTGTTGTGAGTCATACTATAAGCTCATTCTCTTATTTATGTTGTTTGATGTATTTCTTATGTTGTACCTTGCAGTCTATGGTTTATGGAAGGGGACAGACACCTGCTGGTATGGCGATGGTGCCGATGATCTTACCTGATGGACGCCTTGGATATGTATTGTAAGTGAACACAGGCTTTCTTTATGTTTATAAGCCTCCTGCTCCAAGAGTTACTTAAACAACAACGACCAAGAAGGCTAAACTAATTTAGTCTGTGCTTTTACCTCGTTGTCTATGTTATAGATGAAGGAAGAGCTCTTAACTGAATTAGCCTTGTGGTTTAACACGTTGTCTATGTTATATATGAAGAACTCTTTTAATTTTTTTTTTTTTTTTTGCATGGCATGATAAAATTACCAGAACTTAAACATTAGCTCCAGATGGGCATTTAAATTTGCATCCTGTATGTAACAAAAACCTGGGTGCTCAGGCATCCCATTATGCTATCATCATTCAAACTGGTAAAATAATTGCTGGTTATGAGAACATATTTCTCAAGTTGGTCTTTTATTCTGTTTATCATTTTAGGTGTGACGGACATGGGACTTCTGATGGTCACACTGTCTATACCCACCCATATGATATATATTGACATAGCCTGTTTATCTTTGGGTAACTCATATGTCCCCATCAATGTTTCAGGCAACAACCTGGAGTACCTGTGGCTTCACAACAGCATGGCGGAAACCGTGGAGGCAGTTCAAGCGGAGGGAAAAGCAACGACGGGGGCCGTGGGCGCAGATTCCGACCATACTAATTCTTCATGGCACTTTCATGGACTCTGGTCGCAGGAGTTCAAGATGGATTCCTTGGTTACTGACTGAGCGTCTCTTGTGTGTGTGTAGTACATTAGTTCAACAGTAGCTAGCATAGCTTTGTCTGTAAGCTGGGAGTTTTAATTCATCCTATTTCTGCAAGTTGTAGTTTTGGCAGTTGGATATTCTTAAAAGTTGCTTGCGGAGAGAGGAGGATGATGATGGATCCTGACATTTGGGTGTGTACTGCTTCATTCTGGTGTGTTATTTCTTCTGGTTTTGATGTTGCCTCACCAAATCCAGTAATGTCATCGGTGTGTGTCCATCACCCCAAACATGTGTGCTAATAATACACATACGACGTCATTAAAACTGATCATTAACTCTATAACGGAGTTTTCTCTGTGGTTATCTCTCGATTTGACGAGGCTGCTCGTCTCTTGATTTCGTGAGGCTGCTCATCCGTCACCCAAAGACTCTTCTTTAGCACAGGATGAGAGATCAAAATAGCCTCAACCTAAGATTGTAGAATAATTTTTGCAAACTTATTAACACAGTGAGGAGAAAGACAAAGAAAAAAATAGAGAGAGTTTTTGGCAAGATCGAACGGTGAAATTTTTTTTGATTTGGTCCAAATCTTATATGAATTTTTTCTGATTTGGTCCAAATCTTATATGAATTTTTTCTGATTTGGTCCAAATCTTATATGGAGAATTTATACAGTAATCTCTACAATCTTAATGGTATTGATCTATAATCTATCCTCTCTATGATGGTTTCATGCAATACCCACTTGTAAAGATTTGATATTTACCTATTGTGAGATCCATATATTTTGATGATGCTATCTTATTTGTAAACCAAAACATATATATTCTTGATGTTGTGATGATCCTCTAGTTGTCTATAGAAACTTAATTGTAAACCTATTATCAATAGTGGTGATAGTGGAAGTTAAGTGGACTATGGTCCCGTGGTTTTTTTTGGATTTTTCACGTTAAAATTTAGTGTCTCATTTTGTGGATGATTTATTACCTTGCTCTGGTTAATATTTGACTTTTGGTCATAAGTTGGTAAGTTTGATGAGAATCCCATTTTGATATACAAAGAGTGAAATATATTATTTCGCATTCAATAGTTTTTTTCCCAACAAGTGGTATCAGAGCACAAGTTATTTGGTGCGACTTTTCTTGTGTGATTGAAATGGAAAAGTTAGATGGTATGATTAAATTGAACTCATTAAACAATTCTACTTGGAGGCGTATGATGGAAGATTTGTTCTATTACAAAGATCTATATAAGCCTATTAAAGTTAAAGTCAAACATTCTACTATGGATGATGAATAATGAGAGTTACAACATAGAAAGGCCATTGCCTATATTAGAAGATGGATGAATATAAATCTGCATGAGCATATTTCTGATGAAATGAGAGCTGATGTTGTTTAGTAGATGTTAGAAAATCTTTTTGCAAAGAAGATAGTGGGAAACAAAATTTCTCTCCTCAAAAAGCTTGTCAATTTAAAGTATAAAGATGGTGGTAATATTATTAAGCATATAAGCCTGTTTAAGAGTCTTGCAAACAAATTAGTTACTATGAAAATGAATATAGATGATGAAATACAAGAACTGCTACTCCTCAGCTCTTTACCAGAAAGTTGGGAAACATATGTGGTGACAATTTCTAACTCCACGCCAAAGGGGACTAACTATAGATATGGTTAAAGTAAGTTTACTAAATGAAGATATCAGAAAGAAAGAACAAGGAGAATCTTCTTATGGTGCACTTGCTATTGAAAAATAAGAACGATGTGGAATAAGTCATAACAGAAATCCACATGGTTATAGAAGAAGATCTAAGTCTAGAAGAGATATTAAGTGTTTTCATTGTAACCAGTCAAGTGTAGGTTTTAGAAGAGAGAACAAAATGAAAGAAAGAAAAATGAAAAAGAGACTAATACATTTGTTGTTGAAGGTAATATTATTATTATTTGTGATGATGGATGTGTTAATCTTGTAGCTCAAGATAGTAACTGGGTAATTGACTCTGGTGCTTCATTTCATGTTACTTCTCGTGGTGATTTATTCAGATCTTACACTGTTGGTGATTTTGGGAATGTCAAAATGGGAAACAGTGATACATCTAAGATTATAGATATTGGAGATATTTACTTTGAGACCAATATTGGGAGCAAATTGATACTCAAAGATGTAAGACATGTTTCAGATATTTATCTAAATTTGATATCTATAGGGAAACTTGATGATGAGGGGTGTATGCATTATTTTGGTGAAAGAAAATAGAAGCTCACTAAAGGTTCTCTGGTTGTGGCAAGAGGAAAGAAGCATAATTATTTTTATGTTATGGAGGGTAAGCTATACAAAGGAGAGATTAATGAAATAAAAAAAGATGAAAATATAGATCTTTGGTATAAAAGGCTTGGTTATATCAGCGAGAAGAAACTTCAAACTCTTGCTAGAAATAAGTTCTTACCAAAGCTGTAAGGTACATCTCTTAAAACTTATGATCATTGCTTAGCCAGAAAAACACTTAAAGTTATCTTTCATACTTATCAATTATCTAAAAGATTAAATATCATTGATTTGATTCACACTGATGTCTATACTATGCAAACTAGAACTCTTGGAGGTGCTTTTTATTTTATTACTTTTATTAATGACCATTCTAGAAAAGTTTAGGCTTTTGCTTTGAAATCTAAACACCAGGTACTCGATGTTTTTAAAGAGTTTCATGCGAGTATTGAAAGAGAAATAAGAATAAAACTGAAGTGTGTTCGAGTAGATAATGGTGGTGAGTACATTGATCCTTTTGAAAATTATTGGAGATTTTATGGTATCAGGCTTGAGAAGACAGTTCCTAAAACTCTTCAGCAAAACGGTGTGGCAAAAAGGATGAACAGAACTATTAAAGAAAGGATTACGTGCATGCTTTCCCATGCTAAGTTACCGAAGTCTTTTTAGAGGGAGGCTATAAGAACTACAATTGATCTGATAAATCTTTTTCCATTAGTTCCTCTGAATGGTGATGTTCTAGAGAGAGTATGAAAAGGGAAAGATGTATCTTATGATCACTTAAAAGTCTTTGGATATAAAGCATTTGTTCATATTCCTAAAGATGAGAGATCCAAGCTTAATAATAAGGCAAAAGTATATATTTTCTTGGGATATGATCATGAAGAGTTTGGGTACAAATTATTAGATCCAGTGAATAAAAGGATTATTAGAAGCAGAGATGTCGTGTTTCTTAAAGACCAATTATTTGAAGATGGTGATAATGTTGGGAAGCAAAATACCTCTGTTTATACTCCTTGGAGTTTGAGCCCAGTTCCTCCACCTATAGTTCATGATGATCAAGGGGGAGATGGACAGGAAGATGGTGGTGAGAATGTTAGTGATGATACTCCTATAGTTGATGAAGCTGATCCAACTGAACAAACTAAACAAGCACCTCCATTACTAGATGAGATTCCACTAAGAAGATCTACAAGAGAGCGAAGACCATCTACAAGATATCCTCCACATAAATATGTTATGTTGACTGACGATGGAGAACCAGAAACTTACTAAGAAGCTATTGTACATGAGCATAAAAAAGAGTGGGTTAAAGCCATGCAAGAAGAGATGAAATCCTTGCTTGAGAACCACACCTATGACTTGGTAAAGTTGCATATAGGGAAGAAAGCTCTCAAGAATAAATGAGTTTATAAATTGAAAACTGAAAATAATAGCTCACAATAAAGATATAATGTACGGTTAGTTGTGAAAGGATTTAATCAGAAAAAATGTATTGATTTTGAAGAAATATTTTCTTCTATAGTGAAAATGTCTTCTATCCGAGTTGTTCTTGGTTTAGCTGCCTGCTTGAATTTAGAAGTAGAGCAATTTGATGTTTACATGGTGACTTAAAATAAAAATTTATATGGAGCAGCTAGAAGGTTTTAAAGTTAAGAAAAACTTATATGGACTCAAACAGGCACCTGGACAGTGGTACAAGAAGTTTGATTCCTTTATGATGAGCCAAGGGTATAATAAAACCACATTTGATCATTGTGTGTTTACAAATAAGTTTTTAGATGATGATTACATTATTTTCGTACTATATGTTGATGATATACTGATTGTTGGCCATGATGTTGGTAAAATTGAGAAGCTTAAAAGGGAACTAAGTCTTTTGCTATGAAAGACTTAGGATCGGTGAGACAAAATTCTTGGCATAAAGATTCTTCATGATAGAAAGAATGGAAAGATTTGGTTATCTCAGGAGACCTACATCGAAAAGGTTCTTGAAAGATTCAACATAAATAAAGCCAAACTAGTTTATTCTCTCTCTACTTGCAGGTCATTTCAAGTTGAGTTCAAAATAATGTCCTACAAGTGAGAAAGAAAAAGCAGAAATGTCCAAAGTGCCTTACTCATTAGCAGTAGGCAGTTTGGTGTATGCTATGGTTTGCATTAAGCCAAATATAACTTATGCAGTTGGAGTTGTTAGTTGATTTCTCTCTAATGCCAGTGAGGAACACTGGACAACAATAAAATGGATCTTAATATATTTAAGAGGTACTACCAGGTTGTGTTTATGTTTTGGCATTGGTAAACATGAGCTAAAGGGTTACACAGATGCAGACATGGCTGGTGATATTGATTCCAGAAAATCCACTTCAGGGTTCTTGATGACTTTTACAGGGGGAGCAGTCTCTTGGCAGTCTAAGTTACAGAATTGTGTTGCTCTATTGACCACAGAAGCAGAATATATAGCAATTACTGAAGCTTATAGATGAAAAATTTTATACAGGAATTGGGTTTAAAACAGGAAGGATACACTGTTTACTGTAACAGTCAGAGTGTCATCCACCTCTCCAAGAATTTAATATATCATTATAGATCCAAGCATATTGATGTAAGATATCACTGGATTCGTGATGTGCTTGAGATGAAAGAATTATACTTAGAAAAAGTTCATACCGATGAGAATGGTTTAGATATGTTGACAAAGTCATTGCGTAAAGAGAAACTTGAAGCATTTAGACAAAGAGCCGGCTTAGTATAACTCATCATATGAGCTGGAGGGGGAGAATTGTTGGGTCGAGCTCTAAGTGGGATTGGACTAGTCAAACTTGTTTTATAAAAATAAATAAAAAAGTGATAAAACTTTAACTAAGTGGAGGTTATGTGGTGTGTGCCCATGAGTTGAGGTTGGTGGCTGCACAAATAGAGAGCACAGTGAGGAGAAGGAGAAAGGAAATAAAAACTTACTCTCATTTGATCCAAATCTTATATGGAGAATCCTTCAAATAATCTCTACAATCCTAACGGTATTGATCTATAATCTGTCCTCTCTATGATAATTTCCTATAATACCCGCTTGGAGAGATTTGGTATTTACCTATTGTGAGATCCATATATTTTGATGATACTATATTGTTTGTAAACCAAGACATATATATTTTTGATGTTATGATGATCCTCTAGTTGTCTAGAGAAGCTTCATTGTAAATATATTATCAATAGTGGTGATAGTGGAAGTTAAGTAGACTATGGTCCCGTGGTTTTTCTCGTATTAGGTTTTTTACGTTAAAATTTAGTGTCTCATTTTGTGTATGATTTATTATCTTGCTCGGATTAATATTTAACTTTTGATAATAAATTGATAAGTTGGATGAGAACATAATTTTAATATAAAAAATATTATTTCATATTTAACAATTTTTTCCCAACACAATCCTGGAATTGGATTTGGAGAAGTCAAAGAGTGATCCTTAATGTCGTCGTTGATCGGGCGGGATGATGGGGAGGACCACGATGTCAATCCGGCCATAAGTGAGAGGAGCCTCGTGCTGGTGAAAAGGGAGAGTGAGGAGGGGGGATTTCTCGAAGCACGAGTACCTAACTAATACCAAGAACAGTTTGTGGAGTACACTAGTAATGATAATAACAACAGCATACTGCTTCATGCTATGTAATGCTTTTAACCGGATATGTAATCGTAGTTATATATGCATGCATGTATCGTTGTCCTGCTCAAAAAAAAAAATACATAAATCGTAATGTATTTTAATTTGAATTATGTGGAACTTGGTTTCTTTATGTATGAACCTAATTCTCTAATTAAAACAAGGAATCACATCTACGTAAAAGATTTTGATAGTGTTATCTTATTTGTAAATAAATATAATATATATAATTTGATAGTGTTATCTTATTTGTAAATCAAGACATATATTCTTGATGTTATGATGATCCTCTAGTTATCTAGAGAAGCTTCATCGTAAACCTATTATCAATAATAGTGATAGCGGAAGTTAAGTGGACTACGGTCTCATGATTTTTTTCACATTGATTTTTTCATGTTAAAATTTAGTATCTCATTTTGTGAATGATTTATTATCTTATTCTGATTAATATTTATTTTTTTGTAATAAGTTAGACGTTTGATGAGAATCTCATTTTGATATATAAAGAAAAAAAATATTATTCTGTATTCAATAATTTTTGGCACAATCGTGAAAGTGGATTTGGAGAAGTGAAAGAGTGACCCTTAATTGTTGTTGACCGGGCAGGATGACGGTGAGGAGGTGGGATTTCTCGAAGCACGAGTACCTAACTAATACTAAGAACAGTTTATGGAGTCCACTGGTAATGATAATAACAACAACATACTGCTGCATGCTATGTAATGCTTTTAACCAGATATGTAATCGTAGTTATATATGCATGCGTGTATAATTGTCCTACTCAAACAAAAATATACGTAATATATTTTAATTTGAATTATGTGGAACTTAGTTTCTTTATGTATGAACCTAATTATCTGTTTAAAACAAGGAATCACATCTATGCAAAAGATTTTGAGAGGCAAACAACTTTCTAATTGGATCGCTCTCTCTCTAATTAAAAAAAATAAATATAATATATATAATTTGAAGATGCTATCTTATTTGTAAATGAAGACATATATATTCTTGATATTGTGTTGATCTTCTAATTGTCTAGAGAAGCTTCATTGTAAATATATTATTAATAGTGATGACAGTGGAAGTTAAGTGTACTACAGTCCCATGATTTTTCTCGCATTGATTTTTTTATGCTAAAATTTAGTGTCTCATTTTTTTGAAATAATTTATTACCTTGTTCTGGTTAATATTACCTTTTGGTAATAAGTTGATAAGTTTGATAAGAATCTCATACATAAAGAAAAAATATTATTCTATATTTAATAATTTTTGTTCAATATTTTGACACAATCGTGGAATTGGATTTGGAGAAGTCAAAGAGTAGTCCTTAACATTGTGGTTGACCGGGCATGATGATGGTGAGGAGGGGGGATTTCTCGAAGCATGAGTACCTAACTAATACCATGCTATATAATGATTTTAACTAGATATGTAATCGTAGTTATATATGCATGCGTGTATAATTGTCCTGCTCAAACAAAAATACATAAATCATAATATATTTTAATTTAAATTATGTGGAACTTAGTTTCTTTATCTATTAACCTAATTCTCTATTTAAAACAAGGAATCACATCTGTGCAAAATATTTTGAGAGGCAAACAACTTTCTAATTGGATCGCTCTCTCTCTAACTGAACAAAAATAAATATAATATATATAATTTGATGATGCTTTCTTATTTGTAAATCAAGACATATATATTCTTGATATTGTGATAATTCTCTAATTGTCTAGAGAAGCTTCATTGTAAATCTATTATCAATAGTGGTGATAGTGGAAGTTAAGTGGACTACTGTCGCATAATTTTTTTCCCATTAGTTTTTTCATGTTAAAATTTAGTGTCTCATTTTGTGAATGATTTATTACCTTGTTCTGATTAATATTTATCTTTTAGTAATAAGTTGATAAGTTTGATGAGAATCTCAATTTGATATATAAAGAATAAAAACATTATTCTACATTCAATAATTTTTGTCAAACATTTTAACACAATCGTGCAAGTGGATTTGGAGAAGTCAAAGAGTAGTCCTTAACATCGTCGTTGACCAGGTATGATGATGGTGAGAAGGGGAGATTTCTCGAAGCACGAGTACCTAACTAATACCAGGCTATGTAATACTTTTTAACCAGATATGTAACCGTAGTTATATATGTATGCGTGTATAATTGTCCAGCTCAAACAAAAATATACATAAACCATAATGTATTTTAATTTGAATTATGTGGAACTTGATTTCTTTATGTATTAACAAAATTATCTATTTAAAACAAGGAATCACATCTATGCAAAAGATTTTGAGAGTCAAACAACTTTCTAATTGGATCGCTCTCTCTCTAATTGTATAAAAATAAATATAATATATATAATTTGATGATGCTATCTTATTTATAAACCAAAACATATATTTTTGATGTTGTGATGATCCTCTAGTTGTCTAGAGAAGCTTCATTGTAAATCCATTTTCAATAGTGATGATAGTGAAAGTTAATTAGACTACGGTCTCGTGATTTTTCTCATATTGATTTTTTCATATTAAAATTTAGTGTCTTATTTTGTGAATGATTTATTATCTTGCTCTGGTTAATATTTATCTTTTGGTAATAAGTTGGTAAGTTTGATGAGAATCTCATTTTGATATATAAAAAATAAAAAATATTATTTAACATTCAATAATTTTTTTTAACATTTTGACAAAATCGTGGAAGTGGATTTGGAGAAGTCAAAGAGTAATCATTAACATCGTCGTTGACCGTAACTATGTAATGCTTTTAACCAGATATGTAATCGTAATGATCTATGCATGTGTGTATAATTATCCTGCTCAAACAAAAATTTAAAACAAATAATCACATATGTGCAAAAGATTTTGAGAGTAAACAATTTTGTAATTCGATCACTCTCTCTGTAACTGAACCATGAATAACAAAAATAAATATAATATATATAAACATGATAGATTATTATTTAAATTAGGAAACTTTGGCTGTTTCCTAATTCGTTTACCCTCTCTCCACTAAGCACGGTGAAGAATAAAAATAAATATAATAAATATAAATAAAACATAAACTTTGTTCGAACCCGTTTCAGAATATGTAACAATCTTTTATAGTTATTGGACAATTCGATGAATTTATCAGACACCATCTTAGTTATTGATTTTAACTCTTCTTTCATTGCATTATATTTTCTTTTCCAGAATCGTTACCAATAAGGGATGAGGCATCATTTGATTTCTATATTATAATATAATTCTTGTAGATATATCACATGATAATCATAAATGACAGAATTCCTTTCCCTTTGAGATATTCTCAAAGCTGTCAATTATGATTATTCTACAAGACCAGTAAACGTGATATCAATATAATGTGAGAGTTTAGTAATGTTATTTTGTTATTCTCCATTATCAAATCATTTAATGATTTGAATAACAATAATTTCTTAAATAATAAAGGAGTATCTAATTATATATCCTTTATATCAAAAATTAAATTTCGAGATTTTCACTCTTAATGATTCGCTATTTTATAGGAATCTTTATATTGCCATATCTAATTATCTCTGTAATATCATTAGAACAATAAGGAATATACCCATTTGAACTTTTTGGATAAACTATAAAATATCCAAAATAGTTATTAATTTTTATTTCCTTTTATGTGAATTGAAGATTCTTATCTCTACAGGATAATTCTAAAATATCTTAAGTTGAGTTTCTTATCAATCTATGACTCAAAAGAAGTTGATGGAATTTACTTACTAGGAACCGTATTTGAGATATACATAATTGTCCTTAGAGCTTCTTCTCACATTGATTTAGATACAAAGAATAATCCATCATGCTCCTAATCATATCTATAAGAATACAAGTATCTTTCAGCAATCCTATTCTGCTGTGATACATCTGGTAAATCATACTTAATACATATACCCTACTTTTCCAAGCATCTAGTAAAAGAACTAGAATTATAATTGGGTTCATTATAAATACCTTAAAATTTATCACTCCTATTAGATATCATAATCTTGACTTTTCTATTTAATCAACTCTTGACCTCATTTATGTACACTTTAAGAGTGTCAATGGTCTTAAAATTTACATAAATTAGATATATATATAATCATATCTCGACATGTTATCTTTAAAGTAATAAAATATCTCTCTTTAATAAGATAGAACATAAAATGACTCACAAATATAAACATAATCTCAAAGAGTTTACTCTATTTCATTTTAATATGAGATCATTATAAACTCAAGATTCATATTAATTATGTATAAACTATCATACAGAATTCAAAATTTAACTTTTATTGAATCATACTAAGTTTACAATCATCAAAAGAGAAATAATATTCTAACAATTCTAAGTAAAGAATTTAAATTCCCAGAATTATAAATATATCATATATATCATCAAATGAATCATCTCTAGACATAGGCGATAAATACAAACTATTATCGCTTCCACTTTAAGATAATTCCCTATAATGATAAATATTTTATTCTCTTTTAGATATATATTTTTTATATATTAAAATAAATTTATATTATTTGGTAATATTTGTTGAAGCATCAAAATCAATTGATTAAGTATTAGAAAATAATTTCTATAATATTTGATTTGAACCATACAAAGATCAGACTTACACCTTTTTTTTCAAACCAAATCTTATAGTTCTTCTTCACATAACTTTCCTTGTTACAGAAGTAACACTTTATTATGAAGAATTTTTCTTTTATGAGTTTATATAGTATTTATAAACTCAAGTGGCTTATGCCTCAATTTTCTTTTATTATTACCAACTCCTTAAGAAGTACTCAAAATATTATGAGTATTTTTTATTTTAAATTTTTTTATTCTTCTTGTACACATATACTAGTTGACTCATTTAAGTTTTATTTATTTTTAATTAAATTTTAAATGAGTCAACTAAGAAGAAAAATAAATTATGAGAAATGACTTAATTACAATCATGCTTAATGTTCTTGAGCTTACAGCTTTATCAGTTATATTAAGGACATAATCTTAAATTCCTCAAATACTATCATTTTTAGTCAATTCTTATATTAAGGTGTCAGCTAATGACTTATCATTAAATTTAAATTGATCTATAAATATTCTTATGCACTAGTTGTAAACTGCATTGAAGTCTAAATGTTATTAGCAATTATCATAATATTAAGTATTTTAGATCTTTCCTAATCAATTATATCAAATATTTATTCCACTGAGCTTTCAATAATTAAGTCTGTGTTCATTTTCAATTAATCTAATCAAGGTCTAACTCACTCAATATAAATTTCATATGGCTAAGCAATTTATTTCATATAAGATATAGGGACATTATAAGAATATAATAAAGGAAGTACCATTGTAATAATGTAATGCTTTGAGTTTTTCAGTAAATGTTGAACTATTGATATCATCTCTATTTCACTTTTGGGTGAAATATTGATATATCTAGTATTCATACAAAATTATTTATGGAAGACTGATACCATCCTTGTAGAATAGGGTTGCTACCTTTGGGTACACAATCCTAAACTGCAAGGATATCCAAAATAGTATCATCATACCCCATCACATAATTATTTGAAATAGATTCTCCTTTGAGATTATTTAAATATTCTAATTATGTGTGCTATTGTGAATATTATTTTCTTTATATCATTTAGGACCAATTCCATAATGTATTTTATAAATTATTGGTCCAAGTCACTTTGGTGGCTACATGATCAATAGAAGAATATAAAATATCATTTAAAATGTCCTATAAATGATAAGACCTTTATTATAATTCACATCTCATAAGTCTATCATCCTAGGCTACTTTGGCAGCTATCGGTCAGATAAAACTTAGAGAGTTGAATTATAAATAATATTCAACAAGTTGTATTATCTAATTTATACTAAAGCAGTTCAATAATAAAATAATAACAAAATAATTATTAAACATTGATCAGCATAAAGAAAACTTATATAATAACTGTAATCATGATTATACATAATTCATGAAAGACCTTTATTTGAAAGAAATATATTATTTCACAATCTCAAACATACACATGTGAATAACCAAATAAATATCCAAGAATAATAATTAGATTTTATTTACCACATGTAATTAATTAATCATATGAGAAAATCATCAATAAACTATTATATCAGTCAATCTTATTTAATTGGGTAAGATCATAATTGAGTTAAGCATCAATCCAATTAACTCATCAATCGAAATTGATTAAAATCAAAATTGATCAAAAATAAATATAATCATTGAATAATCAAAAATATAATCATAATTAAATCTTATTAGATTATATATTAATCGATTTTATAATTAAAAATAACCAAAATTTCTCAATTTTATAATAACAGAACTGTAATTCTAAAAAAAAATAATATAAAAGAATTACATACTATTATTCAATTATTCAGCTTATAATTTCGATGAATGACAAAATTGTAATTTGAGTAAAATGGTAAAATCATAATTTTACATTTAATAGCAAAACTGTAATTTTTGATTCAATGGTAAAATTATAATTTTATTAAGAAGAAGAAAAGAAAAAACCCTACTCTCTTCACTTCTTCTTATGTCGCCGCATTGCGCTGCCACTGGTTATGCTACCGCACCACTAGGACACTAGCATTACTATTGGCGTCGGTCACGGTCATGTGTTGTCGTGGCCTTTTGTTCGCACATCCGTGCGATCGCCGCACATACGCCGCCGTTATGCATCAATGCTGCTGATGCAATGTTCGTGGCATGAAACAAATGATCAACACACTCATATAACGTTGACAACAAACAATAAATTCATCGATAAAACATAAAATTATAAATCATTTACAAGGAAACGATATGATAGATTGAATAGAAAAATGGATCAATAATACTGATGAATCATTCATGTATCGTAAACAAAAATTGATTAACATCTTTTATCAAACAAAAGATGCTAACAAATAGATCCAAAGTATTTGATTTCAGAACCATGGCTCTAATACCAATTGTTAGCATAAAATCCATAATATGCTATCTGTAATGCGGAAAAAATTTAATGCCAGAATATGAAATCAAATAAAAATGGATCTAAAAGGATTATTACGATGTGTACCTTTTAATGTTACTATTCAAGAAAACTTTCACCTGATCTGCCAGCGCATCATCATCGGATCCAAGATCAGAAATATTAATCTGCAAGGAGAACTAGACTCGTTTTCTCCTCTCTTCCTATCATTTCACAAGACCACTATGATTGATAGTTTAGGAAAATAATATTATGAGAAATGAATATGAGAGAGGGACTGCAATCTCTCAATTAACTAATACACATGACAAAGGGAGATAGAGAGAAGATCTGTAATCTCTCAACTATGTCAGGTGTTATGTGATTCTCATAATCATTCATTATCTTTTTTTTTTCTCCATTTTGTATCCCTAGAAGGTCTTGTCTATTTATAGGCGAGAGCAGAGGGTCTAGGATAAGTAATTAGGAGAGTTCATCCCATCAAGGGTATCTCCAAAGGAATCATAATTTAATTGGAATTCCTTTCTATTGGCTAATAACCATAATCAGAATCCAATCATATTCATAATATATCTTGCTTAATTAAATAGGACCGTATAATCTAACAGTCTAGAGAACCTTCATTGTAAGTCTATTATCAATAGTGGTGATAGTGGATGTTAAGTAGACTACGGTACCGTAGTTTTTCTCGCATTGGTTTTTTACATTAAAATTTAGTACCTCATTTTGTGAATAATTTATTACCTTGTTCTGATTAATATTTGTCTTTTGATAATAAGTTTATAAGTTTGATAAAAAAATTTATTTTGATATATAAAGAGAAAAAATATTATTCTCCATTCAATAATTTTTTTCCAACGTTTTGGCACAATCGTGGAAGTGGATTTGGAGAAGTCAAAGAGTGATTCTTAACATCGTCGTTGACCGGGCAGGATGACCTGGAGGAGCTGAGATTTCTCGAAGCACGAGTACCTAACTAATACCAAGAACAGTTTATGGAGTCTACTGGTAATGATAATAACAATAGCATACTACTGCATGCTATATAATGCTTTTAACCAGATATGTAATCGTAGTTATATATGTATGCATGTATAACTGTCATGCTCAAACAAAAATATATATAAATCATAATATATTTTAATTTGAATTACGTGGAACTTGGTTTCTTTATGTATGAACCTAATTCTCTCTTTAAAACGAGGAATCACATCCGTGCAAAAGATTTTGAGAGGCAAACAACTTTCTAATTGGATCCCTCTCTCTCTTAATAAATAAAAATAAATATAATATATATAATTTAATGATGCTATCTTATTTGTAAACTAAAACATATATATTCTTAGTGTTGTGACGATCCTCTAGTTGTCTAGAGAAGCTTTATTGTAAACCGATTATCAATAATGATGATAGTGGAATTTAAGAGGACAACGGTCATGTGACTTTTCACGTATTGATTTTTTCACGTTAAAGTTTAGTGTCTCATTTTGTGAATGATTTATTACCTTGTTCTGGTTAATATTTGTATTTTGATAATAAGTTGATAAATTTGATGAAAATCTTATTTTGATATATAAAGAAGAAAAATTTTATTCTACATTCAATAATTTTTTTCTAACATTTTGGTAAAATCGTGGAAGTGGATTTGGAGAAGTCAAAGAGTAATCCTTAACATCGTCGTTGACCGAGCAGGATAACGACGAGGAGGGGGGGATTTCTCGAAGCACGAGTACGTAACTAATACCATGCTATTTAATGCTTTTAACCAGTTATATAATCGTAGTTATATATGCATGTGTGTATAATTGTCCTGCTCAAACAAAAATATAGATAAATCGTAATGTATTTTAATTCGAATTATGTGGAACTTGGTTTCTTTTATGTATAAACCTAATTCTCTGTTTAAAATAAGGAATCACATCTATGCAAAAGATTTTGAGAGTCAAATAACTTTCTAATTGGATCATTCTCTCTCTAACTGAACAAAAATAAATATAATATATATAATTTGATGATGCTATCTTATTTATAAACCAAAACATATGTATTCTTGATGTTGTGATGATTCTCTAATTGTCTAGAGAAGCTTCATTATAAACCTATTTTCAATAGTGATGATAGTGTAAGTTAAGTAGACTATGGTCTCGTGATTTTTCTCGTATTGATTTTTTCACGTTAAAATTTAGTGTCTCATTTTGTGGATGATTTATTATCTTATTTTGGTTAATATTTATTTTTTAGTAATAAGTTGATAAGTTTGATGAGAATCTCATTTTGATATATAAAGAAGAAAAAATATTATTCAGAATTCAATAATTTTTTTCAACATTTTGGCACAATAGTAATCCTTAACGTCGTCGATCGGACAGGATGACGGTGAGGAGGGGGGATTTCTTGAAACATGGGTACCTAACTAATACCATGCTATGGAATACTTTTAACCAGATATGTAATCATAATTATATATGCATGCGTGTATAATTGTCCTGCACAAACAAAAATTTAAAATAAGTAATCACATATGTGTAAAAGATTTTGAGAGTGAAAAAATTTTCTAATTGGATCACTCTCTCTCTAACTGAACCATGAAGAACAAAAATAAATAAAATAAATATAATATATATAAAATAAATATAATATATTTAAATATAATATATATTTAAATTAGGAAACTTTGGCAGTTTCCTAATTCGTTTACCCTCTCCACTAACCACGGTGAATAATAAAAATAAATATAATAAATATAAATAAAATATAAATTTTGTTCGAATCCTCTTCAGAATAGGAAACTTTTCGGTTTTTTCCTAATTGGACTCGCAGAACCCCCTCTATAAATATATGAAACCCGGCGACCCCACTTTTCTGCTCTCGCGCTGCACTCCTGCCTTCTCTTCTCTTCTCTGTCCTTGTTCCTTCCCCTTCCTTCGCCGGCAATGGAGTCGAAAGAGACCAGCGACGGGGAAGACGAGTCGTGGCGGTGGGTGGGGTGCTATTTTACCCCGACCGACCAAGAGCTGATCGGCGATTGCCTCCTCAACAAGATTTGCAATCTGCCGCTGCGAGTTCCCCCCGGCTATAGCATTCCCGAGATGGAGGTGTACAAGAAACCGCCCTGGGAATTGATGGTCCGCTCCAGCTCCAGCTACCTTCCCACGGGTGAGTTATACTGCTTCGTCCGCGTGGCCCGCTCCAAAGCCAGGGATAATAGGCTGAGGCGGAAGACGCGCGGTGGATCCTGGGTCGCCAACGGCAAGCCCCGCAACATACCGCATCAAGATAGGAGGGTGGCGATCGCCGGGACTCGGAGGAGTCTCAAATTCTTCAAGGACAGCGATGATCCGAGGAAGAAGAACCAGAAGGACGGCAGCCTCGGCCTGAACTGGATAATGCACGAGTACCGCCTCCACCCCAGCTTGTACGAGACGATCCCCTCCTACGAGACCGAGGAGATAATCCTGTGCCGGATCCAGCACAAGGGGAGGGGAGCCGCAGACAAGAGCGACGGCGACAGCCTCCCATCCATGGCTCTCCCATCTGTGGCAGATACCCAAGAAACGCCGGAGCCATGGATGGCGGGACCTTCCACCCAGAGCATGGGAATTGACGTCCCTGAGTGTTGTTGCAAGCCTCTCGCTGCGGTGCCAAAAGCATGCACATACGACGATGAATTTTACAAATTCCTGGACGATCTCGACGTCAACTTCGACTTCGACCTCGACATCGACAGGTCCCGCGACCCAGGGTGCGACGGCTGACGTCCCCGAAGAGCAAAGCCATCGCAGTGCAGTGATGAAAAGAAAAAAGGTGTATGTATGTACTATGATGAATCACTCTTATGATCAATCTAAAACTCAACGGTATCATTCGAGTTGAAAGCACAAATACGAGTCACATAAATTTTGCTGACTGGCCACTCTGTAGATGGGATATTAAGCCGCCACCATAATTTAATTTCATAACTCAGATGGGTCTTCCGACCGCTTTAAAACATACACAACATACAAAAAAATTATCAGCAAGAGGTATATGCAATCGTGTGGATTCATTCAAGTAGCTGCCAGCCTTTTGTTATGTTCGTTTACCTGTAGGTTTCCATGACAGGTAGAATATGACGACGGTGCTGCCACTTTATTTACATCAAACGTATGACACAGGCCTGCATACATATTCACTACCATTTTGTTAAGATTTGATGTGCTTCCTAATTGCTAAAATTATTATTATATCTTTTTTATGTGAAGATTGTTGTTCATCGTTAAAAGTGATCAGGCGTTCCTTGGCTGTCTCTCGTCGATACCTCCTCATCGTCCGTCCATCCCACGTATAGTATATATATATGGCATTTGGTAATAAGTAGGAATCAAAGAAAGCCACCTTATTTTCTTGGGAAATCGTTTTAGTAATTCACACCCAATTCTTGTAAACCGGAGTTGCAAATTTGCATATCAACAGAACCAGGAAGATATTAAATGCAACATTATGGAGGTTCGCACGGAACGGATGCTTCAAGATCTATCTATCGAGAACAAATAGTGAATCTTATAAAATATACTGAATCCTATAGATATAACACAATACATATGTGGGCTCCGACCATAATCAAAGAAAGAGCATCTCATCAACAAAACAAAGACGCTCTCGCAGTTGGCCAAATATCAAATTAAAGAGAGAAAAAAGAAAAGGGAAAGAGAAAACACAGGTAAACACAAAGTCAGCCGACCAAATCAATACAATCGCATGGTCGTTATTGCCTTGCTAGACTTGAGTACTCGATTCCGCTCTCCGGTGATGTTCTGTTAGAGGATGCATCCGATGATGAATTGCTATGCATGCCATTCCGAGAGCTTTTTGTCTCAAGTTCTTGGTTCCTAATGTGTTCTGGAGCTGCAGGTCGTTGGCCCTCATCTGCCAATCTCTTAAGGATGTTCATCACGGTTGGAAGAAACCTTGTGGACAAGGATAGCAGCCCAGGAAGCTGACGAATGAATATCAAACCAGCTGTAGTCAGAGCTGAACTTGGAGAAAGCAACAATGCTAGTTAACTTGAAATCATCTATAACTCACAGCGCCATTGCTGAATACACCCGATATGTCTAGCTGAACCCATAGCGCTTTGCCGACCAAAAAGATGACAAATATGACGATCAAGTAGAGAGGATTTCTTCAACACAAAGTTATTCTGTTTAAATACCAATGATACAGGAGATCCAACAGAAAATAAACTACTTAAATCAAGTCAAGTACCTAAGAAGTGTCATAAATTCGTTGAACCCCAGGATAAGAATGGCAACAATTGCCCACGGAGGGGGCAACATGCTATTGTTACGCTTGTTGGCTTCCTGGAAGTGACATACATTAGCAAAGAATATTATAGGTAAAATTTTTGGCAGCAGAAAAAATATTACATTATAAATCATAAGAACTAGCTTTCAGCATGTTGCAGGATAGTTGTATATGTCATGTCATGTTGGTAAGGAGATTTATCTCTCGAGGGTAACATATTAGATATAGTCCCATCAAGTAAGTTTTAAGTTTGAGAGGGAAAGTTCTGCACACATGTCCACATCAACTTGTAATTTTTTTTTTCTTTATTATTTTCATCCTGCTTTTCCTTCTCCTATTTGGCTCAAGATTGAAAAGACAGCCCACAGGCTGTCAGAGGATCAGGTATTCATCTTCTTGGACTTGTCTAGGTTTACCACAAAGATCTCCATCCTTGATTTTTCAACATAAGAAATCTCAGTCTCTTCTAGCGTCTTTCCTATTTCCCCACTGTGTCGTAAGTTTGATCTCTTTCTCACTCTCTCATATTATGATTTACAAAAGAATTTGTTTGTTTTTATTGGAAACAATTGTAGGAACTCCATGATTTCTGTATACCCATTCCACAGTAACCTTTACAGAATAGCAATATTCCTTAATTGATAATCGTCAGTCTGGTTCTGTGTAGTTAGTTATAGATCCATCCGTAGTTAGCGTTCATCTTCCTTCTACCATTACTAGTTTCATAGCATTGGTCCACAGGTAACCAGATGGGTCAGCAAAGTAGATTGAATGGAAATAAAGCTCATCATAGTTACAAGTCAGAGCTGTGAATTCATATAGCAAAACAGCAAATATCCATAAAATTTAGAGGCTCCCTACATTTAACAACTAAGATAGCAATTAATTATATGTGGATTCATTCACAAGCAAAAGAAAATTGTTCTAACCAAAATTGCAAAAAGGACTATGTATCAAATATGAAAGCTACAGGTGTTAAATCTACCACTGGAAAAATTTTGTCTACTTTTAATATGTAGTTGCAAATGAAGAGCCAAAGCACCAGAAACTTTGCAAAAAAGCAGGATCAGTTTGAGAAAATGCCTGAGCTGAAATAGCCTGAGTGACGGTATACTCGGTTTCTGATTTGAACTGTCTCCACAATGATCTGCATTGGACTGGAGTAATCAAAGTTTTTGTTGGTGGAACCTGGTAGAATAATAAAGTAGATTAATTGCTAATACTATGTAATGGTACCAACAAAAAAGAGCATAGTATATAACCTGGACTTTGGCACTATTTTCTATTGCTTTAGAAAAATGAAACAAGAACAGCAACATTCAGCAGATTGATACAGTACATTATATGTTCTCAGAGCATCTATTTATACTATCCAAAACTGATAAAAATCGGTTACAATTCTTAAGAGCTACCAGAGTACAATATCTGAAATGACGCAAGGAGCGCCCATAGTAATGAGTTAACCATAGTTCATTGGTTCAACTATGGCCGAACAACCAAACCAGTCACAGCCACTGGTTGACATCCAGGTCAGGTTTCTAGAAAAAAGATGTGGTAATTACTAAATGCAATGAAGTTCTCTATTATAATAAAGTACAGATGTAACATAAAAATCATAAATGATGCTTTCACTTAAAATGATAACAAAATATCTAAGACATAATCATTAGCATTAAAATGTCATCAGAAGTTTTATAACCTCTTCCCATGAACTTGAAGCAAGCGGATCAAGAATTTGGATGCTTCGGCTTGAACCACCACTATCAGAAGCATCCATCAAAGAAAGTGAGAGAGCATTCTCGATTTTATCATTTTTATCATCCAAACGGATAACAGTCATCACAGACATCAATTTCAGAGACTGCAAAAAAATGTAGGCAGAAAATCAGATTGTTCAAGGAGTTAAAACTGAAATTATATAATAAGAGAGCAATTTCCCATGACATACTGCAGAGCGAGCAGTTTTTGTGATTGCTTTTATGTCTTCCTTTCCTGTCCAAACTCTTGGCATGGAATCAGCATCATGACTGAACAATGTCGAGAATCTGTAAGGGGAACTAAAATATGTCAACCTAGTTTTCTCAAGAATGATATCAGAACCCAAAACAACTGACAAAAGCAATACCTGTCCTTCATACGGATCAAGACTCTTCCAGCCTCTTCTTTTGCCTTTGATTCAACAACACTTTTAGCATATTCCTCTAGTTGTAAGATCATTTTATCAACAGTTGCCTGGTCAAGATCAAATGCTAAAAGTGCAGAAGAAAATCCAGAAATAGCAGATTTGGACTCCCGTTGGAGAAGTTCCCTTATTGCTGGCCAAGTATCATCACTAGCTGCATCAAGAAGAGCTTCTACAGGTTCTGAAAGAGCTCTATTGAGTTGTCCCTGCAAGTATATCATGTGGTAATGAATGACTAACAGTAATTATTCTTAATTTCATCTCATTCTGTTTGCAGAAAAGTATAAATGGTCATACAACCTTCTAGGCCTAAATTAAAAGATGCCATACAGACCTCATATAATGTGGTAAGCTCAGAAAGCTTTGCAGCACGAACTGAAGTTACATAAACATCAATATCTCGCCGAAGCTTTTCCCGAACTTTCGAGGGGTCCCATCTTGCTTGTTCAATAGCAGCATCTGCAATCCCAGAGAACAGCCTAACAACCATGAACAAAACACACACAAAACAAAGCAGATAAAATTTAAACACACGTGTGCATACCTTCACAGCCCTTATCAAACTTTAACATGAAAGATTGAGTGCAATCATGTACAGCAACAGCAAATCCTTCTCTTTCAATAGACTTGTCAAGAGCTTCCTTAAGGTCATCTAAAGTTTTTGCTCGAATATGTGCCAACATGGATTGATATGCAGGATTTACCAGCTAGAAAGAGAAAATTACTTCAATTAGATGCAGTTGAAGACAATGTTGCTGATTTGACAATTTTTACTGGAATGGATAAGGATATATTTCAAAATACTTGTGAGATGAGAACATAGTATTAAATCTACCATACAATGTGCAAAACCTAGCGGTTTCAGTAAGGTGCAAAACATGCAATTCTTCTGATCTGTCTGGAACCACCTCGGAGTGCAAAACATACAGAAATTATTATGCTCAACCTTTGTTATCAGGCATAATGCGATAACGAACTAGCAAATAACTATTCACCCTAGAAGTTAATAAAAGGCCCTCTACTTCTCTTGGGAGATTAATATTCTAATACAAAGAGAGAATCTTTCATATAATCAAACTAAATCCATCCACCTAAAGATTCAATGAGATGCAAATAAAGGTAAGCTTTGAACTTGGCAAAATCCCACTGAACTAAAGGATGTGTTATTCATGTTAATTGAAAAAGACATTGTCTCCCTTACGTGAAGCATATATAAAGTTGTTCCATATGCAATAACCTAAGCTTATATCCATAAAACTTCGTGACATACATGGATATAACATCCCTTAAGGAAATTGTGACACCCACAAATTGAAAAAAATCAAGATAATTTATATATACCACTAGATACTTTGTCAAATGTAATACTGAATATCATAGTTACCTCCATTCAGCAACCAGTACAAGTTATGTCAACAGAAAAATAATACAAACACAATATGTGATGGAGCATCATCATGGAGAACAGCCAAAAATGTCCTCAAAGGTCAGAAAGAAACAATTGGGTTTTGGAAAAAAATGGCATATTTCAGATTATTCATCTCAAAGCCTCCAATTAATAAACAATATAATAGCAGAACAAAGGACTACCAACTAAATTGTCAGCTATCGGGAACTTTTTGCATTGCAGTTAACCTTCTATGGTGGCCTATCATATTATGTCAGTTGGATGAGGTTTATGTTAATGGCACTAGAACTTGAACCGAGTGCTGCCTGCCACCACAGGGTAACAGTACCTGGAGAAGTTTTGTTTCAAGTTCTTGTCTCTTTGAAGTCCTAACAGATTCATCAAAATAAATAACCTCCATGTCATATCTGCAAAATTAAAAAAATTACTTAAACAATTCCAAGGAGAAATTAAAACAGAGAAATTAATGATATGCATCTAGCAGTACTCAAGGTTGAAGAAACAAAACTGTTGTATTTATTACATAGGTTTGAAATTTCAAGCTGTACCGCTGACACGGGCGATCTCGACACGCGACGCCGCCGACCGCCGCCGTAGGCCGCCCGCACACCGTCCCCGCCCACGGGTTGCCCGCGACCCGTCGCCACCCGCACCCGCGGATGATTTTTCTCCCGCGCGATGTCACAGACAACAATGTAAACAAGATGTTCGATGAAATGCTCATGTTTGTCCGTGTCCTTCGGTTTGTGTACATACCTTGTACAGCAAGTAGCGGGCTTGCAGTAGGCTTAGCAGCCCTAGTTTGGTTTGCTTTGTGGCCAATTTTGGCTTGTAAATACGAGTGTGTCTTGTAAGCACTTGTGGGGACTTCGGTCTGTAATGGACCATTATCCTTTGTGTGCAACCTTTCTGAGTTTGTAATGTCCATGGGTGTAATTTGTATCTGGCTTTATAAAGTGTTTGCTTGAGCAGTTGCTTGTGGATCCCGATGGAATTGCTTCTTCTGGCCCGTTTTCTCTTTTGTAAGTCTAAGGGACCTTAAGAGATCTCAGGGAAGGCTGACCTTTGCGAACGGACACGCATAGGTGCCGCACGGCTTAGGCAAATTCAGCCAAGCCCGTGACAGTGTGGTATCAGAGCGGGACAAGCATACGCAGAAACACTCGCCATACAAACATGGGGGACCTAGCTGGGCTGTGTGGAGGACAGCCAGCACGCGCAACCGTTTGGGGGAAACGGACATTGAGGTGTAGGGAAAGGAATCACTCAGAGGAGCGGGCATCCAGGTTTGGTATTTAGAGGAATGGCCAACCCTTTACGCGAGAGGCACCACGAGGACAAGCAAGCGAAAAAGAATGTGTAGCGCACAAAGATTGGGATGGTTGAGTTCGAGCTATAGCTCGACGTTGGCAACCAAACTTGACGGTGCTCAAGGCAAAGCAGGGCGCTTGGTGAAAGATGGGACCGTGCAAAGTGGGAGGTGTTGCGTAACGACCGAAAGAGTTATGCAAAGCTCACAGAGGTGAGGGGAATTGCTAACTCGAAGGATTCAGTACTCATGCAAGGGCTTGTACACGGATGACGAAGGGTTCGTGGCCATCCCAAGGCGCGATCGAAACTTGGCGCTATGGAGCATCAGAACTTTCTCTTCAACATGGAAAGGATACATCCGTAGGCGGCTGAAATGTGCAATAAGTTCAGCACATTGCTAGACCTTGAAGGGTGCAGTGGAGACTGTATTGGCGAAGGGTAGCAATCTAGCAAGTGCATTTGCGGGGGTAGAACAAGGCACAAGCTGTTCGGCAAGACGGAGTAGTCCAATGGGGATGGTGGTCTTCGAAACTTCCAGTGTAAAGTATGTAAAGAGGAAAGTTGCTCCAACAGGACAGATATCCAGGAGGGATAAATCCAAGTTCTCTAGAGGGAGAATCATGTGTAACGGACCGCACATATTGAGGAAGAGTTTCTCAAGGTAATATCTCCACAAATCTCAACGGACCAAGTGAGTGACGAAGAGTTGTCACATAATCTCGAATGATGTAATGCATTGGTGGATGCATTTCGAGATCAAGTGGGGGAGCAATCCAAGGCAACATCATATGATGGCACACTTAGAGTCGATGCAGAAATCGAACTCAACGAAGAGCTGACCCATGAAATGGTGGACGCAAGGGCCACTATCAACTCAAAGCAAATCGAGGAGAGGAGCGACTTGGGTGGAACTTGGTGAAGTATCCAAGCCATATGAAGGGAGTCGACATAAAAGACGGAACATGGAGCGGAGGCACGGAGCCTTCCTTGGACAGAGGTCAAGGGCATGAACTCTTGTAGAGGCAAGAGTGGGATCATGTCGTTCCATGGGTTCTTTATTCTGATGGGGCGAACCTATCTTGCATGGTGCCAAAGACAAAGAGAGCTTCGAGGCACATGCAAGTTACCTCAGAGATGCATTTGACAGAGTAATTAAAGTGATTCAACTTGCAGAGGCAAAGTTGGGATCAGGATACCTTAGCACGGGGCAAGAGGACGCAGAGGCGGGTACTCTTGAAGAATATGTCACAGTGTTGCCATTATAGTTGTCAGGAACAAGTGGTGCATAGCAGAGATTGTGCTGGAAGGGATAAAGGCCCGTGATCCGCACAATGGTGCACCAATTCTAGCGACGGGGACTTCATGAGCTACAAGGCGACCGTCCTAGAGCTACGTCCAAGTGTGACCCAAGAGTGGGTAGAAGGTGAATTGCCAAGGAGCGAACCAAAAATCGGAGATGGCAAAGGCCCTACGAGGTGTTGGCGAGGCCACACGGAGAAGTCGTAGTCAATTCATCACACGAGAATCTGACGAATGGAGATGTCACCAGAGGCGATGGTGTAGCGAATCGTGGTGGAATAGTTCGTGGCAATGCAACACGATCATGTCCCGTGAGGGACAATATCATCTGAGGTATGATCGAGTTCCGAACTCCACTTTGGTGTCTGACACAACAAGAAGGGCTATGGATTCAAGAAGTGAATGTCGGTACAGGCGGGTCTTCGTGTGCATCAAGCTTACATTGGATGAAAGCCTTAGTCATCAACATATAGATACTACCAAGGAAGAAGTGTGTAAGTGTAAGTCCGGAGGGGGACGTGATCACGTGAATGATCGAGTCGGAGCTCCACTTGTGAACAACGCAACAACAAGAAGGGTAGTGGATTCAAGGGTGAATGTCATGGTTATCGCAGAGGCGGGTCTTGCGAAGATCAAGTCAGGATGAAAGCCTTGGTCATCGATATGGGGTTGTGTACCATCGAGGAGAAGTCGATTACAAGTACCGGTGAATCCCATGAGGGACTTGATTATACAAAGGTATGATCAGCGGAGAGTTAGATCTGCTCACATTCGCTTAAGGGAGCTCGGCAAGTCAGAGGACAAGGCCAAGTAAGCGAACGTTGCTACCAAGGAAGCTAAGGAGAACAGAATTGGCGCGAGCCCTGCAACAAGATGGCAGAGGCCATACATGAGAGTTGTAGTCTGTCTTTCCATCGACCAAGGAGAACTGCTAGGAGGATACAGTGGTATTGAAGCAAGTGGTTGAAAGGGGCGAGGAAGCGACGACGAGTCCAGTGGGGCTCGGCTACCCAAAAGCAAAGCGTCGGTTAGAAAGGAGGTCGACTCGGAGGAGCACCACAGTGCCACAGAGGCAAATCTACCGATCGCGAAGGGATGAAGATGCAAGGTCACAGATAGTAGGGCTATGGGCTTGGCAGCACCATAGTATCGCAAAGGCAGGACTTCCGTGGACTCATTGATCCCTTGCTCTCATGGAGGGAGAGCATTGGTCGTAAAAGGGACCAAGGAGGTGGAGAATGCAAGGCAAACTCCAGGTACTAAGACAGCGCGGAAGGGCGAGGCAAAGGAACTTTATAAGACCGGTGTCAATGGGCTTCTCATCAAGATAGCCGAAAGCGAGGGACTTCGGGTTGATGCAAAAGTGCTCAACCAAGGAACGAAGTAGGCAGTATACAATACTGTACCTTTTCTACTCAGAGGAGTAGGCGGCAAAGGTGATGGAGAAGACGGTACAATCCCAGAGGCGACCAAAATTATCAAAGACTTACTCGAAGTTGGAGTAAACTTTTGCTCTTCTCGAGCGAAACTTCTTGCATTCCAAAAATTCAATGGTAGTGAGAAGGCAAATCACAGTAGCCAACTCAACGCAAGGAGTGCAAACACTTCAAGTGCTTCAGAAGTGTGAGCAAAGAGCGGACGAATGTTAGTAACCATCTCAATGCATGAAGTACAAACTCGAGGAGGCGAAATTGAGTAACCTTTGCCTTCTTAACTCGAGAGAATGGGCGAAACTGAGTACCCCAATTCTCTTAACTTGAGGAGGTGAGCAAAGCCAAGTAATCTTGTATTCTCAACTACTAAGAGAATGGGTGAAGTCGAGTATCCCAGTTCTTTTACTTATCCAGCAGAGGAGCTCTGCATAAGTTCAGTGACCCTTCAAAGAAAGCTTATGGAAGACAATAGTTGTCAAATTCTCACCATTGGTGACCAGTACTACTGAGAGTAGATTGTCCACTTCATTTCCCAATTGAATGCCAATCGAAAGCGGGAGTGATGTGAACATATTTGGAAGTGACAACTAAACGTGGAAGAAGGATCAATGGGCAAACATTGTGGAGGAAGGACCTCAAAAACCTTAAAGTCTGCGAGGTGATGCTCGTCAAAGTTCCAACAAGCATCCACCTAGTTCAAGCAACATGAGTATACTGTGATACTAGTGCATAATAAGGCAGGTCTTCTCCTTCATCAAATGGATCCACGAGAGTCAACAAGGATTAGCACAACTCAGCCAACCCCACACCAGATCCAGTCATTGGTGAGTTAAAGTAGCATGGCGGATCAGAGTTCGACGACTCAACAACAGTGGCGGAGAGCGACTCAGAGCCAAAGGCGGCAAAGCAGAAGATTGAAGATTCAGCAAAATGCGAGGAGATACAGCGTCTACAGTGGCTTCGACGAGGACATCGAAGGAATAAGTGGGGGAGAATGTCACGGACAACAATGTAAACAAGGTGTTCGATGAAATGCTCGTGTTTGTCCGTGTCCTTCGGTTTGTGTATATACCTTGTACAGCATATAGCAGGCTTGTAGTAGGCTTAGTAGCCCTAGTTTGGTTTGCTTTGTGGCCAATTTTAGCTTGTAAATACGAGTGTGTAATATAAGCACTTGTGGGGACTTCGGTCTGTAATGGACCATTATCCTTTATGTGCGACCTTTCTGAGTTTGTAATGTCCATGGGTGTAATTGGTATTTGACTTTATAAAGTGTTTGCTTGAACAGTTACTTGTGGATCCCGATGGAATTGCTTCTTCTGGCCCGTTTTCTCTTTTGTAAGTCTAAGGGACCTTAGGAGATCTCGAGGAAGGCTGACCTTTGCGGACAGACAAGCAGAGGTGTCGCACGACTTAGGCAAATTCAGCTAAGCCCGTGATAGCGAGGAGACGGAACGTCTCCCCGCGCGGGGAGAAAGATCGAGGCGATGTCACCCCTTTTCCTGATTTTTTAAATATATTTAATATTTTATTATTATATAATATTATATAAAATATTTTGTTATTTTTTAAGATACTTGGTGATACGAGCATACCAGACTGCACTGCATCAATCCGACAAAATGTCGACACCAGATCGATAAGTCAATCCTTGTTTATTACTACAAAATGCGTGAACTCAATACAAATATGGCACTTAGTTATTCTGTCATGACTTTTGCAAGTAACATAGTATACTTCAACCCATGCAAAAAGCCAGAAGTTAAGGTATTCCCGAGAATCCAAAAAAAAAATCTCAAGCAAAACCAGTGTTGTAATAAATCCCTGTCTTTAGAATTTTCACCTACAGTTGTAACATTCTCGTAGAGACACACTGCATAAGAGAAAATAGACATAGATGAAGTAGCACCACTGGTTGTATAAGTGAAAACAGAAGTTGACCTAGTTTTATTGCAGAGTTGTGATATAATAACAGGACGCACTATTGATTAACTTTATAACCTATCAAGACTCATGGCCCCCACAAGTATGTATTCTCAACCTTTTCAACAGCCATAGATACCAATGGGGAAAAAACCATAGTTCCTCACTTGCATCAGCTTTATGAAATGTCACTTCCTTTATCCCTATCCATCTACAGAAACAGCATATGAAGCCCTTCAACCCTACAAATGTAGGTCTATTACAAAACATTGTTCTTTTCTCCTGATTTATACAACGAGCAAATTCATCTAAAGAGCAAATTCATCTAAATAGCAGATTCATGTAAATAGTAGTGTCACCTATAATTCTAGGTAAATCTCCACTCTAGAAGATCACTTATCTTTCTCAAAAAAATTGATGCCTTTGCCAGTAGAAAATAGCATACATGTGCAAAGTTCATCCTATAAGTGAAACAATAATTTGTAGTTCTGCCTGAAAATGGTAAACATCTCTCAACGAGAAACTAGAAGTTTTAATTACTGGGCAAAAAGAGATCCGGGCAACTACAGTATACTCGATATTCTCACATTTGCCCAAACCTAAACCTATATGAGCAAATAATCAAAACTAATTTAACTAAACCAATGAAGAATCCACCTTCCCAGTTACTGATGAAACATAAAAGAAAACTCAATGGAACTTGACTACCATGAAGTATATTTTCTGATAAAAACACATAGAACTTGAATTTTGAAGAACCTGGGCCACAAAATCTGAATTCCAATAACTCAATTTCGAGAAGTTTCCACTTTGATCAGAAAAAACACCCTTAAACCCAACTACCACTGCCAATAAATTACCATTCTTTTAACCACTTTCAAGTTCCTCCCATTATTCCACTCTCCTTGTCTACCACATCTTCCTTAATACCACCATACACATGGTATACAAGCAATTCCTTTATAAAACCTCTTCACAAGCATAATCAGAGTTCGACAGCCAAAGCCCAAGGACAAGAGGGATCACATGGCGGCAAACTATCAACACTTGAAGGAGAATGGCAAGAGGCAGAATGTGTGCTTGCTTGCCTCTTGCAGTATTCACTTCTTGTTGTCCCACAAGCCTACCCATCACACCGATGGCAAGAACATCAAGTGGCTCCCCCATGGATATTTTCGATGTGCTTCTCTTACAGCGGCATATAAAACCACCTCTATGAATAGGTTGGATCTTGTCCAAGGCTATCAAGTATTTTAGTATCACAGTGAGAAGGAACCTAAAGATAGCACTATGAAACAGTAGTCATCTACAGAAATTCATTCCATGGAGACCATATATACAAAGACTACCTAGAAAGTTCAAGCACGATGCGAGTAACTCCAATATACAAGCTACATATTCAAGCATAATGTCCCAAATAGAGCTCTGGACTGCTAAATCTGGAAATTTTTAAGGACATTACTAACAAGTGGAATGCTCACCCAGACAAGCACTTGTCCAATATTGCACTGAGTTTCTTTCCAAAACCTGGAACAAGATCGTGCTGAACAGCTTCTTCAAGTTGAAGCCACTCCTGTAACACACAAAGAATGGTGTTCTTCATCATCAAAAGTTGATGATACAAAAGCATGTACAAGCTGGATACCATTACCTCATCAGCATTTATGAAAGCAAGCTTTTCATTAGCAATTTCTCCACAGCGTACGGTGGCTACCATAACCTAGAAGAATATGAAACACCAATTAAAAGAATCTCACAGGAATGTCAATGAAACAACTACTGAAGAAACCTGATCATTACCTTGTGTGCAGGCAGGTCAAGGTCCTTGTTCTCTTTGATAACCTTCCATATCTGCTGTGCACTAAATAAAAATCCTGAAGCGGGAATGACCCCACGTCGATCTCCAGCAAGTCCACCAGGTGCAATAGAATGATAAAATTTTTGTCTTAAACTTGCAACCTTTTGTTAATTGCGATGAAACATGGCAGAAAAAGAAAGAATTTCAGAAATTGGCACACATATTAGACCTTAGAAGGCATTATGCATCATAACTGTTGACTGCACTGTCATTTAATTTCATTGAAGAATACTTGTGTGCTACTAGCACTTAGCAAAGACATTCCTTTTGAAAGAGTCGGAGGGCCATGTAAAAAGTAAATGTCCAGAAGTTGTTATAAATTGTTACCACATTCTTGCAATGGTTACCCATCATGGAGAGGATGGGGGCAACAGAACCCTCTCCCCCAGTAAAAAGAGAAAAAGGAACTCTAGAACTACTTTTATACAGAAACTTAAAATAATATTATCAAGAGCTTCAAAGTATCACAATACACGATTAATGACCGAGGATCCATTATGTCAGGCATTCCAATCGAGGAAGTACAGTTCATATGGATCTCATTCCAGCTACAAAATGAACATAAAATAATCAAATTTTCAAGGATCCAAAGGAAACAAAGGCATCTGGCACACAAAAGGCAATAGATTCATCATTCCGTCACCAACTCATACAGATCCAAAGGAAACAAAGGCATCAGGCACTAAAAAGGCAATAGATTCATCATTCCGTCACCAACTCATACTTGTCCAATTGCACCAATCTTGATTTAGGCTTAGCAAGAAGATAATTAGGATACTACCAAATGCAATGGAAGCAACTAAGAACATAGTGACCACCATATGCAATGGGAGCAATTGGTGCAGCCATAATTTAATTTAGGGTTAGAACCGGGAGCTAAGTAAGCAGTTAAATATTGAGCATGCTACTATGACCTGTCAGTTTTGATTCTAGTTCTTTATTTGGAATGCATGAGCAGGTGATGCCTTAAGATATTGGTACTGATCACAACAGTATATATTCACTCTACAACAAACAGAGAAAATAAAGTGCTTATCATCTATTTTGTTTCCTCATTAGTAGTCCTAAGTTCTATGGAACCAGGTTTCTAGATTAATTGAGTCTAATAATGAAGAAGAATACAAGAAAGTATATAGGTGGAAGTAAAGTTTTCCTTGGCCAACAGAACCAATCGCTCTCATAGATATACAAATTGAAGCTTTCTATCCTTTCATTCAATCCAAATCAGCTCCATCCAATTAGACAGAGCACTATCCAATTGGTATAGCCTCATCATAGTTACATTAGAAAGTCTATTGTCGGGTCCTAGAGACAAAAGTTCAATGAAGGACCTTGAGACAAAAGAATGTAAATGTAATACTAATGAGTTATTCTTTTCTTCAGTGACAAAACACTAGAATTCCATATAAGCTCAATTGCTGTAACCACTAGAAAAAAATATTTAATACTTAGGTCCACACACCATATGCTCCTTGCTATTCTAGATCCAAGGCTCAGTGTAGCTGTCCATCACACCAGGATTGACTTCCTGCCTTCTTTTAATATAAATGTATATATCTCATCAGATACATTACTATGAATATCAAAGGGTCAAAGAGAGATTTCTGGCGGACATGGTTCAGTTAGTTCATGAATTGTCATTATGTGACAGCTCACCTGTTCTTTAAATTGTTCTTCTTTCTCTTCATAACTTGAAAGAGCCACAACTTGTACCTGGAAATTTATGGCATGAGAATGGAAGTAACAGATTAAATTTGATCATAAACCAGCAAAAAGTAAAGATCAGCTTATCGTACATTGAAAAATTCACTAAGAGGAGTTTCTTTATGAGCTTGTGGTTTTGGAACATTATCCCATATCTGCAAGATATATGTGTGAGATATTAAAGATAAAAATTGTTACAGAAAATGAAAAGCAGGAGCACTAAATAACAGGCACCTTCTGAATATCCTCCCTGAGAATAGGTTCAAGACTTTCCAGCGGTGTCTGCTCATGAAACAAGATGTCGATTGCAAGTACATACTGGTTAGAAAAAAAAGGAGCTACCAATATTTTGTGTAAAGAAATAAAATTTTCACCTTGGTTTTATCACGTATGACAAATAGTAATGTTGTTTTACGAGGGCTAAACAACCTCATCATCACCTGTTATGCGAGAAACATAAGAATGAAACTGAAAATTATAAGCTGATACAAACAGGAACAACTGAAATATTGAAGCTTATATGCCTAAATGGGTGTGTAAGCCTTTTATGTGTAAGATTACCTGAAATACTGTCTTTAAAAGAGGCTTGTTTGCAGCTTGTTCTCGACCAATATCATGACACCACCTATTTTATGGAGGCAAAATTAAGAGAGAGAGAAAATTGTGTTGCTTGATTAATTGTAGACTTACATGTTTATAAGGACTATATCTGAAAGTGCTAAAGCAAAAAGTGCACTCTGCTTCTCAAATGTTGTGTCATCCTGAGCACAAAACAGATGATAAACCACATCATAAGGCAATGTATAGTAGGAGAATTACGAGTCAAGAATCATAATCTTATGCACTGACTATTATGTTCAAGAGTTTGCTTTTATCTTAAGTTAGTTCATAAAGAATAAGGACAATAAAAATTACAGCCAGATCAAGGAAAACAGTTTCCAAGTATACAAAAATAAACCTTGATTAGGTGCAAGTTTTGGTTCATCATCTCATGAATTCCTTGTTTAACTTCACTATAGGTGCAAAATTAAATAAGAAATTATTGAGTAGCTACCTAGAAGTTAAACAAGCATGTTTCAATTTAGAGGCACAAACAACCAAGAGGAAATTGCACCAAGACACAAACCAAGTAGCACGTTTAGAAAATCCATTGATTCTTCAAACATAGATGGGATCATCGTAAATCAAAGACCAAAATCAAGTAAATCTTAAAGACCGACAATTTTGCCAACTAAGAGGTAAGAGCTGAGACACAAGGGCACCATCAACTCAGAGGTCCCAGAAACATATTTCTTAATGCTTGTTAAAATCACATGAGAGATGTTAATCCTGGAGTTGATGGACCATACTTTGGGAAAGATTTTAGTATTTAAACTCTACTATCATGTCTTACAACTAATAAATCAAGTAAAACCGATTGCAGATGCAAAAGTTGGAAATCCAGAGGAATGGCCAAGCCATTCAGTGTCAGACCTTCCCTGATAGATTTTTATTATACTAGTCAATGTAGGACCTGGAAAAGGAAACACAATCTCTCTCTGTATGGATCAACAAGTCATTCAACACTGGTAAAAGATCGTCTCGTTCACTTATTCTTTGCGGTTGTGATGTTGTGTTAAGCAGTCAAGATTGCAAAGATCACTAGAGATGAAATAAAATCATCAGATACCACAACCTAATTTTGGTAATTCTTATATTATTTTTGTTAACATTATATAATAAAAGAAGATTTTTAAGGGATAATGGTACCACAAAAGATCTTTATGCATTTAAATCAGAGAGAAGAATGTCAAGGATATTAGAATAAAAAGAATCAGTAACATAATCTATAATCGTCGAGCAGCAACTTAGGGAATGATTTGCACTATCACTTCTCCTTTTCTTTCTTTCTTTTCCCATTTTCTCTAAAAGTCCTTTTTCAGCACCTGATAGGCCCAGTTTTCGTTGTCTATATATTTTAGTTTATCTTCTCTATCTTAATTGGTGTGAAAATGATGGCAGGGTGCTGGCGTTGTTGGCAAGAAGCCTGTCAAATAAATCCTGCGACAAGCAGGAAAAAATATAGCATCTGAAATAAGTTCATCGGAAGTAGAAAATCACCTATTTGTTTATTATATACTACTATTCTTACTTTGTTACCTGCATCAGGTTTCCACTTCATCCCACAAACATTGCTGCAAATGCAGCATGAGTGTTTGAAGTTTGAACCACAAAGATGATTTTGGATCTGAAGTCTTCTCCATGTAAAATAAAAACAAATTCGGTTGTCACCGAAATGTGGCAAGCAAGCAATCAGATAAAGTTCCCAAATTCAAAGTTTTGAGTTCTGGATCAGGTCAACCAAAGATAAGTTTTTAAGACAAGTTATGATAGTTCCTGAATCACCCATGGTTCTATTATTGATCACAGAAGTAACCATCTATGATCTAACCATGTACTCTATATTGCATAAATTAAGCAAATACAGTACATGCCGAGAAAATAGTTGACACAAGTTCAGAATAAACATCCAGTCTGTTCCAAGTATTAAGGCTTCATTGCATAAAAAGAAAGAAAAAGCATACGGTGCAGAACCATATTCATCCAGCATCTAATCGTAAACTTGTAATGATTGGTGATAGGATTTTTTTTTATAAGCTCTATAAAAACATTGATATCTGATCTTACAATCTAGCAATGGTTGACATAATTGTTAAATTGTATGAGAATCCATGAAATGGGGTTGTTGACTATATCTATCCAATCATATCATGTCATTCTTTTTATGGCCTTGCAAATATTTAAGGTGCAGATGATTTCACTTTACATGCCCAAACCAAATGTGTTTTTCAACTGACTGAAAATTCTCCTTGGAAACAGGATTAATGTTGTACAATATGGATATGTTGAATTCGCAAGATAGTATGCACAATGTTGCGCCAAAAGGAACTCAGCCATTCATAAACTGGATAGATACCTCTCCTCGCTCTCTTCCATCGGTACCCTCCAAATCCATAACGATTGTACATGGCTCAATATCAGCACATCTCGCTAGCCAAATGCCTTTAGTAGTCTGTGACCTGAAGAATTATGACTATTAAATCATAGTTGAACGAAATGAATTAGCTAAAATGAGATGTGATGTGGATGAATTTTATGGGTAACAATAGAAACGCTTACCTTCCCCTAAAAGCATCCATCTCTCGAAAATTGGTGCCAAACAAATGGTTCAAAAGTGTGCTCTTCCCTGGCATAGTGATAATAGTTTATGAAGGACCTTTACCAGCAATTACTGTATGGAAGCAGCGGTCAAGTCTAAAAGATTGCAGATGTTCAGCCACAAGGAGCCAGTGACATTATGATTTTAATGGTGACACAGACACCTTATTAGCTTTGAAAGAGTAAATACGTTCTTGTATAAGAACTTACAAAAAAGCTGAACCACAAAAACCTACTCCAGATGTTTGAAAGAAGTATTTCTCACGTAGTGAGCAATGTAGTGAAGCAACTTTTTGATTTGCTTAGCACAACCATAAAGCAAAATAGCATGAGAAGCAGCAGCAACAATACTGCCATTAGTGGAGCAAGTTACAGAAGATAATCTAAGCAAAGAAATATAAGTCATATGCTTTAAATTCGGTGAAGTGATTTAAAACCAATTCAGTGAAATGCCTACTAAAGGATTATGTCACTAAAAATTGGTGTGGACCCTTAGAAACCATCTGACACCTTCTACATTACACTCTACATACCGCTTAGCATCTAGCAATACCTTATAAAGATAATTTAACCCAGTTTGTAACAGGATTGGCCAAAAAGCCATTTCCCAGTATTAAAATTTCTTAGGTCCATAGAATCCAGGCCCTAATATTGATCAAGATCAGAGAAGATATGTCAAGTTTGGACAGTATATGCTCCAGCACATAAAATCAACATGGATCACCAAAGATAGTGAGGACTGATAAGGATCAGTCCAGTCAGAGTTAATCCTTGGTTTCTTTAAGCTAATACCATTCCACTGATATGATCCATTTGATTTTGCCATATTACAATTGGGACTTTCCAATCATTCAAATAAAGCTCATGGGTCCTCAATTTAAGATTAACAAATTAATTATAGATCATCCACAATATTACATAAAGAACCTTGTATTATCCACTCTACTTAGCCTCTGAGGCTTGATGGTAAATCAAAAGGAAATAGGATAGATGTCATTCATTTATTTAAGAAGGCTTTCAATGACAATTACTGACTTTGCTAAATGATTTTATTATTAGCAGCAAAAATAACAAATGGGAGGAAGTCAAAGAGCAGAGGATTGAAAAGTTTACAGTAATAATTCATGTAACTTGCAAGCATACCGCTACTTTGTGGTCCCATAATAGAGACCACAGCATAGGATAGTCCAAACTCAGCCAACTTCACCGTCTTAATAAAATGTTCGATACCAACAACATTGAATACACCATCTCCATCAATAAGTTGGGTAGAACAATAATCTTCATCCATTTCTTTTTCTGAAAAAGAAGAAAACAGTAACTGATTTGAGATACAGATTATCCTATCCAAACTATTTTGCCACCACTTCCATTTCAATGGATTTGGAAGCCTGCAGCCACCAAAATGGACATATAAAATGATTAATGAAAGGTTTATTCCTATTGAGCAAGGTTCTGAATACCGTACCATACTGGTGTACCGATCAACTATCGGTATGATACGTACCAAGCCGTATCGAGCTATACTGAGCATACTGACATACGGTATACTACGATACCGAGCATACTAGTCATCTATCGAACCGATATGTACTGCTCATACCAAGTGGTATGGTACGATATTGCAAACCCTGCTATTGAGAACGTGCCAAATCTAGATGCTATAATTAAGCAAGAAGCAGTGAGAAAGTTGCCACCATGAAAGTTCCAAGGAAAGACAACTTTTGAACTAATAAATACAAAGGAGACATCAGAATTTCCAGTAACATGAAAAAGAAGTTGGCCAATGCTTTTCTGCTTTATCATTCTTATCTCCTTTCTCATATACATGAACTAGAATAGAATACAAAGTACATATATGTTCAAACATACATATACATGAACTAGAAATAAACCTCTAATCAGTAATGTTTATTAATGGAAAATCAAATTTCAAAAGCAAGTACAAACGAAGGTACCCTTTAGTGGATCCCGTTCAAATTTAAATTATAGGGTTTGCATAACTAGAAAAGGAGATGTAACGATGACCATAGACAGAGAAGAAAGAAATTTCAACGACTGATTCATCTCTCAACTCCATAATCATCACATGCAGAAAAAAGTACCATATTTCCAACAGCCAAAGTCTTGACGTTGAAGTATATTGACCAAATATTAGAAAAATGATAAGAAATGCACCGTTAAAGAGTTTAATTGATTCCCTATAGGCACATATGAAATGAGGTCGATCAGCATTCTTGCAGAAAATATCCAAGAACGTAATTCAAGGGGAGTTATGAACAACTGTCACGGAATAATTAAACTAGTGAGATCGATAATATAAGCACAGACTAGATTTGACTGGATTCATCCAAAAACCAAAAGACTTGCATGTACCTGAGATATTCACTTGAATCTTCGAAGCAAGAAATTTCTACATCTACGAAAGGATGATCCCAATCAAAGAAACATCACAACGATTATGGAAGAAAACAACAAAAAGACCAACAATCAAACACTACCCAACTGGAATACCAAGAAAGCAACAGGACCAAGTCAAACCCTAATCACGAACAACTAGTACCTTCACATGAATCATCGTAATCATCAAGAAGAATGGAAATCGAGAACTAAAATTCTTTAAAAAAAAAAGAGAAACAAATCCGAAGTATTAAAAGAACAATATATTGAACTTATAGAACAGGCAGATCAGGCCGATACATGAATCACAATACATCAAGAACCTTGGTGGCATGATCGGAACTATCGGGAAGGCGAAGGGAGGATCTGGGGACGTACCTGCGGGAGGAGGAGATGGTCGGCGGAAGGCCTCTCCTCGGTCGGGTTTCAGAAGAGCAGCAGCAGAAATAGAAGACGGAGAGCTAAATATCAAACGGAAAGGAACAAGAAATGACGGCGGTGTTGAGCTAATAATAAGAGAAACTACAGGACGAATTTTTAGTTGTACAAATCCAATTATAATAATTTTACATTATATTATATTTTTAAAAATAATACTAAAAAATACTTTTATAGTATTCCTATATTACATGTTTTCCTAATATTACTAAATATATGTTTTAGTATTATTGACAATCCTACTAAACATAATTGTCCTAATATTACATTATATTATAATTGTTATTATTATTGAAAATACTGTAAAGATATGATTATATAAAGAAATAATTATAAATATAAAATAGTCTATTATGTTAAATCGTGAAATTATTAATTTATAATCATCACGAGGTTGAAAATGTCAAATAAAAGAATTGCTGGAATCATCGTTATAAAAAAGCGTCACGTGTTAAAGGCACCGAAAGGAGGGAGGGAAGGAAGGAATGTGGTGGGTTTGCTTCGATCGGAAGTAAGAGGAAGGTGATGACGTGGTCGTTGCAGCTAAAATGTTGGGCTGTGTTGGTTTGGGTTGGGTCAGCAAAAATGGAAACGCAAGGAAAAAGGTCCGGTTGAGACGACCGCCGTCAACAGGAAGGACGATGGTGAGAGGCTATCCTTCTCCGCTCTTCCACCGGAAGTCACCTTACTATAAATATCTTATTGTGTGTCCATAACACAATGAATATGAGGAGGAACAGCCATCAGAGTGTGACCGGTCGGTAATGAGCATCAACAACACTAGAGTTGTCACCCGCTATCATCCTCGGTTAGTCTGTGAGGAGGTTGTCTAAATTGAGAAAGGATTTGGAGTTCGGACTACATGAATAAGGGCTTGGAGAAGCTATAGTGGTAGAGAACATACGGTGGTAGACCTTAGTTGTGCCTTCAGCTGGACCATCCACCCCTTCATTTATCCAAGCCCTGAACCCTGGACCTTTAGCTGTTCAAGTAACATAAGGGGATACCAAACCTTGGTCACGTCAAATGGCATGAGTTAACTAAAAGATTTATTAACGATGAAATATCTTATATCATCTATTTTAATAAAAGTGGGTTATATTTATTAGCAGATGTTGTCGTAGAACTTTGTGTCGTGGTCGTAGAGTCAACACAGTTAGGTTTCACTCGTATGTGCAAGCTCGTCCCCGTTAGTCTATAGGTGGGAAGATTAGCGTTACACTCCTCGACCCGAGTCGGATGAATGTCGTCTGCTCGAAGGTTCGTCTCGGGTCGATGTTGATTGAGCCTAGGTCGATCGAGGGTTTATGCACAAATATCATGTCGGGGTGAGGGCATTCGATGTGACCTCTCCGATGATTTAAGTCAACACCTTGATCGAGATAATCGTAATAGTTTAGTGTGTAGAAAGAATTCTCAAAAGGAAGAGAAAAAGTCTCCTTCAAAAAGTCTAAGGTGTGATTTCTATACATGTATGCCAGAGATCGACCCTACCGGGTTCTTTAATATTGCTTGTGTCCTCTGCTACGATGTCATACAACCTCGTATGATCCCCATGCCTTCACTGATCCTACACCTACACCTGACGATGTCATGCTCAGGGTTCATATTGTTACTGTGCGAGGTCGATTATATTTGAGCTAGTTTGGCTATCCTACGTCAAATTGGTCATACTGCACAAGGGTGGTTATACCTATACCAAATCGATTATACTTATGTCAGTTCAATCATACCTACGTTAAGTATTGATTGAAATTATATTGAGTCAATTGAAGATGTGACTGTGATAGGTATATCCATTATTATAACATTGTCTTATATTTACTATTAGTTTAGGACAAGAATCGATTGCGGCTCCGTTCTGAAAAATAGTTTGAAAAGCGAGAGTATTGAATGATGCAGGAGGCGGCCGCAATAGATTAAAAAAGAGTGAGCCACAAATCAACATTTGGCTACGCTTCCAACAACATCTACCCGTCCATTGGTTGAGCGGTCAGAGTAAATTGATCTACCGACCGTCAATTTATGGAGGATAGCATTTGTCACTCCGCACTCTGCTGCTGCTTGTACAGATCGTGTACGGCAGAACTCCGCATCCGTTTCCCCATCGAGCACGCGGATCCTGTGTCTCGGTCGAGGACCAAACACAAAAGCGTTGGCTCTCGTTTGTCGGGCCCCACGATAAGTCTAGTCATCCAGAGCACTCCTTCCGGTGCTCGCTGGCTCGACCTGGACGCAGGAGATCCACGCGACCACCAACGGTAGATAACGTTGTAGTGCTGTGAAGCACAATGCAGTCACGAAATGAGGCCACAAATGAGCGTGAGGTGAGATTGGCAAGACTGAGGGAAGACAAAGAGACGGTGGACCTGTTTTCTTTTTATGAGATGGCAGCAGACCCAGAAAGCTGCGCTGGGACGACGACTGCATACATAAGAAGTGCACGCGACGTAAGGTGAGTGAGAAGTGGCAAGCTGCAACACGATCCATCTTCTCCATGCCACCGGAACCAAGAAAACTTGGTTTCTCGTCTGCCGGGGAACATGTTTCTGTCGCCTTTGCCTTCCAAGAAGGTTGGTGTTGGTAATCAGAGAAAAAGAGTGGTTGTCGTCCACCTTTCACGTATGACAGATTAAGATGTTCGCCATCCATGGATGAAGCCCACCGCAGCGTCTTCCTCTGGGTTGGTCTCCATTGACGCACAGATCCTGTTTCCGGATCTGTCTGCACCGAAATTACCACCGGTTGTCTTCCTACCTACTCACTGCCCCACCGTGAACTGCCACTTTTATGCTCCCCTGCATGTGAGATTCATTAAGAGCTCACCCTCCCACTGCAAAACACAGATGAACAGGGAAGTAATTTCAAAGCTGCACCTACTGCAGCTTGCAAAGGTATGGAGGACTGTCACCCTGTAACCTCACCTTCTCGCTTAATTCCTGGACCTATGGGGGTTGTGCTCTTCCCCGCAACTACTTCAATGGCTCGGCCAGTCACAAAGATCTTGCAAACTAGTTTATTTATTTCATATTATTGTTCATTAACACAGTGTTAAGCATCTCAGTTTCATGAGGAAAAATCTGCTGATCAGTGGTTCAAATGAGAGACTAAGAGATACGGTGGTCTCTTATTGTATTAAAAACTTTGGGGACAGCTCAGGCTGCTTTAGTTCTTTCCTTAGAAAGTGCAGACCTATTAACTGCACTACGGAAAAGAAGAGGGTGGAGATGTAACTTCTGGTTGGTGAGGCAGAAACATAGATGCTGGTTTTGATTGCATTATAAAGGTGATTATTGAAAGTGTCGGGGCGTCATAACTAGCAAGCGTTTGGTTTGAACCTGGAGTAGGTTCCACATCCAATGCATGATCACTTCTGCATGTCATTGTCCTCGATTAACTTAGTAAGCTTCGGTCATGGAAATTGAAGCTTTGGACACAGAACTGTTTCGTCCACGCTCAGCTGCACCGGATGCCTCTCCAGTCTCGATCATTACCTCAGATTTATGATCCAATTTCTATTTAAGAAACGAACTAAGCATGGACTTTTCATAGATTCCATGTCTGAGAGGATCTATCCTTGGATCTGCCATAGAAAGTGACTGATGCGTGGTACCTTCATGTAAACTATTTGGAGTTCCTCTCTCGCGTAAGCGGTGGAAGAAACTTGTGGGTTGTTAAAGATTTTGTGACAATGAAAGAAGAGATTTCCTATGATAGTACCACGGAAGATGGGATTGATGTTAAGCAGTTGGTGTTGGGGTGGTGGCTGAAGAAGAACAGTAATTAAGATTGTTATGTTTGGAAAATCCAGTTCGAGGTCTAGCATTCATGTCATCATTAAATGCTTTGTTTGATGATGGTTATGATCTTAAATGCATGGAAGCTGCATTCACATGGATCTCTGCTGTTTCTCCTACTTACATCCAAGGGAAAGAGAGGGCTGTTCGATCTAGTTGTAGCTATAAAATGGCGCTGCTGGTTGTAGGGAAAACTAAGCTTGGCGCTTGCTTGTAATCATGTCCTCCATGAAGCAAGAGCTTTTCCTCGTGATCTTGCTGCTGCCCAGCCTCTTCAGATCATCCCAAGGTCTCTCTCTCTCTCTCTCTCTCTCTCTATTGTTTTATATTTTTGAGGTTTGTATCTGGAGCAACCATTTCCTGCCAAGGAGAAGCAGATGAAGCTTGTGTTGGGTTATGATGTGCAGAATGAAGCCAAAAGTTAGGGAATTTATACCATGGCGACATACATTGCTTATTTGCTGATGTCTAAAACACGGAATTCTTCGTTTTAGGAAAATAATGCCTAGAACATGTTTTGTGCAAACTTATAGGAAAATGATGCCTCGTAGTTTCAATCTGGTTTTACAGCATTCTTTAAGATGAAGTTTTCTATTTGTTTTCTCTTTGGGATTACTATATGATTGAGATTTCACAGGTTCTTTGAACTCGTTAGGATAATGCCTGATAAGTGTTATTCTGCATTGTTATTTCCTTACTGCTCATAGTGATCCGACCAATAAAGAGTGAAGCTCTGCTGCTAAAACAATTAGTTTGCAGAATTCAAGGAGTCTTATGGAGTCATTTAGAGCTGAAACTTTGACTCCTGATACAAATGGGAGTTCCCATTGCAAGTTCCCAAGTCCCATGGCGAATTCATTATAGAGTGAGTGGGTGCAGGATTTTGCAGTCATTAATGCTGATCTGCTATTGCTCAATGGGCTTCAGGAAGGGGGTTCACGAAGCCGACGTACCCTTACATCAAGAAAGCGAGCAGCTTCTCATCAGCACCAGGGGAAGCATATGACTACATCATAGTGGGCGGAGGCACCGCAGGGTGCCCATTGGCTGCCACCCTCTCTCACAAGTTCAAGGTGTTGCTGCTCGAGAGAGGCGGCTCCCCCTACGGCAACCGCAACATCTCGCGTTTGGAGAACTTCCACATCTCTCTGGCTGACACCTCTCCCAGTTCTCCGTCGCAAACTTTCATCTCCACTGATGGAGTCATCAATGCTCGAGCTCGAGTGTTGGGTGGTGGGACTTGCATCAACGCTGGCTTCTACACTAGAGCCAGCCCCAGGTATCTACTGCAAACCGAAGCCCTTCTTCTCATTTATGGTGGTTTCCCTTTGATGCAGAGTACTAAGTTTTTGAGGTTTTCCACTCCATCATTCATTCCTCGAGACGCTGAGCTATTATCAATTTGCTCAATTGGAAAGCTTGGTGCAAGGCTCTGAGCAGGTTGTTGGCATGGTTGTGCAGTTATGTGAATGCAGCAGGTTGGGATGGTCAGCTGGTGAACGAGTCGTATCCATGGGTGGAGAAGAGGATAGTCTACTGGCCCGACGTTGCACCTTGGCAGGCTGCGCTCAGGGACGGGCTGCTGGAAGCCGGCGTCTCTCCTTTTAACGGGTACACTTATGACCATATCTACGGAACCAAGGTTGGTGGCACCATCTTCGACAGGAGAGGTTTCCGGCACACCGCCGCCGATCTGCTCGCTGCTGGGGACCCGAACAACCTCAGGGTCTTGCTTCGTGCTAGTGTACAAAAGATCGTTTTTGACACTCGAGGTGATGAACCGAAACTTTCCTCTTTCAGGAAGTATCATGCCCTCCTCTGTTCCGTCGGCTAACACGGAAGCCGTGGCAGGACGACGGCCGAAGGCGGTAGCGGTGCAGTTCAAGGATGAGAATGGGCGGCAACATCAAGCGGTTCTCGAGCAAGGGACTGGCGGCGGCGACGTCATACTGTCCGCCGGCGCCATCGGCAGTCCTCAGTTGCTCCTCCTCAGCGGGATCGGACCCAAGCATGACCTCGAGAAGCTGCGGATTCCTGTTGTCCTCCACAACCAGCACGTCGGGAAAGGGATGTCCGATAATCCCATGAACTCCATCTTCATCCCCACTAAGAAGCCGGTGCGGCAGTCGCTCATCCAGACGGTGGGGATCACAAAGATGGGCACCTTCATAGAGGCCAGCAGCGGGTTCAGCCAATCCAGCGACAGCATCCAGTGCCACCACGGCATCATGTCCGCCGAGGTGGAGCATCTTCTTCTCTTACTCCTGCAACCATCTTTGACCGAGCCGATCGATGCCCTGTGTTCTAACCGCTACCTGTACGAACTGCCACAGATTGGGCAGCTCTCCGCCATCCCACCGGCGCAAAGAAGCCTGGAGGCGGCGCAGAAGTACGCCAGAAACAAGCAGAACCTGCCCCGGGAGGCATTCCGTGGGGGCTTCATACTGGAAAAGATCGACGGCCCGCTCTCCACCGGTGAACTGAACCTCCTCAACACCGACGTGGACTTCAGCCCCTCCGTCACCTTCAACTACTTCAGACACCCGTACGACCTGAAGAGGTGCGTGTACGGTATAAGGACGATCGAGAAGATCGTGCGGACGAAGCACATAGCCGAGCTGAGCGGCGTGGACGAGTACCCGATCGAGGTGCTACTGAACATGAGCGTGAAGGCGAATCTGAACTTGGTGCCGAAGCACACCAACGACACCGCGTCGATCCAACAATTCTGCAGGGACACAGTGATCACCATTTGGCACTACCACGGAGGGTGCCAGGTGGGGAAGGTGGTGGATCACAACCACCGCGTGATGGGTGTTGCCGGGCTGAGGGTGATCGACGGCTCAACATTTGTGAACTCTCCGGGCACTAACCCTCAAGCAACTGTGATGATGATGGGCAGGTGATACACCACATTCCTCTTCGACGCTAAAAGTTAAGAATCCAAATTGATCACTCGCTAAACTGCTGGTTTTTTGTCTGTGCTCAGATACATGGGAGTGAAGATACTGAGGGAAAGACTGGGAAGAGCAGCTGCAGTATAGAGAGGAGGAAACGCATGGCTCAGATACAGGGAAGAATGATTGTAATGTTCGTCGATCCTACGTTTCCGTTTGCTCATATGTAGATCGGGTTGTGAATTGAGTGTAAATTGAATGATATATCCTTCTCCTTGAGCTGCTCCAGTGCATCGTCCATCATCCGGCCACTGCTTCGCCATCTAAATGCCATGACCTGGGTATGCCTTGCAGCAATCTGATGCAGTTCTAATTGGTAGAAGCCGGTGAAAAAGACAGCATAATATCCATAATAAAAACAAAATCCATAGAATATATGTGTCAAAAATCAATTTGGCCTTCACATTAAAGAATTTTCATCCCTAAAAAACGCTAAAATTCTTCACTGGAATCCTCCTGTACAACAAAGACTGATTCACACTAAAGAATGCACTTCAGCAGCCATATCTTGAATTTGTTCTTTTGAAACTAATGGAGTTCTTAAGGAACTTTTAGGGACTCACTTGTCCTGTTGAATCAAAATTAGACAGAAACCACTAAAATGGAAGTCACTTGTATAATCTTTCTCTCTCTGAAGTAGTGGAGATGAGAGAGATGGAATTGCAGATCCTAGTGAAGCTTAATCTATTAAGAAAATGATATACTTATCAATCAAATGAATGACATGCTCTGCTACCATCCTAAAGATATTAGTTTCATCCTACTAATCTACAAAAGCTTAAGTTTATATTACCAAGAGACCAAACTATCACATTTAAACTCTGATACTGGTAGTATCAACTTCCCTTATGCTATTGTTGTGGTCTTTGATTGATAAAATACTGTTCAATATTCTCACAAGAAAATGAAGGAAGATTTAAATGAATATATGAAGACTTGATACACATGAAGCTTATGCCTTATGTGCACTAATTAGTATTATCTGGTATATCAAATGGGTATGTGCATGCAGAGATGCACCGAATTAAAGAGGTAACCTCAAAACACAGGTCTGAAAAGACTGACAGCACCAAGTGCGGTAGTCGTAGGAGAGGAAGGAGGTGTTGAAGCTTGGTTTTGGATCCATTACTAGCAGACGCTTGGGGTTTCTGCCATGGTGAGTTTTTGGGATTCCCATCTCAGGAGTCGTCCCCTCCTCTCTCACCCATGAAGGAAGCTTCTCGGAATCCACTTGTAGAGGTGTCAGAAGAGGCTGTGCAGGTGGAGACGAACAAATATGGAATGTCCGCCGAGGCCAAAGGAATCCGAGGCTGCTCCTCCACCTACTCATCAAGACACCTAACTGGTCTTTGCTACTAAGAGCTGTTGCTATGCTATTTTGCCTCAGCAATTCAGAGAAACATTTCTTTTGTTTATGCAACTCTTTTACCTGCTTACAGCAGCAAATACTCTTGCAAGAAGAGGAAGACATTTCCCTGTACCCATCTTTTGAGTCTCATCTAAACAAATGCAGAACCTTTTTATGGTTCAACAGTCCACTAGTAACATAAGTCTATGACAGAATGATTCACCTGAAGAGAAAAGGATATTGGTTTATCTTAGTATTAGAATTGTGGAAGCTAATTCCTGTCTATCGCATACGCACAATGGGATATCTAATAAAAGAGATACCAAAACCGTATGATTCCACTGTACATAATACAAAACTAGATTTCAAGGAAACGTAATCTCCTTCCTGTAGGTACAGACGTAGAAAGAGAACAAAAGAAATAGAACATTTATTTACCATTGTCCGAGAGAGAGAGAGAGAGAGAGAGTTTGGTTTCTTACTCAACACACGGTTAATTAATGTGGGGAATCCGCATAGGATGAGGGATTCTGGGTTAAGTCTCTTGTACTCAAGGAAGTGTCTCGGCAACCGGAAGCCTTTCCGCTACGCCCTCCTCTTCCTTCCTCACTGAGGTTTTCCTTCAGAGGACCCCGCAATATCCGCCGGCGGCGGAGGAGGACATGCCATCTCGTGGAGCAAAGCACTATGGGTTTTTACTCCATGTAATGGAGCACCATCACTGCACCATCCAAGGCTGAAACCGGTAGCACTTGAGGTATGAGCTGCCATCCGATCGATGTGCCGAGGACTAGCCGTCATTGCACCCATCTGAGCTTCCTCTCGGAGCAATGCGGTGGCTGACAAGTAAGGACAGGCTGTAGAGGTTTGATATGACGCAGGTAAAGAAGATTGGCCCTCAAGTTGGAACTCAGATTCTAGCATTGTGGTGGAGTAGATGAAGGACAAGGGATCCATTTGACTTTGGGACGTTGAGGCAGCTGGTGGTGGCTCAGGTCCTTGACGAGCCGCCCATGGTGATGAGACCTCCTGTTTCATAGTAACGTAGGGACCATGGCTGGTCCTAATGTCGGCGTGTTGGGATCTCAACCCGTCGGGGAACTGAGGCTGCATGGTGGTGCTCTGACCAGCTGCGAGTTCATGGGATGACAAGGGTTGAGAGTACAAGTGTTGATGGTGGTCAGCCACTGGGTTTGCTTGGGTGACTGTTGCACTTTCTTCTGCCAGAGCATCACAAAATGCTCTGTGGGTGATAAAGCTGTCCCTTCTGCAACACCCAACAGTATGTATCAGAATGCAGCAACCAAGGATGAACGAGAATAAGGTGGAAAGCAAATCCTGTGCTTCCCCTTCAATTATATTCCATTTAGTCCTTCCCTCTATACCTCCATCTGCTGGGCCAGAAAGCTCCTTTTGTTTCCTTGTACATTCAGCTAGCTCTGCTCTCTCACTACTGTTGAATCGACGATGGGTTTCGATGAACAGTTTGCTTCTTGTGAACCTATTGAATGCTTTTACATCAGAAACAGCAGTTGAGTAGCTGGTATTACCTTGAGAAGAGGGTTCCGCAGTCACATCTGTATTCCCTCGTGCCACAGATCTTGCTGTGGGCTTTCCAGTCTGAATGAACTGCATATTTCTTGGAGCACTTCTCGCATTTCCACTTCTTCTCGCCGTGCTTCCGTGAGAAATGCTTCTTGATCCCAGTGAGGTCTCCGAGTGCCCTGGAGGGGTGGTGGTGGACGCACGACGCGTCGGGACAAACGTACACCTTCTTCCTCGCCTCCTTGTTCGTCCTCTGCTTCAGCTTCCACGGTAGGTTGTGGCCCCTCCTGTGCAGCTGGAGATTCTGGTCCCTTTGAAACCCTTTGTTGCAGATCTCGCACACGAACCGGTTGGTTGCCATCAGTGTGTTGGGCGACAGCGCTATCACTTCCGCCTCCGGGTCTGAACTCCAAATCGTAAGGAAACAGAAGTCAAAACTCCATTTAGATCACATCAGAGCACAGACCTGGGTTTCCTGGGAGGCTCCTCCTCCTCTTAGCTGGGATCGGATTCTGTGAGGAGGCAGAAGTGGAGGGATTGGACATGTTCTCCTCCACCTTCATCATTGTACTGCTTGCAGCTTCAAGCACAGCTTTGTTTTCCTCCTCCGCTGGTGCGGTAACAAAACATAGCATCTAGAAGACAAAGTGCAAGAACTCGGAAAACAGAAGATGGAATTCACAATCTGACACCAGATCTATATTGTTCCTCCTCCTCCCGTCTAAAAGAACAACAGGGCAAAAGTTAAGATTTCTGGATCCAGAAAGGACAGAAAAGACTAGAGAAAGAGAGGTTATTGCAGCTGATATATGAAACTGCATCGAAACGAAAAGAAAAGCACTAAAAAGTTTCTTACACCTCAATCAGCTCTACATTCTGCGTAGCTGAAAAAGAGGGGATAAGTCAGTGCTAAGAATTAGCTGATGCGAGGATCTGATAAGCCCCGAGTCGAGTGGAAAAGGGTGGGCGGGGTGGACGTGCGGATGGATAGACTGTGTGAGTCCGTTGGCGAGGGCAGCAAAAGAAAGCGTGCAATCGTTCATCCATTGAATGCCTGCACACACTACGATGCTTCGATGACGTTCCACTTCCCGTCTTTTTCTTTATATTATTAGATATTCTCCCTCCCTCTCTCTCTCTCTCTCTCTTTCTCTATAATTATCACTGTCCTCCAGCTTCTCATTTCTACGTTAGCATGATTAATTCATTGATTGAAGGCAGGCAGGCATGTAGATGTGCCTCTCTATCCTTGCCTTTCTCTTTTCCATAATATGTTATGGTGTCCCACCATTTTACTCATCTTGTTTCTTTCATCAGTCGCGTTCTACAGCATGCCTAACTTCTCGATCGAGTTATCAGCTCAAAGGCCATACTCCTCCACCAAAGACGACCGACAGATCCATGGGTAAAGTCACATTATTCAGTCACAGCATCCGAACGATCTCTAAAACCCCATCAACATTAGATCCAAAAACCATAAAGACATGGAAACGCAACCCAAAAGGAACGCTCGCATAGATCCATGCAACATCCTAAAGAGGTAGGTGATCGATGCACTTTGTCTCGCAGTACTCTCTCGCGCTGGGCCGGTTCAGGTGGAGCTTGCGACTGCGGGCTGGATCATCCATCCATCCATCGACGTTGTGCACGGAAGAGTCGTCGTCGATCAATCTTCGCTATAGCTGGAGGCGTGAAAGAGGACGTGGAAAGGCTCCAAGGTGAGACGACTGCAACAAAAGTCTGAGAGACTTTTTGTAGAGTGACTCGATCAGATGACGGATGACTTCCAAGACATCATTTTCTGTAAGAAACTTTCCGATTGTAAAAGGTGGAAGCGTGGTTGCTCCGCTGGTTTCGATTGACATGAGGAGCAACCGCATCATTAGAAGTCTGACGACCTCACTTGACAAGGAGACTCAAAAGCCGCTCTCCTGCATAATGCGGCTTTCCTGCGCCGAGAAGACGCCTTAAGGCCACCCTCTCTCTCTCTCTCTCTGTTGTCTACGTGTTGTCTTAGGGTAAGCGTTCAAAAAGACGAAGCATTTAGTCTCTTCCTCAATTGTCCATTTCGAAGAGGCCCATATCATGTCATTTCTTGTTGCAAAATGACAAACATGACCCTTCAATTTTAGTATACCTTTACCCTCTAAATTTAAGCTTAGAATTTAGGCAATTTATATTATATATATTTTTAACTCAGTTTACCTAATATTGGACATGGTAGGAAGTGATCAAATGTGAGTGAGTCCTTTGCATGTTGTTTTAATAGAAGAAATATGTGAAACATCTTGCTTAATGTTTGAATATGTTAGTAATCAACTATCTTCAACAGTTGTTTTTTTGAAGATAACTGTAATTTCAAAAGTTATTTTATGATTCATATATTTATAAAAATAAAATATTTTCTCCGTTTATTCTTACATCATCAATTTTACTGACGAAAATATCGTAAATACTTAATAATAGATCGAAATGAGGTAAAATCAACATATGTCTAACAGTAAATTCTACGATATTTTCATTAACAGAATTAACCTTGGTGTGAGAAAAAACAAGTTAAATATTTTATTTTCATAAATATACAAATCTCAATATAATTTTTAAAAATATAGAGATTTTAAACTCTCATCTTTATTAAGTGGGTCTAATATATCATCTAATATTTAAATGTAAAGAAAATTTTAAGCATTACTCGGACTGAAATCAAAACTATTAAATCCTTTTTTGGTTTATATTCTTAGTCAAAATTTGTTATGAACTTTAAAAGTAGAAGTTCTATTAGTTTTTATTATAATATTATTTTAATTTACAGTATCTATATTATAGTCAGATCAAGATCAAGTCTTATAAGTGTATCGTATTAAGATTGGAGTCATTTCCAGATCGATATCTTAAATCAAAAGGTTGAAACTTTGATTCTAATACATTTGTCATATTACCGAAGCTTCATAAATTTTTTGTAATCGTAATCTAATTTTTTGGTGCCCTTTCCACGTTAGCAGCGCGGTGAGATTTCTTACTCTTTCTTCCCCTCCATCATTGAGGTCATACCATTGCAGACATCAGAGGTTGCAGTGCACGCTCTCGATCGAACGGATAGCGTTAACCAATCTGGCTCTGGTGATTGTCCATTGTGAACATCCCACGGTGCTTTTTTTTCCTCTCTCTCTCTCTTTCTCTCTCTCGCTGGTCAGTGAGATCAAAGTTCCTACTTTTGTGAACCATCCATGCGAGGGATTGGGCAGGGCAGGCGCGCAGCAGCGTGCGAGAGCCTTCGACCTTTTTCTGGACGGCTGTTGTGCCCTTCGAGACCTTTGTCTTGTTTTCCTGCTCTGGGGAAACAGAAAGGACAGGAAGAATAAAGTAAATGGAGCGACAAAGATGGTAAAAGGAGGAGAGGGATGTTGCGCCTTTTCCAGTGCTTTGGGGTAGAAAAGGAGAAGCATGATAGGATTCCTGATACCTGTAGATTCAAAGGGAGAAAACAGAGAAGAAGACTTTCGGATTTGGATTCCTCGCTCTATCCATCTTTGGTTCTTCTGTCTCTTTTGAGATCGGGAAGGAGAAGAGCGATGGGCGACGAGACCTCGAGCAAGTTCAAGCGGATTTGCGTCTTCTGCGGTAGCAACTCTGGCAACCGAACCGTGTTTAGAGAGGCAGCTCTTGATCTGGGCCACGAACTGGTACGCCCTCGCTTATCCTTCTCCATCCAAGCGTTAAAAGATCATATCTTGAGGACTTGTCATCGTCAAAGGTTCGATTTTTAAAGAGCATTCGAGGGCCAATGTAGAAGATTGCAAAGATGTTCTTTCTTGATCGATAGGCCTTTGCCTTTCCTATTGCATCTCATATCGAAAAGATTCAGTCTTGGAAAACTTTATCTTGGATTTCATGAAAAGAAGCAGATGTAATGTAGTTGACTGCAGCATGTTCCTTTTACCCCTGCAAAAGGTTGGAAAATCATGTTTCTTTCCGAATCGTTTGTTATGTTATCTGTCGTGCTGCTTGTTTGATGGGTTGTAGGTGAAGAGAAGAATCGATTTAGTTTATGGTGGTGGGAGCGTCGGATTGATGGGTTTGATCTCGCAGACAGTTTCTGATGGAGGTTGCCATGTCCTTGGGTAAGCTTCTGCCTCGTACCCATTCTCTTAATAGTTCTTCCAATATTTCTGCGAATGATCTCAATTTACTTCTGAATGCGTGCAGGGTCATTCCTAAAGCTTTGGTGCCCCTTGAGGTTTTTGTTTTACCTCGACTTCTTTTACCTCTCTGTTGTTCTTGTTTATTTGTAGATGTCCTGTGTTTATGTAGTTCTTTTTTTCAGCAACCTCAGTACTTTGTTAGGTCTAACAGTTGCTATGTTTTACTTCTTGTCATGTGGATTCTATAATCAATTTTAATTTGATGGTTCTCATAAATTCTTTGTCCATTTCCATAGCTACTTATTTGGTCCTACAGGTTAATTCTTTATCCATTTTCATAGCTACTTTTTTCATATAACTTCCAATGGATTAATGTGAAAGCAAGCACCTATTATATCAATGTTGGGCATACTTAGTACCAGGGGATGGATTATCATGTAATCATTATATAAATTGTTTGGATGCCAGGAGGGTCTCGGTAATAGATTATTCTTTGAGGTCTAAATTTACAGTTCCTATCTTTATATTGACATCAAAATGCAAGCACATTGTGTTATTTCCGAGCCCATAATTTTTATTGGTTTTTGCACTTATGAACTTTAAATTCTGCCTAGTAATTTTTTTCTACACGATGTTACTCTCTCACTCTCTCTCTCTCAGATTCACTGACAAACTTTAATTTACATGATAAAATTTCACACTTACTCTGATGACTGTATTTGACTGGTTTTGCCATCTTTAAGAATTTCATACGAGAGAAATTGTGTAAAAGTTGCTGCAGGTATCTTCTGATATACCGACTAGGAAAGTTCTGTATTCTCAATTCAAATTCCAGATGAATTTTCTGCCACATAGAAATAATAGTGACATTATTAGAGAGAAAGATTCCACTGGTCCAGTTCTATACTCTTTGGAATTACTCTTACTCTCAGATATCTGGTGAAACTGTGGGCGAAGTGAAAATTGTTTCTGACATGCATGAGCGAAAAGCTGAGATGGCTCGACAAGCTGATGCATTTATCGCACTTCCTGGTATATGATTAATAGGCTCTTCCTGGTATAAATTAGTAAAAGTGCAACTATGCTCAGAAGTTCCTCATATATTGTAGGAGGATTTGGAACAATGGAAGAGGTGCTGGAGATGATAACATGGTCGCAACTTGGAATTCACGACAAACCAGTATGTAAAATTTCTTCGCAAAGGATGCTACCAGTTCAAAAAAGAGTATATAAGTAATGATGCAATTTTTGTATGCTCAGGTCGGCCTTCTAAATGTTGATGGTTACTACAATTCCTTGTTTGCACTATTTGATAGTGGCGTGGAAGAAGGTTTTATAAAGCCGGCTTGTAGACATATAGTTCTTTCTGCTTCCACCGCAAACGAATTGCTTGAGAAAATGGAGGTCGACTGCCTATCTGATTCTTAGTCTTGCTTTCTAGTTCTAACTTCATTCTATGCTGATGTTTAGCAGTTGATATTTTTCGGCACTTAATATCTTTATGACTATGAATAGGCAAAATTTAATACTGTTCTTTCATTTGATGTTGCAGCTATACACTCCTTTGCACAAGGAAGTTGCTCCAAAAAAGAGCTGGGAGATTGCCCATCTAGGTTATTCCAAAGCACCAAGATCGCCCTGATAATCCTTTCTTGAAAATTTCAGTTCCATCTGATTCTTTGCTTGATGGATTGCGTCTGAGAAACATCATGGCTTTGGTAGCTATTCACTAAGGAACTACTCTCAGTTGACTTCTCAATAAAAGTCGGTCTCTTCCTACTGTGAATCAAGATTTTTCGTCCGCTCACCAAGAGTCACATGTGGAGAAAATTTAAGTGTATTGTGTCTGATGTAAGTTAAAAACCCTTATCGGTATGCACATTTTGTGGAATAATATAGATTGGAGAGGGGAGAGACAAAAGTCTCTTCATTTGGTTCCTCTTTTTATGTCATATTGACTTGTTAGCTCTTTGAAAGAATGAGGCACATCAACCTGTGATGATCTCTAGAATTCTCTTCTTGAATCTGCTGGATAAGCATAAGCAGATTAGGCCATTTTATAACCCCAGGAGGTCCTTCATTTTACTTTTGGCAAGTTCCTACTGGGAAATCAGCTGTTGCTGCACAATTCACTGCCTGCACTTGCACATGGAGTTTTCAGAGGGTTAAGCAGCTCTATTGTTCCTGATATATATATATATATATATATATATAGAGAGAGAGAGAGAGAGAGAGAGAGAGAGAGGCTTTATGTGGATCTTCTGGTTGTATGGGACATTGTCATTCAAGGTGAATGCAGGTGGGGGCTGTGGATGCCTCCTGGTCTGAGCATATGAAGAAGAAAAGTGGAAGTGTGAGCTTTTGGTTCTCCCCTGTGACTTCCCTTTCATCTCCTCAGCCACCATAGCCTGTGCGTCTGTGACCTGTGCAGATCTGGAGAGGTCGGCTGATGAGTGGTACCATCGGAGACCATGAATCCATGGAAGCTGCTGGCTGCTATAATCCAAAAGCTAAACAGCATATATAAACAAAAAACTATATCTGCACCATTGCCGATGATGTGTCTATGGCCATTGCTTTTGTTGTCATCAACATGATCAGCTCATCTCAGCCAAGCCTCTTGATTCTTTTTCCTTGCATCGATCTCCATGGATCAGAGGGAAAGTTATTGGCAGAGGAGCTCACTGCCATCGTTTGACATGTTCTTCCACACCACACCACACCACACCACAGACCAGATGCATCATCATCAGTGTTGGCATCACCGTACGATGGCCACGTCTTCCACTGCAACTTGTTACTTGGGACACTTCAGACCTTCTTGGCCTAATCTATTGATCAAGTCAGCCACTGTCATTTGTCCGTCTCTTAATGTGACCATCTCCATGCCTGCCTCCACCTCTCCTTGCCATTCATTAATCTAACAACAGCTCGGTCTCTGATCAAGAGTTTAATCTGCTCTTTCTGTTTGTTTTCTTTGTGCAACTACGAATCAGGAACTTAGTGAAAGCCAACCATGGAATCCATGAGAACGAGATCTCGTGTTGTAGTGGGAGTATTCAAGTAAGACTCGCAAATGAGCTACCCCAAGTTGTCACTTCATATTACAATTTGCATCTGATAGAAACTTGGAGGTTTGTATTGAGAATAACTTAGTTTTATATTATTGATCTTTATAAGGGATCGATCCTTCTCAATCTCTATAAGGGATCGATCCTCCTAGGATTTCGACTATAAGACTGAAAGGAAACTCACTTCATCAATACTTTTCAAGGAGAAATTGCATGAGTATCTATAGGGTTCATGAAGAGACCCCCCTAAATCAGGACTCCTAATTAGAGTCCCACTGAAAATAGAACTCTAACTCTAACTCATACTCATAATCAAATTTTAATTTAGCTGAATCCTAATTCCACTAAGATTTGGATTGATTTATTCGAATCAACTTCTAGTCGACTTAATGTCAGGTATAGACTGGCCAACACGACCCAATCTACGGACTCGACTCAGTAGATTAGGATTCGACACAACTAGGGTCCTATTAGACCTGCCCTCTTCAAATCAGCCATTTTCTCAAGGATGAGACTCCATGAACTTTGGGAACTTTAGCTTCAATTTGTTATAGGACTCCCAAGTAGCTTCCTCATTAAACAATTGGGTCCACTGCACTAGCACTTCAGTTGAGGGGCGTCGATGACACATCACGATCCTACGATCCAGTATGATAGCCAGCTGAACTTAGACCTCTCCATCAGTTGAGATGTCAGGTAGGTGGTTCCGATTGATTCATCCTCTCCAAGCCTCAATTTAAGGCATGACATGTGGAAGACTGAAAGAATTTTGGAATCTACGGGTAGATCCAGTCTACAAGCTATGGCTCCAATGCGCTCCACAATTTTGTAGGGTCTCAATAAACAGGGAGACCACTTCCTCGAGGCTCGAGACTTTATGGATTTTTACTGGTAGGGTTGAAGGTGAAGAAAGGTTCGATCTCCAATATCAAACTTCCTTTTGCTCTTGCGTTTATCAACAATTTGAACATGTTGTTTCATTCTTGCTTAGGTAGTCGAGAGGTTGTTCTTTAATAGTCTTTTCTTGAGATGATGACACCCCCTTAATAAAGTCCATGTAAATATTGGTTCAAAGCTGAGTTTGAAGTGAGTGAGGCTATGATTTTCCTGGACTTGCTGTCATCTCTCCTACAAACGTCTTTTTACTCTTGCGTTTGTCTGATGGCTGCATCATTCTTTCTTGGGCTGTCATGTGATCATTCTTCAATGGTTGTAAACTTTTTCATTTAGATGTTGGCAACCCCTCTGTGAAGTCCATGGAGATGTCGGTATAAGCTGAGTCCGAAATGGGTGGAGGCTGCAATTTTTCCGGGCTTGCTACTGTTTCTCCTTTGTGTCATTGATAAGTGTCACACCAAGTCACAAATTCAACAATAGTCTTTTTCATGTCTTTCCAATAAAAGTTTTGTCGAATTCTCTTGTAGGTCCGAAGGAATCCGGAGTGTCCAACCACTAGTGATGAGTGCATCTCTTGCAGGATGTCAATCTTGGCTAGGAGAGTTGGGGCACCAACATCATTAGGCTCTTGTATCACAAGTCTTTCGAGTCCCAATTGTAGTGGGCTATTGAGCCTGATTCCTCCTCTAATTTCTTGATGATCTCTTGGGTCTTAGGTCACTATGCTACTCCTTCTTAATGTCTTCCATGAGGTCACAAATCGGAAGGGAGATGGCTGCAATTTCAACATGCTTGGGTAGGCGGGAAAGTGGATCTGTAACCAAGTTATTCTTCCCCTTTTTATAAATAATTTTATAATCAAATTTTAGTAATTTTGTTAATCATTTCTATTGTGGTCCATGAAGTACTTTAGGCTCTTGTGGTCGGTCTTGATATGAAAGCACCGATCGATCAGGTAGGGTTTTCATTTTATCACTATGTGCACAATAGCCAACATCTTCTTATTATAGATTGATAGCTTTAGATGAGACCAGGAGATAGCCTTATTGGTCTACGCTAGTGGTCGACCATCTTATATTAGGATAGCACCAATTCTAACTCCCAACTCATTGGGTTTGATCACAAACACCTTGTCGAAGTTAGGTAGGGGGCAGTTTTTTCGGTTCAGTAAACACATCTGAAAATTTAACAAGCAATAAGATATATTTAGGTCTTTATACTATTGGAAAACCTCAGCAGGTGCGTCACATGGGCAACAAAAATCAAAACAAATACTGGTTTTCTACGTAGATTAAATCATCGTGCAAAATATTGGGGTCATGAGAAAAACATAAAAATTGATAAAACCATGATATATGAGAGATTGATTTTATCTAGGGAGATCGTATGTCCTTGTATTCTAGATCCAGATGGAGAAGATGAAGGAGGTCAAGCGTCCTCTCTAGCTATATCCATATAATAGATCTCTGTAACATCGAAGGACTCGGCCAACTATACTAAGCCCAAAAGTTAGGCAACTCTTGCCAATCACAATTCCTTATGATTCCCATCATTTTTAGCCTCTGAATCATCATAGTCTCGAGGGACTTGACCAACCATGACATTCAGTTAAGTCATCACTATTGTTACAAGATGTGTCTGATTCGATAATATGCCCTCGAGGGACTCGACCAAACATACCATATCCTCAGGTCACCGGTGACATCTATATATCGTAGGGAAGATCTCAATCACATAGATAGGTGAGCATCGAGGGACTCAACCAACTCAAACTATGTCGTGATTCAATTTTTTCCCACGTGGGTCAATCTTATTACCTCATGCTTACGGATTTAATATTATCTTATGAGGGGTTTTTATATCAGTCTCTTAATATGTTGTATCATACGCATACATATTTAATATATATCTATATTATATATATATATATATATATATCTAGTAGGTGTATAACACATCACATATGCAAGCCACACCGGATGATCATGAGTAGTCACCTAATATGATTAAGCCTAAGCCAATGGACATAATCACTCACAATAGGATCTATGTGTGCATTGGCGCATCTTCATGCCCTGTAATTATTGATCTCGTCATCATCGATTCTGTCGGATCATTGTATCACCATGCATCATGATCTCCTACCACAATATCATGGGTCCCGTTGTAACCTCCACGCTCCCGCTATGCCTCTCCATGTAATTATAAATAATCACAAGCACATAGGCTCAACAATAAATGAGAAAAACGTAGGCTCACAGGCCCTAATAATAATAATCATAATTACACACATCACAACACTTGGCTCATGATTATCCATCCACATCATACATCATATGTACATCACATCATATGTAGGATTACTAGATATATATTAATTAATTAAACTATTTAATTAATTATTTTTTTAGAAATCAAGACATACTCAAATTTTTAGAATTATCAAGGGTATTTTTATAATTTTGGATGAGATGATAGTCCTTGAAATTTTTGAAATTTAAAGGGGCAAGATCATTCTTTTCTCAAAAGGATGACCTAACCCCTCTTGCCCCATCTACGCCACGTCAGTTGTCGTTCTGCTAATGCAAGTGGCGTGACCTTGCCGATAGCCACCGCCAAGGGCCACCCCGCGCCACGCCTGCGGGCGCACTACAACCGCCCCTTTGTGGGTCTGCGTTGCGTGGTGTGCTGCGGTGGTTGTCGTCCCTATGGGTTGTTGCCCTCGCGGCACCGACCTCCCTTCGAATTGCCCTGCGAGGGTCGGCCTCACGGCCCAGCTACACACCGCCAAGGCCAACCCTCCTCCTCGCTACCTTCGCTCCGAAAACATAGCAATAACGCGTAGAATGATTCTACATGATTCAATCTCATCACACACAGTTTAAAATCAATCTTCCACACGAAAACCTTGGTTCTGATACCACTGTTGGGACACCTCAGCGGATTCATTACATGCGCAAAGAAAATCAAAACAAAAACTGGTTTCCCACACAGATCAAATCGTTGTGCAAAATATTGGGGTCACAAGAAAAATGTAAAAATCGATAAAACCGCGATGTGTGAGAGATTGATTTTACCTAGGGAGATCATATGTCCCTATATTCTAGATCTGAATGGAGAAGATGAAGGAGGTCAAGTATCCTCCTCTCTAGTGGTATCCACACGATAGATCTATATAGCAAAACTCCTCCAATCTGATCTCGCAACTCTTGTACAGAGGGAGGAAGGAGAATAGAATGTGTTGGCTAAAGCTACAGCCTATCAACCATGAGTCTGCTCTCCTATTTATATAGAGCCATCGAAAACCTTAGGGCTCCTGCTTTAGCGGATATTGAATCTCCATTTACCTAACCTTGTATTATTGGATCTCTATCCAATAATCTCCTTAGGCCTTTAACCGTGCCTTAATCAAGGAGCTCATTAGCATAGAGTCTCATCTAATGAGAATATAGGCCAATTAGATCTCCATTCAATCCTATGTTCGCTAAAGCATCCACCATATGTTTGTGACCCTCTAGGCTCGATACTGAGCTAGTCGTGGGTCACTCCCATCAGAACTCCTTCTGATATAGTGAATTATTATCCCCATAATAATTTACTCGATGCATTGACTATGGACGTACTAGGCCACTACGCCATAGTCCCCAAACGATATGGGGGGATCAAATCTATCGGACTTGTCTATCCATAATTATCGTATATCTATAATCCCTTATCCAACTAATATCCTAGAGACTGTATATTGGACATAGTATTGTCAGGCCACATACAGAATCTGTCGTAGTCTCGCTCTAATTGGATTATCTCGAAGAACTCTTTCTCTCTCAATCTGAATGACCCTAGTCAGGGATTTGTCTAAGCAAGCATATTTGAGATATTCCTTTCGTGATACCGAGGGTGGATGATCCTCTATTGATACTCAATTATTTTCGTAAGGTTGGCTACAAATCCTAATAACTAGTTGTACCAGATCTAAAACTTTCCAAACCTATAAGTTTGACGTCAAAAAAAGGTGTACTCATATAATGTATCCTTGGTATCTCAAGTCAAAAGACCAGATACACAACTGAGACTATGGAATCACTATCTAACATTAGGTATCATCAACTATATAACATTTCATAAGTGGATCAATCAGTGAACTCATTCTCTAATGAGTACATGTACTATCCTTAGTGTCTCCACATAAGTGGCTATGAGATCAATCGCCTCTATCATATGGACGGGTATATAGTACATTGGTCTGTCCGGTTATCTCGATATCCCTCTCGAGTAACCTATGACCGAAATTATTTAGGATTTGTGCTTAAAGGTGAATCGATCTCATTATCATGATCTCATCACGATTCGATTCTCATTGTACAGAACCAAGAGCATCACAATATATATGCAACAAATAATATAATGTGAGAACATACCAATAGTAATCATAAGTAAAAAAATTACGTAGTGTGTCACACGTGTCATTACTCACGCGATTAGCTTGCAGGGCACTTGTAATTAGCACATACATCGTTGGTCTTCAATTTGTAGCCCGTACAATTGGATTAAGAAGTTGATATGTGTCTTATGCAACACCCTCTCTATTCGTTGAGTTGTAATGGTCGAAACTTCGCTCCTCACGTTTTTCTAAAAGGACCACATATTTCTAGTGGTTGATAAATTTCATAAGAAGTTTGAAAAATTTACATGAAACATCATATAGAGTAGATAGCCACTCGATGCCGAGCACCACTTCACAGTCATCCAACAACAATAGGAAGAAGTCCGTGGTGATATCTTGGCCTTGCATTATTAGTTTCATCCATGAACACTTGTGTAGGTTCAGCCATCTGCGACCTTCACATCAAACCTATCACAATCTTTGATCTGGAGGGTTAATCGGGTAGCAACCTTACTATTCATGAAGTTATTAGTGCTTCTGGTATCGATGAGAATTGTGATAAGCTGGTGTTTGAGGAATATGTTGATCTTCATTATTTGTGAGTTGGTGTAGCTGGCTAGGGCATGTACGGTGTTGATGGCGACTACGATTCTTTCTCCGCATTTTCCTCCTTAGGTTCATGATTTATGTCCTCAGGTTTTAGATCTTCAATCGGTTCAATCATTAAAGGGTTTCCCTTTTTGCACTCGTGATCTCTACATCATGGTTCATCTAAGTTCCAACATAACCCTTTTGTCGATCTCTCTAAGAGTTCTTCTCGAGTAAGTCTCTTGGGCTAAGGGATTTGCTTAGCAGTAGGGGAGGTCGAAGGCTTGGTAGTTGCTGGTCAGTTCACGATCTTGGTCCTTCGAGTATCGATGTTTAGCTTTTCTTCTTGGATGAGGGTGACGAAGATGACAGCCAACAATGTATACAATTGTCATGCTTTGACTTCACATTAGAGCTCTGGTTTTAAGTCCTTCAATGAAGGTCCCTAATAGTTGCTTTTCATACCAATCACAAGTTTAATTTGAAAGACATTCGAACTTGGTTTTAAATTCTTATATGGTCAAGGTTTGACGAATCTTCACGAGTTAGTCATCTATGTTCACATACCCCAACGGTCCAAAGCGGATCAGTAGTCTGCTCTTGAATTACCTCCACATAGGTACGCCATGCATATGCTTGAACCAGTCATACCACTGGATCCTGTCTCCCTCGAGGTATATGATAATGATGTTGACTATAGATTCTTCAAGAGTTTTGTGGAAACAGAAGTACCTTTCAATGCGTGAGATCCATCTGGTTAGGTTTCCATCTTTCCACCTAGGGAACTCCACTCTCATGTGTGGATATGTTGATTCTTGTGCTTAGTTACCCTTCTCGGATTGGTTCTTGCAATCTGAGCCTTCTCCATGCTGAGATCTCTTTGGGCTCTATGATAAGCCAAATTTGAATTCCTAGAAGAGTGGTTGCAACTTGTCCTTAATGCGGGCCTCAAAGACTTCAAGCTTTGCGTCAAGTGCATCGTTTGAGACCATCACATAAAATTGAAGATATGAAACGTTTAAGTTTTTCTTTTATTGACGGATTAGGGGCATAAAATAGTTGTTGGCATCGGCAGGGGATGAAGGTAGTGTAGACGGTAGTGATCTATGGTTAGATGACTGCGATAGATGGTTGTTGTTGGTAGCAAAAGCATGAGGTAAAGATGGCAATGAAGGCAACAATCTAGGGCTAGATGGTTGCAATACATGGCTGTTGTTAGTGGCAGTAGCAGGAGGTAAACATAGCAATGAAGGTAACATATAGGGTTAAATGGCTACTCTAAGATTATTGGTTCGGTTGCAACAGGGGTGGATGGTAGCGACAGTAACAGGGAGGATGGCAGTGGCAGCAATAGATGGAGATAACAACGACAATAATAGAGAAAGATGGCAGCGACAACAACCAAGGAAGATGACAGCAACAGTAACTGAGGAAGATGGCAACGGCAACAACCAAGGAAGATTGCAGTGGTGGCAACAAAAAGACGATAGTGGCAGCAACCGAGGAAGATGGTAGCGACAACAGCTGAGGAAGATGACAATGACAACAACCGAGGAAGATGGTAGCGGAAGCAACCAAGGAATATGGCAGCAGTATCAACCGAGGAAGATGGCAACACATATGAAGATAATAGTACCAGATGAAGATGGTAGCGACAGATGAAGATGATAACAGTAGATGAACAAAAAGATGCTAAGAATACTGCTATGATACCATATTGATATAATTCAGATGTTTTTATTGGGGATAACTGATCTCTATAGAGGATTGGTCCTCCTTGATCTCTATAAGGGATCAACCCTCCTTGATCTCTATAGGGTTTCAACCCTCCTAAGGTTTTTGACCACAAGACTGAAAGAAAACTCAATTCTTTATTGCTTTCGAAAGAAAAATTAAATAAGTATTTATAGGGTTCATGAATATCAGGACTCATAATTAGAATCCTATTGGAAATATAACTTTAATTCCAACTCATACTCCTAATTAAACTTTAATTCAGCTTAATCCTTATCCCAGTAGGATTTAGATTAATTTATTTAAATTAACCATAGTCGACTCGGTGTTATGTTTAGACCGACAAACAAAGCTCGATCTACGAATTCAACTTAATAGATTAGGACCTGACCCAACTTGGATCCTAGCATGAAGGAACACTCATTACTTTTCCTTTCATGACTTCTCCGAAGGTGGTTAGACCCAAGTAGGTATGACTTTGTTCTGTTGAGTATCGTCACAGCCGAAGCTAACGAGAGACATGATAACGTCTACGGAGAAATCACAAACGTGAAACTGATGCATGTTCATCTGAGATGGCCTTCATGATCATGGCTCCATCCCTGTCTCGAAGGCTTATAGTTCTCATTCATCGACGACGTACTCCTTCGATATGTGGAGTTAGCAGAGAAGAACATGGTGAAATGTGAACTGTTGTAACTGGCATGCTTTTGGTGGAGGTGTGAACAAACACTTTTTCTTCTTGGGATGCAGCTTTGGTGGATGATTACTGCATTTGGGCTACGATTCTTAGCAGGTACTGGGCCAGATTGCCTAAGATTGTGAGTCTTCTCCAGAAGAACTACCCCGAGAATAATGAAGAACCCTTCAAACAGGTACAAGATCTCTCTTTCTCTCTCTCTCTCTCCATTCACACATCAAGCAGATCGATCATAGTCACACAGGATATTACAACACAACAAAGTCAACATTATCATGATATTGATGAAACATGCAACCTAAAACCATGTTGCAGATCTCGGACTCAAAGAGTTCGCACATTACTAACTTTGCATGCTGTGCAGGGCAAACCAAGTTCGAAGGTACATGCAGATTCCGATGACACCACTGCACCAATAAAACAGATTACAATTGAGATGGAAGAAGAGGAGCTACAGGATCAGTGGAAGGTCGACTGTCCACGGAGGATACTGATCACAAGCCAAAAACTCAGGTCCACAGGCGGAAGAATATATCAAGATTGAGGAGGCCCAACCTCGATCGAGAAAAACACTACCACTCCATCAAGAAATGGGAGAATGCAGACGGAGTTCCTATGTATGTTCTTGAGGCACTTGGACATGGGATCTGTGAAAGCTTAGATGTTCCTTCGCAGCAATTGTTGGTTCGATCGACGGTGCCATGCAGTGTACTTGCGGTGACAGGATACTGTTCAGATGCATTCGATGGCATAGGTTATAATGGTGTACAGTAACATATACTCTTGTCATGGTGCCATCCATGATCGAGGGTCTACAGGGGTGTCCCATGAACTCTTAATGGCGATATGCCTCCAGTGTTGTTGCCTCCATTCTTGGAGGTGCATGCAGCAGCACAGGCATTCTTGGGCGTCTTCGCGGTGAAAAGGGTGATGGGGCGGTGGGGGACCGAGGCAAGCTGTCGTGAGGCTGCCATTGGAGTGATGCAGGTTGGTGGATCAACTCCGGCTGGGGATAACGAGGCAATGAATGATAGCATGAACCGGTGGCTGGGCGGTCGATGGACCGCCCCCCTCCGCCTCCGTGATGGGGAGAGGAGGCGGCATGGACTGTCCCGCGATGGCGACGTCGTGTCGGCTCGACGGGAAAACTTGGTCCACACGAACCTTCGCCGGCTATAGCCGATTGCTATCTAAAAAAGAAGAAGAAGAAGAAGAAGAAGAAGAAGAAGAAGAAGAAGAAGTCCCGATTGCTAACTAAAATATTAGTGCGACGATGATGCCGATGATCTGATGTCCCATTCTATAATGCGCATCTCATGAAGTCAACCTTTGTCCTCATCCTTTGTAGGAAAAATTCTTTCTTAGTATCAAATAATAGTAAGCAAGAGTTCAACATATTATATGTATTAGGTAAACTAATGCTCTAAAGTGGAATTTTCTTTAAAAAAAAATATTAAGACTACGTGAGATTGACAAGTGTTATTCAAAATATTAAGGATATTACACTATATTAATTTACTTAACGTATCATGCTAAAAAAGATATTGGAATACAAATCGGACTAATGATGATACAACGTATGAGTGTCTACTTCGTATCAAATTATACTATATATATATATATATATATATATATATATATATATATATATATATATATATATATATATATATATATATATATATATATTATTTCGTTGATGGATGAATTGGAGGAGCTAAGTGAAGTGCCCACACACACCATAATGTAGGGTGGTCCAAAGGTATAAGAGGAGGTGGATGATTAGGTGCCTGCATTGGACCTCTTTACAGGCATTTCTTGTTCTTCAATACATGCGTAGATTAATTGGTTTGTGCGTCCTCTCATCCCACGAGAAGAAGAACATATAATAATTCTTACTAGCGAATATGTGGTGGGAATTTATGCAAGTACAAGTCAAAGATATGTGCTCATTAAAAAGGAGAGGCCTCCTAAATAAGCCTCACCTACTCGTTTGACTTCTCTCTAATACAACTATAGTTTCCTCCCAATTGTCGTGAATTTGTAATTATTATCTTTGCGTTTCATATCATTCTCATCTTTCCTCCGCAAGAGCAATCCTTCTTATATATTTCAGATGTTGGGCACACACTATTATTTGTTGTCCCTAAAATCTCACAAAAAGATTAACACTTTGCATTTGAGAATCGAAAAAGCCAAACCTCTGATACCGTCTCCAACATAAAAGAAGAAGAAGAAGAAAACAAGTGAATTATTGGGCCTATAATTAATTATATGAACAAATTGAAAAGAAAGGATAAAGGTAGAAGTCATCCCATTGTTGCCATCCGTTCCAAAGTGGATAATGTTGTTTGGGGATGCATCGAATAGTGTCGAACGCGATGCCTATCAAACTTCACGTCATTTTACCACATGATTGCATGCACACACGCTAAATCCTTTTCTTGCGATCTTATCTAATCTTATCACCCCAACACCTCTCTCTCTCTCTCTCTCTCTCTCTCTCTCTCTCTCTCTCGCTAACTCATCCCACCATTATCGATTTGGTCGAAGTTGCGCATTGAAGACGAGGACGAGTTTTTGTGAGGTGGTAATAGTGTTTCGGTTTATTTGTACCTCAAATCATTTAATAAAGAAATTTAAGATGTTTCCTCTCTAATATTTATAGCATTAGTGTTAACTTGTTTAAGTCAGAAAAAGAAAATTCAACACATATGCTATATATATATATTTATTTATAATTATAGTCAGTTTTAAGAGAATAACTTAAATTCACAGATATAATAAGCGAGGATAAATACAAAAAAATCATTTAATTTGAGAGGGCACATACCTGACCAAATAAGTGCGAGTTGGTTGCATATTAATGAGGTGCATAAGGAAATGTTGTTTGTCAAACTTCGAATGATAATAATAATATTATTATATTCATTTGGGAAGGCTCTGCATTAATGTTTGTATGACAGAAATGTTAATTTGCTTCAATATTAAGACATTTCAGAATTTTCATATTAGTAAATAAAACACTTCCCTAATTTCCAAAGAAAACCAATGCTTTTACATACTTTCCTTTTTTTCTTTTAGTAAAACCCATATATATATATATATATATAGATATTTGGTGGCGTCTATGATGAGATCACTGATGAAGAAAAATGTTAAAAGACATCAATGTGGACAATGTTGTTTCAGATACATCGGATGGTGCCAAAGGAGGTGCCTTTCATTCATCATGCCAATTAATGTCTTTGTCCACCAAAAGAAAATGAAACCCACGTAATTGCATGAGTCGAGAACATACGACAAATTTACCATTAATTTAATAGTTACGAAATTTGATTCCATCACTTTGACTCTCTCTCTCTCTCTCTCTCTCTCTCTCTCTCTCTCTCTTCCCCACACATACGACAAATTAACCATTAATTTAATAGTTACAAAATTTGATACTCTCTCTCTCTCTCTCTTCCCCACACACTAACTCACTTCCATTAAAAACAAAGTAAACTTTCAAAAATGTTGATCATTAAACTGATTGTATATGAAAAAAAGGGCAAAATATTGTGCCATCGCAATAGTATTTTAGTTTATATTGCATATATTGATACGGTTGTCACTTCCTAAAAGGTAAGGATAAAGACCTCATATTATATATAAAATATATTATTATGGTGATAGCATATCGAATCTATTTATCAAATATTGAAGATTTAAAATCTGGATTTACTTACCGGATGTTGAAGATTCGAAATCACCTAGAATATTATTTTTGATAGTGATTTACCAAATATTAGGGCCTTCAAATCTCATCTATTACATTCTTCTTGTGAAAAAAAAAAAAAAGTTTATTGATGTAAGTTTAGACACAAGCTTGAAACTAGCAAGATCAATAAAGGCAATAATAAGAGATCATTAGGTTTCCAAAGAGAATTCGTATGAATCGATGGTAATGGAGAAAGAAAAGAAAGGGTGTGATGCACTCCCACGTTTTCTTCACGCATCAAAGGTTTTATCTTGTACTTAACGCGCACTTTTGTGGTACTTGTAAACATGCCCACCAAATGCATGAATGATTACCCAATTTAACACATTCCATTCCTAACAAGTAAAGCCTTTATCATATATAGAGTATGAGAAAACTCACCACTCCACAAAAAAAACATCCACATAATGCGTTACATTTATCTATCCTCTTTTTTTTTGGGGGGGGGTCCCTCACGTGCCATGCGAGCTGTTCACCAATAGAAGACCTCCACGTCATCGAGGTGGATGTTGAACCCACGTGCCATTCATGTGTGGTCGATTTCTAATGCCGGTGCCCTGTAATAATAATAATAATAATAATAATAATAATAATAATAAAAAATAATACAGATGGCATGCTGACTACAACAGTGGTTGTAGTGTCAAATCACAGCTCTCTCTCGTCTCTCAGTCTTCACTTTTTAAAGCCAATCACAGGGTGTTCCAGTGGAATATGAACAGTCCCTATAGATTGTGTCCTAAGCTAATACACCTTTGGGACAGAATTCAACGCCACAGTACAAGTGGAAGCTGCAAGGTTACATTCCCGGTGAATGGAGCAACCCAATTGGTACCATTTCCCATACGACAACGCACCCAACCACATGAACATCCATTTCCGTGGTCTCATCTATTAATGGCTCAGACGCTAGATTCTGTGCGTAAATTAGATATTTATGGGTCCCATGTTTAGTATCGCATACTTGCTGCTTTGCCGAGGTAAAACTACGGAGGAGGGTGTGGAGGATAGATATTAAATGCTTTGATCTAACTTTTATTAATATAAACACGAAAGCCACTGATTGGATAGAGTTACACGCTCATGGGAGTCACCGTCATAATTATTGGGAGGATTTATTTCGTTGATTAGACCACAAGGAGAGACGAGAGGTTGGATGAGGAGGAGGAGAGATTGCACGCGCTATAAGTAGATGGTGTGTTGCCTGCAATGCCCCTCATCATCGTCTTCTTCTTCCTCCTTTCCTCCCTTGTTTTACTTGTCTTGGGCGATTCAGTTAGCCTGTGACCGTGGTGTGAATTGTTGGGAGGTTAGAGGAATTCAATGCCTTGTCTGCTAGCATTTAGTCATCCAAGCTTCGGTTGCAGGCGATGACGCCAGAGATGGCTGGCTGTGCCGCTCCGCTCCGCCAACCATATGAATGCCGCACTGGACCGCAACTCCAATGGGCGCTCACTCATTGGTTTGGTTTGCGTCTCCGCGTTTGTGAGGCCGACTGAGAAGCCAAACCTCCTGCGCAGGAGGCCGAGATCAGTAGGTTCTCGGGCATTGTTTGTTGCTGCATCTCGACGAGGTACGGGCCACGGTTCTGGTAATCATTTGGACGCTGTACTTTGTGAGGAGAATGCTGGATTTTATCTTCATCTGTTGTTGCGCAGGCCTCCCGCTCCAGGCAGCAGCGGAATGGAGAGTCTCGGCTGGGGTAATCCGGCAGCCACCAAGTCCGACTTTTTGAGTTCCGGTGAAGACTACAGCGGCATGACGGGGAAGCCGGAGCTGGAGCTCGAGGCTTGTTTCCCAAACTCGAGCATTCAGCTCCGAGGAATCATGGGGTGCGGGGGGAGTCTAGATTCCGATGGGGGTAGCAAGATGGTGGAGACGTTGGTTCCCGCTGTGTATCGAACAAGCAGCGCTCCCTTGCCGCATCAAGACGCCGTGTGGGGTGATGCTCTTCTCGCTCGACCCTGCTGCCCTCCTTTTCCACCTATCAGCAGACCCATGACCGTCGACCAAGGCTTCAGCATCGTAGCCCAAAACCTTGCATCGTCCGACGAATTACCCGTCATTAGCAACATCACCAGCGACGAAGACGTTCTTTCTGCTATGTTTTCTGGCGACGGGAACTTCGGGGAACACAAATGGATTAAGGACGAGGTGACCACCGCCCATGTCTCGCCTGATCCGGTTCCTCTAAACCCCAATACCGTGACTAACTATGAGGAAGGCTCAAGGATCGGAGGAAGCACCGTAGGTCTTCTCCGACCGAGACCCTTGCTCAAGGAAGAAGGTCTTCGGATTGCTAGTTCTCACCACAAACTGAAGAACCCAAGATCAGTGATGCATTCGGTGCGTCCGGCCATAAGCTTCGGTCGTGAAAGAGACTACGAGCCCGACAGCGAGGCTGTAGCGCAGGTGAAGGAGATGATCTACAGGGCTGCGGCCCTAAGGCCGGTGACTCTGGGGGCGGAGCAAGTGGCCGAGAAGCCAAAGAGAAAAAACGTGAAGATATCGAACGACCCACAGACGGTGGCTGCAAGGCACAGGAGGGAAAGGATCAGTGCGAGGCTGAGGGTGCTGCAGAAGCTTGTCCCCGGAGGGAGCAAGATGGACACCGCAACGATGCTTGATGAGGCCGCCAACTACCTCAAGTTCCTCAAGTCCCAGGTGAGGAACTTGGAAACCCTAGGTGACAGGAACTACCATAGGAACAGTGCCATGCATCCCTTCCCGCTAGCTTTGAACCAGGCTTATATAATGCAAAGACTCCACCCCACTCAGAAACCCTAACTCTGCAGCCAAGCACATGAAATCCTAAGCACCCAAAAGGACATCATTGTCATCATCATTAGCTTGGGTGGGGTTCAGGGCTCATCAAGCTTATCTTACGTACTCAACTCACTCACACATATACTTCACCTAACATTCCATCTTTTCCATCAAGTGGTGCTGCTGCTCCTCCCTTGTATCTTTAGCCCCAGCAATTCACTTTGCCAAGACCTCTTTTCATGGCCATAAACCAACCTTGATCTGTCACAATCAACATGCCTTCCTCGATAGCTTAATCTACATACCAAAATCTCTTTTTTCACAGTGACCTTACCCATGCAAACCATCACCTGCTACACCTATATCATGCCTTCCTCATCAGCAGAAGTACACTGGAGAAGATCTATCACAGAATTGGGGAGCACACCATGCAGAGAGAGAGAGAGAGAGAGAGAGAGAGAGAGATGAAAAGAAAACGTTTACCAGTTTCTACAAATGAGCGTTTGACAGCTTCTCGTGTCATACGAAAAGAACACATCATATGAGAAAATAAACAGGATTTCCAGCTTCTTTTTCTGATGATGAGATGAGTTGACTAGCTAGAGACAGTGCTCCTTTTGTAGCTCTTTGTGCTTTTTTCTGCTCTGCCTCTTCTCTTTGCTCAAAAGAAGGGTTCTGTTACTTTGAGATCAAAGGAGCTTTTTGTGCTTGGCGTCGGCTGCCCTAGCTGAACATTCCTGTTTCATGTTCCTGGCTTCACTCTGGGCTTTCAACAGAAGCCGCTTGGTTTGCCAGAAGACTGTCATGTCTTCTTCTCCATAAATAAATGGTATGCAATCAAATGTAAGGAGAGCTGCTAATTCTAGGACACGTAAATCAATTTGCATCAGAAATAATGGTCACCCGCTGCTGTTGAATTCTTCCATTACGGTTTGCCAGAAGATTGTCATGTCTTCTTTCATGGATGTACTGCTCTATAAATAGCTGATATGAAATCAAATGTACTGAAAGCAGTTATCTTTTAGCACGGGCGAATCAATTGCATCAGAAACAATGGTCATCCGCTGCTGTTGAATTCTCTCTATCAAGACAGTTATCTATCATCCTTTCAGCTAATCATGTACGAGTTTCTTCTTCTCCGGGACAAACTGCAATCAATCCAACAATTTCTTAGTTCTGCTGCCAATGGATCGATCATGATGTGCTTTCAACTTTTCGTTTGAGCTATATATCAGCATGAGCAGATTCAAAAGTTAGAAGTAATGGCCTCTGAATCTTGAAGCTTGACAATAATTCAGTCTCTGAGGCATCCAACTCTTATCAAAACCCTGTTATTTTGCTCTACTTGGTGATCAACTTTTGTTCCCTAATGATTATTTTCGCCGCTTGATTCCATATAATCCGGAATTCACACTTGATATCGCCATAAATTGGATCACAGAGATTGATCACAGCCAAATAAATACATTTTATTATACAGAAAAGAATCATCCAAGCGAGATTGAAGACTGCTTGTTGGGCTGCCCGATACAGTCTTGAGAAAGAAGTTGCCTAAGGAGATGTAGCTTTGCCTCGAGGATCCCCTCCATCCATTTACTATTCGATTGCTCCTCCAATTGAGACGAGTCCCCTCATCAGCCGTTCATCCCCATCTTTGTCGTATTAAGATGAGGAATCCTGTCCTAAATGGACGGTCGAGATGTGCTAACTGTACATGGAAGCTTGTAGAGGAACCATGTCAGGTATTTTTGACAACATAATCATAAATAATAAAAAAAATATTTGTTAGGAACCCTAAAACATATCCACGATGGCCCACTTTTTTTGTTTTTTTTTGGGTGCTATTTCGATTCTTTTCCTTTTTCTTTTGGATTCTCCTACCTGAATCCATCTCTCTTCTCTCGACCCCTCCTCTTCTTTGTGGCCGCTGTTCTGTCCAATGCACTGCCGTTTTCCTTCTTCCATCTCCGCCTCCCAGCGTCGCACGGTTCATGATTTCGTCAATCTAAGTTTGGTTCCTTCTCCGTGTCGCAGTCCTTGTCGTGTGGGTTCTCGACGCCTTGTTCGTGCAGAAAGATCGGTTTTTGTCCTGTTGGGTCTCGTTTTTGAAGGATTCTGTCCTTGATTCCGGGGTGCGTGTGCTTCAAGGTTGGATTTTTTTCTTCTTCCCGAACACCAGCCACTTGCATCTTGATTTGTGATTCCGGTGAAAGAAATTGGATCTTTTATGTACTGGAAGGTGGAAGTTCGCAACTTGGATTGGGTATCCGAACATGAGATTTTTCAGAGTACTGATTTGGTTCTGGAAAAGGAGATGGGACTTGGGACGTGTTTCCTTGAGCTTCTTCCGTTCGTTGGATGTTCTCTAGGGTCAGTGTTGTGGTAAAATTAAAGCGATGAAAGGAGGATAATAAGATCATGGACCCTCTGTTCCGAGGCTCCATGTAAATGATACTGATAAAGGTGGTCCGAGAGCACCTCCGAGGAACAAGATGGCCCTCTATGAGCAGCTTAGCGTTCCTTCCCAGAGATTAAGTCGGCCGTCTTCTGCTCTGCAGCTGCCTCATCAGAACACCTGCCTGTTGGTTTCTTCTGATTCTTCGAGCCAGGTTAATTCATTATTCAAAAATTTTGATTTGTTGTTATACTGGTTTATGAAGCCTATTGAGTTAAAGACTGGGGCAAAAACCTTATGTGTGCCTGTGTTTGTGTGAAAAATCAAGGGCAGTAGACTTAAGAATGCAATGAAGGAAAGTTTCAGCTCTTTGTTCTGATTATGTTTCATAATGATGCTATGCTAGGTCGAGTTTAATATCATTTGTGATGATTCGGCTCGATGGGATACCTGACCTACTAAATTTGTTGAACTTGAATTATCAACCTAAAATACTTAAGCTCAAGTCAATGATAAGATATCCTCTCACTTTTGATGTTGTGGGAATAAACTAGGGCTTGACAAGTCTTGTTCCTTTTGCTCCTTCTGAAATCAAGTAGCCGGAAGCTTTATGAAATAATTGCATCTTGTTTAAGTCAGCAAAGATTAGGCAGGCTTTTATCTTGTACTACATTATTTATTTCTAACAACTGTTATCGTCCTGGAGGGGTGTGGGCATGAGAGAGATGTTCTTTATCCAATTTGTACGCGTCACCACATGCCTGTTTATTCGTCAGAGAGAGTTGATTCTCAATCATCTAATGGAATACACCACAACTCAATGTTGGAGGAGAGATCCTTGAAGCACAGAAATTCTAGAAATTTGAATGTCACAGGATCAGTTGCTCAACGTAGTCCACTACAACATCACAAAGATAAATCTTTTTATGAGAACAAGTTGGATGATGGGGATGATTTTAAGGTTCCTACATTTAATCAATCAGAAGCTGCCTATATGCTCCAAGAAGGATACGCGTGTGATTGGACCAGTGAAGTCAACTTCCTTTGATGCCAAGACTCAACAGAAGATTCCCTATTCCATAATTCTTCAATTCAATGCTCAACTTCTCATCGCAAGCCGTTTGAACAAACAGATACTGCTAATAAGAAATCAAGATATTTTGGTGGATCTGAGAAGAAGAAACAACCTGAAGAAAGCTTAGTAATTTCTCAACCCAGAGAAAGGTCTCCAACCGCTTGAGTTCCTGAGCGACCAATCATCTCCGAAGTTGTAGAAAGTGCTATTCTTAGAGATGTTGAGAAATCACCCTGTGGGGATACAGGATCATGCAAAGAACCTTATGGAAATGATGATCTAAGTGGACCTAGGACTTCGAATGTAGAAAATGGAGATGCTTCGTAGAAGAGACACAGAACTCCAAATGTTATAGACAATGGTAATCTAGAAAATAATGTAAAGGAAAATGGGTCACCTGGGGTTGGAGATGCCGAAAGAAAGGATGAAACTTCTGAGGCCTCGATGGATGATTCTATATCTCGCTTGGAGATATTTCCAGATGTTGTTGTTGGTATAATTGGTCCGAAGCATTTTTGGAAAGCCAGAAGAGCTATTATCAAGTATGTGCAGTACTCTTTTATTTTTTCGCTATTCAAGTATATATTATGTAATAATTTAAGAAGTTCTTAAATTATTGCTATGTGATAATTTAAGAACTTGTTGCAGTGCTTGCTGTTTTGTATTTCTCGAGAGTGCATTTTCTTGCATGTTTTTATCCTATAGAAGAAAGGATATCATATTGTCATCAAATGTCAATTAATGATGATGATGACCTACCAAAATGGACCAAGATGAAATTTGAGACATGGTTAAGATTGGTCAGATTTAGGGTTGTATAAGATTGCAAAGTTTGCTGTGTGCATGATTTAATGGAACAAGAAATTTGATGTGGTTTTTCATAAAAATTCAAGATGGTCAATTGGAACCTTGAAGAGAGATGGAAATTTCTAGTATTGTTTTTAGGATGACTATGCAGGCAGATACATTTAGATCTATTGTATTGTGCTTTGTATATCGGGAGAAAACAATGCTAGTTCAAGACTTGTGGAGCAGCAGAATCAAAATTTTGAATTTTCTCACTTGATTGAATCATTCATATACAATGTTTATTAATGATAGAAGCATGCTTTCTCATTCCTGCTGCAGTTCTTTATAGGTTTCATTCTGATGGTTCCTTCCCCCTTCTTGCAGTCAACAGAGGGTTTTGCCAATACAAGTGATTGAACTGCATAGACTAATAAAGGTAGATGGTTTCGTCATCAGTTATATAATGAAAGACCTAGCATGTGGATCAAAAGTTCCATAAGCTTTAGTTAATATGAGATTGACCCTATTTCTAATCTGAAACAGGTCCACAAGTCGATAGCTGGATCACCTTATCTTCTCCTTGAAGGCAATGCATATTTGTGCAGATCTCCAGCGAATACCCCCTTGAAGATTCCACTGCTTGATTGTAAGAATTCTCAACAAGATGAAGATGCACAGAAAGATGATCGCCAGAAATCAGACCAGGAGCGACCAAATGAGAACATCCCCAGAAACCCAACTCTTCCTACTTGTGAGGAGGCTGCTGATGGAGGGCCTCACTCTGGGTTTCTACCATCAATTTCCACTGCCTCTGACAGCAATCCAACTCCTTGGTATTTCCACCAACCAGAAAACCAGTGGCTAGTTCCTTTTATGTCACCTTCGGAGGGACTCATTTGCAAGCCTTATCCAGGGCCTAGCGTACCGACTAGTGGTTTCTTGGCTCCCGTTTATGGAAGTTGCACACCTCTCGGTGTACCTTCTTTAGCAGGAAACTTCATTAACACTGTTTATGGTGTTGTAGCGTTTCATGGGTCGCCAAGTTTGGGTGTTCCGGCTTGTGCTTCGTCAATTACTACCAATTACTTTCCAACTTATGGTCTTCCCACCACGAATCCAACAATCTCGACCTCTCCAGCCAAACAGGTTAGCAATTTGGCTTGTTCTCGACCCAATGGACAAATTGATCACAACTCTAGGAGCTCATGCAACATCTCCCGACCGAGGGAGTGAAGCAATCAGTGGCCGTCCTTGGATGTTTCGAGCATCAAAAGGCACTGAGCTACAAGGAAGCTCAAGCCGGCCTTGCGAGAAGGCACAAGCAGAGGCAAGACATGTATTGCCCCTAATGAGAACCTTGCTTCGTCACAATTATGCGGTAGGGATAGTCGAACTCATGCCTTTAAGGTGGTGCCTTGCAATGTGATGTCTCTGATGGAATCAGCAGCAAGGATTTTCCAGTCAATACAAGAAGAGCGGCAGTAACATGGCTCATGATTGTGTGTGTAGAGACGCACATTCCTGATCGTTGATGGCTCTTCTCTCAAAGGGTTCAATGGAAGTAACATTGATGCATGAGATTGTTGCAACCTTGTCTCTGGCATTAGAAGTGTCTTGCCTCTCTTCTAGTTTCCTGTAAATATGATAAGATAACCAAGGAGCCCTAGTGCTCACTATTTTTGTAGCTTGTTTCAGCACATATAGCTCATTACTCCACTGCTCTCTCTATATTTTCTGCCGACCAGATTTGTGTATGTTGATGGCCTAGGCAATTTATCTCACTATGAGATTTTGTTTTTATGAATGCAATAATAAGTTTTACTATGGTTCTTTCATTGGTTGGCCTCATTGCGAAGCTAAGATAACGGTGTTAAATAAATATTACAGGTAAATTCTTCTGTAACATTGTTTTGTAATGTTTTCTCTTTTCGGGAATGATCATACCTTTCATGATCATGCATTCACCGTATATTTTTTTGGATGGTGTAAATGGAATTTGATGTGAAGTCATGAATTCTTTCAACAGAGGGAGACCATGGCCGCTATTTAATGCGAGTAGAGGTATTTATAGTTGTTTATAATACTTTGGAATTATTAGATAAGCCATATCGTTAATTGGCTGATTAACCACACAAGGCATGAGTTGATGATACCCATCGTGAAGGTTGGGTTTCGTCAAGCAATCATGCGTTACACATCAAGATTGCACCGATCAACATCGATCGCATGCCAAAAACATGAGCACCAAATCTAACAAGAAGCATTGGGAGCCAAAAAAAAAAGCGTGGTCGCATCACGGAATCAATATGGAGTGTAACCAAAGTACGTCAAAGCCATGCACAGAGGGCACAAACGCCGTAGAACACTCCATCATCACCAGGCGTTCAGATTCTGACGCCAAACGTGGGCGCAGGGTTGATAACCAAACATTTCCAGATCGTCCATGAATCATGAAGACTTATATGTGGATGGAAATCCATAGAGAAACAAAAACACGAATTAGAGAGAATGAGACTTCACTCTGAATCAACAAAGAATGGTGGAACAGAACCTGAATCGTTGCTTGCTCAATTTTATTCCAAGAGTACGTGGTCAAAGGAGGAGGTACAGAGCGGTCTCCTGCCACCATCTTCTTCTTCGCCATATCAAGCCCAACGAACCGAACGAATCAAACTATGTACACAACGAATGAAGATTTAGCTGCTGCGTGGATCGGTCCGCGAAGCATCGTCTACGCAGTGTTCAGCTCTCCGACCTGTCGACGGCGCCAAAGCTCAGCTGGCGAGCGTAAGCGACGACCGCCTTGGCCCACCGCCTGATCTCATTCCTCAGCTTCTCCGGGTCGAGGTCCTTGAGCGGGCCAGCCTCCATGGTCAACTCGAGGCCGGAGAGCCACCGCTCGTAACGCGGCCGCACGGGGCGCTCGTCACCGCCGTCCGCCTCGCCCTCCGATGCCCCGGCTTGATCCTTTCTGTCGGCTGACATGCGTGTCTGCCTGCCTCCTTTTCCTTTCGTTTACCGACCAAATCTGCCTTGCTGTTGTAATTTATATAGATGTTTGCATGCTCACTGGTATATACCGACGCAGCAGTTGGATTCCCTGGAATTGACTTCGGCAAGGACGGAAGCTGGAAGTTCTCTGCACGTATTGGTTAGACGGTGCTTGTGAGAAGATCGAGACTTGGATTCTAAGCAGCAGCTTTGATTTGGTCACTCCGCATGCACACGCGTGGCCTCGTTATATATATTACTTCAATAATCGGAGAATATGCTTCCTAGATTGAATTATACAACATGGATTAACAGCTTCGATCTCCACTTGCGTACGAGTCTTCATTGTTGACCTACTGCGGCACGTTTCCCTGATTTAGAATCCATTCCAACTGGAGCATACGAAGAAGGAACGCCTCCTTGGATTGCTCATCAAGTTCCTGGTCGAGTTTGGAGGTTTGTCAAGTAACATCGTTGACCAGTACGATAAGAAACTGTTGTTGGATCCTTTTCTCACGTCAGGTTGGGGTTGGAGAAGAATCCGTGGTCGCAGTTGGTGAACTTTGATCTAGGATGGTACTTGGTTTCTCATCAAGTTTCAAAGGGGAGAACTTGTTTTGGAGACATTTGGATCATCAAGACATGGTGCATGCTCCGGTCAACCCGGCAACTGGTTCATGGGAGCCGACAGAAGATGTTTGTGGTGCAGTGGGAGTCAACCGTCGGTCAACCCAAACGCTGAGGATTTACCTGAAGCTAAAATTGCTGCATGTTGGAGCTGATTCGGGAAGACGTTGACTTGGGAGTTCTGGAAGATGGCTGAAGCCAAGAGTTCGAAGCCCAATTTAGATGTGGGCCGCTTTGATGAGCCCAGTAATACCTCGGTTATTACCCCGCTCGCCCTTCTTATCCTTCCTCGCTCGATCCTCCTGCTCCAATGGCTTCTATAGCCTCATCTCTGGCCGTCTCTCCTTCGCCGGCTAAACTCCGCCCTTCTCATTGTGCTTTAGGTTTCCTATCTTCTATTTCGATCTCCGCTTGCCAATTCCTTCGGCCGTCTCCCGGAGCCCGAACCCACCGGCGGGCGCTGTCGATTCGAGCACTGACGCTTGATTTCTCGGGCTCTTTCTTTGAGGGAGGAGGGAATGAGGGGGACGGCCCCTCGGCCTCCGCCGCCGCCGGCGTGGCTTTGGAGGACAAGGAGGAGCCGATGTGCCCTCCGGGCCTTCGCCAGTACGAGACCATGGCAGTGCTGCGTCCCGACATGACCGAGGACGAGCGCCTTGCCCTTATTCAACGATATGAGGAGGTATTTGTTCTTTTCTTCTCTTTTAGGCGGTTGAGTTCATTAAAAATGTAATTTTTTTCTTGCGGAAATTAAGTGTTGTACTAAATGTTAAGCCCAAAGGCTTCGAAGAAATCTCAAGGTATGGGTTTGACAATTTTCGAAATGCTCGCTAGATAGATGCGCCAAGATTTGATTTTTTTTTCAAAGCATTTTAGAAAGAAATTAACCAAACATTGCTTTTGGTTGATTTTGATTGTTTATATAGTAAATTGAATTTGAAAGGTTGAAGTTATGACCACAGACTAACTGATGAAAGTGGTGTCATTATTATGTCACTCTATCTATGATGGAGAACGGCTACAATCAAATGCTTTGATACATATCGAACAAGATATCATCAAAAGTGGGTTCTATGGATATATGCCTTGTCAAAGTATCAACTCTTTTACCAGTCGTTAATGAATTCAAGGAAGTGAGCACATAGCATGGGAATTGAGATTACTGGTTCAAAATAGATAGATATCATGGATCTATTTTAATGTGAGCACATAGACTGGCACCAGACAAAATTGTGCTTATTGATGAAGATACTTTTGAAATCGTACATACTGCAACTCCTTCATAAGACACTTTTTAGCAATGTTCTAAAGGTGGATCTGCCTTTCAGGAGAATGGGCCCTTTGTAGTGAACATAAGTGAACAGATATTGTTGTCTAATTTCACCACCTGTATGGTAGGACATCTCTAGATTGATTGTTTCGGCCTTCATAATCGTTGATGTCCTTAAGGGATCAAGAAAACATTGCCACTCTTCATCTTTCACTTTATTGTCCTTGAACAAAAGGTTATGCTGGAACATGTAAAGGTAACGACTTTAACTATTAGCACTCTAGATACCTTATCGCCTAGTGCCCTCTAGTAGACCACATGTTTCACTTTTTGTGATGTGTAAACAAGGGATCTGATCATATTGGTTTACTCATTTTTTAAAGATCCTCCCCGACATCCAATCATAGATAAGTGAAAATAAGCAAGTGAATGCAATCCATGACCGTTTGTATTACTTACAACCTCGGCTACCTTGCTTTATTTCGATTCAGAATCCACCTTGTGAACACATTGAGGACCCCTGAGCTCATTGTTTCCAAAAGCATGCCTGGGTGTGAGCTTGGTTTCTGCACCAATCTGGGTTGGTTTGGTTTTGAAAGGAGAGTTCTGTTTTTTTAACTAATGTTGCTGCGTTGTCATTTTCCTTTCATCTATAAGATCAGCCTTGGCATGCTTTCCTCAGATGCGGATTGCTTCGACTGTGAGGAGCGTCTTAAAGAATAAATCTTTACCGTAGAACTATTAAAATAAAGTTGAATTCTATTTGCTGTCAAGCAGTTTATTACAAATGCCCTTTTTGCTAGCATTGCCATTTCTGGAAGATGGTGGATGCTAGGCTGATTAAGTTTTTCTACACAACTAACCCTTTTTCTTGCTTCGATGGTTCATGCTCAAAAGTGTTGGTGTATCTTGAGTATGAAAACGTTTCAAGTAATTATTTATAATTAAGAATGAAAATTTTGAATGCGGGGGTCGTCCATTCTGGAAAATTTTATTTTTGAGATACTAGTCATGGTCATTTGTCATTTTGTCAAGCTGGCCTTGTGGATCCTTTACTTAAGACGTAAACTTTGCTTCCTTTTCTTTAGAGTCTAGACTTCAAATGAGATCTTTACTTTTGCACTGAGCCGATCATGCTTGGAGCTTCTTTTTATTTCTTTTATGTTCTGAGCGGAGGTATAAAGCTTCTGTAATGTCACTTGATTCTAGGTATCATTCTTTCATCATGTTATTATTTAGTACTTTGTATGACAAGAATGAATTTTGTAATCACAACTAACGCTGTCATCTACACGTATGTTAGTTGCGATTTGTACCTCGAGCCATCATTGCAAGCTTGTTATGATAACATGATGAGATTAATTGGCTTTTCTATCAGATATCAGGCTTTGCATGTCTCAAACCATCCAAGAAATGAATCCTGTTTGTCGGCTTACTTCTGCCGTGGTATATGTTGCAGTTGCTTGTTGCAGGGGGTGGAATGTACGTGGAGGTGTTTAACCGAGGAGTGATCCCACTTGCATACAGCATAAAGAAGAAGAACAAGGCAGGGGAGAGCAACACATACTTGGATGGCATATACCTCCTCTTCACCTATTTCACCAAACCGGATTCTTTGGCTGTTCTGGCGTCCAGGCTCAATACCGATGATGATGTTATCAGGTCGACAAGCTTTAAGATACGGAAGCGAAAGTACTAGGATCTTTGCTCATCATCCTTGGTCGTACGTTATTATGTTTTCCTCGACCCAAATTTGGGATGATAAATTCATACTTGGGCAGGGTAAATCACCTGTTAATGTAGACATCGGTTGTTTGAATTCATTTTCTGTAAGTGAGATTGTTCCTTACATTGCAACAGTTCCTTTGTGTGTCTTCTCTTTAGTGCATCACTTTGCTTGCGGTGCATAATTCAACCTACTACCAAGTCACAGGAACATAATTCTCAACCTTTCCTACTTTTCTTCCAACATCTTGAGACATGTTACTGATTCTTTCTTCTTCCATACTGATGAGGAGCAGCGAAGTGGAACTCATAGCAGAGACAGGAGTGGACAACTCGAAGCAGAGTTACAAGTACATTAGATCATCAGGTGCTCATGATGTATTCCACAAACCCTGCGATTTGCCTAGAAAAGATATCGACATGAGATTGATTCCAAATCATCGAAACAACTTCTGCTCCCGTGCAACCAAATAAGCTTCATCATTGTAGATTGACCAACCGAGTCCGGAAAGGGTTGGGAGAAAAAGAACGAGCTTTCCATGTGACGAGCCTCTTTTTCCTGTGCAGAACAGTCGGGGGCTGTTCCCGCCGGCCAGAGCAGTAAGGAGATGCAAGCCATAATAAATCTGTGCCACCGGGGTGGGTCTCAATTCTCGTCGTAATGGAAACTTTCTCGGGATCTCCACGTACTACTTTTCTTCGGCATCTCCCCGCTTTACGTAACTCCGAAAAGGAGACCGCCGGGTGTCGACAACAGGCACGAAGAAAGCCTCCTTTCCCGGGATGGGTTCGTAATGAGCCATCAATAATGACGACGATGATGACAAGAAGAAATGGGTCCTCGGCGAGTTCTATATTGTTTACGTAGCAAAAGGAGATGAGGCATAGGAAGAACATTCATGTGCTCTTGTTTTACACATCTGCTGAAGAATAGTATGAAACGATTACCACCACCACCACCATACGTTCGACGTAGACGCCATCTTTATCTCCATCGAACGATTTGTCCTTCAAAGCGTTCATATCTGGAACAGAGGTTTATATCAGATGAAAGGACGAGTGCGTGCTGCTGTCACCTGAACTGCTCGCAGCAGCAGCTCCACCATCGAGTCGAGTCCAAAGCGAGGCGAGGCGAGGCTCGCTGCTACCGAAGCACCACATGGGCGGACTGCAAACTGGTCCCGGGGCCTGCGAGTTCATGTTGCATGTCCACCACCGTCTCCTGCTTTTGCTCATGGCCTCGATTCATTGCTTTTGCTTTCCACAATGGAGTGTGATCCTCTCTGCATGGGTTTACGTGGGCGGAAAACGCCAGCTATCTTGACTGCTTTCTTTTCTTTTCCTTCTCCGATTCTTGGCTGTTTCCGAGAAGAGGATGGCAGGGGAAAGAATGGAAGAAAGTGGACGAGCAGGCTGGTCATTTTCACTGGAAACCCGGGACTCTGTTATGCAGCTTTATGCCTGCCCTCCTGACGCATGGAATCTCCATCCTCCCTTCGTGTAGATTTCCTTTCAGGTGTCCGTCTCAGGCTGCAAGTGCTCCCAGGCTCAGATGATTCATGGGGTGGCGTTCGTGTCCCTCTCAGCTCTCAATCGTACTCGGAAGATCGGTGTAGCTGCTGGTGCCACCTGAAGTTAATACGGACGTGGTTGTCAGCTGCAGCGTCAGAGCCTCTTCTTGTCCTCAGAATAGCAATTAAGGCAGCGCTTCCGTTCTTGCCTTGTTCCTGTCATCTGGCTGAAGCGTGAGGCAGAAGATTTTACGGCAAATGATGGGTGGAGATCTTTTATCTTCACCTGAGAAGGTGGACGATGGTGTCTATCCGATGTATTTTGGAGTTGCGTGCTCTTTCCTTGCTCTTCGACTCATGTCGAGGACCAGAGAGCTCCGGTTGGAGCACGTCAGGTGGTCGATCGTCGGAGAAATGATGCTCAAAGGGAGCGCCCAGCTGTTGGGATTGCTTGTGGAGAGAGCTCAACGGAAGGGAGAGGAGTTGGAGGCGAAGCTAAGGGAAGCCGGATCGGAAGTCGCAGAGCTGAAGCGGAGGAGGACCGAAGACGCAAAGGCCAACGAGAAGGTGGTCAGCATCTTCGCCGCTCGTGAACAAAGCTGGATTGCTGAGAGGAAGAGCCTCCGGCATCAGATCCAAGCCCAGCTCGGTGAGATGTGCGTCCTCAGGTCGAGCAATGATGAGGCCGTCTCGAATCTAAGGAAGAGACTCGGGGAGGAGGAGAGACTGGTTGTGACTATGAAGGAGTCGTTGGAGGAAGAAGCAAAGAGAAGAAAAGCTTTGGAGATGAACTTGAAATTGGCTGAACAAGCGGCAGAAGAATTGAGCGAGAGGCTTATGAAGGAAGCACAGGCCTACTCGGAGGAACTCTGGAAGCATAAAGCCACCTTGATGGAGCTTCTATCGAACCAATGCCGAATGGAATCCGAGATGGGCCACGCCCTCGGACAATTTGAGGTGGCAAAGGAGCAGCTCAAGGGGGCAATTCAACAAAAGGAAGAAGCCGATGCAATGGTCGAGAAGCTCTCTGGGGATGTCGCGAAGATCCAAAAGGACTGCGAGCAGAAAGACAAAATCTTATCCGCGATGCTAAGGAAATCTAAGCTTGACACAGCAGAGAGGCAGATGCTGCTAAGAGAGGTCAGGGCATTGAGAGCAAAGCAGAAACAGGCCGAAGTGGAGATGGAGAGGTGGAGAAAAACGTGGGAATCGAAGCACAAGAGGAGCTCGAGCGCTTTGCGGTCTATGGAGGCAGGGTGCTCTCAAGAACGAAGGGCGCGGCTGCAGCCGGAGAGTAGGCTACATAACCCCAAGATTCTTCTGATGGGGTGCTTGGAAGCTGAGAGCAGGAGGGATCACTCCTCTTCGACTTCCAAGAGTTTGGATCTTTACTCGAGTGATAGAAATGATGAAACTGGTACAATTTCCATACTGTTAGTCTTTTTAATTCGAATCTCCTGTTCATCATATCGATCTTTTCTTTGTTTTGTCAAATTCAAAGCAATTTAATGCAAAGAACTCCATCTTTAGATTCATCATAGCATGATTTGCTTCTCTGAGCTTGATTCTTTTGCCTCAGAGATTCTTGAGGATGAGTTCCAACAGCTACAAGACTGGGTTCGAACCGGAACCGAGAAGTACGCAGCCATCCTCGAGCAAAGACATCGGGCAGAGATGGAAGCTTTCACAGAACAGATGAGGCAAACGGACGAGAAGCTTGAAGCTCTGCAACGTCAGATGTTGAGCAAGGAGCTGGAGACGAAGATGCTCCAGTCTCACATCGAAGGAGTTGATGGGAATCTATCCCACCTCAGGGAAGAAAACATCAGATTGGGAGCCATGCTATTGGACAAGGAAAAGGAGGCGAGGCTATCGAAGGAGCAACTCAGCTTCCTTCTTCGGCAGTACCAGAAGAGCAACCTACACTGTTCTCCCAGTCCCGAAGCTGGTCGACAAAAGATCAAAGAAAGGAAGCCAAGGGAGAAGAAGGACTCAAAGGCCCACAAATCGGATACAAAAACACTGGAGAAGAATAGTCTGATGCAGTCGGAATCAAGTAAAGACAGTGGCATTAACACCACCACTAATTCTACTAGCTCGCCATCACAAACCAGTCATGTTCAGGAACACGACAGACGCTGCACCAAGCTACCTGCAGAACAGCCGGAAAGAGTGGAGGAGAATCCACTGCAGGACCAAACTGAGATCAAAGAAGCGAAGGATGTAGGTGTGGATCCAGGTAGTGCTAACGAGGCAAACAGCTTCCAAGGAGATGCTGCAATTTCCGGCATGTTGTCATCCACGAATCCATCGATTGCAAAGGAGGAACCTTCCTGGAAGACAGATATCCATGCTCTTGGGGTGTCCTACAACATCAGAAGGCTGAAGCAGCAGCTACTCGTTCTCGAGAAGTTGGCTGGATTACTAGCAAGCAAACAGTTGACGGCCATGGATGCTCTGAGTGTTGGATCTAGTGACAAAAAGATCGATGAGAACAAGCAAAAGATGAAGGGGTTCTCCCTGATGAAATATTTGCTCAACAAGCAAGTGAAAAGATATCAGTCACTCGAAGAGAAGACCGATGATTTGTGCAGGAGAATGGTGAGACCAAGCTTAATTCTTTGCAACTTTGTTCTGATGCCTGTACTTATCTCACAGTTCTCTTTGTTTCCTCATCATGTCTCAGCATGACACTTACAGCTCGGGGAGCAGAAGAGACTCGCAAGGTAGCAGGACATGGGAACAAACCGAAACGCTCAAGTGCCACCTAGAAGAAACATTTGAGCTACAGAAGTATATTGTGGCGACAGGACAAAGGTTCATGGAGATGCAGGCGAAGATAAACTCCAGCTTTTCTGGATGTGATGCGCATGACAAATCTATAGGCTTCAACTTGAGGCAATTTGCAGACATCATAAGAACCATATTTAGGCAAGTGCAGAAAGGTTTGGAGGTGCGAGTTGCTCGAATAATAGGCGAACTTGAGGGGAAGCTGACATGCGACAGCATTCTTCGGAGGTGAACAGCCAGCGAAGGACATGAGAGACATAAAGATGAATCAAAACATCTCTCTTTTGTTTGCTCTTTTCTTTACTTTTTTGCTGCTCAAAGATACGCATCATTTGATGTTCTACATGTTGGGAGTATGAGAAGTAGAGGATCGAGTAAATTTGCCTACTCACTGATGTTTATGGCATCGCTATTAATCTGAGGATGGATAACAAGCGATCGAATTAGAAGCGAGGGTACGACTCTTGAGTGACTCAAAGCAGCAGCTTCTCTATACACCATAAACAATTAATTACAAAGACATATATTGAATCATACGACAATAATAGTTCGTAATTATATAGGCCCTTTTTTTTTTTTGTAGTCTTTTAAAGTCATTTCCCACCACTGATGCTAATCATTTTATATTATTTGACAGTAATATTTACATCTCTCCTTGAAATATGTTCCTATTATTTTTAGACAATTCTTTCTTATATTATCTTTTTAGAGAGACCACATCCAATTGTTCATGAATAATTTGTCTTTATTTTAAACTTTTCCTAGTATCTTCATATAGAATCATATCATTTTTTCTCATTTTATTTGTATATATATTTTTCTTAGATGTTCTTTCTACATCCATAAAGTATGGATAGCTTAACAACTATCTTATAATTTTTTTCTTCCATCTAAATAATATCAAAGATGATTATTTTTTTTAATAATCTCCATTTTAACTAATCAATTTTTTAATCGATATTAATGTTTTACAATCTCTTCATCTTATTAAACAATAAATCTAAACTATCTAATTCTTTTACTTATATATATATATCAAAAAATGAAGAAAACACAGAAAAGCATGGGGGACTTCCATGTTCTATCATTATTATTTACTGTCTATAGTTCAGGTTGCTATCAGCAATCATTTGAAGGTTTCATTTGAGTTGCAGCAGACTTCACCAGTGATTTCCAGCAGCAGAATATACTTCATGCAAATGAGATGCAAAATATATATGTACGTACATATACATCACAGTTTATATAGCTCTTCATTTCTGCCAAGAACATCTTGCTTTACCAAATCACATGAACCATTATTTCCACCTCTTATCACTGGAAATTTCTGTCTCTTCTTCTTCTCAATCAGTCAGGTTTCAAGCCAAATATGGATAGAAGCACAACCAATCCCCACTGATGTCCAAGAGGAAGAGGAAGACGTTTCTCATTACCTTTTTGTTCCTTCTGTTCCTTGGAACATCCGAATGTATCTTTCACACTTGCAATTATTGAGAACCGCTGAAATCTTGTGCTACAAATGCTACAGATCTGTAAACCACAAGCAGAAGCAATTCACAGCCATAAAATTATCTACCTTGATGCTGTATAAGAACACCTGAAGCAGTATCAATGTCTGCAGATTGTGATATTGATTGATTCACTTATATTTGCAGCTGAATTCGATCAAGACACACATCCAGCTACCCAATGGTTGATGCTTGAGATGGTTCAGAATTGAGTATCTAATCTGTATCCCTTTTCCTTCTATGAATGAACATTATACCAATAAGCATATTTCTTGTTAACTCTGAAGGCATTTAGTCCCTGCAAGACCAATTCGGAATTAGCTTAATGTAGAACCCATAGGTTTCTTTATATTACTGTTATTATGATGCCAACTTTATGGACTTAATCACACTAGTAATCTCAGAGGAGGAAGTGTGCTGAAACACATATCAAGGTCAAAACATAAAGCACCGATGTGGAACCTGAAAGGATTCTAAAGATATTAACACACAGATTAATCTCGGTGATCAAAAGGAAGAAATGGTTCATGTGTTTTAGGACTTGGAGCAGCATTCCAGGATTTAAGGAGAGCTGCAAAGAGCAATGGCAGAGTAGGAGAAACCACAGTAAACCCTTTAAGATCTCAACTATATGCTACATCTTCACAGAAGCTGCCACTAAAGAAAGATACACTACTCAGCTTACCTTGCTCACGCTTCAATTTCCAATCTTGAGCACTTGATGGAGCCCCTGGCGATGTCGATCTCGATCAGGTTATCCTCCTCGTAAGTTTCTGATAAGAGCTCCATAATTCCATGTTGCCTGAACACGGACTCCGGCGACAACCCTCTCTCCATCTCTGGCTGTGATGGGATGAAGAGTCGATCCGACTCTCTTGGTGCAACACAATGACCATCCGATAGCGCGATCTCAATGAGGCCTTCGTCATCTGATATCGAACATTCTGAGCTCTCCTTTGATTGAAAGCAATGGTTTGGCGATTCTGATTCGGTTCCAAGTGAATTGCATGGTGGACTTGAGACTGAAGAGTGGATGGATTGCTCGTCATCTTCTTCCTCTACCTCGAGGCCTGCAGATCCCGTTGATGGGATCGTTGATCCGAGGGGCAGTCCGTCGACGTCGTAATTGCCTCCCTCTTCTGGGATGATTCTTTTCACTTCCGGTGTCTCGGTCGGCGGCACAATCTCTGGACGGAGCTCGCTCTCTTGTGGTTTCTCCATCGTGTTGAACTTACAAAGCCGTTTGATCCTAGTAATGAAAAATGGAGACGTATATAGAATCGACGCTAACAAAGTAAACGACGTCGAAGGCGAAAAACAGGTGTGACAACTGAGATAGATGGAGAGGAGGGAGAGTGCAATGGCCATTCTTGTGAGCCTAACGAAACAAGGAGGGGCCATCGAATGATCCAAGGTTTCTATTCAAGAAAGACAGCAGAATCTGATGTCGGATGGTAGAGAAGAAACCATATTCCTTCCTTTACACCAACGCAGAACCAGCACCAACAAAGGAGGAAGAACAGAACACGCTTCTTGTGACATGAACAGAAGGAGATGACAGGAGATGGAAGGAAGGAGGTGACACAGCAAAGAGAGATATATACCGAGAAGCCAGATGCAGAGAGATGTAAGCAAATGTGGGAAAGCTGGTCTTCTTTCTCTATTAGAACAGCACTGAAATTTCTGGATGGCTCTTTCTCTTTCTTCACAGTTCCCACAGCTCCACTAGAAATGGATTGGCATCCTATTTTACTCCCCCCAACATCTGAGTCTTCTCCAACAACACCAAATGGGTAGACCTGTTTCTTACTCTGATTCTCTTGGGAGCACCAAAGGTGGTGGTGTCACTGTACAGGCTCTCAGCTCCGATGACTTCGAGAGCAGGGACGCCATGTGCAGGTCTTCAAGTAAGCGCATGTCGCTGTCCCTCCAAAGTTCCATTAGACAAATCCAAAGAGAAAGGAATAGGAAAAGGAGCCATAAACTACATATGCTGCTTTATGGAATTCTGCGACCCCCACGGTGGCCCATCAAGAAGGAAGAACCTCCTACTGCTGCAGCTCTCTGCAGCTTCATAAAGAAGAAGACCACTTGACACTTGGTCTCTTTTTCCTTCCTTGTCGAACTGATATCGGATCAGGTCTAATATAAATGCTTGTGGTACGATCGAGCTATTCTTAATAACTGCAAAATATATATCATAGAGGACACATTTTGGAGTCGAGGAGATTCGTATGCTTCCGTTCCTCAATGGTCTCTGTCTCCTGTTTATGATGCTCGGTCGGCTCAAATATTGCCTGTATTCTCGGACAATGAATCCTTAGAGTGCAATGATTCAGATCCAACACAGTTGAATGTTGGAGATCCAGCCAATATAATCTGGTTCATTTTTTTCTCGTGATATTATTAATCTCAAGAAAAATTCTTAGAAATCATTCTCTAGAGCAAAATTCTTAATTACATTACCTCTTGTTGTTTCCTGCAGATCGCCTGCCTGCAAACTTTGGAGCTACTATACATTAAATGCAGTAAAATATATGAATGGCGCTGGAGTTTCCAATTTGACAAAGAACATTTTTGTATTCATTATGCATGGATTTTTGGATACGTATCAAGTTCATGAACTGGATTCTCTATTGTTTTCTGGTAGTGTGCTGTGAAAGTGTCATGTCCATTGAGGGGTTCGTTCATCAAGGGAAGAGAAAATATTGAACAGTCTGAGAGCAAGAAGGGACTTGTTGGCGATTGGAAATGCGAGTATTATACTATGAGGTCATGACTATGACATCCAATGAGAATTGAGACACAGTGCCTCCTTCCCCAACAGCAGGAAAGAAAAAGGACTAAGCCTTCCATGTCGGCCAGTTGCTAAGCTGAACATATAAAAAGGAGAGTCCTACGAACCCTAACTCTGTATGCAGGCCCTGCTAGCTAGCTTCTGTACCACTTCCATTTAATATGCATCAGATTGCTTGGATTCATGGTTTTTGAGGACTGGGAAGGAGCTCTGCCTTGAGAGCACAAACAGCAGCAGCACCAGCCAGTGAGTGGTTCAAAGTCGGAGGGGACCAAGAGTTTTGGAGAATGTTTTGCAGCATTAACTAATGGCCATGGTGGCTGCCTCTTGCATGCCTAAAGAGACACCTCAAATGTTTCCTGCAGAGTTGCAAGACTTCCATACCCATAGTTAGAGCCATGCCACAATAAATCAAGCTGCGAGTGGCTAAAACTCACCCAGCTTCTGCATATTTCTTTACATGCCCTCCGTTTGGAGGAGATGATGAGGAAATGACGGACGCAAGAGAAAATGACACAAAGCAAAGAACAGCAACAGTCTTTTATTTGAGTCAGAAGACACTGACCGTATCATGCGATTGCTTGCTTTCCCTTCTTTCTCCGTTTACATTACGTGTTTCCTTCGTAAAGGTTCGAGTTACAAGTGTTGCATCCAAGCACGCACGGTGGTTGAAACTTCCATTCATGGCTGTCTACTGCTCGGGATTCAGCACAAAGGTGAGATAAAGAGTTAGGCCTGCAACGATGAGGCTAATAAGACTGTTTTGGCTGTAATCAGATTGTGTAACAACTCACACACAATTGTTTTCTTACTTATCTACAGAACTTGCATGAAGTTTAGCTTGTATACACGCATTGCTGTAAGGGAGATTGTGATGCAATAGCCTTGTTTTGGCAGGCATAGGGACAACTAAATCACCTATTTCTGAATGCATACATACTCCACAAAGTTTGTGTATGTCCAGATTTCCTGGAGCAAAATAGATGCATCTCATCTTGGGTTTGCCTGCTGTCGTGAGGAGTTCACACTGACCAAAGACCCTTTTGTGCACATCTCATGCTTGAACATGAACTGAAACAAGTGTTGCGAAAATTCAGGTCCAAATCAACAGCATAATCTTTGAAATGCCAAAGTTGGAAGACCTGGGAAATTGGTTTAGAGAGAGGACTGTGGACTGCTATCCATCATGTCTTACACTTGGGAAGAGTGATCAGCCTGTTGTAGCACCTGGAAGATCTCTGGAGTTTCTCCAAGCATATCATCACTCTTTCACTCTGACTGGGCTGCTGTTTCAAGGGACTTGAGAGAGGATGGAGAAGAAGCAATTGTTACCTGCCTCGATGCTTCTTTCTGCTGAAAGTTGAGAGAGAAGCCAAGGTTCTTCCTTTAAACTAAGTCCGTGAGTTAGGAAGGGATAGGGATACATATATATGTGTGTGTGTAGTTTTTGGCAAGTGATGCAGAAACACACGAAACTTAAGATGCCCAAGAAACATCCAGTTTTGTATCATGTATGTCTCCTTCACAAAGAAAAGCCAGTGGCTTAAAGTCAAAAAGTGTGAGTTGGGTGTGGAAACTAAAGCATTATTTCTACCTGGATAGACATTGTTACCAACTGGATTAGAACTCGCTCTACCTGTGTTCAAGAAGACAAGTATCATGTGGATCTAAATTGAGTTGCGTCTTTGTCTATTTTGTGGTGCAATGTTTCCTCCATCCTTTTGAAAGCCACTCAACTGCACTACTACCATACTGGTAACATTACTACGGAGTTGACCTTTGCATGCACACTTTTATCACGTTTTCTATAAAATTTTTGCGATTAGTTGAAATGGAATTTTTCTGTGGATAATCTTCAACAGTTGGAGGCATTAAATCTAGCTGGGGAACACTGTGAAGAATATATATATATAAAAACCTAATAAAGCAGGATTGGCAGTGACATATATGACATTGTTATTAGCCACCCTAGTAGATATCAACCTATTTTTTTAAAGATTAAACTCTCTCCTCTTTTTTTTCTAAAATATTTCTCATGAAACATTTTCTCATTTTCAGGATTCTGTAATAACGATTTTTTTTTAATCTAATAGCTGGAACATCTCTTCCTATGACCGGTCCATAGGATGAGTTAGTCCAATTACAGTGTTTTTATTCCGTGTTATAATATTTTTATTAATATTAAAAAATATTATCATATGAATTTTATAGTTTTTAATAATACTAGTAAAACACTATAACTGATCGATTCATAGAAAAAGATAGGTGGATGATGGTATTTTAGGTACCGGGTAAAAGTTAATAGTGTTATAAAATTCTAAAATTATATTGTGTTACAATATTTTCATTAATATTAAAAATTACAATACAATGTTTTTGATATAATTTTTATAAAAATATTATATTTATACTACATTATAGTTTTCAATGATACTAGGAAAACATTATAATCGGATCGATTCATAGAGAGAGAGAGAGAGAGAAAAAAAAGAAAGAGATAGGTAGCTGGGGTTATTTTAGGTATCAGGTAAAAAAATAATACCATTGGAAAATTCTAAAAATAGTGGGTTTTTCTTTAAAAGAAAAAAAAAAACTTTTTTCGAGAATTTGTTCGATTTATTACTTTAAGATTGTAGTAACACAGTCCATCCCTTGAGTTAAGAACCTCTAATTTGACTCCTTCTTACCATCATAATTCAAAGTTATCGTCACAAGCAAAGAAAAAAAAAAAAATTCCTGGCTATGGAATGTTAGGTTGGTTTTGGGGTATCACAAACTATTAGAATTAAAACTCATATAAAATGGACAATTGGGATGTGATTAGGAACTCCAAATTAATTTAGACCTGAGTGGCTATTGGAGTGCAGCAGACCAACAGTTGTAGCTCTCATTTCATCATGAAGATTCCCTTTTTGCTGTGGGATGCCAATGGCAGCTATTTCCCCATTGCCGTTTCGCACCTCTCACCCACCACCTCAGCCAACCCCTCTCTGTGAGAGAGAGAGGGATTGAGAGCTGTTCGTCGTCATCATCATTACCATCACCGTCTGTTCTCTTTGTGCCTGTGAACTGCTACAGCTTCACGGATTCATCCTCTCTCTCTCTCTCCTTCTTCCCAACCCGACCCCGACGAAGCCCCCTTCCCATTCCTCTCACGGTACCGATCCCCGCTCCTTCGGTCGCCCCGTTTCTTTTTCTTCGGCTCTTCTCGCCGCCATAACCCTCCTCCTTTACCCGCCGACCGTTTCGCCGCTTCTCTCCCTGCCTGAGACGATTCCTGCCTTGGCTTGTCTCCGCCTTGCCTCTTCCCCAAGCTTTGGCCGGGTTCGGAAGGTGACCGCGCCTCCGGTGTGCTGGACTGTAGGATCATGGAGCGATTCTTGCTGAACCTAAACCCTTTTCGGTTCAAGCGGGTGATCCAGGCCCTCTTCCTCTGATAAAGGTGACGCCTTTGTGGTTCCCTTGTTCATTTGTCCCTCTTGTTCTTCGATTTTGGTGTTTCCCTCGCAAAATACCTCCTCAACGAGCTTTTGGAACCGCAGTCCTCTTCTAGGGAAGACGTGTTTTTTTTTTCCTAGGGGAGTCGGCAACGTGAGATTTCCCAAAGTTTTTGCGCCTATTTTGTTGGATTTTCCCTTGCTCTGTGAAGCCCTAAGTTCTGTGATGGCCAAGCTTGGTGAACTTCCTGTGCTTAGGTCATCTTTGCTGTCTGGAGTGCTACCTTGACTCGTGTTGGTAGTCGGAGGCCATGACGATGTCAGGAGATGGTCCTGATTTTGTGAAATGGAGCGAGCAGTTCATATCACAGGAGCGTGGGCGCCGGATTGTTCATTACTACCTTGAGGACGCTTCTGGAGACTCCCATCTCGCCGTCGTTGGCACCGAACGGAGTCTCCGGCACATGCTGTATGTGGTGTCAGAGAAGTTCTGCCAGGTTTACGGGTCCAACAAGTTAGGGTTGTCCTCCCTCAAATGGAGATCGAGAAGAGAGGTTGTAGATTGGCTTGCCTCGTTCCTTCCAGCCAAAGCCTGCGATTCACATACTTCGAGTACTTCCCTCACTTTGTCGTTGGAAGTTCATCTTTCATGATTATGTCTGTAGATGATGGGTTTTCTACATTCTACCATGTCTGCTCTCATCTTCTAGAATTTATTCATGGGCAGGAATATTGACTTATAATTGTTCCTTCAGTATATAGCTGTCTAGCCTGCATCGTAGGAGTGTGGATTTTGTTTTATTGCAATTTTTGTTTCTCGTCTTGTATGACTGTTCCAGTGGCTTATGAAGCTGATGTTCGATGCTCATAAAGATTATTATTTGTTTTAAATTGTGTAATTGAAACACCCTTCAGTATTTAACTGATCGTTGATGATTTATGCTTTTCTTCTTTTATTTTATCAAAGGTACAAGGATTCTTTCTTAGCAGAGAATAAAATGTAGATGGAACATGTTATTTTTCTTTGTAGTTTATTACAATAATTTTACACCTGAGGAATTGTGAAGTTAGCTGTCAAAAAATTGTTAACTGACAGGCTGCTGCCGAAACTTTAGTTTTTGAGGCTCTGATTGGACTTGTTATCATACCTTTGCAGATTCACTAGAACTATTCAATTATTTGCTGATTAGCAATAACCAAACATGATGGTGACATTAATATTGTTAGATTATTTCTTGTTGTGCTGAAATATGGGCATGCATTACATGAGATATGCACAAATATCTTACACAAAGGTCTATTCTCGAGTGTCGAACACTTTGCAACCAAAGTATAATCGGAAAAAGGTTTAGTTCTGTATTTTGCATGCATGATAACAATCTGAAGGAAATCCTTCTGATAGCTATGAGCAATCTGATTGTACTATCTTTTTTTTTTTTGTCACTGTAAGTATAAATTAAACATATTTTAAGGTTTTATTTTCTTTGAATTTTCTGGATAACTATACCCATGAAATCTTTCTGATGGGTTTGTGCAATTTGATTATGCCAGCTATATTGGTCAGAAACTGACTTTTAATAACTTGTGTCACGCCAGAGTTGCCAAAATGCACATTGAAACATGATTTGAGTGTTGAGATGGAAATTAATAGATTGGGTGATACTGGAGACCACTTGGTTGAAAACAGGGTAATTAGTTTCTTCTAAAAATTCTCTAGCAAGATTTGTGCTGTTTGATTTATTGTAAAGTGTTGTTATTGTTCTATCTCAGGATGACAGCAACAGATCTGACATCATTTGGTCTGGTGCTTCTTGGACTTGTGGGAAGCAGCTCCGGCATTACCAAGCTTTTTGTCGAAATGGAACAACAGTGATTGTAAGCACATCACTACTTCCATTTTTCATATGCATACCTTTACGGTTTGGTGTCAAATAATAATATTTGTTTTGTAGGTCCACTCTTTTGTCCTTGTGATGTCTGAGGAGGAAAATCGTTATCTTGCATACTTGGAAGATATGTATGAGAATAAAAAAGGGGAAAAGAAGGTCAAAGTACGATGGTTTCATCAAAATCAGGAATTTGCTTGTGCGATACCTGCACCTGCTCCCCATCCCAGTGAAGTTTTCATAACACCTTTCTCTCAGGTCATTAGTGCAGAATGTGTGGATGACATAGCTGCTGTTTTGACTCCTGAACATTATGAGAAATGCTTGGATTCCCTTTCATCTGCAGCAGGAGTTCGCTTATGCTTTCGGCAATACATTAAAAATAAATTTAAACTCTTTGATCTAAGAACATTGCGTGGTTATTTTAGTCAAGCAATTATTTCCCGCTTGGGTATTTGTGATGAGTCTGGAAAAGGAGAGGCGGAAATTGGACACAGTCCTATCAAAGAACATGTTGGTCACAGGAGAACTAGATTTGTCAAGGTACAGGAGAAATTTCTGGCACAACATTTTGGGACTGAAATATCTGGCCTTTTAGGCCATATAACAACTTGCCAACCAGTTTATCAGAATTTGGAATATGATTTACTTGTGAGAAGGCCTCTGTCAATGAAGTTTGTTGGGCCTCATAATTGGCTTATGCCACCTTTTGAAGTTGGAGAGAAAATAGAGCTTCTTTGCCAGGATAGTGGTATCAGGGGCTGCTGGTTCAGGTGCACTGTTTTAAGATTATCACTTAAGAAGTTAAAAGTTCGGTATGACGATGTGCAAAATGTCGATGGGTATGGGTATTTGGAGGTATGAGCTGCTATCTGAAAAATTCTTCATATGAATCCAAGAAAATTATATCTTGCTTTTAATTCGAAATCATTTGTTATAGTTGTATCATTGTTCTAGTTCAACGTTAGGTTGTAAGATCAATAAGTCTATGCTTTTTTTTTTTTAGTTATGCTGATTGATGAAACATTTTTTGGTCATCCAGCTGATATAGAAGGTTGGATTCAGCCTTGCTCTCATCCTTTTGCTAAGCAAGCACCATGTTGGAATTTGGTAGCTTGGATTATTGACCTAGGTCTTGGATGTCAGACTTGCAAAAGGAACAGAGGCATTGAGAATGGGTTCAATGAAATGTTCTTTCGACGTTTGAATGGGTTCAATGAAATGTTCTTTCAACGTTTAAGTCAGATTGTGCCTGATTTTGGGAACCTGTAGGTCAATATTACATTGTAGCCAAAGAACAGTTTAGGGAGTGATTCATTTACTCTTCTCTTTGTGCATTTACTTCCTTCCATAACTTCATTTACTCAAAGAGGAGAATAAATGTGCCATCCATTTACTATAATTTGCTCCATTGTACAAAGGTCGATGATCCATGTTGGTCGGTTAGTCATTGTCAAGATATCAGAATGATGGCTCATCAACACTGTGAGAGGAACTCATTCATGTTGTGAAACAGCATTAAGGATTGATTTCATTGAGGATGTGGCTCATTCATGCTGATGTTAAAATTCCTACCACCTTTTGTGCTCTGGTTAGCAGACACAGTAGGTCTATGTGATCCTCATCACTAAAATGTCTGTAAGGAAACTATTTGTTTTTCTAACAAGAAGATTATGCTGCATATGCATAACATTTTAAGTAAAACAAAATTTTGATTTTTGACACTTTGCTTTGCTGTTACATGTGCATTGTTATGTTGTAGGAATGGGTTCCTGCCTTCAAAACAGCAGCTCCTGATAGATTGGGCATGAGATGCTCAGGCCGTCTAACAATTCGTCCATGTCCTAAATGTATTTACTTGCTTAACAATATTGATGTTAAAAAGGGAATGGCAGTGGATGTACAATGGAATGATGGCTGGTGGGAGGGAATTATTGTTGAGCTGGCAAACAGTAGAGATGATAATGTGCAAGTATACTTGCCAGGTACTTCCTCAATTCTTTGTATTGCTTTATTCCATGTTCTTGACTACTAATTTCGGTGGTTATGGTTTGATCTCTGGATGGAACCATGCACTTTTTTTTTTTAATTTCACATTGATAACACCTACAGGTGATTTTTGGGATTATTCAATATGCATCATGGGTTATATGGAGAAAATTAGTAACAAGAAATTTTAGAGAAGGGGCAGTGACCAGGAAAAGAATAGATGGTTGAATGGACTGTTACTTCCTCAAACTAGATAATTACTTAATATGATGTATTTCTTAATGGATATGAACTTCTTGTTTGCTACAACTTGTTCCCTTAATTCATGCTGCATCCTTTTGCAAAGCTCATCTCAAAGTTTTTTCTTTTTTTCGGTGCACATGCTCTGGAGCAATTTGTTATGTTGATATTCTTCCCAAGTGGTGCATCTGTATACAGAACCAAGGATCCTACAAAACCCTTATACTGTACTGTCTGAATTGTTTACGTGAATAATTTAATCTATTGACATCTGAAATGGTACAATGATCAATGGACTTTAATCACCATCTGAAGGAAAATGAATATTAATATACAAATTAGGCACTCATGCATGTTCAGTTTTTCATCGAATGGTATTCTAATTAAGCAGCAACTGACATCTAGAAGATTGAATATGTTTACGATGATATCAGGGCCTGCAATAGATTTGTTCCAATGAGAATAAAATCTTAAAAGCCTTCTGGCTTATGTCAAGTTCCTTAATAGGAAGACAACAAATGAGATATATCCTTGACTAGAAGTGAAATTGCATATTGATGTTAAGTAATTGTTGGTTGACTTATTAGATGATTTTCCTATTTGCTAAGATTAATCATATGCTTTAACTCTTATAATTTTAGTTGAAGAATTTACCAAACAACATAATGTTTCAAGCTAAGTTTTATTTTTATTTTAGGACAAACAAATGCTTTCATTCGGAAGTTCGGTTAAATGACTCCTTTAATAGCCATAAAGAACGAGAGATCTTTCTTTCAAATTTCCTGATGGAGCTGATCTTTATCATTTCATTTAAAATATTATTCAACTACATCTGTAATCAGCATATACAAGTGGAAGCTCAAAAACATTGCCCAAAGGTGGATATTTCTGTTGGTAGATTGACTTAGATCTCAAGGGATGGATTTCTTTTAGAACTCAGCAGGCTGCAGCCAGGTTATTCAACTGATGGCCATTTTTTATTTAAGCTTGTTACAAAAATGATGATACTTTTAAAATTTTGTAAAATATGTCATTGGTATATTTAAAGGAATGAAAGAAAAGTGGAAAATACTTATTCCAATTGACTCATGATAGGAGTTAGGACTACTATATGTCATACAAGAATTATAAGTCATACAAGATTGTTGTAGTAAGGACATTTCTGCATTTTAAAGGAACAACTTGCGTCCCCTTCTACTGCAGTTAAATCTTCACAGTTTTTCAGGCATCATTTTTCTTTCTTCACTAATGAATCAGATTCCAAGGTCAATGACTGTTATTTTCTAAATGTTTCTTATGATCTCACAGGTGAAGACATCTTCTTAATTTGCGAAATGAAAAGGCTAAGGATATCTAAAGATTGGGTGGGTGATCAGTGGGTCGATATCAATGCTAAGCCTGATATCCTATCAGCAGCCTCTTCAATTAGCCCCCGAACAAAGCTTGCTTCCTGCTCTGTCAATATCAAAGGGGCAGAATCTGGCAGCTCAGTGATGTCAGATCAGGAATTCATCACTGCACAGCCTAATTTGGTCGAGGATAAACAGGCAGAAGCTAGTTTGAGCTGTAGGAATTCTGTGCAACTCGATAATGAGAGTCAATCTAATCCAAGGAAACGCCACAGGGAAGAAAATGCTCTGGATGGCTGTGGTGTTGGAACAGGTATTGGCGATGCAGAAAGTTAGCTTGGCATTTGTAGGCTCCATCAAGGTTGGTTTTCAGGTTTTCTGTATATAGATATATGAGTAGTAGATAGAATGATTTCCCGGCCTTGGGGGCTTGGGTGGGCAACATAACTTCAGTTTGACTAGGCAGCCCCAGGGTGACTGACTGAAAGACTCTGTTAGCTTTGTAGCATCAATGTAACTCCTGGACATTGTCGATTAGCAGTTAGGTCAAAATCATATGAATCCAGCAGACAGCAGGTGCATTTTGAGCTCTCTGCTCAAACTTTGCTACTTGTCATGCCTTGGCTGTTTCATGAATAGTTTTATGGTGTCATGTATGAGATTTGGAACAGACTAGGAATAGTGAGTTTGTTTCTCTTTCAGTGAAGCTTCCCAAGTAGTTTGTTTCTCTTTTCTTATCTTCTCCTCCTTTGGGTTAGTACATCAATGCACACTTCTCTGATTTAGTGCTCCCATTTTTTCTGGTAACATTGTTTGCCTCGTTCTTCAAGCTGATGTGGTGGCACTAATCCAAGAAATGCTTGTTCTCTTGTTCCTGGTGGCTGTTTGTTCATTTGATTGCTGCTGCTGTCTTGCTGCTGCTTTGTCAAATGCTTTCTTCCTGCAACCCTCATTGGTTAATTTGCTAAATTGTAAGTGTTGATGGATTTAAGTCCCTCATTTGATTGCTGTTTTATTACCTGAACAACCATGACTTTGCAGTAGTTTGTTTCTCTTTTCTTTCCTTCTCCTCCTTCACACTCTTGTTTCGTTGGTTGTTTTGTTCATTTGATTCCAAGTAGTTTGTTGCTCTGTTTTTTTTTGCTTCTCCTCCTTTGGGTTAGTACAATGCAACACTCTCTGATTTCGTGCTCCCATTTACCATTGTACTAATGCTGTTTCGTACTTTGCGGTGATCAGTAGTCAATTAACACTTTTGCTATGAGTGGTTAAAAAATATTGTGTTTTGCAATGCAAACAGAAGTCTCGAACAACCAAAATAAGTACATTCCTTAATGGAACGGCTTTTGCAATGCATTTGGGATCGTCTACGAGCCCGGTTGCAGCAAGTAGCAGCTTGTTTGCCAACCGATCGAACACAACGTGTTCTGGGATCGTCTTCTGTGTGCCTCACTTCCATTTCCTGTAGAATCGGTCGTCGCTCCACAGCAGCATCCGCTGCAATGGAATCCGAATCCCCCTCTCCTTGAGATGCAAATGCCTCGGCTTTATCCTCTTTTCCATACTGAAGGCGAAGTACTGCGGGAACTTGTTCACCTCTTCCATCGACCTGCCCATCTCGTGCACCAGGTATTCGACCTTGGGCCTCAGGTTGTTCTCCGCGCTGTAGCCAAAGATCGCTGGGCATCGGGCGCAGACCTTGGACGCTTCCTGGTGGGAGAGCCCCAATCCCTCCAAAAACCGGATCTTGGACGCCAGCTTCTCGACGGGGGTGTTGAGGAGGTGGGCGTTGAGATTGGTCGGCGAGCTGAGGCTTCTGAGGCCGAGCTCCCGAAGGAAGAGAAGCGTCGGCCGGAGGCGGTAGTCGACGCTGGCCATCAGGAGGTCCGGGCACCGGAGGATAAGGTCCCGAGCCTGGTCGGGGTCGGCGGAGAGCTCGGTGACGAGGAAGGCGAGAACGGGGGCGAGCGTGCGGTTAACGTCCGCAGAGGAGAAGATTGTGGGGCAGGCGGAGGAGAGCCGGGGAAAGTGGCGGTCGGAGAAGCCCTTGGACTTGAGGAATTCGACGACGGCGAGGGTCCAGGCGATGGACTCGGGGGTGGCGGCGGTGATGCCGAGGGATTTGAGGTACTGCAGGTTCTGGCGGCGGGAGGTGCGGAAGCGGAGGGCGAGCGGAGGCGACGGGGAAGAGACTGAGGAGGGCTTGTGATTGCGGCGTGGGATTCGACTCGAAGAAAGGATTGGAGGAGGGACGGAACCAAGTGCGATGGCCATAATTCCTGTATGCCGTTATCCCTGGAAACTTTTCGATGCAGAAATGTTTTTTTTTTTATAGAGTGAAAAATATATGTTTCTTCGATATTGTGAATTATAGACATGAAGACTGAAAACAAATATTTATAAAATGCCATTTAGTACAGTATATAGAAATAGTAGTGTTCTATTTAAATCAAATTAAATAGGGAATATTTGAAAAAGAAAGTTAAAGACATACACGTTTATGAATATTAATATTAATGTGATGAATTCTAAAGAAAAACTTCCATTGCCGGGATTTGAACCCGGGTCGCCTGGGTGAAAGCCAGGTATCCTAACCGGACTAGACGACAATGGAACTTATATTTATGGGTGTAAGTATATTATAAGTATTGATTGATATATTCTAAAACGGTCTTGGAGTGTGGACCGACTGTAATATGGAGTAATTTGAGTGAATGCACTTCATCTTTTATAGCACCGATTTTTTTAATTAGTTCTGTTTAATATTCTATTTAATAGGGGTTATTTCGATAACGTGAACTCTATACCACTTCTTCCCGGGGACCCTAACGGCCGTTAAAGGAGTACTCAATAATTATCCTGTGCGCGAAACCCTTTATTTAGATAGGAACGTCAAGCACAACCAAACAAAAACAACGGCGTTAGCGAGTTATCGAAGACATTAGATAAGACAAACACACTATACGAGTAGAACAACTTACTTATTAGAAGGCATAGACTACGGACGGACTACCGAGTCTGGTTTCCCTCCCCTACCGCCGACTGCTGGGGCTCCCGTTCCCTTTCCCTTTCCCTCAACCGCACCACCAATCCACCTTTCATCCTCAGCAGCATGAAGAACTCCACCTCCCTCTCCCGTCCTTTGTCCACCACCTCCATCTCGAACCTCTCCATCACGCTCGCCGCCACCGCCTTCATCTGCGTGTACGCCATCTCCTTCCCCAGACACGTCCTCGGTCCCGCGTGGAACACCGGGAACCGGAACGGGCTCACCGGTCGGAACACCCCTTCCTTGTCCAGCCACCGCTCCGGGTTAAACTCCCCCAACTCGGCGCCCCATATCCCTTCCATCCTCCCCATCGCGTACGTGTTGTACGTCACCGACATCCCTGCCCGCACCGCCGTCCCGTCCGGCAGCACGTCGTCCGCCTCCGCCTGCCGCGGCTGTAGCACCACCGGCGGGTACAGCCGCATCGCCTCCGACACCGTCGCATGCAGGTAGTCCATCTCCCTCAGCTGGTCCAGCGTCAGCATCCCCCGCCGATTTCCGTGCCGCGACCGCACGGCGCCTATCTCCGCCAGGATCCTCTGCTCCACTGCCGGCCGCGTGGAGACGAGCCAGAATAACCACGCCATGGCGGACGACGTCGTGTCCCGCCCGGCCAGCACGAAGCTTGTGACGATGTCCCGGAGGAACTCGTCCGAGAAGCCATCGTCCTCGGCGATGAACCGCGAGAGGAGGTCGCTGTTGTTCCTGATCTCCTCCGCCGTCCGGGCCTTCCGCTCCCTGACCACCCTCATCGCGAAGTCGTCGATGACGGAGACGTCTCTCTTGAGCTGCCTCTCCGACCCCAGGTTGAGCGCTCTGCAGAGCCTCCACAACAGCCGCGGCTGCCGGAAACGGCAGATGCATATGGCGGTCGCGGACTCGAAGGCGCGGAAGAAGTCGTTGCACGAGTCGTCGCCGGCGAGCCGGGCGGGGTCGACGTCGAACGCGACCTTGCAGACGTTGTCGAAGGCTAGGCGGTCGAGGAGGTCCTGGAGGTCGACCACCTCGTCGTCGGCAGCTGCGCGAGCGAGGCGTGGGATGAGGCGGTCGGCGACCTCGAGGTGGACGTTCCCGAGGATGAAGGAGCGGATGGTCTTGGTGTTGAACTCGAGGCTGGCGGTCTTGCGCTGGAGGCGCCAGCTGTCGCCGTCGGTGTTGAAGATTCCGCCGCCGAGGAGGTCGGCGAGAACGGAGGTCTGGTTGTGGCCCTTGGGGTAGTTGTGGAAGTTGGTCTTGAGGACGTGCTCCACGTTCTTGGGGTTACCGGTGATGACGGAGGTGGGGAGGACGATGGTGTTGGTGGGGCTGGCAAGGATTAGCTCCGCCGTCCACTCCACGAACCGGTGGCCGTTCTTGACGATCTCCGAGAAGCTTATCGTCGTCGAATTCTTGCTCTTCGAGGAGGAGGAGGGGCCGGAGAAGAACCTCCGGAGGAAGAAGGTCAGCAAGGCGAGAAGGAAGAGGATGAGAGTGGGGTAGAGGCCGTCCATTTCCTTTACCCTTTTTGGTGTCTTCAGCTCTGGGTTGTTTGGCCGGCTACAAGACCGCGGAATAAATAGATAAGAACCGAGAACGCTGCCTTCGACGAGAAGGAAGTCTCAGATGCCACGCCCACACCGATGTGGCGTCCCACATGGACGTTCTTGATTCCGGCTTCTTGCATCGTCGGAACACCGTCTCCGTGTCCCTTCCGCTTCAATCTGGACGGTGGCCGACAACACGTGGAGGTTTGGCGGCAAAGAGCAGGCCTGTTTCCGCCTTCCGCCGTTGTTTTGGCAACATCTGGATCCCCTACAAACTTATATATATATATTTCGGCAATCCACGAGGAGCGCACCGCCCGGGGGTGCTTCTGGCACGTCGGCTTGTGCTGTCGCAAGCAAGCGAACCTTGACCGCGACGCACCGACGCGTAGACTTTATACTGATGGCATTTTAAATTATTACGCAAAGGATACCTCCTCCGCGTGACAGTGCGAGTTCTTTCCTCGCCATCACCTCTCACCCAATCAATTGTACTAATTTACATTTTAAAAAAAGTACTGATTAATTTATATAAAGTAGATCATCTCGTCATCCAATTGTACTAAATATATCTTTCATTTGTTTTATATTGAATAAAATGTAATTGATTATCAAGAAAAAAAATACCTTTAACTATTTCTTTACCTGATCTACTTTTTCGAAAGGACGAAAAATTGTTCTTCTCTCACAGTCGTTTACACTTGCGCTCGTCGACTCAGTGTGGCGACTCTACCCTCTATCCCATGACGTCTCATCTGGTCCTCCCCATCCACTTATAAAGTGCTTCACGGAATTCACCACTGGCAAGTTTTGATAACAATAGTTATAATTCAAAAACCTGATAAAAAGGATGATCGACTGATTTAACATGGTCAGTCTAAGTCACTAACTTCAAATATTTAAGTCCAAATTAATGATTATATATTCATCTGAGTATTATAAGTTAATCCATATATTTACACACTTCACATACTAGAATGTTATCATTATCTCATTGGTGCCATTCAAGATTTACTAGTGACCCTACATAGATATATAAATATTTTAAAAATTACTAGTAACCCTGCATGGCTATTAAATCAAGCTTCCACTAGTTCAGGATCTGTACCGTCCTCGTTGCTTTTGGAATTAGCCTACCGAGTGCTATGTAAAGGTCGAGAATGAAAGGTTATGTTCTGACAGAAGCAAACCATGCACTTTAGTGAAACCAACTACGTCTAAATACAAGCTAGAATATTACAGAAGGAAAATATATAGCATAAAATGAAATTTACAAGATAAGAACAAATGTCATATTGGTCTCCTAATGGCAAGGACATTTGACACTGAATTCATTTACTCACTCTCGTATACATCATTTATTTTTACATCTAAATCACCTTGTTTGTTAACATCGATTGGATGGAAAAATTGAAATGCTAGCTACTCTTTGTAATCATCTTCTTGTCCATGGCAAATTCTAACATTTTTGTATCTCATTAAGAGAGTCAAGCCTTTTAGTGTTTGTCCTCTTTTACCAAAGCAACTGCAAAAGCATTTCCTTTTTAAACTCAAAACTCTGAACTTTTTTCATAATACTGCTGTCCAAGGAATTGCAAAGAAATTCATCTCCAAATTTGGTATGTTTCTGAACCTGCAAGGAGATCAGCCCCTTTAGTGCCGATTTTTTTTTTTTTTTTCTCCCCACACTCTACTTGTTTGTCCACATTAACTAGATGGCAATCAGATTTCAAAACTTTAAATGCTAGCTATTCTTTGTAATTATCTTGTCCATGGCAAATTCTAGTGTTCCTATCATAAGAAAACTTATTCAGTTTGTATGCTGTCTGCTTTTACCCCTAGCAACCCAATAAAAAATTTTGTTCTTCAAACTCAGAATTCTCTGTTGTCCATTGCGAAGATATTCATCTGCAAGATTTGAATCCTAATATTCTTGAAACTGCTTTTACCCGTAGCAAACCGATAAAATATTTTGGCGCTGAACGTTTCTCTTCTATTTTTCCACCCTCTCCTTGTTATCGACTTTACAGAAATCTGATTTCAAAAAAAAAATTGTAAAGGTTAGCTGCTTGTTCTAATCCTCTTGTACATGCAAAGACTAAAGTTTTTATATCTCAAGAAACTCAGTTTTGTGTGATTAAGTCTGCTATTACCCACCCATAAGAACCCAAGAATTGAATCCTAATGTCTCTGAAACTGCAAATACATCAGTCCCATTAAATGCCCATCTATTCTTGATATCTTTGCCCATGGCAAAGAATTCACACCAAATATGAACACAATGGTTTTCATATCTTCTTACAGCAATAACAAAAAGACTGTTCTCTCTCTTTCTTTCTGTAATTATTTCTACAAGAAATTATTTCTACATCAATACACGTATTTTCATTCCTAAAATCATCTTTTTCATGACAAATGCAAATAAATTAATTTCAGAATTCATGACTCTAGATGTTCCCCACCCTAAGAGCAACTGCAAGAAATCAATCATTATATTGTAGTCCCTTTATACACAGCAACTACAAGGAAATATGACTCTACAAAGATCTAGAATGTATAATTTCATGTATCCTGGTCTCGCATAGATACAAAGAAATCACCCACGATCTTTAATGCTAAATGGTTTTCTTTCACTTGGACTGCAATAATATCAATGTTTAATGCCTCATTGTCAATCTAGTCGCTCTTATCTTCTTTTACCAATCTATAATATGCCGATGATCAAGATTCTAAGATAATCAACTCCCAAAAAAATTAAAAAAAAAATGCACCCAATACACGAGGCTTTGGCCAATGCAGGATCTGAAGAGGGTATGTATGCAGCCTTACCCCAAAATTCATCTCTCAAATTTCTAGTAAACAAGAACTTAAATTTGGATCAAAATTGCAGTTCGATACATCTAATTCATGCGATCAAGATTCCAAGATAATTAACCCCAAAATTCATCTCAAGAATTTTTAGTAAACAAGAACTTCAATTGGAAGAATGTATCTGATAGGGCAAATATTGGGCCTGTCAACCCGGCCAGGCCACGCCATACCGAGGGCCACGTCTGCAGCCACGTTGACCCGACCAGTCAACCTAGACGTGTCAGCCCGAGGACCATGTGGACGACCACCTCTGCAACCCGACAGCCCAGATACGCCAGGCAGAAGATCGCATCGGTTACTCGAGTGTTGTACTCCCGATCGTCAGACCCGCCGATCAAGATCCTGCAAACCAACGAAGGCGTCACTTGGCGCAGGGTCGTACCTACGGTTCGGCCGAAAGCAATGCACCCATTAAATGTCATGGTACGACACCCCTTTTACCCGACAAGTATAAATACCCTCCGCCGATCTTTTTTCGAACTCTCGATCTCTTCTCCTAAAAATCGAAGAGACCTCCATAGTCCCGATTGAAATTTCTATATCCAAACGCTAACTTAGCCATCCCCATCGGGTGCACATCCCCTGACAAATATCCTCTCGAAATTGACCCGGCCGACTCTCTGACCCGAGTAGCTGCTACATAACCCACAGTTGCCTCGCCAAGCTTCCCGAGCTTCTGAATACTGCTAAGTCGATTCCGTGCACACGGGCTGAACTGTATCGTGCTGACTCGTCGTTCACGACACTAACTCCAGCAACAGTATCAAAATTACAGTTCGACTCATCCAATTCCTACGAACAAGATTCCAAGATAATCTACCCCAAAATTCATCTCACAAATGTCTAGTAAACAAGAACTTAGATGGAAGAATAGATCAAAATCACAGTTCGATGCATCTAATTCCAACCCAACAAAAGCGGAGAAAAACATAGAAAACATTAGAAATCGCATGTGAATGAATAAACGAATCGAGGAGCTTTCATGTAATTACAGAAGAACAGCAACCAAGAATAACAGCGATAAGATCATATACACGGATTTAATTGATTCTTACCATAAACGATGGAAGTGAAGAAGGATCCGTCGCCATCGCTCCGAGAGACCAAGAGGGGGCACCGGAGCATCGAGGGAAGATTGGCGACGGAACGGAGCGAGACACGGACGCGAATCCCAAATGATTGCGTTGTTGATATAGGCCGCCGTCCGTTACGTGGAACGATCACCCGTGCTTTAATGTTCGTGCCGATTAGCTTTTGACGCTTGAGATGCGTTCCCTTAGATGTTTGGTTTTGCACCCTCAGAAGAGATTAGTATTACACACAAGTTCCAAGAAGTACTTGCACAATTTAAAATTACGTCTAATTCAAGGGTCTAATTGAAAAGCTTACCGGCCGTTGCCAGTTCCCACGGACCAGCACGTGAGTAGTTCGTGCGTTTCCCCGTCGTCCGTGCCCTGTAAAAACCTAACCCGGGCCTGCGCCAACGGCCTCTCCGCCGCTTTCTGACACGACCCGCCTCGGTCGTCACCGTCGTGGCTGCCGTCGAGGCCTCCGCCTTCGCTTCTCAGGCAAGCGTCTCCAGAAATATCTAATCCTTGCTATGGTTTATGCTTGGATGTCAGATATGTCATTTTTCGTCTTGAATTCTGGATTGATCCGAGTAACTTGATTCAGATCTTGGATTTTTTTTCTATCAATTTAGGAGAAGAATTGACGTTCTCAAAGGTCGGGTTACCCATTTGTGCGACAGGAGAGGTTTAAGCTGTTTAGAACTTCTTCTCTACTCGCATTTTGGAACACCCACTTGTTGATTTCCTTCAAATTGCAGATTCTTATGAAACAAAGGGTAATCATGAAAACATAATGAAACAAAGGAAAGAGCGTAGAGGTGGTCTCAAAGATAAATTCTATGCTGTAAATTTAACCTATTGTTGAATTTGAATGTAGTTTTCAGCTTAAGTAGACGATGTTGAGGTTAGTATCTTTCACTCGAATCATATAGTCAATGCAAAAAATCTCCGGTAACATCACACATCACTAGCCTTGTTAAGTTGCAATGTCACTGATGGTCAAAGACAAACATTTGAAGCTAAAATGTGCTGTTACTATGGCATTTAGGGCACTGTGATTTGTTGATGCTCTTGCCATAACACTTCACTTGATCAAAACTGAAGTGCCAGCTAGTGTTCTTTCTTCTCTGAATCTGAAATAGGAGGCATAAAATAATTGTAACAAGTGTGACTGAGAATTTATCCCTTCTTCATGTAGACGACAATCTGATTGCCGATCAAGTAAATCTGAGTCAATTTGGAGCTTAGCATATTTATTTTAATCTGGTTGTTCATTTGCCTTTTGATTCGTAAGCGATTCCATTGTCAACAGGGGGTCTTTCACAAACTTGTTGTTAATGGAGGCGAAGTTCTTTCGGTTCCTCAAAATTGTTGGTGTTGGGTTCAAAGCAAGATGCGAGGCAGACGGTCGTCAGCTGTTTCTGAAGCTGGGTTACAGCCATGAGGTCGAATTCTCCGTTCCGCCAGCCGTCCGAGTCTTCTGCTTCAAACCCAACATAATATGCTGCACTGGCATAGACAAAGAGAGGGTGCATCAGTTTGCAGGTGCTGTTCGTAGTTGCAAGCCTCCTGAAGTTTACAAAGGCAAGGGCATAATGTACATTGATGAAGTGGTGAAGAAGAAGCAAGGGAAGAAGTCAAAGTGAAGCGAAGGACAACGAAAAGGATCACGATATCGGCTTTCTATTTCTTCTTTTAGGTTCACTTGCCTTTGTGGGAATAACTTGTATGAGGAAGAAGCCTCACTGGCTATATTTCCAATCAAATTGTCGAAATGATGGTCTTCTGGATGTAATTAACATTAATTCCAAATAGTTATGTTTCCTTGCTGTCTCTATCTGAATGATCTCGAGTAAACAAAAGGAACTAAGTTCCTGGAATCATCAACTATGTGTTCACTCAATAAACAACCGAGTGAAATATGATAACAGAGAAGAACAGTGGCAGCTTGTTGGGCACAGTGTCTGCAGTCATCTGTCGAGGAATAGATGATTGTTCAATCTAGCTCTATTCACATATATGATTCTAAGCTTTATGTATGCTTTGGTGCTTTGCAAAACATAAATTCCATCTATTTGATACACTCCTTGAGGAGTGATGCTACTACTGTCACTATGAACTTGGCAGAAACAATTGTTAGCTGATATAATATATTTTGATTCCACTTCAAGCAATGCGTTGAAAGAAAATAGATCTTCTCAGACAGCAGAATCTTGAGATGTCAACTGCAATGCACTAAAGAATCTATCTTGAATGCATTGTTATAAAAAGTAATATGTCATAGGTCTTATATTTGAGTTCATGTACAAGCATTGTGTATATAATTTAATATAATAAAAATATTTTTTTTAAAAAAATCTGTTTTGATTTTTTATTTAAAAATATTATATAGGATGAATTTTCAGAAAAAAAAAACTTTGAACTTTTGGTATTTTTGGTAAGTGTTTCAAGTTTAAAAATTTTCAAAATGACATGTATTTTTAAAAATAACTAGTTTACTCCTATTGATCTTCGTCCTCGTCATGCCTCCGTCACGTGCCTTGTCGCTTGACAACTCCGTTCGCTAACTCTATAATCATTAGTAAGGGAGGAGACAAAGAAGCCTAAAGAGGAAGAATACGATAATGGGTTCGATAAGAATCAACATGATCTAAGTTAGGGCTATAGCGAAAATAGTAGAGAATATTTTTATTATTATTATTATAAGGGTAAGATGATTTTTTAATGCAGGCATGGCAATTATGTGAAAAATTTTTGAAGATTAAAAATTTTACCAAAAGCTTTCAAAATTAAAGACTTATACTGGGAATTCGTACAATTATATAATACTTTATTCTCCATTTTAGGGACCAGCGCTTCATCTAATTGCATCGAGCATCGATTGAAACACCCTCCAACGTTCTCTCTTTTCCTATTCCCAAACTCCGACCTTTCTCCATCCCCCGAAACTAAAACCCTGCCCATCATGCCGGAGATGTCCTCCGCCGAACCTCCCTCCACCGCCGCGGCCCTTTCGCAGCCATACGTCCTCCACGAGACCTTGACGGGCCACGAGCGCGCCGTCTCCGCCGTCAAGTTCTCCCCGGACGGCTCCCTCCTCGCGTCCGCCTCCGCTGACAAGATCCTCCGCGTCTGGTCCGCCGCAGATTTCTCCCTCCGCGCCGAACTCTCCGGCCACGACGAGGGCATCTCCGACCTGTGCTTTTCCTCCGACGGCCTCTACCTCTGCTCCGCCTCCGACGACCGCACCGTCCGGATCTGGGACCTGGCCGCCTCCGCCGCCGTCAAGACCCTCACCGGCCACACCAACTACGTCTTCTGCTGCTCCTTCAACCCCCAGTCCAATATGATCGCCTCCGGCTCCTTCGACGAGACGGTCCGCGTGTGGGAGGCCAAGTCCGGCAAGTGCCTTCGCGTCCTCCCCGCCCACTCCGAGCCCGTAACCGCCGTCGACTTCAACCGTGACGGGAGCCTTATCGTCTCGAGTAGCTACGACGGGCTGTGCCGGATTTGGGACGCCGCGACCGGGCATTGCGTGAAGACCCTTATCGATGACGAGAGCCCGCCGGTTTCGTTCGTCAAGTTCTCACCCAATGGGAAGTTTGTCCTCACCGCGACCCTCGATAGCACATTGGTATGTACACGCAACCTGTTCCACTGGTTAATGTTTCTTGTTGTGAATTAGTACCTTTAGATTGGAAAGCTGCTCCTTTCTTTTCATTAGTTAATATATCTTCATTGTTTGCGTGTTCTTTTGGTGCTGTTTAGAGATTTAGCTGTTGGAATTACACCATTTGAAGATTAACAAAGCTTGATGAATTCTTAAAAAATTTTAGTTGTATTTCTGATCATCTATTTTTTCTTGGATGTTAAATATCACTTTAAAGACTTGTCTGGCTTGGACCTGAAATGCAATTGCCTTGTCAATTGCACATTTCAGTTTACTTCTTGGATTTTGGTCAGAAGTTGTGCATCACTCAACTTGTGCTATAGATGCCTGTGAGACCGTTTTGCATTTGGACTTGGAGAAAATGCATATCAAAGATGTTATCGACTTTCGTATAGGTTGGTTGTATAAATTATGCAAAATATTAAGATAAATGGCACTAGGCAAAGCCTGCCTACACCATCCATCTGTTTTGTGATGGGTGGGTGTTGACACCGAGCGTGGTTGCTTATTGCTAGTGCGACCATATAAAAATATGGGGGCATTCATGGAGACACAGCTTGCATATTACAATAAAGAGTGCATGGCATAAGAGATATTTCATGCTAACCTAATACTCCAATGGGCATGATTTTACCCGGCATGACAAGACCTCATAACATATGTACATGTGTGAGTTGGAGATGATTCTGATAAGTTAATAGCCAAAATAGTACCTTTATGAAAGGTTTAATCCACTCTTTTTGGGTGGTTAAAATAACTTCTCTAATGGTCACCTATGCTACTTTGCTTGGTTCGCAGCCTTACAGATAAGGCGCCTTAAATTTTTAGTTACTTAAGAGCAAGGTTTGCAATTTCGACCTATACCGGTACGAGCGGTATATACCGTCCGTCAGGTTACCGATATGCAGACCGCTTGCTACCGGGCGGTTTCGTCAAAAATTGACCGTTGGCGGTCGATTGAGGAAGAAAAGAAGAAAAAAAGAAGAGGAGAAGAAAGAATACCTCGCCCGCAGCGCTTTTCTCTTGCGCGAAGAGACGGAGCGTCTCCTGCGCGGGGAGAAAGATCGAGGCGATGTTGTCCCTTTTCTTTCTTTTTTTAATATTTTAATATTATATTTATATTATATTTATATTATAAAAATATTATATTATATTTTAATATTGGGTGGTACGCACTGTACATATCGCCTGGTACAGGTACCGTACCAGTACCGACAATATATCGGTACACCAGTATGGACCGGTAAATCAAACCTTGCTTAAGAGTATGACGAGTCCCAATTATTTTTACACTGTTTCAAAGGTAGCTAAGAGTGAACTTCTTGGAATATGAAGTGATGTGACTTTACCGAGAAGCTATATACTTGGCTTTCTCATGAGAAATTTCTGGTTGGAAATAAATTAATTAGAGAAATGGTGGGCAGATTTGTAGAACTTGTAATCAGATGTTTTGGTGTACATGCAACAATACTTTTAGGCTAAGTTATACCTTGCTTGTGGATATCAAATCATATCCATTGAAACCCAGTGTGTTTGATCGAAGATGGGCAATGTTGTCTTTGCTTTGCCGTACCGCAACTTTTTTTCTTTCCGCCATACTACTGAGAATCCAGTAGGTATAATGAAGTCTAATATATCTATTCATCAGTGTAGAGAGGTGAATGGGTAAGTAGGCATATAAATTATAAAAAAAGCTTCTTAGAATTCATTTTAGGTATTTATTGGGCCCCTCCCTTTTTGCTTGTATGTGTCTTTCTGCCCATTTATATATATTTCTTGTCAGGTTGAATAGACTCATCCTGATATTTTTCAAACCCATTGTTCAAAACCTTGTAAAAAATTTATTGCTGTTCTGTACTTATGTTTTAACTAGATGCATGTGTTATGTTACATCTTGGGACTAAACTCATACCCAACCATGTAAATTGATGGTACATTCTGTTCTTATGTTTTAACTAGATGCATGTGCGATGTTACGTATTGGGACAAAACTCATACCCAACAGTGTAAATTGATGTTACATGCAGAGGCTATGGAACTTTTCGGCAGGTAAATTTCTCAAGACATATACCGGACACGTTAACTCAAAGTTCTGCATTCCGGCTACCTTCTCAGTCACAAACGGGAAATACATTGTCAGTGGTTCGGAAGACAACTGCGTGTACCTGTGGGATCTCCAGACGAGAAAAATTGTGCAGAAACTGGAAGGTCATACCGATACTGTTATTGCAGTGTCGTGCCACCCATCTCAAAACATAATTGCTTCTGGCGCACTCGGCAACGACAAGACAGTCAAGATCTGGGTTCAGAAGAGCGAGGGTCAACTCAAAGACTGAGTTTTCTTTCCTCTAACAACTTGTTAACCGTTGGATGAATCCAACCCAGTCATCTTTGTTATCAATCAGTTGTAGGGCTGGGGTCTGCGCCCCGATTTGTTGTATTAACTTTTTTTTTTTTTTACATGTGATGCAACAATCGTTATCCGGCAGACTATGTATGGTCTTTCAAGTCTCTGGCATCGGTTATTGTCTAATGGTAGTACAACAGAGCATGTCTTGCAGGTTTGAGCTTTGAGCTTTGAGCCTATTTCTCTTCAATTTCTTTTGGTGGTTCCTTTGAGTCGTCGTCTTCTTGCATCGATTCAAAGTTTTGGGATAAGGTGTTTAGCTGCTAAAACATCCAAGTAATCATCACCATGTCAATCTGATAACAAGCTGCCAGAGTGTATGTAACCTTCTCTGTTGATTGGCATTTACTTAACAGCTGATGCATATCAATGCAGTCTATTGCTTGCTGTTCTTGGTTGGCCGCTACTGTATTCGAATGAGTCGATGTCGAAGAAGAACATCATGAAGATGATACTGGAAGAGAATAATCTCCATCAATGGTGCTAAACATTACAAGCGTCTTAAAAACCAAGGAGAGGTTTAGCATCGTTCTTGTTTAGCCGTAAACACATACACCATAAAGAGTGAGAGGTAAGGCAGTGGACATTTGGAAGTTGCTACCTTCGCCCAACCTCAACCCCATGAATCAAAGAACTCAAGCTTGATTTTTATTCAATCTTGAAGGATAATGGCATAAGACAAAAGTAGGATATCAGAAGCAGAATCCTAGTAACGGTGACAGACATGACAGGAGTCCATTTGATGGTAGAGAAAACGTGCAAAATGGGATGAGATGGGCAGACGTTTCCAAGAAAGCCTCCATAGGAAAAGCTTACAAAAAAAAGATGCCAAATCGCCTTTCCAACTCTCAGACTCATCGTTTGTAAGCACCATTTGCATGTCACAAGTCCGACGGATTAGGCTATCACACCCAAAGGTCATCATAAGCCTGTCAAATCCTGTCAAATCTGCAACCGGTGAAAAAAGCATCAGAATGTGACAAACGATGAGCTACAAATTGAAGGTTGTGTATTTTTTCAACATTTGGCCGATAATTAACAGCGAGAAATGATTGTGCCGTCTCCGGTGATCGGCGATAAGTTGCAAGTTTGTGACAAAAGGACGGAGGGGGTGAGTGTGGGCGGAGAACACACGTCGTGGAGTTGAATTCGTGTGGTAGACGAAACTATCACGAAAGGGAGGGAGCGCGGTAATGAATGAGTCAACCGGCCTCGTGGCCTAATGCGTTGCAATCACAAAAGGAGATAAAGACGCCTCTCTAATGCTCCATTTGAACCCATTCTTGCCTTCGCGAATGGGTTGCCACCAACCAATCATCGATCGCCATTGATTCAGTCATAGTGATAGAGGACGCGAGGAAGGAGAAGACCGCTCTTTTTTGTGCTTCCTGCAGGTTATATATTTCCATCTCCTCCTCCTTGAAGACTCTCTCAGCGTTATTTGGGTTCCTCCTCTTTGCCTCTTTCCTGCGTTCCTGTTAACTCTCTTCTCCAAGTTCGTGCTCCCTAAGGTATCGGAGGATTTGATCATATACAAGCAGAAGCTTGAACTTGTTGTACTTGATTCAGGTTGTCTATTTCTCTTGCAAAGCAAGAATCTGTCATCACCATGGAAGCATTACCATCCCCGTGCTACTCTGACATGGTAAGGAGCTCGAGATCACGTCCTTCTGTTTTCTGAAAGATAATTTGAGGTTCCTTCGTTGTACAAATGGGCAGGGAATGGATCAGAGCTCCTTCAAGCGGTGGGAGCTGTCTGCTTTAGATCAGTTCACTGCACAACTACAACTACAAGTGGCATTTGGATCTCCCTCCTCTGCGAGCTATGCTTCACTCCCTTCATGCCATCCACCCAACGAAATAGTCACTCCGACATGGCATTCAGACTTACACGACGGTGCTGCAGCGACGGCGAAGACGAAAGCAGAGATGAAGGATGTCCTGGTTCTTGATGGCTCAAAAAGGAAGTGGGACACCATGATTGGCCGTGGAACCAAGCGGCGGAGCATGGGGCTCAGGTCGGCCTCCCACAACCAGGAACACGTCATGGCCGAGAGGAATCGAAGGGAGAAGCTCACCCAGAGATTTATAGCGCTGTCGGCAGTGGTTCCTGGCCTGAAGAAGGTAGGTATGCTTGCTCCATGTCGACTCATCTTTTCCTTCCGACGTTGTTGATTCTGTAGCTTTTGTGGAAGATGGACAAGGCTTCTGTTCTTGGCGATGCCATCAACTACCTGAAGCAACTACAAGAGAAGGTCAAGAGCCTGGAGGATCAAGTTGCCAAGAGGAATACCGAGTCGGCGGTGGTGCTGGCGAAGAGATCATACGACGAACGCCAACGTTGCGAGTCGGTCCCGGTGGAGATCGAAGCGAGAGTGTGCCAGAGGAGCATCCTAATTAAGATCCACTGCGAGAACCAGAAAGGAGTGTTGGTGAAAGCACTCTCTGAGATCGAGAAGCTCCACCTTTCTGTAATATGCACGAGTGCCATGTCCTTCGCTATTTCTTCTCTCGACATCACTGTGATGGCTCAGGCAAGTTTGGTTGGTCCGTTCACAGGCCACTGCTTTCTACACCTCTTACACAGATGAGCAGATGGTGGCTGAACTGCTTTCGGGGATTAGAATTCTCAGCACTTGACGAGCTTTATTGACTCTTGTTATCTTGCTCCGCAGATCGAAGAGGAATTCTGCATGACAGCGAAGGACCTGGTGAAGAAGCTGAACTCAGCTTTCATGTGACAGAGAGGAAAGGATAGGAAGGTCTGTCATCATTTTGCTTGTTTCTTTTTTGCTTAAGACTTGGAGCTTATTCTCCTTCCGAAGACACCATTATGGACTTCTACCTTCGGGTTCCTCTGTTCCCCTGAGCTGCTCGATGCTGCTTTTGGGAAGAGAGCAGTGAGAAAATTAGTCCTGCTTTCTTCCTCATCTTGTTCTGAAGGCTATTACGGGGAAGTTGAGCTACCTTTCTCTTCAAGTGACACTTTTTCCTCTTGAGGGGTTTGACAAAATTTAGATCTGCATCTGACTTCCCAATCAATCCCCAGTCATGAAAGGTTGACAGTGATAGGAAAATGGTTGACTTCTCAGTTTGGGGTGATTCCTATTGGTTGTCCTTTTCGCTTTTGTCATCATCGTTGTTATCATCTGGAAATCATGCAAAGGCAAACAAACATGATGTACTGCAGCAAAGAATTCAGACACAGAATGGTTATCGGTCACCTCTTTGTGTGCTGTATCTATTTCTTATTTTTGGTTTTCTTGAATGTTAGACATCTAATTCCAGGAAAGATAGGAGGATACTGTTGACTTTTATCTTGATGGTGATACTTTGCTTGGTAAAAGAATAGCATGGCAACACCATCACAGCCTGATGTGACTTTTATCTCGAACTCTTTACACAACATTGGACATATGAGCAATAGTGACTTCATAATCAGTAACTAATGTGATCATAAATGACTGGAGAAAAAGAAATCAAATTTAGTATTGTATTTGGGGATGTTTGTACCGATGGACAAGAATGTTACTCAATGATACTTCAATGGTGTTTCAATCAAAAAGTGTTTTTCCGGATAAAATTTATTTTGCAGAACAAGCATATGAAAAGATCAGATATCTCAAGACATTAATAATTATGGGGTTCGGTGGTAGAAAATCTCAAATATATTATTATCCACATGCCTTTGACGGTGAAAGCTACTATTTCCAAGATGGTGGTGACAAATAACTATTAATATGGGAAACCTGCTTCACAATCCCCATGACAATTATCTCCATATATATGAAGGTGACAACAATGGTGACAACTTGAAGGTGGATTCTCCTCAAGGGGCTCCATATCATGATCATTAAATAGAAGGAAGAAGATTGACCTAAGGATCAAGTTGAAATAAGAAGAACAACCAGAACTAGTATTCCATAACCTTGATGGATCAATTATGAGGTACTAGAGGCTGTGCACTGGCCTAAGCAACATTTGCAAACCACATATAGGTCAGTATATGAATTTTGCATAGGAAACTGTTTTTGCTTTATCTGCTCTCAATAGATCCTCGTTGAATAAATTGATGCTTTTGATGAGGAGAGTGAAGCACTAATCATCAGAAGCTCAGATGTGAAGCTAATGGAGAGTGCAGAGAGGAAGGAAGGAAAGACTATTGGCAAGGTTAGTGAATCACTTGAAGACATCAATACAGAACAGAATCCAGAGATGGGAATACATACGTTGGTGAACAGGTTTCCAGCACGTAATGAGAAGAAATGAACCTGACAATTTCCATGGAGCAACAGCCCATCCGACACAAGAAATGAACGCGACAGAGGTGAGCAAAGCTACCGAAGTGTGTAGCTCTGCAAAGTGGAGGGCAGGATTGGCTTCAATTCAAGGCCAATATATATATATATATATATATATATATATATATATATATATATATATATATGCTGCAGCTAAACCAGGAAAGACATGGGAAACAAGAACATATTATGTTTACTTCATTTCACACACAAATCAACAACTGATGGTGAATGCAATGCTATAGCTGGAACAGCAAATGACATGGTCAATAATAATAATAATAATAATAATAATAATAATAATAATAATAATAATATGCGGGCAGGGCTTTTATTGGATTATGCTGGAGATGAGACGGTCAATTGGGTATTGACCAGAACCTCCACCGTTGACAAATGCAACAACTGGACGTGCATTAATTACTACTTGGGGGGTCAGCAAGGTGCTGACCAAACAAGAACATGAAAGCTTTCGATGGTTTATGCTAGAGACGATGATCTGATCAACTAGGTAACACAGGTTGCGGTCCTCCCATTTCTATTTCTGGCAGAAGCTGAGGAATCCCATGTACTCATGGTTCTTAATCATGGTAATCGACTTCTCAGTGCCAACAACACCTGCCACAGAAATTAAATTAAGAGTGGTCAGAGGATGTGAGGTATATCAATGGAGAGAGAGGGAGATTAAGATATAGATATCTGCTTCTTGCACATACCCATGGTCAGAGCACTGGCAAAGATGACTGAGGAGAGGATGAAGACGATGATCGATGCTCTTTTCATAATCTTTACCAGCTTCCTGACGAAGAACTGTCCCCAGAAGCCGGCCATCACAGACACAGAAATGAGATAGAGAGCTGCCACAGGAAACACTGCTGTCAGCTTCTGCTCAACCGGGTGACTTTGCTGAGAGAGAGAGAGAGAGAGAGAGAGAGAGAGAGAGAATGCGATAGGTTGACGTACCATAGGGGATGGGAAATCTCTTCAGGAAGTAGAACTCCACCACCGATAAGGATGAGGAGAACATCATCACGAAGGTTGCTGTGGCACTGGCTACCTGCACAGGAATAATAAACAGAGCACAGCATTAAAAAGATGGAACTTGGGTAGTAACTCCGTGAGTTCGTCAGACAGCTAATGGCCAAATTGTTCTTTTCTCGTAATCCTCGCATTTAAGCTTCGGTTGTGATAAGTTTTATGTGCTGCCAATCACCATCTTCAACTTTAGGTTTAGGAAAACTCGACCAAAGTAGAGAGTCAATTGCGATGGAGAATGTTGCAGACGATTTGGTCCCCAAGCTCAAAAGTGATACTGATCCATCCAAGTTGGCCACATGGCGTTGCATCATGCAAGACGTAATCGATAGACCAACATGTGCTGCACCCTCCAAATTTGATTCCTTTTACCACGTACTAAATGCAAGCGTTGTTGTATGGAGCAAAACATCGAGCACCTTGGGTTCGCGCACACGCACCTGAGGGATGACTCCGATTTCGAGGAGGAGGGGGCCCAGGATGAAGCCGCCGCCGGAGCCGAGCAGCCCGCCGACGGTGCCGCCGAGAAGGCCGCAGAAGGCGCAGAACACCAGCTGCATGCCTGTCCACTCGATGGAGGCCTCGCAGACGGACTCCCAGTTGCCCTGCATTCGCCGCTGCCGGCTCTCCCTCCACAGCTTCGTCGCCTCCCACAAGAACACGCTTAGCGCCACCGGAAACTGAGGGTGATCGACAAAAGAACCTAAGCATTTCAGTTGGAGAAAAACACATCACATGAATCAGAAACGGGGATCCAATGAGATGAGGTCAGCCACCTGCAAGATGTTGACAGCCCAGTAGAAAAGGCTGCAGGTCTCTGAATTGTTCTGCAACGGGATACTAATTATGAGAGCATGGTCCAAAAACAAGGCGCAAGGAATCTGTCGAAATCAAAGGTGAGCAACCGAACAAAGCCAACACCTTTAGGATCTGAAGCAGTAAGAATGAGAACCAGACGAGCATCAGGACCGAGATCCCCTTCCACCTTATGTTGAACCGCAACGCCTCCTTTGTTCCATCGACAGCGACGGAGTAGAGTAATTAATATTAGATGGTAAATAACAGAGTACAGAGGCAGATTTATTTTACTCGTCAGAGCATATGAATTGGCACTTACAAGCACAGATTTCTCCGGCCGATGAAGGAGAGGCTCGCATTTTGCGTCGATGCCCACTGTATCGATAAAAAAGATAACATCTTTTAGATGACGCTAATGACTCGATGATTCTTGCATCTGTCTACTTTGATACATACCCACTTCCTGATTGGATTTGGCCTCCTCTTGCTTCCGCATCTCCATCTGCACTCGCAGTATTCACAGAGTTGCAAGTCAGCCGATGATCGCATCACAAAACTATCATCAAGAACGGAAACCAAAAGAAGGGATTCAACCTTGAGGAGCGTTTCCTGATTCCACATCTGAACTCCCTTGAACATTGACCTCGAGGAAGTACCTGAACCACACTCGGAGTTTTATCACCATGTCCGTGAAAGATCACGAGGAGTCCTAGGCAAGGACCGAGGACCAACCTATGAAGAGAATTATGATGAGGATGGTGATGAGCCAGAAAGGGAAGACCACGCTGAGCTCCACACCGATGGTGATCCCCAGCATCAGCATGGGCTGGAACAGCAGCGCCAGGTTGTAGTCTATGATGGGCACTTCCTTGGAAGGGTGCGCCACCCTGAGGTTGTACCACACCGATGAAGCCGATGCCCCCATGATCATACCTGACCGAGAACACACAATTGTAGATCTCATGACGATCACTAGAAAGTGGTCTAGCAGCAGTGATGGCGGTGTCCATACATTTTGAGAGGGCGGCAGCGGACTTGGCATCGAAGCCGACGACAAGGGTTAGCATGGGGACGAAGATGCCGCCGCCGCCGACACCGCCGACGGTGCCGAAGGCGGAGCCCAGGAAGCCAATGACGGTGGCCAAGGCGCTCCTCCAGTTCACCTTGAGTTCCTGACGTACACCGGCAAGGTTTCGTTAGATCCAAACGCCTGCAACGAAGCCGACGGAGAAAGATAAAGATGAACACGGGGGACGGTGACAACAACTCACAGGCCAGACTCGAACGGATCGAGAGGACAGGATGACGTGCTGGTCATGGGATCCATAGAGAGAGGAGGGGCCGTAGGAGATGAACAAGGTGGAGGCTACGGCGAGGGATGACGCTGCGACGAGGTATACGACAAAGCTTTTGCTGCTGCCGCTGTTGATGATACCGTACCGAGAAGGGCCGTTCATGCTGCGTCTCTCACCGCTCTCTCCTCTTTTCTTTCTCCTGCGATTCTTATCTCCTCCCGGGCAACACCGATAACTGGAAGGGCTCCAAGCCTTTGAGGCGACCTTTCAGAAGGGTTTCTACAACAAGTATTTGCTGGCGGCTCTTATTTATGGAGGACATCCTCCTGTTTCCTATCTATCTACGGTGGTTTTATTTATTTATTTATATATATATATATATATGACAATTTTTTCACATAAAGAAACTACGTACTTATCTACTGGTGAGAGGATTCGCTACAATAGTGAATCAAGTTGGAAGCGTCCAATCCCCAGAACTCGATGAACACGGCTTTACATCCAAATCATCGTGTGCTGATATCAACCGTCGGATGGTAATTGGATCCGGGAAGGAACTGAGGAGGATCACATTTGAGCCAAAGAAGAATTACCCTCCCTCAAATTGTAATCTTTGTTAAAAAACAATAAAATCATTTAATTTATTTAGAGCAAGAAAGTTCATGAACTCTTGTGATGTTGTTTTTAAATTGATTCTTTTTTGTTTTTTTTTTTCCCCCTCTCATGTAGTTTGTTTTTCTTTGTAATCCCTTCCTCCATTAGTCTACAAGTAATCTTAGTATAGAAAATACTTCTTTATACAAGAAAAAAAATCATAAAAATTAATATTTTATTGTTCTATAGATATGCCTTGTTGAAGAAGATATATCAAAATACTTTTAATTATTATTGGATCTAGTCAGAGGGAATTTATGCTTGAGTTGATGGTTAACCTTATAAAGTTTTTAATTCATCTCACATGATAAAAAAATTAATTTTGTCTAAGATATTAAAAAGTAAATCTTTTTTATTTTTTATAATTATTGATCTATGAATTTTCCTGCTTTTAAAATATTCTCCCAACACTCTCATATCATCCAATAATTCTCAGCACTAATAGTTATGGAAATATTAATCTATAAAATAATTTGATGCAAATGATGGATCTAGCTCGATTATTCCTACAATAATCTATAAAATATTTATAAGAGTACATTAAAATTAAAACAAATCATAATTCTAAGGTTACATCGATATTATCTCAGGAAATCAAATCCCAACTATCCTTATTTTTTTTCTCCAAAGAAAAAGTAAATAAAGGGCAGTTGCTAAGAAAAATATTCTCTTTTTAGATTTTTTTCTTCTCTGGATAGTACCCCTTTACAAAATTCTCAAATCATCGCCTCTTCTTTTTAATATTTCAAAAATATCCCTTAAAAAATTATCATTTTTTCTCGCCTAAATTCAATTTTTTTTTAACTTTTTATCGTGTTTGGTGATTGATTTTTATCTACAAAATGCTGTATAATATTTTAACAAATCTATATAGTATTTTTTAGAAGAATATTGTATAGTGTTTTGTTTTAAAAACACTATACAGTATTTTTGAAACAAAAACATTATATAGTATTCTTAAAAAACACTATACATTATTTTTAAAATACTATATTAAATATTTTGCGAATAAAAATAATTAATGAAACATTATAAAGGTTAGGAAAAACTTTTCCTAATTGAAAAAAAATTCTATGAATAATTTTTGGAGGATATTTTTGAAATAAGGGATGATGATTTGAAAATTTTAAAAAGAGGTAAGAAAAAAAAAGGATAAAAACAAAATATTATCCTCGGAAATAGTCATAAAATAAAATAAAAAATCCCTTGTGTTTGAATCATAATAAATGAATCTTGTCTCTGCGGACAGTAGATGTCGCTCTTTTAGACCCGGAATTGTTGCCAAACATTCCAACTCTTTTTACTGTTGTCACTTTGTGGTTTCGTCACTAAAACACGGAACACATCCCGTTGGAATTAAATAGGAAGTCTTATGTATATCATAATTATTATCCTCAACTCCTTTTCCTCGTATGAGGAAGGTGACACTCTAGTGATTCATCTTAATACCCCGCGAGTAGATTTGTGTGGTTTGCCCTCTGTTTGAATTAAACTTGTGCAATTATCATGAAGAGATTAATTTCATCAGAAAAAAAGTTCATTTCTTCAAGAGAATATTTATGGAAGGAAAGTCAAATTGGTTACTGATTTTTGAAAGAGTTTATTGAAAAAAAGATTCATTATTACTGCATAAATGTAATGTATCTTGGGGAACTATATAAACCTCATATGTTGAGTCATGAAAAATAGAGTTTAAGAAATTATAAAAATATTGAGAGAAATACAGAAGATTTAGCATTCTTCTACTCTTTCTTAGTGTGCTAACTCTATCCTTTCTTCATATCAACTTCAACAATTGGTATCAGAGCTATGGCTGCATCCTTAAGTGTCTTCTAACTCCAAATCTCTAGATTGACAAAAGAAAATTATGACATATGGTGCATCCAAATGAAGGTTCTTATAGGCTTCCAAGATGTATGAGAGTTTGTAGAAGATAGATTTGTTGAACCAAGTCCAGTAGAAGAAGGAGCGATGAATGCAAAATCAAAAGAGCAACTCAAAGATAGAAGAAAGAAGGAGAAAAAGACCTTATTCATGATCTATCAAGGGTTTGATGATATGATGTTCGAGATTATCGCTCCAGCAAATACTTCAAAAGAGGCTTGAGAAATGCTTCAAAAAGCATTTGGTGGTATTGATAAGATAAAAAAAAACTCCTTCCATAAGTTTTACGAGTTAATTTTAAAAAATTACAATAAGGTACCTCTGAAACTATTTCTGATTATTTCACAAAAGTTATTTCTATTATTCTTAAAATGAGAAGAAATGGTGAACAAATAAGTGATCAAAGAGTGATAGAAAAGATACTAAGATCACTAGATTCAAAATTTGATTTTATTGCTATTGTGATTGAATAGTCTAAAGATTTGAAAGAAATGTCCTTAGAACAACTTATGGGTTCCCTTCAAGTTCATGAACAAAGGATTACAAAAAGAGCAGAAAAAAGAACTGTGGAATAAGCACTATAGACCAAGCTTACTCTTGAAAATAAAGGTGAATCAAATTTTCAAAGAGGAAAATGTCGGGGACAAAGAGGAAGAGGTGGCAGAAATCAAACCTATCAAGAATCTCCAAACAATGAAGGAGGTAGAGAAAATTCTAGCCAAAGAGGCCGAGGTTATGGTCGAGGATATGGCAGAGGCCGTGGACATGACAGAATTTCTAAAAGGTCTGAAATACAATGGTATATTTGCAAAAGGTATGGGCATTACTCCTTTGAATGCTATTATAATCTTAACAATCAAGGTGATAAGGTAAATTTTATTGAAAAAGAAGAGAAGAATGAAAATCAAGTTTTATTAATGACTTATGATAATTTGAAGGAAGTTCAATCTATAACATGGTATCTAGATACATGAGCTTCACATCATATGTGTGACATTAAAGAATTATTTTCAGAAATGGATACAAGCTATTATGGAAATATTACATTTGGTGATCTCTCTCAAAGATCAGTAAGAGGCAAAGGTAAAATTATTCTTGGACTCCATAATGGCAAAGAGTTATACATTTCAGATGTTTATTATGTGCCTGATATGAAAAATAATATTCTTAGCTTGGGATAATTACTTGAAAAAGGTTATAATATTGAGATAAAAGATATGACTCTTTTAATTTATGATAAGACTAAGACATTAATCTAAGATGTGAAAATGACGAAGAATAGAATGTTTCCTCTACATTTATGCATTTTTGATCGATTAAATTATTTTAAAACTGATATTGAGGATATTTCTACATTATGGCATCTTAGATATGCGCACTTAAATTTTGAAGCTTTAAAACTTCTAGAGAAGTTTAATATAGTGATAGGAATATCAAGAATTGACCGCACATCAAAATTATGTGAAGTATGTGTTATGGATAAGTAAGAAAGAAAGTCTTTCAAAATCAGCAGAACTAAAAGAGCATGACATCGACTTGATCTGGTACACTCGGATGTTTATGGCCCTATCAGCCCAGTATCACTTGGAGGAAGCAGGTATTTTCTTACCTTCACTGATGATCATAGTGGCAAAACTTGGGTCTATATTTTAAAGGAAAAGAAAGAAGTGTTAAACAAATTCAAAGAATTTAAAGACTTAGTTGAAAGACAAAGTGGTTGAAAGATTAAATGTTTACGAACAGATAGAGGTGGTGAATATACATTAAATGGATTTGAAAGTTTTTGTAGAAATAATGAAATTTTACATCAATTTACTATGCCATATACACCTCAACAAAATGGTGTTTCAGAAAGGAAAAATAAGACTATACTTAATATTCCTAAAGAATTTTGGGGGGATGATGTTGCTTGTGCAGTCTATTTGCTTAACAGGTTTCCAACAAGGTGAATTGGTAATTCTACACCAGAAGAAATATAGAGCCTGCATAAACCAAGAGTTGATTATTTAAGAATTCTTGGAAGTGTTGCATTTGCCAAGGTACCAGAAAAAAAGAGAACAAAACTTGAAGATAAAAGTCAGAAATATATTTTATTAGGTTATGCTTAGAATTCCAATGGATACAAACTCTATAATCCTATCACAAATAAAGTTGTGATGTTAAGAGATGTTGAGTTTAATGAACAACAGATTTGGGACTGAAAAATTAATAAACAACATAGGAAAGCTATATCATCAGAAAAGGATGATATAACACAAGCAAACACAGAAGAGGCTTTACCAGAATTATCACCGAGATCAGCTAGGTCACATGATTCAAAAAGTCGGATTATAAGAAGGACAAGACCAATCCAGGAGCTATATGATGTGACTCAAAGAATTGATACTAATAATATGAACTTTCTCTATTTTATCTTTTTTCAGGATATGATCCATTAACTTTTGAAGAAGTTCGTAAAGAAGAAAAATGAAGACAAGCTATGAAGAAAGAGATTAATGCAATCAACAAAAATGATATATGAGAGCTTACTACACTTTCAGAAGACCACCAAGCGATCGGTGTTAAGTGGATCTTCAAAACAAAAAAAAATGCACAAGAAGAGGTGGAGAAATATAAAGCACGATTGGTCGCAAAGAGATATAAATAACAATATAAGATCGACTATGAAGAAGTGTTCACACCAGTTGCTCGATTGGAGATTGTAATATTACTTATCTCCCTAACAGCTCAAATGAAATTAAAAATTTTACAAATGGATGTCAAATCAGCATTCCTTAATGGAGTTCTTGAAGAATAGGTATATGTTCAACAACCCCCTGGTTTTATTATTTATGAACAATAAGACAAAGTATACAAGTTAAAGAGAGATCTTTATGGGCTTAAACAGGCCCCATGAGTATGGAATTCTTGAATAGATGCTTATTTTATTCAAAATAGTTTTTCTAAATGTCCACATAAACATGCTCTCTATACAAAATCTAACATTGATTGAGATATCATATTTATATGCCTATATGTAGATGATTTAATATTTACAGACAGTAGTAGCTCCATGATTAAAGATTTTAAATACTCTATAAAGGAGGAGTTTGAGATGACTGACTTGGGCTTAATGTATTATTTTCTTGGTATCGAAATTATACAAAACAATGAAGGAATTTTTATTTCACAAGGAAATTATGCACCTGTTGAGTATGACACCAAGTTGACTAAAGAAGGCGAAAGTAAATATATTAATTCAACTTATTACAAAAATCCAGTTTGATGTTTAAGGTATTTGACATGAACTCGACCTGATATATTATTTGGAGTTGGTTTAATAAGTAGATACATGAAATCTCCTAGGACTTCTCATTTAAATATCGTTAAAAGAATTTCACGATATATTAAAGGATCAATTGAGTATGAAATATTCTATTTATTATCAAAAGGACTGGATCTTATTGGATATAGTGACAATGATTGGGCTGGAAGCTACGATGATCGAAAGAGTACAACTGAATTTATATTTTATTTTGGTGAAACTATATTTACTTGGTCTTCAAAAAAATAACATATAGTTGCTCTATTAAATTGTGAAGCAAAATACATAGCAGCATCTTCTTATGTTTGTCATGTAATATGGCTAAGAAGATTGTTTCAAAAACTTCATATGCCATAGGATAAGTCAATCAAAATTTATATTAATAATAAATCAGCTATTGCCTTAGCCAAGAATCAAGTCTACCATGAAAGATCAAAGCATATCGACACAAGATTTCATTTTATAAGAGATCATGTCAAAAACAAAGAAGTGAAGCTACACCATGTCAAGACAAGTGAACAAGTGGCTGATATTTTTACAAAACCTCTCAAAATTGAAATATTTCAACATCTTCAAAGAAAACTTGACATGTTGGATGGAACAAGTTTAAGGGGGAAGAATGTTAGAATTAAACTTGTGTAATTATCATGAAGAGATTAATTTCATTAGAAGAAATATTTATTTCTTTAAGAGAAAATATTTATGGAATAACAAGTCAAATTGGTTATTGATTCTTGAAAGAGTTTATTGAAAAAAAGATTCATTCTTACTGCATAAATGTAATGTATCTTATGGAACTATATAAACTTGAGTCATGAAAAATATAGAGTTTGTGAAATTATAAAAATATTGAGAGAAATATAAAAGATTTAACATTATCCTATTATTACTTAGTGTGTTAACTATAACTTTTATTGTTATCCAACGTTGTGCAGTTCTTCTGTCACGATTGAGCGAGTCATTGAATAGGTTGAAGAAGGGACAGTTATAGTACGATATGTCTCATTTCTTTGGCAATCATTTTTAATCTGTGAACAGTTCTCATAAAACTTTAGTACTTTCATCCGATAACAATTGAAGTAGATAGCTAGAACACATGCATCTGCAGCATATCTCATGGAACGTCATCGCCTCTCTCTACCTTCGATTCATGACCCCCACCGAAGTAGCTGGGAAGAACAATATGATTCATTCCACCTGTGTAACCCGGAAACAGTTGCTTTTTTTTTTTTTTTTGCTAGAATTCCCCCGGCATGTACTCTTCCCTCTCTTCATTAAAATGTGGTCATGGCAGAACCCGGTGAAGTCAATTTGATGCCACACTCGTACCTGCTTCATGTGGCAGGTACTACATCATGGGCCATCCTTCTTTGTTCATCAGTACGCTCACTAGTCATTCTCACTTGACCAGTGAAAGAAGAACTCAACCTATAATTTTGCTCTCCGTCTACATTTCATGATATATCTTGTAAGAGAACGACATCCATCCATCCACAGACAAATATTCCACAGTATCCCTTCACTTAGCTTGCAGACAAAATGGCTGGGCCAGGAGGACCTGTCATCCATCAGTGAGCATTACCACTCCAACTTCCCTTCTTCCTCCTCCATGTAGGAAGATGGGGCCAGTCGTCCAAGCGTCTGCCTCTCCCACCTCACAAACCCCCACGAATTATCCCTTCAGTTCGAATCACATTTTAATCATTCTGCCACGCATGTCACCGCTGTTTTTTGTCAGTCTTTCCGGTCTCCTTTTCCAGTGAAGCTGTGGTAGTAGGTATTTTGTCCCTCCCTCCCTCCCTCCCTCTAGCTTTGTCAGCTATCTTAGATTTCTCCAGCCCACCTATGTGACAATTTACTTTTTGTCCTTTTAAACTGTTGGTCAGATTACATTCATCAATCATTCAAGTGAGTGCCTCCACACTCTCGTCATTTCATCGATGGAAAGAGCACCCACGGAGGCACACAGAATCATTCTCCAGGGACAACTGATACCCACAAGCCAGTGGATGTTGCTTGGAAATTACGTTTAAAACAACATATCTGAATATGATATTGGTGTTCATTACATCGAATCTTGCTTCATATCGGCATGCCTTCTTAGAGCCATACCACCTAATCCGCAGAGCCCATCTGTGTGTGGGTCACATGATCAGGATCACAGGATACTGATTTATTGGCCGTCGAGATGCTACTTAATAGATATACATATGTATGCTCACACAGACGAGACTGATGCTTGGTGAGGATGACCACCATATTTGTCGACAATATGGCAATTGGACGCGGGCAGATTAGTCGTCTTCTTTATCTTTCTAACACGCAGAAAATTAAGAAAATGTCACACTGCATGCGAGTGACTGGAAACTAAAGAAATAGGTTTTGCTTGCAAATGGACAGCACACAGTCGGAGCAATCTAGAAATAAAAATCAGAGACTGGTAGACTGCAATCGTATTTAGGCCTATTTAATGGCTGAGCTGACTCTTCTGCTACAGCTGCCTGCTTACGATAAAACTCACACAGCTTGTGATTCATGGCGAAGTACCTGACGGGGTATCTCTCATCGGCCATAGAAAATATCTCTGCCTTGTTTGAGTTGGCCACTGAGTTCCAAGACAAAAAAGCTATCGTTAGTAGATGTTCAAACTACTTACGCCAAGCGTATGTATTTTCTGCATGCAATCACACGATAAGGACCGGTTTCCATGGATGGGCAGGAAAGACTGCTTCAAATCTAGCAGAAGAAAAAGAATAATGGTGATCTTTTTCTCGACCACGGCAATGTTAACATCGCCTATCTGCGTCTTTGGGGATCCGAGCTGATGGAAGACCGGGAAAAACTAATGGTCAGTGACCTAAGAAGCTGTCGCATGCAGCAACTATAACCGAGGTGAGAGAAGAATATTTGCTTCCTCACATTCATTGCAGCAGATATAAATAATGGATATATTCATCGATTCTATTGCAGCGCCATCGAATGGATCGGTGGGAGAGCAAGTTCTCCACCTTAAATCGGGTAGATATATAATATATACACTCTTTAATAGCCACGTAATATACGATACAAGAGGGAAGATAAAATGCTGTAAGCAGATGAGGACGGAGCAGGAAGAAACAGACAAAAGTAGTGTGAGAAGAACAACCAACAAAGATTAAAGCAGTGGTGTAGATTGACAAGCAGCGGCATGTGGTCCATGAGAGTCACATGTTCGACGAGGAGCTACATGCTTTGTCTTTGCCATGCCATGGTTTCCGAGTCAAATCAACTTCGCAGAACCTTTCTTTGTCGCGCTGCTGGAGCTTCTGCGTCAGGGCTTACGTTACCGAGCCATCTGACCAAGTCGACGCAGATTTCGCTGATGTTTCCTTTATTTGATGTGGAATTTATTACCAATCTTAATGCAGACATCATCAGGAATATATTTGATGTTTCGGTATCATCCTTACAGGGAGGATACAAGAAAGTATGTAGGCTTTCAAAAATGCCATTGCAGCTCTATATATGGAATACATCTCCTTCATTACTCTTCTCTCTCTCTCTCTCTCTCTATTCACATGTTGTGCTGGCACAAGTAAATCTCAATCTCTCTTCTTCCGTGACAGCCTTCATTCAACGACAAGTCAACAACACGTACGGTGGTTTGATCGCTCGTGGACGGAACCACTCTTCAATCGTCGACGGGTCAACAACACTTGTCCCAGTCGTCTCCACCGGGAACTTTGCTGCCGGCTTCTACATTGCACACACATCGGCTGATCTCTCTCATCCTGTTGCTGAACCAAGAACAGGTACCTTTTGGTCTGATACAAAGTGCGGTTCTTAAACATGTTTCTTTGTCATCTCTCTCTCTCTCTCTCTCTCTCTCTCTCTCTCTCTCGTTCGAGAAAAATAATTTCTCTGAACTCATGTTTTGCTTCCAATGATATTTATGTTCTTGTCTGGAGAAATTGATCTGCAGATCAAACTAATATCAGGGTATGTTCTAGGCAAGCAACTATGTCGGAGAGTTATCCTTGGTCTCTGTGGATGATTAAATCTTCTTGTTTGTCCATAGAAGATTATTACGTCACTGTTCGTGAAGCTATTAGATCACTGTTCGTCATGCGGCTTGTTTCATCGACATCGAGTTCCTTTGAGAATGTAACTGGACAACGGCGAATGGCCGAGAAGAGGATCTATCTATCCACGGTTGTCTTCAATATTCTGGAACCTTTATTATCAGATTGTGCAATCCGATTTACCAATGGTGAAAAAGAGGAAGCTACGTTGTGGGCCTTTCCTGTAGGTTCACGGTGGACAGGAGGCCAATTAGGGTTTGCAGCAAGCAGCCTTAAGCCGATGCATGTCTATCAAGGTGAGCCTATGGAATGGCAAGATAAAGTTGATTGGTCCAAGGCCACTTCCATGGCCTCACTCGGGGACTCTTTGATGCCAGTGTTTGGACGGGCAACCCTAGCTAGGGTTTGCAGGGCGGATAGCTCCGGGGCAGTGGTGGAACAAGTCCCACCTCCGGCGGCGCCTCAGATGCAGCCAGAGGAGGCTGTTCAGGTGGGACAGGAAGTGCCATCTCAGCTATGACTGGCTATCATATTTGGCCATTAATGATCACATAAACACTTCGGATGCAAGAAAACAAGAGCGCAACTTGAGTAATACATTGAATGCCGATCGACAACCATGTCAGAGGAGGATTCAACCAGTTAAGTTATCACATGTTGCTTATGCCAGTGGAATCCAACGCCATTAATGCAGGCATCCATGCCTCGTGTATCTACTCAACTAGCAAACCAGTTCTCTCTCTCTCTCTCTCTCTCTCTCTCATGGACATTTAACATGGATTTTGGTCTGAATCTGAGTGATTTCCAGTCAAGTTCATGAAATCAAGAAAGAGCAACATATCATGCATTTAAGCTAATATGACTCATTATAGTGGTGGAACGAGTAAGCAAACCAATGTCGTACGAAGGACCATTGGGTGATTTGTCATCTGATATGATGACTTTGAGAGATTATTAACGCGTATTAGGCATTCTAAATTCGATTTCACAGAGAGAGAGAGAGAGAGAGAGAGAGAGATTAGAAACGCAAAGTTGGCTCCCACAAGCTTCCTCACCCTATGTATGTGGCTTTCTGAGAAGCCCAATATACGTAATGCCTTAGATAGGATAAATCTGGTGCTCGAGAATGAACTCGAGGACAACGTATGTAAGGTATAGTTAATTAAGAATGATCATGTCCATACACTAGCCGTGAAGAGTAAACAACAACGATCTCATGTACAAAAAGAGTCTGTCACCGTCAAATGGTCTGTGGAAGTACTCACCATGTCTTGGCAACACTCTGTACCCTCTGCTGCTTGTAACAAGCAAACAAAGTTTTCGATTGATTGAAATATTCTTTACCCGCCGACACGACAAGCACATCAGACCTACAACGCATGTGAATAGCCCAGAGGGCTGCGGCATGCTCGGTTGAGGTGTTTATGCTCCAACAAAATCTGCAAACTCCCATTCCAACCGGTTGGTTCTCTTCTTTGGTCATCCGGTCTTTTTGATGAGTAGGTATAGTGTAAAAGCTTGAATTCTTCGGCCTCGGAAGGTTTACGGCGGAGTCTGGGACTGTTGGTGGCAGCATCGCCATGTTGTTGTCGGGAAATGCTCTGTCTTCTCTCGGAGAAATATCGACACAAAGGAAGGTGGTGTGTTCGCGTGAGGACGTCGGCTCATGTGCACGCGTAGGCTTCATTGGAGGCCAGACATGTTGTTCGACAAGAGCAGTCCGCCTGACCCAATCAATCGCTCTGCTAACGCAAGCCCTTTTGACATGCGGCGTCTCTCGATCCGAGGAACACAACACGAAAAGCAAAGCTTTTGACGTCGACAATCGAGACAGCAGATGTCGACGATAGCGGCCGAGTGTCCATCTCCGTCGCCCGGTAGAAGTAAACACGGAGCGAGATCAGCATGATGTCTTGACTGTCTTCTCGTCCACCAAGCCAGATAAGAGCAGAATGCACCTCATCTCTACCTTGTTCAGCCGCCGTGCATGTTGTAGCATCATCCAGTCTGGATTACCTTACGGCACAATTAAAATAGCGTCAAAAACCAGAGACCATCTCTGACTTGACTTTGATGGCACAAGGCATCGTAAAAGAAATCAGCTTCCCGCAACGGTCCCAATCGACAAAGATAAGATCGCTAGTAATCTTACAGCACATATTGCTTATGGAATCAGTAACATTTCATATAAATATTGACTGTTCCATTAAGTGACAGACAGGAATCCAAAAAAGAAACGCGTTTGGTGAGCCAAGATGAGGCCACTGACAGCTGGAGATTCAACCATTTTCTGGGTTGATGTAGATCGATTAAAGCAGGGGTCCAATGGGGCTATTATGGATCAACTTGTTATTTATCTATGGCAGCGACAAGAACAGTGTCATGTTCCATACCGAATGCTTTCTTAGAAGAAACAAGAACAGAGTTATCTTACATACTGTAACCGAGAGATCGAGTAACTTCATGGAACGAAGAAGTTAACACACTCTCTCGAGCATGAAGCCTTGGCCACTCAAAAATCATAATGGATCGCGTGGTCCAAGGCAAAATGACACGAGGAAAAAAAAAAAGAAACAAACAGTTTGATGTAAAAATGTAAAGAATGATCGATCGTGCATCCGCAGCAGCAATCCGGTGTCATCATCGCTCGGACTTGCGATCGGTGGACGACAAGCGGAGGACCCACTTGGTCAAAAATTGCTTCCTGGGGCGCTGATGGCCGGAGTCATGGTTGCTGCCGCAATCGCCGGAGTCAACGAAGCTTTTAAGCCGCTGCATGGCGAGGGTTAGGGTGTCCTCGGACATGTTAGCGAAGCAGACGCGGAACCACCCCGGTTCGTCGCAGTGGCACGAAGAACCCGGCGAGATGTTAAGTCCCACCTGATACACTATCTTCTTCCACAGCTCCATCTCTCCTTTGAAGGTGTTGGACTTGAGCAGGTGTCTCATGTCCACCCAGCAGAACAAGGCTGCACTTCCTTTCAAGCACCCGATCCCGATCCTGCGCAGTCCTTCGACGAGCATGTCGTGCCGCTCTTTGAGTCTCTTCTGATTCTCGAGAAGGTACTTATCCGTGAATTCTTTGTCGGATAGCAACGCCGCGAGGAGGTACTGGGTTTGAGAAGAGACCATCCCAAAGCTTGACATCTTAGTGGCAGCGGACACGACTGCTTCATTCTCCGAGTAGACTGCACCGACACGAAAACCTGGGAGGCCGAGATCTTTAGAGAGGCTGCACACGATGTGAATCCGATGGGAGACGTTGTCCCTGCCCTTTGTGGCCTCTGCGATGCTGATGAACCCCGGCGAGTCGAAGTTGGTCCCTGAGTAGATCTCGTCACTGATGAGATGGATGTCCTTGGCGACGACAAAGTCGACAAGTATGTCTAGTTCGTATCGGGTCAGCGTCGTCCCCAATGGGTTGGACGGGTTCGTCACCAGCACACCTTTCACTCTGAGGCTACGCTTCTGCGCATCTTGGTATGCAGCTTCCAGGGCCGGCTTGGTGATCCTGAAGCCGTTCGAGCTCGAGCAATGGATGGGAACGATCTCCGCTCCGGTTCGCCATTTGAGGTCTCTGTCGAATCTGTCGGACACACATGGAAAGGTGAGTGTGTCACCATGGCAATTCAAGTACATGGAACCGATCGCGTGCATGGGTAGAGTAATTTGGTCGACAAGGCTCGGTTGTGGATGTGTACGTACCCTGGGTAGTATGGAGTAGGCAGAAGGAATGCTTCTCCAGGTTCGGCAAGACAAAACATGAGAGTCTCGTTGGCAGAAGTAGCACCAGCCGTGAGGACGAGCCTGTTGGGATCGAAAGCTACTTTGTTTCCTCTTACTTCTCCCATGTATTTAGCCAATGCCTGCAGATGTATGCATTGCGGACTGCAATTAGTAACCCAGCAGATTCTGTGGATATATGCTAGAATGGATGTGATCCTTCTGATATATCCCGGGTAAATTAGCTTAAGTTTATGGACTTACACCCTTGAAGGCTGGCAAGCCATGGTAGTCCTGGAACAAAGCGAGCTCCCGGAATAGTAGTGCTCCATCTTTCTTGAATGCAGCTGGGTCGGGATGGTTCTCAAGCCATGATTCGATGAGATCAAAGCAGAGCTGCAAGAATGAAGGAGAGGCCTTATATTAGTTACTGTCACGAGTCACTCGAGTGAGGAGAACATGTATTGAGCGAGAGAACCAACCTGGTTCTCTGCCAGACCCATCTGAATGATCCCTGTCTGGTTAGTGATTGGATCATAGGGGTTCTTCTCGTACTCCTGCCACCCCAGGAAATAGGAGGAGTCCTGCCCATGGATGTTGCATGCAGCTTTTCTGGAGAGCAGCTTCTGATTCATTTTGGTTGGCTGAGAAGAGATAGATAGAGAGATGCTGTATGGACAAAGAACGAGAGAGAGATACCCCTGCGGAGGGTTCGCAGAGAGCGAGAGAGAGAGAGAGAGAGAGATTTTGGTGATGCTTGGAAGGTGGAGAAGTAGGTATTTATAGAATCCTCGAAGTAACAAAATGACGGATTGTTTTTACAGACAGATAGAATGGTGCTGGATTTAGTTTAGATGAAGCAATTTAGAATACACCTGCCGACACAAAATCTACTGGGCCCCTGGTGTTGGAGAAGAGACCTGCTTAACCCTCTTAGTTTCTATTAATGAAGGGAAAATAATACAGAACATACCAGAGAATACATAATTATGCAGCTTCCGAGTCACAGATTTGGACAAACGGGGATTTGGTCACCAAAGGAAACCACTCACACGCTTAGACGGATATCATGTTTAGTTGATCTGAAACATTAAGACCCACCCGAGCTGACACCCATCTCTGCTTGCTCCGACACACCGGCCTCCTATGTTACATCATCCGAATCCCTGCACGCCACGGCCAACCAGAGACTTCGTCGACGGAGGTGGGTGTACGCTTAGCCTGGATAACCAATATATATATGTATATATAAATCATGGTGATCAGTGGAACGAGCTACTCAAGCTTTGACTCTTCCGAGCATAAGCCATCGACTGCTCTGTCCATGCAACTTCCTCTCGCCTGGGTTTAATTAGCTTCGTTTCTCCACTCAGCTTCCGATGAGTCCAAAGGAGCAGCCTTTGATTGGTTCCAAGTCCTTTTCTGTGTTAACTCAGAGCCAGGAGGACTGCTGATTCAGCGAGGCACCCTCTTCCTCCTGCGTGCTGTTAAATTATTACATCGTTTAGGAGACAGTTGATTGATATTATTTATTATTGCAATGGCATCAGCCTAGCAAGTACGTAAAAGTTGCACTGCCATGCAAGCACCAGCTCTGTTTGTATATTTTCTATGGAGCGACTACAGAGAGGAGGTCGTCTGCGAGCTTTACCCAATGACTTGTAAGCAACCACGCAGTCATTAGGAATCCGCTCGGAGGCTCTTACACGGCCGGAGGGGGTGCTGTCATCGAATGGTACCTCCACCTCGATCGATATACTATCGTCCTCCGGAAGGGTGGTGTGAGGATCCTCTCGACCTTTTTTATATCCTAATCTCTCGATCTTTTTTATATCCTAATCTATCCTACATTAGTACTATTCTATCTCTCGGGTTTTAGCCTATGTCGTATCAAGATCCCCCTTAGAAGTAATCAATAAGAACCCTGTGAAATTGTAATAAAATCTCATATAGTCACTTCTATCTTATAAATAATTATGGCTATGATTTAGTTTAGGGCCTTAGGGCTTCCTTGCCATCGCCCCTTTTATTGGGCTGGTCGACGAGGTTTCTAGCAGAGGCATATGGCTTGTATAGCCACTTAGGTTGGCACCCCTTTTATTTAAGCATGATAGCTATAGAGGGGTAAAAGGGAAAATTTACTTAGAAACCACCCCCTTAGGGCTAGGATTTTGAGCCCTATATAAGCTTGTAGCCTCCATCTATTTTCATCAAGCAACATCAATTCTATTTTAGCCTTATTGGCAGACCCTAGGAGGGTGGAACTCCTATAGTATTCCAAGAGTTGATCTCCCTCAAAGATAAAATTCTTTAGAGCTCCTTCTGGGGTTCTATCAATTGCCACCTTCAAGGTTTCATCTTTTCTTGAGCCTCAGCTTCACAACGTTGAGCCTCCTCCAGCTTCTTGGCAGCTTCACTGGCTCAGGCCTCTACTGTCGCCACTACAACAAGACCGACCTCCTCCTTCAGCTTCCAAACATCAGCTTGGAGATCTTCGATGAGCAGGGAGAGCTCATCAATGACCCTCCCGGATTCACGCACCCTATCGATTAGCCCAATAGAGAAGTGATTGTGAAGTCTGAAAAAACCATGCAAAGTGACACATGTGAAGGGGCTCACCATGACCAAGTTTTTGAGGGCATTGTCAAGCAACACCTTGGAAGGAATGGTGTAAATTTCCTTAGCAAGTGGGAGACTGAGGATTCCTCGATATATCAATTGAGTGTTAGCTCCATTTGCCCACATTTTGTTCTAGAGAGTTAGTGTGGCCCACCGAGCTTTCAGCGGGCTCTTCTTGGGCAACTTTGGAAGGCCGATAATCTCTTGAGCTAGAAAAGGTTCATTCAACGAATAAGCGCTGACCCGACATAAGTCCCTCATGGATCGAGCCCACAAATTAGCCATATCTTTTCGCCTGCTGCTTCCCTCCCCTCGAGGGACCTCCAGGGTGGGCATCTTATTGGAGGCAAGTGCAGCCGGGGCTTCCTTGCAAGGAGCCTCTGAGTCTCCTAACGTCTTCATCTTCTTGGCCAAAGGATCGACTTCATATTGGTGCTCTCCTCGACAACAGGCTCAATTGGAAGTTGTGAAGCTTTGGGACGTGAGGCCTAGGCAGTGAGTGATATCTTCATTCCCTAAATTTCATACCTACAAAATAGAACAATCATTCAACAACCACCAGGGACGAGGCGAATAGTGAAAGCAGTAGATGATAAAATAGGATGAGACATACCCTTAGGGGTCAGACTAAGGCCCGTCGTCACCAGCCAAGCTTCTTTCATCGACTTAATGGCTTTCAAGGAGGAAAGAATCCCTCAGGCGCACCACCTACTATGCCTTATACTTTGCCAGAAGGGGAGGGGAGTTGTCAATGTCACGATCAAACCACTTCAGGCTGAAGTCCCAGCCCAAGCCACAAAGAGGAAGCAACCTTTATTATTACAAGGATCCTCATATACACAAAAACCGCTCGGGGAGATCAGATAATAGCTTCCATGCCCCTTGTTAAGGTGGAAATAAGCTAGGAATTCGGTTCGATCTAAGCCATCGACACTCCCTGATATAGGTAATTATGTAATGCTAAGAGTTTGGCACTATCTAGGAAGGATAAATCCATCAGTGTCGGAGGCATGAAACCACTAGTGGATGCAAGGAGAACCTCATCCTAGCTTCAAGAGCATCGATGGACAAGCCAAACCCATTTAGGAAAGGGTCAAAAGGATGATGACCACTACCGGCATGTGTAAGTCATACTCGTTGGGAGTTCGATACCCCTAATGTGGGGCAAGAAAGATTTAGTTATGACTGAATCTTTATCATTCTCCCAGAGCATAGCCTCCAAAGCTTTGGAAGACTTCTCGTCCAAAAAAGATGACGACCCTGACGGGGAACAGTCCCCAAAATTCCTCTCCTCACAAGAGGATAAATGAGACATGATAGGATAAACACAGAAAAACAAAGGAGCGAACTGGTGGGGGGAGCAAAAACTCAACTGCTTAGACCAGAGATGATCAGAGAAGATGGAAGACGACAATCGTAAAAGTAGAAGAAGAGAGGGCAAGGGGTGGAGAGCAAGAACCCTCGCCTCTCCTGCAAACAAGGTCTATAAACATAGACGAGGGTAGTGAAACCGAGGTAGTTTTTAGTCAAAAAAATATTCTTGAGGCATTAGACGTGACTACTAAAGAAGTTCTTTGACTGCTTGATGCAGGGACAACACATCATCCTAAGATCCGGAGGAGATCCATAGTAAATGAGCCTAGAAACCCTAAAGAAACCTCTTAGAGAAGGGTGTACCACTTGAGAAATCGCCCACCCACTGTGCGACAACTCAACACTCCATCATCACAAGATAGCATTCCCCTCAAAAAAGTCCTATCGACTCAGCCTTGGCCAGTCCTGCCAATTAGTCTCAGCTAGTTATGCCGACTCAATATCGCTAGTCCTGTCGACTCAGTCTCAACAAATCCTGCTAACCAGTCTCACATAAGTAAATGATAAGGTATATATTGTCCCATCTGATGAAGACCACCCACTAGGTCACCTCAGTAGAGCCAACTAGGCACCTCCACCTCAGCTTAAACCATGACATCAGGATAGGATGTCGCTCTGTCCCACTGCCTAAGAGGCATGGGGAGGTGTGATGTGCCCCAGTTGATGCCAATAGACAGATCGCTAGTCCATCCTACCATCCGAGAAACACGGTAACATATGACATAACCCAGGCGTCGGCACACATTAAACATCCTCATACGGTATCCTTCCCTGACAGAAGGTATAAAAGCCACCTTGATGAATAATAGAATGGGAGACTTCAGAGAGAGCTCAAGTACACAACTAACTTAACCATTGGAGGGGCTAAGCTAGAGAGATGTTCCCCTGCCCAACTCAGGCCTTTTTTGCAAGATATGAGCGCCAAGAGAAGATGGGAGAGGATCAAGCAAACGCTAGTTCAAGCCAAGAAGAGCATCTTGGATAGTTAATGGCGGAGCCTCCAAACCATCATATTCTCACTCCAATGCATCTGAACCATGTGGACGCCCTTGCGTACTTGGGTTTAACCAAGCCGAGATGATATTTCAGGTTTTATAAAAACTGTAATATAATGCATTGAATAGCTCACTCACTTTGTAAATGACAAAATTAATGTATTCTCTTTAGGAGAATGCATTGAATAGCTCACTCACTCTATAAATGACAAAATTAATGTATCCCACCATAGAATGCATTATATGGAGACCGCCCATGAGGTCACCTTAGCAGAGCCAACTAGGCACCTCCAACTCAGCTCAGACCATGACCTTGAGATAGGATGCTGCTTTGTCCCTCTGCCCAAGAGGCATGGGGAGGTGTGATGCGCCCTAGTCGGTGCCACAGATAGATCGTTAGTCTGTCCTACCATCCGAGGAACACGACAATACATGATGCAACCTAGGTGTCAACATGCATTAAATAGCGTCATATAATATCCTTCCCCGATAGGAGGTATAAAAATCACCCTGATGAACAGGAGAATGGGAGACTTTAAAAGAGCTCAAGCACATAACTAGCTTAACCATTAGAGAGACTAAGTAGGAGAAACGTCCCCCCACCCAGCTTAGGCCTTTTTTTACAGGATGTGAGTGCCAAGAGAAGACGGGAGTGGATCTAGTAGACGCTAGTTCAAGCTGAGATAATCATCTCAGATCATCAAAGACGGAGCTTCTAGCCCATCGTATTCTCACTCTGATGCATCTAAACCACGTGGACACCCTTGCAGACTTGGGTTTAACCAAGCCAAGATGATATTTTAGATTTCACATGAAAACCACAAACATAATGCATTGAATAGCACACCCACTTTGTAGAAGACAAAATTAATGTATTCTCTTTAGAGAATCCATTATTTCAAGAAAATGCATTTAAATAACTCACTCACTCTATAAACGATAAATTTAGTGAGTGAGCTCACTCACTCACTTTGTAAACGACAAAATTAATACATTCCCTCCATAGAATGCATTCTATGGAGATCGCCTGCTAGATCACCTCAGTCGAGCCAATTAGGCACCTCCAACTCAGTTCAGACCATGACCTCGAGATGGGATGCCACTCTGTCCCATCGTCCAAGAGGCATGGGGAGGTGTGATGCTCCCCAATTGGCACCAACAGACAGATCGTTGGTTTGTCCCACCATCCAAGGAACATGGCAACACATGATATAACCTAGGTGTCGATATGCATTAAATAGCCGTGTACGATATCCTTCCCGAACAGGAGGTATAAAAGCCACTCTGATGAACAGTAGAAGGGGAGACTTCAGAGAGAGCTCAAGCACACAACTAACTTAACCATTAGAGGGGCTAAACCGAAGAGATGTCCCCCCCATCCGGCTCAGGCCTTTTTTCGCAGGATGCGGGCGCTAGGAGAATACGGGAGAGGACCGAGCATACGCTAGTTTAGGCCAAGATAAGCATCTCAAATCATCAAGGACGGAGCCTCCAGCCCATCGTATTCTCGCCCCGATGCATCTAAACCACGTTGACACCCTTGCGGAATTGGGTTTAACCAAGCCGGGACGATATTTAAGATTTCACATAAAAACTACAACAGAATGCATTGAATAGTTCACTCACTTTGTAAACGATAAAATTAATGCATTCTCTCTAGAAAATACATTGAATAGCTCACTCACTCTTTAAACAAAAAATTTAGTGAGTGAGTGAGCTGTAAACGATAAAATTAATGCATTCCCTCCACAAAATGTATTCTATGGAGATCGCCCGTCAGGTCACCTCAGCAGAGCCAACTAGACACCTCTGACTTAGCTTAGCCATGACCTCGGGATGGGATGTGGCTCTGTCCCATCGTGCAAGAGGCATGGGAAGGTGTCATCGCCTCAGTCGATGCCGGTAAACAGATCGTTGGCCCGTCCCATTATACGAGGAACACGACAACACATGATATAACGTAGGCATCGATACGCATTAAACAGTCTCATATGATATCCTTCCCCAACAAGAGATATAAAAATTACGCCGATGAATAATATAAAGAGAGATTTCAGAGAGAGCTCAAGCATACAATTAACTTAACCATCGGAGGGACTAACCCAGAGAGGGGCTAAGGGGAGACTTCCCCGAGCCCTATTATAAAACAGTAAACTGGTTTTTAACGCAAACTGTATGAAAACACCTCCAGCTTAGGCAGTGACGTGGATCATATTTTTCTAACGCGGTCAATCTTGATGCTAACAGTTTGCTGCACCCTTGCAGTCCATAAACCACTTAGATCGAACCCTGAGGCGCCCATAGGTTGCTTTCTACTTAAAAGGAAATAGAGACTCCATATCACCCTTCTTGTTGTTACATACATTAAACTTCAACGACAACAACATACATCAAATTTGACGGGTGTGGATACGGAGCAAATGATCCACGCGTTCGATGAACCGTGAGATCGTGGAGTCCAACAATGGTTGGGACGTTGTTTTCTCCTGCCAAGATCATGAGTTAGGATTTGTCTTCCCCGGATGGACATCGTCGACCCAGCAAGCACTTCAACCTGTTTGACGTCAAAAGAGTTTGATGTTGTCGCCTCTTCGTTCGACATGAACAGTATTTGATGCTCTCTTTCCGCGGGATGACTTGCTTGAAGTTGGAGGAATGGCGAGTGTTCCATTGCACAGCAGAAACGAAGGATTGGATGAGATAGAATGGAAATATGGGCTTCCAGAATCCATATGGGCTGTCCTCACGTACATCGATTCGATCGACGAGAGTCCATCTGTGACCCTCACTTCCCACTCTTCCTCTTTGCTTTCGAAGATCTCTCACCCCCTAGTGCTCGGCTACTCTGTCATTTTCCTCCTCTGTTGCAAAGCTTCTTCAAATCCTTGATGAGCTCCTCAATGCAACGAGTTGAGGCATCAGGAAGAAAGTTTGCTATCGAACGGAAGGAAGGAAGCCTACTGGGATTGGGAATCGAACTCATAGCCAAATATGTCTAAAAAGATCCAAATCGAATCCAACCGGTCGTCGTAACACCATCGGCTTCTCCTTTTTTTTGTAGCTGACCAGCGCACTCAACCCCACCGAGAAAAGGAACTCTGCCTCAGCATCACCTGCTACACTCCTAGCATTTGCAGGACAAGGAGATCTGAAGCCAAGAGAGTGGAAGGATGACAAGTTAGAAGCAGCCACACCCGCACGGCAAATCCACCATCAAGCTTCCTTGTCCCCTCGACCCAAACCTTTTGGAATTGGCTCCTCAATTTAGCCACTCCATAATGCCGACGTATGATTCTAGCTAGCTTCTACCGATCTTAATCTACGAGTGGAGAATCCTCCACAAAAGTGGACTCCTAACTAGGCCTTTGATCTGCACAAAAGCTGCAGCTAAAGAAGGTTTCCGTGAGCAGTGGCCTCACAAACTCTTTTCATTGGCAACTTAAGCTGCATAATTGATCCTTGTACTCCTCCTGTACACTGAGGGGGGACAATAATAGTTTTACGCCTGAGCAAGCAATAGCAACTTACAAGCAATTATAAGCCTCAGCTACATACACCTTCATGTGAGCAGTATATTTGATCCAAACTCTGTGTGCAAGTCCAAAGAAGGATCCTGTGAGGTGTTCATTAGTTCCTTCCGACAAGAAGCAAGCTCACGGTTCAAGACTCCCCTTCTCCCGAGATGACTTGAATCCATTTTCCTCCATCCTCCGCAAGAAAAAAAAAAGAAGAAAAAGGGCTCACTTGACCCTGCCTCTTCATCTTGCTAATCTCATTTCACAGTGGGTCAGGATTTATAGCTGAACTTGTCCAAGACAAAGCCATAGACACTCGATGTAAATTTAACATAAAGATCTGATTAATTAGGTTGCTCTAAACCTGGTTTTACAGAGTCTACAGGGGACATATAGTTTGATATTACCACTTGAGCAGCTTAGACTTGCCATCCTCAGTGACTGTATCCTTACTCCACAGACAAGAAAGAGAAGCATAAAACACAAAAGCAGGTAGGATTTCCAAGATATAATTAATGTCATTAGGCCAAGACAGGATAGCTGCTTAGGTTAGGCCAGGACAGACACAATCTCAGGCTTTAGTTTAAACTAGTCAGCAAGCCCCATAAATCAACTCAGAATCACGTTCTCTGCAGCTTCCTATCTAATGATTAAAGATTAAACACAGCAGAGCATAAGGTCTCCTTGTACGGATGTCCTCCCCAGCCATCACATAAAGCTCTGTATGGAACAGAACACAGCTACTCAATTAGTTTCTTTGTCAAGTTTTGGTATACATTCTCGTTGCCAAGCTTAAAAGAACTTCTGTTCACAGAGAAAACAAAAGAAGAAAAGGCATACAGATGGCTAAGCAAAACTAAAGACGAGGAAAGAAAAAAAGAAAAAAGAACAAAAAGGAGCAAACTTTACTCTTGGAAGAAGGAGAAGGGGAGTCCAAGATGGGGTTTTTGATGCTGGATTCACGGCGGGACAGATCCGAAGAAGCGAACCAGTCAGTAGTCGGGCATGAGGTGGGAGACCTTGCCCTCGTCGTTGGTCATCATGGCCGCCTGCTCCGTGACTCGAAGCCAGATGCAAACCGCGGTGAAACTGAGCACCAGGCTAAGAAGACCACTCCCGAGCCCAATTCCGACAATGGCGAGCACCGACAGTCCCCTCCCTCTCATGGGCGGCAGGGGATACCCGTAGAGGTCCCTGTTGCCGATAAAGGAGCTGGCGTTGAACCGCGGCAGCCCCGCCGCCATGCCCGACCGGTTGGCGAGCAGCACAGGGATGGGGCCCTCGAGGCGGTTGTAGGAGACGTCGAAGGTGGAGAGGCGGACGAGGAGGCCGAGCTGGTCGGGGATGGGTCCGGAGAGAAGGTTGGCGTGGAGGTCGATGACGTTGAGATAGGCGCAAAGGGCGAGCTGCGGGGGTATGGGGCCGGTGAGGCGGTTGGAGGAGAGGTTGAGGACAGCGAGGTTGAGGAGGGCGGAGAGCTCCGGCGGGACGGGACCGGAGAGCTGGTTGGAGGAGAGGTCCAGTGACTGAAGGTTGGTGCAATTGGAGACGTAAGGGGAGATGGCACCGCCGAGGGCGAGGCCGGAGAGGGAGAGCTTGTAGATGCGCCCGTTGTTGCAGGTGACGCCCTGGAGGTAGGAGGTGAATCCATTGCAGGGGGCGGCGAAGTTAGCGCGGGTCCAGTTCCGGAGGCTGCCGTTGGGGTCTGTCAGAGATCGCCGGAGGTTGGAGAGGCACGCCTGGTCGTCAGACTCCGCCAAGGTCCGCGGCGGCTGGAGGAGCTCGACAAGAAGGAGGAGAAGCCCCAGGCACAAGAGCCGCGGCGGCTCCATTAGAGTGGAGGAAGAACAGGTGATGGATGGGGAGGAGGACGAAAATGGACCCCTTCGGATGCTGCTACTTCAGCTGCAGCGACTCGTTCTCTCGTTCGAGGGAAGGTGGCATCTTTGCTTAAGGTATCATCGTCACCCAAAATGGGCCACATCTAGACTTGAATCGGGGCCCATATGCAACGCGCAAATTATGTTGGATTCGATCAAATTTATCGTCACGGATCGTGGCCTCAGGTTGGGGACGAGCCAAAACTTCATGCAGCCATCAGCCATCAGCCATCAGCCATCAGCCATCCCCTGCGCCGGCACCACCACTTCCCATGAAAGACTCATGTTGCTGTTGCTCGCAACAGTTGACTCTCGTCTCGCAAACATCTTTTGCGCCTCCCTCCCTCTCCTTTTCCATTTCCTGATGGTATAAACAATTCTTAAACTTTGGACGCATGATGTGTTTTTGAGTTATGGACTTTGTCCTGCTCGGAAAGGCATCCATCCAACACTCAAGTCTTGGATCTCTCGAGAGGACATCTGACTTGGGGTGTGTATCGCTCGTTGGAGGTATATGGAAGTGGGAAGCGTCCCAATTGCAGGTAGGTCGACATCCAACGACCCTATGCGGCACAGCACCGCCCCACTATAACGAGAAGGACCCCTCAAATGGCACACTGTTCTGCGGCTGCTCTCCTCTCGCGTCGCACTCACCCCTACTGCCACTTTTTGGTGCTTGCATACGGAACAGGACCGGGCTCGCTCGGGCTGTGACGAGGGAGGCTGACCTTGAAGACCACCACCTCCACCGAAAAGGACTGGTGGCCGCCTTGAGACGAGAGGCTGCTTCAGCTGGGTGATGCGATCTTCGTGCTCTACAGTGACTTCGATCTTTTCACTCGCAGCAAAGAGCTTCTCCTCTCTCCCATGGCAGTCGAGGGAAACAGTGTTTTAGTAAAAAGGCTGTAGCGTTATTAGTTCCACGCCGAATAGCTTCTCTTCCATATCGAAAGCAAGAAAACCAATCGACTGCATGGTGGTGGTATCTTCTTCTCTTCATCATCACCGACGGAGGAAGGACACCAGAAAACTTAGTCCCACATCGGTTGTTTTGGCAGCCTCAACTGCAGAACACGCTATAAAATAAGTTTCCATGGATCATTACAATTCATACCTTTCTCGGCCTTTTGGCTAAGATCAAGTGTAGTATCTGTTCTTATCAGTTTAATATCTGATACGTGGGTCATCGACCTACCATGATATTAAATTAATCTTTTGTGGGGGAGGGTCCTTCACAGTGGCTTGCCGCTGGGTCCCTCTTGCGTCGCTCGTGTGTTGCACTGTTACGCGGGCCTGGCGCACCCCGACCAAATCCAACTTTATAAAACCTTTATCTACATACATATGGGTTCAAATGTGAATGTAACATAAGCCCAAAGCATAGCCCATGAGCATGTAGTGGTTCGAAAGACCAAAGCTTTGGGCTTCCGATATAGTAGACGCTCTAAGCGCGTCGCCCACGAAAGCCAAATCTAAGCGGCTTATGTGGGACTTCGAGTTCTGTGGTCTACTATCGTTATAGTTTTGTTCGAGTCTCCGTTTCTCGAAGACGATCACAAATCATTCTTGGATTCGGTCACCAGTTGCTGCTTTGCGAGACCAAAAATAAACAACCACGAGAATCTTTGGCTACAGATCTTTCGAGGCGCAGCAACTTGTCTTTTCGATCCAAGGACGCGTCCTTTCTCTCACTTGTTTACACTCTCTTGTTCTTTTGCAGCCGAATCATGGAGGCGGATGCAACGAAAACAAAGTAATCTTCTCACTATTTACTAAAAGCTGGTGGATTTTTTTTTTTTTATCATGGAAGACAAGAAATGAAGATAATATGGATCAGTATGGGTCATCGAAGGTTGGATCCCCCACCTGTTGCTCAGATTGCCGGGAGTTCATCTCGATTCTGGACTGGCATTTGTTGGTACCCAATAAAACCCTTCCCCTGGCCTCCATGACTCATTTGCTGGTTGGGGGGAACAGCCACAGGTGGTCACACTGGCCCATTCCCTGAAAAGTGTCTGCACTGTCAATTCGCCATGGGGCCGAAGCAGTCCACTGAGCTCCCCCCCCACCTTTGTGACTGCCTACTGTGTCGCATGGCACATCATTGCGTCCACTCTCCGGATTCTAACTCCATTCATTCCTTCACCATCACCATGATCTTCTTTTTCTTTTCTTTTTTTTTGTTGATCTCTACCCCGTCGTGATTTGTTCAAAACTATCGTTCTATCGATTTGGTGCTGTGCTGCACCAAGTAATCAATCGTTCGTGCCATGCGGGTTCCCGCCGCACCGTGAGCTCTGGGCGTGTCAGATGACTCCGACCTGTGAGAAACCCGCAGAGGCAGAGAGCCATCCGACACAAGCAATGGCCTGCAGCACTGGAAGTCCACCAGCTGCGGCGAGTTGCGAATGACCGATCGATCCTACCAGGGTACTACTACTACTACTACTACTACTCTCTATGCATGCCAAGCCAGCCCACGCCTCTCCATCTCCGGTCGTCCTCCTTCCTTTAAGTGGCACCCCCTGGAAGAAACGTCTCCTCCTTGTCCACGGCGCCCTGAAGTTGTATGTCATGGGGAAAGTCACTGCAGCGGTCAATGGCCATTACAACCTCAAGCTTAGCAGTCTGCGGGCGGTCAATGGCCATCACAACCTCCTCGAGCGATAGGGGCACCTGCGGTAAGACCTAAACCTCAATTATCATCTCCGGGGGTGGGGTTGGGCGGGGAGGGGGGAAGAAATAAATACGAGTGTTGGTGTTCAACGAGATACAGTCAAAGCTTTTAAATCTCTATCAGCATCAAACGATATGGCAACGGATAAGATTAGTCGACACAACCAACACTTGCTGATACCTTCCAGCTGAAGGCTGCAGCTTGGGAACAAGAACAGATACCAAAAGATCGACTCGGTGAAACAAAAATTTTGGTATGAATTCTCGCAGTCTTTAACGATAACAGGAAGAAGATCTACAAGCTCTTGCAGACACACAATCTGAAATATAATAATCACATGGGAATGACTAAAATCCTCGATCGACAAGCTTATTTTTGAGGACTACAGCCTCTACTTCACCGAGAAGTGGGATCGATCCAAACCCCACACCAGCTTCGCTCTTCACCACCGATCATCCACATTTAGATGCTCCTTCGTGTGTGAAGAATGAGAACTGTAAGTGTACATACTATACACACAAGACAAGAGCTCATATCCCTCCAAACTTGCCGTACACCCACTCCCTCTTGGCTGCCATATCATTTATCTTTCTTACCTCATTCTGATATTGCAACGTAGCTAATTCCAATCGAGCATCATCCGACCAGTGGCCTCGCTCACTCCCGACTGGAACGACTGGGTGCAGTGATCGCCTTCTTCTGTCATTGAATCGTCCTCGTTAGCTTGCACTTGGAAATGAACAGTGTCGTCGTGTAATTGAGACTGCAGAGCTTCAATAGCTCGGCCGCCCGTTGCTTTAGCTCTGGACTGTAACTGCTCTGGATGACGAGCAGTAACTTTGCAGCCAACCCAGCCTCTACTGCAAGAGGAGCACATTCGTCGGGTGCGAGCTTACAGACTGCCCACAGTATGGATAATGCATATCGAGTACAGGCTTCGGACACCCTCATCAGAAGTCTCACTGCGTTGGGAATGGTTTGGGCGCAATCCTTCAACGCCGAACAGCCTCCGGCTATGGTGGAGAGATCATCCAAGATGTGCAAAGCCAGTTCCACGCACTCGGGAGTCAGATTCGGCAACAGCTCGACCAGCTGCGGGACCGCTCCGATGCTCACGATTAAGCTTCGGACTTGCTCATGAAAGCAGATAGCCTTGAGCAAGCTAAGCCCTGCCACAATGCCGTTTGGGTGTCTCTTATCCTTCACCAATCTCAGCAGCGCCACCAAAAGACTCAATCTTGTCACGACCTCGGAGCGGAAACTCTTCTCCTCCATCAGCATTTCGATGAATCTGGTGCAGTTGATCTTGGTATCGATCGTTCCTTCGTTCAGCATGTCAACCATGAGCGAGATCTTTGCGGGCTGCATCAAATTAGCCCTCGCGTCCGAATCCAAGCTAAGATTGACAAGAATGGCGATCACCTCGGAGCCAACGGCGTGGGAGGTGAATGGGCCGAGCAGAGAAGAAAGAAGCGCGACGCCGCCGGAGTCGGCCACCGTCTTCTTAACGGCCGGGTGGGCGGCAAGTATCTTCTGGAGATCTTTGAGAGCCTGCACTCTGGCTTGCCCCTTGACCTTCCTCAGGGTTTTGACGAGCTCGGCGGTGCGGCCCTGGACGTCCTCGGATCTCTTCTTCAGGCGGAGGTATCGCTGCGAGAACCAAGCGTGGATCAGCTGGTGGAGGGTTTGGTTGGGGGTGACGGCGTCGTCCCAGAGCTCCTGCATGGTGGTGGGGCAGGTGAGGTGCCCTAGGGAGAACCACTTGAGGATGTGGACGCGCTCGTAGGTCTGGCCGGTGCAGAGCGTCACAGGATCCACCATTGGCTCGAGCGAGATGGGACAGATGAACACCGAGGGCACATCCTCCTCCGCCGCCGAGTCGAGCTCCTCGATCATCTTCTTAAGGTCGAGCTTCTCGGCAGAAGCCCCAAAACTGCCGTCTTTACCTGCCGGGAGGCCTCCGCCGCCCTCGCCGCCGCCCAAGATCCCATCTTTGACGGCGGTCTCCAGATCTATGACCTGCCCACCGCCCTCCAGCCTCCACGAAGCCTGCTTCTGGTATTGCGGCATCGTTCGGGGCTTCGAGAACTCGGCTTTAGATTCCAAGATTCGACTTTTAGGCCAAAACAAGAGAAGAAACAGGGGGAGCAGAAGATTAGTAGCAGGAGGGAGAGGAGCAAATAGGACCGGAGTCGAGAGTGCCCTTTTGCTCTGCTGGAGGCGTCGCTGCGCGCTGCGCTCCGGAGGAGGCTAGGGTGGCGCCGGTCAAAAGAAACAACTCGTCATCATAACCACCATTATGGACCTATGATCGATCTCCGCCCTTGTCCTGGAACCCCGAAGCCCCCTTCTCTCCCTCCGTCGCTAAAGCTCTCTCACACACGCAGAGACCCACACAGAGGGTAGAAAAAGGCGAAATCATACGCGAGCAAAGGCCCAGATCAGGAGGTAAAAAAGGGGAGAGCAAAAGAAGAGCGAGGGACGGAGATCTAATCCAAATTTAACCTCCGCACAAAAGAAAAAGGAACTCAAAAATCAGAGAAAGACAACAACTTGGCAACTTTTGAGTCCAAAAGATCACGTTGGAGGACTGATGAGGGAGATGAGGAGGAGCCTCAGAGGGGGGAGTGTAAGATCTATCTCAGCCTGGCAAGCCACGAGGACACACAGAGACACACACTGGGAGAGAGAGAGAGAGAGAGAGATGCCATTAAAGGCGAATAAAAAAAGGATTTTGAAAAGAGTAAGAATAAAAAAATAATTAAATGGGGCCTCCAGAGAAATAAAAGTTGGGGCACGGGGGGGGACTTGGAAGGGGAGGAGGAGGGCCGAGCATGACCGGGTGAAGCCGGTGGCCGTGGCGTCTCGGCCTGCGCACCGCACGTGCATTCCAGCCTTCCTTGTCGCCGTTGTCTCCCCCCCATCACTTTCTCATCCAGTGAAACCGCGGATATTTCACGAATGACATTTTTGGCCTCATGAGATAAGATGCCCTCTTTTCTTTTACCCTGAAACATCGCTCTTGTATGTAAAGAAAAGAAAAAAAAAACTCCCAGATTAGGTAAATATCGAAGTGATACGATAATTATAAAAAATAAGGTTTCATATAAGTTAAAACACTTTTTTTTCTCACATATTTTTTTTTAAAAATAAGATTATTACTCAACTTATTCGTCTCTATCTCTCTTGTCTATCGTTTCTATCATCACTTTTCGTCGTCCAAATCTAATTCGTTATTGTCACACATATTTTTATCTGGTTATTATAATTTTTATTCTCATCTCCATCTTCAATATTTTTTGTTATATTATATTTAAGATGTATGCTTTTCTGGTTGTATTTGTTCCTCACAACAACTTGAGAAAGAAAGGAGAATAAATCGAAAGAATTTATTAACAATCTTAATGCAATGGAACATACGAGGACGAGGGAGGAGTGAGTAAAAATCTCAATATCATAATCTCCTTTCTCTTAATTGAGGTAAATAATGATGATACATGATTAGACATCGATAATTATCAGACTCCATGATTATGCTTAGATACATGAGATCATGACAAAACGAAGATTAAATATAATCTCATCTTTAAAAAAAATTAGAGACCGTACATGAAAATAAAAATAAAAGTAGCTTTTAAGGAAAAATAGAAGTAAAAAAAAAAAAAAAAGACTCCGAGTGCTGCAAAACGCTCGTTCAAGACATTGACTCTATCTCAGGTCAATTGTGACAGTAATTTCTCTCTAGGGCGTAAAAGGCAACGAAAAATGATGTGTGACTCAACGTGGGATTGCAGTCGTCCGGATGTGACTTGGGTGGACTTCTTTTCGGCTTACCAGGAAGAGCGACTCCACGCAGTGTTCAACAGTAGACGAACAGAATACCCCATAGAAAGAATCAAAAGAACGTAAAACCCACACACCCAACAGCGTCGACTTCTCGAACTTGTAATCGAGACTGCAATTAGACGCTATTCATCAGCTTATTAAAGTGCCTGCGTTGGCATGAATGAAAAGAAGAGGAAGCGAGAGTATCTATCTATCCACCTACTGTTACTGTGACATGAAGGCTGGCGGCGACCTAACACGGGCCCCGTGGCTCGCATGCTACCGGCAGCCACTGATGCGTCGACACATGCCCCCAAGAACAGTGCAAAAAACCTTGCGTGTGTCATGGTGGATCGGAATTCGCAAGAGATAGGAATTCCTCTTCTTCGTTAACTCCCTCCGATAGAGCATCCGATAATGGAGAACACTTGCGATAAGATGTCAGTTTCGGTCGGCCTGATGTAAGTTACTCTCGAGGTAACTTATATTTTCGTGTCCAGAACTTATCATCCATCTTTTGTCATCGCTTCCAGATCGGTGTTCTCTTCCATATGCTCTCACACAGCAATGCCATTTGACATGAGGTTTGAGCATGCAGTTTGTTGTTGATGCAAGATGACTTGGGAGCGGTCCACATCTCGGTTTGACCAACATCGTGTAAGACTGATGGTGCCTTGGGACTGCCCCGCATTAACGCATCTCATCTCTCCCGACGACCGAGGCATCCGCTGTATATGGCGAATGGAATTGCCTACACTCATAATTGTTATAATAATAAGTCAAAAAGTAGTTAAGGGTGGGAAACACTGTTGGAAGAAGAAGAAGAAGAAGAAAAAGCACCTACTACCACTTGGGTGACTGAATGGTAGAGTGGTGTAAGCACTAATTTCCACTCATAAAGAGGGGACCAAATGGAGTGGCCACCTCTTGCCGGGGTCTTGAGACAACAGGCACATGAAGGGACTCCTCCATACTCACGAGACCTCTCTCTCCCCTCTCCGATCTATCCTTCCACCATCCAAAAAAGTAATTAATCCTTCCTTCCCTTGTTTGGCTGCGCCATCTTTCTTCTCTCGATTCATGTAATGTACATTCGTAATCTCTTCGATCGAGCGTGGGATGTGACGTCGTCGTGACAAGAAGACAAGCGGTTTCCAACCCACGCACACTGTGGAAACGGCAGAGAAGGAAGCAATAATGTTTAGGGTCGCAGTGTCGCACGAGTTTTGCAGTACTTTTGTGGTGGCTGACCGGTCAAAGGCGGAGGGAGAGCAGAGGCAGAGGCAGAGGCAGTGCATTATTATTTGCTGGTGTTTGCCAACAAACTCCCTTGGCCATGGCCATGACCATGACCATGACCCCGGGCTCCACCGCCAGAGGGCGCCACGGCTTTTATCGTATGCCGCAGCAGGGTTCGATGAGAAAGAAAGGGAGGACGATATCCCACGAGGGGGCCCGTGTCTCCCGTGGGATGATGGCCCCACACCTAGAGATAGAGAGATAGAGTAGAGCCCAAGGATTGATTAGTAGTGGTTACGTGCATGAGCTCGAGTCGATCCGAACCGTGGTGCTTGAGACGCCACTGTTTCCTGAGCTCGATGAACAAGTGCACGAGGGACCCACAGGCCTTGGTCGCATCTCCCAAAGCGGCATACGTATGACGACGTAAAGCTGGAAGGACGTGTGTAGAAACAGCGGACCAAGTTTTGGTATGCAGGAATCGTAGAAGAGGAGACTTGTTAGTTGGGTGCTTCGTCACATCATTGCTTGATTAGAGAGCCTTCTTAGTTGGGTGCTTCCTTTCGTGAACATTTCGCATGGTTTGAGGTTGATATTTACGGAATCTAGTTTTTTTTTCATTTAGATGATTGGTCTCGCGTGGTAGGGGTTGGAAGTCGATGTAAGTCGTGCCACAAGTTTGAAATTGGGAGATAACTAAATTCGACATTAGTTTCTGCAGACAACAATGTAGAGCTAATTCATGGAGTAGTTAAAATAAAAATATTATTGATCTTTATTTAATCATGAACGGGAATCATCAAATATTCCGATCATCATATCAAGATGACATTTAGTTACGACCGACGGATGTATGATATCGATTTAATATGTAATGAGGTGATAAAATATTGATGTGACATTGGAATGTTGGTGTGTTAAACCCTTTATCAGGAGGTTATAAAATAACATTTAATGTCATCATAATATATATATATATATATATATATATATATATATATATATATATTGAGTTATTCTATTTTGTTATTGATTATTTTTTAAAAAAATTGATGGACCAATATTGAAGATTCTCAAAATTTCATCCGTTAATTTTGTGTGATCGGTCCTATAATCAAAATTTGTTTTTATCACTTTTTTTCTATAAAAAAATATAATTTTTATTATATTTTCCACCATTTTCAGCTACCGTCGACTCCTACCCATCTACCGTCGCGGCACATCTGCCTCCTCTATCGACAGGAACCAACGAGATTGACATTGATCTCTTGGCATCATCTGTCCCTTTTCGCAGGATCTGTGGGCGGAGACGTATTCCTCCGAAATCTTGATCGCGATCAAGATTCGCTCCTTCCATCAACGCCACCGCCACGTAGCGCAATCCTCTTCCTCCGGTGGATAGTGCCTCGTTGATAGTGCCTCGTCGATCTCCTAACGTCGGCAGTCATCGGTTGCTCATTCTCTTCTTCGACGGCTGATTAACTCCTCCCTTCACTGTCTGTCTTTGCTCCCAGTCGAAGTTAAAGAGTTAAAGAGAAGAGTAGGAAGTTGCTACATTTGCTCCTAGCCGCCTACCCGGTAACAACAACCTTCTCTTATATCTCTATTGCCTCCTGTAGTGGCCTATTTGCATAGCCTGCAGCCTTCTTTCTAGCACACATCGGATCTACAAGCCATTCACCATCGCATATCTTTCGGACCCAAAAACGATAGTGCTTAGTATCCTTTCCCCTAATGTCTTCATCTTCTATCTCTCAAGTTTCAATTATTGTTCTTGTAGGAAGCAATAGTGCTTCTCAACATACAAGGCTTGTATTTATTAATGCTCCAGCCCTCATCCCCATCAAATTATCCCGAAGAGGAGACTATGCATCCTGGCGTGCTCCGTTTCTAATCTCCTCTTTGGCTATGATTTACTAGGCTATGTTGATGGATCTTTCGATTGTCCACCAGAAATGATCACCATCCTTGGGGCTCCAAGTCCAGTATCAAATCCGGAGCACAAGTTATAGTTACGTCAAGATCGTCTCATTCTCCAGGCAATTCAAGCCTTTGTTGCTGGGTCTATCGCACCACTTATATCTTCATGTGCTATTGCTACTGAAGTCTGGTGCAAGTTGTAAACTACATTGGCTAATCGTTCGCGCACTCGTATGCTCGGCCTCCTCTCACGACTAATGAACACCAAACAAGAGGGAAGTACCATTAGTGATTATCTCCAACATATAAAACTTATCATCGATGATTTAGCATTAATAGGCCACCACCTCAGTGATGATGAAATTATTATTCACACTCTTAATGGTCTTGGAGTTGAGTACAAAGAATTGGCACCAGGAATACGGGCACGTGACTCGTTGTTATCATTTGAGGAGCTGTCTGACAAGCTAAATGACTACGAGTCATATCTAAAGCGTGAAGATAATGTTCCAGGCCCACCTATTACTGCTCAAGTGAGTCACAATTCAAAAAAGAAGAATAATCAGCATTCTAGACCTATTAGCAAAGAACTTGGACAAGCTCTGCCCCAAGGAAGCAACATCCATCACCAACAGCCTTGGCGTCCTGCTCTCATGCCTCCCGGTAGCAACATCAACTATCAACAACCTTGGCAACCTACTCCTATGCCTCAACAACACATAGTCTATTAGCTATGTGATAAGGTTGGTCACTCCGCTAAGGTCTGTCGGTCTTGTCCTCGACCTTCTGCTACTATGCCCCAAGCACATCTTGCTGTTGCCCCGACTTCTGATCAACATTCATTGGTTATGGACTCTGGCGTCTCCCATCATATCACCTCAGACCTCCAAAGCTTGTCCCTTCACAAAAGTTATGGTGGTACCGATGATGTCATCATCAGTGATGATAAGCGATTTTTCATCACTCATATTGGTTCCACAATACTTAATTCCCATTCTCGTACTTTTACACTCGGTGATGTGTTGTACGCTCCTCATATCAAACAGAATCTTATTTCTATCTCCCAATTCTATAAACAAAATAATACATCTATTGAATTCTTTCCTGACTCCTTTCTTGTCAAGGATCTGAGCACGAGAGCATCGTTAGTTCAAGGCACGAGTAAAGATAATATCTACCAGTGGCCATCGATCTCTCAACCCAATGCCTACTCTTTTATTGTTGTTCCAATGGATGTGTGACATCATCGTCTGGGTCACCCTTCTTCCTCAACTCTCCAATTTTTTTTTTACGTTATTCTCTTCCGTCTGTTAGAGCAAGTTCCAGTGTTACTCATTGTGATGCATGTTTTAGTAATAAAAGTCATAGATTACCTTTTGAACATTCTTCTATCTCTTGTTCGCAACCGTTTAAAATTTTATATACTAATGTTTGGGGTCCTTCACTAAGTATTTCATTTGACAAATTCAAATTTTATGTTATCTTTGTTGATTATTTTACCAAATATACTTGGTTGTATCCTCTTCAACATAAGTCTGAGGTCTTTAAACCTTTATTACCTTTAAAAAAATGATAAAAAATATCTTTCAGTCTGCCATTAAAACAGTTTACTCTGATAGTAGAGGTGGTATTCAACACCTCAAGTCTCCTCCGTACACTCCTCAACTAGTTGGCTCAGCCGAACGCAAATATCGGTATATAATTGAAACTAGTCTTACACTTCTCCATCATGCTTCCATACCAATTATTTTTTGGTCTGCAGCCTTCCAGACCGCAGTCTATCTGATTAATCGCATGCCTACTCCAGTCCTCCAAGATCAATCACCTTTTGAAAAACTGTTTCATAAACCCGCAAACCTTCAGAAACTTAGAGTCTTTGGTTGTGTCTGCTATCCTTGGTTACGTCCTTATGCATCACATAAACTAGCCCCACGGTCAAAACCTTGCACCTTCATTAGTTACTCCCTTGAGCATAACGTTTACCGATGCTATGATCCTTTGACTCACAAAATCTTTGTGTCTAGTCACGTGGTTTTTGTGGAGTCCTCCTTTCTATTTCACCAGTCCAAATCTCTTACTGTGCCAACTACTCCGCTGACTGTACATCATTGGCATATGCCATTATCTAATGAGTTTCCATAAGAATCACCCAGTCCAACTCACATACATGAATGAAGCGCTTTTCCAATACAACATCTCGCTCCCTCTTTTTCCTCTCCTTCTTCTGCATATATACCTCTTGCCTCCGACATCTAGTCTTCGGATACTCAATCACCAATATTTTCCTCACCCCTGCCTACTTCTACTATTATTCCTCAGTTCAACTCACCCTGTTCTATTATTTCTCCAGCACCTATTCCGCCATTATCTCCTAAACCACTTAGACATCCCATGACAACATGCTCTAAAAGTGGTATTTTCAAACCACGTCAGGTTCTTGACCTCAATATAGTTGTGACTCCCTCTGTTAAGATCTGTGAACCTACCACGGTTATTCAAGCCCAAAAGTCTCCTCACTGGCGTCAAGCTATGTTTGATGAGATTGACGCCCTCCTTCATAACTCTACATAAACACTTGTTCCATTTCATCCTGCACAAAATGTCATCGGGTGTAAGTGGATTTTTCGAGTTAAGCGAAACCCTGATGGGTCCATTGCCAGGTATACGGCCCGTTTAGTGGCCAAAGGCTTTCATCAGCGTCCTGGCATTGATTTTACAAAGACATTCAGTCCGGTTGTTAAATCCACAACAATCCAACTAATTCTAAGTTTAACCGTCTCAAAAGGTTGGCAACTGCGATAACTTGATGTCAACAATGCCTTCTTACAAGGAACATTAACTAACGATGTCTTTATGGAACAACCTCCTGGTTTTCTTAATCCTCGATGCTCCACGAGCCTAGTACAAAGAACTCGGCTCGTTTCTGATGTCAGTCAGCTTCTCTAACTCTATATTTGATACCTTCTTATTTCTCCGTCAACAACCGGACAGTACAATATATCTCTTAGTCTACGTAGATGATATCATTGTGATCGGTAATAACTCTATGAACGTTACAATGTTCATTAAGAAGTTGGTCATTAGATTCTCCCTCAAAGATCTTGGTCCTTTGAATTATTTTTTGGGAGTGGAAACAATGTCTACATCTTTCGGACTTTTTCTCTCTCAACGGAAGTATACTAAAGACTTATTAGTCAAGACAAACATGAAGGATGGAAATGCTGATTTTACTCCCCTTTCCACTAGTGAATCGCTTCGATTAAATGATGGAAGTCCTACTACGGATCCTACACAATATCGACAAGTAAATAGCTCTTTACAATATTTGGCTATCACCCGCCTACATATTTCATTTGCAGTCAACAAGCTATCCCAATTCATGCATAGACCGTGTACTACACATTGGCCAGTAGTTAAATGAGTATTACGTTATCTTAATGGCACTTTTGACTATGGCACACTTCTCCATAAAAACTCTCTACTCCAACTTCATGCTTATGTAAACGCTGATTGGGCTGAAAATGTTGATGATAGAACATCAACATCCGGGTATATTATTTTCCTAGGCGCTAATCCAATCAGCTGGAGTTCCAAGAAACAAAAGACATTGCTCAACCACCGAGTATTGCTCTATTGCAACAGAACTTAATTGGGTGATGAATCACAAAACTTGACATCCGCTCACTCCTACCATATATTATGATAATATCGAGCTACCTACGTATGTGCAAATCCGATTTCACTCTCATATGAAACATATAGCAATTGAATTTCATTTTACGAGATCAAGTGATCAACCGACAACCACGTGTTTCTCATGTTCATACGACAGATCAACTGGCAGACTCTCTCACGAAGCCACTTGCCCGCAAGCTATTTTCACTTCATAGGTCCAAGATAGGCGTCATTGACAGGAGCACAATCTTGTAGGGACATGTTAAGCGATAAGATTATTGTAACAACTTATAGTTAAGCTATTAAGGGAAATCTTCAACGGCCTTATCCTTTTGATATTTTATTCTCCTATATAAATAGATACAACTAAATAACAGACTATACATTTATTTTCTTTATTTTCAATACAACTTTCTTTAGTTTCTATCATCATGCACATCCATTTGCATATAAATTCTCCATCTTATAGTCCTACTAAAAGCTACAATTCTATAATATGTAATTTTCGCTACATTAAGTATAATATTAAGCATCATCATGCGTCACAAATGAACATATTACATCCATACGACACATTCTCACTAATTGTTTATACTCGACGATGTGTATGTTTAACAAACGCAAAGCATCGCCATACTTGGAAATTGCTTTACCCCCACGAAGCCCATTTCAGGCCACAGGAGTTCTACAGTAGCGCAAGAAACTTGTTTTGGGGATGCCGTAGAAATCTTTTCTTGTGTGTCATCCTGATGTCTACGATTGCCATGCACGACGATCCTACATAGAAATTGTGTTCACGTAAGATTGTTTATGTGCAAGCTTGGCGTAAAGGGTACGTGACGTAGGGAAGCATGCAAACGAGTTCGTCCACTTGCATGTTTCTTTCGTCAAGCCGCTGCCGTTCAACCAAAGCAAGGCGTGGCTGATGGCGATGAAGCCCATGTTCGGTAGCCACCGAAGTGGCTGTCGCTGCAGGCTCCACCATCGTCGACCTTGCGTGAGTCTACAGTCCCTAAAAAGGGTGTTGAATGGTCACTTCTTGACCATCCACCAGTGGAGGTGGCAAAGGAGATGGAGTGCACTTTGCACCAGTTCTTTTACTCAATTCATATTTATCCAAATTCCAATCCCTTTAGGTCTATCAGTCGACTGGGTCTGTGCAGTTCGAAAATAGACAAGACGAATCCCACCAGCTACTTCACTCATGTAGGGTTGATAGTATAAAAGACAAGTCCAGCGAAGTCGAATTTGGGAGAAGCTCGAATATATACGAACATATTCGCGAGTAACATATCTGTTATTTCTGATCCTGAATCATCTGCCCTAAGTGTCTCTTGATGCACAGACTCAACACTTCCATGGGCTGGGCTGCAGGCTCCTCGGCTCGTCATTGCAGTGCTTGGTAGTGCCAAGTTGCTTGCTGGGAGCTAAAATATATCCATCCTTCCTTTTGTTGATTGTTTGTTCCAGCTTCTCGATTCTGATTATTAAGTCTGATCGTGTGTTATTGTGTTGATTTTTGAGTTGTTGATGAAATTAATAGAGAGGAGATATGACCAACAAAAGCGACTACACTTCCTGCACATGACTAGAACTGAGGCCACAGTTTCCATCCCTTTCTTACATGTTTTCACATTAGGGAGCGCCTTCTTCCTGCGCATGCTGAGATCCGAGGCCACAGTTTTCCGTCCCTTCCACATTAGGGAGCGTCTTCAAATGCTTGGGATCCAGCCAACCAGGTCAAAGGCATGTGGTCAACGCCCATTCTCGCTCAAACGACGTCTTAATTCGGACAGGACTTTGAACCCAACTATTCTTGGTCGTGTTTCCACATTACAGAGCAGATGGAGAACCTGTCGACGAAGAACAGGAAAACAGTAACTTCAATAATTTATCAACGGTCAACAGTATGAAAGCCCGGTAATCTCTCCTCCCGAATTATGTCCTCCCTGACAAATTCATCGATACTTTGTTATCTGATCATTGGTTCCAATGTCGCTGTTACGTCTCCCACTCAAATCTGCAGCTGGGAAGACCACAGCTTTTACACTTGACGTTATTCCATTGGCTTGGATGCACTCTTCAACTTTGGAGATCATTATCGTTAAAAATGATTGGTCAACCCCTGCGAAGATTCCCAGCGGATACGAACAAAGTCGCCGAGGAGTACCGTAACTGAGCTGGTACATTTGGTTGAAGTCGGATGAAAGGACAAACGTTTCCTACAAGTCTAATATTACCTCCCTAGACTTAGTCTATCTACTGCAGTTAGCCTTCCGCGATCCCCCCAACCCCAAGAAACTACTACTCTATATAAACAACTCCAACTCCAATCTCTTCTACGGCACAGAAATCCAATCTTTCGTTTGTTCTTTTCTCATCATCGCGGTATAATTCAGAGATCGGAAGTGGTCGCACCATGAGCAAGGGAAACGGCAGCGAGAGCAAGCTGAGCCAGTACATCAAGGCCCCATACCGAGCGCTGCGGCATGCCCGGGACTTGTACGAGAGTAGCATGTCCGGGATCGCAGGCAAGTCGCAGCGTGGCCCCATCATCGCGCTGCCTCGCGCCCATGGATTCGGGCAGCACTCGCGGAGGAGCAGCAGCGAGGAAGAGATCAACGAGCTCATCCGCGCCGCTTGCAAGAGCAAGATGCGGGCCATCCCGGTGAAGGAGGACGGGACGCTGGTGCCGAGGAGCCACAGCGTGGCGACGATGAGGATAGACGAGGACAAGCCGTGTGACTTCGAGGACGACCTCAAGGTGGCCCTGGGGCCAAGGAGCCGTAGCTACGATGTTGCCACCAAGAGGAAGGTGGGCTTCAGTGATCAACAGTAACTGTAAGCATCCGAGCTGATACAGTATACTGCTTTCGAGGGAGGAAACAAGCAATTCGTTGAGCCGTCGACATTCTTTGGAGATTAAAACTTATTTATGGGAGAAATCCAGTAGTAATGAATATAGAAGAAGATAGATGTTCTTCGCATCTTTTATGAAGCTTTGTTGTATTCATGTCTTGTGATAATGTATGTACAGGTCTTGTGATAATCTCATGAACAAAGGAATGATTGTTTAATAGACAACAGTGTTCATTTCTGTGTCCCATGAATGATGATGACATGAGGATTTGGAGGTGCGTCCGACGAGCCAATCGCTGGTCTTGAAAGACGATTGAATTAGAGGAAGCCTCCTTCCTAGCGAGCGACAACGCGCTCCATTGAATACACAACTTCGTAGCAGGGAATGCAGTAACATTCCTCCCTTTTTTTTTTTCCCCCTTTAAAAATGGTAAATTTCATAACTTAATAACCTATTAATTTGAATATTGCGAATTTTCTCTATCTCCCTCTTTTATATGATGTGCCAGAAATTGAATAACTATAGGTCTGATGTCTTTGATGCATCAAAAATTGAATAAAAATATTAACATATATTAAATTTGATATTAATTCAATTCAGAAATTTAGATTTATAGATTGTATAACATCAATATGTGAATTGTTTGTGATATGAGATTAGGCATTGACCTTCATTTTCTTTCATCTAACATACATACATCAATATTCTCAACAATATCTGAATCACAAAAATAAAATCATATCTGACTCTCTGTTCTGCCTTGACTAGTCAATTTTTCTAGCGCGTGACAGAAAAATGTAACTTATGCTTAAGATGTCAACATCTGCTATTATCCCCTTATATTTTTATAACCGAACAATATGGTGAAACAGTAGGCGAGTCGGTCGGTCGGTCAGTCCGACCGGCTTTATTATTCCACCGACTGACACCAGCATGATGTCACAAAAAAATCTTTATTATAATAAATATATAAAAATAATTGGTGGTTTGAATTCCCTACCGAATAAATTGAATTGGTCGGTTTGGTCTGGTTTAATTAAGATGTGGCAAACTTGGAGTGATTAATATGCAAATCTATATATTTATGTGTAGGTCTGCCTTGGTTTTGCGTGTTCATTGGACCAGCTATTACGAGAAAAGGTCAAAGTCAAGCACCCATGGCCAATGTACTTCACGATTAGATTGGGACACGTAGAGTCGAGGCAACTCAATTGTACCGATAAAGGCGAGTATAGTTGAAAGAAACAACGAACGATAGAGGCGGGAAATCCATGACTTGGAAGCATTCCTCTTGCTTTGAAATCGAATCATTAATTTAACATGATCAGCCAAACTGGACTGAACACTTATGTTCCAGAAGGATAGGAAGCCGCCGAGTTCGTACAAGTAAATGGTTGATTTGATTGGCATGAGAGAAAGGCATATAAATGCTGGACATTATTTCAACGGAGTAATTTGCATCAGGGCAAGGGAACGACGTCTCTTACAAGTTCTTCATTGACAGGTTCTTCCAGCTTAGAATTGGTCCAATGTTTTCCGGCTTCCCCATACCTCAGGAACTCGAGTGAAGAACTCTCTATTTGAGCGACTTCAAGTCGCAGCCAATGTTTGTTAGTGTAGCGCCGCCATGACCAAGGGAAGCAGAAGAGGGAACAAGCTGCTGCGGTACATCAAGGCCCCTTATCGAGCACTGCTACGTGCCCGGGACTTGTACGTGAACAGCATGGCCGGATGCGCCGGCAGGGTCCAGCGCGGGCCGACGATCATCGCGATGCCGCGCGCCCAGAGCCGCATCTTCCACCGCCCGCAGATGAGCAGCGGCGAGGACGACATCAACGAGCTCGTCCGCGCTGCGTCGAGGAGCAGGCTGCGGTCCGTCGAGGGAGCGGCGGTGCCGAGGAGTCACAGCGTGGCGGCGATGAGGATTGACGAGGACAAGCCATGCAACTTTGAGGCCGACGTCAAGGTGGCCTTGGGCCCCAGGAGCCGGAGCTGCGACGTCGTCTCCAAGAGGAGGGCGGGGTTTACAACAAGCGCCCTAAACACCATCGAAAGCTTCTAATACCAAGGGGCGAAGCAGCAAATCCATGTCGTCGTGGTCTCTTTTACTTGTGTTCGTGAACTCGATTCGATACTTTCTCTCCTCTTCTCCTCATATCATGTGTCTGTTCACTTGCGAATGCTTGGCCTGCATGCTTACCTCATTCCATCTCTGAAAACGGAATGTTCATATGGCATCTCGGTATCATTTCCCTTAAAAGTTTGAGGCTACAGCTGAAGGACTTCATGAAATCTCCAAGGAATCTGTTCGTACTGCTGTTTTCGTTTTGATTATGATTGACACACGGACAAGTTCAAGAGGCCAATGACTGCTTTATCTCGGCAAATTAGAGGAGCACTTTGTATGTCAGTCACATCGATAAACTTTGACCGCGAAAGTTGCTTTGCTAATCTGGGAAAAGTCAAGTCAAACTCTCGAAATCAATCGAATTTTTCACGCACAGTCTGCGCGCAACTCTATAATCCTTATTGATGGTTAAAGATGAACAAACCCCTCGAATAAGATTAAATCCAGGCCATTGCAGGTTGCAACTTCTTCTTTCTGTTCCTCCAATTCTTACAGTTGTTAATGATCACCCGCACTTTTTTCCCAATATATATTCATTTCCCTTGTAGCTCAAGCAATATCTGAAGGTAGCTTTGGGTTTAAATTTTGTTTGGTTTGGAAGCTCAATAATAAAAAGTTACATCTATCTTATGTCCCAAGTTAATTACTTTGTCTCATCAACTATGCTTTGATACTTTGGATTACGATCAAGAATTTGAGGCTGTCTCGCAACATTTACAAGTGAGAATGGAACGGATAAATGAAATCAAAAGTACCCACTTGGACTTCACAGGAAAAAAACTTTATGACTGACTTTTTGAACAGTTCACATGAGGTAGTCACTATTGATAAAACAAGAATGGAAGATAAAGTTTGCTTTATTTTCATGATTCATCATCGATTTAGACACTTTGAACACTAGAATTTTTTTTTTGATGAATAAGATCTAAATCTTATCTAAACTAAACTCTCATCTTATCTCCTCTAAATCTCATCTAATCTTATATGTTAATATGCCCCGCAAGATTGAGCTCCTGCTAAGGACATCGATCTTTGATCTATGTAATGAGAATAATTTCTAGGCGAACGACTTCATGAGAGAGTCTGCCAATTGATCCGTCATTTGAACATGAGAAATAAGTAGTTTTTGGTTAACAACTTATCTTATACGAAGTTAAAGTCAATGACTTTATACTTTATACGAGAGTGAAATACTAGATTGACACAAATAGATAGTTCCGACATTATCACAGTATATAGTAGGAGTAGTAGTGGAGCATATATAAGTTCATTGAGCAGATTCATGATCCAATTAAGATCTGCCACAGTAGTAGCAATGAAACGATATTCAGCTTCATTTATCGATCAAGTAATTGTCTTTTATTTATTAGAATTCCAACTGATTGGATAGGCTCCAAAGAATCCAATGTACCATGACGTAGATATTCTATTACTGAAGTTCCTAGCCCAATTAGCTTCAACAAAAGCATGAAGTTGGACTGGGGAGTATTTGTGAAAAAAATATGTCATAGTTGAGAGTTTTATTAAGATATCGTAAGATTCGCTTAACTGCTGACTAATGTGTGGTACACGATCAATGTATGAATTGTGATAACTTGCTAATCGCAAATAAGATATCTGGTTGAGTGAGAGTTAAGTATTATAAAGAGTCAAGTAATTATCAATATTGAGTAGAATCTATAGCAGGACTTCCATCATTTAACTCGAGTGATTCACTAGTTGAGAGAGGAGTTGAAATAACTTTCGCCTCTGACATGTTTGTCTTTGATAATAAGTCCTGAATATACTTTCGTTGTAAGAGAAAGAGTCCCGAAGAAGTATACATTGCTTCTACACCTAGAAAATAATTCAAGGTACCGAGATCGTTGAGAAAAAATTTGTCGGCCAATTGTTTGAGGAATGTTATGATTTTCATAGAATTATTGCCTATCATAATAATATCATCCACATAGATTAGAAGATATATTATAATTCTAGGTTGTTGATGGATAAATAAGGAGGTATCAAACTTAGAATTGATGAAGTCAACTGACGTCAAAAATGACCCAAGTTCTATGTATCAGACTCGTGGAGGTTGATGAAGTCTATAAATTACTTTATGTAGTTTAAAGACGTGCTTCAGATACTGAGAATAAAGAAAACTAGGAGATTGTTCCATGAAGGCATCTACAGTTAAGGTTCCTTATAAAAATGGATTGTTCACATCAAGTTGTCTAAAACTTCCGTGGCCTAAACGACCATAGCCCCTCTAAGAAGTTGGCCATATAGGGATGCCTCTGCGTGGCTAGTTAGTAGGCTGAGGTCTAAGGGCCACACATCGACTCCTCTTCTGCGAAGCCGTAGTCATCGGTCGCATGACCTCTATTTCCTGACAGAAACAGAGCAGCAACACTCCCTTCCAGTAGTCCACGCTCCTCCGTCTCCAACGCCCTTCTTCCTTTTAGCCCCAAAGAGTCATGTGAGAAGTAATGTGAGGATTTGAAGATCCAAATCGTGCCCTACGCTGGTGCCCATGTCATTGTCTTTCCTTTCTTTATCCCTTGTGTAGGTGATGCATGCCTGACCTTAATTGACCGGGTTATGCCTCTGATACTGTTACTTTGAAGAAATTAGAGTGCTCAAAGCAAGCCCACGCTATGATATCATGATAAAACAAGAGGAAAAGAAGAAAGGTTGCTTTATTTTTATGATTCATCATCCATTTATATACTTTTAAGATGAGGATTTTTCGCAACAACAACAGATTAACAAGATCTAAATATTATAATTAGCCATGCATCGAATACGTACTATGTTTTCGTGTTGATTATAATTGACCTACTTCACTGTTCAACCATTAGTGTCATGTATTTTTCTTTTCAAGTGTCAATCTCCATGCCTGCCAAATGGTTATCATCAACAACATGTTATATTTAGTTCAATTTGTGGAACATGCTCATGCCGCATTAAATCTTTAAATCCCAAGGTAATTGAAGAAACTGCTTGTCTTACTCATTAAGAACCATATCAGCTCAGCTATGTTTCAATCAACAGATGAGAATTACTACTTCTGTTGTGGTGTTCAAAAGCTGAGGAAAAAGATGTTCTACAATCTCCTAATGGTGGCAATTCCATGATTGTCCACCGCGGATGCTTATGATTCTTAATCGCATGCAGTTCCTCCGAGAAATTATCTCAGAAGCCTTAAATTTGTGCTTCCGCTCAACCAAAGAAAGAGATCAGAAGTGGGGATAGAAGATCCACATGAGGAGGAGGACCCCAATTAACACTTCCAGGCCTAAATCGTAAAGTCAGTTGATCTCTGTCATAACCAAGTCTTGGCAGCGATCTGCAAAGAGCTCCATGCATCTCTGCCATGTAGTCAGCAAGACCATGTTTTCACACCGAAGCAGCGTGAAGTCATTGAATTCAGTCGACTGCTCTCAGTGCAGTCATCTTCCTCGGCATCCAAGCAACTGTTTCTCTTCCTTTATGTTCAGGGATAAATGAACTTGGCTTCATGCTACTAATTTCTTTGAGGGGAAATGCTTCTATATGTGCTCCTCTAATTGATTCTCTTCTCAATCTCGATGTGCCAATTGATCAAACGCACATCACGGAAGGAGTTTTTTGCTTGCCGTGGATGGTGTGTAGAAAAACACACAAGGCCAGGGAAGTCCCTGTGAAGTTGAGAAGGCAAGGGAAGACCAAGTGCAGGACATCACCAATGGCTTGGTCAAACTAAATAATTATATAGTTTAAGGGCACTTTGTAGAAATATCTTAAAGTTGGAGCACTCTGTAAAAAGTTGGGTTAATAACTTTTTCTCGAGAATTCTCTCAAAAGAAAACTAAGGATTTGGGTTGCATCTAACTAGACAGTAGTTGTATCCAATCATTGATATTGAGGGACGATCACAAGCCTCCTTTCCGGCGAGGATCAACGCACAACTCCTTGGTAGGGGAGGGGATGTAGTAACTTTCCTTTTTTTCCTTTAAAAATGGTAAAAAATTTCATAACTTATCAAAAAGAGGTCCAAATTACACATGTATTATCCATAAATATGAATACTACGAGTTTTTGTCAGGCAACTAATACACACCAATATATTATAGTTTTGTCCCATGCAAATCGAGTAACAATGTATCTAGTTTTGACCCTTCTATGTTAAGAAATTAAATAATTATAAGTTTGAGTCGAGTTTGATTCAATTCAAAGGGTTAAGCTTTTATGTTGTGAACCAAATTAAGTATATATAACCAGACTCTTTCAATTATTAATGATATTAGATCATTCTTTTAGTTTATTTTATTTCATTTTACACATGAATTTTTTTCATTACCATGTGAATAATAAAAATATCTTTTAAGAGTGGAGTCATATTTGATTCTTTATTAGACCTTACTTTTCAATTTTTCTAACCCTCCATCCAATGACCTCATTATTGGGCATGAATGAAATCTTGAATTTCAATTTTGATTTACAATTAAGGCTAAGAAATATGTAACTTATGATATTTTAGATTAATGCAAGTTAACTATTATTAACTATCATTAGTTATGATTGATTAAAAATTGAAATGTAGTAATAGAATATGATATTACAAAATGTTCAGGTCTTTTTTTTCTCCTTAAAAAACAATCACGATAATGAGACCTCAAATATGATGTTGTACTAAACTCATTTATCCAGAATTCAAAATCTCATCTAATATATTTTGAATATATCACATAATCTAGTTGGGTTTACTACCAAGTTTGGCTATTTGAGCTGAAAGTTTTTATTCAAATTCTATGTTCCAAGCCAATCTCACTCTATGTCACTGTATGTAGAGCAAAAACAATTTTGATATGAAGTCATATCTTAGGAGTGTACCAAAAGATTCTTTTTTTTATAATTGACTTTAAGGATGATTATTCTCAGAATCACTGATGGTAAGAGAGGAATGTGTGACATTTTCGGATAGAGACTTGGTGTGATGTTCGTCGAACCTAACACTTGTGTAGGCTAGTCATGCCAATCAAAGGTTCAAACGATTAGTTGTTTGACCACATATCACCCCATTGTGAGTATGTGTCTCACGATCAGACCATCACCTATCAGTCACGTGTGATCCCCATTCTCTTGGGCGATCTACTAGTTGGCCATGTGTCAACCCCGTGGTGATGTTGTATCCGACATGTCACTCATCACCCATCACTAGCCCCCCATTTTTGAGTTGATAGATTGCATGACTATCGAGTCAAGATGTGCTTTGACATACGCTTTTAACTCTGATGGTGGATTTGTTTGTCATTTTTTTAATCATGTGTCATAGAAATGCATGTTTCATCCTTTAGGGCTATTCTATCTATTCAATGCATTTGATGAGTTTGATTAGTTTGTTCCATTGGATTTTACAGGATTTAGCCTGGATGTTGTTGTAAAGTTTCCTTAAGACATCTTGATCGTATTCCTTCTAGTGCCAATATATTAATATATTTCTTGATTATTTGAGTTGAGATAGTGATTCAGATCCAATCTAGGTCCATTCCAAGTTAGTCTCACACTAAGGCGCTAAACCAACAAATATGTCATCATCGACTAAGTTAGTTCATGGGTTCGGTCTGTTCAGATTAGTCAAACTTATCGACCAATACTGAAGTGAAGTCGGGTCCTGATAGTGTACCTAGGGACTTTTTTATAGGTAACTTTAAGAACAATTATATCTAGAACCATTGACGGTAAGAGCGAAACATGTTCCACTTTCAAGTGGAGACTTGGTGTGATATTCATTGAACCTTATGCTCACGTAGGCTAATCGTGCTAATCAATGGTTCAAAAGATGAATCCTTTGTCCACATATCGTGAGTATGTGTATTATGATCTGATTGTCACCTGTTAGCCATAATGATCCTGATGACTATGTGTCGTTAGCCATATATGATCATGATGACTATGTGTCATCACGTGATAATGTAATATTTGGTATGTGATTTAACACATGTTAGATAAAGATTTTAATTATTCATCTCAAAATTTTAGACTAGAATTTCACATTAATCACGTATTCTTTGATAAAAAAAAAATCTCAACTAAGACCGAAACCACTGCATGGGTTACAATTATCCCTTCTATTTCTATAACCGAACAATAGGGTGAAACAGTATGCCAGTCGATCTGTCGGTCGACCGGCATTATACCAACGACTTACACCATCATGATGTCATGAGATCCCTTCAATTTTAAAATTCTAATAATAATAATTTAAAAACATATGAATAACATTAAAAAAAAAAAGAAAAGATCAGCCATAACGCGTAAAGGTCAGAGTCAAGCACGCTTGACCCACGGACTGGAAGCATCACAACAGACTCGAGAACGAGCCCACTCGATTGGACCATTCAGGGCGGGTTTTATTGAAAGAATTTAACACGATCAACCAAATTGGACTCAACACTTCTGATCGAGAAGAATAGGGGGGGAGCCGCCATGTTCGTCCAAGCAAATGGTTGATGTGATCGGGAGGAGTGCAAGGCATATAAATGCTTCATTACAAGGGAACGACGTCTCTTACAAGTTCTTCATTGACAGGTTCTTCCAGCTTAGAATTGGTCCAATGTTTTCCGGCTTCCCCATACCTCAGGAACTCGAGTGAAGAACTCTCTATTTAAGCGACTTCAAGTCGCAGCCAATGTTTGTTAGTGTAGCGCCGCCATGACCAAGGGAAGCAGAAGAGGGAACAAGCTGCTGCGGTACATCAAGGCCCCTTATCGAGCACTGCTACGTGCCCGGGACTTGTACGTGAACAGCATGGCCGGATGCGCCGGCAGGGTCCAGCGCGGGCCGACGATCATCGCGATGCCGCGCGCCCAGAGCCGCATCTTCCACCGCCCGCAGATGAGCAGCGGCGAGGACGACATCAACGAGCTCGTCCGCGCTGCGTCGAGGAGCAGGCTGCGGTCCGTCGAGGGAGCGGCGGTGCCGAGGAGTCACAGCGTGGCGGCGATGAGGATTGACGAGGACAAGCCATGCAACTTTGAGGCCGACGTCAAGGTGGCCTTGGGCCCCAGGAGCCGGAGCTGCGACGTCGTCTCCAAGAGGAGGGCGGGGTTTACAACAAGCGCCCTAAACACCATCGAAAGCTTCTAATACCAAGGGGCGAAGCAGCAAATCCATGTCGTCGTGGTCTCTTTTACTTGTGTTCGTGAACTCGATTCGATACTTTCTCTCCTCTTCTCCTCATATCATGTGTCTGTTCACTTGCGAATGCTTGGCCTGCATGCTTACCTCATTCCATCTCCAAGAATGGAATGTTCATATGGCATCTCGGTATGATTTACCTCAAAATTCGAGCCTACAGTCGAAGGATTTCATGAAATCTCCAAGGAATCTGTTCTAGTTTTGATTCTGATTCACACGTACAAGTGTCTGAGGCCAATGACTGGTTTATGTCTGCAAATTATAGGAGCACTTCATATGTCAGTTACATGAATAAAACTTTGACCGCGAAAGCTGCTTTGGTTGTATGGGAAAAAAAGTCAAGTCAAGCGCTCTGAAATCAATCGAATTTTTCACGCATACAGTATACGCGCAAGTTTAAAAAGCTTATTCATGGACAAAGGTGAACAAACTTATCTTCGTAGATTCCACTGTCGGTCGTATCTCCGCTGCCATGCAATTACACAAGGTTTCTGGTAAGGGTGGGGAAATATATTTCACTTCTGAACACGTTAATAAAATTAATTTAAATAATTATAATTAGATGAAATAAAATATATATTTTAGATTGAAATAAATAAATAACGATGAAGAGATTTATTTATGTTATATTTGATTTTTATTTTGAAAAATATTTTTATCCTTTTGACGAGTATAAATATATTTTCGAATAAACTCAAAGCACTGTACATTTAAAGTACTCATCATTCTTTTTACTATCTTCTTCTTTTTCTGTTTGAAGTTATGCAGAAAGCCAACAAATATGATATTAGAACCTGATTTGAATAAGAACAAAATGAGGATGTTAATAAAAAAGAAAAAAATTAATAGATTAAAAAGAATAATAATTGGAATAAGTGTTTCTAATCAACTCCTTACTATCTTCAAATATGAAAATTATCTTTTTTTTATCGTTAAAATGAGAACTCTATTTATTTTCATAAGGATTGTGAAATTCGATAGAAAATAATTTTATTGAGTATCATCTATAGGATCATAATATTACTAAAGATCAAATGGATACAAATATATAGAAAATTATAACAGCTCTCTACATAGTATAACAAACAATCGATGAGACCTTATTTTCTCAAATCTTATCGACATTAATATTAACATAAGCTTAAAGAATATTAAAATTATATTTGGAGATAAAGACAAGGTAAAAAATTCAAAGATTCAAATTCTTTGATGTCAATCAAGACTCTTATGTTGACAGATTATGAATCTATCATTGAGTCTCTTCAAAAATCTCTTTTATTATGAACAAATAAAATCTTATGGTGAAAACCTAAAAGATAAAATAATAGTCATAAAAGTTTTATAGAGTTTGTCTTTAAAATTTAATATAATTTCTATTATTGTAGTACAAGTTAAAAATACAATTACATTGTCTATTGAATTAGTGGATTCACTTTTAATTTATCAACATAAATTAAATAGATCTTCAGATAAAATTTTAAAATATGTTCTTCAAATAAAGATAGATAAAAAGAATGACATAAAAAAAAAATCAAAATTCATAACTCAAGGGAGTAGTCATAATGATAGAGACTTTGGACGAGTTGGCACTTGAGGCAAGGGATTAGGTTAATCCAATGAGAGTCAGAGGAATTCCAATAAAGATAACAAAAAAATTTATCAATATTTTTCTCATAAAAATTATACATATTAAAAAAGATCATTAGTATAAAAATAATAGTCCAAATGTTCCTCTTTACTCTCATTAGAAAAAAAATATAATAATCTTAAAAATATTGGAATAAAAATCAAACAAATTATCATGAAAAAATAATAGTAAAAAAAGGATGAAAATTTTTTTTATGACATTCGATAAAGAATATTTTAAATCTAATTTATTTTTAGATAGTAGATGCAATAATCATATAATAGTGGACAAAAATTTATTTCAAAGTCTTGATGGTTCGAACAAATTTATACCGCATATATGAATTGACAGTGAAAGGGAAAGGAATAATTGTTATGAATATCAAATCTAGTAAAAAAATTATTGATGATGTGATGTTTAAATATAATTTAAAATAAAATCTCATTATATATGATAACTGATAAAAAAAGATACTATGTTATTTTAACAAAAAATAATTTATGATAAAAAAGTTAAAAAAATTAATAGCAACTATGAGGATAAAAAATATAATTTGTTTTTATTGTTTTAAATTTCTCTTTGCATGTGTTCATTGTTATATGAATTATGATGGATTAGAACTGTTAAATTAGAAGAATATGATAGTTGGTTTGCTTAAAATTAAAAATAAAGATATAATTTTTTAATATTGTATTTTTGTAGGTAAATATTTGTGGGTATTCAAAGTGTCTCACATAGTGGAAGTAAATATTTTTTATTATTTACAAATGGTTACAGAAGGATGCCGTTGATATATTTCTTGAAAGAAAAAGTGGAAGCCTTCTTTGTTTTTAAAATTTTTAAATAATATTTTAAAAATAAATTAATGGTTTTATTAAATCTCTAAGTATTGATACAGGATGAATTCACTTCAAATATTTTTATTTTTATAATAATACAAGCATTTATAGGAAATTGATTGCAAGCTAAACTCCCGAGTAAAATAGAATAATAGAGCCGAAAAATCAAGTTACTGCTAGGTGTATGTATTAAAAAAAAACTGTACTAAAAGAGTTTTGGGTAAAAGTTGTGAATATAGTAGTATATCTGTTAAATTAATTTTCTGAGGTATACTAACGAGATAATAAATTTTAAAATTTATGTTCGGACAACTAAAAAATTGATCATAGGTCATGATATTATTTTTAACGAAGAAGATGCTTAGAATTCTAAAATAATTAAAATTTTAACAATTGTAGGACAAAAAAGTCTATAGATACATGGTACATTGCTTATTGTTAATACCTTATCTGAATCTTTTTTAAATGATTCTAATTCAAGTGATACAAGTAATACTGAAGTACCTCCAAAAAAAAAATTATAGTCTTTTATAGACATATTAATCTAGTGATTTTGTATATTTTACTTTGAAATATTTTTGTTTTAAAGTTATAGCTTAGAAAAAAGAATGAGTGCAAATAATGAATGACGAATTAAAAGCTATTGAAAAAATTAAAACTTGAAAACTAATAAATTTATCTCAAGGAAAAGAAGCAATTGAACTCAACTAGATGTACAAGTCAAAATTTAATTTAATGTTGATTGCTTGCTATGAAAATGTAAAACCCATTTGATTATAAAAGGATATGCCCAAATTTTATATGAGAGAAAAAACACTTTCATGGTGTATACTCAGCTCAAGAGTGATTTGATGGACAACAGAAAATTAAGAATATTTTGCTCTCTCAAGATATGAGGTGGAGGATGTGGTAGATTCTAACAAATATCTAAGAAAAATAAAATAGAAGAATTAAAATATATTATGATAACAAGTCTACTTTTGTAATGAAAAATAATCCTGCCTTCCACAAGCATACCAAATACATCGAAGTTTGACATTATATCATTTGTGTGAATTGATTGATAAAGGAGAAATTTTGATGGGCCACTATAGCATTAAATATCAATCTATCACATTATCTTTATACAAACATTGATGAAAGAGAAATTTTATTTTAAAAATAACATCAAGTTTTAATTATTTTGAATTAAGTGATTATGATAAAAATTAATTTAAATAATTATGATTATATATAATAAAAAATTAGATTAAGATAAATAAATGAGGACTGAGGAAATTTATTATCTTGTTTTTATAAAATTTATAATTAATCTCTTTGACTGATATAAAGTACTTCACATTTTGTATACTATATTCTTCATTTTCATTTTTCACCCTGACGTTTTGCAAGAAGCTAACACACGTATCAGAGTAAATCCAAGCCATTGCAGTTTGAAACTTCTTTCTTTCTTCCCAATATAAGTTCCCTTGTAGCTCAAGCAATATCTGAAGGTGACTTTAGCTTTAAATTTTGTTTGGTTTGGAAGTTTAGGGGAAAAATAAAACAGTCACGCTTATGTCCAAAGTTATTTACAGAAATGAGGTTGTCTCATTAACTATGCTTTGATACTTGGGAATCTGATCAAGAATTTGAAGCCGTCAGGCAACATTTACAAGTAAGAATGAAATGGATAAATGAAATCAAAAGTGTGTGTGTATATATATATATATATATACATACTAAAAGTAATACAATTGTTGATGCCCTTGCAAAATTGATTTTATATCATTTTTATTTAATTCGCTCACGTCGATGAAGGTTTCTCTATTTTTGCGGCTAAATCAATCGAGTTGTCCAAGTCATATTATCCACTTGCTTTTGTCTATCAAATAATAATAATTGGATCATGAACCAATCAAAACGCTTCTATCATGTGACTTCTATATTCAAAAAAAAAAGACCAAACAATATATGACAATTAGTCAACCCGATTCTTCTAAATTTTCTGATCCCATCGTGAGGCATGCACGACCAGCCAACCTTACCCACAGTATTTGACGCAGCCATCACTAACCTTATCGCTATTCTGTCAATACGATCTTGGCTATCATCATTTCTTATAATAATACTAATGATAAGAACCTGTGTCCCATGTTGGCTCACGTAATTGACATAAATGACACACAATGGGTAGGTTACAAAGCTCCTCTTATTGCATCAGACTTGTATATCCAAGCAATATGGATGATATGGTACGTCTTTTCCGTTGTTTCCCTGGCACATCATCCCTGGTTTCCACATGAGACTGGTAGAATTAAAATGGCAAACTCATCTACCTCTCTCTATCAATTAATTATCTAATCACGTTTTTGGATCACGAGTTCTGCGACCATCAACCGGAATTATGATCCATTCCAACACGTCTACTAAAAGCACGTCAGATTCTTCAGGATGGTATAATCTCTTGTGAAGTCAACGGGCTTTACCTCGCTTATTTTATGTGATTTTTTTTTCTGAAATCTAATTATTACGTAACCAGTGATCAAGATATCGAATTCACCTATATACACATACATGCCCGGATCAACTCTGGACAACCATCATGGCCGCCACCCACATTGCCCTGTTCGTTTCCGGCCTCGCCGTCCTGCTTCTCCTCGTCCAAGGATCGCCGCCAGGGCCCGTTGTCCGGTGCCGGTCCGGCAACACTAACTGCACCGTGACCAACGGCTATGGAGCCTTTCCTGATCGCAGCACCTGCCGCGTCGCCGCGGTCGCGTACCCTTCGACCGAACAGGAGCTCCTGTTAGCTGTATCCGACGCCACCGCGAAGCAGCAGCACATGAAGGCGGTCACGGTCTACTCCCACAGCATCCCCAAGCTGTCGTGTCCCGGCGGGCCGAGCGGCCAGGGCCTGGTCATTAGCACCCAGCGCCTCAACAGATCGGTGAGCGTGGACATGGCCACCTCGCGGATGACGTTCGAGGCAGGGATCACACTAAGGGCGCTACTTGACGCGGCGGCCGCCCGTGGCCTGGCGCTGCCTCATTCGCCGTACTGGCAAGGGATGACGCTGGGCGGGCTGCTAAGCACCGGCTCGCACGGGAGCTCGGTGTTCGGGAAGGGCTCGGCGGTGCACGAATATGTGGTAGGGATGAGGCTGGTGGTTCCAAGTCCGGTCCCGGTGAACGGATACTACGCCAAGATCGTTAATCTTGGTGAGGATGATCCTGATCTCTTGGCTGCCAAGGTTTCTCTCGGTGTTCTTGGAGTTATTTCTCAGGTATACATATATATATATATATATATATATATATATATATATGTGGTGACCTACGTGTTATTCTTTGTTCTTTACACAGTTTTAAATCCATGTGATAACTCATCTCAGTTCTTCATGGTGGTTCTTCCAACCACGTCGAGTACTTTCATAAACTGAGTACATGACTTGCCACGTCTCGATGATCATTAGGTGCAACATGTATCTTTAATTCTTCATGATACAATAGAGATCATCCTATCGATATTAGTAAGGCTTAGTTTGCACTACGTCAGAAAAATGTCGTGACAAGAAAAAAACCTTGTTTTTCTATCAAATCACTTTACAAAGGAGAAGGCCTGTTCTTTTCCTCAGAACATAGAAAGTTATGTGCAGTTGATGATCCCGGCGGACTTTAGTGTTAATCTTTCCTTCTTTTCTTGCTTTGCTTGGCTTCCTTGTTTCAAAATGGGCTAAACCTTTGAACCGTTCTAATGAATCCATGTAACTTCCCCCGTAGTTTATATAGGTAACTACACGACACAAAATTGAGTGTCATGGAACATATGAGCACATGCAAACCCACATAGGCAAAGATTAGAGAGAAAGCAAACTTAAACGAGAGTGAAGGCATGATTTGCATTTAGTTACAATGAAGAGTCTTTTGCTTGCAAGAACAGCTACAGTGACGTTGATGGTGACTCGGTGTAAATGAGAGTGGCCCTTCACATTATGGAGCCTCGGGCAAGGCAAGAGTCAGGCAGGTCCATGCTGCCTTGCCTTGCAGAGCTTACGACCGAGCCCACTAATTGCCTTAAAAAGCCTCAGCAAGAAGAACTTGTCTATAGGACGGTAGTAGTAGATCTTGTTTCAACCTTGTTGCCTGAATCGCTAAAAAGAGTTGACTTTGCGATACATGTTAGCTTTTGTTCTGCTGCTTCAATCGAAGTAATCTAAGAATTACTTGAACTGATCGAGCAGGTCACCCTCCAACTTGAGCCAATGTTCAAGCGATCCATCACCAACAGGGTCGTAAGCGACGTTGGATTCGAGCAAACCATCTCCTCGTTCGCTGTCAATACATACTATGGAGACATCAGCTGGTATCCGTCACAAGGCAGAGTGGTGTACCGAGATGATATCAAGGTCCCCATCACCACCGAAGGAAAGGGTGTAAACGACTACTTAGGGTTCCGAGCGCAGCCCACCCTTGTCGTAGCATCTCTACGTGCTTCAGGTCTTTATAAATTGCAGCTTTTATTTTGCTTGTCAATCTTGATGTAGTGTTCGAGCAGTATTATGCACACATTTACATCGACATTTCGTCCGAGATTTATGCTAAGAGGGCATCTTTTGTCCTCTACTATGTGTTTGTGTTTATGACTGCAGAGGAACTATTGGAGGCAACGGGAAATGCGAAAGGCAAATGCGTGCTGTTCAGACTGCAAGTTGATACTTCGATTGCGACCGGCATGGGCTTTAAGAACAATGACGGCGGCTTGTTAGAATTCACCGGCTATCCGGTCATTGGAAACCAAAGCGACATGCAATCCGCCGGTAGGTTCTCAAAGCATCCTGCACGTATGAATGATAAGCTCTTGATGATAATGCTTCGTCACAATAATGACACGTACCACCTTCCAGGTTCATGCCTAAGGGGTGCAGAAGACAACCTTGTCACAGCCTGTGGATGGGACCCTCGTTTTGCGGGCCTCTTCTACCACCAAACTACGATAAGCATCCCCTTCACCACCATCGCTGACTTCATCGCCAACGTCAAGAAGCTCCGGGACGCCCATCCCGACGCACTCTGCAGCACCGAGCTGTACTTGGGCTTCTTCATGCGCTTCGTCCGCAACTCTACAGCTTATCTTGGCAAAACCGACGACGTGGTGGACATCGACATCACATACTATCGTTCCAAGGATCCAAAACGGCCGCGACTCTATGAGGATGTGCTCGAGGAGATCGAACAGATGGCCTTGTTCAAGTACAACGGGCTGCCCCACTGGGGGAAGAACAGAAACGTCGGCTTCCTCAATGTCAAGAACAAAATGGGGGCTAAGTTGGACAAGTTTGTGAGTGTCATGCAGGAGTATGACAGCAATGGATTGTTCTCTTCAGATTGGACCGATGCGGTGCTGGGACTGCGAGGGAAGGAAGTTGTGGTGCAGGGAAATGGTTGTGCACTGGAGGGGCTGTGCATTTGCTCCACCGATGACCACTGCGCTCCTAAACAAGGCTATTACTGTCTATCTGGACAAGTCTATGAGGAGGCTCGAGTGTGCCGGAAGATTTAAATCCGTGGAAGCAGATGGTTAGGCATACAGCTCATCATACCGTTCACATTCACTGTAATATATATGTTTTTTGTGTCACTTCCTCTTCGAATAAACGATGTAATGCCTGTCAATATAAGCAAGGATCGATAAATGCAATATTGTATGGAAGGCAGATTACATTCCTCCTGATTTATCTGTACGACTCCAAGATGACTTTTACAAGTCAATCTATAGAACTGTGATGTCTTAATAAATTTCTTTTGGTGAAAAAATCTGTACATAGTTTCTCATTATTTTTAATAGCAATATCGCAGTGTGAAAGAGCCGAACACCCTCCAGTATCCCAAAGGGACGAGGAAGCAAGAACTAACAGTTCCATTATTAATGCTATCGTGTGGAGAGAGAGACATGGTATGTTAACGGGACATGGTATGTAAACCTAAAAGATCAAATAACAGTAGAAAAAGTTTTAGGGAGTTTATCTCTAAAATTTAATTTGATTGTAGAAAAAGTTAAAGATATAAATATATTATTTATTGAATTAATGCGCTTGTTTTTAATTTATCAACATAAAGTGACTATATCTTTTGATAAAATTTTAAAACATGCTCTTCAAATAAAGATAGATAAAAATAATAATAAAAAAACTTCACAATTCAGAATTCATAAGAAGAATGATGATCTAGCGCTTAAAGCAAGGGATGAGGCCAATTCAATGAGAGTCAGAGGAACTCCAATATTTTTCTTATAAAAAAAATTAATAATGACCTTATTATTAGTAATAAAAAAATCTATCAACATTTTTCTCATAACAAAATTAGACATACAAAAAAAGATTGTTAGTATAAAATATATTTTTATGCTAAATATTCCTCTCTAGTCTTATTATACAAAATATAATAATTTTTAAAAAAGATTGTTGGAATAAAAATCAAGTAAATTATCATGAAAAAAATAATAGTAAAAAATGGTAAAAAAATATTTTTTATGGCATCCGTTGAAGAATATTTTAAATCTATTTCATTTTTAATTAGTGGATGCAATAATCATATGATAGTGGATAAAAAATTATTTCAAAAACTTGATAGTTCAATCAAATTTATATTGCATATATGAAATGACAATAAAGCTCAGGTTGGAAAAGGGAAAGGAACAATTGTTATAAATACCAAATCTAGTAAAAAAATTATTGATGATGTGATATTTAATCCTGATTTAAAATAAAATCTTATTAATATAAGACAACTAATAAGAAAAATATACTATATTATTTTTAATAAAAAAATAATTTATGATTAAAAAGTTAAACAAATTAATAGCAACTATGAGGATAAAAAATATAATTTGTTTTTTATTTGTTTTTAATTTCTCTTTACATGTGTTCTAATATTATCAATGAATCAATATTATAACATTAAAAACATAGTTATCTCAATTATGATGGATTAGAACCATTAAATTAGAAGAATATGATAGTTGGTATGCTTGAAATTAAGAATAAAGATATTATTTTTGAATATAGTATTTTTGCATGTAAATATTTGTGGGTCTATGCAGAGTGTCTCACATGATGAAAGTAAATATTTTTTATTATTTACAAGTGATTATAAAGGATGATGTTGATATATTTTCTGAAAGAAAAAGCTAAAGCCTTCTTTGTTTTTAAAATTTTAAAAAAATATATATAAAACAAATTAATGGTTTTATTAAATCTCTAAGTACAGATAGAGGGGTGAATTCATAGGGAACTATAATGGTTTTATTTTTTATAAAAATAGATGCATTTATAGGGAACTGACTATAAGTTAAACTTCTGAGCAAAATAGAATAATAGAACTAAATAGAATAATAGAGCAAAATAGTTGTGGTTGAAGCTTTAGCTGTATGTGTAAAGAAAAAACAGTACTAAAAAGAGTTTTGGGTAAAAGGTGTGAGTATACCAATGAGGCAAAATATTTTAAAATTTATGATCTTACAACTAAAAAATTGATCATAGGTCATGATATTATTTTTAATGAAGACGAAGGTTAGAATTCTAAAATAATTAAAATTTTAATAATTGTAGGAGAAAAAGTCTATAAGACATATGGTACATTGCTTATTGTTAATACATTATCCGAATCTTTTCATATTTTAATTGATTCTAATTCAAGTGATACAATTAATACTGAAGTATCTTTAAAAAAAAAATTATAGTCTCTTATAGATATATCAGTCTGATGATTTTATATATTTTACTTTAAAATATACTTGAAGTTATACTTTAGAAAAAAGAATGAGTGCAAACAATAAATGAAGAATTGCAAAAAATAAAACTTGAAATCTAATAAATTTAATTTAAGAAAAGAAACAATTGAACTCAAGTGGATGTACAAGTGAAAATTTAATATTGATAGCTTGCTAGAAAAATATAAAACCCATTTGATTATGGAAGGATATGCGCAAATTTTATATGATAGAAAAAACAATTCAGAGGCCTTGGCTCAAGAGTGATTTGATGGACAATAAAAAATTAAAAATATTTTGCTCTCTCAAGATCTTAGGCTGAGTATGTTGTAGCTATAAGTACAACATATCAAACAATTTAGTTTTAAAGAATTCTAGCAAATATCTAAGAAAAATAAAATAGAATAATTAAAATCTATTGTGATAACAAGTCTACTTTTATAATGACAAAGAATCCTATCCAAATACATCAAGATTTGATATTATATTATTTATGTGAATTGGTTGATAAAGGAGAAATTTTGATGGACCACTATAACATAAAATATCAGTTTGTCACTGTATTTTTATAAAAAGAACGATGAAAGAGAAATTTTATTTTAAAAAAATAACGTCAAGTTATAATTATTTTGAATTAAGTGATTGTGATAAAATTAATTTAAATAATTTATGATTAAATATATTTAAAATAAAAATTTAGATTAAAATAAATAAATAAATAAGGACGAGCAAATTTACTGAGCTATGATTGATTTCTCTTGTTTTTATAAAATTTATACTTCATCTTTTTGACTGATATAAAGTACTTCTCATTTTGTATACTATATTCTTCATTTTCATTTTTCACCCTGACGTTTTGCAAGAAGCTAACATCCAAGCCATTGCAGTTTGAAACTTCTTTCTTCTCCTGATCCAATTCTTCCAGTTGTTAATGATCAGCCGCAATTTCTTCCCAATATAAGTTCCCTTGTAGCTCAAGCAATATCTGAAGGTAACTTTAGCTTTAAATTTTATTTGGTTTCGAAGTTTATAGGGGGAAAAAAAACAGTCACGCTTATGTCCAAAGTTATTTACAGAAATGAGGTTGTCTCATTAACTATGCTTTGATACTTGGGAATATGATGAAGAATTTGAAGCCGTCAGGCAACATTTACAAGTGAGAATGAAATGGATAAATGAAATCAAAAGAGAGTGTGTGATAGTATCCACACGCGCGCGCGCACACACACACACACACTAAAGGTAATACAATAATTGATGTCCTTGCAAATTTGATTTTATATTGTTTTTATTTAATTCGCTCATGTCGATGAAGGTTTCTCTATATTTAATTCGCTCAATCGAGTTGTCCATGTGATAGTATCCACTTGCTTTTGTCTATCAAATAATAATAATTGGATCAAAACGCTTCTATCATGTGACTTCTATATTAAAAACAATATATGACTATTAGTTAAACCGATTCTTCTAAATTTTCTGATCCCCTCGTGAGGCATGCATGACCAGCCAACCTTACCCACGCAGCCATCACTAACATTATCGCTATTATGTCAACAAGATCTTGGCTATCATCATTTCTTACAATAATACTAATGATAAGAACCTTGCGTCCCAAGTTGGCTCACGTAATTGACATAAATGACACAATGGGTAGGTTACAAATCTCCTCTATTTGCATCACACAAGTATGCATATCCTAGAAATATGGATGATATGGTACGTCTTTTCCGTTGTCTTCCCTCGCACATCATCCCGTAGAAGTAAAATGGCAAACTCATCTACCTCCCTCTATCAATTAATTATCTAATCACGTTCATGGATCTCGAGTTCTGCGACCATCAACCGGAGACATTTGACTATTACGTAAACAGTGATGGCACGTCAGATTCACCATGGGGTTTAACTCCCTTATTTTATATGATTTTTTTCTGACACCTGATTATTACAAAACAATGATCAAGATATCATGCATACACGTACCCACATTGCCCTGTTCGCCTCCGGCCTCGCCGTCTTGCTTCTCCTCGTCCAAGGATCGCCGCTAGGGCCCGTTGTCCAGTGCCGGTCCGGCAACACTAGCTGCACCGTGACCAACAGCTATGGAGCCTTTCCTGATCGCAGCACCTGCCAAGTGGCCGCGGTCGCGTACCCTTCGACCGAACAGGAGCTCCTGTTAGCCGTCTCCGAGGCCACCGCGAAGCAGCAGCACATGAAGGCCGTCACTGTGTACTCCCACAGCATCCCCAAGCTGTCGTGCCCCGGCGGGCCGAGCGGCCAGGGCTTGGTCATTAGCACCCAGCGCCTCAACAGATCGGTGAGCGTGGACATGGCCACCTCCCGGATGACGTTCGAGGCAGGGATCACACTTAGGGCGCTACTTGACGCGGCGGCCGCCCGTGGCCTGGCGCTGCCTCACTCGCCGTACTGGCAAGGGGTGACGCTGGGCGGGCTGCTAAGCACCGGCTCGCACGGGAGCTCGGTGTTCGGGAAGGGCTCGGCGGTGCACGAATATGTGGTAGGGATGAGGCTGGTGGTTCCAAGAACGGTCCCGGTGAACGGATACTAGGCCAAGATCTTAATCTTGGTGAGGATGATCCTGATCTTTTGGCTGCCAAGGTTTCTCTCGGTGTTCTTGGAGTCATTTTTCAGGTATTTATGTGGTGACCTACGTGTTATTCTTTGTTCTTTACACAGTTTGAGATCCATGCGATAACTCATCTTAGTTCTTCATGGTGGTTCTTCCAACCACGTCAAGTATACTTTCATAAACTGAGTACATGACTTGCCACGTCTCGATGCTAATTAGGTGCAACTGTATCTTTAATTCTTCATGATATAATAGAGATCATCCTATCGATATTAGCAAGGCTTAGTTTGCACCACGTCAGAAAAATGTCTGGACAAAAAAAAAGGAAAAAAACTTGTTTTCTTTCAAATCACTTTACGAAGGAGAAGACCTGTTCTTTTCCTAGAATCTAGAAAGTAATGTAAAATAACAGGCAGTTGATGATCCCAGTGGACTTTAGTGTTAATCTTTCCTTCTTTTCTTGCTGTGCTCGTCTTCCTTGTTTCAAAATGGGCTAAACCTTTGAACCATTCTAATGAATCCATGTAACTTCCCTCGTAGTTTATAGGTAACTACACAGACAAAGATCAGAGAAAAAGCAAACTTAAATGAGAGTGAGGTATGATTTGAAGATTTGCATTTAGTTATAACTTATAATGAAGAGTATTTTCCTTTGCAAGAACAGCTACAGTGACGTGGATGATAACTCGGTGTAAATGAGAGTGGCCCCCTTCACATATGGAGCCTCGCGCAAGGCAAGAGTCAGGGAGGTCCATACTGCCTTGCCTTGCAGAGCTTACCCACTAATTGCCTTAAAAAGCCTCAGTAGGAAGAACTAGTTTATAGGACGGTAGTAGTAGCTCTTGTTTCAACCTTGTTGCCTGAATAGCTGAAAAGAGTTGACTTGCGATACAAGTAAGCTTTTGTGCTGCTGCCTCAATCGAAGTAATCTAAGAATTACTTGAACTGATCGAGCAGGTCACCCTCCAACTTTGAGCCAATGTTAAGCGATCCATCACCAATAGGGTCGTAAGCGACGTTGGATTCGAGCAAACCATCTCCTCGTACGCTGTCACTACATAATATGGAGACATCAGCTGGTATCCGTCACAAGGCAAAGTGGTGTACCGGGATGACATCAAGGTCCCATTCATACAAATGAGAAAGTTATTTTACAGATTTTAAGTTATTGACTTATTCTTTCCTATGTATAATTATTTATACACAAAGAAGGAAGATTTGAAGGATTAAAATTTAAAGGATTTTTTTCAATAGTCTAACCATTCAATTACAACAACTTTATCCTTTACCATGCTCTCGCAAGATCGAGCTCCTGTAAAGGACGTCGATCTCGGATCGATGAACTGAAAATAACTTTCGGGAGAGTACCTTCGTGATGGAGTTCGCTAATTGATCCGTCGTGTGAACATGAGAAACTCATAATTGATGATTCATCACCTGATCTCGTACAAAGTGAAAGTCGATTGCTATATGTTTCATACGAGAATGGAATACTGGATTGGCATATAAGTAAGTAGTGCCAACATTATCACAGTATATTATAGGAGTAATAGAAGAGCAGAAATCAAGTTCTATGAGCAGATTCATTACCCAATTAAGTTCGATAGTTGCAATTGCAATAGAGTGATACTCAACCTCAGTGGTTGACTTAACAACTATATTTTGTTTCTTGGAACTCAAACTGATTGGATTGGCTCCTAGAAAAATAATATACCCAAATATTGATGTTCTATCATTAAAGTTCCTAGCCTAGTCAGCGTCAACATAAGCATGAAGGTGAAGTGAAGAGTTTTTGTAGAAAAATATGTCATAATCAAGAGTACATTTAAGATATCGTAATACGCATTTAACAGCTGACCAATGCGTCACAGATGGTCGATGCATGAATTATTACAGCTTGTTAATGACAAATAAGATATCTGGGCGGGTGAGAGCTAAATATTATAAGGAATCAATACTTACCGATATTGTATAGGATCTGTAGTAGGACTACCATCAATTAACCGAAGTGATTTATTAGTGGAGAGTGGAGTCGAAACATCATTTGCATCCTTCATATTTGTCTTTACTAATAAGTCCTGAGTGTACTTTTGTTGAGAGAGTAAGGGTCTTAAACTTTGCTTCCACACCTAGAGAATAATTCAAGGGACCGAGATCCTTAAGGAAAAATCTGGTGGCCAACTTGTTAATGAACATTGTGACCTCCGTAAAGTTATTGTCTGTCATAATAATATCATCAACATATACCAGAAGATATATTATATTGCTAGGTTATTGACAGAGAAATAAAGAGGTATCAGACTTAGAGTTAGAAAAGCGGACCGACGTCAAAAATGAGCCAAGTTCTTTGTACTAGGCCTGTGGAGCCTCCCAAAAATAGCCTTGTGGAGCTTGCAGACATGTTTCAGAAACTGAGGATGAAGAAAGGAGGTTGCTCCATAAAGTTATCAACATTTAATGTTCCTTGTAAGAATGCATTGGTCATATCAAGTTATCACAGGTGCCATCCTTTTGAAACGGCTAAACTTAGAATCAGTCAGATTATTGTGGACTTAATAACATGACTGAAAATCTCTGTAAAATCAACACCAGGACGTTGATGGAAGCCTTTGGCCACTAAGCGGGCCTTGTACCTGGCAATGGACCCATCAGGGTTTCGCTTAACTCGAAATACCCACTTACACCTGATGACATTTTGTGCCGGATGAAATGGAACAAGGGTCTAGGTAGAGTTATGAAATAAGGCGTCATATTCATCAAACATAGCCTGATGCCAATGGGGGGATTTTTGGGCCCGAGTAACCGTCGTTCACATATCTCAACAGAGGGAGTCACAACTGTGTTGAGATCAAGAACCTGACGTGATTTGAAAATACCACTCTTAGAGCATGTTGTCATAGGATGTCCACGCGGTGTGGGAGAAGATGGTGGAATGAGTGTGGGAGAAGTAGTAGAACAGGGTAAGTTGGACTGTGGAACATTAGTGGTAGTAGGCTGGGGTGAGGGAAATGGTTGAGTGTCTGATGATTGGAATTCTATGGTAGCAGAAGAGGGAAAAAAAAAAAAAGAGGGAGCAAGATGTTATATTAGAGAAGTGTTCCACTCATGAGTTGGAGTAGGTGATTCTTGTGGAGATTCATTAGGGAATGATATGTGCCACTGATGCAAATCCATTGAAGTGGGTGATACAGTAGTATGTTTGTATTGTTGAAATGGAAAAGAAGACTCTACAAAACAACATAACGATACACAAAAACCTTGTGAGTTAAAGGATCATAGCATCGGTACGTATTATGAATAAGAGAGTAACCAATGAAGGCACAAGGCTATGACCGTGGGGCCAATTTATTTGATGCATAAGGACGCAGCCAATGATAGCAGACACAACTAAAAACTCTAAGTTTTTGAAGTTTTGAGGATTGATGAAATGACTTTTCAAATGGTGATTGATTATGGAGGATAGGAGTAGGCATACGATTTATCAGATAGATGACAGTCTGAAAAGCTGCAGACCAGAAGTTAGTTGGCATGGAAGCATGATGGAGAAGTGTGAGACCGGTTTCAACTATATGCCGATGTTTGCGTTCGGTAGAGCCAACTAGTTGAGGAGTGTATGGAGGAGACTTGAGATGCTGAATACCACAGGCTAATAAGTGTGATGTTAGTGTTTGGTATTCAACCCCACTGTTAGAATAAATTATTTTGATAGAGGACCAAAAAATATTTTCTACCATTTTTTCGAAAGTAAGGAAGATAGTGGAGACCTCAGACTTATATTGAAGAGGATAAAACGAAGTATATTTAGTAAAATAATCAATAAAGATAACATAGAATCTATATTTGTCAAAAGAAATACTTGGTGCAGGACCTTAAACATTAGTATATAGAACTTCAAATGGTTGTGTGCAAGAAATAGAAGAATATGAAAATGACAGTCTGAGTCCCTTCCGCCCATGCATGCCTCCCACATGTACACACAGTACTGTTCTTAATCAGGGATGAGTAGTGGTGGTGCTGTGGATTGCGTTTGTTGAAAGCTGAGAGCCTCCATCCTCTTGAGAAAAGCTAGTGAATGAATCGACTGTTGGTATTACGTCAAGCTCACCGAAGAGGGCGGCCACTTCCACTGCTTTCCCTGCAGGTTGGGTGGATGGCGACGTCGACTTCAGGAAACAATGAACGAACGCAGCACAGAATCTTTGTCGGCAGATGGAGAGCACTTTATCATCTTCCTCGAGGCCCACTGCAACAGCAGCAACGCCATTTCAACCCTAGTGCGCTCGGTGCAATCTAAGCAAAGAAAAAGAAAAGGAAGAGGAGAAAAAGGAAAAGGGCGTAAAAAGGACCTTCCTTTCGCGTCACCTTTGCCTTTCTGTCTCTCTTCTTCTTCTTCTTCTTCTTCTTCTTCTTCTTCTTCTTCTTCTTCTTCTTCTTCTTCTTCTTCTTCTTCTGTTTCTTTCTTTCTCGCTCTTGTTGTGGGTGACCATAGGAATATAGCCTCTCTGTCTCGGAGCTCACTTTCCATTGTCTCTGCCGACTCTTTCGCTCGCGAGGCTCGAGAGTGGCTTCCATGCATCCCTCTCCCTCGTTGGCAAGCTTACTGGATTTGAGGACGGCCCTTCTTTTTTGCTACGACTTGTATAGCAAAAGGGCAGCAAGAATTGCTAAATTAGGCAACTAATTGCATTTCAATTATGGCGTCCTGCAGATTACTTCTTTCTGGAAAGGCGATGCTTTTAATCATCTCTCTCTCTCTCTCTCTCTCTCTCTCTCTAAAAGCTTCTCCTTATTCCACATGAGTATTGGATTCTCTTCATTTTTCTTCATATCAAACCAGCAACGGTTGAGCAGTGTTGATTTGTAGTTGCAGAAAACGCTGTACTGAGATGTTAATGCCAACAAAAATAAAATGATGTCAAGAGTGCACATTTATGAGTCAATGAACTGTCAAACTATGGTTGGTAGTCAACGTGACCGAACCACATGTGGAAGGACAAAAGCTTCTCATCAGCTAACCTAACCTTAGTCGATAAAGACTTCATTCACCAGATCACCTAACCTAGTCGGGATCATATCCTGCACTGGTCAAGCATTTAGAGACAGTATCAATCACTCACTCACATCCTTATCGATACAAAAGGGACTCTCCAGGTCGTATATAAACTATATCTCCCATGCACATAATACACATATATTATTTCACATTTTTTCCTAAAATTAAATTTTGGCTTGAGCATCAGGAAATATCTGATGGACTTCATTTTGGTCTCCACTTACTTCGTCTTGCAGGTTATATCACAGAGTCCTAGGTTGGACTTCTGAGACCCTATTAGCAAACTCTAAGCCACCAAACTTTGAAATGGTGTTGATTCAACACAAAGAAAAAGGCGAGGTCATATCTGTTGCCTTTCTTGCAGCACCCAAACAATCAAAACCTCATCGTCTACATCGGATACATTAGGGTTGAAAGATCATGTGCAAGTTGGTGAAGACCTAATTGTCGTTTCAAATCTTTTTAAGATTGTGAACCTTGTGTTGCAGTGGAGTGAAAAGCACTCGAAGAACAAGCACATCTTATTCCTTTGTTTCGGGAAGAAGCTATCGTCTTATTATTGATTTAGTAGAGTTTTGTCGATAAATGCGTATCTTTCTTTGGCACAAAAATTAGGAGGAGATGTTTAGGGGGATCTTTATGCTTCTCTGGTCTCGTTTGGCCCTCGAGGAGACAGAAACATATCCTGACAATGGTCTCAATTTTGGCAGTAATCATATGGGTTCAGAAAAGATGGCTCTCATCAAGTGCACTATGACATCTTTGTCTTAGTCTTTAATCAAGAGGATGACCACATGGGGTTATGAGTGGTCTCTGTGCCATAATTTTTTTTTTTCTCGCTTCTTTCCTCCCATGTTCAGTCTTAATCAATGAGATTCTTCTTTCTTCTCCCTCTCTATCCTTTCTTTTTGTTTTCTTCCTTTTCCTCACATCTCCAATAAGCTCAATATATCTAATATCTCGTGTTAAAATTCATAAATATGTTCCACGCTTTCCTCGGTCTTCAGGAAAAGCATGCCATAAGTTGTATACATACAATATTCATTTATATTTAAACCATATATTCATTTATATTTAATGCCATAAGTAGGGATTCACAGCGTTTTCGCTTCTACCATATATTCATGAGGTAGTCACAAATATATATATATATATATATATATATCTTACACTAGGATCTACAATACAATGTGTGTGTGGGAAAGGAGCATCACAATCCAATTGTTATTTTTGATGCTACAATAGATCCTGTAAGTGCCATCTCATAGACATCTCTTTGTCTGGAACACTGAGGGGTGTAACTCCAAAAGAAAGCAACATTTAATGGCGCCTCTTCATCTGGCGATAGCACAACAAAAGAGAGCCAGAAAGCACCTTCCTGTAGAATGTTATATATCTTTTAATGTTCCTTATTCAAGTGCGGCATGATAAACTAGTTGGGAGGTTCGAATTGATGAAGCCTGCAACCTGCGATGTGAAAGATGAATGGCTTTCCCAAAAACATGCTCTCTAGCTTATCTCACCTTTTTGTTTTCAAGTTCATTTTTATGATATTTATTGGTGACAAAGTTGATTCTATGAATATAGGGACAAAGTTTTGGTCAATGTAAATGTTGTCATCGAGTAGAGGTCAGTGTATACGTGTAGCTGTTGGGAGGATTAAATTGAAAGTGACGACAATAAAGAGGAACAGTAACATCTGTACCATTTCCACTTGAAGTCGAACCTTTTCTGCCTTTTTTTGTTATGAAACCTGTGAGGTTTGCTTGATTTATGTTTACAACGTATGGTGAGGTCCAAAGCACGACAGAGAGGGAGAGAGAAAGAGAGAGAGAGAACGATGGGTGGATAGAAGATAGATGGTGAATGATGTGGTGGTGGGGAGGGCTCTCTTTAAATAAAGTCCACTGTTTCGGATTCCACCGAATCAGTGCATCAAAAGCAATAATATCTCCACGTACGGAAAAGCGACCGGCCCTCGCTGATCCATGCAGGGGACCCCACGTTCTCGCAGTCGGGACCACCTTCCGTACGGCCCTCCGCGGTGGCGGGTCCCGCCATTGGAACCCCCGCCGACGCCCCGACCCGACTTGGCCAATCACCGCCCCCCGACACTCCCCGTCGAAGCTTTACCAGGCGGGGCGACGGTGGGTACGCCTCCACGGCCGACCCGGAGCGGGGGCCCACACGGGTGGCCGGACGGGTCAGTCGCGGAGAAAGGGCGGAGGTGACGCAGCCGGATGGCGGCGGTCGACACGAGGCTCGCCGTTGCGGAGCCCTGATGAGTTCATTATTGCGCGGGTGGCCCACGGAGTTGCAGCACGACAAAAGGAAGAAGCGAGAGAGAGAGAGAGAAGCGTAGGGATGCCGGAACGTATAAAGGAGGAGAGAGAGAGAGAGAGAGAGAGAGAGAGAGAGAGGGCGCGCACTGGCTGTACGAGACGAGACGAGACGAGACGAGACGAACGCTTTATTTTCCGCTTTTTTATATCCGTTTTTTTTACCTTTATCTTCCTTTTGTTATTTTTCCCCGTCTCATGTTGCAGCGGCAGAGCAGCGTCGGCGGCGGGAGCAGTTGGGATCTCGTGAGACAACACATTCATTACCCGAGGCGGGCGGTGGTGATGACAACGACGACGACGACGAGGACGACGACGAGAGGTTGGGATGATACGACTCTCATGGGGGGATTTCATACGGTAGCGTACAAAAAATATACGTGCCAATATATATATTTCTTAAATGGACCTCTTTACCCGCCTCGTCATCGGAGAAAGCAATGGCCCCGTGTACTGCCATCACAAAACAAAGCCCGGCCCTTATCCATATTATAACTACGTGGACTCATGTCAGTAGTCGGCTTTTGTCGACCCAAAGTTCCGAATTGTATGTATAAATAAAAACTGGTGAAGTCTTGAGTGACTCTATTCGAACCCACATACACGTACGCAAGAGGTGTGAGATGGTCGATGAGAAGTCTAAGAAGACACTCCCCCGGGGGATGAGGTAGATTGCATGATGACCAAGTTTGGATAGACTTTTCAATCCGATCCTTTCGACACGCCAACCTCCTCCCTACCGTTATTGTGTTATCACCTAATCAAATAATAATAATAATAATAATAATATATATATAATTAATGTTACAGTGTTTCTTTCTGGTTGAAACACACAATCCAGTGTGTGAGAACCAGGAAATAGAAATGTTAGAGATATCATGGATCCCGCGGACGTCAAAGTATACTAGACATTTGGATTCCTTATATTGCTGCTATGATGTCAAACTCCATGAAATGATGATGTTTTGGACAGCATGAGCTCATCATTCATCTGACCGCAGTCCTTGTGCATGATTTATCTGCTCTTTCCCTTTTATCACTGCTTCGACATAGGATACCCTTTTATCAATGCTTCGACATAGGATACCCTGTGACAGTTCACACGGCTCTCTTTTACCACTCCAGCGATCAAGGACTTTTATTACTGAGACATGCATTACAATGAGTAACAATATGACTAGCTTTAAACGACGAAAGAGAATAACGTGATAGAAATGTTTGTAGAGTAGAGGAAAAAGGGTGACTAAGACGATGATGCCACACATCCGTGGAAGCAGTAACAGGAGAATAGGCAATAGGCTAAGAGATGAATGGCCACCGGCAGATGTTATCTTTACTCTGGCCTTCAACTAACGATGCCCCCGTATTTAGATCACATCACCGAGTGTAAAGTTAAGATAATGCAAATTAAGTAATGTGGAACTAGTATGAGTAATGGGAAGTCGCTTACCATCACCAATGATGATGTCATCAGTACCACTATAGCTGTTGGAAAATGATAAATTCTGGAGATTCGATGTGATGTGATGAAAGGCGCCAAAGTCTATAACCCATGAGTGTTGATCTGAAGGTGGAGCAGCAGTGAGATGTGCCTCGGGCATGGTAGCTAAAGGTCTAGGACGAGATCGACAGACCTTGTGGAGTGACCAACCTTATCACACAGTTGGTAGACTACTCGGTGTTGAGGCATAGGAGCAGGACGCCAAGCCTGTTGATAGTTGTTGTTGCTACCTTGAGGTATGGGAGCAGGACGCCAGGGCTAGTGGTGATGGATGCTGCTACCACCCGGCATGGGAGTAGGACGCCAACTTGGTTGGGTACCATAGTTGCCACTTGGACTATGGTAAGATGGTGCCTGCTCTGGACCCTTGTTGGCAGACTTATAATACTGATTACTCTTTCGTTTAAAATTTTGACTTACTTGGGCAATAATAGGTTGTGTTGTTGTCCTTTCTTCGCGCTTCAGATAAGTCTCATAGTCAGTTAACATGTCGTACAGCTCTTCAAAAGATAGTGGGGAGTCACGTGCCTAGATTGCTGCTGCTAATTCTTTGTACTTAGCCCTAAGATCATTGAGGGTGTGGATGATAACTTTATCATCACTAAGATAATGTCCCATTAAGAGGTAATCAACGATGGTACTTTCCTCTTGTTTTGTGTTCATAAGTCTGGAGAGAAGGCCGAGCATGTGAGTGCGTGAGTGATTTGCCAAGGTAGTTTGTAGCTTGCACCATGCTTCGACAGTAGTAGTACATGAAGATATAAGTGATGCGACAGAACCAACAACTGAGGCTTGAATCACTTGAAGAATAAGACGGTCTTGTCGTAGCCACAGTTTATGCTCTGGATTTGGTGCTTAACTTGTTCCTGGGATATCAATCATTGCTGGTGGACAATTGAAGGATCCATCAACATATTCTAAACTGATCATGCCATGATGCATAGTTCCCTCTTGATAATTTAAAGGGGATGATGATGGTAGCATTGATGGAGATCGATCCTGTACTCTGAGTGGTACTGGTGCTTCTTGTAATAATACTGATAGAAATGGGAGAAGTAGTCGATGAAGACATTATAGAATAAAGGAATATTGATTACTTTTGGATTAGACTACATGGATGGTTGGATTGATGAAACTGATCGCTACAAGAGAGAGTAGGAATTGCTTTTGCTGATCAGGGAAGCCTATTCTCTCCCTCCTTTTTTTTATTTTTTTATTTTTACTTTTTTTTACTGGTTCTACCGACTTGTGTCTAACTGTAGCAACAGTGCTGATGGGTCCCGCTGTGTAGTTGTCACTGGAGGCTTCCTGTAGAAGGAAACTCTGAAAAGGAAGAGCCAACGGCTGAAGGGATCGGACGGCGTGGCTGGCTCGTGGCGGCAGGAGCAAGTGCTGATGGTTAGGCATACAGCTCATCATACCGTTCACATTCACTGTAATATATATGTTTTTGTGTCACTTCCTCTTCGAATAAACGATGTAATGCCAGTCAATAATTTCGACACAATTTAATATTGTAACATCAAAGCAAGGGTCGATAAATGCAATATAGTATGGGAGGCAGATGACATTCCTCCTGATTTATCTGTACTACTCCAAGATGACCTATACAAGTCAATCTATAAAACTATAATGTCTTAATAAACCATCTAGGGGTGGTGGCGGAGGCGACATAGGATGGCGGTATAGAAAGGAGGAAACGATGATGGGTCCAATAGAGATAAAAATAAAATGATATTTTCATATGATTAAGGGTGCCTTATAAAATTTTCTTGAAGTTGACATATTTTATTAAAAGATTTAAAATTAATTTTTTTCAATAATTTTCTCAGAAAGGAAAATAAAGTGATGGTAGAGGAAGCCTCCTTTCTACTTAGGATCACTCACAACTCCTTGGGAATGCACTAAAATTTATTTTTTCCTTTAAAAATGATTATTTTCATAATTCATCAAAGAGAGGTCCAAATTGTATATTTAGACCAATAAAGTTAAATACTACTAGTTTTTCTCATTCAACTTTATTAATACACACATATACTACAGTTTTATCCCATACAAATCAAATAACAATGAGCTAATAGGATCCTGATAGTATCGGATCCACATCTACTAAGTTATATTCTCTATTGATTCATATTGGTTAGTCCAGTCAAATCAATAAGGAGTGCAAGCTAAACTAGGAGTTGGATTTAGTTAGGAGACTATTTGATTATGAGTCTAAGTAGGAGTCTAAATATAACTATTTTAAAAATCTAACTTAAATAAGAAGTTGGATTGAAATTCCTATAAATAAGGGTGTAACATTTTTATTTTCATGAATAAATGAAGAAACTATGGTTTAGCCAATAGCCCAAAACCCTATGAGGGTTGATCCCCTTTAGAGATCAAGGAGGGCTATATTGGGAAACAAAACATGAGCATCATATGCATAGTGAAAGATCAAAACAAAACCGATTTTCCAAGTAGAATAAAATCATTATGAAAGATTGGTACGAGAAAAATTGTAAAACTGAAAAACTGTATCATACGTGAGATTGTTTACCTAGAAAGATCGTATATCCCTAGTTTTTCATATCAAGATGCAGAAGATGAATGAGGTTAAGTGTCATCCTCTCTAACAGTATCTACACTATGGATCGCTACAACGATACTCCTCCAATCGCAACCCTAAGTCTTGCAATTCTTGCGCAGCTTCTCGCAATGAACTTGGAAAAAGATCTCCTATTTTCTTTGTGGCCCTCTCACGCTTGAGAGGGGCTGGATGGCTAAGAAGATTAAGGAGAGGAGAAGAATATGAGGGGCGACCAAGGGTACAGCTTATCACCTATTGGAAAACTTCGGCGGGTGAATCACATGCGTATCGAAAATCAAAACAAAACTGGTTTCCCACGCAATTCAAATCATAGTACAAAAGATTGGGGTCGCAAGAAAAATCATAAAAATCAAAAAAATAGCGATGCATGATAGATTAATTTTACTAGGGAGATCGTATATCCTTGTATTTCCAGATCCGGATAAAGAGGATGGAGGAGGTCAAGCGTCCTCCTCTTTAGCGGTATCCACACGATAGATCTCTACAGCAAAACTTCTCAAATCTGATCTCGCAACTCTTATGTAGAGGGAGGGAGGAGAATAAAAAGGGGAGGCCAAAGCTTCAGCTTATCAATCATGAGTCTCCCCTCCTATTTATAGAAAGCCACCAAAAAACCCTATGGCTCATGCCTCAGTGGATATTGGATCTCCATCCAATTACCCACTAACCTTATATTATTGGATCTCTATCCAATAATCTCCTTAGGCCTTTAATTGGGCCTTAATCAAATAGTCCATTGTCATAGGATCTCATCTAATGAGAATAGAAGCTAATTGAATTTTCATTCAATCCTCCACTCGCTGAAGCATCCACCATATGTGTGTGACCCTCTAGGCCCGATACCGATCTGGCTATGAGTCACTCACATCAGAACTCCTTCTGATATAGTGAATTATTATCCCCATAAAAATTCACTCGACTCATCAACTATGAACATATTATGTCACTACGCCATAGTCCCCAGACGGTATAGGGGGAATCAAATCTATCAAACCTATATGTCCATAGTTACTGTGTATCTATAATCCCTCATCCAAATAATATCCCAAAGACCATATATTGGATATGGTACTGTCAGATCACATACCGAGTCAGTTTGTCTTGCTATAATCGGATTCTACCGGAGAACTCCTTCTCTCTTAATCCGAATGACCCTAATTACGGATTTGTCTATGCAAGCACATATGAGATATTCCTTTCGTGATAGTGAGAGTGGATGATCCTCTATTGACACTCAATTACCTTCATAAGATTGACTACCAATCCCGATAACCAGTTGTACCAGATTTGGAGCTTTCAAAACTTGTAAGTATGATGTCAAAGAAAAGAGTACTTATACAAGACATCCTTAGTGTCTCAAGTCTAAGGACTAGATATACAACTGAGACTATGGAATCAATGTCTGACATTAGGTATCATTAACCATACAACATTCCATAAGCGGATCAATTAGTGAACTAATTCTCTAATGAGCAACTATATTATATCCTTAGTGTCTCCATACAAGTGGCTATGAGACCAACTGCCTCCATTATATGGATGGGTATATAGTACATCGATTTGTCCAGTTATCTCAATGTCCCTCTTAAGTAACCTATGATTGGGATTATTTAAGATCTGTGTTTAAAGGTGAATCGATATTATTATCGTGATCTCATCACGAGTCGATTCTCATTGCACAGAACCAAGGACATTACAATATATATACAACAAATAATATAATGTGAGAATATGTCAATATTAATCATAAGTAAAAAAGATTACGTAGTGTGTCACACATACCATCACTCACGTGATTGGCTTGCAAGACACTTATAACTAGCATCACTTATATGTGTCGCTCCTATTTATCGAGAACCACTTATAAAAACCCTAAGAGATCCTGTTTTAGTGGGTATTAGATCTTCATCCAATTATTTACTAACCTTGGGTTATTTGAATCTTTATCCAATAATTTATTTTTGCCTCTAATTCAGCCTCATGCAATGAGTCTATTAATGTAGAGTCTCATCCGTTGAAAAAAAATGCTAATTGGATAACTTATATCCAATATTCTATTCGTTGAAGTATCCACCATATGTGTGTGACCCTTTAGACCCGATATCGAGTTGGTCGTAAGTTGCTCCATTCAGAACTTATTTTAATATAGGGAATTATTATCTATATAATAATTCACTCAGTGCATCAACTATATAATTACTAGGCCACTACACTATAGTCCCTGAATGATACAGGGGGATTGAATTTGTTAGACATATCTATCCACAGTTACTGTGTATCCATAGTCTCTCATTTAAATAATATCTCAGAGACATGTATTGGACATAGTACCATCAGGCTACAAACGAAATCCATCCGAGTCTTACTCTAATCGAATTGTCCCATAAAACTTCTCTCTCAATCTAAATAACCCTAGCCAAGTATTTGTCTAAGCAAACACGTAAGGGATATTCATCTCAAAATACAGAGAGTGGATGATCCTTTATTAATACTCAATTGTCTTTGTAAGGTTGACTATCAATCTCGATGATCAATTGTACCAGATCTAAAACTTTCCAAACCTGTAAGTCCGACGTCAAAGAAAGGAGTGCTTAAACAAGGCATCATTGGTGTCTCAAGTCTAAGGATCAGATGCACACTGGGAGTACGAAATCGTTATCTGACATTATGTATTATTAACTATACAACATTTCATAGGCGGATAAATCAGTATACTCATTCTCCAATGAGCACCTATATTGTATTCTTAGTGTCTCCACACAAGTGGTTATGAGGCTAGCCACTTCTATCATATGGATACCGATCTGTGGCTATCAGTGAGCTCATTCTCCAATGAGCACCTAATTGGGTATACACTACACCGGTCTGTCCAATTATCTCGATGTCTCTCCCGAGTAACCTATGATCGAGATTATTTGAGATTAATATTTAAAGGTGAATTGATCTCATTATCGTGATCTCATCACGATCTGATTCTCATTGCAAAGAACCAAGGACATCACAATATATATATGCAATAGATAATATAATGTGATAATATATTAATATAATAATCATAAGTAAAAAAGTTCGAACAGCATGTCACACGTGTCTTCACTCACGTGATTGACTTACAGGACACATGTAACCAGTATGTCAATCCCCAATAGAGATCAAGGAGGCTTGATCCCCTATAGTGATCGTTTATCCCCCTTTATTATCTCTTTCCATGATAGAACATTGAAGGTTTTTATCAATTGGTACCAGAGCAGTGTTCTTGACGTCTCACTGTTCATCCACTCTATCATCGCCCCTACAGCGATCATTTGAGTTCCTATTATAAGTTATTTTTGAGACTTGAACTTATAAATTAAATAATAATAAGTTTTTGTCAATTGAAATGGTTAAGTTTGTATGTTGTAGACCAAATTAAGTATATATAATCAACCTCTTTTCATTCTTAATGATATTAGATTATACTCGAGTTTATTTTATTTCATTTTAGACATGAATATTTTCGTTACAATGTGAATAATAAAAATATGTTAAAAGTGAAGTAAAATTGTTCTTAATTAGACCTTACATTTCAACTTTTCTAACGCTTCAACCAATAACCTCATTATTGGTCATGAATTCTTGAATTCCAATTTTGATTTGTAATTAAAGCTAAGAAAAATGTAACTTATGATATTTTAGATTAATACAAATTAACTATTATTTACTATCATTAGTTATGATTAATTAAAAATTGAAATAAAGTAATAAAATATGATATTACAAAATGTTCACGTCATATTTCTTCTCCTTAAAAATTGTGTGCATCTGCTCAACCGAAGAAAGAGATCAGAAGTGGGGATAGAAGACCCACAGAGGAGGAGGAGGAGGAGGCCTAAATCGTAGAGAAAGTTGGCAGCGATCTCCTCCACCATGTAGCCAGCAACACCAAAGCAACGTGAAGTCATTGAATTCGGTCGACTACTCTCATCAGTGCAGTCATCTTCCTCGGCATCCATGCAACCCTTCTTCCTTTATGTTCAGAGATAATGAGGTTGGCTTCGTGCTACTGATTTCTTCTAGGGGAAGTGCTTCTAAATGTGCTCCTGCAATTGATTCTCTTCTCAATCGATCAAACTCGCATCACGGTGTTCGTGAACATACGTTGAAGATCATGGAGGGAAACTTTTGCTTGCTGCGAATTGTGTGGAGAGAAACACAGGAGGCAAGGGGAAGTCCCTGTGTAGTTGCAGAAGGCAATGGAAGATCAAGTCCAGGACAAAACCAATGGCTTGGCTTTTCTTCCCTGTGAAGGTGGAAGATGAGATGGACGGATGATCTAATATTGTATATTGCAGTGTTGAGGGTATCCAATCATTTCTACATCTGTCCGTAGTGCCCTAAAAAACAACAACAGCTTCTTACTAAGATATGTTCTATAAACAATCAAACAATTAGATGCTACTACTACCTTTCGATACTCTCGTGTTGTGCTTACGTGATTAAGTAATTTTGTATGAGACTGACATATGACCAACACCTCAACACAACACGAGGATGTCAACTAAGCAACGCATAGTTGGCACTTTGAGGGTCAACGAGAGGAATCTAAAGCCTGTCTACCCTAATGTATGGAATTTGAGGTGACCCCGTAATTTTCGAATTCAGGAAATCTATCATCCACAATTAGATAAATCCTAAATTCATAATTATACCTTTAATTCTTCGTACTGTAGAAAGTTCCAAGTACACTGTGGCAAAGGGAGATCAGGTCATATCTTATCTACTCCCAAGTTAATCTGATCTGGATTCGACTTAGGTTTTTTACTGAGTCAACTGAATCATTTGATAATACAAACATCTTACGGGTCTTGTCGGGCGTGTTCCCAGTTCAAGTTTATAGCTTTGCAAGTCTCATGCCAGTAGATTTAGAGTTCTACCCAGTCAATTGAAAAAAAGAAAAAAAAATTAAAGATCACGATCAGATTTGGATCACCCTCCACGTTAGATAACCAAAATATATCATAATAGCAAAAACCAATAACATATAAAAAAAGTATGTTTTATATTTTGAGTTTGTTTTGTGGATGGATTTAAAGGGTTTTTTTTTTTACCTATTTATTCTTGCAAAGATTGGAAACATCACATTTGCTTTTATAAATTTTAATAAATTTATACATTTCTCTCTAAGGATTCTTATTAATCAAATAAATCCTTCACATTAACATTCTTTAAGAAAAACCAAGACAACCACAGTAATCATGGTTTTCTTCAATTGACAATTTGAATTAAAACCAATTTTTAACGTAAAATATTTTATATATTCTTAAATATCTTACTATTGTCATAAGGCTTATGTATCTATGTAGCTCTAATAGTGGCACAACAGATATAGAGAATAATTTTACAGTCTCTATATATAAATATAAAAAAAATCACTCTATGCGTAAGATCACATAAAGGTATAATTACACTAAAACTAATGCAATTACCGATGCCCGTTTGCAAAAATATTTTATATCGGTTGTGTCTCTTTTGTCGCTAAATCAATCAAGTTGTCCATGTGATATCATCCATTTACTTGGTTTTGTCCGTCAAATTATAATAATTGGACCATGAGTTGGCTATCTTATCTGCGTGCCCATGAAAACCCTTCCATGATGTGGCGTCGACAACTTTTATCCTTAATTTACTCGCATCTCAAATTTTTAAAAAATATGATTAAAACATGATGAATCAATCCTTACAATTTATAACAAATATTTGACCGGTTCTTCTAAATTTTCTGATCCCATCGTGAGGCATGCATGACCAGCCAACCTCGCCCACGACATTTGACGCAGTCATCACTAGCCTTATCGCTTTTAAAGACATAGTACGATAATAACGATGATTTAGGTTAATTTTTATATTTTATTCATATCTAAAATAATTTTTATATTTTTTTAAAAATATAGTATATAAATCTCTCCCATCAAATCTAAATTAAAACGTTAAAATCTATTTACATCATATACTAAGAAATAAAAGAATTATTAATATGATGACACATATAATTAAGTTAAAAAAAATTATTTTAGCTTTTATAATTTTGACTATGAACCACTTAAGATATTATGATTTAATCATATCTAAAATAACTCTTATATTTCAAAAATATAATATATAAGTCTCTCCCATCAAGTCTGAGTTAATAGATGTTAGAGTTTTATTACAAGATTTGATGACTTATAATAAATTATTAATATAATAATATATATAATTTAAACTAAAAAATTAAGACCACCATCAATGGTGGAAGAAGGCATCGTCGTGGAAACAACCACCAGCAATAACATCGAGTAACTGTTGCCTAATAGAGCATTGTATGCACGTAGTCTCTCTCACGCTGATAACAAGCTCAAGAGCTTATAGTCTTGCCTCGGATGGATGTGCGTTGACCAATTTGATGTTAAACACACAATGGCCTCTTACTCTTTCCTCTTATTGAGTGTATTCGTCCTTAGTGTCCCCCATTTTGTCCTTCCTGTGCCCTCACTCATCGTGCCTATAATATGATAGTCTAGCTCTCCCTCATCTCTACCTCTGATCTCTCATACTTTGCCTCTCCTCCTTCATCATCGATACCCACTTCCTCTTCCTCGACAATATGAACTTTTTTTTAATTTAAATTATATATGTCATTATATTAGTGATTTATTATGAATCAACATATCATGTAAGCAGACTCTAACATCTATCAAATCAAATTTGACAGGATGACTTATATGTAAAAATATATGTGTTATTTTAAATACGAGTAATATCATAAGCTCTTAAGTGATCTATGACCAAAACCGCTGGGGCTAAAATAAATTATTTAAAAAAATAAATTATATATATTATTATATTAATATTTTATTATGAGTCAGTATGTCACGTAAGCAGACTCTAATATCCATATACGTAGACTCTAACATTTATTAATTTAGACTTCACGGGAGGGACTTATATACTATATTTTTAAAAATTTAGAATTATTTTATATACGAGTAAAATGATAAGAGCCCAAGTGTTTCATGATCAAAATAGATCTTTTTTTAAAACTTAAATTATATGTATCATTATATTAATAATTTATTATGAATCTTTTAGTAATTTAAATTTGACATGAGTAAATTATATCTTATGTTTTAAAAAATATAAGGGTTAGTAAATCATAAAAATTTAAGTGATATATGATCAAAATAAAAAAATATTAAAATAAACCTTAGCCCTAATAATAATGATAATAAACTCACGTCACACGTTGATAATTTTATTGGTTTTAATTAATTTCAACTTGGCTCACGAGATTGACATAAATGACATTACAGTTCACACGACTATTGCATGTCCGTGAATCAGATATGATGATATCGTACTACTTTTCCGTCGTCTTCCCTCGCACATCATCCCCGGTTTCCACATAGACTGGTAGAAGTAAAATTGCCAACTCATCTACCTCCCTATATCAATTAATTATCTAATCTCGTTCTTGGATCACGTGTTCTACGACCATCAACCGGAGACATTGACAATTATGAGCCATTCCAACACGTCTACTAAAAGCACGTCAGATCCATCGGTATGGCATAATCTCTTGTTAAGTCAACGGGCTTTACTTCCCTTATTTTATATGATTTTTTTTCTGACACCTAATTACTGTGTAAACAATGATCAAGCTATCGAATTCACCTATATATACATCCATGCCCGGATCAACTCTGGACAATGAATCATGGCAGGCATCCACATTGCCCTGTTCGTCTCCGGCCTCGCCGTCTTGCTTCTCCTCGTCCAAGGATCGCCGCCAGGGCCCGTTGTCCAGTGCCGGTCCGGCAACACTAACTGCACCGTGACCAACGGCTATGGAGCCTTTCCTGATCGCAGCACCTGCCGCGTCGCCGCGGTCGCGTACCCTTCGACCGAACAGGAGCTCCTGTTAGCTGTATCCGACGCCACCGCGAAGCAGCAGCACATGAAGGCGGTCACGGTCTACTCCCACAGCATCCCCAAGCTGTCGTGCCCCGGCGGACCGAGCGGTCAGGGCCTGGTCATTAGCACCCAGCGCCTCAACAGATCGGTGAGCGTGGACTTGGCCACCTCGCGGATGACGTTCGAGGCAGGGATCACACTTAGGGCGCTCCTTGACGCGGCGGCCGCCCGTGGCCTGGCGCTGCCCCACTCGCCGTATTGGCAAGGGGTGACGCTGGGCGGGCTGCTGAGCACCGGCTCGCACGGGAGCTCGGTGTTCGGGAAAGGATCGGCGGTGCACGAATATGTGGTCGGGATGAGGCTGGTGGTTCCAAGTCCGGTCCCGGTGAACGGATACTACGCCAAGATCGTTAATCTTGGTGAGGACGATCCTGATCTCTTGGCTGCCAAGGTTTCTCTCGGTGTTCTTGGAGTTATTTCTCAGGTATATATATATGTGGTGACCTACGTGTTATTCTTTGTTCTTTACACAGTTTTAAATCCATGTGATAACTCATCTCAGTTCTTCATGGTGGTTCTTCCAACCACGTCGAGTACTTTCATAAACTGAGTACATGATTTGCCACGTCTCGATGCTACTTAGGTGCAACTATCTTCATGATATAATAGAGATCATCCTATTGTTATTATCGAGACTTTGTTTGCACTACGCCAGCAAAATGTCGAGACAAAAAAAAAAAAAAAACCTTGTTTTTCTATCAAATCACTTTACAAACGAAGACTTGTTCTTTTCCTAGAATCCAGAAAGTTAAGTAAAATAATTGGCACTTGATGATCCCAGTGGACTTTAGTTTTAATCTTTTCTTCTTTTCTTGCTTTGCTTTTATTCCGTTTTTAAAAATGGGCTAATGCAAACCTTTGAATCGTTCTAATGATTCCATGTACCTTCTCTCCGACTATAGTAACTAGACAACACAATCGAGTGCTATGGAACATATGAGCAGATACAAACCCAGATCGACAAAGATGAGAGAAAAAAACAAAACTTAAATGAGAGTGAAAGCATGACCTGAAGCTATCATTTTACATCTATGGTAGGTGCAATTACTTATATCTTATAGATGAAGAGGTTTTCTATTGTAAGAACAGCTACAGTGACGTTGATGATGACTCGTTGTAAATGACAGTACCCTTCACATATGGAGTCTAGCGCAAGGCAAGAGGCAGGGCAGGTCCATGCTGGCTTGCCTTGCAGAGCTTACGACTGGGCCCGCTAATTGCCTTAAAAGCCTCAGTAACAATTATTAGGTTGAAGGACGATAGAGGATGTCAGTAGTAGTAGTAGGAGTAGTTCTTGTTTCAATCTTGTTGCCTGAATAGCTGAAAAGAGTTGAGTTGCAATACATGTAAGCTTTTGTTCTGCTGCTTCATGATAAGTCACCAAAGAATTAACCAAACCGATCGAGCAGGTCACCCTCCAACTTGAGCCGATGTTCAAGCGATCCATCACCAACAGGGTCGTAAGCGACGTTGGCTTCGAGCAAACCATCTCCTCGTACGCTTTCACTACGTACTATGGAGACATCATCTGGTATCCGTCACAAGGCAGAGTGGTGTACCGAGATGATATCAAGGTCCCCATCACCACCAAAGGAAAGGGTGTAAACTCCTTCTTAGGGTTCCGAGCGCAGCCCACCCTTCTCATAGCCACTACTCGTGCTTCAGGTCCTATAAATTGCAGCTTTTATTTTACTTGTCAATCTTGACGGAGTGGTCGAGCAGTATCGTAGTTGATTTATACTAACAAGGCATCTCTCGTCCTCTACCACGTGTTTGTGTTGATGACTGCAGAGGATCTATCGGAACTAACAGGAAATGCCGATGGCAAATGCGCGCTGTCCAGATTGCAAGCCGATACTCTGATTGCGACCGGCATGGGCCTCAAGAACAATGACGGCGGCTTGTTAGATTTCACCGGCTATCCGGTCATTGGAAACCAAAGCGACATGCAATCCGCTGGTAGGTCCTCAAATTATCTAAAGAATGTATTTAATGACACGGTAACACCTGTGTCATCTTCTCTCCAGGTTCATGCCTACGGAGTGCAGAAGACAATCTTCTCACGGCTTGTGGATGGGACCCTCGTTTTGCGGGGCTCTTCTACCACCAAACCGCGATAAGCATCCCTTTCACCACCATCGCTGACTTCATCGCCGACGTCAAGAAGCTCCGGGACGCCCACCCCAACGCACTCTGCGGCAGCGAACTGTACTTGGGCTTCTTCATGCGCTTCGTCCGCAGCTCCACAGCCTATCTTGGCAAAACCGACGACGTGGTGGACATCGACCTCACTTACTATCGTTCCAAGGATCCAAAACGGCCGCGACTCTACGAGGATGTGCTCGAAGAAATCGAACAGATGGCGTTGTTCAAGTACAATGCGTTGCCCCACTGGGGGAAGAACAGAAACGTCGGCTTCCTCAATATCAAGAACAAGTTGGGGGCTAAGTTGGACAAGTTTGTGAGTGCCATGCAAAAATATGACAGCAATGGATTGTTCTCTTCGGATTGGACCGATGCGGTGCTGGGACTGCGAGGCAAGGAAGTTGTGGTGCAGGGAAATGGTTGTGCATTGGAGGGGCTGTGCATTTGCTCCACTGATGACCACTGCGCTCCTAAACGAGGCTATTATTGTCGACCTGGAGAAGTCTATGAACAGGCTCGAGTGTGCCGGAAGATTAAATCTTTGGAAGCTGATGGTTATGCATACAGCTCCTGATACCATTCACATTCATTTGCTGTATGGTTTGTGTCGGTGTCACTTCCTCTTTGAATAGACGATGTAATGCCAGTCAATAATTAGTCCATGATTTAATATTGTAATACTAAAGCAATGATCGATGAATGTAATATTGTGTGGGACGCAGATTACATTCCTCCTGATTTATTTGTATTACTCCAAGATGACTTATCCAAGTCATTTGTTTTGTAGATCTATAAAGTCATAATTTATTTTCTTGGAAAAAAATTATAATCCCAATTTGAAGGAAATGAACACCTCCATTATCCGTAGCATGAAAGGAAGCGGAAGCGAAAGTAACACTTACTTTATTAATGCTATAGTGTCGAGAGACAGAGTGCGTTAATGCAATCTTTGATTTCGTTTTCTTCAATAATAATAATGATAGGAGAAAATTTCTCACTATTGAGCTTTTACAAAATGATGCCCTTTAAATCATTTTTATGTGGGACAACTTTTATAATATATTGACGAAACTACCCTTCGTCCTCCACGAGTCCTCTCCGTTGCCTAGTGCTCTCACCGCGGATGGCGTCGTCCGTCCTCCGTTCCCCACACCTCCCTAGCCGCCCGCTCTTCCCTGCCCATTTCCGCAGGTGGCCCACCATGGGCGACGATCGCACGGGTGTCGCGGGTGAGGGTTGCGACGAAAGGGTCGCCTCGGATGCCGACTAGCGGCTGAATCGATGGCGTTGCGATGGGAGGTGGCCTCGTGGCTGCGCATAGCTGTTGCTGGCCGCGGCAAGGATGATAAAGATAGGCGACGAGGGATTGAAGATGGCGATTATGAAGGGGAGCGGTGGAGGGCGACGCGAGCAAAGCCGAGGATGCGATCTGGGGAGGAGGAGGAGGAGGAAGGGAGGGGAAGGGGAAGGTAGATGGCGACGGATGACGCTGCTCGTGGTAGGAGCAAGGGTGGGGGCGACGATTGATGATTAGTGTAATTAAGCTACGACGATGATGAAAATAATAATATAACGAGCTTTGCAATGACCATATATATCGATAAACATTAATCTTTTTTCTTTATTTTGGTCACGTCCTAACTACAGGTGTATTAACTTCGGTGCCTTCGCCATAGAGCTAATTCGTGCTGGCGTCGGCGGCGGCGGGGCAGAAGGTAATGAGGTAGTCTGCAGCGCCCGCGGCGCAAGTGAACGTGCTCGTGGCGTCGTCGTAGGCGTAGCTGTACGCCGCCGGGCACGCCGCCTTGAAGAGCTGCGAGTAGCGCGTCGGCCCGCACGTCGTCGGGGAGCCGTGGGCTCCCGTGCAACAGTACTCTGGGGATCCGAACGCCTCGCACGCGCTCCGGCACGCCATCGTCTCCCCGGACTCCGATTCCACCCGCAGCTCCGCCGGGCACCGCGCGTTCACGTCCGTCACGCACCCCGCGTACCGGCAGCTGCCCCCCACGGCCGCCCCGGATGGGCGCACCCCGATGCCAACGTTGTAGCCGTCGACCAAGCTCACGTCGTAAAAGTCCTTGGCGCCGTCACCGCTGCCGAGGGTGAACTCGGCCAGACTTACCGGCGGGGCGCCACCGATAGAGCAGCGGAGGGCCCCACCGCAGTCACCGGTGGCGCAGGACCCGTTGGCAGAGGAGGAGTCGAATAGGCAGCTGGTGCGGGCCCAGAAGCGGCCAGACCAGCCGGGTGGGCCGGAGAAGGAGCTGGTGGCGTTGGGTGGGAGCTCGAAGCTGTCATTACCAATGAGGACGGCGCCGTTGCCGGACAATGCGCCGGGCCATACGGTATACGGACAATTGTTCTTGAGGATGAAGGCGGTGCCGGCACCCGCCGCCGCAGGTGCCCCTAATGCCCCTGCTCCAATTTAACAGATAAAAGAAGAAGTAGGCGCTTTGTGCGGAAATGCTTAAACTCGTGGGTTAATCAGGCGCTTACCTGAGACGACGAATGTTCCGAGGCCGAGAAGGAACAAGTTGAGCAGGAAAGCCGCCATGACGAGACACAGTGAGAGTCGTGAGTCCGGTGCCGGTAGCTAATTGCTCAGGTAAATGTAGTTGGGATGTAAGCGCCTGTCCTTCACGAATCTCAAAGTATGTTATGAAGATCCGCTAAAAGATCTCCCTCCACACATCGTGCGTGACGTGACAATTGGCACCCCACCATCTCCTCCCATTCGGTGTTTTATAGAGAGGCTCCCTATAAAATTTTCTTCTGGTGCAAATTGGTAGAGTTTGTCAAGATTTGGGGTCTCTATTTCCTCTTCTCAGTTTGAAATTTGTCCAATATGTCTTGTTGGACGATCCGTGGAAGGTTTACCTGACAAGGAGAGCATCCAATCCGATTCGGAGTGACTTTTCTTTCTTGGGGTGCCATAAGTTTAAGCCTCCAAGAAAGCAAGATTTAGGTATTTGTTCCCGAATATTTGATGATCCAACTAAACCTTAATTGCCTTACGATAGTTCATATTCATTGCTTCACAATGAATTAAATGCCAAACTTACGCGTTGCTCCATTTGCTATTCCCTTCTTGTATGCATTGGGATAGTTCTCCTTTCTGGTCACCTAACGTCTTCCTTCCCGGATACTTTAGCTGTGTCTCAAGCATCTCTCGAGGAATGGAGGTTCACCGAGGTGCTGCATCCTTCCAAGGGGCGTTCACATTACTAAGAACGGATGAGCCTGACGTGGGGGAGAGGAGGCTTTACGTTGAGGAGGTGCATGGCTTCTCCTTTTGACGATACCTCTCCCTGCAGCGCGACCTGCGTGAATTCTGCCGTCCACGTCGGGGGGACGGTTGAGCTCCATGCACGAGCACCAGCGCATGGGCACCACGACGTACGTGTGCTCACCGGCATGAATCCTGCACCGTCCGTTTCATGAATCTTCGTGACATCCACCGGATCGGACGGCCAGCCGGTCTTCTCTTCCATTTGACAACAGTCCCTGTCGGGTAAAATATGCGTCGGGGTTGTCTCTCCCAAAAAAAAAAAATGAGCTTTTGGTCATATGTTTGCCTCACGTAATGCCGTCACTTTGAGAACACAAGAAGAAGGTAACCGAAGGACATTTCAAAAGGGATGCTGGTCAAATCGATCTTGGCTTTGTCTTCCCAAAGCATGGTGATGCGTTTCACCACCAACTCTCCACCTAAGCTCTTATCAGAATTTGGTGACTGCTCAACTATTTTTCACTCCTCTTTCTTGACGAACTCTTGAGGTATATAATCTTCGAGAAAACTCGTGTTCCCCAAAAAAATATATATCAAAAGAAATTAAATCTTTTAGACTTACCAAATTCAGGTGTTTTGGATGAGCACAATATGTCGACCTCAGATTACTTCGATTGACTTCAACTTACTATTCAACATGCACAATCAAATTTTTTTACTTAGCAAATTAGTTCGTTGACCTATTCCATGCATCTTCTAAATTTTTGTCAAGAGCGTTTGTACTTCATATCAAATTCTTCAGGTTTCGTCTGCGGCTTGGTTTTCGCCGCTTCCAGGAATCGATGTAAACCATCTTATTCGTAGCTCAGCCAAGTCGTCATGTCTTTTGGGGGGGGTGGGACGAGAGAGAGAGAGAGAGTGTGTGCGTGGTCGTTGAGAAAATGGAGTGCGAAGGGCATAGAAAGCCAATTAACAAGTCAAGCGACCAAATGCACGATGAGAACAAAAGTCAAACTTGATTTATGCAAAAGGTAGTCATAACATCAATTAAAAATAAGTCTTTTAGTCTTTGAGAATCTAACTGCAAACATAGATATTACAGGAATTAAAATGTAAAAAGTCAAAAATAAAAAAAGGAAAATTTTCTTCCGCACCGCCTCTCCCCCTTCTCTCGAGAGGGGGCTTCGGATGAGGGGAGATCGGGTTGAAGAGAAGGGAGAGAGGTGCAGGAGGAAGATAGAACCAGTAAAGAAGAGAAGAGGTAAAAAAAAGAAAGGAAGAAGAAAAGAAGAAGAAGGAAAAGAGAAAGGGAAAAAGAATAGAAAGGAAGGAAGAGGAGAGAAAGGGGAATAAAAAAAAAAAAAAGAGAGGATCGGGCGTGAGAACAGAGAAGAGTAAATACAAAGAGAGGAAGAAGAATGAAAGGAGACGAAGACACGGAAAGGAGGCGAAGGGAAACAACAGGAAAAAAGAAAAAAAAAAGATTGGTATAAAAATTATATGAGGTATGATTTTGAATTCTCTTTAATTCTTATTAATTATATTTATGTTTTAATTATCGATTGAAAATTTTTTATGTTCTTAGTTAATTGGGTATTTATATCATGAAGGATATAAAATAATGAAAAGTGATGATGTAAAAAGAAAAAAAAAATCAGAATATAAGCTATCGTGGATATGCGACAATTGTTTAATCTGAATTTAAAGGTATTAATGCATATGTTGTATGACTGATAAATATATATGATTTATAAGTTTTTATTATTTAAAAAGTATTATAAAAAGATTTAAATATTGAGAGTTTGGAAACCCATATGGTTTGAATTGTTGATTATTGTTTTATAAGTTTTTTTAATTATCTTATTTATATATACATATATATATATATATATATATATATATATTTGTCTAATATTATATATGAAAAGGATTAAAAAAATAAATGATAACATTCGTTTTAAAAAAATATGTAAAAATGATTTATATAAACTTTTAGGTTTATAAGAAAATAATTAATATATTATTTTTCGTGACTTGATGTTTGTCTATTGAATATAGTTATGATCTGTATGTTGAAATATAGTTTAAAAATTAGTTTTTTTAATGATTTAGCAAAGTAAAATATGTGTTACCTATATAATATGAAGATTAAACGTAATTTCGAATTTTATCACGAGAATACAACGTGTGATCATGGCTATCAATACTAATATGACTATTGTTTTAATATTTTAGCTAACTTATATTTATGAATCCTTAGCTATATTTATATTTATTTATAAAAAAAGTTAATAGTAGTTTTTATACTGTAATAGTTTATACAATGATATATGACATGAATTGTACTTGTGCTTTTAGTATGAAAATGCATGCTTAAAAAAATATTATTAGCGAATCATGATTTGAAATGCATATGAAATCAATATTTTGTAAATTCTATAAGCTTGAAATAAGTATTCGATATTATAAGATTGAGAATATTATAATTTAATAAATGATGAAGTCTCATATCCAGGATTCACGTAAGCTCATCTTGCTTATTACCTGGCTCATGCAAGGCTACTACGCAAGAGGGAAGGCTGTTCGCAAAGATGAGGCCGGCGTGAAGTCGATAAAATATGGATATTAATCAATCTAAGAAACAAAAAAAAAAAAATAGCATTTCTATTCAGCGGAGATATGTACCGATGAGGTGTGTTTATAATATGCTTTTGTAACACCAGGAAAAAAAAAATGCTCGTCCCAGCGGCAATCCTCCGCCATGCCGATCGCTTTGTCTTCTCCGTCTTTGAACTCGTGTGTGTTGTCACAGTAGATTAAAGACATGAAGAAGAATGTGGAGTGAAATCTTTGCAACAGGTGGATGTGCATCCGATGAGAGGATGAAGCAACTTCTCGGCGCCCACAGACGAGCCCAAACCTCCTGGTGGCCGCACACGGTATTTGAGGCTGCTGTTTTCCGCGGCGTGAGGGAATTGCTTTGGGAGGATTGATTGCCTCTTCAGGTCCCTCAAAGGTCGTCAATGGTGCCTCAGCGTCAAGCTATATATATAACGAGCCCCTCTCTCTGTTGGGGCACCCAATCATCGACTACCAACAACGTCAAACACTTGCAGGAGGACTCCCAACGAGCGAAGCTAATTGAGGAAAGCGATCCAGAATAGAAGAAGAAGATGGCTGCCGAAGTCTTCACGGAAGAGCAGGAGGCGCTTGTGCTGAAATCATGGACCGTGATGAAGAAGGACGCAGCCAACCTGGGGCTAAAGTTGTTCTTGAGGTACTACTACTACTACTACTACTACTACCATTCCTCGCTCCGTGGCCGATGAACCCCAACTGTGTTGCTGGTCATTGAGCATGTCTTCTTCTCAGGATCTTCGAGATCGCCCCATCAGCAGCTCAACTCTTCTCCTTCCTACGCGACTCCGATGTGCCGCTGGACAAGAACCCAAAGCTCAAGCACCACGCCATGTCCGTCTTCGTCATGGTACCTCTCATCTTTCTTTCTTTTACATACATACATACACACACACACACACACACATTGTCATTCATCCGCAGAAAGGTGTTGCTCGAACTTACGTCTTCTCCTCAGACATGCGAATCCGCGGTGCAACTGCGGAAAGCCGGGAAGGTCACGGTGAGGGAGACGACTCTTAAGAGGCTCGGTGCAACCCATTTCAAATACGGTGTGGTAAATGAACACTTTGAGGTAATAGATTCTGATAGCAGTTTTTGTGTGATCTCATCATATCCTTTTGCTCATAAATTCGATGACATGCATTAAAATGCACTGTACCAAATCAACGATGACAAGGTAGAGACATCTCCAAGGTTCATCAAACAACAACAAGTCAAACAACGGATGACTCCCAACTTTTGTTTAATTTTTGCACGGTGCAGGTCACGCGGTTTGCTTTGTTGGACACAATAAAGGAGGCGGTGCCGGAGATGTGGTGCCCTGAGATGAAGGCCGCATGGGGAGAGGCTTATGACCAGCTCGTTGCAGCTATCAAGCAAGAAATGGAGAAGCCCATTCCTTCCCCATAGAATTTAATTCTCTTTCTTACACTGTGGGCAGCCGGAAATAAGAGGGCTCGTCTATGTCTAGTTTACCTTACACTGTGTTCTGCATCCAACATTTCTCACCAGTCCTCGGATTGCGTCAGTAATCCCACGTAATTTTATACTATATATGACTCATTTCGAATCATAAATCACAGGACAGTTCTTTTGGTTCTTATAATGCTGCTAACGCCTCTGCCCCTCTCTCTCTCTCTCTCTCTCTCTCTCTCTCTCTCTCTCTCTCTCTCTCTCTGTCTGTCTACTACAAACGAAGACAATACTAGGAATCAGATGAGCCGAGGAGACTTGTGTGTCAAAAGTTCTAATTGGCCGAGTCTGATTGGAAATGTCGGAGCCGCTATATATCACGAATGACTTATAAGCGTCGCCGCCGGGGCTCACCGGAGGTAGCTCTTCCCTGCCTAGTTCCGCCGTACGGGCTTTGCGTGAGGCCTGATGGATGGTGAGGCTCTATAAAGCCCATTCCTATGAATCAGGTTCGGGTACTCTGTAATCGGATGTCGTGTAAGCCCCATCAACTGTATTATATGACTGCTAACGCTCCTGAGAGAAGTAAAAGTGAATAGTAGAGGATCGACTATATTATATGACTGCTAACACTCATACGCGAGAAGTAAAAGTGAATAGTAGAGGATCGACTATATTATATGACTGCTAACACTTCTGAGAGAAGTAGAGGCTATTGAAAGTGCGTATGTAGTGTACGGTCTTTTGATACATTGAAATTATTAATATCTATTTATATTGATTAAAACATAGAATATAGATATTTTAAATATTAAAAAAATATTATATTTAAATAAATCTCATCCTTATTTAAAACTAATTTTGTCATAATCTAAACTAAATTAGATCTAAAATTTTATCTTTCATTTTATCAAATCCTAACTCTTTAATCAATTTTAATTACTTAAATTATTTCCAACACACCCCCTTAATTCAATAGTTATAATTTAAAATTATTTTTTAAGAAATACTTTTTTCGATCAAAATTTTTGTGACGATGTTGGCAAGTTGCTGTAGTGGTTGTCTTATGTGTTTCTCTTTCCATATATCTTTAAGAACTTCTGACCTAAAATCAGAACTTAATATTTTTCTATGTCCATAGATCTTAGATCTATAAATCGACATTTTTTTCTTCGGTAGTCATTTTTGATGATCTAATAGAGACTCTATATTTGTAGTATCGAATCTTTTTTAATGCGAAAGTTTCATTTTTCTTTTCTTTCTCTTAGCTTTCTCTGCATCATCAAAAACTTCTACCGTCTCTATGTGTGTATCTTCATTCTTGTCTTTGAAGTTTAAGATCTCATCTTTTTTTCTGTAGATGTGTTTTATCAATCATTTCCAAATTATCATGACCTGCATCATATCTGAGATAGTTTGCATAAATCCGCACAAATTTAGATGATCATAATTTTTTTGCTATAATGTTATTCATCATCAAAAATAGCAAAATCCTAAAATAATAAGGGAAACACTTTTTCTTCCACTTGAACCTTTGTCATTTCTCATCTGCATAGTAGATATGATTAAATCATCAAGCATCTGAAATAAACTTTTAATCCCTATCATATGATTACTACATCTACTATCCAAAAATCAAATAGATCTAGAATATTCTTCATCGGATGCTATAAAGAAAATATTATCTTCATCTCTTTTGTCATCATTAATTTTCTTATTATAGTTAGTTAAATTTTTATTCTAATAATCTTTTTCAAGATAATCATATTCTTCATAATAAGAACATAGAGGAATATTTAGATTTTTATTTTTGTACCAATATTTTTTTTTCAATATGTCCAACTTTCTTGCAACAAAAACATCAATGGGTTTCTTTATTACCTTTATTTAATCAACCTTATCCTTTGTCATTTTGATCTTTCCCTTGAAAATTGATTTCTGAATTTTTCTTCTGTTCCTTTTTCTAATCTATATTCATTTATATTCTGAAACGTAATCAAATTCATTAATAGATTATTTATTTTTATTTATGAACTAAAAGAGAGCCCATTAATTTATTAATAGATAATGTACTTGTATCTTTAGCTTCTTATATAGCAGTAGAGATCATATCAAATTTCGAAGATAAACTTCGTAAAACTTTTTCTACTACAGTTTGATCATTTAGATTTTCACCATAAGATCCCATTTGATTCATAATAGAAGGAATTTTTGGGAAGAAATCAACAATAGGTTCAGAATCTTTCATCATAAGAGTCGAATAATTGAAGTTTTGAAATTTTTACCTTTTTTGTGCCTCCAAATACACTTTTTAATATATTCCATTCTTATATTGATGTTGATGTCATCATTATTCTGGGAAATAGGAAATCATATATTGCCTATTATAGCATATAAAGGGCTCTTGTATCTTTGTGTATATTTTTTTTATATGATTTTTTTGATCTTTTGTAATATTATGATCTTGCAGATTAAACTGAATAAAATCATCTTTTACCAACTTTTATAATTCATATGAAATAAATAAAATTTTTATCTTAACAGCCCAAAATTGATAATTATCACCTTTGAAAATAAGAAGAGGTTGATAAAAAATATTTATTACAATGATGTATTCCTTTTGATTTTCTTTGAACCAGGATCTGATACCACTATTGACTTTTTTACAAAAAAAGAGAAATGAATAGTAGAGTATCTTTGATGACTTAGAATAATTCAAGAACATCTATTTATATTAATTAAAAGATAAAATACAGATGTTATAAAACACTAAAAGATATATCACATCTAAATAAATTTTACAATCATTTAAACTAATTTATCATCAAACATTTTATCAAATATTAACTCTTTAATCTATTTCCAACACACATGGTTGGTTTGTGTAGTGTCTTTCGCAGCGGTTTAGTTGTGTACATGTCTTCATGTTCATGTTCAGTCTCTTTCGCAGCGGTTTAGTTGCGTACATGTCTTCTACTCTGAGATCGCACTCAACTTGGACGCAAAATCCCGTCCCTTGCCACCTCTCCTCTTACAATTTATTCTTCTCTTCCCTCCTCCCATCATCCCACCTGCACCACCGCCACATGTCCCTGTGAAAGGCGAGGCACCGGAAGGCCAGTTCACCCTAAACCCTAAACCCTAAACCCTAACCCTAAACCCTAAACCCTAAACCCTAAACCCTAAACCCCTGAAACCCTGAAACCCTAAAACCCTGAAACCCCGAAACCCTAAACCATAAACCCTAAACCCCGAAACCCTAAACCCTAATCCCTGAAACCCTAAACCCTAAACCCCAAACCCTAAACCCTAAACCCTAAACCCCAAACCCTAAACCCTAAACCCTAAAACCCTAAACCCTAAACCCTAAACCCTAAACCCTAAAACCCTAAACCCTAAACCTAAACCTAAACCTAAACCTAAACCTAAACCCTAAACCTAAACCCTAAAACCCAAAACCCTAAACCCTAAACCCAAAACCCTAAACAAACCCTAAACCCTAAACCCTAAACCCTAAACCCTAAACCCTAAACCCTAAACCCTAAACCCTAAACCCTAAACCCTAAACCCTAAACCATAAACCCTAAACCCAAAACCCTAAACCCTAAACCCTAAACCCTAAACCCTAAACCCTAAACCCTAAACCCTAAACCCTAAACCCTAAACCCTAAACCCTAAACCCTAAAACCTAAACCCTAAACCCTAAACCCTAAACCCTAAACCCTAAACCCTAAACCCTAAACCCTAAACCCTAAACCCTAAACCCTAAACCCTAAACCCTAAACCCTAAACCCTAAACCCTAAACCCTAAACCCTAAACCCTAAACCCTAAACCCTAAACCCTAAACCCTAAACCCTAAACCCTAAACCCTAAACCCTAAACCCTAAACCCTAAACCCTAAACCCTAAACCCTAAACCCTGTAGCAGGCGGGACACCTTCACCGGACTTTCAAACTCCTGTAGCTTCCCGTCCTGTAGCACCAGCTTTGCCGTCGCCGGCTCCGCCACTACTGTCGCGTCGCACGACTTGCAGATCCCCATGTCAGTCGACAGGATCATACCAATCTCAGTGAACTGATTGATTATATATATATATATATATATATATAGAGAGAGAGAGAGAGAGAGAGAACACACACTGTCTGTTGGATTCAAAGGGAAAGGAGGAGAGAGATGCGTCGGCCATAGATTTCTGTTCATCATGAGAGATGACAACCAGGACGGTGTGGAGGACAGCTTGTATGAGAAAGGGAGAGGGATCTAAGAATAGGATGGGCAGGGATCACTTCAACACAGCGACAGGAGTCAAAAGTCGGCTAAAGGGAAGGTGCAGGTGTTTCAAGAACTAGGGTTCTTGCTTTTATGCTGTGCTCCACTAAGAAGCACAGTTCGGGGTTCAAAATGATGATCTCAAAACGCAACATGATCCATGAGTTGCAAATGAAGACGAGATGTCATGGTAACCCTTAATCTCGAGTAATCAACTCATTAGAGCAAGACCACATTTACTCACAGCTCTGCATGAGAACTAGACTTTCCTGTAAACCGACATCTACCTACGCACCGCTGTGAGGAAGGACTTGGTGCTTAATTATTGTGGACTGTGTTAGGAGAAGTAACGACGCCATCCAGATCACATGAAGTGTGGGGGCGATAAGGCAGGTCAGTAGTCCAGAGATGGAACAGAGCTATGAAGTCAGTCATACTTGGAAGGTGAGATGCAAGCGGAGAGATGCATGTGATGGATTGGCACAGTGGGGTCGAAGCATTTGCCATTTCGATCTGTTCTATGCTAAGAACAAATATGTGATTAGTCCAAGACAGAAAATGGGAATCGAGGAGCAGAAATTGTCTGCAGAACTCTTTGTTTATGATTCTCTATTAATAGTCAACTTGAAAGCAAAGGTTTGAGAGTAGAGGAAGAAGGAACAGGGGATCAGATCAATGGATTACGTTGCCCAACAAGCTGTTCGCCGAGGGAGAGCTCTGCTCACTGAGCCATGGATCCTGCACAGAAACGGGAGATTCTGCATTCCCTTCCTGTATGATGCTGCTCACCAAGGCCAACCTCCTACTCTTCGATGCCGTCCGCAACTTCTCCGCACAGCTCGAAGTGGAGGAGCAGAACGACGACGCCGTCGAGAAGAAGGTACTGTCGTCCGCCGGCGCCCACCCGGTAAACTTGATATGTTCCAGCTCGTCTGCCACTTCCGGCATGGAGGGCCTCATGTCCCTGTGAAAGGCGAGGCACCGGAAGGCCAGTTCGGCCACCTTGTGAATGGAAGCGAGCGTCCAGGCATCTCTGTGCGGCTCCAGGTACGGGTCTATAATCTCATCGATGCACCCTCTGCGGATCTTGTCGATCGCCAGCACCGCCAGGTTCACCTCGCTCTGCACCCGGCTGAAGTCCACGGCCTTGAGTGCCGTGATGATCTCCAATAGCACCACGCCGAAGCTATACACGTCGCTCTTGTCGGAGAGGTGGAAGTTCTGGTGGTACTGAGGGTCCAGGTAACCCGGAGTCCCCTGCGGCGCCGTCGATATGTGCGACGTATCGGTCATGCCCATCCGGGAGAGACCGAAGTCTGCAACCTTGGGCTTGTAGTTGTAGTCGAGCAGGATGTTGCTGGACTTGATATCGCGGTGGTAGATGGGGGGGTCGACGGCCGAGTGGAGGTAGGCGATGGCCTTGGCGGTGTCGGTGGCGATGGTGAGGCGAACGGTCCAAGGCAGCGCCGGCCCCCGTTCCCCTTGCAGGTGCTGGGCCAACGTGCCGTGGGGCATGTACTCGTAAACCAGGATTTGCTCTCCCCGCTCCACGCAGCACCCCAGGAGACGGACAAGGTTGGGGTGGCTCACCGGGGAGACGAGCCTGATCTCGTTCATCACCTGGTCGATGCTGTCGTTGTCTCGGTTCTTGATCTTCTTCACGGCGACTTGCTTGTCGTTGCTCAACTCGCCGGCGTAAACGGTGCCGTAAGAGCCTGTGCCGAGTATGCGGGTCTCCGAGAACCCGTCGGTGGCCTTCTCGATGTCTCTGTACGAGTACAGGGGAACCGTGCACGATGCTTCGGACAGCAGGCGTCTCATGCTGCTCCGTTTCCTCATCCCCGAAGAATAGCGTTTGATGAAGCAGCAAACGAGGGCCAAAGCAGTCACTGCAGAAGCACCAGCAATGATGCCTGCAAAAGAGAGAGAGAGAGAGAGAGAGACAGAGAGGGTGTCTCAGTGACTCATCTGCAACAACTACGCTGTGCAGCCATGGTTTGTCAACAAATGGTTATCATCACTCCAAAGATCAATCCAACAGCTGAGACTGCTGCTCCGTTACTTCTCACAAGGAGACAATTATTTTCCTTGAAGAATCTACTTAGTATCAGAAGCAGCAGAGTCATGAAAACAAATCATCAGTACATTTGGAGTTTCTCCACCCCCTTCAATTAAATGTATGCTGTGCAGCTACCTTAAAAAGCTCTCTCTGATCAGTATGCAGGTGTCTTGTAACGATCACAGCTGGTTACAATAAATGATTCAACAAGTTTCATGGATCAATGAATTAAATCCTATATTTCCTAATTAAAACCTGGTGTACTGGAAAGCTTTTTGGTAGTCTGACTCCAATAGTTATTGTCCTTACAATAATTTTAATGCATACACATTGATATCTAAACCAAGGAGCTTATGATAATGACATCCTTTCTTCTAATTTGATCCTTTGACTAGCATCTGGGTATCGCAATTATAACGCATTTGACTGAGTTGGCATGTATGTATAAAATATGGAAAGAAGTAAGAGATTGACACGGACTAGTCTCATTGTCTTTGTTTTTGGAATATTTAGGTTTCATAGAGTTTTCCTTCCTGCTTCCATGTTATTTTCAGTGGATTCATCAAATAAGATACTAGGCAAAAGAAATCAACCTCAAAACATATGCATCTTCTCCTAACAATAATCTAAAAGGTATTGCTTTACCAAGGCATCACTAACTCTTTCTGATGCAGAGATGAACAGAAACACCGAGCAGATTCCGAGGTAAAGAAGAAATACCTCCAGTAAGCAGAGCAAGTTTGCTTCTCGATCCACCGCATGCCCCTGACATGTACTTTGTAGGATTGCATTTGGAGTTCGAAACTGGAAAAGGAACCATAGTATTAGTTCAAAGAAAACAAACTCTTGTTCATCCTTCTTTCTGCACTATAGTGTCCAGAAACTTTCTAATGTTCTCACATGCAATCCAACCGAGTGAAAACGTAGGCTTACGGAGGGAAAACGTAGGCTTACGGAGGTTTGAAACCACTGGTGAAAAGAACAAGTTCCAAACCTACCAAATGCACGATCAATGCATGTACTAAGCATCCCTTTTCTTGAGGGAGTTGACCACACATCCTTCAACCACGTACAGACATTTCCCTTTTAAGCAAATAGTTCTCGGGCCAGCCTGGGAAGCAGGATTAATAATAATAATGATGCAGTTGGGCAGCAGTCGTTGAGCTGACAGAAGAAGATACGAGAGAAGAGGGAGTGGTCTAACCAAACCTCACGGGGCAGGTAATTGCAAGGCAGGTCCAGTAGGTAAAGAGCAGAGCATTCCAGTTGGATGTCATAAAGATGATGGTTGATGTCAAAAGTCAATGTGGAAGATCAACACTAGGAAACAAATTTTGGGCTGTACATTGTGTCAGTGAGAAATTAAGTAATGGAAGATTTATCATCAAGCTTGGGAAGGTCTAACCATGGTTTTCATGTCAACAATATAGAGGTCATATAGAAAAAAACATTTCTAAATTCTATAGCTCAATCACCTCCATCAATGAAAGCTAAGCGTCTCCATCAATCAACAAGCTGAGATATTGTTTCCTGATTTCTAATGAGGGATTTATCTGAACAAGCACCATCGTCAGTAGGACTGGATTGGATTGTAACCCAAGCAACAGAATTATGGTCTTTGACTCCCAAGTTAATTTGTGCAGCGCTTAATTCTAGCATAAAGATTATCTCAAGCTTTAATACATTCAATGAAAATTTTCATGCAAGTTTATAATTTGTAGAGCAGAAGGAAAACCATGCCGGAGAAGTCAACTGAGCAGAGGCTGTGAAGAACGAGGACTAACCTTTGCGACAACCGGAGCCGTGTGCGAAACCGTCCCCTTGGAATCCCTCATGGCAGCTGCACCGGAAGCCGGGCCGATCGGGAGATGTAATTCTCGCGCAATCCGCGTTAGCGGAGCACTGGCACTGTCCGTCCAGCCACCATTCCAGCTCCGCCGTCCAGAGCTCCAGCAACTGCACCGACGCGCCACTGACGTAGCCGACGGACGTGACGAGGAAACTGCAGCCGGAGTCGAAGATGCTGGAGCGGTCGAAATAGTGTTCCTTGGTCTGATTGTAGAAGCAGGTGGCGTTGTCGAATCCCGGGCCGCATCCGCCGTCGAACAGGGTGGCGTTGACGGTGCAGCCGCCTGAGACGATCTTGTTGGCCGTGCAGTTGCCGAGGAACAGGCGGTTCCTCCAGGTCAAGGCGTAGTTGAGACCGAACAAGCTCCTCGAGGAGTTGATGGAGCGGTTGCAGGCCGGTGGCACGTCGATCACGAGGCTGTGGCTTGTGATGTTCCGCACCTTGAATTCTCCAATTCGGATCGAGGAATTCGGAGCACTGGAACAATCGAGAGGGATCGGGCATCCACCAGAGAAGCCGAAGGGGTACGGGGCCGCGTAGGAGCCGCAGGTGCCCTCACACTGCGAGGTGGCTCGTGCGGAGACCGCCGGGAGGACGACAACCACGATATCAGCGAGAAAGAAGAAGAAGAAGCGGAGGCGTCGTACCATCATGTCCTTTCTCCTCCTCGTTTCAGCTACACTCCGATCCTCACACACCGCATACTTGGGTACCAACCAAACTCCCTCGTCTCAATCTTTATGAAGCCAGCAAAAAGCTCCTGGTCATGGCAATTGCAAGGTCTTTGCCGCAGGAGAAGGGAGGACTCTGCATCAAATGATCAGTAAGCCTTGCAGAGTTTCAAGGGACAAACTCGTAATGGAATCTACGAATTGGTCTTTAGTCTTCGAAGGCCTCGGTCACTGCGGCCTGCCGGGTAGGGTGATGATGTCTGGAATTGGATTTTTGTTTTTTTTTTTTTCTCTTTGCGTGTGCGCGTCGGGGACGTGATGGGAGAACCTCTGCTTTCTATTCTCTAACCACTTTGCTTCTTTTCTTCAGGCTATCGATGCCATCTCTGACGTAGAAGAAACGAAACAGTTGACTCGGACAATGTTAATTCCACGATTCATCATCTCCTCATAATACCATTGTCGGACTTGTACTCTGGATTTCTACCACCGCGTGAGAGAATTGACTGTCGGAAACATGGACTTCCATCTTGAAGTAATTGTGCTACATGAATCTGCGCTAAATCTGGATCCGGTATCACATCCATGAAGATGAGGAGATCTGGTTCAGGTACTGCTCAATGCCAGCTGAGGGATGGGAGTTGGCTCGAGTATAACATGAAGGACTGAGGCAGACAGTGACGCAGATACTGACGTGTGTGATGAGAACAAATGATCGTTTCTGTGGAACAGAACACCACTATGGATAAGAGAAGTGACAGGCACCGCAAGCGTCCTTTTCTCCTCTGTAATGTGGCACTGGAGGTCACAAAGCATCTCTCTGCTATCAAAGCTGCAAAAGCATCATCTTCTTCCTCGAGCCTGTAGGTATGCCAACTTTGCCTTTTTAACACTTTTGTTCCAATTTGATGTGGTCATGCCCGGCCGGGGGTTTCTGGAATCATAATGTACACATCGCCTGACTAATGTCAGGTTGAAGTACTCAGGTACCTGAGACATCCTCGGCGTTGACTCTTGCAATGCCTTGTCCTGAAACTGATCTGATTCTATACCGATTTGCTATTAGTAACAATCAAAGTAATGCAAACTTATTGTTCATCATCGTGAAGAAGCCTTCAAATGGACAGACTTGTGACTTTTCTGAACCTCAAAAGTCCTACCAATGTGAAGCAAAGCTTCATGTGACCCAAGTCTTCCTCAACAATAATCTGTACCATATCTGAGAAGGCATGGAGCAATATTGAGGGTTAGAAAACACAAGAAAAAACAAGGGGAGAAAAATCTCACAAAACTAGTCTACCCAGGAATTTTGTTATACCTCAGATTGTGAAAACTGGAAGCTTCACTGCACAAGTCCAACGTAATCTGTTCATTCCAGAAGATAGACATTGCTCAATTTAAAATTGTACATAATTTCTTGAAGGTCTAAGTAGAAGAGGAACAATACAAATAGTCGTCCCTTACTGTAACACAAAATCATGCAACTCACAAATACGAAATCCAACTATCCAAAAAGATCAAAAAAATATTGGTTTTAAAATTTCTAAAACCCACAAGTTGTCAATTATCCATCATAATGATAAGAATTGTAATTTAGCACATGGAACCATTGCCCCCTACCGACTTAGGAACGAGAATGTGCTATACTATCAAAGACATCACTTACCAACTCCTAATTTTTTGCAATCTCTTTAGACCAACATGCATGCTTTTAATCTAATAGAGCATTTACAAGATCAACTAAATAGAACATCAAAAGACACAAATTGACTACATCTTTTTCACACCTCCATTACATAGAAGTAAGGATTTCAAGTTTAGACATTTGATACTTGGCATCCCAAGACAGAAAAAGGTCACATTACCATGGAACAGACCAGTAGCTCAATCCAAGCTACCAACTGGATGTTTTCCCCTTCCCTTCTATGGTACAAGCAACAAAAATGGTCAGCCAAGAGTTGATGAAAGGTACTAATGCTGTTGAACAAGGGCAACAAACAGGACACATGGGAATGCAGGAGTCCTTCAGCAGGTTCATGTGTAATCTGCACAAACAATAGCAATTCAACCAGAGCAGCTCAAGTTTTCTTCTTAAACTAGTCCCAGACCCTGGGATACATCTACAGAATCCAATGCTTCATCTGTGATAGCTGCATCTTGCCCCATCTCCAGGGAACCAGAGAAGGACCACACCGAGGCACAGTTCTCGTCACCTACATAGACAACAAATGGGGTTTTAAGTTGATCAACTGGCAAAGTTGGCAGGCAAAAGCATATTAAATTCTTACCGAAAGAAAAGACAACTATCATTAGTTTCGCGCACAAGATATGTGCATATTGTTATGCTCTATCAGATTTACCAGAGAAGCACCAATAATAATTCTCTAGTATTTTCAGTTCTAGTAAACAGTTGTATCTGAATGTCAAGTTTTTTTGTTAAGTTCAAGGCATATTAATTAGCTTTTGATATGTTTTACAAGCTCTTACAGTCTAGCTAGATCAGTGAATGTTCATCAAACTAGTGGACCCATATACTTCACCTGATGTGTGTTTAAAAATGTATATTCATGATGGAAATCGTGCCAGGCTAGTTACTAGCTCAAATTGGTATGATTTTGACTGAATCTTAATGTTATTTTTGAGTAATAAATTGACATAACAGTTATTTTACAAGTGAAATCACAAGCTTGGAAGATTATATTATATATTTCATAAAACTCATTTGCATTGAAATAAAGCTGTATAAAAAATTATATCTTAATTAATGATGGTCTCCTGCTAATCATCAACGAACAAATCAGGTTGATGTTTCTGTTCATATAGTATATCCAATCCAATAGATTAATATGCATCAAGATGACAAAAGGTGGTAAAAAATGATGTTGGAAAGAACAATAAGCTATATGACCTTTGCCCTCCATCCTAGTATGCATACATGGAGAAAGCTACCCTTAAGACAAAATTTTGTATATGTCTCTGCAAAAGACTGAAATAGCAAATCTACCATGCGTAACTTGAGGGCACAATTTGGAAAAAGCTAAAAGCAGCCTTAAATGCTGAAATCAAACATTTTTAGGACAGATGCAGCTTCCATTTACAGGGGCAGATATGTGCTTATGGTAAACATGTAAAAAGATGAGTTTAAAATGGGTGCTCAGAAGATTTACATAAATTATCTTATCCTGAAAACATATAAAATGTCTGTTTCGACACACTTTTATTTAAACAAAAATAGTACATGTGGGCAGTGGCATTCAACATCATAGATCAAACTACCATGGTGAGACAGAAGCAATTGCATATGTAATAAGACTTCTGAGTTAAGAAGTCTATCCTATACCACTCAAGCTTAATTTCTCCTCGACATTGTCTAGCAAATCAAATCTTCGGTTCCCAGATGATGATGCAGCCAATGGCAAAGAAGGATGAAATGAGAAACCATTTACAGTATCTAGAAAGAAAAGAACATCAAATGTCAAATAAAGGTTTAAGGATATACAAGAGATCAAAAGGAGAAAAAAGTCAGTACTGGATCAAAAGATATGAACAAAATGTGTACCAGATGCAGCTTGAAAGCTTGCGGCCCACTCCCCAGTTTGAAGATCATAAATGTGAACTAGACCATCCTGTCATGACAGTATCATCACTAAGTTTATTTGATTTCGTGAGATAAAACAAATTATTAGTGAACTTGCAAGACTACCTCTCCCCCAGAACCAAGGTGTCTGCCACAAGGCTCAATATCAAATGATATTCTCTGGTTAGTATGTTCTGATGATCTGTATAGTCTGATCGAGGAACCAGTGAGAACTTCATGATAGTCTTTATGATATCAGAACAATAACACTAAATTCTTCAAGGAAAATTGCATGCATTCCTCACATGAGAAGAGCGGAAGGAATAGAGCAAAAAGAACAAAAGAAAGAAATATTTCAAATAATTTATTTCCAGAAGATAGTTTTAGGGTTCCACTACATCTACCATATTCTTGATATCTAATGAGCTAACACAATTTCATGAAAAACATGGGACCTAGTGTATCTAAACAACAAATAGCATGTAAAATCTCTTTGCACGGAAATTGTAGCACAAAAATTGAAGAACTTACTGGTAAACTATCCCAATGGTATTGCGTATATCCCAGCATAATATATAAGCATCCTGAAAGCAACAGGAATGTCAATAACATCATTTCACACCAAAATATTACCAGTATAAAATATGTGGACCATATTATCAGCAAGAGTAATCCAATATGAGCATTTCAGAAAACATATTGCACAAACCACAACAAATGCCACTCAAGCGAACAGGTGTAATGTATCGTATTAAGATTCATAGAAATGATAGTCATGAAGGCAGAAAAGAAAAAGATCTACAGGGAACTAAGTTATTGTTGTGTAGCACCTGGAAGCACAAATTTAGCTTATACACAGCTCCAAGATTCTAGTTATTATTTATAACCAATTTTTTTGGTCAGAATCCATTTTGTTATGCTTAAATGGTGATGATATACTTACTGAAACATTTATATGGGATTCTAATGGCTAATAGTTCAGTTTCGACATGGTGGATCATTTCATAGGATGTACATTGCAACCTAAGGATGACAACATCTTAAGAAAAATTGGGACTAAATTGTCAACTATATAGGAAAAAAATGGTTTGTGGTGCAAATTATCTGTGCACTACTGTAGGAGTTGTCATCATTTGAAAGACATGTTTACACATTATGACTAAAAAAGGAGCAAGAGCTTGCTTCAAAAGCATCAACATAACATGTTCTCTATAGCAACTAAGATCCATAAAATGTTATACAAGCATTAAGAAAGATTAAAACTGTTTTATCAAGACAAGGAATTGCAACTAAACTCAAGTAAATAGCCAATCAATCAAGTTCAGTATGTGCATTGTACAACCTAGAATCCAGACATAGTGGACCAAGCAGCTTCAGGTTATCCATGACACTTGATTAATCTCACATCCTATTACACAATCATCATCCATGAAACAGACTGGTCAATCTTTTCTCATTTCAATAATATGTGTAGCATGAAGTACAATAGAAAATTGGAACCTTTCTGTAAAGAATCAACTGAAATGGTAAATTGCTTAACACTGTAAAAACATGGTAGATAGAGAAGCATTGAAAGACGAATGATAAGTGAAAGTGGAACCAATAAACAAGCTAAGATGCTCTGAAGCATATACTTTAGTCCAATAGACATGGGAAAACCTGATGCATGGGATTAGGATCCATCAAAATAGGATCACTGCTTTTTTATTAACTATAACAAATGAGTTGGATGCGGTTGGACATATTTCACTGGTACAATAATAGTTGGTAACTGGAAATTGTCAGGCCTCAACATACCTTCCGCCCTCCTGTATAAATATAATTTCCATCTTTTGAGAACAATACCTGAAAATATAAACTGCCATTAACAGTTGTCACAAAGTTTTAAGATACGGACATAGTCCCACTAACCTGTGTAACACCCCCTAATTGGCCATGTAAAACATACAACAGCTCCATATTATCCTCTGAGTAAATTGCAGTCGTCTGGCTATAAGAGCCAATAGCAAGCATCCCAGTGTGAGTAGGAGAAAAGGCAATAGAAGATACAATACCTAGAATATCAAAAAATTTAATCAATGCCAATTTGAGAAAAGTTTACAATGCAAAAAGTTAACACCTCAAGAATTAAGACAAATAGACACAAAACAACTTATGTATAATGCAGAAAGATTATTAACCAGTTAACACAAGTATCGAATGTCTATAAAGATAGAGCAAAACAAGATAACACGAAATGATTACAGTATGCATGCTAATCTCCACCAAAACTACAATCTGAAGACACTACTTCTGACCTAGAAAACATTAAAATACAAGAATAACTACCTGAAGGACCATCATTTCCATTAAGCAGAGAATGCTGCTGAAACTCACGTCCAGGGCGATGTACATCAAAAACTCTTAAAAATTTATTATATCCAGCGAAAAGCCTACAAAACAAAGAAATTTGTTTGTAAGAGGGTGAATGGAATCATTCGTCATATGGTACTAAACCCAGGATGCAGAATGCAGTGCTTCATGATCACATGATTAGCATACTGTTCAGAGATGAAAGCCAATAATTATAGTTAATTTTTTAAAAGTTTATATTATTGAAAAAATTGCACAAGTGAGGCCAACCACAATGTTTGCGCATTTGAAATGAATAGAAAGACTGTATATGGCTTAAACTAGTCTTGGGAGTACAACAAGAACAACGATAAGAAACCATAATGTCCAATTATTTGGTCAGATATGCCAATTTTTACCTCCATTGAGTTAGTTTAGAGCAATATTACTAGTCAAACTAAGAACATAAAATCTCTTTCCACTGTGTCTAATGGAGTAATTTTTTTGGTTTGCCATGGGGTCAGCTACATCAATCTTTTCCACCGATTAAGCTAGTTTAGGGCAATATCTTATTCAAACAAAGAGCAGTAAAATCAATTTCCCTTTATTGTAGTAAAGTTTTTTGATTTGTCTCTACCTCTCCTCACACCGCTATGGATTGGCCAACATGCTTGCCATAAATTGTTCCATGATTCTTCCATGACCTTGTCTTTTTCCTTATATTAGCATAAGCCAATTAATCCAGTATCTTCTTTGAATGCCCACAATGACAATGGGTAGTCATGTAGCCCTAACATAAGTACTCTTTTAAGTTCATGAAGATATCTCTACTTGTGTACCTAAAGCAACATACCTTATGCAATGTGGATATAGTAACTGCAGTTTCCAAGGCAATTCTTTATCATCTAAATTCTTGATAAGTGAGGGCATTAGTATAACAAGTTAGTCCATTTATATGAAGATAATATAATTATTCTCCAAACATACAGGCAAAAACACGTTGGCAGTGCATGCTAACCAAATAACATCTCAGAATGTGAAGTAAAATTAATTATAACACGGTGACACATAGACATAAAGGAAAAAGGGCACTTGATGTGTTTTTATACTTGGATCCGGATGTGTTGAAAGAAACAGAAAGGGCAGCTGTTATCTCATCCATGGCATCGTACGCTCTATAGGTGCAACGTAGCTGGCATTATCAAAAGAAAACAACCAAGGTAGAGCAATATACATATTATTTTTTCATAATGGAGCAGAAGAGCAAATCCCTATCCTCAAAGCTGGTAAGCACCTGACCAGAACTGGCGTCCCACAGATGGATCGGATGGTCACGTGTGGTACTTGCAAATACACAGGTTGCAGGATCTGCAAATGAAACTTCAATTATGATCTCCTTGAATCTATCCACGTCACAAAAATCTTTAGAAACAACAACTACACTTGAATATTCCGCTGGTAAGCAAGACAAACACCTGATGCAGACATGTAAGGGAACCAACAGTAATCATAGACGGTCTCAGCCTCGCCCACAATGAGACCAGAAACGTATGAATCTGCACCAAGAAGTACCAAGCAACATCAATTCAAGAGAAAAATACAAAGGTAAATTCATCGATCACGTCCTGGGGGTGCATCCATACCCGGTCCATCAATCTCAGCAGCAGTACACTCCGCACGATCGGTGAACGCATCCTCGGGTCTGATTGGAGAGGTAACAAGAAAAAGGCAACAATGACAGCACGGAAATCCGAACAAATGGAACCCGACCAAGAGAGTACGAGGGCACCCACAAGTGAAAAAGGCGGAGGGTGTTGTCGTCGGAGCTGGTGAGGAAGCAAGAACCGTCGGGCGACCACTTCACCCCTTTCAAGAAGTTGCCGCTAGGGCTTTCTCCCGCCCGGAACTGCTGTCGGAAGTGGTAGAGTCTGCGCGGGGCTCGGTCGAATCTGAAGACCGGCCACTGGTAGCACCACTCCGCGTCTTTGTTCTCTTCCTCTCCAGCCACCATTTCTTGCTCCGCCTGTAGCTGCTGCTGCTCGTCTCCCATGGGCTCTAACGGTGGAGCCATCAAGCGGCTCGACGAGGGCAAAAGTAGAACCGAGAGGAGAAGACCGATCTCTGCCGCCAAAGAGCCCTAATTTAAAGGCGCCGTGCGACGCGGGATCTCCCATAATTAATCTTAATATTTCGTCTTAGTTAATAGAAAATATTTATTTTTATTTTTAACTTGAGATTAATTAACCATATAAAATCCCAATCATCAATCGATATAGGAAAGTTAATTATTATGGAATTAACTAAGGCAAATAATAATTAAGAGCTATCACAAGTAACTGTATAATATATTGCTTTCTTGAATCACAAGAATAATAAAAGGTAAAACTCAACTTCAAATCCTCATCCCCCAAAATTTTTTTCAAGATAATTGCAAAGATATACTTCGATAACGAGTCCGGTAGTCAACCCTTATCATTCAAGTTTCGATTGAAGGATTCGATTGTTATAAGATATACTCGATAGTTATTTGATATCAGAAGAAGATTAAAGATCATCCACACAACAATATTGAAAATTGAAGTTGCAAAGGAAGCTGGCTGTGAGCTTCCTCAGGAACGACAACCAGAAAAATTGATCATGAAGAACACAAAAGAAGCAACAATTTCTAGCGACAAACCTCGACTTGTATCATTGTACACTATGAGCAGAAACCACCAACTTTGCTTGCAATATCAGCAGAAACAACAACCTTCTTTTCTGACCAGAAAACAAAATTTTCCCATCACATCAGCATGACATAGAACAAGTATTAACTATAGTTAGCAATACAAAGCCTTTTTAAGAGAGAGGAAATTATTGCGCAGGGCATCACAGATTCTTGATTCAGATATCATCAGGATCTCATAAGATTCATCTTTCAGGTCCATGAAACAATTCCAATTTAGATGGAAAAGAAACTGGAATATTGATCATACATAAGTCGACTAAATGCCACCACCTCCAAATTTCAACAGCCAATCACACAAAATCAGAACCATCAAACCTGAACATGGTCTTCCAACTTATGATTGCAACAGCCAACTCCAGAAGCAGGCAGGCAAGATGACAAAGATGTTCATGGTAATTTTAGCTATAACAACCTGGAATTGATCACACAGACCTTGGAAAAGGAAAGAGATCAAGATGCTCCCATCTCACTAAACTTCATGTGCCTTGATGCAGCAGCAATTAGAGTAACAGAAATCGGTCTTCTGGTCCATTTAACAAGAAGCTCTGCACAGTTCATGTTCAGATTCACAATTTCAGCTATATCATAGAAAAATAAGGAAATTCAGCCTTGTATGGGCGCAAACACATACTACCATCTCACTAGCAGGCAAGATGACAAGATGTTCATGGTAATTTTAGCTAATAACAACCGGAAATTGATCACGCAGACCTTGTGCAAGGAAGGGATCAAGATGCTCCCGTCTCACAAAACTTCATGTACCTTGATGCAGGAGCAATTGGAGTAAAAGAAAACAGTCTTCTGGTCCATGTAACAAGAAGCTTTGCACAGATCATGTTCAGATTCACAATTTCAGCTATATGTTAGAAAAATAAGGAAATTCAGTCTTGTACGGGCGCAAATACATACCACCAGCTATAATGTCAATCAGTTTCACTCAAACTCAGAATAATTAAACTTGTGACATATCCAACATCTGACAAACTTGATCATTGAAGCGTTGATAGATATCGACATGCGAAACAGCACAAGTCATATTTGGCAATCAGACAGAAAAGATAGCAAAAAAGAAGATATATTTTTAACTTCTATCTCCAAAACATGTGCCTGTAATGAAGCCACATGAAACAGAATTTCGACTTTCTCAGTAAGTTGTTTCAATTGTTGCCTAACATCTCATTAACATATCTTGGATGTCTCCAATAAAATTCATGGTTGTACAGGATATCCGGATGTCACTGGTTCATTCACTAAGGTTTGTAAGACTCACTTGAAAGTTGAAATAATAGATACAATCCAGGTTAGTTTATGCCAACCAATCCCTAATATTTTAGTGTAGAAGACACACATTCTCATCCACCATAACCAAATGCAAATTAAAAATACCAGGAATCCTAATCGTAAAACCATAACATGAATTGTATCTGTACATTACATTGACTATACAGTTAAAATTCCTTACATAAGAGACTTGAAGAAAGACATAAAATACAACTAAAAGACATGTATGCATGAATTAGCACCAAAAAATGATGATCTTTCTAAAAGATTTCTATCAAAAAAATAAAATCAAATATGATGATGATAAGAACACAATATGATACCTTCAACTTAGCTATGGTTTGTGAAATTTTAAAATAAGCCTTCAACAGAATATGCACAAGAATAAAGATTGAACTTAAAATTCAAAATGTTGTGATGCCCTTGCAGAAAAAATAAAATAAAATCTTTATTTGCTTTTGTTGGTGTTTGATGAGTGATGATGTCAGAGGCAGTAGACCATGTGAATCTTTTGGCAAAAAACATAACAATTGTTCAATAGTAATCATAGAATGTAAAATAAAACTACAAATCTTCAATTCTCACAAGCCAAAATTGCCAAGATGTGATACAGATTACATCAAAAATTAAGTTGGGCCTTCAACAATACAATTATTAATACAAGCATACCAACAGCAGAAGCTTATCCTTGACAACAGTCCAAAGTGCAACAGTCCTGCTTGCTGTCTACCACTAAACCAAAACTGCAACAATATAGGCTGAAGAAAGCTGGAAAACCATAATAAGCTTAAGAAAGGGGTGAAGTCTCAAGTGTTCTGAAATTTCAATGCCAGGGACAATTCGCCCACATTCCAGAGATCATGCACTTCGATGGAGACATATAGCACTTCTTTCCTTAAGAATTCTTTGCTATCAAATAATAAGCAAAATCTAACAAGCAAGAGCCGCAAATGCATCTTAATTATATCATTTTTTTTTTGCTCTTCTTACTTTTTCCTGTGCTTATCTCGTCTTACTCTCACAATTCTTCGACCAGATTTCTCACCCCCACTACTTCCCAAAGAAAAGCTTCCACCTGCAAAATCTGCATTTCCAGACTGTTGGAATGGAGACTGGCTCTGAAGACCGAAACTATTCTGCTGGCTGCCAAATTGAAAGGTTGATAGCCCACCAGGAGCAGCTGGGGCACCGAACATGAAGTTCGGCGATGCAGGTACATTGGGCTGTCCAAATGTTGCTGCTGGAGGAATAGACTGGGCAGGATCATCAGCCATGCTATCCTCAACATTCATCTGATCATTTCCAGGTGAATTCAAACTAGCTATCTGATTTGGCACTCCAAACACAGGCTGTGCAGTAGAAATTGATGAATTTGTGCTTCCAATTGAAGTGAATGACAATGCTGGCATTGATGTACCAAATGTGAAAGGTGAACTCCCTGAAGGAACTGATGCAAATGGAAACCCTGTAGCTGGTGCAGAAGTGGTCGAGCCAAAAGTGGAGCCAGACACTGATGACTGGGATGTTTGGGAACTGGAACTGAACAGGGCAATGCCTGTACCTCCTACAGAAGAATTGTTGTCACCAAACTTGGTGGACAAAGTACCACCTGTTGAAAAGGAAAAGTTGCTTGGACCAAATGGTGGAGTTGATACAAGGGAGTTGCTGCTGCCAGCACCTAGAGAGGAAACAGGAGCACCGGAAAAAGAAAAGCTGGAACTCGAACCAAAATTTGTTGCTGGCACAAATGTACTAATGCTGCCAGAGTTGGGAGATGATCCAGTAACAGAGGAAAACGAGAAGCTAGAACTTGAACAAAGAGGTTTGGTAGCAGAAGTTGAGAAACCAAAGGATGAGCTTGCAGAACCTGATGAGGAAGTGCCACTTAAACCAGATATTGGCACCGGAGTTGACGAACCAAAAGTACCAGATGAGCTTGGCAACGGATTTGCCATCCCTGTTCCAGATACTGCTAGCTGAGTGCCAAAAGTAGATCCAGCTGTGTCACCAAATTTTGTCAAGTTTTGAGGATTGCTACCAAAAATCGATGAATTGGAACCAGTAGAGTGAGATGATGCACCAAAACTGAAGAGTCCAGATGATGAAGTTGAGAAAGACGAAGACGTCGACCCAGCCAAAAAATCACTGGCTGTACTAAACAACGGTGATACGGGCAGAGCAGATGAGCTACTGATCATGCTCATAGATACTGATGTTGCAGCGGATGTACCAAGAGTGACGGAGCTGCTTATGCTGAAAGTAGATGACTTATCAGACTCGATCAAGTTGGCTGGCCCACATTTTTCTGTTGACAAAATAACTGGACTAGAAGCACCAAGAGAACCACCAGTGTTGAACTGGAATGGGGAGATCGTCGACAAAGCAGGTGCAGCATGTGAGAAAGCAACTGAAGAACTAGGCATCGTGCTGATGCTGGTAGAGAAACCTGATGGACATGAAGAATCCGATGCCATGACTGAAGCATCAGGAACCAAAGGTGTGCTTGAGGTCAAAGAAGCAGCTTCATCATTTAGTTTAGAAGAAGAAACTCCAAAAACGTTTATGCCTGAGCTAGTTAAAGTTGACAAGCCTGAGAATGCAGCATTTCCACATGCATTGAACAAGTCTCCACCTTTCATGGTTTTACCAACTTCGCCTGAATTCGAGCCTTCTAATACATCTGTTGTGGTAGCATTACTAAACACCAACCATATAGTCTGAGTTAGAGGCTATGGACTCTACATAATAGTTAAAAATATAAAAAATATAAATGTAGAAGGAAATTGATAGCATGGTTAAACAATACTACATCCTCAGATATGTTTTAATTGTGCACTATTTTTTCATTATTAATTTTCCAAAAATTAAAAATAGGAACTCAATAACTGCAAATATAGGCAGCCAACATCATGCACAGCAAGAACACAACGGTAACTTTTTTCTTCCTTGCAGACAAAAAATAAAGGTATGGACGATATAAGTGCTTGCAAATGACAAATTTTGACAGAGATCCAATAAGAAGATTCAAGACAAGAATGACAGCACTAAAACAGTGTCAAAGTAATAACACCACCAACTCAGCCATACAAGGAGACAAAATAAAGAATCCTTTCAAGCAACCTACAATAATGTCAATAATACAGAATAAATCTAGGCATAAAATACTTCTCCAGAAGTAGCTAGTGTTTCATCATTATGAAGTCAGATAAGCATGATATGGTCAGCATAGTCCAATACTTGAAAACGAGAAACATTGCATGGAGAATTCCTGACTTCAATGTTCAGTTACGTAAAAGCAAATTTTGTTATGATTCCGCTAGAAAATCCATTTAACTGACCATTTTATCCCACCTTCCACATGAAACTAAGAGGATCATGGTTAATTTGATCCTTTTCTTGTAAAATCCTTCTAAAATCTTCAACTGGGATAAATTCTATTGGCTAGAATGACCTATTCCCAGACTTCAAATGGCTGGTTGTCTCTATTTATTTTAAGGGCATTATGTTGTTATAATAATCGAACAAAGCTTTGTGGCCTAGCAATTATATTAGAAACTTTATTTCTTCAATGCTTTCAAATGTGGCCCAAAAGGGTTTACGAAGAAAATAAGTTGAAAAAGTTATGATCAATACTCAATGAGTTCAAAAGTTATGATCATTACCCAATGTGCTTAACATTGGAAATATTTCCTTGCTGTGTTATATGAACTTTCAGATAATGATGTAACGAAAAATGAATGTTACTTAAAAGACAAAATCTAATGATAAAAGAGAAGACTAACCTCACAGCAAATTTCGAGACTCTAGAATCAGCAGCAGTTGAAGGAGATCCAAATGAATGAGTATTCAAGACAATTTTACTTGTAGAAGCAGAAACTTCCTCATTCTGTGTAGCTGATTTCTCAAGAGATGCGACTAACATAGGACTAACTGATGGTAATTGGAAAGAATTGGAAGCAGGTACAGCAGGAAAAGGGACTCCATCCATTTTATCAGTACCTGAACAATTGTTGATTTTCTGGGGATCTCTGTCCAATATCGCTGTAGACACATGCATACCAATAGAGGAAGATTCTACAGCTTTCTCCAAATTAGTTTTTGCAACATGTGTAGTCTCAACCTCCAATATCGACTCTGATTTATTATCAACAATAATAGCTGGACTAGAAGAATTCTTTATATTACAAGTGTCATCATCCAACATGTCAAGATCCTTAAACACAGAGATACACAAAAAATATTGTTATTCTCTGATATGGATTACCTAATTAATTCAGAAATAATATCACATGAAATATATTCAGAATACACTAATGGTTATGTACCTCAGGAGCACTCATCTGAAAGGAAGGTTTCTTTCGTGTGAAAATAGTATCGGCACCTGGAACAACAGCAACATTAGCCATTGTCACAGTAGGCTTGGCCTCTGTGCCAACCACATTAAGTTTCTTGGGAATAGAGGCTGTAGATATAACTTGAACCCCTTTAACAGCATGCTTTATGGAGGCATTTTCTTCAGCTTCGTCTTTCTTATGAGAGATGGCATATCCATCTTGGTGTGAATCACTGGCAGCTTCCAAACTGCCATTCACTTGCACATTCAAAAATTTAGATGTATCGATTTTCTCCATGCTTTTGAGAGCCCGCCCACCCAGCATGTTCTGAGATAACATATGTGGTGAGTCATTCGTATCAATTTTCAGTTTAGATGATTTCTCTTTTGGAGATGGGGCCAGTTTATCAAGATGCTGTAATATTTTCCTAGCCATCTCACTAGACTGCAGTGGAACACAAGCAATAGGTATCCCACCATTTTCTAAAGCTTGTGACTCTGCATGATTGTTCTTCTGTTCATTCAAGTGGTAAAGGTTGTGACTAGGAATTATAGAACCTCGATCAACATGAGTTGAGGAAGAAGGCAAAAAATGTTGCACTGATGAGTATGAGCTTTTCAATGGAGACATCAAATTAGACTTTCGTCGAGTCCTACGAGTTGGATCAAAGGATCCAATATCATCATCCAAAACTGAGCTCCTCCTTTTTAGCATCTGCCAGGTAATACAGAAAGAAGTTCCTATATCAATTAATTGAACACAGCCAACAAATTGTAGTTATATGACATAAGATATGAACATGAATGTCAGGCCACAAAATTACTAGGACACAGCCACTGCCCTAGTAATTTTGCTAGCATACCTGTGGTAACAGTTATTACATAACAACAAAATTCAGTGTCTGCATGTAGAACCTACTGGTTTATAACATGACAATGTTTACCTAAAATACAATAATGAGTCACCCAAACAACAATATGAAAAGAGTAAAATGTTCTTGTTTTGGTTACGGAAGAGGATTCAAAAGTGTAGTTGTCATAAGATCAAATAGCAAGCTGTAAAGGACCAACTATTGGGTTGATGATGACATGGATTTATCTTGCTATTGACCTCGACTGTGAAAAAATCACTAATCAAACCAGAACTCATGTTTGAAGCTTCATGGTATACTTGACTGTACTGCTAAGAAGTACCAATCAGATTGGATAGCAGTATACCACTACCACAGCAAACTGACCAAGTACTACTATCAAACAATTACTGTTTTTGGTGTACTGACTGTAATGTACCCGTTTGATAGGGCACATATATTAGCATCAGGTCTGCATTCTAAACTTTGCTAGCTGCTACAAGCCATCAAAATGCAAGCCATATCTGCAAAAGACTGATACCTGTCTGCCACCAGAATGTATAATATTTGTGGACATTGATTGACTTGATGAAGAGGGACCACCATAGCCATCCATCAACAACTTGTCACCCTAAAGCAACAGCAAATAAGATTCTCTGAACTGGAACACAATATTTCTCAGCGACACACAAATAAGAAAAATGAATAAAGTGGCATCTATGCCTACCATCAAATGGGGCTTGAAGTATGGAGAACGAGACATCTTATATATTGCTGATCTGCCATTTAGCTTTGGACTAATATAGCTGTTTGGTTTAGTTTCAGGAGGTCCAGAAATGCAGACTGCAGATCTCAATGCCATTGGACGATCAGAAATTTTCTTTCCATATGGTGTACCACTTGGTAAAGTTTTATCTTCACGAAATAATTTATTTTGCCCACTTAGATTTGCAGGAGATACTTTAAAAGGCCTAGAACTCATATATGCCTTAGCAATTTCTGTTGGTAAGGCACCTTCTTCCTTGGGAACCTGTAATGCAAGAGAACTACAGCTTCAGATTAACAGCTAAAATTAGTTATTCATACATGGTCGCTTGAACTGAATATCAATTTGAAAATGGGAAAAATTAACCTACCAAATGATTTATTTTGACATATGTTCAGTTAAACTTAAGAAGCCCTTTTTAAAGCTATGGTTTGCACTTTGCATTTATAGAGCATGAAACAATCTAACATTATTCTCCAATGCAGCACTGGACTAGAAAAGCTTGTTGTGAACCATACAAGACTAGTTAGCAAGTAAAAGCACATGCACAATTAATTACATCTTTAGGAAGAATCAATAAACTTTTAAATTTGAAAATTTTAGAAAGAAAATCGCAAATCATGCAAGTAAGAATTGAGAAGGAAATAAGACTAAGGCAAAAAAAAAAAGTGTCCAGCAGACTGCTAAACAAGCGAGGGACTTGATATTCCAGATCATATCCATATTTTCTGCAGCATTCTCGTATGTCCATCATATCTGTGACTACTACAGAAGGATTCAGTTATAATTGGATGGCATTTTCAAAACAAAGTACCTAGGCAGCATGAATTCACAACATAATGCAAGTTGTTTCAAGCAGCAGATGATATAATCTAAACAAGCTTCAACTTCAGAATTTCAAATGATTCTTTGCATTGATTATGAGATGTGCCTAGAAAGAGGAGCAAACAACAAATCTCTTACAATCAAATTGACTGGAGTTGCATCATTTCCATTTAACCCAATGATGCCCCTTTCTTCTTGTTCTGAAACAACTTCCTTATCGTTTTTATAATAACTTGATGCTGGTTGTATCCGAGTTGGTTCAATAGCACACTGATGCTTGCTATTTGCTTGATATGGAACATTTGTCGTTTCTTTATTCCCAGAATTGACAGCCACTTCTGGTGTACTTGGCTCTACAGTTCTTGAATGTAACAACTGAGTCATGTGATCAAACTCAATCCTGTCATTTTAGTGACTAATTTTTGTAAGAATAACAGATGCAAACAACAGACAAGAAAAGTTCCTATAGTACAATATGATGAAGCAAATAGTTATGATAATTAGGTTGATTATAATTTCATAATTGTGAATGTAAAATTAGGATAACAACAAATGTTGTATCACTAAAAAGATCCCTGGAAAAGACAAAACATATGCATTTGTCAAATGAGAGTGATATTGATACATGGTGGTGGTTGTATCATGAGGGATATCATTGCTTATAATTCACACAGCATCTAGCAACAACATGAATGAACCTTGAAAGTAATTACTTCCACCAAAATACAAACAAACTATGTTTAATGACAGTTCCAAATTGCAGATACTTTCCTTGTAAAAGTTTTCTGCTTCAGTAGTTGCTCAAGTTCAAGAACTCCATCAACACAAGAATTGGTTCCATGTTGAGCGCCACCAGCATTAGGACAACTATTTATATTATTTCCAACACTAAGATGTTGTTCTTGCACTTCTTGCAATGATTTCTGTAAATAAAACTTTGTAAAGTCATAGAACATAACAGGTTATTGAAAAAAATACAACAAAAGATAATATATGCAGAAAGATCCAGAAGCTCAATTTCACAAATCGACGTCAATTTAACAAAAAAAGCTACTTAGTAACCATGCATTCCAAACAGCTAGTAGCAACAGCTAGTTTAACCATATAAAGCATAAGCGCAGAACAACTGAAATGAACTCAAGATGCAACATTCAACAATTACACCAAATTACCAATCAATAAAAAGTAGTATTAAAAAATATCCTATCCACTTCATCAAAATCATGAAGTTTAGGTGCAAGTGGTGCTGTGCTGTACTATGCTGAGCTGTGCCAAGGGCATGCCAACATGTGCCAACCTGTGCGGATTTATTATCGTTGGCAGTTGGCACACATCACTGGCATGCCCTCATGCAATAAAATTCAAAACCCTGGTGACACCACACTTAGTAGCATATAGCCCACAATGAGCTGAACGATCACTGCCAACGCATGTATGGTTATATCCAATAACGACAGGTCACTCGAAGAAACAACAAAACCAAGACCACATAGAACACATTTCAAAGTACATGGAAAATTTAGTATCAAGAAAAAACAAAGATGTTAGTTTTGTGCATTGAATATGTCTGTGGAAAGTTGGAGGAAAATCCATTAACTTAATACAGCACGTCATTACTAAAGCTCGGTAAAGCAATTGCTATTACTAAAAAAAGAACCTTAAAGGCAAACTGATAAAAACAAAGCAAGTGGTCAGAATCATGACGTCAAAGCTACTTATTTAATGACAAGAGAATTTAACATTGTTTATAACAACTCCTGACAGATGATATATAAATTAAAACTAATTGGAAACAAGCTTCAATTTAATCATAAAATGCTATTGGAAATATTGCCAACAAAACATGGGTTAGTACACAAAAATATCTCAATTAATATCTAAAAATATCAAGTTGTTTAATTTTCTTACAGTACAATGTTCTTTAGGGACTTCTTCCATAGATTTAGCAGTTGCCTCTGCAAAAAAAACAAAATGCATTTGTCACAATAAATTCGTTGAAATAGAACATCATATGCATATTGCAGCTATGAAGGACATTAAATATGTATATGTGTTCCAGCTAGCTTAATGGAAACTGAATCAATTAATGGAAAAATACAAGATACAAAGTATTAGATGATGACAACATAAAAAAAGAATAAATCATAAATCATAAAAATGACAAATTAACATTTAAAATATGTGGAAATCAACTATCAGTGTAGATAAAATCAAGAATGATCCTCTAAATCCAAAATGCATATAGAAGATAACAGAATCACTAAAGTAACTAACTATTATGGTTATTTCAGTAATGAAATAACTACCACTGGGTAAAAGCTTGTTACATAGTCCATATCAACCTAGACTGAGAGAATGCCATCCACAAGCATTTTACTGGTCAACATGCTATGTATCTATCAAAATATATGTTTTTGGTGCCAAAAGCTTTCAATTCAACAGAGCCCTTTCCTCTTATAAAAAAAAGCACTCAAACAGTTAAACCAATAAAAAACCACAAAGAACATCTGGTGACCTTGTATTCTCTCCTCCTTTAATCTAGAGTTCTATTCAGGAGGCATGGAACCAAAACAACAGAAGAGCCAGTTGAGGATCCATTAGTAACTCAATTATAATACATGTACAGGATGTACTTAATGTGTATGGGCTTCCCCAGAGAAGTGTTAGAAATTATACCTTGGGATGGATGAATAATATAGTTGAACAAAGATGACTAATGTAAGTACCAAGAACAGCATATAGAACCTATCCATGCAACTCATAATAATGAAACCAAAAAAAACATGGAAGCATTTATTATCTTTCTTCTTTAAGATATTGACATTCACAATCCTCAACAGCAACAAATCATTCATTAGAACTGAATTTTAATGCCAAAAGTAATTATAAACAGCTTCACTCCACCTTGAAAGAAGATATAATACAAAGAGCATCAGTAGAAATAGTGGTTTAAATAGGCGCTCGGGCACTCGCCTAGGCACTCGGTTGAGGCAAAGCAAGGCCTGAGCACCTCATAGATTTGCCAGGTGGTGTTCACTAAAGAGCCACTTGGGCACTTGCTTGAACCCAGGCATCAAGCACCTCGGGCGAGCGCTCGGCTGAAACCTAACGCTTATAGTTCGATTGAACAAGAGCCAATTGATTCAATTGAACCAAGCTACATAAAATTACTTTATTTGCGACCTTGAGCAACCCTAGCACAACCTCTACCTCCGCTGCGTCTCTACTGCTGCCTCCGTCACCAACACAAAGGACCAACGCTTCCCCTATCGCAGACGTACGAGTTTGAAGGTGTAGCTTTCGTGCGTAGTTCCCTCTCCCGCCGTTGCTTCTGTGTGCAGTTCCTTCAACTGTTGAGGGAGAGGACAACAGCTTCCCCACCACCAATGGACACATGTGAAGCTTCCTCTACCCACGACATCGTCATTTGCAGCTTCCGCAGCCGTCATTGTCGGAAGCTTTCTCCGTCGCTACTGCTGTCGTCCATAGCTTCCTCCATTGCTATTGTCGTCCGAAGCTTCCTCCATCACTGTTGTTGCGATCCGTAGCTTCCTCTACCATCGCCACCGTTTGTGTCACAGACAAAAATATAAAGAGGGTGATCAAGGTAATGCTCACGTATGTTTGTGTCTTTCGGGTTTTGTTCATACTTTGTATAACAAGTAGCGGGCCTAGTTTGGTTAACTTTTGTGGTCGGTTTTGGCTTGTAAATGAAAGTTGTGTCATGTGGACACTTGTGGGGACTTCGGTCTGTAATGGACCTTAATCCTTTGTGTGCGACCGTTCAGAGCTTGTTTTTTCTCTTTTATAAGTTTTAAAGGACTCTAGGAGGTTTCGAGAAGGATGACCTTTGCGAACGGACACGCAAGGGTGTCGCACGACTTAGGCAAAACCAACTAAGTTCATGACAGTTGGTATAAGAACGGGACAGCATACGTAGAAACACTTGTCATGCAAACGTGGGGGACCTAGCTGGGTTGCGTGGAGGGCAGCCAACACACGCGACCATTTGGGGGAAACGAACATTGAAATGTAGGGAAATGAGTGGCTTAGAGGAGTGGGCATCTAAGATTGACATTCAGAGGGATGGCCAACCCTTGCGCGAGAGGCACCATGAGGACAAGCAAGCTAGGAAGAATGCATAGCGCACAAAGGTTGGGATGGCTGAGTTCGATCTACGGCTTGATGTTAGCAACCAAATTTGACGGTGCTTAAGGTAAGCGGGTGCTTGGTAAAGGATGAGACCTTGCAAAGTGGGATGTGTTGTACAACGACCGAAAGAGTTGTGCAAAGCTCACAAAGGTGAGCGGAATTGCTAACTCGAAGAATTTGGTACTCATGCAAGGGCTTGTATGCGGACGATAGAGTGTTCGTGGCCATCCCAAGGCGATTGAAACTCGACGCCATGGAGCATTGGAAATTTCTCTTCGACATGGGAAGGATATGTCAGTAGGAGGCTGAAGTGTGCAACAAGTTCAGCATGTTGCTAGGTCTTGGAAAGCGCAGCGAGGGTTGTATTGGCGAAGAGTCGCAATCTAACAAGTGCATTTGTGGGGGCAGAACAATGCACATTCTGTTCAACAAAGCGGAGTAGTCCAAGGGGATGTTGGTCTCCGAAACTTTCAGAGGGAAGGATGCGAAGAGGAAAGTTGCTACAACAGGATAAATATCCAGGAGGGATGAGTTCTGGTCTTCTAAAGGGAGAATCATGTGCAGTGGACCGCACATGTTGAGGAATATCTCAAGACAACAACCCCATAAAGCTCAACGGACCGAGCGAGCAACAAGGAGTCATCGCATAATCTCACATGAGGTAATACATTGGTGGATGCATTGCGAGATCAAGTGAGGGAGCGACCATGGCAACATCAAATGAAAGCACACTTAGAGCCGATGTAAAAATCAGACTCAGCAGAGGACTGACCTGTGGAATGGTGAGCGCGAGGGCCACCATCAACTCAATGCAAATCGAGGGGCGGGGCATCTTGGGTAAAACTTGGTGAAGTATCCAAGCCATATGAACGGAGTCGACATAGAAGATGGAACATGGAGCGGAGGAACAGAGCTTTCCTTGGACAAAGGTCAAGGACATAAACTTTTGTACAGGAAAGAGTGGGATCACGTCGTTCCATGAGTTCTTCACTCTTATGAGGTGGACTCATCCTACACGGTGCCAAAGATGAAGGGAGCTTCGAGGCACATGCACCTTGTCTCAAAGATGCATTTGATGGAGGAACTAAGGTGATTTAACTTGCGAAGGCGAATTTGAAATTAGAAGGCCTTAGCATGGGGCAAGAGGACGCAAAGGCGGGTACTCTTAAAGAATATGTCAAAGTGTTGTCATTCGAGTTGTCATGAAGAAAGCGATACGTAACGGAGATTGTGCTGGTGGGGGATAGAGACCCAGGATCCAAACCAGTACACCAACTTCAGCGAAGTATGGGGACTTCGAGAGCTACTAGGCGACGGACTATCCTAGAGCAATGTTTCGTCCAGATGTGACCCGAGAATGGGTGACGAAGGTTAATTGCCAAAGGAGAGAACACAATCGGAGGTGGCGGAAAACCTACGATATGCTGGCAAAGGCCACACATGGAGAGATCGTAGTGCGAGTTCATCCCACAAGAATCTGAATGCAATGAAGATGTCACTAGGAGGCGACATGGTGCAGCAGATCGTGATGGAATAGTTTGGGGCAATATAACACATGCGAGAGAAGTCCCGTGAGAGACTTGATCATGCGAAGGTATGATTGGGAGAGAAGCTAGGATCCAAGAGCATGATGCAGCCAGAGCAGAAGATTGGATTCAGCAAAAAGCGAGGAGATGCAGGAGAATGTCACGGACAGAAATATAAAGAGGGTGCTCAATTTAATGCTTATGTATGCCCGTGTCTTTCGGGTTTTGTTCGTACTTTGTACAGCAAGTAGCGGGCCTAGTTTGGTTAACTTCTATAGCAGGTTTCGACTTGTAAACGAGAGTTGTGTCATGTGAACACTTATGGGGAATTTGATCTGTAATGGACCTTGATCCTTTGTGTGCAACCATTTAAAACTTGTGAAGTCCATGGTTGTAATTTGGATTTTGGTTATATAAAGTATTTGCTAAAATAGTTGCTTGTAGATCCCGTGTGAAACATTTTCTCCGACTCGTTTTCTCTTTTGTAGGTCCAAAGGGATCTTAGGAGGTTTCGGGGAGACTGACCATTGCAAACGGACAAGCAAAGGTGTCGCACGACTTAGGCAAAACCAGCTAAGTTCGTGACAATTGTCCAAAAGTTCCTCTGCCACCATCGTCCTCTCTTTCCACACTTTCTACTATCGATGACTCTTTTCTCCCCTCTAACTATTGTTAATAATAGATTAAATATTGTTAACTACTATTATCGTATAATAGTTCATATTTAGATTTTAACACTGTTAATCTCTATTTATCAATTATATTATATTTTTTTATATTTTAATATTTTAGAGCATCTTGCTTAGCTAGTGCGAGTGTCTAGCACCTTGGGCGTTTTGGGACCTTGGCGCTTAGCGCTTTTTTAAATCACTGAGTAGAATTCGGGTTGAAGTTATGAGTACTAGTTGTCGCATTGGTTTCCTTTGGCCTTTAGACTTAACACCTTTTTTCTAGTACATAATAAGATTAGAACATTCTCAGTTTTAAATTTGACTTTATTATACTCCACATGAAGGAGAAGAGGCTTTGATTGTAAGTAGAATATTTTGATGCAAAAAAAAAAATACTTATTCTCTTTATAATATTCAGGTAAACAAAATGACAATAATTTGCACATCCCAGAGGTAAAGTCAGAATATCTCGTTTTGGAATATGAAATTGTCCAATGACAATACACAAAGTACAGTACAATTATAATCCCCAGAAGGTAGAAGTATATTAGGATCAAACACAGAGAGAAGGCACAAGAAGACATTGGACAAGAGAAAAAAGGAGGAAGTGCTTCAAATTGATTTTTCTGAGCTTAAGGCAGAGGCAGATAGACTCAAGTTCTTCTTGGTTCAGAAGTTTATACAGGTTCAAAGTAAAAAATCTGACCAATTTGAACATAAGTTGATGCAATTAATAGGACTAACAAGTGAACCAAATGACACATAGTTAAAGCTAAAGTTATCACCTCAACCTAATCATGCCTTATCTGAAAGATGATTAAATTAAAATCCTATCTAGAGGCAGAGAAGACTACCCAACCACAGATATTGCAGTTTAGCCTTTGGGTCCAAAGTTATTTCATTATTGAGGTTGTGCAATTAAAGCTACTTTGAGATCAGATCTTAGATTACCAAATGAGTCCAAATTGGTGTATCACCGTATTGACCCAACCAAAACCACACAACTTGCATGGCATGTATAATTTTTAAGCTTATCACAGTTTACAATTCCATTGACACAAAAATTGCAGTATATTGGGATTGAATAGTTTGCTTAGGACTTGATTTTGTATCGATAATTATGTGTTATATAGGAATTTTTCTTTTCTCTCTGCTTTTACCAATTTTTTTCTTATTATGGATTGAACCGATCATGCCAAATGCAATTGGACCATCCTTCTAACTCAATGACATACTTATTTATAAAGGAAGTCAAAGTTTGTCAACAATTGCTATAAAAGCATTCTAGACACAACCCATCTCTTAAGGACAAACTTCACCACAACCAAGGTAATTTTTACATTTCATTTTTTTTTTACTCAAATCCAGATCATAGAGAAGATTCTTATTCAATTGAACTGTAGAATAGGCCTATCATTTTCCACAAGGCAACTCTTTTAAAAATTTAGTAGCAAGCGAAGACCTATATCGAGAGTGACTAGTTATAGACTAAAGCATGATGAAAAATTAAGTCATATGATGAATTGATGAACTTTCCATACAGGTAAGTCTCCAGTTGAAGCAGTTAGTCAAACATGATCTTATGAAATTGTTTACTTAGTTCAACACAACACACCAAGATCCAAGTATAATGACCATTGGCTACAGGAACTAAGCATAATTTACTTTCTATGATTATATAAGCTAGTTTCTACACCTAGGGTGTACATAGTTCTCACAACAAAACTAAGTACTAAGTGGACTCTAGTTAAATTGGCATATATCGAAAATTATTTGATGCCCCCACCAAAAGCTCATATCATAACAGCTTCGAAATTAGAATTTATCATGAAACTGAGAACAGAAAATGATGACAAAGAAAATGCAGTTCTCCAGAGAAAAAAAAAAGGCTCAAACGTAGAAGTGGTAATGAAATATACTGACCTACTAGAACCTATATGGGCTATCATAAGCAAGACGTAGAGTAGCATAGGTATAAAAGAAACAAGACAAGGTTACTGAAAACAAGGCAGCAGCTTAATTAGGATACTACAAGAAAACGGTACTAATCTTTCAAAATAACTTTTAAGTCAGAAACATATAAGACTAACGAAAACATGTTTGCGAACTTTCATCAAGCACAAATCGTTCAATCCATGTAACGTATACATACAAAAAGAACTCTACAGATTACGCTAATAGAAGCTCCAAAATATCCTAAAAGCTAAACAAGGACTTAGCAATCCATATTTCTGCAAAGATTCCATCTTTGTTCATACAGCAACGCCACCAAGTTCCAAGATGGTCGAAGCATAATACAAGAGATCAAGTACCCGAACAAAGAAAACAGTCTGCGTCCAGAAGAGGCACTTCTAAGAAAAAGGGAAACTTGCTGGTCCATCACATTAAATAAAAACACTATAAATCCAAGAAAACAGCAAAATCCAAACAAAAACCCTAAAAACAAGAACCCTAATCGAGAGATCTGAGGACGAGGCAACAAAGGAAAAGAGCAAGAAAAAAGGGGAAGGACCATACGTGGCGCAGCAGCCGGTGGAGGACCTAGCCGCTTCTGGAAAACGGAGGAGAAGAGGCGGGAGGCGCTCCAGGCGATGATCCGGGAGGCGGGGTCCACTAGCTTGGACAGCCACCCGTTACCCCGAGTCTCCGCGGGGTGGCCGCGGACGGGTCGCACCGCAGCAGGAGGACGCTCGTACGGAGTCGCAGGGGCCCGCCGGAAGGGGCGCTTCGGGAACTTCCCCCCGATCCCGCCGCCGCCCTCGTACGCCGCCATGGGACGAAGCGGTCGAATCCCCAACACGGAGAGGGCCTGAACGAAGAGGGGAAGAGGGGAAGAGGGAAAGAGGGACTGGGGGACGTGAAGAAGAGAAGGATTCGGCTCCGGGTTCGCAAGGAGAGCAGATATAGGGAGGGGGAGAAGGTAGAAGAAATGGGATTTGGGGGGTGGGGGGGGAGGAGGAGGATCCGAACCAGAAGAACCGCATACGACGGCGCGGCCGTATGCATACGTGATACGGCCGTATACGTATTCCTCGGCACTTGAGCGGTGGACCTCACTCGCGTCCGGGTACGCAAACTTGTTGGCCCCGGATTTTTTACCCAGAACACTTTGCTCTATCTAATTGAGCCCAATGCTTAGAACGAAAGTGAAGGGGGAAAATACTTGGGAGCTACAGGCGACCCCACAGAAGCAACTTGAGACGCCAATGACCGACAGGGGCCCACAAGCGCGGCCATTTCGAGCTCGCTCCGAGGCTACTTGGCAACGTGAACGCGGTTCAGGCAGCGGCGGGCCCCCATCTCTCACTGGAGGGTTCGATGTGGGTGGGGAGGGCCGTCTGCCTCTTGTTCTTGGCACATCGGAGTTTGGTTCGACTGCACTCGTTATTTCTGGGATTAGTGACCGTGTTCGCTTCTACTTGCGTTCGCTGTGGTAAATTCCTAGTGACGTATTCTACAAAATTAGAGTGACTTATATTTCAGTCGAGACAGACGTTACGTCGATGAACTGTTCAAGTAGCCATCCCACGACGTGTTGTCGGAACCAATTTGGTGCTCGACTTTGAGATCAGTAGCTACTCCGAGTGAACTATATATTGGTATTTGACGGGTATTAACAACACTAACTGCGAAGGAAACCCACATACCAATCAATCGGATTCTGATAAGAGAGAGAGAGAGAGAGAGTCTTCATGAGTCTGCCATTTAATGGGGCTTTCCCCTAAACACAAACAAGCTTGTATATTAGATGATGCAGTCCTCCACCTGAATCTACCTGTTTGTCTGAACTCAAACCAAAAAAAGAGGATATGGATGACACGGTGTGCATATTTATATAGATATATTATAAACATACATTGACAGATCGACCATACATCGAAAGGACACGCATTTGGCACGTGAATCCGCTTGATTTTACAAAGTCATGCAATCCCAAAACAGAAAAGAATAGCTTAAATGATCCCAACGTTTATTAATCCATCCATTCTACTTAAGAATTTGAGGACCAGATCTCAATTATTTATTATTAGAAGTATAACAAGCTAACATAGAATGAAATTTCTCATCATTAAGATGGACAAGTTTCCACATATATATTAAGATTCGTGGATGACGCAACAGTACTAATACTACTGCAACTGTGTGCCACACTTGATAAGAGGAAGGTGGAGCGACTGATGCTACGGCATCAACCCTTTGCCTATCACACTAAACAATAAATAATGCATCCATCAAACGAACACACTATGCAAATTAAGAATGTTGACCTACAAAATTCAATGAGAGGGTGATCGAGGTACCAGAGTTGGCAATCCAATAACGAATGATGCCTGAGCCGAAGAACACACAATGACACCTTTGGAGGCTTCTGGAGGGTCGTAATTAGTAAACTGCAAGACTATCTAGTAGTTTGATTCAGTAGAGCATCAACAAGGCTATTACATCCAAACAACATAAAAAAGCTTGGTTTTTGTCAGAATACTGCATCATAACCTTGCCCCTAGAGTATCATCGTACACGTTATTACTGTCAAAGAGTCTCTCTATCAACAGCAGCTTTATACAGCTGATAGCAAACATATCAAATCCAAACAAATAGATTTTGAAGTTATCTCCTTTATGCTCTTTTCCTACTTTCTAGCAAATGCTAGGACCTTGGCAAGCATAGCACCTGTAGATTCCTCTTCAGCATCTCGCCCTCGTGTACCTTTGACAGCCTGATTGTACCATAGAAACCAAAGTTACAGTTCTGTAATAATACATGTATTAAGGACTTGAATACTGACATTAGAACAATTTATTTATCACATTTCTTGCTAACAAAGTAAAAGGAAACCAAATCAAAAGGAGGGTGATTTGAGGAAAATATTGAAGGTTCACACTCAACAGGCCATATTATCATATCAAGAAAAGACCGTCACGGCATCATCAGCAACTTCTGAGTTACAATGTAAGCGCATGAAATTAAAATTTTAATCTGTGATTGATTGACTTCGTTGGAACATACCAGGGCTCAAAAATGATCAACAAAGAATTATCAAATGGTTAGATTCTACAGTTGCATGGCTTATGTTAGAAACTTTGTTTCTATGAACTTCTTGTCAGCAACATATAGATAAAGTAAAAAAGGAAACAAAGGATGAGAAATCTGATATCACTCAGGTGAAACTTTCAAAATAAAGGAAAAAAAGGATCCCAAGAGTCGATTTTTCTTTTCTTGCTAAATCTATGTTCGGTAGATCAACGTGACATATCTGAATCCTCATTTCTAAATGGAATCATAATGTTCTGATAACTCTGGCAATCACTACAACCTAAACCAAGCACTTTCTATCTCTCCAGTTTTAATACATTGGCACGTGAAGCATCAGTGAAACCTCTATTCCATGAGACAAAGATCCAGCACCATCCACCCCATTGGTCACCAACACAAAGTAGTATTCACTTCAGTCAAATTGTCTGGCCAGCTTTAGTATTAAGCCTAACTGGGTCAAGCCCAGACCAGAAGCAATTCTATGTGCAAGGTATTGTTAATTTTAATCAATTATCCTATGTTTATGACAAACTGGATCAACAATGTAAAGGGAGAACAATAGGTATAATTGTGTATACCTTTAATTTTGGAACTGCAGCATGTTCGACCTTCAGAAATTGTGACATAACTTAATTGGAACCAGAACTTGCAATGCAAGAAGATGACGTAGTACTGTTGTTTGGATGAGAGTTAGCATGATTGGCAGTAACACCCTCGTTAGTTGGTTCCATAACTGAGTGCACTTCATCACTTGGTGGAGCAGACACACCAGACATTCTTCTAGTTTCCCTCGTGTCCAAGCGTTCCATCATCCGTGACACAGTAGCAATTCCAGCATTAACTTCTCTCCTGACTTCAGAACCAATATCCGCCACGGTACTATTACGTGAAAACAGCCGCTCCCTCCATCCTCGGGTGCTCTTAGCAATAGATTCCTTGTACCTAATTGCAAGAAATTGTAAGGGATACAACCAGCATATACATTTTCAGAATACAAAAAACAATAGATGAGCTTCAGGGTACCTCATTGACACAGCATTAAGACGAGATTTCAGAGTCTCTGAGAAGGATTGGAAATCCGATGGTCCTGGTCCTTGGCTAACCGGAGATGATTGTGCAGGTGTCCTGAATACAAAGTAGTGATCAGAACAATCTTATACCAAAAAGTGAATTATAAAAGACATTAACAAGTATGCAATCCTAAACTGCACCTGGGACTAGATATACTGGACCTTTGTGGATTGCTGCTGCTACCTGACGTCAAGAAAGGAACCTGGCTAGCATGAGCTGGGCTAACATTTGTTTCTTCAGCAGGTTCCTCTCCTGGAGTAGTTATAGTAGCTGATGAATTAGCAGCAATTATCGCAGGAGCTAATTCATTTTCTCCTCTTGGAGCAGATGAGGCAGATACCGAGCCCACAGAAGGGGTGTTTGAATTTGTAGAGAAAACCAGATACTGTGGGCGACCATGAGAACCAGATCTAACCCGTCCTTCTCTTCTAGCAATGTGATGAGCTCTTCCCATAGCAGCAGCAGCAGCTAAGTGCTGAATAATACGCTCTTCGAGATCAGCATCACTTCCACCAACTGGCAACTGCAACAAATAGGGGAGAAAGAAATGATCATCCAAGGCATGAAGAAAAAAGCTTATCCATTCAAAAAGGCAACAAATCATGGGAGAAAAAATCAAAACCAATTTATGGAACTACCAACATGCTGCAATTCGAAATCACCAAGTGCTGGATGATGAAAAATGGTGGTAGTCCGTGCATGGTTAAGTCTAATGTTCCTTTCCCGCTCTACAGCCCCCAATAGTTCTTGGCTGAGACAATCAACATCAGGTAAAAAAGAGCCTTTTCGTTGTAACAGAAGACTAAACATAATCTGCAAGGTTAATCTGATTTATGTGAACCTGGTGGGATCCTTCAAACTGATTGACTGCCAACACATCGGACACTGAGAGCTTCTCTGGCACCTAATCATGAATAAATTGAAAAAATATTGATGAAACGTGTTTGAAACAATGAATACATATCGAGGGGAAACAAGATTAACACTAATAATAATAATACCGAATATTGCACAAGAAGCTAGCTTCTGACATTGACAACGCCCAACAATAACCAATATCCAATAAGAAAGGCCAATAAAATGGTAAGATTTATTTAATTACTATGAGAAAATGCGCCCAAGATAAATGGGCCAATCACCGCAGCAATCCTAAGAGGTGAGATAACTCCCTTAAATGGTGGAGTCTAACAGCATAAGGTTGTTTCCTTCAACTAACTTATTGGAGTATAGTCCACATGCTGAAAAAAGCATAGTGTAAAACACAGAAGTACCATTCAAGAATGCACTGTAGATGGAACTCATGCTTGCAACCAGTAACCTGAAGAACAACGACAAAGAAAATAAAAAGAGAAGTATTATTATTACAACCAGCTGCATAGATGTATATTCATACATACACATTTATACAAAACAACATACCGTCGACGGATCACTTTCACAGAAGGCTTCGAGACAGATGCTGCATGCATCATCACAAGCATCCTGAATTCCTCCTTCCACAAAAGCCGCAGCTGATGATAGATGGCTCTCCATCTTTGCAGTCTCGTCCATTATCAAACCCTAAATCGATACCTCACTTAACTAAAAACAGAAGCAAGGCAACAAAACAATCAAGAATAACCATATACACCATCTTTAACTACAATCCACGCAGATGACAAACCCAAATCAACGAGTACAAAAAGACAGCAACTTTACAGACAAAGCCCCATGATTACACGGGAATTACCACTGTTAAGCACAAACCATGAAAATCAGAAAATTAAGGGAAAAAAATAACGGCAAACAAGCGATCGATCGACCACGAGGCGACGAATCGAGCACGGATGGAGTGAAATCAAAGGAGGAAACGAATCGAGGGGGGAGCCAGGAAAGAAAAGAATCGGAGACGGCCGGGCAATCGAAGAAGTACCTCCGACGAATCGCCTCGAGATTGGAGCTGAGCGCGGGGGGGGGGGGGAGGGGGCGATTGACCGCGACAGACACCGAGACCCCGCTGCAGGCTATGGGGACCGGCGACGCGATCCCTTGGGCACCGATCAAGAAACCCTAGAGAGGGAAGGAGGAAAGGACGAGAGAGAGAGGCAAAGAGGGAAAGGAGACCGCATGTCGGTCGTTTCCTTCGCTCACTCACTATTTCTATTGCGATCAATGAGGGGATGATAGGGTTCGCGTTTTTGGTGTCTCTAACTATCCATACCGCCTATCCGTTTACCCAGTCATGGCTGGCTATACAAGGAACGGAAGCAGTTGGTGACGTGACACGTCAGGAGAGTTTGATGTATTGGCCGTCGGGTAACGAACAGTAAACGGTCGACGTGGGTGCGTTAAATGTTTGTGCGTATTCCTTTCCGCCCAATGGCGTCCCAGCCGACGCTGTTGACCGATGTGTGCTTCACAGGTTGGGCCGAGCCCGAAAGCCCATTAGCTGGATTGGCCCGTTAAATTGGACCCGATTTATTAGCTACCGGACCAATTTCATAAATGAAATGACGATAACGCCCCTCCGATGTTCCATCATCATTATTTTATTATTATTATTATTATTATTATTATTATTATTATTATTATTATTATTATTCTTATTATTATTATTATTATTATTATTATTATTATTATTATTATTATTATTATTATTATTATTATTATTATTATTATTATTATTATTATTATTATTATTATTATTATTATTATTATTATTATTATTATTATTATTATTATTATTATTATTATTATTATTATTATTATTATTATTATTTATTATTATTATTATTATTATTATTATTATTATTATTATTATTATTATTATTATTATTATTATTATTATTATTATTATTATTATTATTATTATTATTATTATCTTGGAGGATTGAGATATTTTGTTGGGCACTTAAATTAATTATGTTCCTGCATGTCCGCCGCGTACCCACGGCCGTGTCGCCTCTCCGCAGAGAGTCTCCTACATAGAAAAACCACAGGGAAGAGACCGTGAAGGGAGAGGGAGGCGAAGCGCCGGTGATGGCGGAGGGCGGTGGTGGGGATAAGAAGATGAAGGTGTTGGTGGCCGTAGACGAGAGCGAAGGGAGCTTGTATGCGTTGTCCTGGGTACTCGATAACCTCTTCACGTCCGCCGGCGATGTGCCGGACAAGACGGAAACGCTGGGCAGACTCGTCCTTATACACGCGCAGCAGCCACTGCAGCACTTCATGCACCCAGTTGGACCATGCATGGCCGATCCTCTTATTCTGTTCTTTTCAGTACAAGAGAGTAGTACCATGTTTACAAAGGAGAAGAAAACTAAGACCAAGAATTGCATGTCTTGCCCTTGTTGCAGCAGTTTATGCCACCTCGTCGGTGATAGACTCCGTAAGAAGGGCGCAGGAGCAGAACTCACGCAATTTGCTCGAGAGGGCAACGCGAGTCTGCAGTAGCAAACTAGTGAGTCATCATCTCCGCGTTGTATCAATTACACATCGGTTGTGTGGTTTATCTATCGTCAACGGGTTTCTGCATAGGTCGAAGCTGAAATGGTCATCGTAGATGGGGATCCCAAGGAGATGATATGCCAGTTCGCGGAACAGATGCAAGCCGACCTGCTTGCGGTGGGGAGCCGCGGCCTAAGTAAGATCAGGAGGTGAGATGCTTAAAGAATCTGTTCGATGGAATGCCTCAAAGAAAGAAAAAAAGGGCAAATCCTTGATCCTTTGTTGGACGCAGGGCAATCCTGGGCAGCGTGAGTGACTACTGTGCTCATCACGCAAAATGCCCGGTCCTTATCGTGAAGCCACCCGTGGTGTAGCTTCTTGGATTGGTAATGTTGATACGGAAACAAATGGATGTGTTTGAACCTTCTGTTGTTGTATGCTGTACTTGTATGTGCAATAGCCCAAGTGTCATTATGGTAATTTTACTTTTCTCATAGGAAGTTGCACACATTATAATGTTACTGCTTATGACGGTTGAAATGATACTGCTACGTTACACCAGCAGCACTCCATCAATTACCTTTGACTTCCAACTATAGCAATATACTTTCGAAAATAATGTTCAATTTCCAAAGTTTGAAACTATTTCAGGCCAAAAGGAATCACAAAAATACTTCCAGATCACCAGAAGGCCCAATTCGATTAATTAATCTCAACACAAAAACACTTTTAAATTTTTAAAGTTCGAAAGCACATCAAGCAAAAAAGAAATCACAAAGTTACTTCTTGATCTATTTCTCATTGTCGTCAACGCCCGTGACAGAACAAAAAGGCCCGATTCAATTAATTGATCTAGACATAAAAACACATCTGAAAATTATTTTTAATTTTCAAAGTTCGAAACCATTTTAGCCAAAAAGGAATCACAAAACCACTTCTTGATCCTATTCTCATTTCTCTCAGCACCTATGACAGAAAGAAAAGACCCAATTCGGTTAATTGATCTAAACACAAAAATACTTTCCTGATTCGTTCTCATTTCCTTTGGCACTCGTGACCAATTCAGTTAGCATAAAAACACTTGCAAAATTTATTTTCAATTTGCAATGTTCGAAACCACTTCAAGCACAAACGAATCATCAAAACATTTCCTTTCGTTGGCATCCGTCTCAGAACAAAAAGATCAAATTTAGTTGATGAATTAAATATAAAAATAATTCCAAAAAGGAATCACGGCACCTGATGAGATCGGATGGACTGCGATGGGGGCAGATTGTTCCGATCGGACCCGTCCATAAAAAGCTGACGCCAGCAGCAGATTTGCCAAACCAGAAAGTAAAGACGTTTCGTTTGATCATAGGCTGATTTCATGTATCGTATACTGTCTCGGCAGTCGATCCTCCTGTCCACGGTGGTAAGTGGCATAGTATCCCCGTCGTCAAACCTTCCGGAAGGTCAACAAGACAGCGGAGCGAGGAGCTCCGACACTTCAAACAAGGCAGTAGTGGTGAGAGGAAGACCAAGGAAGCCCGACGCGATTCGCATCTCGGAACGCCGCCGGAGGTCGTGGCGGTCCCTCCCCCATGGAAATCTCGGGGTAAGAATCGAGATCAGAAGCCATTTCCCGATCGATATGCGTGAATCAATAGGATTTGTTGCCGCTTTGAAAGGATTTATATGACCGAGACCCCTTTTCTCCCATCCCGATCAAAATTCGATTAGTTTTGTCAGCGTTTCTTCTTTGGTTTTTTGTTTCGGTTTGCGTTTTCGCTGGAGGTGAGGATTTTTCCCCGTCGACTGCTGAGTCGAGTAGATTCAGTATGTATCGGTCGAAATCAGAACAATTTGCCATCTTTTTTTCTTTTCCCTGAGTATATTTGAGGTCCTCTGTTGGATATCGATCGGTTGTTCTCTTGTTGTAGGAGCGCCGAGGCCAATAGGATCGCTGCGGATCGAAATCTACAAGAAAAAGAGACAAAAGTTAGGATTTCTGTGCAATACCTTCTGTGAGGAAGAGAATTCTTGGAACTCGGAAAGATTTCTCCAGACTTGTGATCCATTTTCGGGTGATTGGAAGAAGCAATCATACAAGAACTGGAGTTCTGCTACTATTAACGAGAGATTAGGGACAAATGGGGAAAGGAGGAGGTTGCTTCCCGAGCAAGAGGCGGCAGCGAGGGCCAGGGTTAGCCTCAGATAAAGCTACCACTGTTGGGAGCGACGCTCACGTCCCCGCCCGGGAGAAGACTGAAGGCAGTGCAGAGATCGTCGAACCTGCTGTGCCGCCGCTGGCTGTGGAGCACAAGCTCAAGATCTTCATCGTGTTCTACTCCATGTACGGCCACGTTGAGGCGCTCGCAAGGCAGATTAAGAAGGGGGTGGATGGCACCGAAGGTGTGGAGGGCGTCCTGTACCGTGTTGCAGAGACCCTCCCATCGGACGTCTTGGAGAAGATGCTTGCTGCTCCCAAGGATCCAGCAATTCCAGTGATAGCTGCCTCAGAGCTGGCGGAGGCAGATGGGATACTGTTCGGGTTTCCGACGAGGTACGGGTGCATGGCAGCTCAGATCAAGGCATTCTTTGATTCTACGGGACAGCTGTGGAGGGAGCAGAAGCTCGCAGGGAAGCCTGCCGGACTCTTCGTGAGCACTGGGACACAAGGAGGAGGGCAAGAAACCACTGCGTAAGATCATCTCCTCCATTCGTTTCTCCCTGAATTCGCTCGGATGCTAATCTGTGTCGTACATGATGCATTTGTTCATCATTTTAATTTGGACAGTTGGACTGCAATCACCCAATTAACACATCACGGAATGCTCTTCGTTCCTATCGGATACACCTTCGGAGTTGGTATGTTCGAGATGGATGAACTCAGAGGTGGTTCTCCATATGGTGCCGGTACTTTTGCTGGAGATGGCACGAGGCAACCTTCCGAAGTGGAGCTCGCTCTTGCCGAGTACCAGGGGAAGTATATGGCTTCCGTAGTCAAGAGACTGAATCGTACATGATTTATCTGCTCATCATCTCTACTAGCCCAGACTGTGATTCCCAGACCTTTGTCATCGTCTCTTTGCTTTCTCTGGCCGTCCTTATATTTTGTATTTGAACATTCTCCGTGTCCAAAAATGTTATGTATTCGATAATAATTTGCTGCGTCCAAAAAGCAGATTTGTTTATTATCTTCGTTATATACATTGGGTTATCATTATATATATACATTGTTCTTGGACGTGTTCTTCCTCTCTGCTTCCAACAAAAGATCGGAGAAGATTAATAGGTAGAAGATTCATAAAGCGTCAGATCGATCATCAACTAATAAAGCTAAAGGTTTGCTCGGAAAGTTCATCTCCCAAACTGCTCGAATTCCTTTGGACTTTTCCCCCCGACGTCAATCCAAACACGCTCGATGTTACTCTCATACAGTTCATGTAGCTTTCTGGGCATCACAAAATCTACACTGTAACTATACCGCCGCTTCACCATGCAATAGTAGTGGATCGATCCCCTCGACGAGCCTCGCGTGGGGAAGTAGATCCTGTTGCCCATCTCCTTCGTCGGAGCCATCGCCATGTGCGCCGCCCCCGCACTGATGTAGATCGTCCGGTTCCCCAGCATCTCGATCTCCTCCGTGACACCGGCCCGGCGCAACTTGAACACCCTCACGTGCCTTCGTCGCGCACTGACGAAGACCATATAGAGGCCTCCGTCGAACTCGGCAAGGTAATGCCGGCCGGCTTCTGTCCGCTCCGACAACATGAGCTCCCTGGCCGCCGGCATGTCGCGGACGGACCACTTCTTGTCGGCTGCTTCGAGGGTGCCCAGCTGCCCGTCTTGGCAGAGGCAATGGAAGTGGCGGCCGCACGGCACGAGGTTCGACTTGTTCTTGATCCTCGTGCCGTGGAGTCGCCACTCCGAGTCGAACGACCGCCAGCTGAAGATTCGGCAGAGGTCGTCGAGGACGACCACCACGCAGTCCGCGGACAACGGCGGCGACGAGAAGGCGGCGAGGCGAGGCGTCACGCGGGGGTGATAAGGCACGTTCGAGCGCGATCTCGTGCCGAGGTGGAAGAAGAAGAGCTTGTCGGTGGCCCAGCGCTTGAGCAGCAGCCACCCGTCCCTGGAGTAGAGGATCTGAGACCGAGCGAGCTCCGGGAACTCGGCGTCGTAGTTGATCCTCCGGCGCGAGGAGGGATCGAATACGTTGCAGGCGCCGTCGCTCCAGCGGAGCAGCATGAGGCACATCGGGCGGGCGTCGGGGTGCATGCAGGGCCGCCAGCTCCTGCACACGGAAGCGAACCGGGCGTAGTCCTTCATCGACAGACGCATCACGATGATGTCGACGATGTCCTTGGGGAGATCAGGCCATTCCCTGTCGTCTTGACCAGTTTTTGTCGACGCCGAACTGGTAGAAACGGATCGAATTCGGTGCAAGTGAACGAGACAAACAACAACAACACAGAAGCATCGCTTGCAGTCTCAAACGTACCTTGCGATCTTGCTTCTTTTTCTCCTCAGATTCTGCAGTAAGACGTCGAACTGCGGATTCCCCCGCCATTCCTTCATCATCTCAACGTCAACTCCGATCAGCACGAGAGAAGGAAGACTTCTCCAGGAGATCGTCGTCTCTGAATTAAGTTTCTGCTGCAAATTTGAAGTCCTTGATCTCCGTGATTTTTCAGAAGATTTAGCCAAAATTTTCGAACCATATCTTCGATCAGAAGATGTAGCCAAGATTCTCGAAGCATACGTTCGATTTCCGTTGGACAGATTCTATAGTGATTGAAATTTTCCTCCATATATCATCCATAATTATAAGGTATCCATCACTTCCTTGGAGATACAATTCCAGCCAAATTGAGAAGATAAGATACATGAAAAGCGAATATCTTATTCATTTTCTCTATTACAAAATTATAGGTCTAATATAAGGATAATATCCTAACTTAATTTGATCAGATTCTCAAAATCAGATCCTCCGAAATAAAAGTTTAATCTAACTTCATCAGAAATCAGTGGATGCTAATCTGATAAAAAGGAAAGTAAATGATTGCACTTTGTTACTGCTCAATTATGTTTGTCAATCTTTGGTCTAACAATTGGATGTTTAGGATGATCTCTTAACTACACTGTTTGAAGAAGATATAATCTTTCGCACAGATTATGTTGTCACAGAATCTACATTTGTTGACAATGCTAAATATTTATATGGCATGCATGAGTCAACATACACCATCAGGAACAACCAAGATACCACCAAGTCTTCAGTAGACTTCAATGCACAAGGGCAACCTCGTTTGACAAAATATTCTCACCAGTGGACTTTGTATTTGGTCATTGACTTTTATGGTCTTCTTGTTTGGTCCTTTAGAATTATGCTATTGACCAGAAGGCTGCAGCAGTAGCTTCCTACTTGGACCCACAAAGTGTCTGGCCTTCAAGACCAATGAAGACCTCAAATAGTGAGATGAGAAAAAAAAAAAGGTAAATTATTTTGATGATTAGACTGAAAACAGTTTGATCACAAATTTTAAAAATATATAATAACTCTTCTGAAAAACACCATGGGATTTCAGATTCACCTCAGAAGAGTTCAACTCAATTGAATGTTGATTTGACAGATTGCATGACCTTGTGCATGTAAAAATCATTTGCATGACCTCTGACAATATTTATTTGAAATACCATTTCTCTTTCAGGAAATAATAATATCTCAGTAGATAATTTGGGAGGGAAGCCAGTTTGATTGATATTGAGATTAGAAAAAAAAAAATATTTTTTGGTTAAAAATTTGACTGTAGTCAATTTAACTTTTAGAACTTCTGTATACAATTTTACCCCCCCCCCCCCCCCCCGAAAAAAAAAACTCTCTTCTGAAATTTGATAGTAGAAAATTATAAATTATAGTTCTATATTGAATTGATATGGTAATACAAAGTCAAAATAAGTTCAATAGGTCAAAAGCTATTGCTATTATGTAAAGTGAAATGGTCCCCTGAATGCAACAATTGCTTATGTCTCACCTTTTATGAAACAAGTAATTGAATTATATTTCCATCTATTTTGAATCCCTCCAACCATTTCATCCTTCAGCAACTACTACTAGAAAGACCACCAACTTCATTATTGTACATTAAGTGCCTTCAATGTTAAGTTACTTATTCTCGTGAGAAAATTAACATACTTTGTCTCTCCTTAAATGCTCTCTCTCTCTCTCTCTCTCTCTCTCTCTCTCTCTCTCTCTCTCGTCATTGTCAAGCAAGTAATGAAATACCTATCTTTATTCCCTGCACTTTCTCTTTGGACCCACTATTTCCAAGAAGTGAGACATTGAGGTGCAAGAAACATCAATTCTCATGGTTCCCACCTTCATTCCAAAGTATTTTCCTTACTTAAATCACCACTGACCATAAATTAGTTTACTGGAATTGAAACATACACAAGAATTACATGATATCATAATTGATAGTGCAGTTTTTGAACTCATCCCATGATTAGCCTAAAATTCATTCGAGTTCTTAGGCTGTATGAGCTAATCGGGATCACGGGAGATAACGTCGCATCAATAGCTACGAACGATATAGTGTTGAGTGACACACCTTACATCACACGGAGCGTACGATTGAGCCAGCAGAAGGAGCGACGACCATTAAAAGTACTATGTATGGACAACCTAAGGTAAAAGATATAAAAGTATATCATTGGGCTAAGACCAGGAGTCGGTTTGGGAATACTCAAAAATTTTCTTCCACTTCTTCACCAACTAATTTGATCATCGGAAAGATCATGTCGGACACACACTACCTCGACCGAAACCTTCGTACAGGAACGTACGAAAACTTTGGCGTGATGATTGATCGAGCGATCGAAACAACTACCGAACTCCGTCCAACCATCCACGCGAACTGACTTACAGACTCAGGCCGAATCGAGCCATGCTGACATATCGATCACGCATAAGATTCACCAACAATAGTAATTAATTAAGCTAAGATCTTTTCTATCATACATTTATCAAAAATTAAGAGTTTCAAATATTATTTATTCCATCGAAAGTCGAAAATCCCAATCGATAAAATTTTGACTATATAAATCGATAACATAATCAAATCTCATTTTTTATTTTTTATTGCCTGTTAGTAGATAAGTTGTTATGCATGCATGTGAGGCCCTTCCTTTGATCCTAACATACAACCCAAGTAGTGACTAAGGAACCTAAAAGAAGTAACAACATCACATACGAGGATCCATGTCATTCTCCTTTGACTCCCCATTACTGCATCCATCTTGGTGACATCGAGCATGTAGAGAGAGAGAGAGAGATTGGCTAGATGAGCTGCCAGGTGGCCTCCCTATCTCATGCAACTCCAAATGGAACAATGTTGCCGGAAGGCTTTAAGATTGGATTATTATATTCCAATTATTTCAGATAGATTAATTATATATATATATATTCCAATTAATATTCTAAATTAAAAAATATAGTTTTTTTTATTATTTCTGATGAAATAAAAAGAGAATATAGGATGATGCCTCCCGAAACACAAACCAAAACCCAAATAAACCCCATGCATGCATGCATGCACATGCATAGTATGTGCTCTGCCTTCCTTCCGCCCCCCTCTTTCTCTCTCTCGCTGACTGCCCACGTAGGAGTCGATAGTATTTGGAAAGGAGTAGGCGAAGGGGAAGAGGAGATTACTTCGTTGCTCCATTGAACAAAACCCCCACCTTTATCACCTCTCCTCCTCCGCCACGCCGCTTCTTCTCCCCAATCCCGTCTCTTCCCGTCCCTATTAATCCCCCAACCGCGTTTCTCGATCTCGTTCTCTCTTGGAATTCCCTCCTCGGCGATGGCTTGCTAACGCTTCGCCGTATTCTCTCGCCCCCTTTCTTATGCCCTGATCGATGTGTTATCTGCTTATCTGATCGTTTCTTGCCCCTGTTCGCTAGGTTCTTCTGTTCTGATATGAGTCCGATCTTTTCTTTTTTCATCTGTGTTCTTGGTTTCGTCGTCGAACGTTTGGATTTTTCTTCTCCTTCCTTTATCCTTGCGGGTGTTCAGGGTTTCGGGGATCGATGCGATCCTCGTGCATTTGATCGGATGTGATGGGGGTTACCGAGTTCAAACTCAATTGTGTGTTACATTATTGTTTTGTTGCGGGATTAATGAGTTGGCCTAAATGTTGCAGCGTTCTCGTTCACGCCTCTTTCTTCATATGTGAACCTTTCTAAACTAACTTTCTGCAGCATTATTGTGTTGAGAAGTAGATTTATGTATATGTTGTTTTTTTTTTCCAACATCTACAAATTTGTGACAGACTTAGGGGTTTCGTTAGATTTTGCAATCGACTAGTTATCATCTGTTGCTGATCTAGCATTTGTTTGCATTGGAATATTCTTCTGAATTATTTAATAATACTCGACCATGGTTCTGATAGATGATGAATGTTTTCTCGATCAATGTAAGCTGTGCACTGCTTTACTTTTTAGTTAGGATTTCTTTATTTGGACACATCTTTGTTCCAGTGTAGCATTAGTTCTGGTTCTGCACTAGTGAGAGGAGTTATTTCCTGTTTCGCATTTGCAGAAGTGCAGACTCTACTTTGTACGCATTGGAGAAATCAAACTCCTTTGGGTTCCAATATGGAAGCAGGAGCAACCAGTGAAGATTGTCACGAGTTTGACAAGATTCTTGAAGAGATACCAGATGCTACTACAGGATATACTTGCACCAGAGAATCTACTCAAGGCTTTGAACCAATCTCCTTATTTGAAGTTAGAAGGTCTTATGCTTCAAGTTACTTATGTGACCCGTTCAGTATTCTTCAGGCTTGGAAAAATTATGATATTATGTCTTTGGATGACAGCTTCACCATGTCTAAGACACCATCGGTTCAGGAGGACAATTCTCATGCCTGCCATGGAGCATTGACTGTGAATGTCGATCAGGACGCATCAAGTTTGCCAGATGATCAGTCGCTGACTTCAGCATTCGAGGTTATGAGTTTTCATGATAGGATTGCATCTAATTCAAGTAATACGTTTTTGGAGCACAATCAAAGTTCAGTTAGTCATGCTCTACCATTGGATGGACATCGAACAGCATACCTGAACAAGTTTTTTTCTGGACTGGATTCCACAGAAAGGGTTCCCTCACCTGTCATGCTAAATAGGGGCTGTCTGCCCAAGCCAGAATCACAAGATTACACTTCTTTCATCCTTGAGGATATGCCCAATAAACAATGTAAGATAGTAGATGGACATCACTATGTAAGATCCCAGAAGCCCAATTTTCATGACTCAAGGAACCGAGTACCGATGAGTGTATTGGATGGTCATAGAGAACAATGGCCAAGCTTCCAAGGTCACTCTGCTGTTATGCCTGTAAAGGCAGATATGCAGACTTATGTCCTTCCTGGTGTTCTGTCTGAGGGGATTAAATTTCCGGCTTCATCATTTCAGCATCAGTATTACATGGACGCACCATCTCATGCTTTTACACCTAATCAGCAACTAAGAAACTCCAATATAGTGTGGTACGGAATGGAGAATGAGAGAAACCATAGAAGTCACCCTCATTACCTACAACAACCTAATAATCATCGTCTAGAAGTGCATATTCAAAGAAGGAGAAACTCAGAAACTGAGCCACCATCGGGGAATGCATCACAATCATATTACGGGGATGAAATTGTGGCTAACAGGGGATATAATCAGTTGGAGCCCTCTCCGCTGAGCGGTGATGTCAGCAGAAATCACCTTAATGAATTTTCTAGCCAACTGCAGAAGTGTCTAATTCCTCAAGCACAGAAGTTACCATCTTCTTGTGGTTTATATTTTCCTGACACAAATTATGGTGGATATAATGTTTCAAACATATTCAGTAAACAAACATTTCCCAGAAAAAAGTTGACAATGTCTCATGGAGTGAATTCTCGACACACTCTTAAATCTGGTTCTATGGGAAATAATCAATTTCCAGAACATGCTGGTAAATCTAGGAGGGAGGTATCTTTTAATTATGTTAACAGTGGTCTCGTTCGGTGTGATGGAATCCCCTATTTGGGTGTTCAGAGAAGCCGTGGTTCGTTTTCCAGTATTGCTGATGACAAATATGATCTGAATTCACCATATCTAAAATGTTGTTCACTTGACAATGTTATTGGACAAATACATAAATTAGCTAAGGATCAAAATGGTTGCCGCTTCTTGCAAAAGATATTTGATGAAGGAAATTATGAAGATATTTTTAAGATCTTTGTTGAGATCATTGATCATGTTGTTGAGCTGATGACTGATACTTTTGGGAACTATCTTATCCAAAAGCTGATCAAAGTTTGTAATGAGGACCAGATTACAAAGATAATTTGTAAAATTTCTGATAGAGATGGAAAACTCTTTCAGATATCGTGCAATCAGCATGGGTATGTTTCTTGTTTGTAATTTGATGCTGTTAAAATTTATCCTATATTTATAATTCCTTTTTCTGTGATCCTGTTGTTTTCTACTACCAACTGCAGGACTCGTGTGATTCAAAAGATAATTGAAACTATCAAAACTCAAGAGCAGTATTCCTTGATTGTCTCCACTCTAAGACCATACATCGTGTCATTGATAAAGAACAACAATGGTAGTCACGTTGCACAGTGCTGCCTGCAACACCTTCCTGATGAACACAAAGAGGCAAGAAACTTTTATTTAGTTAATTCTCTTTTTTGTCTTCTCTTTTGTTTCTGTTCAGTTCCATTTTTAAATTGCAAAGGAATTGATATTACTGTTTATATTAGAAATGTCAAAAGAGTCATAATTACATGTCTTGAAAAGATACACAATACAATGATGTTATCTTTCTACATTCCCCATATTATGCTACATAGTACATAGATCTTTTGATATCCATACAATGTAATAATTATTCTTTTTTTGTGATTTTAGAATGCAAATGATGTTCAGGATATGTTCTGTTTGACATTCACTGTGAATCTGAAAAATAAGTAGTTGAAACAAAACCTAACAGGAATAGTCCTATATCTAAAGGGAATATAACATAGAAGAAGTATAGGGTACTTCAAAATAATTTATTTAATCCATCCATTTTAGTTCAACAACCCCTTATTGAATAGGTGAACTAAATATTAGGAAAGTAATTTTTTTTTGTGAAAGGTAAGTAGTGGTTAAGGTGGGATTCAAGCCCAGGATCGTGTAAGAAACTGTCAAAGTCTTTACCAATTAGTTTAGCTGACGTATTCAAAAAATATGTCGTTTAAGGTTTCAAATCCTCAACATTTGGTAAGTGAGTCTGGTACATCACCAGTCTGATAGTTAAAAATAAAATATTTCATCTGACAAAAATTTTATGACTATAGATTATGAAATATAAATATCACCAGTCTGATAATATTAAATGTCTCATATGATTGTTGCTTGTTGGCGATTATGACATATGAAGTCATAGATAATTGGGATGTCAACCATGTGCTTATCCTTGGTGGATTATGAATATGGATATATAGTGTTAGTCACACTTCCATGTTAATGGCAAGAGACTAAAAGCATTTGTCACCTCTATCGTGCCAAGATACATGAAATGTACCATTAGTAAGTGTAGTCTCGTATGCTTGTTATTTACATATGGGAACATGGATGTTTCCCATTTTCATCTTTTAGATTCTTTGGTTGGCACTTTGGACACTATACATGGCTGTTAATATGTTTTTTTTTTTGTGGATGATGAAGAAATTAGAAAGATCTTATTGTAATATTCATCTTGTTTACTATTGTCTGTTAGTTTGGAATATTTGACAATGCCTTGAAACCATAGCATGAGGCCAGGCCTTGGTACTATGGTATTGTTTTACGACTTGGGTTACAAAGATTAGAGTCACACAACTAGTCTCTTATCTAAGAAGGTAAGGCTAATTACATTAACTTTAAGCCTCATGCATTGGGCGTACCTTAGAATTAAAGCATGTTCAATGAAATGTGAATAATTAGTTCTGCAATATTTGTTATTATTTGTCCCTTGGGAATACAGCTTCTTAAATCAAGCCTATTCTTGTTGTCTAATATGGTGATCTATGGTGAATGGAGAAGGATGGAGGTTGTATGAGCGCCGAAGATGGTAGCCCTGCCTCTTCTAAGATAGCAGGCCCTTACTGTCTAGGAAAATATTTCTCTTCCATTATGAATTGTAGGATTGACCTGACCCTAAGTTTGATCAGTTTACAATTGGAAATTGTTACTTCGAAGTCTTAATTCATAACTTTATTATATTCTTTATTATTGTGTGATGTTCGGTGAAAAAGAAAGCTAACAGAAATTTATAGGACATCTTTCATGGAGGCTTAGGGCATTACTCTTTCATTCAATTTGTAAGCTGCTTTGAAATTCATCCAAGGAATTGTCCAAAAAGCTCGGCCTTTTGGCATTGTTCAAGATCTACAAAGACCTCAAACTTTGCTGGAAGTGTTATGAAATTGTTTAGGCTAATTTCCATTGATCTCAATTCTGCAACGATTTTTGTCTTCCAGCTGCAACCACTGCTAATGCAAGCTCATGTATGTCAGCTTTATTATGTCAACAAAATGCATTAGTTGGATTCAAACACTATACTGATATGTAGCATATAACACCTAGCAAATTAATGGTACATGACTAATATGTGCACAACATAGTGTGGAATGGGTGATGCTTGCTGCTTCTGTGCCATTTCTTCTCTAATCCAGCACAGTAACATGTCATGCCACTCCAACCATTAAACTGCCCCTTCGTTGTTTCAGGGTGGTCCGCATATCGGTCCCCTATCGAATCGGAACGTATTGCTCGTACCGGGTGGTATATCACGACACGACAAACCTTGCTTTAGACCATTTCTCAACTAGTTAATTAGATCCAGCTCTTGTTTGAAAGTAATGTTCGTGTGGTTAGCCCAAAGTACGATGGCAGTTAATTTGTAATTAATCCATGTATTATCTAGACAAATAAGTATGTCATATTGGTAGCAAGGCAAAAAACACTGAATTAACTCAGTTGCTATGCGTCTCCTCCAGTTACATTTTGGATAGTTATTAAGAATATGTATCTCTTTCCAAATCTTGAACTTTCTCATACTAGATCTGATGATCTAGTATTTCAAGAATGTAGATTTTTGTAGAAGATGTAGAAAAATATAAGCAAAACATCTAGAAGACCATTACAAAATAATCAGAGATATCTTTTGAACTAAGGGTTTTATTGTTGTCAGTATGTACCATGTCAGTGACATGCTTACATGTTGATCCACATGGTTTGGCACAGTTGAACTTCCAGCATATGCCCAATGTTTGGCATAATCGTTTTCCTGCAGTTAAAGGAATTTGCGTGAATACTGTGATGTTCATGGTATGTGCTGGTTTTCAAGTATCATTATTTGTTTATTGACTAACTGGAGATCTAATCCTCTGCCTTATTTTTTATGTTCTTAGTTGCTTCAAAATCATCCAATCAACCTTGACTCTCTTTTGTTCAAGTGACCAATTTAATATGTCTATATGTGGAAGCTGATCATTTTGATATTTGTAATACTAGTAAGCTACAAAAGTCTTCATTCAACTAGTTTTAAGATTTTTTGTGGTTCTTTTCTACTACCAATTACTATGGGTGTTGATAATTTTTCCTTGTAGTTACTTTTTGAAGCTGTAGTTGCTAACTGCATTGAGTTAGCAAAGGATCGCCATGGTTGTTGTGTGCTTCAGAAATGCATCTCTGATCTGAATGCAGAGCAGAAGTTCCAACTAATATCCAATATAACACATGAAGCTTGTGATCTTTCTCAGGACCCCTATGGGTATACTCCTTGATTTCCTTAATTTGTTTTACAATGCTTTCTATACTTGATGATGTTATATTCTTTTGTCCATCTTTTACACATTCTAAAAAAGAAAAAAGTTCTGCCATTTGCTCAGATAATCCTCTTCATATTCGTGCCTATGGTATTTTCGTATATTAGTCCAACAGTTCTTTTGGTCATAAATCTGGAAATTACTTCTAATTGTTTGGCCTTCCAAGTTAGAGAATATTTGCCTCGGATGTGTATACCTATTAATGCTTTCTTCCTTTTAATTTTTGTAGCAATTACGTAGTGCAATATATTCTCATTCAAGAGATCCCATGGGCAACTGCTGGGATACTTGATCAATTGGAGTTTCATTATGGAACATTGTCCGTACAAAAATATAGTAGCAATGTGGTGGAGAAGTGCTTGAAACATGCAGGGAATGCCGGACGCGTCAACATAGTTTGGGAATTGATCAGTGATCCTTATTTCCACCGTATCTTGCAGGACGCTTTTGGGAATTATGTTATCCAATCAGCTCTTAGAGCATGCAAGGTTGAAAAAGTTCAAAACTTTATTTCACTACAGCCTTCTCCTTTTCTAATTCTGACGTGGTACCAATTTTCTTCTTGAGCAGGGGGCACTTAGAGCCACTTTGAGTGAGGCCATTAGGCCCCACGAGGTGGCACTCCGTAGTCACCCTTACGGGAAGAAAATACTCTCCAGTGCATACTATGGTAAATAACTTTGGTTAATCATTAGGAAGCCGATGACATTTTTCACAGTACAACCAGGGAACTGGAAACAGTTTTTGCAGTTCATGTATCTATGTGTAACACCGCAATAAGTCAGAAAGAGGCAAGATTCAACTTTTAGTACTACTCAAAATTGGGTGCCCCATGGTGGATTATGATTTGCCATTAAATGAGCAAAACAGGTTGATGATAGCATTTCTTGTTCTGGTTCAAACTTGTTGCATATGTTAAAGTAGATGTTGAACAGGGGGATTATGTAGAAACAGTTTAGTATCTCATTGTTGTTGATTTTAGTTTATTTATTTGTATGGTGGATTATGATTTGCCGTTGTCACAATTCCTTTCCTGTATACTCTTCCTTGTGATACAGAAGGTTGTCTCAAAACATGCAGCTTAAGCAATTATTCTATACTCAGATTCTTTCCTGTTATTTCTTTTTTGCCTGACAATTTATTAGAAGCATGTATACATGTGATCATGCCTACTTATTCAACCAGGTAGACTTGTGATCTATAATCTGAAATATGATATGTCACACTTGTGTGATATGTTGCACTTCAAAATTGAATATTGTTTCTTCTTTGCCCTTGAACACTTCACATATTCCCCTACTAATAAGCTTGTCACTTTATCTTAACTGCAAATACAAATAACAATTGTAATGCGTTTATACAACAATTGTACCTGCAATTGCTGATACCCCAAATGATCCTTGCAAATATTTCCAGTTGCAGGCATCAGTCGATTAATCCAAACGGCTGCAAAATGTAAACTTTATTATAAATGTGGATCCATGATGACATGATATAAATATTGCACTGCACCGGTAAATATTAGAACTGAGATTCTTTACCAGCTAAACTTGTTTATCATCAAAATAATACGATGTTTTTAATTCTCAATCCTTAATAATTGGATGTAGTATCAAAAATATGTATTAAATTAAGCATTTGCATGGAAGTCTAACTTCTGTTGTAAATGCGGATTAATTTGGTGCCAATGTCTGGGTCGAAGTGTTCTGACCCATGGACGGTTGGAACCCGTCGAACCCGACCAGCTGGAACCCACCCACCCAACTCGAACCCGGTCCAGTAGTAGTCCTCGAACCAGAAACTGGTTATAACCCGTTCTGGCTCAAATGACGGAAAACCCCTTTTTAACACATGGCGAGTGTTAAGAATGAGGGAGGTCAGTTTGGTCTCTCAAAGCTATATCTTAAACCCTACGCGCTTTAAACCCAGCGCCCGAACTGGATACCCTAAATCCCGACGGCGGAAGAGGGGAGATCTCCACCAAGTTTATAGGCGGCGGACGTCGGCGACGAGCATGCGGCCTCCGAGGGGCGGTGGAGGGGGTTTCAGAGGCCGCGATGGTGGTTTCAGAGGCCGCGATGGGGGTCGTGGCGGTGGCAGAGGTGGGCGGTTCGGCGGGCGCGGCGGCGGCAGGGGGCGTGGAGGTGGCTACGACGAAGGCCCTCCCGCGGAAGTCGTAGGTGCATATATCAACCTCTTAATCCTCAGTTTTTTTTGTTGTGGAATATACTTGATTATTCCGAAATGCTGTGACGATCGACGTGTATTTTTGTGTAGAGATTTCTAGTTTCCTCCACGCTTGTGAAGGAGACGCCGTCACGAAGCTCACCAACGAGAAGATTCCTTACTTCAATGCCCCAATATATTTGCAGAACAAAACTCAGATCGGAAAGGTGGATGAGATCTTTGGGCCCATAAATGAAGCGGTAACTGATTTCTCTTTCTGAAGCCTCCACGCATTTTCAGTTTGATTGTGGCTTTATCATGTCTTTTGTATCCGCCTTCAGTATTTCTCGATCAAGATGCTGGAAGGGATAATTGCAACTTCGTATTCACTTGGTGACAAGTTCTACATCGACCCTGCAAAGCTATTGCCATTGACACGATTTCTCCCCAGGCCAAAGTACAAAAAATTTCAACCTTTTCTTTTGAATATTTACTGACCGTCTTCCTATCTTCTCAGCATGGTGATGTGTGTTGCTTTATTATGAGTCTATTGTAGCATGTTCATATGCCCTTTGTTTTCCTAGTTATGTGATTGTCATTCTTTTGACATTGGGGTAGTTTGGTGCATTTGTTTGATATTCTTTGATCTTGCTGTGGTCTTTACATGCCTTCTCTTTCACGAAAAAATGGAGACTGGTGCTTGAAATGAGTTGTAGGATAATGTTCTTCAACTTATGTTGACATATTGAGATAAAATGTGGATGTGATGTGTATCTCACTCAGGGTTGTAGAACGAGTTCCCTCTTTGAGAAAATAGGTGCAAGTAGTTAGGTGAAAGGACAAAGTGAGGACTCAAAGAATGTTATTTCCTTTTCGAAATACATGCTGACAAACTCCTTTGTGCTAGATCTGTTTGGTTTTTTTATTAGAATTTACAAAATTCATATTTGGCAGACTGTTTTGACTAGTTTGCTTTTGGATTTGCCACGAGGATCCGAAACAGCCAGCTCCATTGGGGTAGCTTCCTTATGCAATTTGACATCATAGGTGACAGTCACCATCTCATTAAGGGGGAAAATTTTGTTTTTTTTGTTGTGACTATAGCTCATTGGTAGCATGAGTTCCCTCTTTGAGAAAATAGGTGCAAGTAGTTAGGTGAAAGGACAAAGTGAGGACTCAAAGAATGCTATTTCCTTTTCGAATTACATGCTGACAAACTCGTTTGTGCCAGATCTGTTTGGTTTTTTATTAGAATTTATAAAATTCATATTTGGCAGACTGTTTTGACTAGTTTGCTTTTGGATTTGCCACGAGGATCCGAAACAGCCAGCTCCATTGGGGTAGCTTCCTTATGCAATTTGACATCGTCGGTGACAGTCACCATCTCTTTAAGGGGGAAAATTTTGTTTTTTTGTTGTGACTATAGCTCATCGGTAGCATGAGTTCCCTCTTTGAGAAAATAGGTGCAAGTAGTTAGGTGAAAGGACAAAGTGAGGACTCAAAGAATGTTATTTCCTTTTCGAATTACATGCTGACAAACTCCTTTGTGCCAGATCTGTTTGGTTTTTTATTAGAATTTACAAAATTCATATTTGGCAGACTGTTTTGACTAGTTTGCTTTTGGATTTGCCACGAGGATCCGAAACAGCCAGCTCCATTGGGGTAGCTTCCTTATGCAATTTGACATCGTCGGTGACAGTCACCATCTCATTAAGGGGGAAAATTTTGTTTTTTTGTTGTGACAATAGCTCATCGGTAGCATGAGTTCCCTCTTTGAGAAAATAGGTGCAAGTAGTTAGGTGAAAGGACAAAGTGAGGACTCAAAGAATGTTATTTCCTTTTTCGAATTACATGCTGACAAACTCGTTTGTGCCAGATCTGTTTGGTTTTTTATTAGAATTTATAAAATTCATATTTGGCAGACTGTTTTGACTAGTTTGCTTTTGGATTTGCCACGAGGATCCGAAACAGCCAGCTCCATTGGGGTATCTTCCTTATGCAATTTGACATCGTCGGTGACAGTCACCATCTCTTTAAGGGGGAAAATTTTGTTTTTTTTGTTGTGACTATAGCTCATCGGTAGCATGATTTTCCTATTCTGAATGTGGATGGTGTTCTTATTGGCTTTTGCTTTGTCTTTTCCACATGCATACTAGTATCATGTCCTCGGGAAATGCTGGAAGCTTTTTTTGAACTTAAGTGGTATTATGCAAGCAATAACTCCAATGGTTTTGCTTGCACTAACTCTGTCCTAAATTGGCTCAACACCAATCTTTTTCACAATGCTGTACATTTACCATGCATGTATTATTATTATTCTCTTATGATTCCCAGTGCAGATTTAGACATGGATGCCACCTTTTCTCCCATCTTTTCTGTTGTCTTCAGTCAGAAGTTTTACTTGATGAGTAACCTTATTGATAGATAACAAAGGGCAAGTATTCATTTTTGCTGCTTGCTATGTCTGAAGCATGTGGGTCCTAAATCAACAACTCTTAAAAGTCTTCATCCTTGGTTGGAATAATTTTCAAGTATTTATTCTTGTTCTAAAAGGTATGTTTGTGTTGGATTTCCTGTTGCAGGGGACAAGAAACCACTAGAGGTGGACGTGGTGGCGGCCGAGGAGGTAGCCGAGGAGGAGGGCGTGGCGGAGGCTTTCGCGGTAGAGGTGGTCCTAGGGGTGGTAGAGGCGGGCCTCCGAGAGGAGGCGGTCGTGGTGGTTTTCGAGGCCGTGGTAGGTTTTAGAGCAAAATGCTTGCAAGCATTGTAGCAAGCTTCTTCTGCAGTTATCATCCTTTCTTCCTGCCCATGCTCAAATCCAAGTTTCACAATTAGACTGGAACGACATGGAATAGCTCCAGGATTTGGCTTTTCCAAAAGAAAAAAAAAAAACTGCACCAACTTTGATATGCTTTCACTAGCAATATTTTCATGAGTTTATGTTGTATCCTAATTTCCTCGATCTTATTAAGATTGCATCTGATGGTTGGATCAGCGAGAAGGCATGCCGAAACTTCCCAGGTGATACTGCAACTTGCATTTGTTTTTACTGTAGTTTCTTGATGATGCAACCTTACGTGATGGTAATTAATTAGGTCATGAGGCTTGTTGATGGCAGTATCTTTTTAGTAATTAGTAATACTAGTTATAATACATATATATATCTCCGTGAAATAAATCAAAGCGGCCCTTTCGCGTCGTGTGTTCTTATCCAGCCACGCGCATTCCTACCAACACTTGGACCGATGAACCGTCATGAAAAAAAGCTTTCTAGGGCTGGCTGAGTCATCCCACAAAATTCCAGGTCGAGGTGGGGCGTCGTTCTAAATACTAGTATTCTGAACCCAACTCTTAAGGCCACTTCGCCCCGCAAAATCCACATGTGAGAATAGTGTCCACCGACGGTCACCGGCCCAACTTATCCCTCAAGCTTCCGGTACTATCCGCAATAGCCACCGGTCCATATTACGTGGGTCCCGTAACCTGAACCAAGGGACCTCGCAAAACTTTAGCCGTTCGAGTGAGTGAGTACGGCCGAGTCGTGTGACCAACTCGTGGAGCGCTGGCCGAGTTACGCGATTTGGGATGGTGCCACTGCCTGCCGTTGGATCATGAGGCACCGGCCGAACGCGATGATCGGACGGGGACGGTTTGGCCTGCGGCGTCTCTGCTCGTACGCGTGATGCTGCACGTGGAAATCACGTGATGGATAGTGGTAACTTGCGTAATTTACAGCGAACCGCGGGCCATTTGAGTTGACGCGCACAATTGGCTCGGCCTATAACATCGAAGGGAACACTGCTTCCCCTGTCCTGCCGTCGTCGCGAAGAAAGTGGTTATCCCCCTAAACCTCGGCACGCCCGATGAAGCACATATTTAAGATCAAGCGGCACCCTCACCGATCCAACGAGATTCCTGCCCCGGCCACCGCAGCAGCGTCGTCGTCGTCTTCGTCGTCGTCGCCGTCGCCTTTGCCGTCCACCTCCACCGTCTCCCCCTCATGCGCCTATGACCACCGGGCCGCGGCGTCGCCGACGCCGCCCTCCCCGTCCGAGCCACCGCGGTCGGCCGCCGCTGCGGATGATCGGCAGGACTACTTATCGTCGGAGGAGGAGTTCCAGATGCAGCTCGCTCTCGCGATCAGCGCCTCCAATTCGGAGTTCAGGGGTGATCTAGACGGCGATCAGATCCGTGCGGCGAAGCTGTTGAGCCTGGGCAGGGACCGGATCGAGCAAGGGAGGGAGGAGGGGACGGCAGAGTCTCTGTCACGACGATATTGGGTGAGCTGTGTTGGTTTCGGATTGATCTTAATTTAGGGTTGGATTTGGGTTTTTAATAGTTAAGATGGGGGGGATTTGATAGATAAGGAATGAAATTAACTATAGGTTTTCTTAATGAAATTACGGTTTATAATTCTACTTACATTAAAATATCACGCTCTGTATTGCTTGCATGCATGACAATTCCTGTTGACAAATCTATGTAATTCACGGTGGCTATTTCTCTTATGGCAAGGGCGAGGGGACTCCCTAGCTTATAAGATTCCTTTAATTTCTTCTTCTCTGTTGGTTTGGTTTCAACACCACTGTCCTAACACGTGCTGCATCCAGGACTATAATGTACTTGACTATGGTGAGAAAGTTGTGGATGGATTCTATGATATTTTTGGGCCCTTGGGAAATTCTGCAAATCATGGAAGAATGCCGTCGCTACATGAACTCCAAACAGGGATTGGGGATCTAGGTTTTGAAGTTATTGTAGTCAACCGTGCGATTGACCCTGCACTGGTAGAGTTGGAGCAAGTCTCACAGTGCATTTTGTTAGGCTGCCCTACTGCTGAAATTGGGCTGTTGGTGCAAAGAATCTCTGAGCTGGTTATGGAACATATGGGTGGTCCTGTAAGGGATGCAAACGACATGCTAACAAAGTGGATGGAGAAAAGCACCGAGTTACGAACCACACAACAGACAAGTTTGTTACCAATTGGTTGCATAAGAATTGGGTTATCTCGGCACCGTTCTCTACTGTTCAAGGTTAGTTTATCTGTTCTTCTTTTTGGGATACATTGCCTTGATTTCCTTTGTAGCGGCTTCAGGAATTAATGTGCGATTATACACAAAACATTTTTTTATTGGAGGTCTTTGAAGAGTGGTATCAGATTAGCCATACATGCATGTAACTATTTTATACTGTAACTGGGGGCATTTTCATTATTATGGATTAAGGTAAGAGAAAAGAGTGGACTGCTACATATTGACCTCTAATTAGTATGCCTAACAAGTTGCTGACAATATTTTTCTATAACCCTATCAAGGTCATTTAATACACTATGCATCATTTAATACACTATGCATCATTTAAATATCTACTGAAATTTGAATGGTATGAGCATTGCATGCCATATCATTATCGCACAGAGCTGAAATTTAGCTCAATAAAAAGTTTATCTGAAGATTCCTGAATGAGTACCTGTAGACTTTTTTTGGTATCCTAAAGTTGTATGTCTGCAGTATAGATGCATCATGTAGCAAAGAAAAGGAAAAATGCCATTCTTTCAACTTTCTTGGTAAAGAACAAACTATATTGTGTTGTTAAATAACTATTCCTGTAAAGATTATCTCAACATACACAAGAGATTTATTAGTAACGGACAACATGTAAATAGAGTTCCCTTTTAGCTTTTACATATTTTAGTAACATTATTTTTTTGGTTCTCAATCCTACATGGTCACCTTGACATGATAATGCAGGTTCTTGCGGATAATGTTGGCATTCCTTGCAGGCTGGTAAAAGGAAGTCACTACACTGGAGTGGATGATGATGCTGTCAACATAATAAAGTTGGCTGAAAGGTTTGTACTTATGCTATTCTACCACTCTTGAGCACTTCATTGGTATTCCTTTTATTAAGTAACATTTCCTTATTGACAAGGTTGAGGCCTATATTGCCTATAACTATATTTCTCATACTTTGAGAACTAGATGGGTATTCATTTGACAATGCTATGAGGTATATGCATCCCTTGTTTGTCTTTTAGCCTGGAAACTTATTTCTGACCTATATTTTGATTTGGGTATGTCTGGGTCCATACAAAGCATTTCTATATTTGTGAGTCTTCTTTTTAGTGTTCATGACTGCATACCCATGTTAATACTGCTACCATTCTTGTTTACATTTATAACCACATCCTATGAGAGTGAACTGTGCCTTTGTAGACATAACATTTTATTATCCTCATAATCAGAGGTGATGAATAGTCAGATAGACCAAATGAAGAAGGGGCTGCAATGTTACCTTGAGTTCTGTTTGGGCCAATTATTTTAAATTTTTTTAAACCCCAGAAGAAGTTCTTTTCTTGGTTTCATTTCAAACATAATCTGCAAGCTGAAAATGCATCATCATAGTATTATTTGATTTCCATTTTGTTACGTTGGAGAACTTCTCAAATGATGAGATTTTTGTTGTTGTTGATCATATGGAAAGTATTCTCTTTTTTGCTTGCTTCCATTTTCAGAAATTCTTAATCAAAGGAGTTTGTGATGTTTTAGACAACAGCTACCATATTGCAATGCGAAGATATTCTCCCTCTCCTCCCCCCCCCCTTTCCCCCTCCCGTCAGGTCATGCCCTGATATATTAGGGATCTAAAATGGTGTTTTTTTATTATCATAAATTTATGTTGTAATTTTGAAATGAACAATTGGAACATGACTGCTACTTGTAGTTTTTAATATTTTGCTGTTGTCATTGCCGTATCAATCATTAATTTGATATATGTTGCAGTGCTAATTATAATGCTAATATCTATTGTTCTGTTTTAGGGAATTCTTGGTTGATCTTATGGCTGCCCCGGGCACCTTAATCCCTGCAGATGTACTAAGTTTAAAAGACACTTCTTCCAATCCTAAAAGCAAGAATATGAGCCCTTCAACCAGCAAACCAGAGGAAGATCATTTCAAGGTTGAATTATTAGGTGGTGAACATAAAGGTGGTAATGAAGTTCCATTCTTAGATGAAAGTAAGGCCTTAGATAAAAGATTAAGATATGAAAAATCAATTGTGATACCTTCAGTGCAAAGCGATTGTAATGGTGAATCCTCTACAACTAGTGGAGCTCTTTCTGGGGGAAATATGAGTTTGTGTATGCAAGACCAACCTGATCAGTCTACATCTTCTACCAGTGCAACCTGCTCAAAGCAGAAAGGGATTGTTGGTGCTGCTGTGGATGGTGATAATACCGGGAAAAGAAAGGTCAACATGGCATTGAATCCACAAAATGCTGTAGATTCAACAAATCTCTTTGCTGAACTGAACCCTCTCAGGGTAATTGGAGTTGGACAAAGTTCTCCACATTCCAAAGCTACTGATAGTACAAATGGTGGATTCCAAAGGCGAAGTGAAAAAGTTGCTTTAGGTCCTGGAAGATCCCAAGTTCCATTGATTTGGAAAGGACGATCTGCATGCAATGAAATTCGTAACACAAAACAGAATAATATTGTGGAATTGTCAGTTCCACAGAGGAATCATGTACTGAATGCATCATCTTCTAAAATGCCTAGCCCAGCTGCAAAAGTATATTCTGGTGGTTCAACTAATGTTGCTGGCTCTTCCATCAGTTCAAATTCTGTTGGGGTAATAAGTTCTGCAAATCAAGCCAGCTGCACTTCTCTAAGCATCGGCTATTCTTTCTCAGAATGTGTTGAATCAGGTAATGATGCTCCAGCAAAAAACCGGAATCATGAATTGGATAGTCGCCATTTTGATCTGCCAGCAGATAAATCACTTGTCTCAGTTCTATCATCTGGAGAAAAGTATTTAATGGATGACCGTACACGTAGAGTAGTTTCAGAAATGAGCCAACCACATGAACTGAATGGACACATGAAAAATATTAATGAGAAACATGATCCCAAAAAGTGCTCTCATGATAGATTTCTGGAAACAAGTGTAAGCTCAGTTGATCAAGAATCTTCGAGTTCTTCCCAAGCCAGGCCAAGTCAGCTCGACCCAATGCTAGATGACGTGGCAGAGTGGGAAATCCCATGGGAAGATCTAATAATTGGAGAGAGGATTGGATTAGGTACTTGCTTAAGATTTAACTTAACCTGTTCTCAAATCAGATTCTTAATTTCTTTTTTTCAATGGAAAACTTCTATCTGACGCAGTTGGGCTAGCAATCTATATTTTGAATACTTCAAGTTACTTTCCTGTCAGATTTGTCCCTTCCATGGAAATTATGATATAATATATCTTGCATTTCTTTTTTCATTTGTTTCATTGTTATCTGAACACTTTTTATGATATGTTTTCTCATATTTATGGCACTTCTCTCCTTAGTTCATACTGAATAAATTGACAACTTGTGACTTCAGTTTTTTTCTTCTTGAGTAGGATCATACGGAGAAGTGTATCGTGCAGATTGGAATGGAACGGTGAGTTGCTTCCTATGGTATATTGGTATTCTAATTTCCACAAATAGCCAATGCCCAAAGTGGGTAAAAACTTGGGGGCATTCTAACATCCAATTATATTTTGTTTTGTCTGGAAAATGAGAAAAATTCATCTTGTTTGATCAGTTTGTTTAACTTTGGTTTTTGATTTGTCATCAATTTTGCTTTTCTAACTTGGCCTCTTACGAAGTTTGTTTAGACTAGTTTTCTGAGAAGAGTGATTCCTGGCTCTAAGATACTCCTAGTGAGTATTAGCTTTATTCCGATGATTCGTTACGGTGGCTAACCTGAAACTTTATATCGTGATTGTAATATACACATTAGTTTGATGCAATTGAACATAGACCTAAATAAATGTGGAGAAAGCAACTTGATCCTTAAGAATTTCAGGGAAACATCATAGCTGACATACATTGGTGTCTACATAATATACATAGTTATCTGAGCATCTTTCATTGACTATTAAATTGGCAGAATATTACTGCTTAGACATGCTGTGCATTTGTGCTTTTATGAGTTCTTCATTTATGATGTTTCCATTGATTCCTTGATTATTCTTTGTCTTGTGGATTATAGTCCTTGATGCTGTGTATGCTTCAGGTGACAAAATTTCATGTTGAATATTGTCGATGAACATCATTTATATGGTTCTCAAGAGATCTGGGCCCTGGTAATACTAGGCTGGTTGTACATGAAATCTTGCTTATACTCATATTGCTTCTAGGAAGGGAAAACGGGTCTAGTCATAAAGGACAAAATAAGATTTTTTAATATAGATGTTTCCTATCTCAAACAACACAAATAATTTCGATCTTTGGTGGTCCTAAAAGTACTAGGCCATGCTCTTTTACCACGTAATTTGGTGAATATAGCTCTTGATAAAAAATGGCTGACACCAACTTCTTATCAATTGGGACCTTGACTAGTTTGGTTTGCTGTCACCTTCTCACCAGTGGACTCTGGTAGCAACTTTTTTTCATAAATGCAATTACATTTCAAGCAGGAAGGACTCGTTAGCAACAGTTGGTTCCCATTTCCTTTGAAGAGCAAACATCCTGAGTGGATTTCTTGCTCACAGATTAAGTTGGTAAGTTTAAGCCTTTAAGAGAGATAGGGACATAGAAGTTTCAAAGAGACTGATACCATATAGCATGCTGTCATTGGCAAAAGATCTAGGGTAGATTTTTTATAGGGACATGAACACTATGGCTTAAATCATGCTTATAGACATGCATCCTTTGCCGGCTTTATGTTATATCTAGATGTACATACTCCAAGCATATGAATAAAAACAAACACGTAACTTAGATAATTGAGATTCTTATATTCATATTAACATTCATGTGGTTGTTTTCTAATACAGGAAGTAGCTGTGAAGAAGTTCCTAGACCAGGACTTTTATGGGGATGCTCTGGATGAATTCCGAAGTGAAGTATGTGAATATTTCTATACCTCACTGTTTTTCATGCATGCTTGCTTACTTGCTGAACTTTGAATGTGAAATAACAATAGATGATTCTACTAATCTAATTATTTGTCATCTAGGTACAAATAATGCGGAGGTTGCGTCATCCAAATGTTGTTCTTTTCATGGGTGCTGTAACTCGTCCCCCTAACCTATCTATTGTTTCAGAATTTCTTCCAAGGTGATATATAGGTCCTTTTTTATATGCATAGGACAGGAGTTTTACGTGAGTTAAAATGTTTGTCTCTATATGCTAATTTGTTTTATTGAGCAAGGAATTTCACTATTGATATTTAATTAGTCTCAAATCTTTCATTTTTTTTCTTAAATCTTTGTCAGTTTATGTGTATATACCTTCAAAATACAATGTGCTTCATGTTAGATAATATCTGACATCAGTTAGATACATGTTCATACACACTTAAATAGAGAAGGAAGGGTGGTGATACTGAATAGTAGAGGGATTACCTTTTGAGTTGGATGGGCCTCATCGGCTCATCCTGTGCATATCAACTGCTATACATAGCAGAACTATACATGTTTCTTTTCCTATGCATATACATTCTCTACATATGTCGACTTAAACATTTTACAAGACGTGGTAATTGTATTGTGTTTCTACTCCTGCAAATGGATTATTTAGGTGCTACTTATGTTATACTTATAAGTCTTCAACTTTGCTAAGATGCTTGTCATTTCAATTGGTTTTGCTAAGTTTGCCATGTCCTTGCACTGGTGCATTTTGGCCTTTGATATTGTGTTTTGTTCATACCTATGTTATCACATATTAATTGATGTTAGTCTCAGGGTGGTGGATATTCACTGGAAACTGAATATTTTCACTTATTATTTCGGACTCCATGGCTATGCTGCTTTTTATTATGTGGCTTTTGTTCATTTGCTAATGGTCCCATTGATTGAAGTCTTATCAGCTAGGGGTGTGTGGTGCCATGGTGCACAAAAACAAATAATTTTGTTTAGTGATTTCATTTTGGCACAGCATGGTTTTAAATTTTGTTGGCACACAGTGTGCCCACAACCAAAGCGGTCATATCTGAACTCAGACGGACCTTGCAAGCTTAAGAATTTCTGATCCAGGCCCAACTTGTTTATTGGTGGATCAAGTTTGTTGCGGTCAGGATGGCTGACTAAGGCCAGTTGTGAGTTGTTTTTTGGAAATAAATATATAGATTTGAACCCTTCTATGAAGGAAAAGTATGCTTGATTTGAACCTGACTTGACCTGTCATCAGCACAAGATTTCATAACTTGGAACCTACAGACATTCCCATGGGGCATCTCAAATGGGTTGTGTTCTAGTAGGATTGGCTTGAGAGCAACTTTGCTGCCGCTACCTTAGTTATGTCGTCTTGGTATATACGGGGTCTGTGCCATTGGGCACAAGTCAACATTGCTCATAAGTGTTTGTGAGCTGACCATAAACCATAAAAAAACTTTGTCAGTACAACACTGTCAAAGTTCTCTGAAACTCATAATTGTGTACTTCTTAGCTCTTTTCTTAAACATTGTCATGTGCAACTTGTACTAATGAAATTTGCCCTTTTGATCACTTGGGATGTTCTTATTCTTTGCATCAAAGAAAACAATGTTAAAAAATATCTTGTTATACTTATGAAGGCACATCTCTGCCTTGCTTAGTGATCAGTAAGCAAGAGAGATAGGAGGAAGCAATTTTCTAGATGAGGAAATTTTTGAAAAGTTGAACTTATACTGTCCATAGATTTGCTTTATGCTTGGCCTTTTATCTTCTAGGCACAACCATCATTCTTCTAATTGGTTTCTAAGAATATTTGTTTCTGAAAAAGCAAATGCTTGCTTGTAAGTAGCTCGTTTTTCTCTTAAATGCTAATTTATTATCCTTACTTTAGATTTATTCTTTCATATTTTTTTCAAGTTAATATTTTTTTGTTCAAACAATAATTATACTTGTTTGGAATGGAAATTTCAGAGGAAGCTTGTACAGAATTCTTCATCGTCCTCATTGTCAAATTGACGAGAAGCGTAGGATAAAAATGGCCCTTGATGTGGTACTACTGCTGAATAGTTGCATCTCAAGCTTCTTGATTGCTTATATTATGTAGTTTTTTATGATAGTTATTTTGTTTCATAGGCCAAGGGAATGAATTGCTTGCACACCAGTGTGCCTACCATCGTGCACCGGGATCTTAAATCACCTAACTTATTGGTCGACAAGAATTGGACCGTAAAGGTATGTAATGGTCATAAGAACCTAACCCCATTTATTTCTTTTCCACTGATCTATGTTGTCTTATTTTTCATTAGTTAAATCGCTGAAATGGCCCACTAAAAAATTGGTTCAAAAGTTAACAATGATAAGGCATAGTGCTGTACAATTTCTTTGTCAACAAAATATTCATGATCAAGTTCGTTGACACAAACTCTGATGGTATTGTGCATTCCAGCTACTTTAATTTTATGATATTGTTTATTACATTTTCTTTTCTCTGTTAGCTGTATACTGTGCTGCTAGATATCAGTTAAACTGGAGATGGAATTCTCAATAACATGGATAAATAATCTACTTTAAATTACAACGGAGTCTTAAATACCATGCCTAGATGAGTGCCTTTCTCATGTGAAATTTAATGCTTGAAATTAGTTGACTATCATGCCATTGAATTATGGTTTTTTCAATCCCAAAATTTTCAGGTTTGTGATTTTGGCTTGTCACGCTTGAAGCATAGTACATTTCTGTCATCAAAATCCACAGCTGGGACGGTAAGAATTATTACTTTTGTTGCTTTTGACTTTTGAAACTAATGTTGAAATCATTATTTCTAATAATATTGTTAATAGAATGGTGCAACATGAATGTGCATAAGCAAATGGTCATAAATATACTGCATACCACATAGCTCTGTGTGAAGTAAATGAGACATACCTGTGACTCACAGCAGGTGGATCTCATGAGAGAGGCAAGTAGTTAAAGGAGGCAATTGCAGATGCCTCTTAATCATGACAAAACAATTAATTAACTGTTGCTATTATCTCTGTTTTCTTATTAACTCTTTTTTTCTTTGATCTGATAGCCTGAGTGGATGGCACCAGAGGTGTTGCGCAATGAAAAATCCAACGAAAAGTGAGTTTCTTGATTAATGCCACTAATAGATACAAGATATTTCACAACTTTAGCGGATAGTTTTATCACAGATTCTTCAGGAAGCAATCTGTAATTTATGTTACTTTCCTAGGTGTTGCACGAATTTCTGAATTGCCAGTTCATTGCAAATCCACATATAGATAAAATACACCTGCATAGTTTAAAGTTTAACCATATGATTCTGTTCTTAATTTTGAGCAGTAGGATTATGCAAATTTAGACACTTGGTTTGTATTGTATTGTCTTTGGTTTAGATGGAAGCTACACCAAGGATATTGTATGAAGCCTATATAAAAAAGTAGCTCAAACCAACGACAATGGAATGTATGTGTTTCCGATGATAAGTGGTGGGATCAAGCAAATTTGTAATCCATCCTTTTAGATTTTGTATATGTTCCCAATAAAAGACCATTTGAATCTAGGTAAGTCAAATTATGATCTTGAACTTTTAATTTTCATTCCTATGTTGACCGAGGTGACATCTATAGTTTGGACCAAGGTTCCCCGTATTGTTCCGTACCGATATTCCGAGTTTATCTCGGTATGGTATGATACTTGGTTTCGAGCAATATGCACAGTGCATACCGTTCGGTATAATATAATATAATATTAAAAAATAAAAATGGAGAGACGAGGCGTCACCTCGTTCCTGCGCAGGGAGATGAGGCCCGCTTGCCTCGTCTCCCCGACGAATAGTGTAGGGAACCGGGGATGCTCTCTCTTTTCTTTCTTTTCTTTTTCTCCCTCTTCTTCTTTCTCCCTTAATCGACCGTCGACGGCCGATCTTGATGGTACTGCCCGATAGTGGGCTGTCTGCGTACCGTTGTCTTGTCGGACCGGTACATACCGCCCAGTACAGATCGAAACAGAGAACGTTGGTGTGGACCAATAAAAAAGATCAGACCTGTTTACCCTTGCATGAATGGCAAATAAAAAATTTTCGTGTCTGCAGCTTATTCTTGTATAACATATTTCAAATGTCAGGGTAGGGGATGTAAAATCTTGACAGCTCATCTAGTCGCTTTAAATAGGTGGTGAGGGTGCCTGCAGTCTGTTGGAGTATATGTTTACATGGCATTGAACCGTTCTTTCTAGTGGTACTTCTGAACCATCAGAATGGAGAATATTCCCCTTCTTTCTCGTATCAAAGTTTTCCGGCATAAATGAAATGATATGTAGTATGTGTGTGTCTAATGTATATAAAAGTTGAAAACTTTACTTCTTAGCAAACTTCATTAAATATGTGTATAACGATGGAGTCAGCAATAAATCTAAATTCCAACTATTTGGCGGATGCATGAGTTCTTTTTAACCAGCAAAAGGTCTATTGAAGTAGTCGTACTATGAGTTGTCAAAATTGCTTATTGTTTAAGGCTTCCAATTCCTTTCACCGCTGGTATGAATTGACTCACCTCATCCAACTGATGGATTGAGCTCTTTTATGGCCAAGGTATTTTGGTACTAAATCTAATTCTATCTTACTTCTGGTGTAGCAGATATATGGTACAGCTTGCATTAATTTTCCAACCATCCACCTCTTTCATGCAATTGATGTCGAATTTTGCAGATGTGATGTCTATAGTTTTGGAGTAATCCTGTGGGAACTTGCGACGCTGAGGATGCCATGGAGCGGAATGAACCCAATGCAAGTGGTTGGAGCTGTTGGATTCCAGGACCGACGGCTTGACATCCCAAAAGAAGTTGATCCCTTGGTTGCAAGGATCATTTGGGAATGCTGGCAAACGTAAGCTCCAAACCTGAAATTCCTATTTGAACATTCTATTGTTATATGTTTTTAACCACCGACTTCCCTAAGGAATATTTGAAATGGTTCTTGTCACGTCAAATTTAAGGCGTTCCTATAGATTACCACCAGTAGCCCTGAACTATATTTCTCAGTGGGTTAAGATTGATCCTATCCTATGATGTATCTATGGTGTCTTGTGATGCAATGCAGAGTTCTAACTGTCTCATTTAGCTTTAACTACTTGTAATACTCCTGGTCTAATTAGTTCAAGCCACGTGTATTCCTAAGTCTGGTTTGAATGGTTTTTCTTACCAGGGATCCGAGCCTGCGGCCCTCGTTTGCACAACTGACAACTGCTCTGAGGTCCTTGCAGCGGCTTGTCATTCCATCACATCAGGAGACACAAAGCCCTCCCGTGCCACAAGAAATATCAGTGAACCTGACGCCTTGATCACTGGAGAACCGTGCGTAAGCATTTTACTACGTGACTCTCCTCCCTGTGGCTGTCTTTGTTGCCGTCACAAAATTCTTTCCATGACAGTCAAATGTACAGTAAAGTAAAAAAAAAAACCTTGTGTTATGTAAAGGAAGAAAATTGCAGCCCGTTCTTTGTTAACTGTGTTTGCAAGCCGAAACCGGCCATCTTTTGTGGATAAAACACCCCTGTATGAGGGTGAACACTGAATAGTTTTACTTGATGATGCCCATATATGGACCGTAATTGTATCTGAAAAAAAATTGTTACATAATGTACACACTATCAGCTTTCTTACATTGCTTCTTTTTTTCTTGGAGTTAGACTAGAATAAAATCAGCAGGCATAGAAAACATGATTCATCCCGCATATATATATGATCGATTTGCTACACCCTCCATATGCGACACAAGCTTTCACAGGTCATAATGACACGAAAAAGACCAGTGATCGTGAACAATTGTCATTAACCGCACAGCTAATTGATCGCATGGCTATGGGTCCCATGGGGATGAGACCATCGCAAAACCGAAAGAGACATCCATTTTGGCAGTTAATGAATGTGTTGTTTAGGTCAAAACATGCAATAATTGAAGGAGCTGTGGACCGATGGGCTGCTGCGCTGCTCTCCTCTTCTGTCATGTTCGATATGGCGACGATGAGAGCTGCCGTCAACCTAACACCAACCATCGCGACAACACACTGACATGATCGAAGAGGATACAGTTGAAAAGAGTTCGTTGCAGTCGTTCCAACACCGACAGAATAATAAGGTCGAAGAAGAGGATCCTGACGAGGGGAGAGGTGATCACCCTACACGAGTGATGAGACTTCTCTTAGATCGACTTGGTGGTGATACATACTTAACTAGCGAGGACAGAGGGGCGTGGTTGGATCAACCAAAACTAAATTGATAGAGCCCATACAGAGCTAGTGGCTCTATCGTGAGGAAATGGGCACTCTGTGTGTGTGTGTGTGTGTGTGTGTAATAAATAGACTTGGCACGATGGGAAAGGGATAAAAACGTGTTGTCGGAGTGGCTTCACTCACTGCTAGTTTCTCGAGCCCCAACTGTACCACGCAACAACAGCTGCTGTGATTTCCAAAGGTCGAAGCGGCAGCAAAGGTTGGATCCACCAAACTCATGATGGAGCACATACAGCAAGCAAATGGCCGTGCTGTGAGGAAATGTGCACACTGCCCCTCCCAGCAGCAGTAATGTTCAACAGGGAGGGAGCGACCGTGACAGCATGCACTGACCTTTCTCTTTCTTTTTCAACAAGAAAAGTGGCCTCAAAGATTTTTGGGCAAAAGACACTGCTTTATTCAAAGTTAAGCCAGTACGGTTTTCAAGGATACATGCAAAATTGTATAGTGCTTTTTATTAATCTGTGTTGAACCAACACACACAATCTTTGTCTTCTTCAACATGTTTCACCATTGCTGCTGCGAAGCTGCATACGAGCTATCTCTCCTTCTACATCTCATCTTAACCACAATCTGTCAGCACGTTAAGCATAGATTTCATTGCTATCCTACCCACAACCACAAGTAAGCCAGATTTCTTTCGGTCATCACTCCACCAGCAAGGCAAAGGTGAAGCCTTGTGGTCCGTCCATAGAGAGAACAGAACCACCATGCGCAGATTAAACTGAAAGAGACAAAAGAGTGGCAGATTAAACTGCTCGAGATTTCCCCCTTCCCCGTATGGAGTTACTTTTCCTCGTTGCAGAAAGAGGCGAACCAGCTTTTCCTATACTGCTCTCCTTTACACTGTCTTCTAGCCAATGTTCTCAAGCAAGGTAGGGATCCACCGGGCATCGGTCACACCTGATCTTTTTTGTATGTGCTGCAGTGGGGGGGGGGGGGGGGAAGGGGGCTCAATATTGTTTGACAACCCTCACTATAGCAAGCAGTCTTTTTTTACCATGTGTTGGGTGGATGGAGTCTTCTTACTTTCTCCTACCATTATTTCTTGTTGGCTCGGATTAAACCACAAAACTCCGATCACACACCTCTTGACCAACTTGCACACAAAAATGTTTTGCCTTCACAAGTGAACAAAACGAAGAAGAGAAGAGAAAACAGAAACAGGAGCAGTGTGTCCTCTCTCTCTCTCTCTCACACACACACACACAGACTAGCTTAAAAAAAAAAAAAAAAAATTCTTTTCTCATTTTTTTCTGTGTGTGTATAGTGTATACCATAAATTTTGCTGGTTATCTGACTGAGGTGAAGAAGAGAATAAGCGAATCACAGGAAGGAATGAGGTCACCTTATATGATTAGTTTGTGATAAAAGGGGAAGCATTCAAGTTGGCTTGGATAAAGTCAAATTGATGGAAGGTGGTCCCGTTAGTGATTGAACTTTTTCTTTTTTTTCTCTCTTCTTTCTTTATGATGAACAAAGGAACCCAAGTCGCCAAGAGTATTATTTATTATAAACGGCATAACAAGGACATCTGCATTGGATAGGACTGTTCAAGAGACAATGGGTACTTCACTTACCCAATTAGTTTATTCAATACAATTTGGGCAAAATCACAATGCACTAAAATGTAGGTAAGTTTTTAGTTGACCACAAGTAGGTCAGAATATAACATGAAACATCAAGGCAGTGTGACTGTAGCTGGTTGCCAATCATTTTGGCCTGCCATCCATTGATAATAATACTATATCTGGTGCTGCACCTCAAATCAAATTATGATCACATCTATCATGAGGGGTTGGTTGGTTATACAAACATCCACTCCATCATAGATTATGATCACATCTATCATGAGACTGGGTGAAAGGCCATGGCCCCCTAGTTTGATTTGGGTTCATGTTAAAAAAAGATCATCATATATACAAACATAACTCCATCATAGATTATGATCGCATCTATCATGAGACTGGGTTAAAAGGCCATGGCCCCCCATTTTGATTTGGGTTTATGTTAAAAAAAGATCAATCATATAAGCAAGCAGTGTCTAAGGGAGCAATAATTGATGAAGCAAAGCATTCACTTAACCCTCTTCTACTACGACTGCGCTGTTTTGTGTCAAAGGTCGTTCCCGAGCCGAGACGGATTTGGCCTCTCGTGGCTCGTTTGACAGCCAGAGACTGACTGACTCAACCCTGAAAGTTTTCGGTGGTGATGTGACGTGTCCTCGAGTCATGTTCTAACGTTCATGTGCTTGAAGCCGGCTTTTGAGCCGAGCCGCTACTTCTCTGCTTTGGCTCAGTCACTGACTGACCAATGGAGCTCTGTACTGAGCCGTAAATAAATAAATGCTCACGTTTCGTCGCCTCGTCTTCTCAGTCCCAGCCCTTTGGCGGCGGTAAGGTCACCGCGAGTGTTGGATCCTGGGAGTCATACTGCTTCCGTTCCAAAACTAGAAGAATAGCCTCTCCCTCCCTGTCTCTCGACTCTTTATATCCACTGCGTTGGCTTCTCCGTTTCTTCGATCCAAGTTGACTTGGACAGGGCCACGTCGATGACTTTACGGACCATAGATTACGAAAGAGAGAGAGAGAGAGAGAGAGAGAGAGTGTGTGTGTGTGTGTGTGTTAAAAGATTACATCATTGATCGGAGCAGTGGAAAGAAGAAGGAAGGAACGATCTCGATGGGTGCCCTTTAGAGTTTATTTGGAATTTTAGAATCATCTCTCTTTGTTTGGAAGTCAGGGAGACTATTATTGTGTGGTGCGCATTAAAGATGATTTCTTTGCTCGTTTAGCGTTGATGGATCGCAGGAAAGATGAGAGAACCTGGATGGACTTTTGGCTAATAAACACCGGCACGCAAAATTCCACAATGTTTTATATGTTTGTCTTGGATCAATAGGTTTCATGTGATATTATTTCCAGCAGCAGGTTTCAGTTCTCGAGATCTTTTCACGGATTGCTCTGCGGTTAGTATCAATGTTTATGTCTGATTTGAAGAGTAGGGTTTGTTTTATTGAAGGTTAGAGGAGTACGTGAGGTGGAAAAGAAAAAGATTCTTCTTTTCTTTGGCTGTCTGACAAAAGGAACAAATTTGATCCAAAACACACTTTGCAGAACTCATGAAGCCAAAAAGGAGAGAACTTTGAGGAGCTTTTAAGATCTCTTCACTCGGTTGTTATTTCCCCTGATGATCAGATAGGAGCAATCGAGGCAAGATCGGTAAGCTCTTGGTTCCATTGTTTCTTCCAAGAACCCTATCCTTGCTTAATTTCTCGGTTGTAGTGAGAAATTTTTTTTTTTTTTCTTCTGCCCATAGTTCTAATAGTTTACGAGTTCCAATTCATCCAATGGAGATAGGAGCACAGGAGAGGGTAAAGAAACTGGCACATTCTCGTCCTATTTTTCTCCCCTTTCCTTTTTCTGCTCCACTGGTTGTAATATATCTTCTCTCTCGCCTCCCATTGCAGTCCCCTTTCCATGTTTCTGAGATTGAAAGATTCAGGGTATCGTGCTGAGGAAGAGGTCCAGATCAGTCAGCAGCAAACAAGGCCTGATGTCCGATCCTGCTTCCCTCTTATCTTCCAATGCTGCCACTCTCTTCACCTCTCCAAGGCTCTTTGTTGGCTTCTCCCCAAAGAGCACTGCAGACCCCGAAGCAGGCGCATGCCAGACTTCCAGACTGGAGACCGAGCCATTTTCTGCCATTAGGAACCCCTTCTTCTTCTTCTGTAGGAACTCAATAATGGCCATCTTCTCAGCAACTCCTAGTCCCATTTCTGCTAACGAGTGCAGACAGCTCCCTCGGGAGAACGGGGACCCAACAGCCATTGGACTTGGCCTACTTGAGGTCCTCACCGCTGGAGACTCTGTCAAGATTACTCCCAAGACAGAGAAGAGGATGGTGGTATTTGGGTCTCAGCTTAAGATTCGAATACCTCCTCTTCCTACTGCTCCTCCTCAGTTCAGCTCGACTCCGACCACAGACTCTGGTGACTCTCTTCAATCACCTATAGAATTTGGCATCAAGACTAGGAATTCGCTGTCGGCCTTGTACTCCCCTGCTCGGAGATCTTCTGCTGAGACAGGCCGGATGTGTTCTGATACGCTGAATTCTTCTTCTCCCCGGGTTTCCACGGCGTGCTTTCCGCAGTCGGAGATGGAACTGTCGGAGGACTACACTTGTGTGATCTTGCATGGGCCGAACCCGAGGACCACTCATATCTATGATAATTGCATCATCGAGAGTTGCTGCGATGGATTTGCCGCTTCGGCAAACGAGACTACGTCTTCTAATGGTCAGTCAGGCTATGATGCATCAGATGATTTCTTGAGCTTCTGCTGTGGTTGCAAGAAGACAATTGGCTCAGAGGAGGATGTTTACATGTATAGGTTGGTCAGCTAAACTCAATCATGTGTTGTGCTGCTGCCTTCAGTCATCTTTGAATTATTTTTGCATATCTAGACAAGGAAACTGCACCACATAATTGTGTCATAAGCAAACAAACCATTTGGTTTCTGGTCCATATGATCACTGGAGTTGCGGAAAAAATGTTCTTTTCCCTGTTATTTTGCATGAGTTATTGCATCTATTTTGATCAAATATAGGTAAGTCTGACCAGGTTTCATCTTTATGTCTATCGCCAAACCATTCCATGCAAAGAAAATTGTGATTTCTGGTTTCTTGTTTGAGACTATTTGGCAAAAAAATGTCTTGAAAGCTTGGCATCACTTGAATTTTCCTGTTGTCTATTTCCTATAAAGACTTGAGAATTCTTCTTGCGAAAGAGCTAAACAGTATCGTTTTCCCTTCTTCAGAGAGAGGGCGTTCTGCAGCCATGAATGTCGCCACCAAGAGATGTTTGATGAAGGAAAGGAGAAGAGCTGACTCACTCACTATCTCAAACTGTGAATGAAATCCTACAAGCAGACTCACATAAATGGCTCCTTGTTTGCCATCATTCTCTAAATTTGATCTGGTTTCTCAGGAGCATGGAGAAGGCGATTGTTTGTGTATTGTCGGTATCGTTTTCCTGCTGAGTGGAATTTTCTACAGAGGATTTCTTAGATTGCTGCTGTTCTTTCTTCTCCATAGGCTTTGTCTGATTGATGTATAAACCTCAGATCAATGTTGTTTGGTGGATGCTATGTTTATTAAGAGTGAAAACCAACCAATGCAGTGCATCATCATATTTGCCACATTATATCATTTCTTCTATTACCTCTCGGTCTCTTATGCTGAACTTAGATCTTGCAGCATGCGTATAGAAGACCGATAAATGCATTGTATCCTGCCTTATCTATTAGCATCTAGAAATTGGCATACTGGTGTGATTGTTCATCAACAGTGAATCCTTTATGCCAATGTGTTTTTGTCTATGATGTAGAATGTGGAGGTCTCAATAAAAGAATGGTGACATAGTTTTGCCACTCATCACAATGAGATAGTTGTCACAGACAGTGATCTGGTCTTCATAATGAAGTAAGTGCCTGTGCAGGTGAGTGTATCACAACCAATATAAGTTGCTGCACTTTGGTTGCTCTGTGTTGCCTTGCTCAGATAACTTGTCACTATGCTCCTTGTGTCATAACACTAATTGAAGAAACCTTATGACCTTACATGGTCATCCCTGTCGAAGATGTAATCAATCATCTGTACCCCATTTCTAACCATGCGCGCCTTTTTCTTACATGCTTAACATTTGTCTGAGAAGACTGTAATCCTTAGTTTTACGGTTGGATGCTTAACTTGAGGGAAACAGTTGAATGGTAGAAGAGGCATTGGTAAAGGTCATTTCGGTGTTGGATACATGGTGGTCAACTCGACCTTCTTCTTCTTCTTCTTCTTCTTCTTCTTCTTCTTCTTCTTGTGAACACGACTCTCTCTCTCTGTGTCTGTCTCTCTTTCCACGGTTGCAGCAGCCACTCGGGGATTGTTGTACGACAGGATTCCAGACGCCAACATAGTTTTCAGGGATCTGTTGCTGCTTCTGATATGATTTGATGCTCGTGCTTGCATCAAACGCATGCATGCCATCGGCCGGCCACAACTGAGCCAAACCTAACTCTGCGTCATCCATCTCCTCCGACTGACTTGGTACTGCTCGTCTCTTTCGTTGATTCTTCATCTTGGCGTGGACTTCCATGGCCGACGACCGAGCAACAGCTGCAGCCAATGACACCCGAGGTCAAGGGTGAACTCAGAGCCACTCCCAAGTTTTTTACTGCCACTGTCATCGAGTCCTCGTGTGCGCTGCTGCTCTCTGCCCTGCTTGCTTGCTTGCTTGCCTGCCTCCACTTGTTTCTTCCGATGCCTTCGTCCACACGCAATAGTATCCCAACTCCTCCTCGTCGTTTTCTGTTTCATGCTCATACTTCAACACACATTCTTCTCTTTCCCTGTTTCTTTCTAATGGTGATGGTGTGCGAGTTCTGTACGGTGGATTAGCATGCGGATTTGAGATATGAAATCATCGATCCTGACTCCCCCGAAGCGGTACGAAATATATGGATTGGATTGAGCCTAAAGAGAAGAAAAATCTGTATTTAAATTCATAAATATCTTAAAAAAATTCACCTGTGAGATGGAAAAAGACGATTACCATCATTTTATTGTCATACTTAGACTGTTGCATTACTGTCGGGCCATAGAAAACTAAAACCATTCATCTATCTTTACGGTATCGAAAGAAGAATCTCTACATCAGTGACTGGTGAAGGATCAGACTGGTGATGCATGACAATTCGGAGGAGTTGCCCGAGGCCAATCTGTCACTGTTTAGACATGATTTTGTAGCCATGCGTGGAGCAGTGCCATCAACCTTAGAGGCCGGCCTGATCTTGAGCATGAAGCTTTCTCACTTTTTGGCATGGAGCCACTTGCCATGCAAGGGTTTTGCACCCTCATCATCATTCTTGTCAAAGGAATCCTTGTCATCGAGGTCAAGTCATGCTCTCTGCTTTTCTGTATCCTACCAAAACCAAAGGTGGATGATGAGAGAGAGAGCAACAGCTCCAGGCCATGGCACCGGGCTTGAGAAGTCAAATGCGGTCTCATCAAGCGAGCCTCACATCCACACAGTAACTTCTTCTGATGACGCTGTCAATCTTTTCAACTGCTGCATGAAGTGATAAGCCCCTGCTTCCGGTAAAGCAATCGGTGTTCCTCACGTAGCATGTAAAGCATGTCCTCCTCTTTTTACTGTCTTCTCTTCTACGCAAAGGTGGAGGGAGATGCGACACCAAATGATGATGATGATAGATCGATAGATAGCTTCGATGGTAGCGAGCGTCAGAGGTGGGTTGATCAGATGCTGCAGAACCTCTCACCATCACCAGATGAAACTGTTCACCTTCAGCGATTAGGGTTGAATCATCCATGGGAGGAGCTCATGTCTCTCTCATCCGGAGTTGGAACAAATTGCATGCTTTTAACTCTTATTGTGAACAGTAGCGCCGCAGCCACTGTAAGCGCTCGGGAATGTGATGAGCTTATTTCTTTTGTGTCCGATTGAGATATCGGAACCGTCTTCATGGTTCGAACACGCAGCTCATGGTGGGTCATTGCACAACAGCAAGAAGAAGAAGACGAAGAAGAAGAAGAAGAAGAAGAAGAGAACTCAAGGGTTCCAACCGTACCTGTCCTCTTCTGAAGCTTTATCGAGGAACAGAACACAAGTATCTGCAGAGAATATAAAAAGAATAGCTTTTCCAGCTAAAAGATCATTGGCCATGCTCTTTCTTGCAACAACATATTATATACATAAATATATATATATATATATAGAGAGAGAGAGAGAGAGAGTCCACTTTTCTTTATCCCCAGTGCAATGAGTGTACATGCAGATGTTGCATGCCCTTTCCCAACATATAAAACATGAAAAGAATCGCAAGCGTTATTATTGTTTGTATCCTCCTTTCCCACCCCCACCCCCTCCTCCCAACTGCAAAAATCTCCATTGCTCCTGACAAGAAAAAAACAAATGATAAAAAAGCAAAAGAAGGTATCGGTAATTTAACCTGTGGAGTTGATGATGATGCACTGCGAGCACACATCAGTATCGGTCAGCCCCTCCTGCAAGCTCTCTCTGTCGTTTACAGTCGGCATTGTTGCACTGACCCCCCGAAAGAATGTGGCATATGTGGTAAAAAGCTTCTCTTCTACTGATTACTCTGTCGGAAAAGCACTTGTTTGGATTACTGAGCTCTCTCCAGCATTAGATTCCTTCTCAAGGTAGACGACGACGACGACGACCTCGAGCTTCCGTCGACCGTCTCCTGCTATTTGCTTCTTGCCCAAGCTTTAGTTCTTGAAGCAAGAAACACGCTTGAATTAGTAGGAATTTAGAGAGAATCAATTGAGGTGCAGATATATGAATGATTACCAGAAGATAACAGCAAATTGCAGCCGAGCTTTGTTGTTGCAATCAGCCTTCTGGGAGCACTAAAATCCCTTCCCAGGAATGAAGAGCAACAAACTGTAAGAACATAGAACATGCTTCATCTAATTAATCAATCACTGAGAGAGTGCGAGGGAGTTCCGAGTACCGTTTTCATCAGGGAGTTGGCTCCGAGGAAATTTCTATCGACGGAGACCGAGGGGACACACCTCGTTCAGAAGAAGCTGAGCTCCGTGTATCCACTTGAGAATTGCAGAAGTTCATCAATGTCGACTTGAGAGCCAGCGCAATCCATGTTCTGGATTCGGCTATGATTGATCGACTCGACCTCCGCCGCGAAGATGCTGGAAACCGGCCTGTGGTCGGAGAGCCTGGATTCGCCGCGAACGTAAGAGAGTTGGCTGAGGCCTCTTCCGTACCACAAGATCCGATCGCACCTAATTTATGTGAACGAGATCATCAGCGAGGCATGGCACAGCAAAAGTAGTACACTCTTTGAGGAAGAACGACTGTGGGAAAAGGGGTTGCAACCATGCAGGTGTTCGACGCTTCTCCTTCAGGTTCATGTCGTCGCCTGTGTACCGGTCGGAGTTGTTGGAATACTTGTAGGTAGGAGGGAAATAAATCCTTCCTTCGCTCCAACCCTGGAAGACGCGGCCACATCTTTGCTCGGTCCGAAGCTGCTTTGCAGAGAGAAGAACATAAATTGGATCGTTGGAAAATATCTCCTCTTGATCACATGAAGAATCCATTAGAAGAAGTCTAAATTTTGAGCAGAGAACGTCGAGAAGAAGCAGGCAGCTACCTACCTGATCTTTTTCCAGCAGAGCTTTCCAGTTACGCATTTCGACGAGCGCCTTTGCGGATCGATACGAAAGAGAAATGCGGTAGTTTAAATCCCCGAGCCAGATTATACGACTGCTCGAGAAACGATCAAAGGGAAATGATGTGAGGCATTTGCGGTGCTGCATTCACCAGTAAAAAATACAATGGAACAGGGCTTACTCGTGCTCAAGGATGGTCTCGGGTGACCTCTCCTCGTGAAACCCATGAACCGGTGGGAATCTAGTCTTCCTCAGTATCTCCATGACATCGGAATTCCGACGCAGTTCATCTCCGTCCTTCTGCCCGGACGTCAAATGGCTGCAGATGAAGCAGAAGCTTGTTTGGTGCAAAGACATGCTAATCGAAATTGAACCCTGGAAGAAACAGGTTTAAGAATTGTATCCCTTCCGAGTAATGTGGATTTGCATGTGTTTTCATGAAAGCATGATTCAATTGACAAAGAAGCTCCTTGAAGAAATGCAGCATAAACATCACCAACCCCAGTTGCAGGCGGGCACAACGTATTGCTTTCTACTTACTAAACATGAATGAAGATGAATAAGACCTCAATCGTATCGTACGTACCTTGTTACCAAGATAACCCATCAATCCCCTGCCAACGCAGGACACCTTCAGGTTCCTTATGCCGTCTCTGATCTCTCCTCTCACCCATATGGTAAGAAATATTCCCACCATCTGCTTGCTCGCCACCAAACAATACCTGCAATGGCCACGCACAGGATCATGGCAGAACAGCCGCCAAAATGCTCGAGTAGAAGAAGAAGAAGAAATCAAAAGCTTCCGAGGGAAAAAAGGCTACCTTGGCTGTACTGCCTCCATCGACGACGAGGCTCCATAGCCGTACGACATGGGCGAGAAGTAGGCCGTCGTGGAGGGCGAATCCGCACTGATGTTCTCATCATCGGAGGACCCTCCTCCCCATCGATAATTCTGGTCGTAGTCGCTTGGCCTGTTCGCGAACATGACTCGGTCGCAGACGCTGTGTCGACGATCTAGTCTTGGCTGTGGAGCCAAGATGTCTCCGTCCATTCTCATGCTGCGACTCAAGGACTGGAACGAACGGCGTTGGAACAAGTTGGTCTGCCTTGTGGATGTTCCTTCGAAGTCATCGTCCAACTCCACGACCGGGTTGGGGATAGGTGAGGGCGTCTGGAAGCTGCCGCTGCTGCTGTTGCCTGCGAGATTGTTCAGCGTCTTCCTGACGAGAGCAACCCATTTCTTTGCAGGGCCATTGTCTTCTGTCCCTAAAACATTTCCCGCGTTGAGAGGGACGATTTCCTGGAATCTGAGACACCAAAAGAAACAGACTTCATCGGATGCACCGACAGGAAGACGGACAAAGCTCAGGTCGTGTACCCCAGAACATATATGTCCGCAGCAGGTGAGGTGTGGAGCCAGTCATCAAGATTCAGATTGCTGGGTGGGGATTTGCCACCGACGTTCCATGTTGCAACGAAGATCCTAGCACAAGAAGGGAAGCAAGCGGGTCAGTGGCAGTCAGGAACAGCAGCTGCAAATGGATGAGTGAGATTGCTACCTATAATGCAGGGTTTCAGTGACCTCAGCTGCATCAAGATCGATCTTTCCTCGCCGACCTTGATCGGGGTTCTTCTTGGACAATCTATCTGAGGCCACAAAGGGAGTGAGACAAAAGAGGAAGAATGTCAAGGGAGGAGGACAATTCAGAGCAACCTGTGAAAGGGAATAGAAAGAGAAGATAACAACGACTGTTTTGGAGTGGTCCAAAGCTGTTAGGCTGAGAGGATGTACTGTATAACCTGATTTGCTTTTCTTGACAGAGTATGATTCCATCCCTGTGAGGCTGCCCCTCCATTCCTCACCACCCCCTGAAAAGAAACACACAATTGGAAGAAAGAAAGAAAAGGGAGAAAGCAAGACTGTGTTTTGCATGCAGTAATGTGCATCAGACTGAAATTTTAAGCAACAGCGGCTTCTTTTGCGGGATGAACAGAACAGAAACAGAGACGCAGAGCAGGGAACTTTGAACGGGAGAAGAAGGAGAGTGAAGAAGAAGACATAATAGAAGAAACAGCGTGTCATTTTCCAAGGTCTTATTATTTACATCACCTGAAGGCCGGTCTTATCCTGGGATCCCCAGCCGAAGTAAGACAGCACCAGAAACAAAGAACAGGTACAGAATAGCAGGAGTGAGATTATGACATGAGGAAGACATCTACCTCTAGCAACATCATCTGAATGGAAGTCTTGAGCTTTGCTCTTGATGTTGAACCATTTCCTGACAAAGGCCTTGGACCATGAGAGCTGAGAGGGGAGGGGAAAAGAAGAATGAATTAGCCATCCATGAAGCCGCTGCGCACTATGCTCCAGGAAAACAAGACATCAAACCTTGCTTTTCTTCGAACTCCCATCTTTCATTGTTTCAGGGTGTCCTCATGCAACCCAGTAAATGGCGGGTGTCTACGGCTCCTCAGGCATTAAAAAGGCACGACATGGAAAAGGGGTAAATCTTCGTTCTCGGCCACCATCTTATCGCCTCTGGAACCGCAACAGGATCGAGAGAAACAAGCCACTCCCTCCTCCTACTACCCACACTGTTTCTTGGATTCTTGAGAGTAGCAGAGAGCAAAGCAGGTATTCTGATGGAAAATAAAGAGAGAGGTACTTTGCTTCCCTTACCAATCTATTTAGTGGTTAATTCTAAGAGACCAAAGAAACTAGACAGGATCACTGCCAGATTCTCTTTAGAAAAAGAAAATTGTGATTTTTTTTTTCCCCCTTTCCCAGATGGGTTCTGATGTGAAGGCTTGGTGACTGAAAGAAAGGAGCTTAGAAATATAGGTTTGGAGAAGTGGGAGCTATGGAGCCAAATGCATGGAAGCGAAAAAGATTGGATTTTGGAGAAGGAAAGAAGAGTGCAGTCACCCGAGAGAGAGTTCAGAGTAGGGAAGAGACAGATGAGCGAGAGAGAGAGAGAGGGAGTTGTACTCCCTCCTTCAAAAAATCCTTGTTTCTAGGAGTTGATTAAAGTATGCAATTTTAAGAGAATAAAGTGTTCATAGAGGACCCCCCCATCCCCTCTTTCTCTCTCCTCTCTCCTCTCTCCTCTCTCCTCTCTCAGGAAGCCTTCTTTTGCTCCAAATCCAGGACCAAACCAAGAGAGAGAATGCAAGCAATGTTTCGTTATAGAACAGTAACATCTAAAATAGAAATCTCCATTTAGAATCTTCTCCCCCTCCCCCCTCCCCCACATCAATTATCCTGGGTCAGTTTGCTGTACCTCCTCCCCTGGCTTCTTCCTAGGGCAGGTGAAAGGAAAAAAAAAAAGAGAGAAAAAAAAGCAGTCAATGATAAAGAAAAAGATGCGGAAAAATACAGAGGAGAGAGAAAGAGAGAGCCAAAAATTCAATTTTTTTTTTTTAATTTTGCTGCATGTTAATGTGTGAGTGTGTTTGCATGGATGTTGGTGTGTGAAAGAGACATGGTTTTCAGTAATTTCTCCTTCCTTTCTTTTCAGCAGTAGTTTCTTCTTTCTTCTGTTCTTTTGATTTGAGGAAACTTTTCAGGGCATGAGGGTCTTTCTTATTCTTTTACTCTTTCTGCATGGAGAAGAAATGAGATTTGTTGGAAATTTGATAGGGAATTGGAGGCCATTTAAAAAATGGAATGGGAGCATTGGGGTTGGAATATGTCTCAATTTAAGGCTGTCTTTTGAGGCATTCTTCATAGGGCTTTGTTCAGCACAACATTAGCACTCATTTTAGCATTGGTTATAATCATTTGTTCTCTTGCATCACTTGGATGCAAGTACTTGCCAAATTGCTTAGATCTGAGAGTCTACTTTGCAAGTTTCACCTCTTCAAATTGTACCACCTGCTAGGCTCCATTGGATGTAGCACCCTTTTCTCACTAATGGGAGATGCACTCCTATGCATCTGACCTCCTTATTGGTCTCTATTTGTTCTTCCTGGTGGGAGAAACATATAGAAGAAAATTGATTTTTTTTTTTTTTTAATGAGCAGAGGGAGGAATGCTGATCAAACTTCATGATCCATGCATCAGAAGAAAAAGATACTAAGCAGAATAGTTTGGAAGATCAAATTTTGGTGAAGGTGATGTTTTTAAGTTTTAGAGTGGGCAAAAAAAAAAAAAAAAAGCCTATTGCCAGAACAAGTGTTAGAGGTCAGTCAGTAATGGAAACCTAAGAGTATGCACATCATGAGTAAGATAAGATGCCCTGCAGCAGCATACAGATTCTTCACATTTGTCTTAATGGTCTCTCAGGAGCAGCAGTAGTTGTTTTTTCTTCTGAGCCAATCATTTCCTTGTTTCCTAATTCAAAACTCCTCTTGCCCAATCAATTGTCAAACAATGCCATGTACAAGAAATCTTGGTTTCCTCCCCCAACTCCCAAGCATTCAACACCATGGGATAGTGTGTTCAAACTCCTTGGCACAGTCTTTAGTTCACCAAAAAGCATGGGGTTTAGAAATCAAGCACAGGAATAGATTATATGATTGGGGGCATAAAAAGACTTCATTTGTTGCTAACTTATATGACCTGCCATCAAGCCATGTCCTTTTGCTCACCCACAGTTGGAATCACTTGCACTTAACTATACAAAAAATGAAGCTAAGCTATTATGTCAAGTTTAAGATCCTTGAGACAATCTAACATGAGTCCCAGCACTACTATTTCATGTTAACTAGAGTTGTTATCTCTCCTAGTCATCAACAAAGAGCACTTTGTTCTTTGAACACATAAACTCCTGAAGCAAACAGTGCCAACCAAAGCTTAATTCAACAAGAGCTTGCAATTTTCTTGTATTGTTGTGTTGTAACACCTTGCGACTATCTCAGATAGAGTACAAAAAAGCTTGGATCCATCCATAATATTTTGGTGCCACACTGCTGTGCTACCAGCAAAATGTCTGAGAGTAGAAGAGTGTGCCAATAAATATGGTGAGACACCAAAAAGGGACAACTAAGCTTTGTTTAGATGGGTCCATCTTGCATAAAAACATCGGCCCATGTCATGCACTAATCATTAGTATCAGCATTCCCATATCTCACACCATTTACTTCTCTCTTATTCTACAGATCACCTTTATCTTTTTCCTCTTCTTTTTGTTTTTTGTTTTTTTTGATAATATAAATTACTTAAATTAAATACTCGGGCATTACCTCCACAATAACGCGAAGCTTAAAACTCAGAGAGAGAGAGAGAGAGACCAGCCCGTTGCCATTGCCTCATCTCTTGTGCAATGAGAGACGTGGGGAATTGGATCAACTAGCTGAGAGAGAGAGAGAGAGAGAGAGAGAGAGAGAAACCAGGTTGTGGCCATTGCCTCATCTCTTGTGCAATGAGAGACGTGGGGAATTGGATCAAGTAGCTAAGTCTTATCATAGGACCACAAGTAAATACCAGTATCCATGGAAAAGGCCTTGTCTTCCAACGTCGATCGAAATCCATGCCTTGGGATGTCTCCAATCTCCAAAACCAGATCATCCAAAGGCGGGGTTGATGGGTCAAAGAAGATCTTTGATCCGTACTTTTGGCAAAGCATCATCCCTCCTCCTCCTCCTCTCTTGCTTTTTGAGGCCTTCTTCTCCCTTGTTACTTAGCTTTCATATCAAGCATTGACAGAGAGAGAGAGAGGATTGTAGTCTCGGGCAATGCTTGGCCCTTTTCCCAGTCTCATCGTCCTCCAATCTCTCCACATAGAAAAGATGGATGGATGTATGTATACCTCCAAAGTAACTTTGGAACTACGAGAGAAGTGTGCTTGGAATGGCCTGCCTATGTATACAGTAACAGTGAGCTTCTTTCTCTTGTACCGTGATATCATTTTGCTTGTCACTGCTTTTGTCCCCTCAGAGACGCTCTCTCATGGACCACCGAACTCGAAAGGCATGGGGGGCTCCCATCCTTCCCATATCCTCCGTTGATTTGACAGTCAAGCCTGGCGACGCTGCATCTCAATCCTGTTCTGAGAATTGAGAAGCTTGAATTCGGTCTCCTGCTTTCCTTTTTGCAGGATTGCATGCTCTTTTAACCAGTGCGGCTTTCCTTTCCAGTTTTTAAGACTCTTCTTCTTACGTTCAATCTCTGCTTTCAGAGCCAAGGGTAAGTGGCATCAGTGGAGGGAGGGGGATGACGGTGACGGAGACACATTACTTGGTCCCGTCTCCATGAGCACCAGTCCATCATCCATCCCCTCTTCCCCCCATCGTCACATGGTTTGCTGGTACAGCTTTCACTCTTTATAAATGCGGATGAGATCAAGCTCGAATTAATGCCTCTGGTATCAAGACAATCCTAATAAACTCTCACAACCACCTAAATCTATTCATTCATTCAGATGCATCTCCTTCTCGGCACTTCAGGGCGAAACAATTAAAAAAGCCATCGATGGCCTTCTTCAGCTTCCGGTTGAGCTGTTGCCCACCCGTCGGTGCACGAGTACTGCAAGGCAATAGTAAGAAAACAGCGTTACAGCTTCCCTTTTTTTTTTTTTTTTTGCTGGATTTTTTATTATTATGATTGTTATTATTATTATTATTATTGTTATCCCAAATCCTAACTAGAAAAAAACATTCAAATTAATTGTCTCTCGCAGCATCAAACACAGGGAGGCAGAAAGACCAATCATTGCAGTCCAATTTCTCATCACAACCGGACCCCACCCGACGTTCATGATTTTTATAATCTGAAATCGAAACGTAGGCATCCCAGCGTTCATGATTTCGCAATTTATTTCTCGGAGAAACCCAAAGTTAATTGTGTAAATGGACAATTTAAACTTCGGATTGGGATGTACATGAATTATATCACTCTCAAACATGAAATCCCGGGCCACCTGATGAGCTCCAGGCCTCAAACGCAAGCCCTATCGCTGCTCCGATGAACCCTCGAATCGAGTCCAGTAATTGCACGCGTCCTCCGTACGTATCGGACGAACTCGACGGAACCACACTCTCCATGCAAGTTTTATGGAGGAGACCTTGAGGAAGCCCCTGAAGCTTGACGTGCCACAGACGGAGGAGCTAACGGAGGGGCAACCCCGTCCATGGAGCACATCGATCCACCCAGAAATCTACGTTCTACCCCCACTCTCCAGTGGCAAACAGCGTCATCTCACTCGCTCTCTGCCAAGCTGCCATGGCATAAGGTGAGGAGCGCAGAGCCCCACGTTTCCCCCTCCGCCCGGCGTTGCCCATTGATGGTACGGTCTTGCCGGCTAAAAGCCCCGCAAGGTGGGCCACTCTATCCAAGTAAAGGATTCGGGAATTGGTGCATGAATCGAGATGGTTCCTTCTTTCCCCGCCTCTTCCCTTCTCGCAAGCAACACCACCACCTCCTCCTACCAAATCCGAACCCCCCAGCCAAATCCATCAGTTCCATGGCGGGTTCGGATCGAATCGGCGGAGGGGACGCATAACGGGGGGCGGGCAGGTCCGAAACATTTAGTTTCACAGTTGTTTGTGTATGCGTGAAACCCTCGCCGTTGGATCGTAATGGTGATTTGTGGAGGTGATTGATGCGACCAGCCCTCCCCGGGTCTCGCCCATGCCCCCCCCCCCGATGGTGGTCCCCGCCCATCGGTGGCCGAGCGAACTCCACGCTTCCAGTCCGACCCGAATCCGACAGCGATTTTACGGATCACCTGCGTCGCGTACGAGGAGGCAAGCGGGAGCGTGGAACCCACAAGTGGCCCGGCTAACCCACCCATAGCCGGACCGGTGCCTGCGCGGGTACGAATGTTGTGTTTCGCACGCGGTCCGTCTCGGAACAGCCGCGCGTCCGACCGACACGTTGGTGGACGCTCCCACGTGGGCGTGGGCCTGAGAAGTCGCGGTCGGAGGGGGGGGACCTCGGTCGCGGTGGGGCGACACGTGTCCGGAGAGGGTGAAGCAACGGGGCGGATGAACGGGAGGGGGTCGGCGGGGCCCGCGTGGGGGGTGGTACCACGGTCGCCATCACCCGCGCATGTGACTCGGGTCCAGTCTCCCTCCACTCGTCGCTGAAGCCACCGGCTCCCCACCCTTTTTATTTCTGAAACTTTTTCTGAGCACCACCCCGTCTCCCCCAGTTTGTTTGGGCGCACTGCAGCCTCAGAGCTCGTAATTTGCAGTGCCTTGCGTTTCCAATACGGTGTAAAAGTGCGCGACGCTGGATGCAGATGCCACTACCAGGAGATCCATTCAAGGCGCGGATTCCAAAGCGTTCCACAGTTCAGCATCGTCGCACAGCGAGGGGAGGAGCCATGCTTTCGCGCGCTTTACTCATCCGACCGTACCATCGGCCCACGGCGTTCACATAAAAGAATGCGGATGATCCACTGGGCAGCATCATGTCATCGATGATGCGGCAGTGCACGCACTTTTATTACCCAGGCGTGTCATTTGCTTGTTCACATGCAGCGGTGGCAGGGGTTTTTTAGTTAATCGGGTTCGACAATTGGGGCACCTCGGGGAGGTGGGTAAGGAGGCATTAATTAGTGGGAGCAGCGCCTAACGTGGCCGCATGGGGTTGCAGGCTGGGGATGAGGTAGAAAGAAACGGCCCTCGGTGAAGGGGAGACGCCGCGGCCAAACCATTCGTCCCTCAAACTATTTCTTATTTCCTTTCCTTGCCCTTTCTTTCTTCCCATCTCTCTCTCTTTCTTTTCCTCTCTTCCCCCCTTTATAAACCCGCCTCAACAGAAATGAAGCTAGATTTTTAGGTGCTGCCTGTGATCGAGATCGTTACTATGAGGACAAAGAGGGATGTGATGATCCGTGTCTTCTCCTCCTCCTCCTCCTCTTGCTAACACTGAACCATCGAGTTCTCCGTTCGCCGGAACCCGGGCAGATCGCGGCGGCGTGCCTCCGCCGGTGTCCGGCACCATGAACCCCGGGGAGACCACGCCCCCGTCGCCGCTCGACAAGCCCCTCGCCGAGCTCACCGAGGAGGACATCGCCCAGCTCACCCGCGAGGACTGCCGCCGCTTCCTCAAAGCGAAAGGTCAGTCCCCCCCTCTTTCTCTCTTGGATCGCTCTTTCCACTATGTTGCTGATTTGGCCACGGGGAATCAACGGGGGCTTGATGGGAACGTGCAGGCATGCGACGGCCGTCGTGGAACAAGTCGCAGGCGATCCAGCAGGTCATCTCTCTCAAGGCCCTCCTCGAGGGGCGGCCCGGCTGTGATGACGGCCCTGCTGGCGGCGGAATCCTCCAAAAGCTGCTCACTTCTTCTCCTTCGGAGCCGCTATCGCCACCGCAGGTCGTCCGCTTTTCCCTCTCTACCCATGTCTATTACTTGTGTACTAGTGCCCTTCTTTTTAACCTCCGTCTCTTGCTTCTTTCTCCAGGACTCACCTCCTCCCGCGCCCAAGGATGGGGGCAGCGGTTCGCAGCTGCTGGCGAAGGAGCCGTCGCCGTATCGAAGGAGGGACTCGATCCCACCGCCCTATTCAGCCGGAAACCCGACGTGCCAGACCCCGATTGCGGGAGCTGACCTTCCCCACCCGCCGGAGAAGCGCTGCCCCTCTCCCAGGTTCGTCTCCTTGTGCCACCCACAAGGCCCCCAAACCCCATCCCCTCGTGCCACTAACGTGCGCCTGTTTGCGGTCCCCCTCGCGTCCCTCAAAAGCCCCCTCGTTGATCCGACGGTTCAGCGCGTTCCTCGCGTACGAACCCCACCTAATTGTGCAAAGGAGCTCGTCTCCATTTGTTGATGGAGGACCCTCCGCACCTCCGTCCTGGCTTCTTCCGCATAGACAACTATTCTGTGCGGGGATGAACCGATAACCTTCAACTTGTTGTTGACGCCGTTTGTGTTGCTCCATTTTCAGGGTGACGGCGGAAGTACCGGGCGGCCAGATGACGATCTTCTACGACGGGATGGTCAACGTATACGACGGCGTGTCGGCCGATCAGGTAAATATAACACACCATCAAGAAAAGTGCGTGCCCGACCCGATACGAGGACCATAACGGGTGTTACGTTACACTGACACGGCGGCGCTGCCCTCGCAGGCCAGGTCGATCATGGAGCTCGCGGCCAGCCCGGTCTGCTTCGACGATCCGACCGGTGCGTTCTCTCCGGCCCGGGCGCCGGCATTCCGCTTCCCGCCGGGTCTCCCCAGACCGGCCCCGGTCCCCGCCGCTACCCCGTTCGTGGGGACCTTCCCGATCTCGCCGGCTGGTAAACGTTGCTGCTCCTACTGTTCGTTCCGGTCAAGCGCCAGCCTTGTGATCGTGATCGGACGGCTTCTGATGCAGGCACGATGATCCACCGTGTCGCGGACGGCTTGGAGGACCGCAGAGTCCCGCGGGAAACGGAGCCTGGTAAGAGAGCAGTGCTGTTTAGCCGGTAAACCAGCGAGTCCTATTTTTATGGTTTTTATCACCGATCGCGACACAAATCTTGACCCGTTGTCAGACCCTACTGGGGGTACGCTCCTGTTAGAGGTCGCGTCGCCTTCACGTGGGGCCAGTCCGTAGGGATGGTTGGGTCAGTCAAAATTAATTGTTCCTGCGGGCATCTCGTTACTGTCCACTAATGTGATACTTAATCAAATTAATCTTTTCCATGCAAATTATCATTCATGTCAGGCATTAATTTCCATCTTCTTTGGTGGTCCTTGCATGTCTTACTGATGAAATAATTGATAATGTTAACGGGCGAAAAGAGAGGAACCGCCAATATCATATTCGTACATGAGGTTCATGAAATAAACGATTGGTGTTTTCACTCTGTGTCACTTGCAGCCTTCAGAGGAATAAACTAAATCTTCTGTGTCTCTGAAATTTCATTTCCATCAATCATCTACCTCCTTAGGAGGTGGTGTACATGAACCCATATATGATCATGCTATGAGGATTTTGTACATTTCAGGTTTGATAAACGAATTTGTTCGTAACTGAAACTTTGTAAGTTAAGCTTGGCCATCTTGATTGATTTATGAAACCAATCTAATATGTACCAGACTAGTAAGCATCATCTCCATTTGCTAAATGTTGCCAATTATATTTTTTATTTGCGTAGCTCTAACAAGTACTTAACTAGACCTGATAAATGAGAGATGAATTTGAAGGCAGTTCATAATGTAATTGTCAAAAACAAAAAAAACAAAAAAATGTAGTTGTCCATATGAATTGCTTTGGAGCTATGTTTAGCTGAAACTAATGCTGGAGTTAACCACAACAGAGGGCCCAACAAGCAGAAAAGCATCATTGCAGAGATACTTGGAGAAAAGGAAAGACAGGTATGGTCTTTTACCAACAGAAAGTATACTACTTGTTAGCTGAACCCACATGATGATCTTTGATGATAAAGAAACTCCATAACCTTTTCTTCTAATGAAGGTTTAAGGGCAAGAAAATTATTGGGGGAACAACTTCTTCAAATATGGAGATGTTTTGCTTCAGCCAAAAGTTGAGTTGTCCAAACCAAAACGAGCTTCCAAACCCATGTGACACAAGCTTTCCTACCCTAATTCAACAGCCTCTAATTCAACAGCCTCAATCCCCAGCTAAGTGTAGCTCAGCAGAAAATGAAACTCAAAGAGAGAAAATTTTCTTTGATCTCAACGATGAAGGTAAGTATTATAATACTTGCTATAGGCACAATACTTTGACATGGGAAAAGCACCCTTCTATTAGTGCAATTGTACTTACAGGATGAAAGAAGAACTTGGCGCTTGCCTTACACTGTCTCATAACTCATGGACAAGTCTCATCTGATTAATTGGGTCTCTCTCGTCCACCACCCTCTTGTATTCTGAAGAATCTTTTGGTAAAGTTCTGTTTAATATGCAGAATATATATAAGAGTAGTAATAACATTCTTTTCATGTTTTATTTTTCCCACTGGAAATGTATCTAGATATATTCTGTACGTGGATTTTGGTGCTTTTTGACATGGTATGTTGAATAGTGGTGCTAGGAAAAGTAGAGGAAGATCTAAGAATTTGTTTTAGGTAAAAAAGATTATGTATACCTTTAATTAACTGATCAACGGCATGAACTATCTATGCAGCTGACAATTAAACTTGATGTACGTGCTAGGATGGCTCAATAAAGTTCTGGTAGATTATCAGGTTGATCTGTACTTTTTATTGGCCCAACTAGGTTGATCTGGCATAATCTAGCTGCTCTCCTACTCCTTATTTGTTGTTCAGTACAGACTAGTAATGGAGCTGAAGTTCATGGACCTTGACTTGGTTTAACACAAAAGGCCCAATCATAAGCTTTCATCCTACCTTTGATGACCACCTTTGCTCCCATGGCTTCCTCCTTGTTACCTTTTGACCCACCGGCGGGGCATGTATCAACAACTCCAGCAGCATCCCCATCCTTCAACATCTCAACTTGTCAATCTTGCCATTATTGCTAATGCTGCCACACTATTGCACGGGTGAAATTGGAATGCTAGTTTGCTTCATTTTCTCCATCTTCATTCATTTACTAATTCGCTGCAAATGGGACAAACCCCGACCTGGTTGTGCCTGGCCAACGCAATTAGAGGGCCTGATCAGGATGGATATCATGAAAACAGGGACCTGATCAGAAAGTGATATCGTGGAAACTGGTTGTGCCCAAGCATACACCCTTTTAAATTTCTGATGGACCTGATCTACCACCCCTATTCTCTATTCTGCTTGGCTCTGGAATAATCTGTTTACATTAGGTACAGTGATCAATACAGGTTGCTTGGTTCCAAATTGAAGCTTATTATTAAGGTAAATTTTCCAAAAAAAAAAGATGGTGTCAGATACATGTTAGTTACTATTCTAAAAAAAGAAAAAAAAGAAAATATTCTTTGTTGATTCACTCAACTGAACAAAAATGACTCACATTTCCTTCAATTTCTTTTCGATGAGCTGCATTTTTGTACAAGCAGACAGATAGAGGAGCAAACATCACATTCCCAATTATACTTACGAGCATTTTCAGAAGAATCACATCTTGGTATATTTATTATTATATGATGCTAATCATGATCCGGCTTTGACATCTTGCGTAGTTCATATACACATAAAGGTAGTTCAGTCTGTTAGGTGTTTCTTCTGTTGGTTTTGTATACATGCGAATTCTGATAGTTGTTTGCGTCTCTGTTTTTTAACAGTGGTGGGAATTGATGGATCCACCTATGACCTAACATCAATTTTTTGGACGATGAAACTTATGGTCTAGAAGACTCTGCCCTTTGATTTTTGGGGACTCTGATTGAGCATGTTGGTAAACGCACAATGAACATGTTTATAACCCAGTTGATATGTTCTCGGACACTAGATTTTGACATGTTCGACTAGATTGTCATGTTTTGTTTTGTTTCTTATTTGTATTTGTATGTATATGCAATGGCAACCAACGCCCGGCAATTAATAAGATTTTGAGATGCCAACATTATCCATAGACTTAGTGCTTCAAGGTTACAGTGTCTAAGAATGTAAAATCTGCCTGCCAGCTTATTGTAGCTGTGTATGCTATCAGAGGGCATCAAGGTCTGGTGAGAACACTCGTACCGATCATCTTATTGGCCCGGGAAAAAAGATCCTGATCCCGTATTTGCAACTAGCGTCGACTGTACTGTGAACTTGTGTACTCGAAGCCCTAATATGAAGATCTAATGGTAGGTTGCTGTAAGGCCTCATTTGAAAGTTGCGGCCATTCTATAATTAAAGGAGATGTATTCTGTAGGAGTTGTTTGGGATGCACGATATTTCCCATATATTCAAGTTGTGTGGGCTAACCCTCCGTTGAGGCAATTATCTTTTTGATTGACTGTAAGGGAGGTTAACGATTTAAGTTTGTTAATTGCAGTGCTGCTGTGACTGATTATTCGGCATATTGCTTCACATTTCAGGGAAATATAGGATTTGGTACTAAGCCCTTCCCATGTTCATCGATTTTTTTGGCTTTCCTTTATGAGTTATATTCCTCTCCATGTTGGATTATTTCATCCATGCAAATGTTGGGCCACTCTTTGGTTTCAATTTAGCAAAGGTTTGAAGTTTTGTTGTTCCTTGTTATTTCCTTGGCTTTTTCTTTCTTTATCGTGTGATATTTGTTTGACCCATTGAACATGTTATATACACAGCATGAATCCAGGCAGCATGTTGCTGACATGAGGTTTTGAAAGGTTGTATGCATCCTTTTTCTTTCGCTGGGTAACACAACTTATTGCAGTGCTTTGATGGCGTTGTTGCCACCAAAAAAATCCTGTTGTCCCCATCTTTAAAGCAGGCTGCAGCAACGACAAGGACTGACTAAAGAAGTGATACCACCATTTATGCTGCTACGATCGTTGCCTTTCTTCAATGTTGATGGTTCTGAATGCCACTCAGGGGCTCATCACCAGGCTCTATTTATGGTGTAAATAAGAATGAGGGGTAAGTTTTACTTGTTAGATTACCAGGCGTTGCTTTGTCACAAGAAAAATCATGGTAGCACAAGAAGAAACGTTGCATTACAAGAGAAAGGAATTGGCTTGTCTGCAATATTTCTCGTTTCTCCATCATGCACGCAGACTCTAAGATTTGTTTGTCTCAAAGCACTAAGTGGATGCATTGTACACAAAAGGATATCGTTGGATGATCCAAGTGCCTTGCATGTTTTTTTATTATGGGCAAATATATCATGCATAAACAAGATGCCTTGGATTGTTTTATGCCTTCCAGTTACCTTTGTTAGCTAGAAACAGGGGAGTGATTGTGTTTACGACTGCTACACAGCGAGGGAGAAGGTTATTGTGATATCGTTTGATAGCGAGAAGAGAATAAAATCTCTGTATTATGGCTCCGATACCATATTTGAGATAGAGATGAGGAACAAAAAAGGTGTTTTTTATTCATTGTTAAGATACTTATTTATACAGAGTTGAGGGAGAATTTTCTTCAACTGAAACGAGATCTTCTCGTTCAGTTACATAAGCGTTCAACTAATAACCTTATGTTCTTCAATGGTCACACTCAAGGAAGACGTTTTGAATGCTTCAAACATTTTTTTTTTATTTGTCTGGGATAAATGTGTCACATGCAAAAAGAAGTTTTGGAACGCATAAATGCTTTGTATACTTCTTTGTTATACAGACTTATAATTATATACATGCAAACACTATAATTGTATATATATTTTATATTAGACAAATACATTATTTACAAGAAGATATGTGAGATACATCAACAACAGATATATGTCGAGAACAGAGCATATACTGTGAGATGAACCCCTATCTATCACAATCTTCAATATTTTTGGTTCAGTGAATCTAGAAAGACCAGTCCCTAAATATGATAACTTTTTCTTTCGAAAAAACAAAAAAAAAATCCCTGTTTTTATAATTAACCTATATATTTTTTTCTCATTACACATGACTAAAATTGTTGTCTGTACCTGTCCCGGAAAGAAGGCTTCCTTCGTTCATAGCTGACCAACTCCACCAAAGAAAGTCCAAATTCTAATGGTACGATGTTGGAAGAGTTCGATTAAAAACGTGCGGACATTAAAAACTCCTAATCGTATACTCTCACCTCCCAAGTCTCATGTATGTTCCGCAAGGACACGAAACAAACATCATCCGTTTGTCTGAAATATTCACGTGGCGTGATCCCACGGCTATTGAACGGTACTCAGCGACAGAAAACATTCGGTATCATTTTAGCTAAACTAATCCGACTGAACACATGATGTGCTACGGCGATTGCACCGAACCGGTCGTCCCTTCCCTATATGTTTCAGAGGCCTTCGGCGTTCCCATGAAGGCTTCGGATAGGGTTGGGAGCAGCAGAGATGGAGGCGGTGTTTCAGGTGATTAATCATGCTTTCTTCAAGTTCTTTGCCTTCTTCTTCGGTATTCGTCGTGGCGATTTCTGTTACCTTCGATCCTGGTCTGTGGATTTGATCTTAGCCATTACTCCGCTCTTTCTTGTCGATTAATTAGGTCTTAATCCCTTTACCCTCGACCTCTTTATTATGTTGCACATCGGACATGAGAAGATCGAATCTTTTGCATTTGATTTACAGTTTATAAGGGTTTTTTTGGTAGTCGATGTCAGTTCCTGTTTGGGATGTTCATCCGCGGATGTCTTTTCCCCGTCAGGTTTTACCGATGTGTATGTGTGATCCTAAGTTGGGTGGAGTTTGTGAAAGGTTAGCGTCCTTGGTTTAGATCGCTTGCTTATTCCTTTGATGTTTGAATTCGGTCTTCCCATCCATTGAATTGGATACACGTACCAGGCGTCTCCGTGACGCTACCATTAGGTTGAGGATCACAACATCAGGTTTGTGGACTTCTGTGCTGGATAGACAGTTGTTTCGAAGGTTGTCAGAGACGCTTGTTCTTCATGAACTTCGACCTATATGAGGGTTTGGTGGATTTTAACTGAAAGGAAAAGAAACAAAGCCTTTGCTTTCTGCTGTTCAGAAATTTTTTGATGTAGAATAGAAAATTCTTTAATTATACATGATGTTGTGCAGCAGAATTTGATCTTAATGCTTTAGCAGTTTGATTTTTCTGGAATTTGAGATGCACCAAATCAGTTAGAAGATAGAAAGAAGAAAATTATTGCTGAGGAATGAAGAGAGAAAAGGAGAGAGAGGAACAGGAATGAGAGCAAGGGAAGAAGGCAGCTCAGGGCAGTGAAGCTACTGTTTCTTGTTTAAATTAATGCTTAGATGATTATGGTTTAGTAATAAGTTTCTTGTAGTGTTCAGCATACTTTGTCGAAGAATATTTGAATTTATATATTTCTTGTTCTTATGATTAGAATCCCAAGTGCAAGCTTTTCTTTAGATAATTACATTTTGAACAATTTTGTTCTCCATTCTGAAAAAAGGATATATTTAACCAACGGTGATGGTGGTTGCACTCATATATCCCTTGCTGGACACGAATCACCAAAGAATCTACGTAGCTGTAAATAATTGCTCTCTCTTATCAAATTACTATAGGATGGCAAGGAGGAAGTTCTCCAAGCTTGGTATATGGATGATGGTGAGGAAGACCAGAGACTTCCCCATCACCGCGAACCCAAGGAATTTATCTCGTTGGGCAAACTTAAAGGTTCCAAAAAAAAATCTGTGTAGCTGTTTTCTTGCGTACTTTCAGTGAGACATCTCTCACGTTAACAAGCTTGCTTTCTTCTTTTTTCCTGTAGAACTAGGAATAGTCAGTTGGCGCCTGAATCCTGATGACTATGAAAATGATGGAGACTTGAAAAAGATCCGTGAAGCCAGGGGATATTCTTACATGGTTTGTCGCTAGTTTCTTTTGTTCTTTTTCATATTTATTATGAGGGTCCTTTTAATTTATTATGAGTACCTTGATAAAAGTTGGCCAATTTGACAATCCTTTTGCAGGACATATGTGACGTGTGCCCAGAGAAGTTGCCAAATTATGAGGCTAAGCTGAAGAGTTTTTTCGAAGAGCACCTGCATACTGATGAGGAAATCCGTTATTGCCTTGAAGGGAGTGGTAGGATGGCTAATAGTGGACATCTTGATATTCTAGGGGAGGGCGATGCCTTCTGATCCTTGTTATTCTAATTTATTGTTTGTCTATTTTGTGTTTGTTCAGGCTATTTTGATGTGAGAGACAAAAGTGACCACTGGATAAGGATAGAAGTGAAGAAAGGGGGCATGATTGTCTTACCTGCTGGAATATATCACCGTTTTACACTCGATACAAATAACTATATTAAGGTATCACATCTGCGTATGCTGACGAAACTATTATCTGTTGATTTTGCAAAATTAGAAACAAGTTCTTCTTTTGGCTTTTGTGTATTTCTGTGTGTCCAATGAATCAAAGAATCTATATATGACATGCAATTTGGTCGACCAACAGTTATAACTAGGATTCTGTAATCGGTAGGAAGTTTGTCAGTTTCTTATTTAGAGAAGGATGTTGGAAGAGTCTTATTCTAGATTGGTGAAAGGTGTTTGAGAGAAAAGTTGACATATGGGAAACTAAGCCTACGCACGAGCCTCTCTTCTATTGTGCGGCATGTCATTGGACTTAAGCTTAGATCGGATGTTGATCGGGGTTGAATGAAAGGTGATGATTGTGAGCGAGCTATGTTATCAATAAGCTTCGAAGACTGAGGGGCCTGGTGACTCTGAGTGGGGTTGTTGACAAGGTTTGAATATCAATGGATGACATTGTCCGAGTTTGAGGTTCAGATCAGAAGAGTGCATTCCTCTAAATGGAAAAGCTGTCTGCTTCCTCTTTTTATTTCCTCTCCTCTATCTTTGTTTTGATTTCACAATCCATGAATTGTTGTCGGCTGATGGTGGCATTGATTATGAGAGGGAAGAGAAGGGAGGTAGGAATAGACGAGTACAGCTAAAAAAAAAAAAAGAGAAGAAGACAAAGCACCTTTTATTCCTTCTCGTGATTGTTGATGAAGCATCTCTCAGAACGATAGACATGAGCTCTACGCTGTGGTATAAAATTTTTTTAATCCTGATTTTGCTACTTTTCTTATGTGGGGGATACATTATGCAGAGCTAAAATAGTTGTCCATGATTTGCCAATGTGCCAGTACTAATATACTTGCGAAAATTAAATTTGTATTTGTAGGCAATGCGACTCTTTGTTGGTGAGCCAGTTTGGACTCCCTTTAACCGTCCTCATGACGATCTCCCTGCCAGGTTAACATTAATTTATTCCCTATTCTTGTCAGTACTCCATTCCCCTTTAGATTCAAGCCTCTTATATATCATTGGCATGTTTGCAGGAAAGCTTATGTCGAAACGTTTGTCCAGAATAAGCTTGGTGGGCCGGCTGTTGAAGCTCGGTAATGGCATCTCCGAACCAAATCCCAGAAATGCAAAGATAATGTGCTTCGGTCGGTGATGATAATCAATGTTGGTCAATGTCTACGAACTTGTTGAGTTTGATGTCAGCTACGGTATTGAAACTCGTATACCATAATGTAACTTCACGTTTACTCTCTATGTAGTGGGGTTTAGGAAACCTGATGGTTTGTTTCGTAAAAATAAAAGTGATTTAGTGCAGTGATGTTTCTGATGTTTGCATGCAACTTGAGAGATTGAATTGGAGTCAGATGGCAAAGCTTGTGATGATGGTATAGTGGCCATAGCATTGTTTCCGGGCACCCATATGAATCCGGGTACTTGGTAGTGTGCTACAAAGTAAATCAATAACCATGCATTAATTGGTTCGAGTTTATATTTGCTTTAATGAATGTTGATAGTGGCCATCAGATCAGTTCTCTCCTTAGTTGCTCCGTTTCATAATGTAAACCGCCGGTGTGTGGTGGCATTTCTCTATAATCTTCGACTCTGGTAAGATGATGACAGGAGCAAAGAATTCCAAATTAGATCGTTATAATTCTTGATATTTTGTGAAGAGTTTCGATTAGCTTCCTAATTTTTGTTTATATTTTTTATTGTCTCAATCCATCTTGGATCAACGTTTTGAATAAAATTCTTCCAACAGGATAATAGTTTTGTCCGAGCACACAGCAGGATTTGCCTTTCCGGCTGACACGGGCATTTTAACTCCGGTTAGCAGAGCTTTGTTTTTTTGCTCTATTTTTGGTAGAATATATTCTTCTTCTTGGTCACATAGTTGCTTTGCTTTTGGCATCGTCTTCCTCCTCCTCTCTTTAAAATACCTTCGGCGTGTCTCTCTTATGCTAATGGCTTTGAAATCAAGATCGCATATCGTTGCTTGGCACTTGACCATCATCTAGACATGGTTGCCATCGATCATAGTGGCACCTCTATAGAGTTCATGTGGGTCAATACCGCTTATGTTACCATTTTTTATGGGACCACACTTCGACTAGCCATGATAGGGCTATGCTAGCGACGGGGGATGGTTGTTGGCGAAGCAACGATGCGGTAGAGGAGACCGACGCAACGATAGCAGCGGATGAGGGCACGGGTGTGCTTGAAGGTCTTAGTAGCCTTCGTGAGGATGTTACGGAGGAGGCCATTCGCGAGGATGTTGTGGAGGAGACCATTATAGGAGGCAAATGAGACCATGACGAGACCAAGAATAATATCATCTTTCAAAAAATAAAAACTACAGGTACTAATAAAATAGAAGTAGATGTTCTATAAGAGAAAAAAAAAAAAAGACAAAAGAGTTTTTTAGTTTCAATAAATACTATAAAAAATTATCCCTAATACCCAACTCTATTTTTTTTTTCCTTACACTGAACTTATTATTAACTTCAATATCGAAGAAGAAAGATTATAATTTATTTTGTAATATCTATGATTCGAGATAAGTATTTTGTCATATTTACGAGAGACTTGTCACTCTTAACGTATAACATTTCTTTAAGGATGAATGACGAAGATAGGATTCAAACCGAAGATTCTCTAATAAACTATAATAAACCTTTATCAACTAGACTAATTAGCATATTTTATAGATTCTTTGTTAGATTATAACAAATTAATTACAAGAGATTATTATTTAATGGAGCTCCTTTTTTTTTAAGTTCAACACAATAGCTCATACAATTTAATATAGTAGTTTAATATTAGTTCATTATTATTTAAAGTAGGTCAAACTTCTTATTAACCCGTTATAAAATATCTCAAAATCAAAGTTATCTATTATATTTTAAAATTCGTATAATTGATCCCTCGTACTACGATTTGGCATCAAAGTGGTCTCACGTATTATTTTGTAGACGTTAAACAAACGACTTCCGTTAATAAAAAGGGTAACGATGTTTGTTTTTAAAATTAGGAGGGTTTATTTGATTTTTAATATAGTCAAACTATACGAATAGAACTTAAAAAATTAAAGACCCTTTGTACTATAATATGTTAATCAAACACACTCCTTGTACTATCATTATTCATCAAATTTATCCCTTAAAATGTTAATATAATAATATTAAGTGATATAAAAATCATAAAAAACTGATCTTAGCTTCTATCATTGTTTGAATTCATTTTACACTTTAAACTTGATCGATGATGATTTATATTTATTATATACTTAATTATTTTAAGTAATTAAAAATTTAAATCTCCTAAAAATCTTAACGCTCAGCAGAGAAATTGAGACCGTCACAGCATAAGAGAAGAGAGACACAATGGAAAGGCGAAGGAGAGTCGAGATCGGAGTAGCAAAAACCAACATTGGTAAAGATAAAAAGAGGTAGGAGTAATGAAGATTGGAGAAGAAATACAAAGAGGAGAGGACGAGTTAAGGCTTGGGGATTATTTAGTTTTAATCTCCAAATAAAAAATAACCCCTCAAATTATTTTACCTAATGACGTAACCTTATTTTTAACATATGAGGTCACTTTGATGCGAAATCATAATATGAGGGATTTTGAGACATAATACAAGAGGTTAATAAGAATTTCGATCATTATTTTACCTAATGGTGTAATCTTATTTTTAACAGAGGGAGTCACTTTAATACAAAATCGTAGTATATGGGGTCACTTATATGAGTTTTAAAATACACCGGGTGATTTTGATTTTGAGAATACGAGAGTTAACAAAAATTTTGACATATAAAGTAATAGGTCTCAAGTTCAAATCTATGAATGACATATATATTTTTTAATATAATAATATATTTTAATAAAAATCATGTACGGTGAATTTATGTAAAAATATATATAATTCAATGGAAGAATTATAAGAAATTGTTGCTTACTAAGTTGGTCTTACCTTTTAAATGAAACGATCGCAACATCTATACGAATTTTGGCTCAAATTCAAGTCAATCTTCCTCGTTAAGTTTAATACAATCGCTCATGTAATTTAATACAATAGGTTAATATTCGTATATTATTTTTAATGTAATAAGTCTCAAATTCGACTCAATAAATGATATATATATTATTTAAATATTATTTTAATAAAAAATTAATGTATGGCTAATTTTATGTAAAAAATATGTAATTTAACAAAAGAATTATAAATAATTATTATTTATAGAGTCAATCTTGTTAAACGAAACGATCTCATCGACAACCGCTTATGAATTTAATATAATAGGTTAATATTAGTATATTATTATATGAACTACGTGCATATTATTTAATGTAATTAGATATTTTAATAAAAAAATCGTGTACGATGAATTTTATAGCAAAATGGGCTAATTACATGTTAACTTGTAGTTAGATCCTTTTAGTATCTCAGTCTTTAAATTTAAAAAATTTACATTAAAATCTTATAGTTAGACTTCTCTAACATCCCGATCTTTAGATTAAAAAAAAATATTAAAATCTATAGAAATGAAATATTTAATCTCGTTTAATTTAATGTCATTGGATTTACCGATGAAATATATATATCTAGTTGAAATTATCTTTATATCCATCGTTTTCGTGTCATTCGTTCTATCAATAAAATTGATCATTATTTTATTTTCATCGACCACTATCGTTCACTCTTGACACTATCTTATCACTATTAAAATTATTATTTTACCTAGTTTTATCGACAGAAGATATAGATTAAATTAAAATTATCTTTTTATCAATCATTTTCGTGTCATTCTTGACATCGACAAGATTTACTACCATGTCATTCTCACCGACTACCATCATTCACCCACGACAACATCTTATCACTATTGTAATTATCTTTTTATCTATTATTTTTATGTTATTAATGCATTATATCTTTCTTCAAGGTTGAAGATGTTAAAATAAATATGATTAATAAATATTTCAACTTCATAATTATAAAAATTTTAATATAAAAAAATTAATTTTAAAAATCAAGATATTAAGGAGGCCTAATTAGTAAAATTTTAATATAAAATTTTTGATTTTTAAATATCAAGATACCAAAGTGATCTAATGATAGGGATAATGTGTAATGAGTCCTACTAAAAAATAGATTATTCCTCTCAGTGTCAGTCTTACTCGTTAAATAAAACGATCTCAACGTCGGTGCAAAATTTTAGTTTTGGAAATTTTGATCCGTTTCCTGCTTCTCAGACCCTTTTTCTTCCCACTCCATTTTCTAGATGCACCTTCATCGCTTCCTATTCTTCGGATTCATCTTCCTCCGCTCGATTTCGCTGTCCTTCGGTGAATCCCTCACATGCCTCGGCGTCTATAGGGAGGGCGGAGCCCCTGCCGTCTTCCAATCGCCCAAGTGCCCGCGGTGGACCCTCCTCGCCGACGATGACCGCCGCCGCCGCCCGCCGCCGAATTGCCAGGCGGCGTTGCACCAGGGGCGGCGGCGGTCCCAGGAGGACCGCATCGTCTGCGCCCTCGGCATGAGGATCCCCTTCATCGGTGCGCGGTTGCTTCGCGGCACGCTTTTACTTAGGGTTTCGAATTTGGCTGTTTTGTTCCTTCTGTCAAATCGGTTGGATTGTTAGGTTCTTGCTCCGTGGATTCGTTCTTTCCCTCGGTATTACTTTGATTGTAAATCCAACATGAACTCAAATTAATTCGGTGCAAAATATGTATGAAACTATAAGGATGATGAGATCAAATTGCCTTTGCTTGAATCCTTAATTTAGTTGGCTTTTTATTGGATAGGTAGAACAGGAATCAAGGAGCTTGATGTTGGACTAGTAGCTGTTTTTGATGGACACAATGGGGCTGAGGCTAGTGATATGGCTTCCAAGCTTTTGGTTGAGTACTTTCTTCTCCACCTCTATTTTCTTTTGGACGGGATATACTCAGTGGTTCTAAAAAAATCTAATGACAAGTTGACATATGGAGAACATAGCATGGTTTTTGAAATTGTTAGTCTCGAGAAAACAGAGAACTGGCACTTTCCCGATCCAGAAAGGTAATCTATTTTCTTGTATATCATGTGTTTGTCATAATTTATAGGATATGTTATAATTTACGACCCTAGATTGATTTGTTTGATAATTGTTTGTCATGTTCCTACTCCCTCAGTGTCACCCTGTGACCTGAGAGAGTTTGTTGCAACTTGAAACCACTTTTTGCAACATAACATCTAAGATTATTGGCTTTATAATGGTTAAATATGTCATTCATGTCCAACACTCTACCAAATTTTAATATAAAAGACCTATCAACCCATCCTAAGGGCTGATTTGAAGAACGGCTATGCTGATTGACACATGTCGAAGCATTTCATGCTAGAAATGCACGAATAAACTATACTGATCTTAGTTTTTTTTTTCTTTTTATGATAAGTAGTTCCCCAATACTATGCATATGGCACCTGATCCAGTCATCTGTTTGAACTTTTCTTCTATATATACCTTGGAGCATGTAAAAGAAAGATACATGCATCGGGTTCATTGTATGAATATTCTCATGCATAATGCATACTATAAAAGAAGATACATTCTTTATCCAGATATATAGCAAGATAGATGTTCATGAGATCATAGAAATATCGTTTGTACAGTGGACACAACAAGATAGAGAGAAAGAAAGACCTAAAAGATCCCTACCTGTTAAGGGTCGTGCACAATCTCATCCTTCTCCTCTTCAATCACCACCCAAAGAGCCTCCATCTTCTACTACTCAAGGAAAACTATTGCAAGAAAGGGGAAAACAAAAGGGAATCACGTAATATTCTGTTGAAAAAGGGATACTATCTAATCTATCATAACTCCCCAACAACAATCACTGTTTCAACCATCCAATATGATATCAAGATGCATAATTTCCAGTTTTCCCTTCAATTCCTAACTTGATTTGTTCGGGTACAACAATTCTGATATAATTTGTAATATGTCAATCTGTTTGGATCAGAAAAGGCCCGTTTCATCTATCAAAATTGAAAGTGGTTACCGATCAATGCATTTGAATACTTTTCACTGTATGATATTGTACACACAACTACACATCAACAGCAGGCAGCTGATATCTCAGGCAAAATTTACCAATACTTCTGGTCCTCCCTTTTATATTTTCTGAACACCCCATTTTGCACCATGATAGGCAGTTTTTGATCTGGTAAAGTGTCTGGAATGCTAATTTTTGACAACTGTTTCCTTGATTGTCAGTGCCCATGAATTTTGGGGCTTTGAGTTGCAGTTTGTTGCTGTTTCCAAGTGGAATTATACTATGGAAAAATTGCAGGTCAAACTGGATACCGGCCAGAATATTTGACAGGACTTTTCATATGGAAATACTGAAGGAATCATTGTTGAGGACAATCCAGGATATTGATTCAACATTTTCCAAGGAAAGTAACAGTTTTCAATCCTGAAATGTTATTTGTAATTTATGAATGCTGCATCCTGTATGCTAGAACAAGCCCCATGTTTAAGTTTTTGCAGGAAGCTTTGCAGAAAAATCTCGAGTCAGGTTCGACTGCCACTGTTGTTCTGATAGTTGATGGTGATATTTTAACTGCTAATGTTGGTGACTCAAAAGCTCTTTTGTGTGCTGAGGGTTTACAGCATCATAATAGAAAAGGTTCCTTTTTCTTTAAAGTTGTTCTATTGGCATTAGTTTTTTACTAAACGGTATTATTTTCAATGTCCATTGTATTTTTTAAAATAAATTTTAATTTAATATCGAGAAGTTCACATTTTTGGTATATTTTAGATGCTCCAAAATTACAATCCATCTCTAACAGCCAAGTAAGCCAGTTATGTTCTGTCTTAATGCTTCTCCAAGAGGTGCCTATTTCAGTTGGGACTGAAACCATGTTATGAATGACAACTGAAGGTACTAAATCTAGCAGCAAAAAAATTGAACAAATGTCTTGAAGAATTTGAAAGGAGCCTGAGGGATGGCCGAGCCAGTTCGCATTCCACTTGCTTTAGAACTTAAAGCTGTGATTCTAAGAAAACTTTCCGACTAATAGAATGGCTGAGATATGAAATACACTGTCCCAAGTGTCTATTCCCCATAGTGGCTGAACTGCTATTTTCTTTTCAATTGCTTTTTCATTTGATTGTATTGTTGTAGTCCATTTTATTGATGTTTGGAGTCAAAAGAATACATAGAATGATAAAATTTTTCATAGTGAACAATTAGGTATAAAAATTATCGTTCTTTTGGTCAGTAGATGACTTCTGATTCCACAGTTCATCTTTCCCATCTTGGAGCTCCAAGATGGAATATAATTCTGAGATTTGCACTTTTCTTTTTGTGATTATCATAGTGGATAATCATCTGCGTCTGCAGACCTTGGGTTCTCTATTTCTGGTAGTAAATAATAATCATTTTTCTTGAGTTTTGGCTCTGACACGTTATTGGCGAAAAGTTGGCAGAAATTAGTTGATTTTAGCTTATACAATATTTTAGAGTCATCTACCAGAAGCAACATGGATTTTAAAGTAACAAGGGAAGTTATGGTACATATGATTCAAATATAAATATCTGCTCATATGGTGGGAGATTATAATTTTCTGAAGAATCAATGTATAGATCAAGAATTGGTCTACAGCCGCTCTCTGCAGTTCTTGAGTGTTTCAGATAGATAATTATAATAAAGCACAATTTCTGTTTACTCTGTGCCAAGATATATGCAAGACATGACTTATGATGTTTTTTTCCCCTTTCTTCTTCTAGTTTTTTTCCCTTCCTTTCTCTTTCACCTTCAATTTAGCTGATGGATTCATATATCTACCATTTTTTGTTACCTTTTGTATTCAAGCAGATGAATGCCTTCATATAATCGTATCGTTTTGTTGGAGGAAAAAAGTCATGCTCTTATTGTGTGCTAAGACTTGAACTAATTTAGTCTCAAATGGTGAAATTCGATTGATCAAAACCAGTTTATTCCATCAGTTGTAAATGAGAGAGCTGACAGACAACGGGCGCACACGGCTTCATAGCGAGGGTTTGAACCCTTGACCTACGGCATAGAGACCAGATACACACCACTAGGCTAGCTGGTTGGGTGTACATGTTGCATCTTGTTGAAGAAGGATAACCATGAAGTGGACATATTTTTCTATCAGTATGATTTGTAGGGTGATTATAATAGCAGGTTCAACAATTTAATTGAAAAAATAAGGACTAAAAATAATAGTCCTGTTCAATCTAGAAGGAAAGGAGAGTAGAAGGTCGAAACAGAACATTTTCCTTAAAATTACTTAGAGTAGACTTAAAAGGCTTTGTTGTGAATTTATGACTTTGTTGTTGTAGTTGTAGTAGGAGACTTAAAACGGATACCGGGTACTTTTTATGTGCCTTATCCACAAGAGATGTCTCTTATCATGGAATACAGTGGGCTGCACTGCTACAGTCTTTTTTTGTTTTTTACCCTAAAGTTTCAATTTACTTTCTTTGTCTTGCATCAAAGAATGAGTTTGTTGATTGTGTATTGTAGGTAATTTGTCAAGGATAAATCGACAAAGGAAAAGTAAAAATGCCATATTTCCTGTTTGTCAGAATGGACAACTGGAGTTGGCAATCAATGGTGGACCACGTTATTTTGTTAAGGAGCTCACAGTGGACCATCATGCTGACAGAGAAGATGAAAGAAGCCGAATTGAAGCTGCTGGTGGATATGTTGTTGAGTGGGCTGGTGTGGTTCGGGTCAATGGTGAGCTGGCTGTATCTCGGGCTATAGGTGATCTGGCTTTTAAAAAGTAATTCTCTTATCTCCAAAGGTGTCTTATCCTTTCTAATTACTAAATAGTGTCAACAACTCAACATCCTCCAACTCTTAGCAATTTATAATTGACATAAGAATTACCTATTTCTCGTATACCATAAAGTTCGTTTCGCAGAAAAAACACTGATATTAAATAGACAGTGTAATAAGTAGCAATAATACATCTAAGTCAAGAGCTTCAGGTCCAGAACTTATCCAGTTTCCAGATCATCCCGTGAAAAGAGGTTTAATTATCTGAAATTGTATCTACATTTAGGCTATTGTGGAATGTATAGTGACCTGGATCATGTAAAATGCTCAGTATGGTTGATATAGTTGCACATATCTTAAGTGCTTACCAATAATAGTCAATTTTGTGTCATGTGAATGTGTCAAACGTGCATTTATGGTTCGAGAACAATTGATCTAGAAACTACAGTATAAATTAATGTGAAAAATGCCTAAATATAATAACTTGAATATTCATACTTCTGTTTTGTTTTTTATGTTTTGGGGTGGCCATTGTTACTCTGTAATCTGAACACTTCTATTGTAATTCTTATTTCTTAGATCTTATCTCATTCAGTTGTTGCTCTTGATCATGGTTAGTTATGGTGTGGTCTCTACACCCGAGATGACAGATTGGCAACAGATAACAAGAAACGACAGTTATTTGATTGCAGCATCTGATGGAGTCTTTGAAAAGTTGACCATGCAAGAAGTTTGTGATCTGTTATGGTATGAGGAACTAAAAGCTAATGTGAAGGCGGATTATATTCACGGTGTGACAGACACTTTAGCTGATCTTTTAGTGAACACTGCTTTTGAAAGGGGTACCATGGACAACATGGCAATTGTAGTCATTCCTTTAAAATCTTCTGGGACTTTTGTGGAAAATGTCTTTGATGTAGATGAAACCTCTGACTTGTCATTGTTGGAATTGCAGAAAAAGTTAGGTAATGCTGATTTTCTCACTAATCTATTTACCAATGCTTTGTAAAACCTTTTTCTACTTGCAGCTAGTTTAATAGCAACAACAGCTTGTTTTTGGTCTTTATTTGTCTACTAACACATGTTCATTGCCTTCCTCTCTGATATGGCCAGCAAATGATGCAACTAATGCACGCCTTGTACCAATGGAGTACTACAACAACATCGCATCAAACTTTGATCGGTTTTTGGTAAGAACATTCTAACATTTTTGTTAAACGTTATATCAATATTATTTCTGTGTTTTCATTTCTTCATGTTCTAGTATGTCACTTTTACTTTTTGATCTTTTTTCCACAAGCTATAAGCAAACTGTAGGGGAAGTACTGACACAATAAGAATCCTGTGATGTATGAGTGTCAGCTGGTGAACAATTTCCACCTATTTTTAAGCATTCAATTAATGAAGGCTCCAGGCTGATTAGGTCATGGTGACCATAACTAGGTCTATGTCATTTATTCTGCTATCAGAGAGTTGATTGTTGTAGTTACATGGCTCTAACAATGGGAAAGATAGAGGGTGGACCTTGGTGTCACTGTAAGGTTAATCTTTTGCGATCAAGGTACGGGGGTTTGAGTCGCAGATAGGTCCTCCCTGTTTGTACGGGTGTAACTGCATACAGTGACGCTCCCCAGACACCATCTTGGAAGGATCCTTGTGCATGGGGTTCTTTTTCTTTTTTAGTCTGTTTCACAGATTTCAAATGCTTTCTCTCTTCACCTTTCTGTTTAATTTGAGTATTATTCACTCTCAAGAGGATGCATTATGCATTCTGGCTTTTTCTATTCTTAGTGATTGTAATTGCTGTAGGTTGAAACAGAACATAGAAGACTTGGTTGCTTTTATCTGTCAGAAAATCTGAATGAGGACATGGATTATGTTTTCCAAGGACCGAAAGAATCTCAAAAAGGTGGAGAGCATGGCTTATATCAGTCATTACTTGACTCAGATATGTCATATCAAAGTAAGTCATGAAGTTCCTGCCTATTTACAAAAATGAACTGTCCAGCATTATAAGAACTTATCAGAAAGTACGTAATCATGAATCATGACTTTTTCTGGTAACTATTTCTGTCTCTAGTTATTATGTAATCAACAAAGTTTAATAAGAATAATGAGATTAATTTAAGATTGGAGAACTTTTTCATGTGGTGTCAAATAATTATCAATTTCTTCCTAGTTAGTATTCTATCCAAGGTTCTCCGTTTCGATCTATCAGGCGGTACATACTGCTCCGACAGGATATCGGTACATGGACCGCCTGCTAACGGGCGATACCGTCGATTTCGGCCGTTAGAGGTTGATTTCGGTCGTTGGTGGTCGATTTCGATCGTTGGTGGTCGATTAAGGGAGAAGAAGAAGAGGGAGAAGAAGAAAAGGGAGAAAAGAGAGAGATACCTGCACTTCCCCGGTTCCTCGCTCGATCCGTCGCCCGCGGGCGATTCTTCGCCAGCGGGCTTCCTTCTCTGCTCTGGGAGACGAGGTGAGAAAGGAGAAGGGAACTCCCCACGCGGGAACGAGGCGACGCTTCGTCTCCCTGCGTGGGGAGAAGGTAGAACGAGACGACGCCTCATCTCTCCATTTTTTTAAATATATATTATATTAATATTAATATTAATATTAATATTAATATAATATAATTATAATATAATATAATATAATATAATATGGCGAACCTTGATTCTATCAGAATTGCAGATAAAGCAAGTGAACATTTGACCAAAAGTTTGGTTCGTAAAAATATTACTTTAGAGGCTTAGATCACCCTTTGAGCCTAGAACCTACAAGTTGAAATGGTTTAGGTTTTAGCTCTTCTAGAGGGTATCCTATTAATGTTTTGAGTCCCCTCCACTATATAGTTGCTTATATGGTCATGTCGTTGATCAGAACATGTCGATAATTAGACAAATACTACCTTCTTTTTAATGCAACTCCTAGTATTTTTCACAAACCCTACAAGCACAAATTGCAATAGTTCTTAATATGTCTCCTTGGTATAAACGACAACCAGGCAAGATTTTCGTGGGGTTCTCTCTCATATATTTTTTGAATTGTCTACAACTGTCCTTTTGTGCATGAACTATATTTCAAAATTACTTGAGGTCAATGTCTATTTGTTATCATTTTAAGTTACTCTCATTCATCACTTTATTTCTCTTTTGTTTCTCCAGAGAAACTCATTTATTGTCTCATGCATTTCAGTTACTATATTTTTTCTATTGTAATGTTTAGGTGGAGGGCCTTTAAAACGTTATAAAGACCAAAAGTTATGCTGGCATTTTGGGATCCACGATGGAGACAGAGGTCAATGTACTAGTCCTGATGTTTTTGCTAAGTTTCTGGGTTTACTAGACTCAATTCCTTACAGTGATATCAGACCCGACTCTTCAGAATCGTTTGCATACAAAATACCTAATTTCAGGTACTTGTTTTTGACCCACACTTGTAAAATAAATGTTTGTTGGTTTTTTTCCTTATAGAATAGATGTATCCAAGGTTTGCAATTTCGATCTGTACCGCCTGGTACGGGCGGTATATATCGGTTTGTCAGGTTACCGGTACACGGACCACCTGTTACCGGGTGATACCATCAAAAATCGATTGTCGGCGGTCAATTGAGGGAGAAATCGACTGTCGGCGGTCGATTGAGGGAGAAAATGGGAAGAAGAAGAAGAAGAGGAAAAGAGAAAAAAGAAGAAGAGGAGAAGAAGAAAGATCGAGGCGATGTCGCCCCTTTTTTTATAAATATATTAATATATTAATACAATATAATATATTATATTATATCATAAAAAAATATATTATATTTTAATATATCAGACGGTATGCACTGTGCATACCGCCTGATATTGGTACCATACCGGTACCGAGATAATCTTGGTACACCGGTATGGACCGGTAAGTCAAACCTTGGATGTATCTAGATAAGATACAGTGTTATGCCCATTCAGGAAAGATGCAAATCAGATATTGCTTGTACTAAACATAGAATTATAGTTTTGAATCTTTTGATTGTCGAGAGTAAATGAAGTAATAATTAAGTGGTAATAGTAAGGATATATTTTAAATTGGTTCAAGTTTCAACTTTCAAAATCCTTGATTCACGGTGAAAATCTTTTACTTCTTCCATCAAAAGATTATCTGTTATTTGTAAATCTCCATGTCTCCCTTCTCTGTTCAATTGATTTAGATATCAGGTACTTTGACATTGCAGAACCAAGCACAAGGGATTGCTTTTGGTTGAGTGGTCTGTATGTTGGTTGTATTGGATTGCTTTTGGAAATACCAACTTTTTTTTGAATGATTTGATTTTCAGATGCTTAGGATCCAATCTTATGTTGATTTCTCATTACGATTACCAATTTGATCCATTGATATCTGTACATATTATTGATCTGAGATACTCAAGTATGGCTCTTTGCCTAGCATAAACTCGACCAATATTTGATTGTAGTGCAATCTTTGAATTGGTAGCCATATCTATTCATCCGCTCTCTTTTGTTGGCTCAATTATGTGTGATTAGGTTTCTTTTGTTGTTAGCAAGTTGTGGTTGCTAACCAGTAATATTTGGTTCATTTTTCCTTAACTGCGACACTCAAGCTGCATTATCAAATTGGAGAGACTATATTACAGAATAAGTATGCAATTGGAGAGATTTCCTACTAATTCATTAATTCACTTTAAATTAGTGTACATGACTGTGATAAAGTATAATGTGGACAAAGGATTTCAACTTCAGTAATCTGTACCAGTCGCCCCTTGGGCCGGTATATCACTTGGTGTAAGTAGACGAGATGGTGAGGCCTTCTTTCTCTTCCTTCTCTTGGCACAGAATTGTTGAGAAAATTGCACCGCTGCCACCATGTTATTGAAGCTCTAATCACATTTTGAAACACCTAACTGCATGGAAGACTCAAAAGCAAAAGACCAGGAAGAATTTTAGGAGTTTTGGCCAGTTTTGGTTTGAACTGGTTGAAAGTGACCTAGTTTAGATAAAATAGTTGAAACCAGAGATTGAAATTTCGAATTGTACTACCCATACCGGGTTGTACGTACCGGTCCACCCATGAACCGATACGCGGGCGGTCCGCTCGATATTGCCCCGTATTGGATGATATGGGGCTGTTTCGGGCGGTAATGGTTGATTTCGACCATGACCGCCTACTTTCGAGCGGTATCAGCATGGCTACGGCGAGGGAAGATGAAGCGTTGAGGGAGAAGGAAGAAGAAGGAGAGGGCGTTTGAAGAAGAGGGAGAATCGGGAGAACCTCGACGCGAAGCCCTTTCTTGATCCCGATCCAGGAGGTAACGACGAGGCAATGGCTAGAACAGTGGAAGAGGCGGTCTCCTTCATTGCCTCGTCTGCAACTCTGTGGCTTCTTCGTCACCGAAGGCCGGTGATGTTCGCGGCCTTCGCCGCGTTTTTCGCTGAAGGCCGAAGATGTTTGCGGCCTTTGACGTCTTCGTCGCCTTCTTCACCGAATGCCGCAGATGAGGCGACGAGTATAGACGTACTGCTCGGTATGCCCTGGCATACCGCTTGGTGCGTCGTACCATGCCATACCGAGCAAAGATCGGTACATTGGTATGGTAGAAAATTTCAATCCCTGGTTGAAACAGCTGGTTTTGAGTTATTCTTTTGTATATTAGCCCATTATGGGGTCAATCTGTCTACACTCCAGATCCAGCCTCAGCCTCAGACTGGTCTTGGAGGTGCATGTGTTTTAGATCTATCAATGAGAGAGTTATGCAGGCATCAAAAGCAACTCATCGCTGCATACCATCTACAGAAAAGGGAAGGCCTTAAGAATTAGCGTCTCAAGTTTCTTTTCCCAAGGCTTATAAATAAGGAACAAGTCTGTAAGCAAACAGTTAAGCTTGCTGACTACTTTTACGTTTATGATCTGCTCTATCTAATGGAGTTTCAATCTAATAATGTTATTTCTTAATGCCATTGAATGCCTTTTTGTCCCAGCAGTTTGATACTTGTTCAATTTAACTTTTTATTATTTTCTCATGATTGGTTCTATCTTTTCTTGTATATCTTTCTGTTGACTTAGGTATGTCTTAAAGAGGAGGTTTGATCGTGGATCATATGGCGAAGTTTGGTTGGCCTTTCATTGGAATTGTTCCCAGGATGGTGATATATACAACAGCAGCCATAAAAACTTGTATCATTTTGCTTCTAGTCAACAAATGGATACATCTAAGTGCAATATGAGTGCAAGTTCTAAAGCATCCAATAGACATTGCTCTACTGATCAGAGGGACAGCAATTTGTTCATTCTGAAGCGGATAATGGTAAGATAATGTGCACTTTTTGTCCAGTTGGTTCTTTATCAAATGGCTTGTTTGAAATATTAAAATTTTTCTATTGTTATTTTTTTCTTTTTAACTGTTGGGATATTATGTAACCATAGGTACTCAATTAAGTTGCCCACATGATGACCGAAGAAAATAAACCTTCTTAGACATAGTCCTTAATGTCACTTATACTAGCTTTTTCTGATGAAATTAGACTTGCTAGAGAAAGTTGTTTATCAGTTTAGGGGATATTTGTTACTTTTTCAAACCTATTTGGTATGTTGGTTTCTATTTTAACCTTAAAATCTTAGGCGATCATACAATTGATCTGAAATTAATCTTGACATTCTATCTTGATATTGCAGGTGAAATCATCAAGTGAATATTCTGTCAAATCATGTTATGTAGGAGTTCTAAGTAATCTTGAATTCATGATTGAGGAAAATTCTTTTGAAGAAATATAAATAAGTGGCCTTGTGGTTTGTTTCTTTAACAATAATGATGGAGATAAAAGATCATTTTGCCTTATAAAATTCTACTTCTAGTTCATATTGAGGTCCAGACCCGTAATGTGATTGATTTAAATGAATGTTGAAAACTTGAAATTGCATGATTTTGCATATACCTCTACTTTTGCATATACAAAGTGGTAGAACTCCATGGTATATTTTTTTTGCAATGATAATATTTTGATTGGGAGTTCAATGAAGTTAATTTCAAACTTTGACTTAGGGAGATGGTTCTTACTTCTTGGAAACCAGATATTTTAAATTAAGATTAAGAATAAATATATGAGATGTAATTTTAACTAATGTTAATAGAAGAACTAAGGATGTAGTCTGGATGGATGGCTAAGAAGTTCTTCTAAGTGAAAACTTTATAAGTCAAATATGTTTGATCTATTATTCAACATTATAAAGAGATTGATGAAGATATTGTCCATAGGATACAAGATGAGTGGTTATAGTAGAGATGGATGTAAGGAGTTTCTTGTGATCATTGGGATTAAAAGAAAAAGTATTTAAGATAGTTGTTGGCCAACGAGGCTCTATTGATTGAAAATGTTTGGTAGTTAATAAGTAACATGTACAAGAAATTTGTGATACTAAATTGATAATGTTGTTAAGGTGGTTGCATGGATTTACTAGGAAGAATTGATAAAAATAATTTGATTGGTCAACAATTAGACATAATTCGAGTGAAGGGAAAAATGAGGAATATTTCAAGGAGAACTATAGATATTATGGTTGGAAGAGGTGTGACAACTAGTTTAATGGTGCAAAGATAGGTAGAGAAAGACCTAGAGATTTGAATATCCATGATTTAACTTAGAAATTTAGAATATTGTTTTGTAATTGGTAAGTAAAGATCTATGTACAAACAATTGAGTTCAAGAATTTTAATTTATTGCCCAATGTAAGCCTTGTACGTGACGATATGAGGTTGTGTTAGGCTATACCCCAAGGTTTGAAATTTTGTATTGTACCAATATACCGAGCTTTGTTTGGTATGGTATGGTATACCAAGCGGTACAGCAAGGTGTATCACTCGGTACACTTAAAAATATATATAATTAATATATATATATATATATATGTTTTTATATAAAATTATAAAAATAATATATAAAAATATAGAAAAATAAAAACATGTTAAAAGAGGCGTACGCACCTCGGCGTCGTCGCCTCCTCTTCTCCTCGTCGCACCTCGGTGTCGTTCCCTCCTCTCCCGCTGCTCTCACCATTGCCTCTGTTATCCCTGTGCCTCTAGCTCCTCTTGTGGATCAGGATCGTCGAGAGAGGGCGGTGTTAGATCAAGATCGAGAAAAGACGTGGAAGAGTTGCCTTCTTCGTCGAATGCTGCAGGCCTTTTTTGTTGCTCTCGTCATCGCCTCCCCTATCCCCATCGCTCTAGCTCCTCTCTTGGATCAGGATCATCGAGGGAGGGGGTGTTGGGTCGGGATTCAGAAAGGGCGTGGAAGAGTTTGCGGTGAGGTTCCTTCTTCCTCTTCTTCTCCCGATTCTCTTTCCTTCTTTGATGCTTCTCCCTCAGCCTCGTTGTAGTTAGTGCGCCGCGGTCCGCGTCCGGTGGTGGGTGATACATCTGTACGAGCAATACCATTCGGTATTGCAAACCCTATTATACCCTATTCCATGTACTGGTAGGATGTTAGATAGGTGAAAACTCCATATTGAATACTAGATGGTATTGCAAACCTTGATTAGGACATTATGGTTGTCATTATTGTACTTAGTAATTTTATATTATTATAGTTATTTCATTGTATCTATTTAATGTATAACTTTACTGAATTAGATGTAACAAACAGACTTTAAAGAATACAGTAGAGGCACCATAGACATGCTGCTTGCTTTCTACCATGAATACATACTTGTAGGGTAGGATAATTCACCAGAAATTTATCATTCTTGGTTTATAATACAGGAACTGTTTACTTTAATATTTTTTTGCACCTCTATGTTATTATCCTTTATTTTGATGGCTACATATTGCTTGTTTATCAGTAGATGGTGATGGTCTGAAGTTCAAAATTTTTTTCCTTCTTGCTGTTTTCTATGAAGTTGTTTGTTTAATACACACATTAATATTTCACTCACATGTAGAGCGTTACAAGTTTGAATTCCTGATATAATAAATATTAGGTGGAAAGAGGGACCAATGCTTACCTGAGTGGACTGCGTGAAAAGTACTTCGGAGAGCTTTTTTCAAATGCTTCTACATCTCTAGGGGGTTCAATTACAGAAACACCAACAACATTTTCTGTAGATACACAATCTGATTTCTCTGATCTTTTGCAAAAGAACATGTCAGATACTGATGAGGTTGATGATATCTTTGATTCAACAAATACTTACGCTAGGAAATATGGAGCAACACCGATAAGCTATGAAGAAGGTTTAAAACATATAGCTAGATATGTAGAATCATTTGAGTCAGAATCAAAAGAATTATGGCTTGTTTTTAGGAATGAAGGAATGTCTCTATCAAAGCTGATATATACAGCAGAAGAATCAAAATCATTCACCAATAATGAAAGGGATGAAAAGGTGAGGAATGTTAGAGTACTACGTCCTTCTTCCTGGTGGCACTGGTTAAGGACGACAGAAGCAGGACAAAACGAAATGAAAGACCTCATATGGCAGCTGGTATGTTTTCATCACTTTTGTTCTCTATCGATTTCCTTAGCATCACATGCATGTTTTCTTCATCCATTTTCTTGATCTTTCTATGAATATAAATGATAGACACCTTAGTGTTCTTGCAAGTATATACTGTAGTTCTTTGCTATTACAAGGTCTATTTTTATTGGTCCTATTTCACAAAATTATGGTTATATATACATATATATATAATCTTAACCATCATTAATGATTTACATTAAAGTGAAACAATGTTATTGCAAAGAAGCATCCATCAAGTATCCCTTAAGTATTATAGAAGCGTGTGATCTTATAATCAGGGTTTGCGATACCGTATCATACCGCTTGGTACGGACCGATCTAATAGAGGACTGGTATGCTCGGTACCTTAGTATACAATGTGTCGATATACTCGTTACAGCTCGGTAGGTACCATAATGATAGTTGATCGATACATCGGTACGGTACGAGATTGGGAACCTTGCTTATAATCAAGGTTTTCAATTTCGACCCTACTGGGTGGTACATACCGGTCCGTCAGGTTGCCGCTGCCCATGGTATTCAAAAATCGACCGTCGATCGAGAGAGAAATCATTGGATCGATTGAGGGAGAAAAAGGGAAGAAGAAGAAGAGGAAAAGAAGAAAAAAAAGAAAAAAGGAGTACCTATTTCCCCGCACCATCCTCGTCGGCGCACCGTCGCTGCGCGCCATCGTTGCCCACGGGTCACCAGCGTCCACGTGTCGTCGCCACCCGCGACGCGCGAGGAGACGGAATGTCTCCCTGCACAGGGAGAAAGGTCGAGGCGAGGCAACGTCACCCCTTTTCTTGTTTTAATTAATATTTTAATATATTTACTATTATATTATATAATATAATATTATAAAAATTTATATTATATTCTAATATACCAGGCGGTATGCACTATGCATACCGCCCGGTACCGGTACCGAGATAAACTTGATACACCGGTACGGACCGGTAAGTCAAACCTTGCTTATAATAACTTTTCAGAAATTGTTTACGTAAAGAAATTATCAGGAATATATCTATGAAATGTTTGAAAAGTATTCATGTCTGCTACAGGTAAAGTAACCATTTGCGAGTCTCCTACAGATAGTTTATTACTACTTTCAAAGAGAGTATAGCGTAAAGTTGAAGGCTCCAAGAGTCATTTGACTAAATTTGACAGTCAACTATCAACTTGTCAATCCTATTTGATGTCATTTCTTTTTCCAGCTGCAAGTTTAGGTGTCATAGGGAGTAACATGAGAGCCAATTATAATTGAAAAATAGGATCTTCTTAAAATGCAGACAACCAAAGAACAAACTGAACTGGGGCTTTTGTCAATTTGTGAACATGACTTTCCAGTTTGGGCTGAGTTTTTATTATTCAAATCCTTAAACTTGGCAGGTGGACTGGTTTGGCTTGGAATGTTTGCGAGGTATGACCATCTAGGTTGACTATTGGTCCATAGTGATTGGAGTGTGCGGCACACAATTCTACAGAATGCAGATGATCTTGTGTCCTTTTCTTACAGATGTTCAAGCCCTATCAAGAATTTTAAAAAAGGAAAGAATGAAATACAGTAGAGAATAAACAGCCTCCAACAAATCTAGGCATATGGTTCTAGGAGAGGATAATTATGAGCTTAATTTATTAAGTAACCAGGTTTCAGTTGCATATGGTCTTCTTAAGGTGATGATCTAGATATTATATTTGGTTGAGACACTTAACATGGCTGCCTTCTTATTGCTTGGTCAGTGAGCACCTTAAGGTCCCATATATTCATTGTATGCAAGAAAACATGTTAATTACGAGCACCATTTATGTTTGTTATCATTTCATATCATTTTATGCTTGTAGTTGTCACATTATGGAGGTAGGAGGTAGGCTTATTAGTTTATGGAGCCTTAGAGAATGTCATGTGGTTTTTTTTTTAACCTTGGCTAAATATATCAATGCTTGTTCTTATATGTTTTTTTTGTCTTTGTTTAGTTACTGGCTCTCAAAGCTTGTCATGATCGCAATGCCACCCATAGAGACATTAAACCTGGTAAGAGTATCGTGACCTTGTATCTTAATCTATATTTTAGTTGCTAATCCTGCTGTGTATGTAATGAAACTCCAAATTCTGGTACAATGACAGAAATGAAAAATATTTTGAAGGTCTTCTTTACATCCCATACTTTCGCCCCACCCCCACCCCTGGCCTGACCGATATGCACTGATTTGTACCTAGTGTATCAGCACATGGTACACTGATATGCACCAAAGACTTGAAGAGGAAGAAGGAGAAGAGGGAGGAAGAGGAAGAAAAGGAGGTAGTGGAGGAAGAAGAAGAAGAGTAGGTGGTGGAGGAACAAGAGAAGGATGAAGAGGAAGAAGAGGAGGTGGAGGAGCAAGAGGAAGAAAAAGAAAGAGGAAGGAGGAAGAAGAGGAGGTGGTGGAGGAAGAGGAGAGCAGGAGCTCGGGTATTGACCTTAGGTACACTGGTATCAACCTTGGGTAACTTGCCAGAGATTGGCAGCATGCCTTGAGCAGCTGGGATGTAGTTGTCGCAGACGGCAGCAATGTCTCACATGGCTGTACGCATAATGGAAGAGGATGGCAGCAGTGCTCATGTGGTTATGCATGTACAGAGAAGAGAACGCGAACCCTAATCCTCGGTTTTAAGTTTCTTTATTTTTTTTTTAATAGATTGGACCGAACCATCAAAATGGGGGGATCCACTCTTTGGACTCAGGCTGGTATACATTGGTTGGTATGAACTGAACTGGCAAAATTGCGGTCCATGGTTTTGTTAGTGATGCTGATATTAATATTAAGCCAGGTTTTAGGATCTATTCCATTTCAGTTTTTTTTAATTGGTAAATAAAAATACTCTCAATGCAGTTCTTTTATTCTTAACAAAATTACTTCTATGGTTCTTTCTTGGAGTCTCTATTTCTTTCTGTTCCTTTTAGTTTATTTTTCTTTATATTATAGATTTTGCATGGACTGGTACACAAGGATCCAAGAATACCTTTTAGTCTTCTTGCTAGTCTATTATTCTTAAAAGCTCGTTTGGATTTTTTTCTGTGTCCTTTTCAGGATATATGAACGGTGCAATCCAACTTTTAGGGTCCTTGTCTGTGATGAACTCAGGATTATCCTTTTTTGTTTCACTTCTTCCCATGTCTTGTTCAGCCTTTCTATTTTTGCAACATCTCCAGATTTGAAGGCATATCTCCTCAGTGTAAATGTACTGAATGGTCATTTTTGGTCCAATTTGACTACGCAATTCAAATTTGTATCTTTTTGTTTACAGACAGATCTATAATACACATATTTTTAGACTTGAATACTCATTTATTTAATAATAATGTGATTTTGCAAGAACCATAAGTTTTCACTCGTCTTATTGTTACTTATGTCAAAGTGTTGCATCAATTGTCTTAGTTATTTTGTAGATTTACTACATTTCATAATCTAGGTCTTCACTTGTTAAGCTAATGTAAGTGTTTATTTTGTTTGAAGAAAACATGATTGTATGCTTGGAAGACGTGGACACAGGAAGATGCTTAAGCGAAATTCCCAATGGGGATAGACAAAATCATCTAAAGATGTACATATTTTTGCCATTATCTTGGTTCTTCCTCTTGCAATTTTCTTTATTAATATTGGAGAATATAATCAACAGACTGACAATTATTTCAGTAACTGAAAAAAGAGAATGTTACTAGGTGTAGAAAAGTGAGAATCTTGGTAAGAATTGTTTGTTATATATGCATATTTTTTTATAGGTATACCCAAGGTTTGCAATTTCGACCCGGGCGGTACATACCGGCGGATTCTGTGCGGACGCCCGCTCTGGCGGTTTCAAAATCGACCGTCGGCGATCGATTTCGGTCGTCGGCGGCCGATTGAAGAAGAAATCGACCGTCGACGGTCGATTGAGGAAGAAAAAGGGAAGAAGAAGAGGAAAAGAAAGAAAAAAAAAAGAGGGGAAGAAAGAATACCTCGCCGCCGTGGTGGGTTGCTGCGGGCCGCCGCTGGTCGCCCATGTGCCACTTTTTCTCCCGCGAGGAGATGGAGTGTCTCCCCGCGCGGGGAGACAGATCGAGGCAACGTCGCCTCCTTTTCTTTTTTCTTTAATATTTTAATATTATATAATATTATATTATAAAAAATATTATATTATATTTAATACCGGGTGGTACACACTGTGCATACCACCCGGTACAGGTCCCGTACCAGTACCGACAATATGTCAGTACACCGGTACTGACCGGTAAGTCAAACCGTGGGTATACCTGTGTTTGAATTAGTCTGTTAGACACACAAATGAAAATGTGACTGTCAGAGTCCTTTAGTTTTGCTGAAGAGTATGGTTTAATAAATATTATAACTTTTTTGTGAAGTGAAACTTAAAACACATTGCAGTTTTAATTTTTGATCCATGCATGCAATAAATGAATAAGTGAACTGATATAAATCAGATGGGTTTAGTCATTCCTGTTTGATCCCATTAGCATGTGTAGTAATTTCTTATAATCTTCTATGTTAAACAAATAACATGAAGAAAGAAACTGATCATTGACAAAGTTAACAGTGTGCCAATTCCACTGAAGATGAATGGTCTACATACAATTATAGAGAATTGCACAGAATGCTGATTATATCATCAGATAAAATGTGATTACTAGCATAGCTAGTATTAATGGAGAAAATGTGAGGTTTGAACTTTATATTTCGTTTTAAAGCTTAAATATATTCACTTTATTTTGCCAATCTACATTTGATGACCTAGTTTTCACTTGTGGGTATAATCATAGTTGTAGATGGGACATTGATTTCGTTTATTGAATTAGTAATTGGGTCTAGTTTTTGTTTTATTCTACAGGCGGATTATTGATTTTGGCAGTGCAATTGATGATTTTACCATGAAGCATCTTTATGGATCTGGGCCAACTAGGTAAGAAGTGATTTCTGATTATTGCATAATCTTTCAAGGAAGTTGATTTGGTTGTCTGAGAGGGCTAAGTCTATATTTATTTTGTTTGTTTCTTTCTGCTAAATTTGGCCAACCCATTGGCAGCCCTATTCACCTTTCTAAACTTTGTTACACTGTCACAATTATAACAGAGATATTTCTTCTCAAGAGGCATCTCATACCTTATTTTCCAGGGAATTTTCTTGTGGCAGTATAGGGTTTCAATTCAATTAAAATGCAAGATATTTCTTCTCAAGAGGCATCTCATACCTTATTTTGTGGCTTTAGTCTTTTGTCCAAGAATATTGGGCAAAAAAAATTTGGTCAGAATTTTGATAATATATTAGCACAGTCATGTTTTAAAGTTCCAGAACATTTTGGTGGAACATTTTGTTCCTGGGGCTTCCAAGATATTTACCAAATGTATAAAACCAGTCTTTCTTTTTATCATTTGGTTTTGATTATAAGATCAGCACTAAGCATCAGACTGTATAGGTTGGTATTGATCTGTATCTAATTTCTTTCTATTATATTTATGGTGATATTAATCAGTATAAAAGGATTGCCTTTTCGAGTATTGGACCTGTTTCAACAATCTATCGGATCAGTATGTACCAATGTGTATCGACACATGGTACATTGGTGTGTACTCGTGTTTCTGCGATTCTGTAAGGAAGAAAAAGAGGGAGAAGAGGAAGGGGTGGTGGAGGAACAGAGGAGGAAGAGAGAGGAAAGAAGAAGGAAGATGAGGAAGCAGTGGAGGAAGAAGAAGGAAGAGGAGGAGAAGCAGCAGTGGCAGTATAGCTGGGAAGCAGCGGCAGCGTCAAAATGGCAGTGGCAACAGCAACGGCAAAGCGGCAGAGGCAGCGGCATTGTACGCTAAGAGAATTTGTTTTTCTTCTTTTTGAACATTGAGTTGGACAGGACCCCACCGCTTTTTTTATTTTTTTATTATTTTAACCGGACCGCCCGAAATCGGGGTGGTCCGTGTATCGGCCCATGCCTAGATCGGTATGTACCACAGTACAGCAGTCTTTGGTATAAACTATAAAGGATTAAATTTTCTATTGTACAATCAAGGTGGATCAATTTTTGTTTGTTTGACAGTTGACCAGTATGCAGAGAGAATTTCATCTGGTCCAATTTGGAACCAAGCTTACCACCTAGTAAGCCTGATCCATACTGGGTGCTAGGCATACCTGTACCATTTTTATATTCACTATCAGCTATTGCTCATCTCCTCATCGCTGCACAGCCGCTGTCTCCTCGTCACTGCTCCTTCCCGTCTGTTGCTTGTCTATGTTGTCTTGTCTCTACCTGTTCACCTCATGATACCATACCTGTTTGCCTTTTCTCCCCTTTATATATATATATCTCTCTCTCTACTTGTAGTCGTCTGGGGGTTTTTGGTCATCACTGATCAATATCAACATTTGGTACAGGATACAATATTGTCCTGTACCAGCCTGGCTACTGATCTCTATCAATACTGAATCAAGATCTTAATTCTGGACAGTATAAGTCAATGTCTTGCCCAGTAACAGTTCCTACTGGTTGCCAAAACAGGTGTTCGTAAGGCAGAACTTTCTTCTCCATTGAAAGTTGTGGATTTGAAATTAACATCAGATTGGAATTTGCTTATTTCTGCAGTGTTGTCCATAGGAAAGTATTGAAGTTATTATGTCCTACTATTAACCTTTGACACACTAGGCCATTGATAACTAAACACGAGTCCAACAAAGAGGTTTGATTTCTTTATTTAACTAGTGATATTGCCCTATATCAAACGTAATGGCCATGTAGTCAACTCCAGATTGGTGGGACATTGCATTTGTTGTTGTTGTTGGTGGTGGTGGTGTAGAGGTGTATATAAAGAAATTATATTCAAGAGTTCAAGAAGTTAGTCCCATTCTATATTTTACCGAGTTCCTTGAATAGGACTATTTTTTGATAATATAATTTATGTGCTGCAAGCTTAATATTCAATTAAAATGACATCGTGGAGTGGGTAAGTATGTCTTTGATCATGTGGGCCATCTTGGACTGCAGGAAGCCATTTATAGATTGTACTTAATGATAGATGGAAAAGATGTAGTATAGATGATGCACGCTCACTGTAAACATGGTAACAACATTAGCATATTGGATGTTTACCCGTTCTTATTTTCTGGTTGAAGATTTTCTTAGGATCAGGGGTCATTTTCACACATCATTTAATCTGTTCTGGTGTGGATATCTTTGTTGTAGTTGATATAGGATAATGCTTTCATTGGTCACTATTGGGTACAACCAATAGATGAATCAGATCTTTCTGTTAAAAGAAAAGATTGAGTTGGTTTTTACCCATCCAGGTGATTCAAGTACTGTATGATGAAGTTCTTGCTTAATTTTGTAGTGGTTCATTGTGTTCATGAAGACCAAAACATCTCTTTCCTATTTTGTGAACCTTCGAATTCTTATTAGTGTCTTGGTAAGTGTAGCCAAAAATCATCGTTTAGGGTACCGGACCCATTTCAATGATCTAGTTGGATGGTCTACTGGTCAATATCGATGTACCCTGCATCAGTATACCAGTACATATGGGCGTTTCGAAGAGGAAGAAAAAGAAGGAGAAGAGGAAGGGCTTGTGGAGGAAGAAAGGAGGAAGTCGAGGAAGAAGGAAGAAGATGGAAGGTGGAAGAAGAGGAGTAGAGGAGGTGGGAGTATACCTGCAAAGAAGAAGGAACATGGCGGCAGCAGCGTTGTGAAGCAATGGCGACAACAGCGGCGTCATGAAGCAATAGTGATGACAACGGGGCATTGCAAAGCAGCGGCAGCGGCAGAAGGGTTGAATGCGAGAAGGCGAGCCTTTGTTTCTATTTTAGGTTTGTTTAATGCTGAGTTGGACAAGCCCCACCGTTATTTTAGGTTTTTTGTTTTTTTATTTTTTGAGTTGGACTGGGCTGTCTGAAACAAAAGTGGTCTGCGTATCGGTCCATGCCCATATCGGTATGTACCGGCTATTTTGTACCATTTCGGGTGGTATGATAATCCTTGATTGAAGTATATCAGTTAATTGTCACCATGTTATCTTATTAGTGTCTTAGTAAGTGTAGCTTATCAGTTAATTATCACCATGTTATATCGTGCCTGATTCATATTGATTAGTAGAGTTTTTGCCAAAGCAAATTGGCTATGAGTTATATGCATCATGGGATCTATTTTTTTCTTTATGGTATTCTTTTAGTTTACAGTCAGTAGTCACTAAATGCAATATATGTATTGTCAGAGATTTATTATCATTGCTAGAGCTTTCGGACCATGTTTAACAGTGACTTCTATAAAATTTTGTCAATCCTTGAGACTTTGATATATTTATATGTTGGTGAAAATTCCACACAAATCTCTTCTAATTTGATGATAAAGTTGTTTATTTCTTTGGTGTTCCTTACATATTTCCTTTTCCTTTATGGTTTCTAGATCTGAACAGACCTTCGAGTACACTCCACCAGAAGCTTTACTTAATACAAGCTGGTTTCAGGGGCCAAAAAGCGTGACACTGAAGTTTGCAACTTTCTTATCATTTTTTAATATTCTGATATTGGAAAATTCTATGGGCCAATTTTATACAGTCAACTCTTCTAAAATTTATTCTTCTTTCATGAGCTTTGCGCTTAGTATTGCATTTGATGTTTTTATCTTCACATGCATGCTGATCAGAAATTTGAATTGTACATGATGACTTTCTTTCTTTATAGGTATGACATGTGGAGTGTGGGAGTTGTGATGCTAGAGTTAATTTTAGGATCCCCTCATGTTTTTGAGATAAATGATCGTACCCGTGCTCTATTGGACCAGCATCTTGAAGGTTGGAGTGAGCATACCAAGGAGCTTGCATATAAGTAAAATTCTGCTCTTGAGTAGTCTCAAGTCAATCTCTTTTAGTTTCATGGTAACCTTGGAAAAATTTTATGATATAGTTTTATCATATTCTACTTATCACTAGAGAGAATTAAGTTTAACATCTTGTTTATAGTAATCTGTATATACTGGTGAAGTTACGTGTAATAAATTGCCTGCATTAGTGGGTCCAACACTTCTCTGTAAGATATCCATGTTCATTCTTTGTTGTATTATGGTGGGAGAAAACTATATATATATTTCATCTACGAAGTTGCTTGAGGTTTAAGTTTAATCCTTTATCTTTTTTACCAGTTTAAGTTGCTTTAAGAATGACAAATATTGATATTTAAAATTTGGCCAAAATTCTTATTGACCCCTCGTACTATGCCTCAAAATCAAGGTCACCCCCCGTACTTTAAAACTCATCTAAATGACTCCTCGTACTATACCTCAAAATCAAAGTCACCCCCCGTACTTTAAAACTCGTTTAAGTGACACCCCGTACTATGCCTCAAAATCAAAGTCACCCCCTGTACTTTAAAACTCGTCTAAGTGACCCCCCGTACTATGCCTCAAAATCAAAATTACCCCTCGTACTTTAAAACTCGTCTAAGTGACTCATCATAAGTTGCTTTAAGCATGACAAGTATTGGTACTTTTATCTTTTTTACCAGTTTAAGTTGCTTTAAGCATGACAAGTATTGATATTTAAAATTTTAAATTACAAAAGGTGCTAGATTGATAAAGGCTAATTCTTTATTTATTTGTGAGACGTGCATGTAAGGAATTACAAGTTTGGTTTTGACCAAGGTTTTCCTTAACGAACGGTAAGACCCGTATCGCCCGGTACATACCGTCCGGCAGCTGACCAGTACGCAGACCGGCCGCTATCGGGCAGTACCGCTAAGATCGACCGTCGGCGATCGATTTCGATCGTCGACGGTCGATTTCCGCCGTCAATGGTCGATTTCCGCCATCTGCGATCGATTTAAGGAGAAATCGACCGTTGGCGATCGATTGAGGAACAAAAAGGAAAGAAGAGGAGGAAAAGAAGAAGAAGAAGAAGAAGAAGAAGAAGAGGAGGAGGAGTACCTTGCGCCGTGGCGACTCACTGGGGTTGCCGGCGCCGTCGCCCACGGTGATTTTTCTCCCACGGGAGAGAATGTCTCCCGCGAGAGAGAGTTCGAGGCGTCGCCCCTTTTTATTTTTTTAATATATTTTAATATTATATTATATTATAAAAAATATTATAATATATTTAATATATCGGGCGATATGCACTGTACATACCACCTAGTACTGGTATCTTACCGGTACCGGCAAAATGTCGGCACATTGGTACGGACCGGTATGTCAATCATTGGTTTTGACTGACCCATTGCTGATTGAGACAGGCCAGAAATTAGTTGTGCAGAAAATTAAGATTATGGAAGCAGGAAAAAATAATTAAAGCTGACAACACAAGAAAATATAAAGAAGAAAAGTCACCTGGTAGAAAAGTCCGAAGCTCAAGGAATTTTTTGTTACTTTCAGATATCATGTAAATGACCAGCTGAAAATTGTTACTAAAGTAAATAGACAAAGTAAAATATTTAGTGTAGGAAACTATGTCCACACAGTCACTCTGGAAAGCTTGCTTAAACAGAAGATTACAGCCACTGTTTAGCCTGTTATTTGATTCTTAGAACATTGTTAGTAGCCAATTAATTTTGAACCAACAAATTGAAAATCTTTAGGAATCTCCAATTGGTTACTATCATGGAAGCCAAACAAGAGTGATTAGTTGGCCGACAATCTCTCTGGATAGAAATTTGAGTTTCAAATTTACCAATCAAAGCAATTGGATTTACTAGAAGTATCTTACATGATCGCGTCCTTTTATCTTTCCATTCTATTTTCTTTCGACATATACCCTTTTGTGCATCATGCTACTGATCATTTAAGAACGAAGAAACCAAACAGATCTTTTTACTGAATTTTATCCATGAATGATGTTGAGTTCCCATGATCATTTTCATACTGAATGTATTACTTTCATGTTTCATGTTTTGGTTTCAGATTGAGATCGTACATGGAGTTGTGCATTTTAATACCTGGAATTTCTCCACAACATTATCCAAGTGGTGTTAAAAAAGGCCATGTAAGCCTCTCTCACATCTCAGTCTTGTGCTCTCTGCATATGTGGTGTACCTTGTCATTTATTTCTTTTCCCTTTTGCAATGGCTATTGAGATTTTCTTCTCTCTGCCACAAACTATTCTTTTTCCCACATGTATTTATACTATACCTATGTTTGTATTTTCATATGGATGCACCTCAACTGACTGATTGAAATGACACCAATAGAGAAAATAAATTTTACAGTATTTTGCTATATGGTATTTCTCCATTATCTTAAGAGGACTTCTAAAGATGCTCTTCATGTATTTAATAGACAATATTTACAAAACACTAGTAATTTAATAATATTGTTACATTCTATAGTAGGCAACTAACTGAGGGTACAATACTACCTGTAGTTCAAGCTGAGAGATTGGTCGTGTACATTTCTAACTCTTCTAAATTATCATAGAATATGAAAGTGATTTATTTATGACTTTCTTACCCGTTAGATGTTTTTTAAGTAATTGGGATCTTTATGCTTAAACGTCGTATCTCTGTTTATATGACAATTTTTTAGTAATTATTTTTTTACTTCAGCTATCAAAGTATATATGTGTGTGCTAAGATAAATCTTTCTCCGTAGTCTAGGTTGGTATCTCACCTGCTTTTCTTTTTTCTTATATATTCAATATTAGTTTACAACAAATTATGTGAAAGTTTAAATTTATATGCTTTATTTCAATTATGAGAATATGTAATGTATGACTGAACCAAGATAAATGTTTTTCGGCATTCAAGGTTGGTGTTTCACCTGCTTCTTGGAAATGTTCTGAAGAGTCTTTTTCACTTCAAGTGAAAAGTAGAGATCCTCTTAAACTGGGGTCAGCCTCTAAAGTTATATGCAACTATAAACTGTTTATATGGTTTCTAAATAACATTTTTTTATAAGCAGTTTACTTATTTGTGTCTATAAATGATACACAGCTTTCAAGATGTTTGGGCATTGCGATTAGTACGCCAGTTGTTAGTATGGCATCCTGTAAGTTGTGCATCTTATAATTATATTGTAGTTGAGCTATAGCAAGCATATCTATTTTACACAATTCCGTAAATGAGCTTCAAGGGTTTTATTAAGCAATCTGCATGATCCAAATGTTTGTATTTCAGAAATTAAACAAAAGTCTCAATTTTTTTCCTTTTCAGTAATCCTGGATTCTAAGGTACATCAAAGATGCTTAATGATCATTCCCCATTGTTCTCATTTAGTAAACTTCCTGTAGTACTATACTGGGAAAATTCAAAAAATTATATCAAGTTTATCTTTTTGCACAGCAGGCTCTTGATCTCATGTGGTCCATGCCTAGACAATGTTTAGGAGTTCTGGTGGGACACAAGTTCTTTCATGCTTGTTGCTAAAAGCTTAAAACATTCAAGGAAAGAGAGTTAAACTGCATTTTTCATGCATATCCAAAAAAATAAAACTTTCTTGATGAAATATGAGCCACAATTATGGGATTTGAGCGACACATTACACAATTTGACTTGATCTACAATTTTAAGAAAATAAATTTATATAAAAAAATTTGGTGTGGATTTTGAAAACTGTTGATTGCTAATGGGAACTTTATACTTGAACATGAGTAACTAGTAGCACAAGTCGTGGTCATTAATACAAGTCACTCTGATTTTCCATGCATCATGCAATTCTCAACTTCTTATGATTAATACTTTATATTACAACAAACATTGTTATGAATGTGGTTACCTTAATATATTCGATGGCCCAACATTATAAATTAACTCTCTTCGTACTTAAATGTGGAAAGAAGAAAATGAATAATCATGAATCAGTTGGATGCAATCACACACAACCATGTGTCATGGTTGATATGAATTCACCAACATGTGTCATGTATTAATGGCATTCCGCATTCATGCCCCTCAAAAGGTGGAAGTCCCTTGAAGACAAGGTATTAGTTAACTCTGCTGACATCAGCAGCACTAAGTGCACTTATAGACTCCAGAAATTAAGATGATACAAATCTGATCTACTCTTTGGTTGTGACAATGTAATTATTAAGGACATGAATTCATGGAAAATAATTTACACCATAGACAGTCAGCCACATTGTAGTGGCCGATGCATTATGTATTGTCTCTTTCTTTTATATGCTTTGTTGGGTTACATGGAAAATGTAAAGTTTCTGCTTCTGATATTCTGCTCCATCTGATATAATGCAGTATTGTTATTATATTACGAACATTCAGGAATGTCTTTTTCTTCATTTTGCACTGTTTTCTAAATATTGTGGCTATAACTAGCACTGATATGTACCATCGACTTGTTCACATTATTCTTGTAGGAAGATCGTTTGAGTGTTGATGAAGCAATGCACCATCCTTACTTTCAGCCACATTATTAAAGAAGCTGCCAGACAAGATTGTGGGCAATCTTTGAAGCGATAACGAGGTTGCTATACGGATTTAAAAAATCATGCCATCCTAAGCATACCCAATGTACTGTACCAATTGAACTATTTAGCGTTGCATAATATAATATACCATTACGAGGTATATCAAAAATTAAACTGATAAGTCATTGTTATTATTCTAGTGATATATCAGTGCAATGGACCATACCTACAAACTATACTGGTTTTAGAGGGGAACAGTTTGTGGATATTATTCAAATGTCATATCCTTGATTGCTCCATTGTGCAGCCTCGTGCTTACGTTTGACCTTTTTGGACTCCTTGTTCAAGAAAGTCTCATGCACTGGGCTTTCAAGAAAGCCTCATACCTTGAACCTTTTCAAATAGAGAAGATTGGTACTAGATTAAACTTTATCTATATTTGATCATGTCAACAAGGAGTTAACCGGATACCTTGAAAAGGTTCTAGGTATCATATCATTATAACAATAATCAAACTTGTGTCCCTAGTTTGTTTTTCTGTATGGCTGTTCCAGATCCTAGTGCTTGTAATAGTTTAGATTAAAATCATATGGGGATATAAAAAGTTACTAGTATTTTGTGTATGTGATGTGAAGCAGCCCAAACAAATGCCTCCCGTGCGATCCGGTCAAAGTCTTTGGCCTATCCTAGCATGATTTTAGCATTATTGAAGGTGATGAGAATTGATCACCAAGCTATTTAGTTAGAATTTTTCATCCATATGTTGTTGCATATAAAATTTTGACTGTGGTCTGATTCGTTGGCACATCCCAAAATGCAGAGCCCGTATTCATCTAAGATTTTCTGGTTATTATACTGGGAGTCCCAAGTGACATTCTCTTCTCCTATGACCTCTCTATTTGATAGGCCAGGATACAATATTTACATGAATGGGATTAATCTTTCCTCCTATTTCTCTTTTCAGTCTTCTGCTTTTCAACGAAGCGTGTGAACATTTGATGAATTAATTGTGTTCACCCTCTCTTGTCATTTGTTAATGTGTAGATCATGGTCGATGATTGTTATCATGGTGCCCATTTTCTCTGTGATCCAATGTTGCTACAAATCAACTATCAGAGATCATCGCCTATTTCTTACTTAGTCAAGTGATAACAAAATGCTGCAATGTTCAGCTCCTAGCATGTGATATTCGGATTAGTTCTAATAGAACCATGTTTAGGACTTTCTTCCTTTTCTTTAACATGCATGAATTGACCCTTTTTCCCTCTTGAACTTTTCTATATTTTACCTTTCATTTGTGCAATTGGAGCCATTGGCTAGAACTACTGTGATGCTTATTCATTCACTTGCAGCTAAGATAAATAAGCCATGTGTTCTGTCAAAAGTTTCAGCCCCAGAATCTGAATTGAAAAAGGAATTATAGTTGACACGAGTACCTAGAATCAAAATGAAGCATGGCTATTCCTTCAAAGGCATTAATCTATATTTATAGAAACATGAGGTGAAAATTGTTTCTGTCTACTGCTTTCCCTTTTGCAAGGTTATGTATGAATATATGTTGTTGTACATAATTACATTTAAATATGTCTCTTGTTTCAAGGTATATATATATATATATATATATATAAGGTGATATTCCTTTGAAACCGCAATACTCTTGGCTTCACAGCTCGTCATTTTTTTCCCTCTGGGTCAATATTCTGTTGGTAAAGAATTCTATAATCATGCTACTGCTTAGTTACATAGAACATATAATTTTTGTTTCCTAATTAAAGGATGTGATTTATTGTGCTTATTGTATATTAATGAAATCTTACTAAATGTTTTGACAGGGGCATCATGCTCATGCAGCAGACTTGCTGATATGATGCATATTGGTTAATTGTGGCTTCGACCAAGTCGAGTCATACGTTGTTCTTCATCATTGGGCATGTGGGTTGAAGGTAGATTGATGCAGGGTCATTCCATTTTGTAATAAATTTTACTAGTTAGCAGGAATTTTATAAATTTTAGCTTTTGCCAGTGATAGCATCTTTTATGATCATGCATCATATTGCTAAAGGAGCTCATGGCTTGGTCGTAGAGTGCTTGTCCCACATTACATTACCTGATCTACGTTCATGCTTGTCTTTGTCATTTTTATAAATTTCTTGGTATATGATAGTTTGCATATTAGTTTTGATTTGATCTCATTTACATTGATTGCAATCCTAGCTAAGCTAATTTTTATCAAATGCAGAGATGGTTGATGGTAATCCCAAAACAAGATAGCCATCATACGTGGATTATATTATCTGCTCCAACCGTCCAACATGACACGAGACCCTTATCAAGTTTAACGAGGACCGACGTCAAACTGAATACAAAGGTATACTCAAATCTATAAGAAGGATTTAAGACAATAATATTTGGATACTCAATTCTTCAAGGATCCAAGACAATAATCTATGAGAATAGAATCAGGGGTCATGAGATTGTTAGATCTTCAAGGTGTGTGTTCTCCATTCTCCAATTGGATCAAGGACTTTGCGTTTTTGTGATGGTACGATGTGTGTATCATAGTAAAGTGCTATTCACTTTATGATCCCTAATAACTTTGTCCAGATAGTATATAGATATATAGACACACACACACACACACTTGGAGATTATGTTAAAAGAGCCCTCCTAATGTTTTCGAAAGCAAGCCACGTGTGCGTTGGTTTTTAATTTATGAGAGTACAGTTTACTAGCTTATTTTCCATGTCAGGTTACAATCTAAAGTGTAAATCAAATTATTAGGTGAGAAAGAAATATCTTTTTTGGTTTATCTTTTCTTTAACAAGGTCACTTTATTTGTTTCTGTTACCCGAGTAAGAAGCTGAAAGAGCCATTATTATAAGAGTTTCCACCTTTATCTCTGGCATCGTAGACTTATTTTATGTTTCACGTCAAACTTTAAGGTGTGTTGTGTGTGTGTATATATATATATATATATATATATATATATAATAAACAAGGATGGAGGACCACTTAAGTTCCGTAAATGACGAGTGGCCATCGTAGTGGAACCATGGCTCCACTCCTGTTATATGTCCCTATCTATTTTGGTTCATAATTCCGCTTTCATATTATGTGGTGAGCGTGACACACACATCGTAGGCGAGCCAATCGTGGAGCGCCATGTTAGCTAGCTCACCTGGGGCCCAGAATTTGAGGTGTCAGTGGCTTTCTGTGTTGTTAGACAACTTGGGGAGGGATGGGGTGTGTGTGCGTATCACACACACACTGTTCCCACTGGTATATACTTTTTTGTGTTCGGGTGGAACTTTTGCATCCACACTGATAACAGCCAAAGAAGGTGTGACAATGCAAAAGAATGGAACCCATTGGTGGGCCTCAGCATCGCACCTCCACTGTATCAGAGTTATATTGAGCAACACACACGTATAATGAGCTCATAAGTGAAAGAAGAAAAAGGGTAGAGGAGAAGCAAAGCCACCAAAACCAAATGCTGAGCCTGAAAAGAGAGGTCAATCGACTGAGCTTGGATTTTAGGGTGCTGAGGACATCAATCGATTGATCAATAATGAATGAAATGGCCTGTAGGAAAGGCTGTGGAGACAAGCCTGAGCTGCCTTCTCCAAGCTTTTAAGGCCTAAATCAAAAAAAAAAAGAAAGAAAGAAGTGTGTGCTTTGATGATCATTTTATTCCTTCCTATCAAAGCCCCTTTGGGAGGTTTGGGTGTTATGTGATAAGACATGAACCAAATACTCAATCATCAACTCATCTACCGGAAGGTAAAGTGTGCCATGGACCCAACCAAAGCAAAAAAAAAAAAAAAAAAAAAAAAGGGAAAAAGAAAAGCAAATACTGAATCAAAGACAAGGATTCCCTGTGCCTTGTGGGGGTAAACCTAATCTCATCATCCCTATGTAGCTTCTTCATTTCTCTCTCTACTCTCTGCTGTCTCCAGTCTTCCCTTTTTCTGATCTCTCTGACTGCAATTATAGCGCCACCCTCATATTAGAAAGAGAAGACTGAGCACTCGAGAGCTCGCAGTTCCTAAAATCCTTCTGCGCTGTCTTCTTCTTTTGACATGAGAGAGACGAGAGAGAGAGAGAGAGAGAGAGAGTTGAATTCGGAAGTCTTATTATACACTATTTCTACCATATTTGATGGTTAGGGTTTCGGAGAGCACATGGAACGGAAAGAGATTGATGGTTTGATTGCCGGTGAGGAGGTGCAGAGCTGGAGGCAACTTACAACCCCTTCTCTCTCCCCTTCGCTTGGTTTTATGGTGGTAATCACCACAGTTTCAATGATGTCATATCTGATACGATCACACATCGCTCCCTGTGCCCCCACTCTTGAAGTATCCGAATAAAGGTTGCTTCTCTCCGCCTCTTTTCTCCCACCGTCTCTCTTCTTCTCCTTTAGTGGGTTTGAGCCTTTGCGATAGCAACATACATAATAAAGATCAGATACCACTACTATCTTGTCCCTTCTCATTGCTGCTGCTGTCCGCTGGTGCAAGAAAACAAACCACAAGGTGGTGGTGGAGGTGGTGGTGGTGGTGGTCTTCACCATGTTCTTATCAGCAGCAGCCTCCAATTCCACCTCCGTCTCCGAAGAAGCTAGTGTTTCCTCCGAGACAAGATTTCATGTCAGCTTCAGCTCTTTGCTTGCACCCTCATCCCCTGACCACCACCCACAGCAGCCACCACCTAAGCCAACCAGGAAGAAGAGAAGCCAACCAGGGAACCCAGGTACGCCGCTGGACCTCTCCCTCAACCCTGCTCTTCCTTGCTCCTAATTCTCTGGTTTTGTGGACGTATATATGCTGCAGACCCCGATGCCGAGGTTGTAGCCTTGTCACCCAACACGCTGATGGCCACCAACAGATTTATCTGCGAGATATGTAACAAGGGTTTCCAGAGAGACCAGAACCTGCAGCTCCACAGGAGGGGCCACAATCTGCCATGGAAGCTGAGGCAGAGAAGCGGCAAGGAAGTGGCAAGGAAGCGGGTCTACGTTTGCCCGGAGCCCTCTTGCGTGCACCACCACCCTTCCAGGGCGCTCGGTGACCTGACAGGGATCAAGAAGCACTTCTCCAGGAAGCATGGAGAGAAGAGGTGGAAGTGTGACAAGTGCTCCAAACGATACGCCGTGCACTCAGACTGGAAAGCCCATGCGAAGACCTGCGGAACCAAGGAATATAGATGCGACTGTGGCACCCTTTTCTCCAGGTTTGCGATCCATCAACTCCTATCACTCTCCTGTCTTGTTATCATGATTAAACTCTGAACACCTCCTCCTATATTAACCCTACCATCACAGATCAGTATGATTTCTCTTTCAGAGATCAGCATGAACAAAAGGTTAAAGATCTGCATTTTGAATCTCTCTCTCTCTCTCTCTCTCTTCTTTCTTCTAGCGGCATCAGATCATTTTGTTCTTGCTTGTTGAATGGAAAGCACTACAAATGCTCACTAGATTGCATAAGATAGAACTAAAAACCACCGAAAAAGAAAAAGAAAAAAAAAACTCTATGGATTCTAGTTCTCTTTCAAACACCTCAACTGGTAGGAACCGCAGCAAGCTTGATCCTCTCTCCGAGGTTTAACTTCCATGAGATCATCTCGAACATTTCCTTTTGTTGTTAGCATTCTGCTAACAATTTCTGCATCTCTCTAACTTTTCAAGCTGAGAGCAGTTGCACTTCTCACTGAAAACAACGGGCACGTACATATCGAACTAATGTTGTTCGTGGCATACTCCCTCAATTTTATGTGGACTTGTATTTACTTCCGATGTTTCAGTACAAAGCTTATCATCTTGCTAATTGGCCGAATGCATGTCATACAACTGCAGTGAGTAATAAAAATGAGAGCTAAGGAAATAATGCATGGGAAATATTGGGTGACGACTTTAATCTAGAATTTTTTTTTCCTTCGTTTCCTTTACCGAGTGTACTTCTTTGTACGCTAGTTTTCTGGCATCGATGAGTTATTGTAAGGCTGCAAAATTTCTGGATGGTCAACTGCTCGTCGTTCGATGCACACACAGTCCCGCATCGAACTGTTTGACCTAATGGGTAAAGTTTAAATTCTCTCTAGTGTGTTTATGTAGATCTTAGTTGCTTAAACTTTAGGGTTTACTTCCTATTTTTCTTGCATAAGTATCAGACATTACAAATCAACATATCATTACTATTATTGATGCTACTGTTGTTGCTGTTCAGATAGGATATAGCAAACCATGGTCAATTACTTTGGTTATGTATTCTGCATCATCTTGATCTACGTGGACATTGAGATCATTGAGAAGTTGCTGCACATTCACCTCAATTTCTATGTGGACATTCTTTCATCTCCATTTTAGTTTATGTTTTTAACATTGCAGCACATATTTTTGTGTGTCCTGTCCAAGAAAAATAAAACATGTTATCATAAATCTCTCTCTCTCTCTCTCTCTCTCTCTCAGACACACACTGTGTGGGGATGTATGTCCACTCAAACTCAGTTCCTCATATCTCATCCATCAGTCTTTCTCATGCATTGTGTTTCTCTTGTTATTTATTTTCTTGATCTTACTTGATATGAACACTTCTGATCGCTGATGTGTTCATGCAGGAAGGATAGCTTCATCACCCACAGAGCCTTCTGCGATGCCTTGGCAGAAGAAAGCGCAAGACTCATGTCCGCCGCTGTCACCACGTCACCTCCGCTCCACCAACCCCTCTACCTCCCCTTCTCCTCTTGGCACCCGACGACGACTTCTAACCCTAACTTGATCCTTAACCCTAGCCATGACCGTGACCTCGGAGCATTGCAAATCAAACCAGCTGAGAACGATCTCCCTACCCTCGTTCACCACCTTCCCACCGGAACCAGCGCCTCGGCCCACCTCTCAGCCACTGCACTTCTCCAGAGGGCCTCCACCATGGGCGCTATGAGCTTCACCAACACCGTCAGCGGCCAAGGTTACGATGGCATGATGGTCGGCGACGTCGCTGCCTTTCCAATGTGGCAGAACGGCCATCGCTTGACGAGGGACTTCCTCGGTGTGGCGGCCGGCGAGGTTGGGGAGGACGACGACGACCTACTCCTGGATCTGGTGACCGCCTCCTCCTGTGCTCCCATGGGTGACCCAACCAAGCAGCTCTCCGGGTTCCCTCCGGTGACCGGGCCGTGGGACTGATCGCTGGTACAGGACGTTGGTTGTAATGTTGTTTCATGTTCTTGCTTTGCCCTGCTGGTGTTATTTCATCTTGCTTTTTGCGTAGCACATTGACCTAATTTGCAAGCACGCAGACACGGTGAGCATCCACGACATAAACTACTGTGTGTGAGAGCAAAAGGAGAACACTTTTCTGACATGGGTTAGTAGCAAATATAACCTGTGTCTGTGCTCAGATTGCTGAAGCGAAAGAGGTGTTGAGAGAGAATTCCAATGTTCTTTTAAGCTTTTAGCTTCTCGCAATAACCAGACCGAACTCGATGACAAACTCAAGAGAACAGATCGGCTCTTGCAAAAGCTGGTCAACTTAGGCACAACCAGCCAAGTTCTCCTGCAACTAAAAAAAAAAAAAAAAGCAGGGCTCACTTTTAGGGTTTCAAATGGACATGGTTGGCGATAAGGGAGGACGAGGTGGCAGTGAGGGCCAAAAGGTCCTCGACATGGCCCATCAGAAATGATGAAAGGGGCAAAAGATGAAGGCACAGAAACGTCAAGGCGTGAGGAAAAAGTTGTTCACGGATGCACATCACGGCCGGCCGAACTGGATCCTCCGGTCCTTTTGATCGCCTTGCTTTCTTGAATTCCGATCCGGGCTCGTATTGGGATTGGAGGAGATCGAGGCAGCTTTATGATGGACATGCGGCGATCCTTTCTCTCTCGTTAAACGCACATCGAACCCTCGGATGCATGCAGCCCACCATGTCCTCGCAATTAACCTATTCACAGTATCGGCTAGGAGGTAGCAAGCAGTCTCTGAGATAATTCTCACCGTTTCCATCTTCTCAGCTGCAATCGAACATAAGGCATGGACTACAAGAGAAGCTGGAGAGAAAGAAGACGGGAGGGACTGGTGTCGGAATCGATGTATGGAGGAGGGAGGAGGGAGAAGAGAGAGTTGCATGAGACAGACATCGTTAAGCAGCTTTTGAAAAGGCTTTATGGGGGGAGAACAATACATGCATGTGAGTTGCAGGGGGTTGGGAGTACACAATGTGCCATTTTGCCTCCGGAGAAAGACTACTCTGACCACCTTTTTCTTTTCTTTCTTTATTCCTTTTGCTTTACACAAGCGGACAAACCAAAAGCTCGCTCTCCCGTCCCTCCCTCCCTCCCTCCTTGGGCTTCCAACCCTCCACCTTCCATGACCTAATTATTAGCTGCCTCGTCGTTCTTCTCCTGCTCTCGCTGCCACAAAATATTCCAACACACGCCATGCATGCAGCATTATCTGATGGTGTTCATCCGAAGAACACAGCCGGAGAGATCGTTCGTTGTGGACGTAAAACCTACCCATCTCGAAACAAGAGGGAATCACTTCCGAGGCTGATCGATGAGATCTGAAAGAGAGAATGAAGGGTCGTATATTTCTCTAAGGTAGAACTGGAAAATGATGGCGCAGTGGTCCAAGCGCCATTTCCCACTCCAGAGCTCGACATGCGTGAAGGGGGTCGGGAATTGGGAAAAAGTATTGGACAGCTTGGAAGAAGGTCGATGAAAAGGATGGATGGCGTGGGTGCTTCAAGCCCCACTGGATCATTCCATTTCCTGTATCCTTTTTCTTCCATTTATAGAACTCACCAGCAAGACTCCCACAAGAACCAAGAACCACGTCAAGCTAAGATCGGATCATACTACATCAGAATTCCTCAGCCATGTTGGTGTTTAGATTCATTCAAACAGTTATGATTACATGAAAAATTAGATTTAAATAAATGGATTATGATAAAAAGATTTATTAGGATATGATAGATTTTTTATTTATTTTTAAAAATATTTTTTATCTTTTAAAAAAGAAAACACTAATAGATCAAGAAAGAAAAAAAAAGATATTAGAGTAAGTGTTCCTATCCAACTATATATAAAAAGAAATCAGATAAATAATAATATATAGAAAGATAAAAGAGTACTTTACCTGCTACAATAACCATGAGACTCTGTTTTCTAAAAAAATTATTTGAAGACACAAGCAAAGTAAAAATATCAAAGCTTTGAATTCTTTTAAGTGAATTTAAACTCTTATGAGTCTTTTTCTTAAAATTTTTTTTTATTATGAATCAAATGAGATCTTACGCTGAAAATCTAAAAGATCAATCTATAGTAAAAAAAAAAGTATTACAAAGTTTATCTCCAAAATTTGATATGATTTTTAGTACCATAGAAGAAGCTAAAAATATCATAATATACTCTCAAATGGAGATAGATCAAAAGAATGATTAAAGGAAAATTTCAGGAATCCCTTAATGGAGAGATCAAAATAATAAAAATACATGACCAATCAAATGATGGTAAAAGAAACTCCAACCATGGTAATAAATAAACTCATCGATGTATTTGTTACAAAAAAAAACATTAGACATGTTAAAAAAGATTACTAGTATAAAAATAAAAATTAATATTTCTCTCTATTCTTGTTATAAAAAATATGATCATCTTGAAAAAATTATTGGAATAAAAATCTAATAAATTATCATAAATAATAATAATAATAATTAAAAATATTTTTTATAATATATGATGAACAATATTCTATATATGTTTCACTTTGGATAGTGGATATAGTAATCATATATAAGAGATAAAAGTTTATTTCAAAAACTTGATGATTCATATATATAGTATAGATAGGAATGATAGTAAGATTGAAGTGAAAGGAAAATGAACCATTGCGTAAACACCAAATCTAATAAAAAAATTAATGATATTATGTTTATTTTTGACTGAAAATAAAATCTCATTCGTATTGGATAATTAATGAGAAAAAAATATTATGTGATTTTTTGTGATGAAAATATTTAATTTATGAGAAAAAAATTAAAAATAATAATTATGATGATGATAAAAATAAAATGTTTTCCTTATTTTTTTTCTCTTACATATTATTGTTACTGACATGAGATGAAATTGAAAAATTATAATTAATGAGAATGAGACAAACAGGATTCTTAAGATGAAATAAGTAGCTGTTACCGGTGCTCAAATTACTGCTGCTAAATGTTACTAATATCCAAAACATGCCTGCAACTGTTACGACACTATGTATCATTGCAGGAGTGCGAATGCAGTACTCAACTCTGCAATTTGAATGGTGGAAGGATGCAAATAAACTTTTTTTTTATAATGCAGAAAGCTGCATCTTATAACCCTCCAAGTATATGGAAAACTTGTGAAGAGTCATGAGAATATTCAACTATATTGACTTCAATTATATTATCGAGGACTCCGTTCAACCTTGATCTTTACATATAGATTGATCGTGGAGAATACGTTGGCTCTCATTCGAGTCTTCCCTCGAGTATATTAGATTGAAATGTAGTTGAACTAAAGCATCTCTGATATTTTTTATCACATTATCCAATTGACACACACCTAAGTTAAAGTTTATTATGCAGGCAATTCCGCTAGTTGACCATTTCCCTTCCTTCATCTAATAAGAGAGTAAATTAGCAAATGTACTTCCTGTCCTCCACGTCAGCGCCCTGTATCGAGCGACCGCTGACTTTTATTAGATCGCGAGTTTACCAAAATGCCCCCTCACCACCTCAGAAGACGTCTCCACTAGACACGACCCCAACTCTGCTCACCCAATCGCCCCCTCGCTTTCTCACGTCAATTTTGGTGATTAATTAATTATAAGCGATATGACGTGTCGTGGTATCGTTGCGGGTTCCAACCGCTGGTGCCGATTTGCTACTGAGCTCCTTGCTATTGGTGCGAACAACGAGGCTAGTTTCGGCATATTGGCTCTTTATAACGATCGATGACGGGAGGATGACGCGAGAGAGAGAGAGAGCTCTAAAGATTTCGAGTCGGGCTTGTGGTGTTTTGGGTCGACGGGGGAGATGTTGGCGGTGTTCGATCGGAAGGTCGCGAAGAGCCCGGAGGGGCTGAGGAGCCCCGGGGCGGAGGGGGGCGACGGGGGACGCAGCCTGTTGGATCACTTCCTGGCGGCGCGAGCGGGGGCGGTGGTCATCAACGTTGGCTCTTCTGGGGGCTTGGCTTACACGTCGAAGAAGCAGACTCCTCTGCTTCCGAGGTAAGTGTAATCTTGATGAACGGCGAGGTGATGCATTCGAACAAAAGCTTCGAGCAAGCTGTCGAATCCCTTGTTTGAACATCCCATTCCGTGAGGTTTTAGTAGTCATTTCAAGTCTTCGGATATGTTATTTTTGTGGATAATTATATCATAATTACCTTCAATTTTGTTCTTCTTTCCTGTTTTGGATGTGGGTAAGCGTTAATTCTTTATACGATCGATTAATTCGCATGTAAGCTTCATAGAATCATGTTTCGACGCTGGATTCATTTCAAATGGTCGTCTCGGTAAAGGATGATTTCGTTCATCTTATCTGTTTGTTCTTAAAGCATCGGAATCTTCTGGCAAATGCCCTTCGCGCTCAAAACCACATCGTGTGAATTGGATTTGTTGTGAATGATCCTCTTGGTAGACGCGTCCAGTATTTCTTGCTAATTTTGAGGTCAAATTAGCTTCTCAGACATAGATATGGCTTATGGGATTGTTGGTGTAAATGTGAGGGATGCATCAAAAGGGTTACTAACCATTAGAATCAATTTTCTTTTTTTAAATTGATCGACAAGGTTTACTAGTAAATCTATTTCCGGAATACATCTTTATTTTTCTTTATTGTTTCCTGGTAGGCAATTTATCCAATGAGAAAGGGTTATAATATTCTTGGTCTTTTGTCTTTGTTACCTAACATTAAGAGATTACTGAACTTATCATTGATTTCCTGGAATTAGTTTAATGTTGCCACCTCCATGGAAGTTACCTTATTTTTGATTGTTGCATGGTGCCATTCATATTTTATAATGCTGATGCTGCTTTAGCGTATCTCTACCCCTTGCAGATATAAGGTTGTGTACATTAATCCTCCCTAGACCTTGGATTGCTAGAAATATCGTTGCAACAGGTTGTTTTTGTCTTTATGCTGCCTTGTACACTTGGGTAACTTGAGAGACCAGAATAATGGAACTTGATAAAGGAGAGAATCTATTTTTTCGGTCATGTAACAAATGAGAGAAATGGCGAGAATTGATTTCTTTCCAAACCCTCCTTTCTTTGCAAGTGGAGGATGATGTGATAGAATAAAATCTTTTTAAGTGATTCTTTATCTCCAGAGAAGAAGAGGTTTATTGGTCTTGGCTTTTCCACTTTTCATCTCTGCTGTGATTACTCTTTCATCCTCTTCTCTTCTAATTACTAAAATTGGTTTGCACAGGATGCTCGTGCATCAATAGCTATGTTGCATTCATAGCTTAGATAACAATTCAAGTAAACTCTACATGAAATTATTACCAGAAAAATGTATTTTTGTGTCAAATTAACGCTCATGTGTACATGATCAGATGGTGCTGATGCATTCCCAAAACCATTTTGACTCAATAGTTAGATAATTTAATTATCGTTTGCAGAATACTGCAAGGATAAATGGAAATTGCATCTCAAAATGGTGATATTCTCTTCTTTCTTTTTTTCCATTTAATTTTTTTCTCATGCTTATATGTCATGTTGTTGGAGATGCTGGCTAATAGTTAATCTTTTCTCCTGTTTCATGCTTGAGAGGTTGAACAGAAGTGCGTGTAACTTCAGTTTCACCTATCATAGTTTCATATTTCCTAATAATTCTGCCACTAATGTTGGTGGTAATCTGCTAGTATAATAATTCTCTTACTACTTTTTTTTTAAAAAAAAGATCCTTTATTTTAATTGTTGTCATTCTTTGTATCCAAATAATTTTTTTTGCTTGAGTGCCTTCATAAAGCTCTTACTTTTAGTAAACTTTGCAAGTTATGCTTTTCTCCACCTTCCTGGTTGTGCCTAGAGCCTCTTTTGTTATGAAAAAACATTTTCAGCTTAAAGGAACAAGATCTACCAGAATCAGTTTTATGTTTCTTAGTTATTTAGCATGCCACAGAATGGTAATATTCTTGGTGGTTCTTTTGCAGATTATTCGCTGTGGTGGATGATATATTTTGCTTATTCCAAGGACATATCGAGAATATAACTTCTCTCAAACAACAATATGGATTAGGCAAGACTGCTAATGAAGTAATTATTGTCGTTGAGGCCTATAAAACACTGAGAGATAGAGGACCATTCCCTGCAAGTCAAGTTCTGAGAGATCTAAATGGAAAATTTGCTTTCATTCTGTTTGATAGCTCATCGAACACTGCCTTCATGGCCAGCGTGAGTATTCTCCTCTCCTGCTTTCTATTTCTTTGTCTTTCAAGTATGAAAATTATATAGCGGTTATGGACATCCTAAGTTCATACTGTGCCACTGAATAACAATACAATCTTTCTATTAGGCGCATGATGCCTGCACAGACTTGAACAACGAAACTTCAACTTTTCAACAGCTTTAAATTTCTCCAGTAGTTTGTATTTGGCTACTTCTCTATTACTTTACTCAAGCAATTTCGCTTCTTGGCTCCCATCTTCTCCTTTTTGCCTTGTCCTTGGCCATGTGAAGAGGGGCATTCCCTTGTGACTCTTGCTTTTCTGATATTTTGCACTTAACAACTTTGTATTTCAATCTATAGTGAGAAACATTCCCTAGCAACCTATGTTTCCTTGTTTCATTTTTGTGCACTTCCCAACATTATATTTCAAGCTGTGGTGAATTTTGAGTTTGTGAGCTCATACTTTCTCTTTCACACCAAGTAGTCTTGTGGAAGGTTAGAGGAACTTCATGTTTGTGTGAAATGCTGCTCCAGAGATTCTCATGTTGACAAAGTTTCCCTTTTGTGTGGTGAATGACAAATGAATTTTCAAAACCTGCACTTTTGTCCATATGAGCCCAAAATTTGAACAAAATAGTGAAGTTGCATAGATGTATTGCCACGTCCTTAGATAGGCCATGCGCCTTCCTCAGTTACATGTGTATTTCTCTGCTGTTCTCCACAGATATTTGTTCTCTGACATCTCATGACACTTGAGCTCTAAATGGACACATCACATACCTTTTCTCCTCGGATCATGATATTTATATTTTCTAAGTGAACTCTGACAATTATGAGTATTTACTATGCCCATAATTTTGATTAAGCATCAATTACTTGATACCTCAGAAATAAGAGCGCCTGGATCTCAGATGCTAAAAAATAGCATTTAGTGTTTTAGCATTTTTGATACTGATGAGGCGATGGCCAAAATTGGCAATGTAGTGAAAAGTAAATTCTTATAATTGTAAGATGCAAGCAGCTTGTGAATAGGTTGGTTCAGTTTGTCATAATTTCAAGTTGAATGTCACTGAATTTGGATGTCTCTTTCTGTGCTCAGGATGCTGATGGGAGTGTTCCCTTCTTCTGGGGAGCTGATGCACAAGACCATCTTGTACTTTCCGATGATGCGGACATTGTCAAGAAGGGTTGTGGAAAATCATTTGCACCTTTTCCTAAAGGTACATAATGAATTTGAGAATGTCATCTAACATTCGTGTATGATTTATTCAGGATACTGTTGCATCCACGATCTTTCGTTCATATCCTCATTTTCCATTTCCTGGCAGGCTGCTTCTTTACGACATCTGGGGGATTGCAGAGTTTTGAGCATCCTACGAATGAACTTAAGCCGATGCCAAGAGTTGACAGCCAAGGCCAGGTTTGTGGTGCTACGTACAAGGTTGACTACATGGCTAAGAAGGATACCGGGATGCCTAGAGTTGGCAGTTCTGCAGATTGGTCTTCCCAATTTTAACATTGCAAGCAATTGCATGCTGCCTTTGTTGTTTCTCCCTACATATATAAATTATGTCTTTTTTTCCATTTGATATGTCCATGCTTCACCTTGGTGATTGTGCACATCTTTGCAAGAATGTTTATGCTCTTGCCAAAGAACTTATTATAGCATAAAGCATCATACCGATGTTTGGATCGCTGAATCTTTATGTAGCAGTCATAAATCCCACTTGTATGTGGAAAATAAAAACTCTTTATACTTCTTTTGATCAATGATGTAATTTTACCTTATATGTGTGTGTGTGTGTGTGTGTGTTATGTTGCAAAAATTGGCAATGTTGGTTTAGCTTGATTTCATCTTAGTTTGAAAGGATTACTTCCAGCAAATCCTCAGAAAGTTATATGTAGTATGATGCATGCAGCTTGAAGCAACAGAGGAATGAGACCTCAACGCAGCCTTTAAAATAAGGAAGGAGGCAGTTTCATATCAACACTGGCCATCAAGATTTTTATTTTCATGATGAAGATATTGTTTGAAGGATTGAGATGAACTGATGCCACTACCAAAATAACAGTATTCTTATTATTTTTTTTTTTTCAGAAGTAAAGGATGCTCCCAAATATTTTTTTTTTCTGTCCAAATCCATGCCAGCTTTTTCTCTCACACATCTGAAAAATTCATATCATTATAAGGGACTTGCTGCGTTCTTTGAACTCATAGACAACTTCTAAGATGGTAGGTATGTTTCCAAGATCCCTTTGGCAGTGTCTTAAGAATTTATGGAAATTAATCAAACCTTATACATTTACTCCTTCATTCACTGTCTTTAATTCTCTTCAGCAAGCCTGATCATACTTTTATGATAGTAATTAAATAGACACGAAATTGATGAACTTAGCAGATCAAAAGTTTACGTGAGATATGAATGCTTGCTACACAATTCGATCTGTATCAAAGTAATCCTCGTATTATAGCTATTATCATACCCTCCTCAAATCTCTATAGTTGTACCCCGCAAGCACCCAATGGGTGCATGACTCGACCAACGTTAGCTCACACAAGTATGGTGGTGTCCTTCTCTGTTCTCTTCACCCAACAAAAGCTCTCTTATGCCTCTCACCTCCCTCCACCGGATACTCTTGAAACCTCCTTTGTTTCTTCTCTCGCTCTTCTTCTTCCTCGTATTAACCCTTTAAAGCTTCTTTCTTTCTCTCTCAAGCAAGATGGAAGCTAGTATTCTTCGTTGTGGGGGGATTAAGAGTCTTCCTCCGATAAGCAGAAGACCACCAGGGATGGAGTTAGGCTATCGGAGGCCACCACGAAAGCTCCTGTCTTCTGTAGTTGAAGCGAGGGTGCAGACCGAGGAGAAGATGGTGGCAGCCACAGAGAAGACGACGTACAAAGACAACTGGTTCGACCGACTTGCCATCCGCTACCTCTCAAGATCTATTCAAGCCACCACAGGTTCGTCATGGTGCTTACGGACAAACTAACTATGCTGGTCTCGAGAACCATACATGCTTCCGAGACGACTAACTATGCTGGTCGTGGTGCTTACACTTCTTCTTCTTTGTTTCGACAAGCCATAGTTACTCACAGAAAGCAACTAAAAGAAACAAAACAGTAATGGTTTCAAAATGCTAGACGTAGATATCACCTCTATCTACATATTAGACATGCAGAATTCTCAGTAATAATGATCAGACCATTAGCGATGGAGGAAAAAGAGAGAGAGAGAGAGAGAAAGAGAGCTAGAAACGAACATGTTTCTCTATTTCATCAAAACTACAGCTACAAAATACACCTTTTGCCAACATGTCACGACAGAAAAAATCGTACCAATGCATAAACATCTTGGAACATTTGTTTCTAGAAAAGGTGCGTACTTGTTTTGTTACTGTTTTTTATTGGATTTAAGATAGAGAAAGGTGTGACAGTGTTTTCTGCTGTTGATTTGTAGAGTGCAGTTTTGTCTCTCCCTTTATTTTCTTTCTTTAAAGCAGAACCTGAGGATATATGATTTGACTCACAGGCATAAGCAGCAACAAGGAAGGATATGAGAGCTTGGTTGAGGCAGCAATCATGATCTGCAAGAAATTTGATACCAAAGCACAGCAGGATCTGGTGATCCAATCTCTCCAAAGGGCCCTTCCAGTGATCATGTTAACAATGGCAAGTTATTCTTCGACCTCCCTTGATCATGCTTCTGAGAAAGAAAATTTCCAACATAAATGTGTGTATTTTTCTCTGCCATTTGATATGGACCGTTGGATGCTAAACCAATGGACTGATACTCTTGATCAACTAATTAACTGGAGCAAATTATTGGAGAATAAAGAGTTACCCTATATTGAAAGAACCCTAGGACATCGATCGAAACAAATGCCCTTGACATACTTCATGTTCTTATATCTTCAGAGAGACTCACAATTCTGTAAACCCTGTTAGAGATGCAGAGAAACAAATCCAATGTTTCCTGCTCGTGATAGTTGACATCACAGCACATTTGTTAGATGCATGTTTTATCCGAGCACTAGATTGCTAATGGAATTTTGACATCAACATGTCAGATAAAGATCTTACTTCCACAGTCAACATTCACAAGAGAGTTCTTTGCAGCTTTCACCACTTTGTTCTTCCCTTGGCTGGTCGGCCCTTGCCAGGTACGGGCTTTCTTACTGCATCCTCTTCCTTCAATATTTTATCTGTAAGCAGATCTTATAAAATTCATCCTTAAAATCACATTGACATCTGAGAATAAAAAAGACCCTGGGATTAGGAAGTCTTTAAACGCATCGATCTGAAGTGACACTTCAATTTTCCAAGGAAGGTCAGGAAATCTGAAGTCAAAGGGAAGACAGAGAAGAATGTGGTGTACATCCCTAAATGCAGGTACTCTTTGATCGATCCCTTGTTCATATCTCGGACAACGAAAAACAAGAAATGAAAAGATCATGCAATTATATACAGTAGAATTCAAACGTCTCATCTGTTCATCGTCAAGACCTTGTGAAGTTTTGCTTCTGCCATGCAGGTTCCTGGAGAGCACCAACTGTGTAGGGATGTGCACAAACCTGTGCAAGGTCCCCTCCCAGCAGTTCATCCAGGATTCACTCGGCATGCCTGTCTACATGGCTCCAAGTATGAATCTTACTCTTATCACGCTCAGACAACCTTTCAAAGTTGCATTTCGTATAGACCAGATGATGGTCTTCCCTCGGATACTTGTGTTCACCATGGGAGGAGGACAAGTAGGCCACATCGACAGTAGATTGCACCATCTTTCTTTTACGAACAGTGCATGCACAGTCCCTGAAGGAAGAAAAGGGAGGAGGAGGAGGGATGGGTGATTGCACCAAGTTTCTGCGAGTTGAGGTCCACAGAGCAACCATTTAGGGAACAAGAAAAATAGAACGAGATCCACAATGGGAGTATAAAATGCGTCACGTCACTTTTTCTCTCAATGTTTCAGAGCGAAGAGCTCTCCCCTGTCTGCAGTCTGCCATTGTCGTGCTCCGTGCTCTTCCATTCATTCTAGTGTCCGAGAAGAAACATCGTTCCATCATTTGCCTTCAACATTCCATGAGACATCTACACTTTCACTGTCAGGACTCACTCACGACAAGCACTGGCATGTTCAACTTGAGCACTGAGCTCCAGTAGATGCTGCACAAGCAGCAACTAATATTTTCGAGTAATATGTTTATTTTTTTCTATACATTTACAAGATACAAGTGATCTAAATCAAATGGTTACGATCGCTGAATCCCAGATTTCGAAGACATGAGCTGCGAGATGGTCTTTGGTCAGCAACCCCCTCTTCATGACCCCACGTTGAAGCAACCATGCAACCACAAGTCCTGTAAATGACATTGATCCCAGCACGTTGACAAGAACAAGAATTCCACCCTTGACTTCTTCTAACTACGTTCTTATTATTTGTCCACTGTCTGCAGGCATAACAAAGAAGACACATCGTGTGAACTGCTCCAGTGGATGAAAGAGTACCGGCAGCACTTCATCCTGCGACGCAGCAGATAACACTGTATTAAATATGCAGTTGATTTAGTCTTTCTTTCAACTAAAAATATATGTACTGTCGATCTGAAGGTGATGGCAATACTGTTTGTTTACATGTTATTTGCCGTCGAAGTCAATATGTAGAACGAGACACTTTTCAGTCTCTGAATAATTGGGATGTGAAGCTCTTCGATACCCCTTTTGGTTTGGACTTTTCTTTTCAGAATCTTCTCACACGATCTAAATTGTGAATCACAAGAGAATCTTATCATCGAGGAACTGCGTTTGTCGAATTCATCCCCCGCTAATGGTTGGTGATATCAATAGCAAGCAATCCACAATTATGATATGGGAATTGGAGAGTGACACTATCTTACAACACATCATGCGCATGCTTAAAGCAACATAAAGCGCGAGTTAGGCTAAAGCGCGAAAACTTTTTTCCCATGGGAATGCCATAACTAAGTTTTCTATTAGGAAGACGATCCACGTACGGACTCTGACTCCATTCTTACGGCAAACAATGGCAAATCTCCATTTAGTTTACGTAAACTTTTGACAGTCCTTTTGCGTGCAAACGCCATTGTCCATGAAGAACGGAAGAACCATAACTTGATATTTCCAAATGCCAAACGGTCTGAACTCATCGATCTTAGGAGGGCTTCAACTAAATCCGGATTGAAACTGGCACCACAGAAGAATAGGGAGGAGGAATGGGTACTCGGGCCATAGTTTCTGTGAGATGAGGAGGACCACCAGGCAACCATTCAGGGAACATGAAGAATGGAACTGAGATTTCTGTGAGATGAGGAGGACCACCAGGCGACTATTCAGGGAACATGAAGAATGGAACTGAGATCCACAAGGGGAGTATAAAATGCTTCACGTCACCTTTTTCCGCTGACATTCCAAAGCGACGAGCTTCCCTGTCTGCAGTCCTCCATGCAATGAATAAAGATCGATCCCATCAGCCATTGTTGTGCTCCATCTTCTGGATGTTCCAGTGACAGGACAGCATACCAAAATAAATCAGACACTGTTACTGTCAAATCTCACTCATGACAAGCACTACCATTCTCAAGTTGAGCTTTGTGTAGATGCACAAGTAGGGCTCCCTGTTACTACAAATATCTCAACACCAGCGGCTCTAATCTCTGGGATTTTATTGAAGAGGATATTAGATGCTCTTTGTCGCAAGCACATAGAGAAAACATATGAGCTTCAGAGAGGTTTGGCAATGAACGGATGAGCTGCCGAGGGACACCAAAGCAGACGACAGATGCTGTAAACTGACTGCTGCTCCAATGGATGAAGGAAACCTGCAGGAGAAGGTGACAGCTTTGAAGCAGCAGATAACTTACAAGTGGTAGGATTTGTGTTGCGTAGCTAAAGGTGATGGCATTGCCGCCTGAGAGACTCTCATCATTGAGTCGCAAGAGATTGTCGTCATCATGGAGGAACCTCCTTGGACTCTCGGCTTGCTCTCATGACATCTATATGATATGACAGGCACATCTGTGATTCTTTGTAGACCTCTAAGAGAGTAGGAAACGCGAATGATTCCGCAGGACTGCTGCTCGCCTCACTTGTTGGACGATGCAGATGCAGTAGCCAACGAGCAAAGCATGTTACAGGGATCTGAGATGACCCAGATGCTCCACTAGGATTTCCATGGATTCACTTCTCGGTGGACTCTGAACTGATTGCCCCAACCATAGAACGAGCAAACAGGCCGACCCACTTACCCTCTCTCTGACCTCCTCAATGGCAAGTGGCCATGACAATTTGGTGCCGTTGGTTCTAATTGATATGTCCTCAAGAACTATAGTGCAAATGAGTTGTTGACCAAGAACACCTCGGAAGCTAACATAACTGTTCCTCTTTTGTGTTAATGTTCGTGTATTCCATATAATAATGATTCATATCTCGCATCCCTCGGCCCGCTAAAATACATAATTGATGAGCCTTTCCTAGCCTATTAGGTCCAATAGCTTGGCCAATTAAGGGCCCGTAAACTTCCATGGGCCAATTACGGCCCATTAATACCTAGTAAGAGATTGGACTCGATCCGTTCCTGCCCGCTTTGCCCCCGGCCGCTCGAATTGGCCAACCGCACTGCACCGCCATCCCCGACGGCGGACTTAGCCGGCGGCTACGTCGAGTAGATCTTCGTCGCTTCCCCCTTGCGGCGTCGCGTGGGCTTCAGCTTGATACGGGGACCCTCACATGTAGCGCCACCAACGGCGGAGGGGGATTCTGTGTGCCGATATTTCGTTTTGGCTTGATCGTGGAGCAGAAGAAGGCCGGCGTGGCCACGATGTTGGAGGAAGGGACGACGAAGATGAAGGCTTGGGCGACGACGGTGAGTGGATCCGTACTTTGTGGTTGATTCTGTGTTTTGCGCCTATGATTCGGCCAAATGGCAACCTCGTTGTCTGCCTTTTACTCTTTACGCGTGGATGCTCGCCACTGGGGGTGGGCTTCCGTTGGTATTTGATGACATCTACAGGGCACTTCAGGTGATCTTGCGAGAAATGTAGTGTGGAAATATGATTTTTATGCTTGATTTGAGCGATCAGGAGTCCTATCTATGAGAAGTCTGAACAAGGATAAGGTAAACATGCAGTTTTTGTGTTGGAAAGAAGGAGATCGGCATAAAGCCGTCTCGGGATCAGGTTATATATCGAGAAGGAGAATATGGATGAAATATGAGAAAAAGGACAAATTTTGTGATCATTGTTTGAGATTACGGTGCTGAAAAGGGTAGGGTAAAAATATATTAGGTGGAGAATCTCAACTGACAGTACTTCCAAATGGTTTTGCTCGTTCTGATTTTAGATGTCTGCCAACATCTTTGATGATCCAGAAATTGATTAGAAGAGTAAAAGTAATGAGGAAAAGGTCGGGGATGCAAGTCTGAAATGACAGATTAAACATACTGTTAGGTTTTTTATTTTGGTATTTTGCTGCTTAATCAAACATGAAACATGCATTCAAGCTTGAAAATGATGCGTTATAAACAAGTCCCTTACACTTTTAAGTATAACATCTCATCGAGTATCTGAATCTAGAATAGTAAGTTATATGATCTGGAACGCAAGAAGATTGGATCCCAACAATGTGCTTCTCCAAGTTTTAAGACAAAAGGAAAACCAAAATGGATATTTAACATCTACTATCTATTAAACTGTGAATGTCAAATCCAATACTGATTTGTCTGGGGAAAGTTTCAGGTGCAACTAGATGTGAATGGTTTGCCTGAACTACATATTATGCACGAAAAAACAGGGGAAATTGAGTTTTTAAAAATTGTGCTCTCACTCATATCTTATAGATTGTTATGATATCATTTGATTAATATAGCGCTGATTTTTTCACCAGGAATGTTTTACAAAATCTGATATAACTTATCAGAATAATGCAAAAGTAAATCATTAATAGTGCAGAATTAAAATACTCATGGATATTATGTTCCTTGAAGACATATGGTGTGCACGACCATTCTTATGCACACTACTCCTTAAAACAGTTTGGTGCTGATATCTGATTTGTTTCAAAAGAATTGTTTGTGTAACAAGGCAACTGTCGTTACCATAGAATACGTAAATGCAACCTTGCTTTTCTGAACTGATTTTTGAGTTTTCTGCACTCATGTCATGAAATCTTGATTCAATTTTTCTGGGTTTTCTTGCATATGTAGATGTCTAAATTTAATCCATGACAATGTACCAAAAAGGGTGGCTGGTTGCCCAGGTCACGATATTTTATTCACTATAAAAAGGGTCAGTGTGCATTGTTTCCAACATGTTATTCAACAGGATTGCATGTCCCAACCATGCTGGCTTTTGCTGTTGTTGGCACGGATTTTGTCGGCAGCGGTATCTGCATGATTTATCACAAGAATTTGCTGACAAAGCAATATATTGGCATAATCATTGTGGCAGCCAGCATGCCTCTGATCTTCTCTGAAATGCATTGTGCCAGCACATTACCTGCAAGGACAAATCACAAATCTATTATATGTGTGGCTAAGGAGTGAAAGATTAGCAGAGGACTTAAACTTAAGAAGAACATTTGCCCAATTATTAAGTTGATCAAGTGTCCTTTAACTCATTCTAATCTGCAGACAATCATGAAAATTTAATATTTCAATGAGCTTGTAGTATCTTGCTGAGCTTTGCTAAGCCTGTCTTTTCCTATAGCGTTATGCCTTTGCATATACGAGGAATCTACATGGCTATAAGGAATTGATCAGTATCCTATAAGGAATCTACGCATCTATAATGAAAAGACATAGTTCTGTCATTTTCTTTTGCAACATCATTATGCTATTTGATGTTTTTTAGTCCTTCTAGTTGTTGTCTTCTCAATATTTATTCTTGTGAAACTAGATAGGAATGGGAACTTATTTTCTTTTTGATTCAGAACGGCAACTATGTAAATGGGAAACATAAAACTTGTGTTTCATCTTCATCTAGTTTCATTCTCCCTTGGTCTCATACCAACTACTTGCACTAAGATGAGATTTGGAGAGTATGACAAAGGTTGTTAATGATTGATATCTGTTGCACTACATATCCTATATGGATTGCTGCACCACAACCACGTTGTTTGCCTTCATGAAATTAGTCATTTCAATCATTTTGCTCTTTGGAAGCCTTTTTTCTTATATAATTTTTAGGTGGAGGGATCGAACTCATAACAGTTATGCTGGCTATTCAACCACAGGATGGTGATGTGGTTTGTTACTTCTACAGATTGCTGAACATAAATTATATCAGTTGACAATCTATAACATACTAATGCAATGTGACACCCAAAGTATTTTCTCTTCCTGTATTTCTCTTTTCTTTTAATGTCCCTTGCAATAACATAATTGCACTTCAAATTGTTATTTTTCTAATTGTCTATTAAAGTTTTTATAGGTTTTATTTCAGCTTATTACCATCCTACTACTATTCATTATGGTCCACTACAGTAAAATTTCAGTCTATTTTCTGCTGAAACAGTAGGAAAGGAGACTTACTAGCTGTTGCCTTTCTACAGTTTACAAAGAGAAGGAGAAACTCACTTAATCATATAGTTCTGAAATTTTAGTTGAAGAATACTGGAGTGCCTAATTCACTTCTATTCTAGAGGTCATTAATGGAATACATACCTTAAAATGAAAATGAACATTTATAGTGATGGCTGAATGCGAATAGGGAATACCAATAGCCTTGGGAATTGATGAGATACTCAGATGAACTTTTGTCAAAAAAATTTCACCATGTTAGGTTGTTCATGGTTTACCTAGGCAAGTGTCAAGATTTGATAGCAACATTGGCTAGCTCTTTACTAGTGAGTGTCACATAGTGCATTGCTTGTTGAACAGAGAAACATGTAATATACTGGCACATCGTTCCATGCTTATGCTTGCTCAATTTGAAGTACTTGGATATCATGGTCGTAATTTCAGTAAGTTGATCTAGTCTATGCTATATAAACATGGGCAGCTGAAGATTTTTTTGTTCTTAGATTATTTAGACATATCTCTACTTATTTATATACTGATAGAACAGCCCTTTCTAATAAAAGAATAAATGAAACTGTTTAGATTCCAAGTTGATACATGTAATCATTGACAGGTTTCTGTAAAGAGAAAAAAAGCCACTGCCATGTATGAAAAATTAAACTGCAGCTTGCAGTTCCTTTCTAACTGGAGTAAAATTCTTCCTAATCTCTTCAATCCTTTTTGTTTTCCTTCTGTATGATACAAGAGCTCAAATTTGATGATGCTATCTATCTTCTTCAATTAGACTGTATAATTATGCGCATGAGCATTGATCTGACAACGCCCATTCTTTTTTCCTTACCTTTTCTCTTTTCTATATGATAAAGTATAATAAAGAACTTGAATGAATTGATAGAAGATAAAGAATTGCCAATTGAACATGTAGTGGTTCCTGTCCCGATATCAGGTATTATCTTAGTCAACTCTCTGGAATAACTAGTCATGGTTCTGGTCTCTTTAAAAGTATCGAGCTAAATTTATAATTTCAACCTTCCCTTTGTGATTATTGAAATTGTCATGTTCTTGATACTAGAGAATCTGCAAGTCTCTTATTTCACTTCAGTAACAAATTCCCGCCGATCTGTACCAAACTTTCATGCCAAATCTGCAATATCTCAACAACTTCTACCTGCTTTCTTGCAGACTACTTTGTGTTCTCATTCAGCTTTCCCGGACAACTTCTACCTGCTTTTTTGCAGACTACTTTGTGTTCCCATTCAGCTTTCCCAGACAAGTGTTACATTAGAGACATGTGATTCCTACATTGTACTAACTCCACCTATTTCCAGGCTTGGATAATCTTTTAAGGGATCTAACAACTTAGAATTCACTGGCATTATATGATCTTTTCAAACTAAAGCCCAAATGACTGCAGATGACCAACCAACTCCACTTGAAGCATCAGTACACATCGTAGCAAGTGACTATTTTAAGTCATTTAGAGTCTGCATATAGACTTCCAAACAAGACTATCCCTTCCTAAGAATTCCCCTCAGTAACTATCTATCTGAGCTTCTGGAACAGTGCTGAGGTCAAATATCATCGACATGTTTATGTTCTTTCTAAGAATCTCAAGCTCTAAGAGGTAATTTTGAATCTCCAGCTTGCTAAGCATAGTTTTGATCATTTTTCACTATGTCTGGAGCATTTGGCAGATAAATTTGTTGCACATCCTTTCCTGCTAGTATAGTCTTCCACTCACTAAATGCTAGTATAGTCTAGTCTTCCACTCACTAAATATTGCAAGAAAAATATATGTTTCTTTAAGAACTAGTTTATTTGTTCAGAATCTTCATATATCATTTTTAAGCTGTATCTGTTGCAGGTTCTAAGCATGACAGGCGAAGATGGTGATGGTGTCATGGCACAGCTGGTCTCTGGTACCCCAAACCTGTCATTTGAGGTAATATTATAAACATAAGTGTAGACTCAGTAAGTTCAATCCACCTTATTTCTTGACTAGATGTTTCGTATTTGATGTTCATGGAAGACCTAAGTTGATCTAGTTTAGTTTTGTATGCAACATGTGAGTTCCCTTGTGTCTTGGTGACATATTTGTTTCTGCTTGTTTGCTATGTTCATTATTTTGGGTGCCAAACTATGCTAAGAGTCAGTCACTATGCTCCTTGCCACTCCTCCCCATCCCACCTCCATTCTTCCTTTTATTTTCCTTCTATTTCTTTTTTCTCTCGCAACCTCATCTTGTTTCCTCCCCCTTCATGGCTTCAATTTCTTATTCCTGCAGTGTTTACTGGTGTAGAATAGCCTGTACCTCGAGACATTTTAAATTCAATATTTTGATCATATGTTCCATATTCTGTGGAAATTCTTTTTTTGTTCATCAAAGCAATCCCTGGTTACTTTTTCACCCAGATGTTTTAATCACCCCTAGATCTCAACCTGCACAAAATACATATGCAAATTGAAACATTTGTAACTACAAGTATCTTATATATTTCAGCCTAGCACAGATGATGGCAAAACATATCTTAACAAAGGGCTGAAGCATATATGTGATACAAAATACTAGACGACAAGTGTCAATGCAGCATTTTGGTGCAGTAAGTAATAACTAGTGTTTTATTGTAGTGTACAAATAATAATCTCTAACTAGTGCTTTATTGTAGTGTACAAATAATAATCTCTCTAGTGCATCTTTTTCTTATGGGGTCAGACCATCAAAAGAATTCAATTCAGTGGTTTTATATTAATTGGTGTTAAATATCGAAGACCTTTCCAAAAATAACCTGTCAAAAGCAAGTTCTCTCAATCTGGTATGTCAAATAATGGCCTTTCTTAGATGGGAATTTGTTAAGACTTTGATCAGACAATCCTCACACTTTTAGTTAATGCTGGAGCAAATGCTATTGATTATCTGTTGCTTTTATGTTCACAGGCTGCAATACTTGCAACATTCAGCACTTACCCATATCATAGATCTGATCTAATCAACTTTCATGAACTTGGCATGTGACACCTTGTGATCAATGTTCCCTTTGCTGTGTTTTTATTTGCTTGTGCCTGTTGTCTCTCTACCTTTACTTGTGTGCATGCACGGCAGTTGCAAGTTCATAGGATTCTTCTGCTCAGGACCCAATCTTTTGATCTGACATCTTATGCCACTTTTCTCCTTTGACTATGCGAGCCTGCAACCTCTTTCCTGTTTTGATTGCATGCGAACTTATTCCTCAAGTGTGCATTGGTGCATGGCATTCTTGGCAGCCAGTTCAAGACTTGTATGTCTCGGTGTTAACACTCCTCGTTCATCTTATCACCAGGAGGAGGCAAGTAAAGACGGAAGTAATCTGCACTTTCGATATAATTGTTCAGCTGACAGCAATGAGGGTCAAGGAATGAAGCTCATGAAAGAAGATATAGGAGCGGGAATGCGGTCGGTCTACTTCAAAGTCCTCGGCATAATGCCAATCTCCGTTGTTGCTGCTTCTATCGATCGCTCCTACCACCAACCTGAGACCTTCAAAGTGAAGCCAGATCACAATGTGGCTTCTTCATAGCCATGGCAGCTCGTCCGAGTCTGCACGTGCCCGTGGACTACTCCTGCATATATCTCCAAACTATATTCACAATCGATGCATCCTAATCTACCTCCATTTCAACGGAAGCATCATCCAATGCCCGTATGACTTCCATCCTCTTCTACCTCGTTACATTTTTTTTTTTTTTTTTGGTCATGGTAGGTTGATAAATCTGCAATATCAAGCTTGAGTTAGAATTGTTTGTTTGTGTGTGTGTGTGTGTGTTCTTTTTGGGAATGTAAGGAAGGGGAGAATTGTGATTTGCCTGCTTGTACATTGTGTTTGTGGTGGCTTCTCTTTCTGTTCTTGGACGGTGGTAGAAAAAGTTAATGCAATCTATATTTTGTGTACGATAATATACTAAATGGATGCTGTTGGAAGTATTGGATGTCATGTGTGGGGACAGCATCGCAGTGTTAGTGAAGGAAGAGGCAGGAGGCTTTCACGTAGTTAGTTTGCATGGTGGTGGGTGAAACTTTTACTTTTGGCTTATTTAAATTATTACATGGTATCCCAGGAATGGGATCGTTGACCCGTAAAGCCCTTTGACCTAATCTCTAAGTAACTGCCTACGCAAATCACGCCGAAACCCATCATCAACCCATCATGCATCCATCATATATGCTTTGAATTGGAGGGTAAGAGCGTGTTCAATGGGAATACGTTTAGCTTGTTTTAAAGTAAGACCCTCTCATGTTGTATTGTATATGTTTTTTTCTTGAACTAACTATAAATTATTATCTTTAATTAATTATTTAATTTTATATTTTTAAAAATTATATCGGGATTTTTATATTTATAAAAATGAAATATTTAATCTCGTTTCTTTTTTACATCATCTAATAAAAATATTACAGAATTTATCATTAGACATATATTGATTTTACTTCATTTTAATTTATCATTGAGTATATATGTTATTTTTGCCAGTAGAGTCAGTAGTAGCGTGAGCAGAAATAAGATTAAATATTTTAATTTCATAAATATAATATTTTAATATAGTTTTTAAAAATTTAAAGATCAAAATACTAAAGATAACAAGGATCACACTATATCAGTAGAAATCATGATTATTAGGAGTAAGACAACTTTGTTTGATGGTGCATTATCGTATATAATTTTATATAATATTGTCTTAATTTTTTTAAATAGGATTAGAAGCTGTCTGATGAGCGAGGCGAGAATCCAAAAAAGCAAAAGAAAGGTCCTCTCATGATGTTGCTCATTAAACCCATCGTAGATGCAAAAGGAGTAATCATACATGCACTTAACATTCGTGCTTATATGCATGCATGTGGCTCAACTGCAGAAAGTTTAAAGCATTGGAAGTGTGAATACGCTCACCTCGGTTAACGCTACTCACCCAAACCCAATGACGCATTCAATGTCAACGTTAAGCTGTTATGTACACACAAGAATCGTATCAAACGTAAAAACACGAAGCACACATAGTAGCACCAGTCTAATGTTCATGAAAGCACACTTCAAATAGTTTCTGTCTACCATCTAAACATGCACATATCATAGTACCACATAGCATCCAAGCCAAACCAAATAAAATAAGAAAAACCAAAAAATACACTGCCCCAAAAAGAGGAGGGAAAAATAAAAATTAGAACGGGTGATGGCTACGAGTAATCCCGTTCACATTGGCGAAGAGACCAACCAAGTCCTTCTTGTACGGGAGGAACGACCGCCGGGCGGCGCCACTCCCCGTCGCCTGCCCGCCTTTCCCGTAATATATCCTGTAGGCGGTGACTACATCAACTTCGGTGCCCTTAGCCGCCTTCCCTCTTGACTTGGTCGTCCTCTCTTTGCTCTTTCCTGCCTGGCCCTTAGTACCGCTGCTAGGGCTTTCCTTGCCCTTCTTCTCCTCCGCCGCGAGGAACACGAACTTCTCCTTCCCGTCGCTGTGGCTCCGCCCCAGCACCAGGTCCCGGAGCCGCCACCTCAGCGAGGACCCGGTGGATCTGCTCTTCCGGCACCGGGACGGCGACGGCGCCGCCGACGACCTCGGTGACCATACGCAGTACGTCCCCGTGGGGATGCCCTCGAGCTCCTCCGCCGCCGCGGACGAGGCCGAGACGGGATTCTCCGGCCGCTCCTCGATCAAGAGCCGCCGGAGCGTCCCCCGCAAGGCCGAGGTATCCTCCTCCCCCTCCCCCGGCGCCGGTGCGTCACTGCTGCCGAGGCGATCGTCGTCGAGGAGGGCGCGGTTGAAGACGGGGTAGATGGGGCGGATCCGGCCGTCGGCGAAGATCTCGTCGGCGTACATGGCGGCTCCGGTCTCCGGGTCCTTGATAACGACGGCGAATTCGAAGTCGTCGTCGTCGTCGTCGACGTCGGAGTCATCGCCCCCGCCGTCGTCCGGAGGCGGCGGTTCTTGCTGCGAGGATTCGCAATGGACAGCAGAGAAGGCCTCCTCAAAGGTCACGCGGAAGCTGGGTGAAGCCGTGATGAGCGGTACGTCTCCCTCTCCTCCTCCTTGCATCGCTTCCGGTTCGTTCACTGTCTCCTTTTCTTCTCCGACGAGATGATCCGATCAGAAGGCCGTGGGGGTTAATGGACGGGGGCGGCGAAGGGGGTTGGCGGCGTTAATAAAGGGGCCGCGGAGGTTAGTGAGGTAAGCGTTGAGCTAAGCGGGCGGAGGAGGTCCCAGGCTGCCTTGGCTCGGCGGTTTTCTTGCGGGAGAAGCCACACGCGTCAACGGGAGGGGTACACGGTTAGGCACGCGTGAGGGAGGGTCGGTTTCTAGAAACACCACTGGCACTCACGAGAAGGTGACGTCATATCCCTCGTCTCTGGGGTCGTGGGATGCGGAGGTGGAATTCCACCTGCGGTTGGTGGACACCGTTGGGGCCCAAAGCTAGCTGGTATCTCATCTTCTGGACGCCCGGGAAAACCAGGAATTAATTAAGTCCCTAAAAAATCTTGCTCCCATTGGAACATTTATTTTTAAGCGAAGACAAAAAAAAAAAAAGAGAGAAACCGTCGAAGGGGGGTCTCGGCCAATCGTGCCAACCCTCAGTCTCTCTCTCTCTCTCTCACACACACGCCACGCACAATTGATGATGAAAGCAATAATATGATGATGACGTGTCAGGGTGGTGGCGTGCATCACGACGACAGGAAGGAATAAATGATGTTTTGCCCGTCCCAATCCCAATTAATTTCGGAAATTACATGTGAGGAGTGCATGCACATTGGAAACGAGTGAAGGTGCAACGTATGTATGGGTGGAGGAGAGGATAAGGTGTGTCGTAAAGATTGAAGTCAAAAGTTTCTGTTCGTTCGTTACAGCATTGACGAACGGAGATAGAGCCGACGGCTTAAGATTAGAAGCGTCAAAGTGTCTACGCCGAACGCGGCTTAACTTTCTCTGGCTTTCTAATGTGGAACTCTACCGATCGCCCGTATCGGTATTCGTTATCGCTATCCGCCGAAGGTTGGTTGATGTCGTATCCGAAGCACCTGGGAATGCCGAACGAAGCCTTCCACGAAAGAGGGTACGATGAAGCACCCGAACAAAAGCTGATGCGGTTGGTGGTGAAGTGAGTGAGTCGTGGTCCAAACCCGGCGTAAGTGCTGGGTTCGGGTCTCGAATCGCGACCGAACACGCATGTGGAGGTACGCATGAAGTGGAAACCAGAGCGATGGAGGGCGACATGATGCCGACCCATCACATGGAGTGTCGTGCAGCGGCACAACCGTAGTAGCCTCCTCGAGCGTGGGGGGGTACTATTCCCACTTCCGGAGACACTCGATGGCGAAATGTCCCTCGAAATCAACCTTATCCGGTTGAAAAGAATGCGTAATTTACGAGGCACGCGTTTTCGCAAGTATTTTGTGCTAATTTGATTTGACTATTATTATATTCAATTAGATAGTAACGAATCGTTTCTGATTTCACTTAATATTGGAGGAGACGAGGAAGAATCTAAGTTGTGAAAAGCTACCTGCCCATTGATGGCATATTAATGTGTACATCTATCATTACTTAATTGATCATTTTGTGTTATATTGATTTAACTTTATATGGATTCGATGAATTTTATAATCGTTAATTTATTTTAATACGACAGCATGGTATATGGACATTATGATAGCACATCAAATACACTTGACTAATATGTCAATCGAATCACAATCTTCCCAAGCTCACAACTAGTCATGACCCTATGATTTTAGCTACACGATTCAATCGCATGATCTCATAATTCATATAAATATTCTCAATATTTATCTTGGTCTTGACTTAATAATCACTCGAAGTAGTTCCTAAGGATTTTTTTTTTACTTTCTTTTAATTTTTATTTTCGGATCTCCTACTAACTAAAATATTAAAGAAATTTTTGTTGAGCATGAAAGCAGTGACCAATTGCTCATTACATATATGTATATATGAAGCATGTCGAACGAGAACCTGAAAGGAAAACATTTGCATTGCATGGCTGACGATTCTTCATTCATTTCTTATAATGTTCCTTAAGGACAAGGGTCTAAATTGATGATCAATTTAGATCGTCGACAATTGGTTTTGATCGTCGATAATCGATTGAAGGAGAAATCGATCATCGACATTCGATTGAAGGAGAAAAAGTAAAGAAGAAAAAGATGATGAGAAGAAGAAAAAAGAATAAGAAGAAGAAGAGGACACGTATCTCATTTTCGATCATCCTCGCCTTCGTGTTGCTTGCATGTCGTTCTCACCCGCAAGAGGAGAAAGATCGAGACGATTCGTGGACCATACAGAGGAGGCTTTCAGTAATAAGATCCAATCACATCAGATTTATCCCCCTACTCATCTCTACTTGTCTTCATGCATATTGATTCGGATCGAAATCTTTTTTTGCAACTGTCTCAAAGTGATGTGGTGTCGAGCGATAGAACAGTCCAAGTTGAGATCCTGCAATTTGATGTTGGAGATATACTCGATAAATCTTCTCTCATATTTTTAATGCTTAAGTTAGTCTCTTATTACTCTGAAATAATTGATGGTAAAGATTGTGTCAATCACATAGCGATGAGATATCGGCCAATCGTGCATGGATCATAATCCTGGTATTACTAATTAAACTGATATATATAATTAAATTTGACTTAAGTCTCATCTTATATGTGAGAGGATAGAATAATACGGGGAAGAAGAAGAAGAAGAAGAAAACAATACGAATGATCTCTACGTCGATCATTCTTCCTTCCAAAGACGAGCAGACCATTAGTGATTTTATTATGGAAAACAAGATAGAAAATTATAAGTAATCTTTTCTATTAAAGATCAAGTTAACTAAGACTCTAACTTTATTATATATGCCTACTCAAAATAAATCCAACTTCTATTCAAGCTATCAATACCAACCCCAGTTTTTAAGATTTCCTTATTATAAATATAATGAATATATAGCCGGGCATCACAACATTACATGTGCTGCTACTCAAGATCCTTCATGTTATTTGGCAATTTAAATTTATGCATAAAACTACAATAAAATGGTAGTTATTGCTTAATATAACTATTGTAAAGATTCATCTAGTCACCATGTAATCCATTTTTAGATAAACTCTCATATTGATATCATTCAAAAAAAAATTGTTTGATCTAAGAACGTATTTATAATTCAATCAGTAGGGTAGGATCCAGACTAAGAAAAATTAAAAATAGATCTTATATCATACCTCTATAAAGTTATTATGATGTTTTATCATAGCATAAGAGTTTCTCACATCAAATTTATCTCTTAAGGTATTCTATCATAAGTGAATTTTCCTTTTATTTAGTAATAACTATAATCAAAATTCAATCAAATCTACTGAAATTATTTCGTAATATAGCTTACGATAACCCTTGTAATTTACTTTGTCAAGATAAATCCTATTATTACATTCAATTATAATATGCATATATATAAATATGATAGTAGAAATAAATAATTTTAATTAATTAATTAATTAATATCAATCATAACCACTAAAGATATTTTTTGATAGTACAGTAACAATTTTTGCTCTAAAAAAAAGTATATATCGATATAAAGTATTTAGTAATTAAAGAAAGAGTTCAAAAACAAAAATACCAATTAAGAACATGAGTATAACTTTGATAATTGCTAACTCATTTACTAAAACTTTACGATCTAGATCCTTATTGATAAATATTATTTTTACATCCATTTTATATAATTCAAGATCATAACGAGCTATTAATATATGTCATGACAATTATTAACGTGTCATTTTTAGAAACTAGAGAAAAGATTTTGTTATAATTGATGTAAAAACTTTTGAATATAAGTCTGACTTTATATAGTTCGATATTATCCTTTGAATCATATTTTATCTTCAAGATATTTGTAACCAACTCTTTTATAATTATTGAATAATTCAACCAATTCCCAGACTTTATTCTTGTTTATTAACTTAAGCTCTTCTTTAATTGAATCTTATCACCTTTTATGAATATGATAAAGGGTCACATAATCATAAAAGTATACATATCTCTTTTTCCTTTAAAATCTTATCAAAATTATTGATTGTAATTTTTCTACAAAATTATTAGCAATGATATCAACATCATATGAGAGTTAATTAATGCTATTTTATTTTTCATCACATCAATTCGTCTAGTGATTTAAGGAATAATAATTTCAAGATTTTTCACTCTCACTGTTGTTGTTATTTTTTAATTTTTTGTATTATCAAATTATATTATTCTCATATAATAATTAGGATAATAAAATATGTATCACTTATATTTTTTTAGATAACTAATAAAATACCCATAAATAATTTTTAGATTCAATTTCTTTTCATGTGGATTGAAGACTCATATTTTTATGTGATAAAAACTTAAATTAAGTTGATGAAACTAGTTTATTACGATCCTAATTCAAGATATACTTATTTATTCTAAAAACTTAATCTCTTAATCATACATATAAGAGTGAGTGCGATTTCATCTTCGAGTAATGTTATTCTACTGTGACATATCTGGTAAGATATACTGAGTACAAATATTTCATTTTATTAAGAGTTAAGATTTCGATATTATTCATTATATCTACAATAAAATTTATCACTCTAATTATTTTTAAAATTTATTTATTATATTTCAAAATTATCAACAGCTTCAAACTTTTCATGTAATAAATACAAATAATTATATCTTGTTAGGTCATCTATAAATATAATAAAATATTTTTTTTATGAAAATAGGAAACATGGGGTGGTTATTTCGCTTTATTTTAATATATAAAGAATCTTAAGGAGTTTTTTTACTTTTTATGATATTTTTCTTTATATGGTTAATTTGTTTTCCTTTAATGTCATTTATGTAAATACCAAAATAAATAAAGTCTAAATTTTTTAAAATATTATCATTTACTATTTTTTTAGTTTTTTCCTTACTGATATTTCTAAAATATTTACGACACAATGTAGAAGATTTTTTATTTCTAAAACTATGTTTCAATCACCAATTTATTTGTAAATTCAAGATTTAAATTAATTTTATATAAACAATCATATAAAATCCAGAACCAACTTTTATTGAATCATAGAATATATTAAGTTTATTGAATCATAAAAATTGATTAAAGCATGTCAAATTAGTAATTTTATTATTGAGGACATAAGTAAAAAATACTTTATTTTTGAATGATAAAATTATAATTTTGTTGAGATATTGAAAATATATGATTTTTGAGGTGTAGAAGTGTTAAACGTGGATACTGATTGGAATTTAAAAAACTTTTGAAGGGCAAAATAGTCTTTTAATAGGTGAAAAAAAACTCCTAATCCCTTTTTTTCCTTCTCAGTTGATGTAGTCTCACCTAAGCAAGCCATACCGCCACCACGTTCCGTAGTCGTCCATTGACTACACACCATTAACCCAAACTCTCTACGGGTTGACTAGTGACCCCTTTCTATGGTGCCTCTATCCATGATTGACAAGTAACCTCTATGAATGTCGTGCAATCATTGGGTGACCCACATCGATGGCTACTCAATGGTCAATGACTTTTCACAAGCACTAATAATGCGTTGGAGAAACATTGTATCTGTCACCATGCTATGCCGCTTGAGCCACTATGAATCATGGCCTTCGGCATCCTGTCAACACCAACCATGGCCAATAAATGTTTTCCATAACCGTTGCCACTGCGTAGTGATCTCCTCAACGCGATGATCTTGCTGACAACGCCAACACTACAAGTGGGTCGCCACTCATCCATGACAATCGTAGAAAGCCATTATCGTGCATTATGGTGAAACATATAGATCGCCCAACAAGAGATGCGCATAAGCATCTTACCACGGTATCTCCATTGCACAATCATTGTATGGCCCTTCATCCATTCAATCGTAAGCCACAAACCCGTTCTACAACCACTTACCTCAATGTGCGTGGTGATCTTAAACACGAACAACATCCTAGCATTGCTCGTCAAACCACTTGTGCACGACTTACTATCGCAAGCCATACGACCTCTGCTATAGTGTTGCACATAGTAACATTATCACTTGCATAGATATAGCCTATTGGTGGGTTGACAACCACGATTCTTTGTCATCCTTCATAGTGTCGTCGTTAACAATAAATTTTGACAACAGCTAGCCAGTAAAACATAAGTAGCATGTTATCCTCAACTCTACCTACATTAGGCGAAGAACGTTGCATCACCCATAAGTAGAGGATAAGACGGATGAGATAAGAAAGCAAATTGATAACACAAACAGATGGTTCAAAAATGCATACAAATAAAATTAAATAATATTTTTATGAAGCCGGGAGGGGTAAGAATCGGATCTAAATACAAAATATATATAATATACTTTAACAATCTAAGATATTTTAATTGTAAAACAATTATAAGCATAAAAAATATAAATATGCTATTGTTATATGAAAAAAAGTTAATAACAAGAATTAAAATCAAATAATAATAATATATCAAGATTAAGATTTCATATCTTTTGATGCTATTAAAAAAACGTTTATCTAATTAGAGAATGCGCTCCGTAATCCAATTAACACGCAACAACTGCACAAATGTGCAAAATGAAGTAGACTCTCATTTCTCCTTTATTTTTTTACCACAAAACCACTATAAACAATGAAAGAAGGATTAAGAATAGATATTGTGTCATCCAGTATGTAGTTCATGTGTAATAGAGAATATAGAACAAATAATTTAAAAAAATCATATATTGAGAATTCTTTCTATTAATTAATAATCATAATCAGGATCCAATTCGATCGATAATATATTTTTATCTAATTAAATAGAACTACTTAATCACATATCTATCCTAAATCAAGAGATCCAATCTAGAAGACTATAAAAAGAAAAAGAAAAAAAAAAAAAAGTCACCAGAGACGATGACAAGCAAATTTAGCTATTATCACAATGTCAGCAATAACGAGAACAATTAAACGTGCTTAACGAGACCGACAGAACTTGGATTCCCAAACACACAAAAAAAAGGGAAAAAAAAAAGGTTCAAATGATCGATTGCCAAGGTCGAAAATTTTTGAACGGAGCAGTAAATTGAGCAAAGCCAGCCATCGAATACTTGGCGTCCTCTCTTTCGAACCCGAGCTCACACGATGGATATCTTCGCCCCGACTTCCTCCAGCTGCTTCTTGACCTCCTCCGCCTCCTCCTTGGACACCCCCTCCTTGAACTTCTTCGGCAGGCCCTCGATCAGATCCTTGGCCTCCTTGAGCGCCAGGCTGGTCAGCGCCCGGACCACCTTGATGGTGGCGATCCTGGCGTTGCTCGGGACATCCTCGATGACCACGTCGAACTCGGTCTTCTCCTCCACCGCGGCGGGGGCACCGCCCGCGTCGGCGGCGGCTCCCGGGGCGACGGCCACCGCGGCGGGGGCGAAGGCGGCGGCCGAGACGCCGAGGCGGTCCTGGAGGTGGTCGACGAGGCTGCGGGCTTCCTCGAGGGTGAGGTTGCATATGAGGTTGCCGACGTCCTCGACCTTGGGGGAGACGGCCGCGGGCGGGCGGAGGAAGGCGGCGCGGCGTTGGGAGCGCAGGGATAAGGGTTGGGAAGGGAACTTGAGGGCCGGAGAGGGCGCGGCAGAAGAGTTGGTGGAGTAGGAGGAGACGAGAAAGAGCGCGGAGGTGAGAGTGGCCGCCATTTTCCTCTTCTTTCTCCTCGCTTGTGCCTTGAGCGGAATGGGCTGAGAAAGAAAGGCGCGCGAGAGAATGGATAAGGCAGGGGCGGCAGCAGCAGCAGCAGCAGCAGCAGCGACAGCAAGAAATGGCAGGTGTGGGTGGCCAAAAGCGGTCGTCCTCCTGAGGAGATAAGCCTACGGCTTAAACCTGGTTGAGTTCAACCCGACTCGTAGCGAGATCCAGTTGACTCAAGAGTCTGATCCAGACCCAATCTAATTCGATCCAACCCTAATTTAATTGCTTGTTCATACAGAGGAACAGTCCGATATCTTCTTTATAACAGCCGCTACAATCATACTTAACAGAGTTGCGAAGTCCGCTTGCTCGTTGTTATATGGCTCGCTACATCAAGGAAACTACCAACGGACGCTGCTCGAGATCCATCGCTCGGCCGCGGCTCCCCCCCCCCCCCACTCGACGTCGACCGGCTTGATCTCGAACCCCATCCGTTCTCACTCTCCACCGGCGAAATGCATCGGAGTCAGGTTTGTTGGTCTCGCCTCGATCGCTCCCTTTTTCCCGTACGTACTTCTTGAGAACCCAAACTTCGTTCTTTGACGCCATGGAACACCCCAAATCTGAGCACGTATACTGTTGGGGGGTCAGTGTTAATTTGCATTCTTACATGGAAGAAATAGTGGTTTTCATACCGACTATTGCCACCTTTCACTTCATGATCAATGAGATTCTTGGCATCGCTGTCAAATTCACAAGGTTTTCCGTCGGTTGATGAGCCTCTACCAATTGTTTGCGACCACGGGATGAATGCTTCTCAGCGAGAAGGTTCGCAACTTCTATTAGTTCGAATTAGGGGTTGTCCAAACCCTAGGGAAGAAAAGGTTTTAGAACCAGTGAATTTTGATCGATTCTTTTAGGATTCCCGTATCATAAGCTTCAGCCCATCAAGATGAGTAATATCCTTCCTCTTTGGCACTTAGTGTTTCTTGACCCCCTTTCAAGGGCTTGGGCTTTATTGCTATGCAGGTTGAGTTATAGTCTACATATGCATATATCAAATGCTTGGACAGTAGAAGGTACAGGATACCTTGGTTGCTCATAGAACGCATATTTTGATGATAATGCTACCGCTGCTGTGTGCATAATCTGCATACAGGATTGTCATATGAGATGTTATCATGACAGTCACATTGTTTTTGGTGAACAATTAGGCAACATCTAAGCTCCCTTATTACCTTTGGGACAGTCACAAAAGTTCTTTTTTTTTCCTTGTCTGGCATCTGGTTCTTCTTTTTAGGAAAATGTTCCTGAGTAATTTGTATATGTTAATATGTTCTCACTGTTCCTTCTTTAGTTTTCCTAGTCCTCTCTACAAACCTTTAATTTGAATTAGCTTACCTTATTGTTGGTCCTTACAGAGGGCTATTTCTTATCCATGTTCAAAGTTCAAACTACCATCCAGTCATTTTGGACTTTTTGACATGAGCAAAATCCTAATCTATTGTGTAGCTATAAATAAAACTGAGACAAGTGCTCCATGAGGAGCCAGCAATTATCTGTAACATTTGACATAAGATTACTGAGTAATCAAGTTTAATTGCACAGTAGTTCCTTTTTGGCTTTTTAAAGATGCTTCATGCATAAAAGTTGCATTTGTTTTTCGAAAAATCTTGAACTGCTTAGTGAATGCCTGGATGTGCTTGTGCTTTAGTCTTGATAGAACACTTAAAAACTTGTGTAGATCCATAGAACTCGCAAAAGAAAGAAAATGAAAGGAAATCAGATAACTCTTGGTCAAGCGAATGCTACAGTAGCTTACAGACTTTTAGCAGTGGAGAGCCTAGAGGTACAGAGTCATTGAAAGGGATCACGTTCCTTAGATCTCTCATGATGTCTCTTGTTTTTAGCTCTACATTTCGTACTAGGCAGCAAAGGATGTAATTGGGCTCTGACATGGCCGCCATTATTAAAAGCAGGCCTCAAGTAGGCCTCTCCTTCCAGGAGGACCGCGTCTTCTGGTTTAAAGTCAAGTGATTCATCTAGATATCCCAACATCTTGGCCCAGTAGATCTCCAGGGATTAGAACCCTAATATTATCCTCGTTTGTAACGATACTAGAATTAAGAGCCATTTTTTGTGCAACTTGTGGGGTTATGATAAGTTGTGACCAATGTAAGGCTACCTTAATTTTTGTAAGCTTAGGCACCCTATCATGGCTAGGAATCAGACTGTAGACAAGTGGAATAGGCTAGTAAGTTTTCTTAAATAACATGGTCAAGAAATCCTACCAACATGAAGCCAGAAAGAGATTGAGAAACACAGGTTTCATACGGTCATCACTGTGTCAGCTGTCAGCCACTAATATCATTTCATGTTTGTCACTTTCCCTATCTTCACAATCTATCTAAAAGCTATCAGCTACAAGACATTTGCATTTTTTTTTATGAGATGAGTCATGAAATAAAAAACGGTTGTACAGGCAAAGGGGTATCATTGTCTGAAATAGCTCATCTTACTGTGCTCCGCAAACTACAACTAGCAGCAGGCAAGGGGTTATCATCAGTATGCCTCTACTTAAAAACACCATGTTCATGAATTCATTTTTCTAAACAAAATCTGCTGCACGAGAAGCTAAATTAAGTAGATTAAGGCATACTTTTCTTTTCTCTAGAACTAACGACTAAGATGATCGTACATGTGTAACTGAAATCTAACAAGAATGAAACAAATAATGCTGCCTTGGGAAAGTACTATATGAGTTCCTTGACTAAATTATCCTATCATAATGTATATTTTACATATTCTTCTTAATGGTTTGTCTGCATAAGCTTATTTGTAAGTCTATCATGCTTGTCCACTAGAGGATTGAAATGTTCAACAAATTATCATCTGCAAAATGATTAACATATGTGCAGGTACAGAGAGGCAGGAAGAAGGAAGTAAATGTCAGCCTAAAGAAGCATCTTCTGGGTTTCTTTTCTTACATTCCAAACACACAGCTATTGGTCGTTGATGACAAAGGCAGCCATGCACCTGGTTCTGAGGTGGGCAAACAGGTTTGGTCTCCTGGATGGTGCGGCCATGGAGTCGAAGCGACTAGAATTGCACCTCAGGCGCATCGGGCAGGATTGCCGCCACCAGCAGGTATGCCAAAGCAAACTGTAATGTGCCTGCTGTCTTAGGTCAAAAACAAATGGTTATTGGATGTGAAATAATATGTTGGATCTCTCTCATCGAGTGGTCAACCAAAGGTGCGTTCTTATGTATCACATTCATAAACTTATTAAACAGTTGTCGTCTGTCGTTGGCGATAGCACACTTCCTGAGTTCAATCTGTACACTATGATAAACATTGGAATGAAGTTAAAGCACTGTTTGTTCAAGAACTTGCACTTGTCATTTGTCAAGTTCAAGAACTTGTCATCACCACCCTAGTTATGAGCATACAACTATTTTGCAATGGAGTAAATCAAGCATTTAGTTGTTTCTTATTCTCTAAACTGATATCCTTGTGATTCGCAGAAACAGAAGCGGAGATTCGATGATTTTATCTGCCCTCTTGGCAGTGACTTGTCTCACTGGCTGAGTCCCACGGAAAAGATGCCATGGTCGAGGTTGATCGAAGACAATGAAGTGCTTACATGCGTGCGTGCGTGCGTGCGTGCGTGCTAACTTTTTCTTCACAGGATGAACAGGCGGTGTGACAAGTGTCCTCGAAGTTTGTCGCCCCTTTTCCTACAATCCACGAGAGGAGGAGACAGTACGAGTCAGCATCCATCAGAAGCACCAGGAAAGGAAAGGAAAGGAGTGAATCGTATGCCAATGTCCAGGGAAGCTCACATGGATACATCACCCGCCCTCCCATCCAAGCCCCTCCCCCCCCCTCCCCCGGGTAATGAAGTTGGAATCTGTTCCTTTCTTATGTTCTTTGCGCAAAGTTTCTCAATTCCAATTTGCTCTCTCTCTCTTCTTCTTCTAGATTTTCCTTAAAACTTTCCTGCAGAGGGTTACTGATGAGAGGCTATCAGATGTGGAATATGGATTTCACATCAGATGTTTCTGTTCGGAAGAAATAGTATCCATATCAGATGTTGCGCCGACAGAATTATCACAAATTTTGAATGTTCAAAGTATACCGACAAGGACGGCTCTGGGTTTGTACCATCAGATTTCAGAGACTCCACGCTCTCAAACAAGAAACATTAGGACCACAGATATGCATTGTCAAGGTCCAAGATGTGGGAAATGTTTGGGTTCACACTCTGAGAGAGATAAAGATGAAGAGTTCCATCCACCGGTACAGCTTCTGGAGGGGAAGAAGCAAGCAATACCATGAGCCAAAACAAGTCTGCATGTCTCGCGTAGTCATCGAGGGCAACCCACAACACGGCAAGCTGATGCGGGTATCCATTAAAGAAAGCTAATGGCATGAATGGGATCCTACACAAAAGGACTCTTCTTCTGTTATCGAAGCAGGTAAAAAGCTTGTGCGGACCATTCTTTCTCCACTGGCAGAGTTCTTTAGCCTTTCTTTATCTTGTTTTGTTTCAGGTCTAATGATTCTTCCCTCCAACCGCTCCAGCTAAAGGCTGCTTCTACAAATGATGTCCCCCCCCAGAAACCTCACCTTTATTAGGCCACTTCATCTCAACTCATAAACAACGCCCCCATTTTGCTCCATGTTGCAAGTTCGTTAAATAAATAAACATATATTATCTAACTTAATGTTAACTTATTATCTGGTTTGATACAGGGATTGATTTGTTGAGGGGCTTCCATCGCCCTAAATGAATTTATTAACATGACGTGACACTAGACCTTATCACCGTTTGTTGGTCAATAAAGACTGCAAACCCAAGGCCAAGGTACAGGTGAGGGAGGGGTCATCGAACATACATCGAGTCACTGTCACTCCTGTGCCGTCCAGACCTGGGCACAGTGTCATCTATTACCTTTATCTACTTAAAAAAAATGGCTCCTGCCATTTTCATTGATGGCAAAAAGATTTTTGTACCCGAAATGTGGGCACTGTGAGTTCCTGGTTTTCCTAAACATGTGTAACTTATGTAAATTATTATTCTTTTTCTAATTTACTTTTCTCGTTCAGACCATGAAAAGCTTATATGTTGTGATTCTTTTTTCTTTTTTTAATGACTCAAAGAACATTTATTTATATTTTTCATATTTTATCTTTCACTATCTTCTTCTCTCTGTTTGTTGAGAGGAAAAGGAGAAAACTTGAAACAAAAATATATCAGATATCAATAAATAATAATTATATTAGAAATGAAAAAAATTACAATATCCTTGAATTATCTTTCACTCAAACATGATAGATATCTTATATCTTCTCTCATATAAACCTAAAGTATTAAAACTCAAAGTGTGTTTGTTACCTATGTCTCTTTCTGTCATAATTATATGAGGATTCTTTTTTATTTGAACATGTAATCTAAATTATAATTTTATTAAAAAAGAGAATCTAATTAAAAAAATTCTAAAATAGTTTGAATATTAATTAATTAATTCCTTCAAAGGACACTTTCTGACCATAAGACTTTTATTCATACTCGCTTTCACTATCGCTCTCGTGAGCGTAAAATTTACGAGAGTTCATTTGACCAATTAAGTTTCAAATTGATGGTGATTAAATTATATATATTTTTTAATTCATATTCAATATATAATTCAAACAATTGACTAACGATCCAAAGTCTCCTATATCAATCAGCCAACTGCTTCCGCAACCAACCCATTGGCTGCAGGTAATGATGGATTGTGACCATCCAATTCATTACGTGACTCATATCACCATTAGAACATCCTTAAATGCACCAGGCATTATGCATGTGCACACTGTTGAGGCGTCACGGCATCCAAGTACTCGATTGATGTGAACTGGCAATATTAAGTTGACTCCTAGTTATCACCTCAGGGAACAACCAGGTCCCCCCATGCACACATCCACCCTCTCTCTCTCTCTCTCTCTGTTTTGGTAATTAAAAAGTCCCACATGAATGAATGGATAGCATCAAACTCATAACTCGCTCTCTGCCCCAGCCACCCATCCACTGTGCACTGCACCTAAATCTATCCTTGGGTACGATTTGCTCCTCCTATCGCATGCAAATGATTGATCGTTAATTGCAGGACTGCGTCAATATCTACTCGGAGCTCATTCATGTCTTCGGTAAGCAATTGAGCTGATAGGATAGGGTAATGGCGTGCAGCTGCCACGGTGCATTGCCGTCGACCAAAGTAGACTCCGCTGGCGACGGTGTGTCGCGTGCGTGCATCATCTCGCCGCTCGTACAGCGCAGCGGGCGCCATGAGGCATTTAGTTTGGTGAAGTAGCTTCGCATATCATATCCCACGAGTTGAATCGAGGCTGGTGGTCGACGGCGCCGAGCCAACACCAACGCCAAGAGTTGGAAGAGACGAGGGAGGCAGCCCGTGTCATATTTGTAAACACTTGGTGTGCAGCAGCCAGCCTACCATGCATGGTTGGGCTTCCAAAATTATTGTCCTTAAAGCTTCCGGGTGTGGGGCTGATGGCGCCTGCTACCAACGCTGGACAGGCTGTGCACGTTGTGTGATGCTTGGCATCATCGAAAGCCACCTTTCTCCTCCTCTCTGGCTCGATCCTGTTGTGACCTCACTGGTTTTTGGTTCATAATGCTCGGCACTATGGTCAGCCACCGCTCCTTCTTCCCTCCCTCCCTCCCTCTTCTCCTCGAGTCCCTATTTGGCCGCTCACCTACCACGGGGCGCGCGTCCCTTCGCGTGGCGCGCCGCGCGCCCCCCCATGCGAGCACCGTGCGGTAGCCGCGACGGGGTAATCAAAACGCTTCTCGGCGTCTTTGAGGCGTACCAACGAACGCCTGGTGCGCGTTCGCGGTCCCCCCCCCCCGCGGTGTTGATAGCGACCGCGGAGATGAGATTTCTTTCCCTTCCTCTTCTCTATTTAAGCCCCCGTGTGGGTTGGATTTCGAAGACCTTTTCCGCCTGCGCCTATGAGCAATGCTTGTGGTTGAACACCGAGATCAGTGTCGCTTGGTTTGCTTTTGGTATAAGAAAGAGACATATTGGTATACAACCAAGGTAAACTGGTGGAGAAGAAAAGACTTCTTTCCTGAAACTGAGAAGAGAGAGAGAGAGAGAGAGAGAGGTGTTCGCCGCCTCCTCTTGTGCTTGGACCGCTCATTTGCCCCTCTCTCTCTCTCTCTCCTCGGACTAAATCTTCTTAGATCTCAGCCGAAGGAACACGGATGGAGGGAGGAGGAGGAGGAGGTGAGCAGGCCCCGCCAAGGCGGCGGACGCCGTCACCGGGGCGGAGCCGGCGTCTACCGGACTTCTTGCAGAGCGTCAACCTCAAGTACGTGAAGCTGGGTTACCACTACCTGATCACCCACCTGCTCACCCTGCTGCTGATCCCGCTGATGGCGGTGATCCTCCTGGAGGCGGCGCAGACCGATCCCGACGAACTCCGGCAGGTGTGGCTCCACCTCCAGTACAACCTCGTGAGCGTGCTGGTGTGCTCCACGGTCTTCGTATTCGGCACCACTGTCTACATAATGACGCGGCCTCGCCCCGTGTACCTCGTCGACTACGCCTGCTACCGGCCGCCGCCCGAGCTCAAGGCGCCGTTCCACCGCTTCATGGAGCACTCGCAGCTGTGCGGCGGGTTCAACGAGTCGGCGCTCGAGTTCCAGCGCCGGATCCTGGAGCGCTCCGGCCTCGGCCAGGACACCTGCTTGCCCGTCGCCCTTCACTACCTCCCGCCCCGCCCCTCCATGGCCGCCGCCCGCGAGGAGGCCGAGCAGGTCATGTTTGGCGCCCTCGACACGCTCTTCAACAACACCGGTGTCAAGCCCAAGGACGTCGGCGTCCTCGTGGTCAACTGCAGCCTCTTCAACCCCACCCCCTCCCTCTCCGCCATGATCGTCAACCGCTACAAGCTCCGCGGCAACATCAAGAGCTTCAACCTCGGCGGGATGGGCTGCAGCGCCGGCGTCCTCGCCGTCGACCTCGCGCGAGATCTCCTCCAGGTCCACCGCGCCACCTACGCGGTCGTGGTCAGCACCGAGAACATCACCCAGAACTGGTACTTCGGCAACCGCAAGTCGATGCTCATCCCCAATTGTCTGTTCCGCGTCGGCGCCGCCGCACTGTTGCTGTCCAACCGCGCGGCGGACCGCCGGCGGGCCAAGTACAAGCTGGTCCACATCGTTCGCACCCACCGCGGCGCCGACGACAGGGCCTTCCGCTGCGTCTACCAAGAGCAGGACGAGGTCGGCAAGGTTGGGGTGTCCCTCTCCAAGGACCTGATGGCCATCGCCGGGGAGGCGCTCAAGATCAACATCACCACCCTCGGCCCCCTGGTGCTTCCCATCAGCGAGCAGCTTCTCTTCTTTGCGACGCTGGTGGCCAAGAAGCTCTTCAACGGCAAGGTGAAGCCCTACATCCCGGACTTCAAGCTGGCGTTCGACCATTTCTGCATCCACGCGGGGGGGAGGGCGGTGATCGACGAGCTAGAGAAGAACCTGCAGCTGCGGCCCATCCATGTGGAGGCCTCCCGGATGACCCTCCACCGCTTTGGCAACACATCCTCCAGCTCCATCTGGTACGAGCTGGCTTACACGGAGGCCAAGGGGCGGATGCGGAAGGGCCACCGGGTGTGGCAGATTGCATTCGGGAGCGGCTTCAAGTGTAACAGCGCGGTGTGGCAGGCGCTTCGCAACGTGAAGCCCTCCCCCGATGGTCCGTGGGAGGACTGCATCCACGGTTACCCTGTGGAGATCACCGATGGGTTTCCTCCTCGGGAGCCACTGCAGCAATAGTGGCCGGCCGTGTTAGGTGATGGTGGTGTGGTCTGATCTGGGGAAGCCACATCCTTTGGTATTCTTCACTTGCAGCTCCTATCTGCATGCTGATTTGTTTGTCCTCATGGAAGTCTTTAGCGTCTCTATCTGCAAGCCGCTCTTCGATCGATTTGATGTGAAAGCTTTAAGGTGCCATTCTCTCATCGTCTTCTTCCATTCCTCTTGCTCTCCTCAGCATCACTGCTCTCTTCTCATCTCAAATCACAGCTGTTGCCGACCACCAGTGGTTGGTTGGGAACAGCAGTTGGTCAACGTTCACACAGTCCAAGTTTCACAGGCGTGTAGTGCCCTTTTTTGACGGAAATCCTCAACCGTTTGGTTTGACTTTTTTGCCGCTTATTTGCATTGCGTTGCGTTGCATTGCATTTCGGATAGCACAATCCCCATATATATATATATATATATATATATATATATATATATATATATATATATATATATAGAGAGAGAGAGAGAGAGAGAGAGATTCCCTCGCTGGTTGAATTGATGTGTTGGAGTCTTATATTATATATATATATATAGAGAGAGAGAGAGAGATGATCCCTCCGGTCATGCATGGATAATTTTTATAATTATCGATCTGAGAACAATCATATCTTAGAGTTTATGCTGAGTCCTAAGGCTCTCGATGGACGAGGTAGTGTCAGGTGGCATCATCTTCCAAGACTTGCGCCTGGCACTGTGCCAGGTCTCGTCAAGGTGGTCGGGTGATTTGGCTCCGAGGATAATATGACTCACATCGTCGATCTGATCGAGTGATCTAGCTCCGGGGGATAATGTGACCCATGATGACTGAACTGACTCATTTTATGTCTTATCAACATCGATAAATAACTTGAGGTGTTAGAAGTAGCTGTCATCATGTGGAACACCAATATGAATCCTGCTTATTTTCTCAATTGCCACAAATCATTCATTTTGACTTTGACGGGTTTCCCATTGCTATATATTTGTGCATTAATAAGTGTTCTTCGTTTGATTTTTAATGAGCTACCGATTTCTATCATGAATCGAAAAACATATGTAGGCATCTAAAATCAAGGAGAAATTTAGATGCCACCTAAAGAACTTAGGCAGTAGTAGCCTACATCATAATATGCCTGTTGTGAATTGATGTTTCCTTTGGTGTAAGAATAACCCTTAACAAAGACTAATTTTTTTGTGTGATGGGTATGCACATTATTTGGAGATACAACTTTGTTATAGATTTTTTCGGATTGGGAGAGCTGTGTCTCGGAGAGTGTTTTCTTATGGTCGTCGTCAGCATCGATACAAAAGCGATAAGATTACGTATGTTATTGTGTTGAAGACTGCCCCCCCCTGCAGTCAAATGCCGACTTTTGATCGCCCACTGACACGGCCTCATCGTTTGCCGAGCCTCCAAACTCCGCCACTGCTGTCGATGTCGTGTCGTGCTACAGCGTCGTCGTCCGATACGACAGGGAGAGCAGAGAGTGCGTGACACAACGACGACTAAAGGATGCATCGGAGATAAGAGAGTATGTCATCGGAGGTGTCATTATTCGTCCCCCTCTTTGGGCGATGCGATGCGTCACACCGCAGCCTAGTCTTCTCTACCCCTTAAACTACGGTTACCTCCTCTTGTTAAAGTATTCTTTTTTATTTGAAAAAAATATTTTTAAAATAAATTAATTAGATAAAAATCTTTTAACTTAGATCATTATTTTATACATATAAATAGATTGGATCTATGTATATAGAGTCGTTCGAATTAAGTATTTAGGTTTATGGGACTTAAATCTTGAAATAGTTTAAGATTTTATAGATTTTTTAAAAAATTAATATATATTTTATTATTATTATTATTATTATTTAATAAAGAATTATACTTGCATGTAATCTTTTTATTTCTTTCTTAAAGATATTTTTTAGAACTCTCAATCTCTATAAAAGGCAAAATATTATTTCATAGAAGATCTATGAGATATAGTTTGTCGTAATGCATAATAGTATCGATTGCTATAGAATAAAGATGTGAAGGATATTAAATAAAAAATTAAATTTATATTAAAGAGATTCATTTCTCATAATTTTTTTAAACATATTATTGATTGCAAATGAGATTCAAATATTTGGATCACTCCTACTATATTGCTAAGGATTATGGTTTGGCTTCGATATTTGAAGAATATTTTGGTAAATACTATCTAAGGTAATTTTTAAATTTCTTACTACTTTTTAAAGATTACAAATTTATATTTGGAAGTATCCCTCCTAGATTCAAATGAGTATATTTCTAATGCACAAATGTAATATTTTATTATTCATGATCTTCAAAAAGAATATAATTCTTATATTATATCTATTCAATAATGGGTTCAACTGTTGAACCATAGTAGAATTAAAAAATTTTCTTTCTTTATCAAAATCCTTAGCTTGTAAAATGATAGCCCAATGATAGATGTTTCTACTTCATGGAGAGATAGAGATATCCTTTTATAAATAACAAAAGTATAATGATAAAGATAAAAAGAAGAAGGATGATGCTAACAATAACCTAGAGTCTTCTTCCAATAATGATATAAACTGAAAAATAATGATATAATCTGAAAAAAGACAAGTGTTATAAATATGACAATTTATGTAAAAATATCGTCTTGAGATTAAAGGAGAAAATTATTCCAATGCTACTAATGAAGAATGGGCCAATGTTTTAGGGCTGAAACTATCAATTCCAAATGATTATTTCAATGCTACCAATTTTTAACATGACTTTCGTAGTTGATTCACGATCTACTCATCATATCACTAGTGATGATATTAATAAATTCATCAATCTTCATAAATATGAAGGTAATGATGCAATTATCATAATAGATAATGCTGTTTAACATGGGGAGAAGGAAGGTATCATCATAATCTTGGATATAATGATTATATAACATTAAAGAGTATGCACCATTTTTCAAGTAGAAAGAATTTGTTTTTTCTATTATAAATGTAGTTGGTGTTGAAAATTATGTTTTATTTTGTCCTAATGAAGTTATTCTTCACAACATAAAAAAAAATAAACACAAATATAGTACATACTGGTAAAAGAGTCAAATACTTATATTTTTATCAGTATCTAACTCTTCTGTTGGTAAGATGAGTTGGTGCATTAATCTGGCATACTAGACTTAGTCATATAATATTTTTCAAATTAAAGATTATGATGCAGAACAGTCTTTCCAATTTTACTACTTTAAGTTGTAATAAAAGTTTGTTAAAGTTGGCAAGGCACATAAGCAACATTTTAATATATCACTTTTAAGTTACAAATTTCCTTTAGAACTTACTCACAGCGATCTAATGGACTGTACTCAAACTCTATATTATTTAGGTCCTCATTATATGTTTCTCTTTATGTAGAAACAAATACTTTTTTTTATATTTAAGAGTTTAAATTAATAATTAAAAGTATTCTTAAAATAAATATTAAAAAGTTACGTATATGGTAGAAAGTTTACTTTTGATAGATTCTTCTCATTTTGCAAAGAGCATGATATGAAAATGAAACTCACATATGTAAATACACCTTAATAAAATAAAATGACAAAAATAAAAGAATTCACTAATCATAAAGACTAGAGAAGTATTTGATTACTAATCGAACTTCTCATAATCCAATCAATCTAACGTCTCTATATGAGCTCATATTTAATTAAAAATCAAATATTAAATATTTTAGAGTATTTGATTCTTCATGCTATGTTCACATCCTAGACTAGAGAGGTAAGCTAAGTTAAGATTAAAAAATACATCTTTACTAGATATGATCAAAAAAAAAAAATTGAAAATGCATGGATCCATAAATGTCTGCTGTAAGTTTTGGATGAAATCCTTAATACTTTACCAAATCTATTTATGATTTATTCGATAAAAAAAAATTCTAAAAATGGATAAGATTAACTAAGTCTTACATTAGAATTATAAACCCTCGATTCAAAAATGGAAATTATTGTATATTGAGTAACCGCGGAGATGAATTTTGATCAGTTTATTTACTCATTCTGACCTTTTCCTTGAGTATGGAGTTTATTAGGTCTAGATCCCTACAATACCTAATTGTGTCTATAATTATGACAAAAAAAAAATTTTGTGAGGAAGGAATTAAAATCTTATTACAAAGAAATTCGTAAAAATAACTTTCTTTTTCTTTTCAAATAAAAAAACTTTATTTTTGGGGGTATGATGTCAAATCAAACAAAGTAGTATATGTGGTAAAAAGAAAAAATAAGTAATCAATTCCATTTTTTGAAAATGATCTTATCTTAATGCTTACTCTCAAACCTTTTGTTTTCACAGTAGTGATATTATTTGTTTCTCTCTTCATCTTTCTATTCTTATCTAATGATCAGGACGTAATCTTGGACGTAAAATTTCAAATGAAATTGAAATTAACTATTTCAATAAAATTATGATATATTTTGTTTAATAATGTTTCTGTTGGAAAATTTTAATATTGAAAAGATTAAAAAAATAATTATCAAACCAACACATTATAAAAATAGAGATAATATAAGTAGATACCATTATTATTATTATTATTTTGAATCGATGGACGATCATGAGCCTACTTGTTTTGAGAAAGTCAAGAGTATTAAGAAGTAAGAAAATATAATGGATGAAGAAATATAGACTTTTCATAAAAATAACACTTTAGATCTTATGTTCAGCTTACAAGATATTGAGAATTATGTGGAAACATTTAGTCAATATAGTGATTCCTCTAACAGCTAATTTTAAATGAAAGCTTTAATAATGTAATATGAAAAATATCCTCTTATATGGTGAAAAATATCCTCCCTCAATATGGTATAAAAAATTACTCAATACTTACTTTTTTTGTGATTATTAGTCTTCTTATTCAGATCCTAGTTTAATTATTAAAGTTCTATATGTGAATGATTCTTCTATATGTGAATGATATGAACATTACCGATAGTAGAAAAATAAAGACTTCAAATTTCATGATGAATTTTCTCTCCAATTTGAAAATGAAAGTCTCAGGAAGCTTAATATTTTTCTTGGTCTGAAAGTAATAAATATAAAAAAATATTTATCTCTCAAACAAGATATACAAAAAGAATTATTAAAAAAATAAATTAATAAAAGTAAGATGGTTTCTACTCCACTTAATATAAATATAAAACTAAGTTATAATGATGACAAGCTTATTCCTAACCCTCGATCTCTTTATACGCAGTCTCATTTACTCCGCAATTACAAGATTATTTTCAGCTAGTTTTATAAGTTAGCTTTATGCAATCTTCAACGAAGTCACGTTTTGATGCAGTAAGGAGAAATTTAAAATATATAATTTTACTTTTGATTTAAAATTATTTTATAAAAAATATACATTTTAAATTGTATAATTATGCAGAGGTTGATATAGGAGGTGATATGGATAATCCTAAATTTACTTTCGGCTATGTGTTTTTTTATAATTAATATACCATGATTTTACTTGTATATCATGGTATAGTAAAAAATAATAATTAGTCTCTCTTTGCATAACCAAACAAAACACAAGGCTTCCTCTCAAGAATGTATATGATCAAGACAATGTTTGCTACTAAATTAATTATTTTATAGTATGACATTAAAAGCACCTTAAATTTGATTACAAATCTAATTTGTCAGAATCAAATCATATTGAAATTAAATATCATTTCATCTGAAAAAAAAAATACTTCAACAAGTTACTGAGGTCACCAAGATTAAGGGACCTCACTAAGATTAAGGGCAAAGATAATATCGTAGATATCTTTATCAAATCTCCCTCCAAAAACTATTTGAATATCTTCAAAGTAAGAAAGGGTTAAAAATTAAAGTATATCTTTTAAAAGATTTTATATTATTATTTTTATCTTATTTTTAAAATAAATTGATTAGATAAAATTTAAAAGATAAGAAACTATTGATTTAAATTATTATACTACACATATAAATAGATGACATCTAGATACATAGATTCATTCAAGTCTAAGTATTTAAATCTATAGAGCTTGATAAGGCAAGTGATGGGTTTGCCCAGTCACCATGGGCCACATCAACTCCGGAGCTAGCTCGTCAGACCATGTCATCCAGTTGCCCGAGACAGGTGGCATAATCTCGGTCGACCTGGCATAGTGTGAGCTGAGCCACCACGGTGTCATCCGACCTGGCATAGTGTCAATCGACTCATCACAACAGTAGGCTCGAGACTTGGAAGGCGACGTTGTCTGACGCCAACACATCGACCGAGGCCTCGGGACTCAGTAGTATCGTACCCTTAGTTCAGCCAGGACGTTGTCGATATTAAGGGCCAGGGTGCGGATATCTCCTGCCCAACGAGTATAAAAGCTCTCTCTAGCTCTCTGTACTGAACTTTTTTTACCATTTCGGTCCAAGTATTGACTAGATCGTTGGAGGGGCTATGTTAAGTGCCCCCACCTTGACGAGGCCTCTGTGTAGGATCTCTTGCTTCAATAAAAAGGAGGAGCCCGAGGTGTGCTCCCCAGCTAACCTAACCAACCCCTCCTGTCCCTCCTACCTATTCTCATTCGACGCGAACGAGCTTGCGCATGCGAGCCGAACCAAACCGTACTATTCGCGCATGCGGGCCGAACCAAACCGTACTAACTCCTCAGCTACCTCCTCCCTTCGTAGCCCTTGCTTGCTCCGAACTAGCTACACAATTAGGCTTATACATACATATATATATATATTTGTGAAGTAGGTATGAGAGAGTAATATAATTAATATAATTGTTATAATAAATCATTAATTTACCCATTCTAATTAATGATGAGATAGTAAAGTGAGCACCAGTAAGGTAGAGAAGAATAGATCACATACATTAGATGGGAATACATCAGAATCACTTACATTAGGCAAACTAGAAATACATACAGCATCGTCCTAGATGGACGTAGATACATACACATGTTCGATTGATACCAACGCCGGAATTAAGGAGATACATCGTCCTATATCATTGATTGATTACCTTCATCCTTGTGATCTTTTTTTTTTTTCTTTTTTTTATACATATGCTTCCCACCATATGTATACATACACTCGAAGATTTTGAGACCCTCAGCCTGCCACCACACAAAATGATGTAATAATTTAAGCCTCAACTTGCAATAAATACAATCTAAGACATATTCAACAGGACAAAGAAGAATAACTCAAAAGAATAAAGCGGTGCAGGTGAGTGTGACCCCTAAAGCTTCTCGGTCAGCCATAACATTTGACTGCAAAAAGATAGCTTATCAAAGTCATTAAGTGATGATTCTTTGCATTTATATCATTATGGTTCATCTTTGAAACTTATGATTACGAAAACATCAAACCCAACTTTTAATGGATGTCACTGCAAAGGATATATGTTTAAGAATCTTAATATTTGAAGGGATATGCATGCATGTTATCTTAAGTTTAAAAAAAAAGTTTTTTTTTTAATGTTTTTTTTGTGTTTTGAAGTATATGTTCCCTAGACGGTAAGCAACTTTCAAGCTCTTGTTCTTCGTGAAGGCGCAGGGTAAGAACCATGCATGGAGAATCTACGGTGCAAACAAGAACAGAGGAACGAAGCGAAGAAAAGAAGCACCTCTGCTCCTGTCGCCGGTGCCGGTGCCGTTGCGGCGCCAGCTATTGGAGTTGGGGTAGCTGTAGAACGGCTCTTTGGTGGAATCAATGAGCTTGATGTCGTTCTCGAGTTGTTGGTAATGGCGCTTCACTTCCTCCACCGACTTCCCGCCGACGGCCCTGGCCACATTCTGCCAGAGGTCGGGGGTGTTGTCGTAGCGTGCGATGGCTATCTCGAACCGCTTGTTCTCCTCCTCCGTCCAAGGCTGCTCCAGCTTTCGCGAGGAGCTCTTTGAGCTGGACGCCATCTCTAGCTGCGAGGGACTCTTGACCAATACTCGTCAGTGAAGTCTTGAGTGCATCGGATAGCAGTTGCCATGTCTGCTCCTTATAAACCGGTAAGGAAGTGGGGGTTGTGGGGTAGTGCTGGCTTATTGGAGGCTAGTTGGCGAATAGCATTTGCAAAAGGACCAAATGAAGGAGCCGGAGAGTGACGCCGAAGAACTTTAAGACGTGTGTGTGTCGGGGAAGTTGGGAGGATGCCCTCAGAACTTTCGTCTTCTTACTATACTTGTGATCATTACCCTTAAACAGATGATTTCGTTTCACGTACTCGCTGCACCCAAAAGGGCTGAGTTCTGCGTTAAACAAACCGGTAATCTCGTCTTCTCGTTAACTGATGCATGCAAGTGGGTTGTGAGATATACCTTAGCAGTCCGTGTGTTGGCCATTCATCGTTATTGAGGGTTCCCTAATAATTCGATCCAGAAGGTGATAGATACCATGCAGCACCATGTTACTTGGATCCACTGAGCTAAACCTGTGGATCGAACATTAGCAGACACAGGAAGGAGAAGAATATTGGAGTACACGAGCAGCCTACTTTATATCTAGAATGACAAAAGGAGGCCCAGACTTAAAGATGGGGAATATTTATTTAAGTTCGTGTAGGAGATAGATCTCCAGGAATAGTAGATCCTGCCTAAAGGGATCCACTCATGCTGAAGAATACTGGACGTTCATGCCTCAGACAGTGGTTGTTCCCTGTAGATGAAGGGAAAGAACATATTGTCGTTATGTGAGACAAGCAATGTTATATTCCAGACTGACGCAGCTGAAACAAACAAAAAAAAAGGTTCTATATCCATATTCCACACTCTAATGCTGACGACTTCGTATGCCAGTTGAACCTCATCTATGATCGCTCTCCCAGATTTGATTCCATATATATATATATATATATATATATGTACATGGAACAAGGGCTCTGTAATATGATGAAGAACCAACCCTTAGGCAGCAGGAAATGAGCAGCTGCGGCTTGTTGGAGAAGTTGTTTACATCAGGAGAATGATAAGAGCAAGAGAGGAGCCATCTTTTACCTAAAGCTGCGGTCCATATACAACACAACTCAGCTTTCATGGAATCGTTGCAAGGAAAGATAGCAGCAAGTTGGTTGGGACATGGAGAACCCTCACCTATTTGGAACCTGTTGAGTTGAGCTTCCTTTTGCCCACTTGATCTGCCAACAAAAAAAAAAAAAATTCCATGACTGTCGCTAAAGTTGCAGTGAATTAAGTAAATCGGAGAAGGGACAGCGGAAGAGTTCCAAGGATGCATCAGTATTGTACCCTAAAAAGCATTCTTCCGTGCTACACGACTGCTAAAACTCGACTACCTAAGTCTGTCTTCACGTTCCCATCATTGCCAGCAGCAGCTTTCCATTAACAATGAGAGACAGTTGCCACTGGGGTTCAAGTTGGGAAGAGATGCTGTTTACCAGTGGGCAAGGACAATAATTGCTGCAAATTCGTTTTATTTATTCTTACTCTTTCTCCTCCTGGTTGAGATTTATTTGTTACATCACTGTCAAATATATTTTAATCATACTGTTTGGTGAATTTTGACATCTCTATATTTGTTATGTTTTTCTATTGCTACTCCGTGAATGAGTTAAAGTGGAAATTAAGCATTATTATGATAAGACCGCTTATACATGTGCAGCAATTTCATAATATATCTACATCAATATCTCACCAAAATCAAAATAAAAAGTTAGGCATTGAGAGGTCACAATCGACTAATGAGTCTATCTGATTAATTTATTATCGAAAGTGTAAGTTTTTTTTTATGGTATCTTCTTATTCTTGATGTGAGGAGCTAACGTGATGAACCATCGTAGGAGATTCATTGGGTAAATGATTCCCTAGTGATGATCTAGCCTTGGAACGAAGAGTCTTGGTAGAGGAACAAGGGCCTTCCTCGTTGTGGGGTCATCTTCAAGTAGTTGGGTCATCTCCTGGCCGTCAATAGTCATGCTCCAATATTTAAATTAGTGAAAGACAAATGAGGAGAAAGATAGCATTATAAGCTAAGAAAATGATAGAGTAGAGAGATTATTGTATGCTTGCCCTAACTTAGCTTTGATGGGATAAAAATAATTTTGTATACAAACAAATACTAGTAGATTGTAAAACGCAGCGAAATTAAATAGTAATCACAATCAAATGGAACACCAAGATTTACATGGAAAATCCTTCCAACTCGAATGGTAAAAATCATGAGATAAGCTAGAGAAAATCTAGTATAAAAATAATGAATGTTCAAATCTCAGAATCCCTTACGCAAAACCTAAGCAACAATCACAAGAGAATGATAGGGATACAAGGATTATGTCACTATGCACAATATCTAAAATCCCCCCAAGTGATTATAGTAAGAATCTACTATACATCTTATCTAACCTAAGGTAAGAATACTGCTTGGATGATTGAGAATAACTTTTTTGTTGTCCTTATCTTCTTCCCTCTTATCATTCTCTTATTTTTCTGCCATCAACTTCCACTATTGCTTCTCACTTTTTCTCAACCACATTCACCATCATCGCTGCCCTCTTTTTCATACCTAGCCACTAAAAAATTAGGTTAAAAGAGTTAGAGTTTAGGTTAAAAGAAAAAAGTTAAGGTTGTTGGCTTTATTAAAGCCCACTTTTCAACCCATAAAAGAGGTTGTCTCATGACTCCTCAATGCAAAGCCATGTAGATTAGCTATCGACACATCTCTTGTCTTTCTTTCAGTAAGGTTTTTATTAACATGTCTGCCGCATTATCATCTGTGTTAATTGTTTAAAGTTATAATTACTTCTTTTCAAGTATATTTCAAATTTGATGGTCTCCAACATCTATATATCTTGACTTAGAATAAAAGGTTGAGTTCTTACACAAATGTATGATGCTATAGCTGTCACAATACATCACATAGTTTTCTTATTTTAGCTCTGATTATTGTAAGAATTCTTTCATCCATAATATTTCTTTGTAAAGCATTGTAGCAATAATATATTCTGCTTAAGAGAGCAATACATATTTGTAATCTGGATTACCATGACATAACTCCCCCCTATAAAAATAAGTACAAAACTCGTTGTTGACTTCCTCATATTAATATCTTTTGTCATTTCTGCATTTGTGTAATCTATCAACACAAGTGATCCACCTTCAAGGCTTAAACAAACTTTAGAGCTCCCTTTGAGATATTTATAGATTCACTTTACTACTACTCAGTGCTTTTTGCCTGAATTTGTAATAAATATGCTAGCAACCTACTTATGCAATGTCCGACCTCGTACATACCATCATGTATACTAAACTTTCGACTGTTGAAGTATAAGAAACTTTTTTGCATTTTCTCTTTCTCCTTATTACTTGACGAGTTCTACTTTGAGTATAACTTAAAGTGACCCAAAAGGACTCACTCGGTTTCTTCAACCTATCGATTATAGATAGATCTTTCCCAAGAATAACCATATCATCAACATAAAGTAAGAGAATAGTAAAAACCTCACCAAACTATTTGATGTATACACAATGATCTGAAGTCGTTCTTTTGTATTCATTTTCAACCATAAATAAATCAAACTTTTTGTATCATATAAGCCCTTCCTCAACTTGCAGACAAAAAATTTTTTATCTTTAACTTTGAAGCCTTTTAGTTGCCCCATATAAATTTTTTTCTCTAAATATCATGAAGAAAAATTATCTTTACATCCAATTGCTCAACCTCCAAATCTAGATTAGCAACAATTTAGCTTTATATTTTAGTTGAGAATAATATTATTGAATCTTTAAGCTAAAAACCCATTTGTTTTTTAAGGTCTTACCTCTCTTTGGTAGTTACACCAAATCATATGTCTGGTTCTTTTGTAAAGCATCAATCTCTTCCTATATAGCAACTAGTGTATCAGTAAACATCACATACTCATATGTAAAGCATCTTCTAAAAGATTGTCGTGGTCTAGAAGATATTATCAACTTAGGTTCTGTGGGAAGTTGCCCCTATCTTCTTCATGCTCAACATGTCATGCAGATTTATCAACATTAGGCTCTACATCATATTCCTACATATCTCCCCCATCACCCTAAGATAATGGAGGATTAACTGGGTCACATTCTACTAATCCTTTTGTAAAAGTCTTGATTGGTGTCTCCTTCAAATCCTCAAGGATTTAATCCTCAAAGAAGACTACATCTATACTTCTAAACACCTGCTTTTTTGGATCCCAAAGTCTGTAACCAAACTGATCATTTGAGTAGTTAAGAAAAATATATGTTTTTGTCTACATCTCGCTTGGACCTCTCATTGTCTAGAACTTGTATAAATGTATGACAATCAAAAATTCATAAGTGATTATAGGAGATATTTTTCCCCGACTATATATATTTTGTAACATCACCATCTAGAGCTGTATATGATGACAAGTTGATCACATCAACTGTAGTCCTTAAAACTTAATCTCAAGACTTTTTAGGTAGTTTGGTCTATGAAAGTATGCATATGATTTTTTTCATGATGATATGCTTCATTCTCTCTGGAATTATACTAGGAACATCTCATGATGGATGTCATGTGACCTACAATAATTATTAAATAATCCTATATACTCACCATCATTATCTGGTGTATTTCAAATATGATCTGTCTTCATAGCAATTGCCCAAACTTTCTTGAAAAAATCATCTATAAAAGTGATAAAATAAAGTACATCATTGATACCAGGAATATGAATAGATCCACTATGAGTTTTATTCTCAAAAGACTATATACAACTATATAAACAACGTCCAAGGCATGTATTTTTCTAAACAAAGCAAGACTAGTGAAAGAAACTCTATGTTGTTTGCTAGCTAAATAATCAATATAAGGGTTCTGACGTGTACCTCTAAAGTCTGACAATACCTCGCTCTTGGAAAGAACTTGTAGCTTTTTTCTCACTCATGTGTCTCAATCACCTATATCACAACTCTATATTGAAATCTTTCTCTGTAGCATTTAACTGTTAACTACAAGCTTTAACCTGCAATCTCTACAAAGAATGACATTTTTTTCCACTAACTATAACAAGGGAACCCCTACCGAGTTTCCATTGCCCTATGTGAAATCTAATATCAAGGTTTCCATCGTCTAGCCTTCCAACTAAAATTAAATTCACTCTCAAGTTAACCACATGTCTCGCATACTTAAGCACCAACTTGCAACTAAGGTTCATATGTGGATATCACTCATGTCGATGATGCCTATCATATCATAGTTGTCCATCTTGAACATCAAAATTTCTAAACTTATAGGTAGAAAAGAACTTCCTCTATGGTGTAGCATGATAAGAAGCACCTGTGTCAATCACCTACTTAAGATCCTAACACACAAGAAAAAATATCATTAGAAATAGACAAAATCAAATAGTCACCATCTTGTATTTCAGTTATGATATTCTCTTTTGACTTTTTAGGCATCACTTCTTTCCTCTTTTTCTTGCACTTCTTAGGTTGCTTGTATTGATTTTTATAATATCCTTTCTCACCACAATTATAGCAAACAATATATTTTCTTAATCTTGACTTGTTTATACCAATGTGTGAACCACTTCTATTATTGGATTTTGACCTTTCTATGAGACAAATGTCTGTGAATCAATCTAAAATATTACTGAATTTTTTTTCGTCAACTCCTCATTTAACAAACTATTTATTACTTGGCTCATGGTGATAATATCATCTGGTGCAGAATTACTAAGAGAAACCACTAGTGTCTCCCAACTTTTTGGCAATGAACTAAGAAGTAACAACGCTTGTAACTTATCATCAAGATATTTTCATAGAAGATAACTGATTATTGATACTCTGTATTTCATTCAAATGCTCAGCAATAGAAGCGTCCTCTCTATATTTCATATTCACAATTTTTTTATCAAGAAAGCTTTGTTGTCAATCATTTTTTTTTTCATAAAGTCCTTCCAACTTTTTTCAAAGAGAGTATACAAAACTTTTAGTAGAAACACGATGAAAGACACTATCATCGAGCCACTGTCGAATGAACTCGATCGTATTTCGGTCTAACATCTTTTCACTCATTATCTATCATAGTTATGATCTTTTCATTATCCCCTTGCAAATGTTAATACAAATATTTGCTATACAAGAGATCTTTCATTCTTCATTTTCATATTGTTTCTATTCAAGTTAATCATACGAGAAATACTATCTTGCTTCCATGTTCGAATACAAAAACTAAATGCCACCAAAATATGCTTTGATAGTAGTTGATGAGATAAAAAGAACTTTGTATACAAACAAAATACTAGCAGGGCATAACATGTAATAGAATTAAACATAAATCATAATTAAATAGAACATCAAGATTTACATGAAAAATCTCTCAAACTCGAAGGGTAAAAGTTACGATGCGAGTTAGAGAAAATCTACTATAAAAATAATGAATGTTAAAATCAGAGTCTCTTGTGCAAAACCTAAGTTACAATTATAAGAAAATAATATGGATACAAGGATTATGTCACTATACACAATATCCAAAATCTCCCCAAGTGATCATAATAAGAATCCACTACAAATCTGATCTAACATGAGATGAGAACATTGCTTAGATGATTGAGAACAGCTTTTTCATTGTCTTTGTCTTCTCTTCTGTTCTCCTTCTCTTTTTTTTCTATCCTCAACTACTACTGTTGTTTTTTCTCAATCATTTTCACAACTGTTACTGTACTCTTTTTAAGCCCTGGCCACTAAACAACTAGGTTAAAAGAGTTAGGGTTTATGTTAAAAGAAAAGGGTTATGAGTATGAGATTTATTAAAGCCTACAATGGGCTGAACAATGAGCTATCTGCTCGACAGGCTTAGAGTATGATTTTTATACTTAGGTGCCAAGTGATCTAGATATGCATTAGCTAAGGCCCCTTTACCTTAAACAGTAGCGATGTTAATGAGGACGACATGCTATCAGTCATTAGTGCATAAACATGACTTCTGTTGAGATGTCAATCATGAGGTGACTAAGAAAGTTGAGGCATGTTGTCATATTAATGATCATTGATTCTCATATCTATATTGGTTTTTAGTCTTCTGCCTATATCAAGCAGAACAGTATTTGTGATCTTGATATCATGGTAATCATCTCAATTATGAAGGAGGTGAATTGTAGTTATAAGGATTTTAAATTCGACTTGAATAGGGGAACCGACGTTATATTAGTCTTCTTCCTTCCGAGAAGGTGTTTAGACGGCACTTATATGCTTAGTCATATTATTTCTTCAGCTGCTCAAATTCCAGATCGCATATGGGGACTTATAAACTCTGTTTCTATTCTTTTTTGGGAGTAATAACCGTAAATTTACGACCTTCTTTTGATAAGGTTTTATTTGTGATTACGGCTGAAGTGGCCTACATCTAATCTGCTGTGCATGGTGATAGAGAGTTGCAGTAGTCGCTAAAGAGAATTAATTATATGGAGCTTGAGTTTAAGTACAGTAAACAAGGCATCTTTATGTCTGCCTGCGATATATGTACAAACACGGATTCACAAGAAGAGAAACAGAAGTCTTTGGAGATCGGTGATGTTTGATCTTTCTGTCTGGTTCTTCTAGCTGATGATAGTACGGTAGACTGGTGCCTGTAATATTCCATGGATAGGCAATGAATTCTTTATACTTCACTCCGGTGGGCACTTCAGCCTGCCAAAAAAGGGGAAGAATTTTTAGATGATACAGTTCGAGACAAGTACCAAATTCCATTCTAGAGAACTAAATTTACGAAGCTTTCAGTAGCAGATTAGAGGTCTTATTGTCAAAGGACAGCAAGACTGGGTGGGAGTGAAACGTGTTACTGAGATTCCACAAGGCATACCAAAGTTTGCTTGGAGAACAGCAGACAACACCCCATGAGATCAACATTTCCTAAAAGTGAATAAAACCTTAGGAGAACGCAGGGGAAGGGACAGGTAAGTGAGAAGGAAGAGTGCCCCTGATGCCGGCAGAGTGGTAATTGGCGCGAGGCATTTGGCCCGTCTCGATGCGAAGGATGTCCTCCACGAGCAGCTGGTAGTGCCGCTTCACTTCCTCCGCGGACTTCCCGCCGACGGCGCGGGCCACCTTGTGCCAGCGGTCGGGCGTGTCCTCTTCGAACTCCACCAGGGCCTTCTCGAACACCTTGTTCTGCTTCGCTGTCCAGGCGGAGCTCAACGAACAGGACGCCATCTGTAGACGGAACAATAGAAGCCGGCTCTAATGCAAATGGATCACTTGTCGCCTTCTGAAAACCGTGTGCTGCGATGGAGAGGAAGTTGCCATGGTCTGATCTTTATAAGCTGTGCTGCGGTGGGGTGTGCACAGTTGTGAATGATATTTCCATGGGGGGGTAGGAAATCAAGGCAGAAGAGGATGTGGGAAGAGAATAAGGCAGGGATTTGATGGGTGGGAGAATGACACTGTTCTCGTAAAACCATGGAGTTGTTTACAAATCTTTATCCGAGCCTTCCTCCTCATAAATCTTCCCTTTCTTATCCCATGCCATATAAAATGCTGAAACATCTCAGTGGACATTCGTTCTTCTACCAGCAAGAACACATCAACTCCGGAGCACGTAAAGCTGCGAGCCAAAAGCATAAGAGAGAAACTTTGTTCGTGAGGGTAGCAGATGTGACAACAACATCACCAGTCTGGTGATTCCTCCATTTGCTTTAGAGCAAGTTGCTTCGGAGAACCTCAATCTTGGGGAATTAGGATGATGTTTGATGCTTTTCCTCTGCAAGTTGATGCATGCGTGACAGTGTTACAGATTCAGCAGAGTAGCTCTGGAGGGTGCAGTAGAGCCAAAGGGAGAGGAACTATCGAAGATTCCAAAGGCTTTCTGCCATTTGCAAAAGCATGAACCACTTGGGACATCAAAATAAAGGAAACAAATCTGCTTGTCTCCTGTGACTCCGGAGTGGAGAAGTCAAGCCCACTATTCGTGTCAACTCTAACAGGACTCTCACTCCAGCAGGATCTTAACCTCTACCCAACCCTGCATTGGTTCTTCAGTTCTTTACTGTGGAAGATTAAGATCCATGAAGCCCACAGGTCCCCCCATGCAGGAATCCATACTTGTAGAACGTGGTCCGGGAGATACTGATTCCTGCTGATAATAAGAATAATGTCATTATTTTCTATGATGCCCACCTTCACAAAGCAATGACTGATGGATTCCTTCCCTTTCCGCGACCACAGGTTGGTCGGCATGGATTTCAGCCATGGTGCTGCTTGGGTTGCAAGTTGACTGCTTCCATGGCAATCTTGGTATCTATCTCAGCGGAATACGTTCACATCACCTGATTCCAGGATTCACGGGCAGCGGAGAAAGCCAGGCGAAGCTGATGCATCACCTCAGGGGCGGGGTGGAAGACTAAGCGCGGGTATATTTTAGTCTATGGAACCACACGAAGCTCCGGCCGGGAAAGGAATTCCTGATGTCTGCTGAAGAAGAATTCATCCTCAAGCCCCGGGTAGACCACCGGTGGATCACACGACCTTTCTGAGGGAATCTCACCGGAAAGAGACGCTCTGGAAAGAGCTAAATATTCTATTTGAAAGGCTTTCCCAGAGTCAAAAGATATGCCGCTGCTCTCGAGCTTTACACCAGAGAGACTTAAAAAGTTCCATTACCAGGCTGCTTCTTTCCTGACATGATCAAATTTAGTAGAAAAATCAAAAGAATAAACGTATGAAAGATCATTTTATTCCTGATGATGCATTTATTAACGTAAGCCGATTAGCTTTTGTTACCACCATAATGCTTCCCTTCATATATATATATTTTTTGGACGGTGAAATAAAAGCTTTCCAGCTGTTCTACTTGAGATTTCCGGCTTGCAAATCCAGTTTCGCTAACGGATCTTATTGCAGCTTCCGGCAGTAAAGAATGAAGAGATCCTGACAAAAATTGGTAGTGCACGCTTTCACCGGTTCCGAATCATGACTCCATCGTTCACGTGGCAGCCAACCTGATTTAGCAGCGACGTGAAGAAGCCACCGCCGTCGACTCTCGAATCCATCGATGGCGGAGAGAACGGCAGGATGACGTCCCTGAGCGTCACCATGCCCTCGAGTCGCCCAGCATCGCCGACCAAAAAGCCGCTCTCCCTCATCGAAGCCGCCATGATCTCCATGGTTTTCTTGAGGCTGTCGGACTTCCGGAGTGTTGCTGGGTTGCTCAACCGAGGAAACCTCGCGTCCTTCATCCTGAGAAGACCAGCTGGGGGAGCCTCCGTTTCTGTGCATCGATTTCTGCTCTGATCACTAGCAGCATCTCGATCTTTAATGAATTCTTCGACTGCAAACGTCCTGCAAGAGTCCTGAACTTTAATTACCAGCTTTCTTCTTCTGAGCAGTGAACAACTATTTTGTCTCGGATGAGATCATCGACTTACTTCCTGTGGATGAACAAGGAATCGTCCTCCAAAAGGAGATAAATATCCGATCGCCTCACACATCCGACCAGCGTTCCAGTCCGTCGATCCACCACCGGCACTCCATCAAGCTGCTTATCCCACAATACGTGCAAGGCATCTGCTAAACTTTGATCCGAGAAGACCGAAACGACTCCAGCAGCATTCATCAACCTACGACAGCATCTATAACTTAGTTCACGTTGCTTTGGTGCAATGTTTTGGTAGCATTGTGTTGACTACCCATATTCCGAGAGGGATTTCTCTGCAATCTCATCAAACCATTCGAGTCCACTCGACTGAAGAAGCAACTGAATCACTGCATGCTACAAAAAGAAATGGATACATCTTATTTTCATAATGCTGATATCTGAAACGTATACCCAACAAGTGTAGTGACTTGCATACGATTGATCGATTACCTGAGTAATAAACCCAACTATGCTAGAGTTGGATGACTCAATGACTGGTATGACATTTAACTTGTGATGCTTTGTGAAAAGCAGCAGCACATGAAAGAGTGTATCATCCTCATGGGCTGGGAAGAAGGGTTCCCATAAGAATGACTTGGTCAGCTCTATGATCTGCATGAAATAGTTTTTAGGTACACACGCTGCAAACATTTGATGCTCGTGCAAACAAATATACACATATTTATCGAAGACCATTAATGGACCGTCAAGATTTGTACAAGAGAATGCTTTGATTTTTTTTTTTTTCTTTAGGGAACAAAAGAATACCTTAGTCCGTCCGATATGAGAGTTCTTCTCTAGCATATCAAAGAACCCATGGTTGCCTTCCTTCGATGCAGCTCTCACTTTGTCAATTTCCTGGTAACATATGCATATGAAAGAAACCTAATATGTTCTTCTTCCTCTGTGATTTATAGGCTTAAAATGACTGTACGATCACTCACCTCAAGCGACCATAAAACCATACTCGAGAAATCGATGAAGCCAATATCTCGATCCATGGACTTCTTGGAGGCAATATCTGCAGGATCAATGATCGCTGCGCCGGACACATTGTTCTCATACAGTAACCGGATTGCATGCGCCACGCAGTCGTCAAATTTTATCTCAAAAACTGTGATAACATTAACATACTACGCTGGTGATTCCTGCAACCTATTCGTCAAACAAAGCTTTGGAAAGAAAGCAGAAACCGGATCAATAGCATCAGCCATTTTGCTCGGATTAATACAGGGATCCTTAGATCTGTCATCTTCTCTTTTCTTCAAATACTAGTGTTTCCATTAAACGCGTGAAGGATGCAAGGAAGACGAAAGGCATGCAAGCGCACCTGGCATGGAAGCACGAATACCGGGGATGGCAGTGACAGGAATGTGGTCGAAAAAGGACTGCAGCGCAGAGCCGGAGTCTACCTCTCGATCGCCGTCGTCGTCTCCTCTTGATCCTGAAGTCATGGCCTCTCCCTTCCTTCCGACCACCGCCAAAGCACTTCACCTTATCACTTCCACAGCCCCTCCGATCCAAAAACACTTCCGTGTGCGTGCGTTGGTGCAGCCCGGCGCTCTCTCGGTGGCGGGTGGCGCAACCGCATCAGGTCCTGCACGCATGCCTCTTCCAACACGTGTCACGGACTCGCGTCTTTGGCTCCCCCTTAAAGACCCAATATTGACCGCACCCGTTAGGACTTCCAGGACAACTAATCTCCGCCGTTGATTTGACCTTAAGATTCGAACTCATTACCTCCTCTCTTATCCAAATCGAATGATTTATTATTCTAACACCGAATTCAGATGCGGATGAAAGCAGTGGATCAAAACAAAAGCCGGTCTCAACGCATGACGTGTGCCCCAGCAGAAGCAGAGGCGGTGGTTGATGGGATGCGCCTCTCCTCTCGTTGGGTCAGAGGAGGAGGCCGTCGCTGCGTGGGGCCGTCCGGCTCCTGATACGACGGCGGCCGCTATCCTGGTGGACTTGATCAAAGACGCGTCATCCGCCGTTATTCGAATTCCCCTTCTCTCTCCCTCGGTCTCGTGGAAGTTGAGAGATCAAGAAGACGAAGAAGAATGCAAGAGAAGGAAGACATTTTTGGCATCCTTCTCAGCAGGGGTAAATCCTTAGATTATTTGTTTGATTTGGTCATCGGATCTCGCTTTGCCTTTTTTTTTTTCTCTTGATTTGTTTCGGAAGAGGAATCATGGCATCTCACTTTGTTCCAATCGTGTCATGAAGCCGGAGCCTGGGTTTTTTCAGCCCTAATCGGTCCGACGCTCTCTTCTTTTTATCGGCATCGCCCATTATTAGATTGATTTCGTGTTCAAACTCAAGAAAGAGAGCTTGTTTCGATGGATCTGGATGTGAATTTATACTATTTGATTTAAGGTTTCCATCCATTCCGTCGTAGTTCGCACTAATTTAGAGGTTTGGGGATTCTGGTCCCTGAGTGCTGAATGCTATAGCCATGACGGTGATTCGTGGACATCGCGATGAACTTTATTGACGCACTTATTAGTGGAGAATTTTTATGTGTTACTGGAGAAATAGAATGATTTATAAGGCTGGATTGTATCTACTGCTATTATATAGCCATGATAGTTTATATCTTTTTTCCTATATATGCATTGCATATGCTTTATTCATAGGTATGCCTTTTAAGTCAATGAGTGTGACAGCTTCATTTTGTCTTACATTAGAAGTGAAAGGATAAGAGTGATCACATCCAATATTAATGAGTCTGTCATCATTAATTTTGCTTTAGCATTTTGAGCAGCCTTTTAATTAATGAGTCACAAGTGTGTTGGATAAGTACTCTTGTGAGGTCACTGCAACGAAACTTTCCTATTCATGCAAATATTGATGTTACTTGTGTAGCTCATTGAGTTGGTAGCTAAGAGCTTATAGTTCAATGTAGTTGTCTTTCCTTTTGTTTGTTCTTTCTATAGATGATCCCTACATTTAATTCATACCTTACCTTTGGAATCAATGAATGTGAGATCTTGATTTAGTCTCACTATAAAGTTGTTTTTTCTTTTGTTTCTTCTTTCTATAGATGATCCCCACATTTAATTTTTACCTTGTCTTTGGAATCAGTGAGTTTAATATCTTGATTTAGTCTCGCATTGAAAGTTGAAAGATGAATATAATTATATCTAATGCTTCATCAGCCTAGTACCTTAAACTTATGATCTAAGTATCTTAGATGTCACATCTCAAATTTTTTTAAAAAATTATTAAATTACCTATTTTATTGTTCATAATTTAGAGAATGCACTTCTTTCTTTCTTTTTTTTCTTGAATTCAAATTTTTTTTATAATAATAAATATTTTACAAAAAAAAATCTTCCTGGTAGGCTCATAAGTTTATTCCACCCAAGTTTCAGATCTATTGTAAAGTAGTAGATTACTCTGAAATTAATATAAGATAAAAACATGGAGCCTTGAAAAAAATCAAAAAAATAATCTTCAATAGTCGTGAAACATATACAAATATCAATGATAATATATCGATTCATCATAAAACTTATACATCAGAAATACAATGATAATTTCTTACGTACTAAACAAAATCATGCATTGGCCACATGCAACACATACATAATAATCAGATAACAAAAGTGTGCATCACACCCGATGGTGCACTCTCCCGATAGCGGATGGAGAGGCATACTTCACGGGATGGATTCCTCCCAACAGTGGATGAAGATAATCCATATCTCGCCCAGGTGGGGACACGTTCCTTCCAACAGCGAATGAAAGAACTGTCTAGTCATCACGTCTGACAACCCGCTAATCTCCAAAGAGAATCGCCATACTTGCCCTCGATAGGGATACATAAACATCCATGATCATTCATTTACATTCATCCATTCATTCACGCATGCATCCAAGAAATAGCATGATCAAATATTATAAAAGATCATGTTTAATGTATGATCTACTAGACTTTGTCCATTGGTGGCTTCGCACTATGATGGGCTCGTAGCTCCTTTCACAGGTTGCCTTCCAATGTGGACTACTAGCATAGTCACATATACTATATGGTAACAACTATATGAATATCATAAACTTAAAGAAAGTAGAAAAACCAATGATCATTTCAAATGATATATTTAGATAAAACTTTTAAGTCATCAAATCATAAAGACAAAGCATCAATCTCTCAATAGTTCTCAATCAACTAAAACCCTAACTGGAATAGCTCAATTGACTTAAACCAAGCTTAATTCGATTATGACTTGATAGAACCAACCTTAAATCCTTATAGAACCTATTTGAAATCACCGTAGATTGGTCTAATTTATATTTGATTGATCTTGATTAAGTCAAGTATGTTTGAACTAGTCAAGTTAGTATGGAATCACCCTAAATCGACTTGAACCGATTAACTTATTTGATTCAGTCAATTAACGAGCTCAAACCAATAAAGGGAGAGGAAATTAAAATATATCATATGGTGCTAACTCAAACCGAGCCAACCTACCTGAGTCTTGGATGGGTCATTTGTGTCGCACATGCTTGTCCCAAGTAATAGGTTGGGTTGAGGTACAATAGGCTAGATAGAAGAGCGACAACATATCTAGCGCCAATCGCATAGCTGGGCAGGCTTAACTTTACGGATTAGGCTAAGCCTTACTCACAAGTTAGACTGAGTCTTACCACTGAATTGGGTCATGCTTGGCTCACGAATTGGGTTATGATTAGACACATGAGTTGAGGTGGTGTCTAACCACACCGATTAGGTCGTGTACTTGGTCGCATGAGTTAGATCATGCCTGGCCACTTGGGTTGGGTCATACCTTGCCACATGGGTTGGCTGCTATCTGGGCACATGGGTTGCGTCGTACCTGGCCCCATGGGATGAATCATGCCTTACAACATAGGTTGGGTCGCACCTTACCATATGGATCAGATCGTACATGGCCACATGGGTCAGATTGTATTTGGCCACATGGGTCAGATTGTATTTGGCCACATGGGTCGAATTGTACATGGCCACATGGGCTGGAACGTGTTTAGCCACATAGGTTGAGTCCTGCCTGGCCACATGGATTAGGTTATATCTTGTCACATGGGCTGGCTCCTACCTGGCCACATAGGCTGGGTCATGCCTAGCCATATCACATGGGTTGGGTCATGCTTGGTCACATAGGATGAGCTGTACCTGGCCACATACGCTGGGTCGTATATGACCACATGGGTTGAGTCAACCTGGCTCGACAGATCAACCTGACTCAAGTCAGAGATTTTAATATTTTAAATTATTAAAGAATAACTCAAATCTATGAATTAAAGAATTTAAATTCATGATCTTAAATTTAAAACTAATTAAATCATAGAAATTCACACATAATTCTTGAAACACATATATATCTAATTTAATAAATTAGAATTATTATGTCAATCCAAAAGTAAAAAATTTAAATGATTAAATCAATATTAAATTTCACTTAATCTTAAAAAACCAATATAAATTAAATAATCATTCTAACATCACCAAACAATTATCATTATTTATTAATCATAAAAGTTCGAAATTATAACGTTATTACGCATCATAAAATTTTAACAATCTAAATATCAAGGTTTCAAAACATGAATCAAAGATGATAGAAAAGGATAGAGGATCCTACCTCTTCTCGGCTATCGTTTCCTCGAGATCATCTCCTATGGAAGTCCCCTCCTCAATCCTCCCATTGTCAGACTCGGTGAGGAATGAGAGTTGGAGTCTCCTTGTATAGGAGAAGATGAGATCTCCTTGAAAGATAAGTAATAATTTATTTTTTATTTTTAAATTATATAAATTGTGGTTTCACACACAAAGAGAGAAATATAATATTCATTTCTTATGGTTCATACACGAAAATGAAATATAAATTATTTACTTTCTAAAAATCACATCACTCATTAGGAAATAAATCAATTAATAACTTAATTGATTAACATAATTCTTAACTTGTTCACATGATGAAGGAAATCAAATTTAATCATTTCCTTAACCATAGTATACAAACAAGGAAGTTAATTATCTAAATAGAGAAACACATTATTTATAGTAATTAATTTATGTTAAGGGAGAAATTGTCGATGATTACATCGGATCATTGATTAAAGTTAATGGTTGGTAGAGCTGTGAGTTCCTCATTCAAAGAATCCAATATCGAATTTGCATTCCTAGTGACGTGACAATTTTTCTACATTTGTTCAATTTGTTGTCATGTCAAGAAGAATGTGATTTATAAAGTAGAGCCAATGAACAAGCATATGAGAGTGATACTTGGTGTTAGATATTTTTGCTATCCTACTGCATGCACAACCATTTATCTGAAAAGACAATTTGATTGGCTATATATATTATGCATGTTGTTTTTCTATTCCTCCCGATGCGTTAACTTTTGTCCCTGACGTGATTCTGGCAATATTTTCCCTGTTATCCTCCTTTCTACTGATCTCGTCTTCTACTAAATTGTCCTGAGAGTCTTCAAGTCATAGTTTCTAGCTATTGTCATCATCACAACGTATTTTGCCTGCCTATTCTGTTGCAGCTTCTTAAGGTTCATCAGGACCCATCATGTTGGACATGGATGTCGATGGACATCTGAGCCAAAATGCGGAGACTGCCATGCCATCATCTCAACAGGAGGTGATATTCAAACTAATACATTTTTTTTTAATTTCTATTATGTCAGATGATGTACATGATGTCACACGTGAACTCGAACTTGAAACCTTCAGATGTGTTAACAGAGACAACTTGCACCTTTTATTTATTCCTTCCTTCCTTCCAGTTTAAGCACTTGCTAATGGTATTCAAAGTATATATGAACAGCTTCTAAGAATGCCTTGACGAAGATTTATCAGCTCGTGATTATGTATAATTAACTTTTTGCAGGAGGAAGCAATCAAGAAAAAATATGGAGGAATTTTACCCAAAAACCCACCGCTCATATCCAAGGTAATCGGAACCATTTCTGCTGCAAGTTTCATTACTGTTCTAAATATTCTTTCTTAAGCGTGCTGAACGTTGTAAAAGAGGAAACAAATACTACCTAAGGACCATGAACGGGCTTACTTTGATTCACCAGACTGGGCTTTAGGGAAGGTATCATTATCAGCTCATGCAGAACTATTTCGAGCTAAGACGCCATGAGACCACTTCCTCTGGTTCGACTCAATTGTGAAATTACAGCAGGGGGAACTTGCTTATAAGCCCAAAGGACCCCTTGAGGCACTCCGACCAAAGTTGCAGGTATCCACCCTACTTGACCCAGTGTAGTCTCACACCATTCTGTTATCTGCTCCCACATTTGTATGCCTTCCTCTCCTCGTCTGCTTTAACTTCATAAGTTCCATGCAAACCTGTTTTTGTTTGTAATGTGTTTACAGTGTGCACGCAGTCAAAAGTTACTTTGTAATTGATTTTGCGTCTTTTCATTTTTATTAGCCCACGCCACAGCAGCAAGTACATTTCCCTTCGCACAGCCTATGCATCCTCTGATAGAAAAGGTACGGTCGGTGGTTTGCCTTCTGTCCTTCAGAAATCCAGTTGATGTCGTCTCTTTCATTTTCAGCCTGTAGAGTGAGGAAGTGCTGCTTCAGAGGATAACGCGGACGATGACGTTAACGATCAGTGATTTCATGTTGCCGATTCTCGTCGACCTTGTCTCTCGACAGCTACCTTCTTTCTCTATGAGGAAGAAGATTGAGATCATTTTCAGATTCCACGAATAAGGAACGAGGCTGGTTCTGTATTTGTACGTAAGGTTACCGTTGCGACGTAATTCTGATGTGCACAAATAGATGCTTCTTTATGATATAATTATCATCTATTATGGCGGCAGATTTTGGTTGTCCGTTGTGTTCAAGGTTTCAACGGGTGATGAAGGTTTCGAAACCATTTTGGGTTCAATATTGGAAGGTTTAGAAATTAATTTGGGTTTAAGATTCGAACATGAGCTTTGGTGTTGTAAAGTAACTGGATGATTGGGACTTGCAAAATTATGTCGGGGTATACCCGACAAATGTTCTTTCAGTAAGTGGGTTTTAAAGGGTTTGGAAAGAAGGGTAAGATTAAAGTAATCTTTGGCCAAGTGATGCACTTATGAGACTTTATATATCAGTTTTTACCAACTGATTGGAGTGAGTGGGCATTAATTTATGGAGAAACTATGTGGAATTTTTAGATATTACTCGAGACATAAAGAATTGGCTGAAACATCGAGTGTTATGGTTAACACCACCATCATGTCATGAGATGTTTGATCAAAGTGTTTGGTGATAGATAATACGGCATTTATCATCTTTTGATCATCCAGGTGTCCATTTTATTTCTCATTTGTGCCTCTAATATATGTTAGATTTTCTTTATTATTTGCACCTCTAATGTATTTTGACACAGGTAGGGCAGTAAGATATAATATTCTTTTTGGGTGGATTATATAATTACATCGTGTCTCCATATTCTTATTGATTTTCATGATCGATTTCAATTATATCGAGAATTAAATGATTCTTTATGATCAAATCCAATCACCTCAAAAAATGATATATGTATGATGGTAAAATTTGATGTCGTTAGGAAATAAATGGATTCTTAGTTACCATTGTTTCCAGAGATAATAGATGCTTCGTATGTAATTTGATTGTGAAAAGAGATAAAGAATGTATCATGGTCGGATCTAATCATGATCACCCTACTCTTAGTTACACCCATATTCTACACGTGTGACTAAAGTATAATGTCATTTCCATTTTTTTACGGATCTCAATAGGAGTGTAATGGAAAAAGTAGACAATCTTAAAAGTAAGACATTAATTTATTAAATAAAATGATAGGATTCTCTTGTATATAGTGATTTTGACACATATATATAATTATAAACTCTAACAAAAAAAACATACATACATAATATGTTATACGTACAAATATCCATATATCATCGTCCATATTTGTATTAGCATAGACTCTCACATTTGGGTAGGGCATTATTATTTTTATCTACAAAATAAGGTCTATAACGAGCAATTACTTAGTAAATCTAAATCTTTATAGTTTTATTTTAGTGAGCATATATCAAATCATGTATTAACATAAGATATTTAATAATAAACACATCATTTTATGGCTTTTTTGACAAGCATAACCTTATAATATAGCATATGCAAAAATAAAAAGGTAAAATCTTATGTCAAAATAATTTAAAATATTCATATGCATGTGTCAAAAATATATTAAATTCATGATCATCTATATGTGTACTCTCATATTGCACCTCATCGTAATATATACATACTCTCCCACATCACACATCATAATATATACATGTACACCTAATCTACATGCCGTAATATATATATTTCTCCTCACACCGTATGTCATAATATATATATATATATGTATGTAACATATCTATACACTTCCAAATCTCACGTCATATAAAACACATGTACTCTCACATCGTACGTTATCATATATGTATGCATACAAGATATTTTTATCATGAATCATATATTTTGTATGCTTACAAAATATGTACATTCATATTTAACTCATGTCTAGATCATAATAATCATATCATTAGAAACATATAATCTAAAATATATTATAAATATGATGGTTTATATAATCATTATTTTATAGACCAAATTCTTTAACGATCGAGTATGATTAGGAGTGGTATATCTATCAAATTAGGAGCATTCGAGATGTTCTAATTAAGAAACTTACCTCCTGAATTCTTGATTTACAATAACTCATAGTAATAATTCATAGAAAATTTTTGATAAAATCCTTTAAAAAATTATCTAAACTCAACCTAAAAATTTATGTAAATTTCATCATTAATTGTTTAATAATTTATTTTATAATCAAATGAATTGATTAGTATCACTTAGACTATCGTATAATTCTGCAAACAAAATTTACTTGACTTATTTTAGTTGACCAAACAATTTTGGGTTATCATAAAATCTTGTAAGAAACTAAGAGATATATAAAATTTATATATATTAATTTTTAAATTAAAATAGAATCATTTAAAGGCTAAATTATTCTCCTATCACTGTGGAACACTTATTCTGTTTTGTTGAAATTGATTTTTGACTATCTGAATTTATAAACCTAGTATCTTAGTACATAGAGGGGGTATTCACAAAATTCAATTCTAAATCTGATAGAATCTTAAGCGAAACTTTTAGAATATAACAAAAGGATTGAAGCCTAATTAATAATATGCCTAAGAGTATCTATTTAGTTCAAATAGAACCTCTTCTCAACAAAAAAAAAAATTTAGAGATTCTGAGGTCTCATTTGTTAAATTATGGTACACAAGATCTCGGCAACCTGCTGACGATTCTAAATCTCATGAAACCCAAAAGAGAACTTGTAAAATATATAAAAAAGGAGGAAGTTTAATAATATCCCTAAGGGTTGTATTAAAATAATTTTTGACCAAGTAAAGTGCCTAAGAGGATCTTGTGGTAATTTTTGGTAAATAACTAGAATACATGTACACTGATTCATTGAGCAAATACACAACAAAATCATCAAACGTCGCTCGGATGTAAAAAGTCAATCGAAACATCAGACATTACAACTATATCGCATTAATTTGATAGAACATTATAGTTAGTGTGTTGGGTTAATAATATCTATTGTATCATGTTGATTAGGAAGTGACATCCACATGCTCGATAGTGTGTGTGTATATATGTACAAGCATCGCTTAACAAAAAAAAAAAAAAAAAAAACAGGAGATGAGAAAAAAAATATAAAGGCAGTGTTACAATTGATCCGTAGTGGTATTCCGATCAATCATCGATACGATACGATATCTATCGAGACATATCGATGTATCATATCTCGATACTCCTTCACATACCGATGGTATAATAAAATAAATAAAAATATTTTTTTATTTTAAAAAAAATAAAATTTAAATTAAAAATAAATATAATTTTAACAAAAATAATCTAAATTGGAAAAAAATAATGACTCTTTTTTTTTTTGCTGAGTAACTTTGTGATTCGCTCTGAATAACTTTCCTTCCATTAATATTAAATTATCTATAAAAAAATAATTTAAATTAATAGATTATTTTTTAAATAACTTAAACTTTTATAATTCAAATAATCAATCAATAGTTATACCTGATTTTTTCAAAAAAGAATGACAAGACTTCACAAGCAATGGACCAAGATCATCGATCCTATATGTATGTATATCAATTTGATATGCTTGTCAAACCTAATCTTGAAAATAATCTCATGACATCATATACTAATACATTATGCGTCATCGATGCATCAATGTAGTGATGGTCGTAGTTTATTTGTTATGAAACACATTTTCGAGATAACTCCCAAGGCAAAAACGATTATGGCATGTATTGATGTAGAACATGAAGAATGTCAAAACTTTTACTTTCGCCATTGATTCATTTCTCTATATCATAAGATCAATCACCATACTACAACTCGAAGAAGTTTAATCAGCTATCATCGTACTGTTGTTGACCATAAAATTCTTCATATTATGACGATTGTGAATACGATGAACTTTGCTCTGTGTCTAAATCGTGTAAGCTCTGTCACATATGCTCAAAATCGTTCAGTGTCTTTCCCTTCCCCTTCTATGTATAAACTTAACCAGTACCTCGTTGAGATCCATGATTTGAATCTTGGACACCATATGTAGAATATTGCTCCTCGATCCATGCACCACCCTCGAAATTATATAGATGAAACTATTAACTCTTCAATGTCACCGCCATCATCGATTAAGGCACGTCATGTCTCTAGACCGAACAGGTTACTAAATGCAATTGAAAGGGTATCTCATCATTCAACTCAATTCTTTCCAATGATACGATTGATGGTACTATCTTTACCCTTGCACGTTGGACGAACGATCGTAACGGACAAAAAGATTTAAAAATACTTTCTTATGATTCAAACGATCAAATTAACCATTTGAAATAAAACAATCTAAACCCTTGATCGATCGATAACGATCAAAATCATACAGCTATCGACCAATACAAACCTCGAATCGCCTAATACAAGATCATGTAATAGGTACCGCTCGATAGAAGACGATGCGCATATCGATCCACTATTGAATCGATACATATCGCCACTACAACTCGATCAAATGAACCCTGCTTACAATCGGTAATAGAGCAAACCAGTGAACATAAACAAGCATTGTCTCATAGCTATAACGGAGATAAAAAAAAAATTCAGGAATAAGTGTACCATCTAAGTAGAGCAAACGAGTAAAAAGTGAACAAGCATTTTAACATTCCCTATCGATGATGAATCATTACAGTATCATACTAAAAGATGCAAAGATCTGATGATGTACACTATACCAAGCACAGCAAGCAGCAGGGCAAACAATCCACAAGTTAGAATAGCTGGAACAGTGTATTGGAGTAAATAACATTGAAATATCATCTCTTTCTCGGGTTAAGACCAGTGAGAAGACAAGACCCCAATCTTCACCTTGGAGAATAGAAAGTGACAGAAGTATCATGTAATCTCGTCTGATGCCAACTTGTAAATTACCAGAGAAACCAGCTCGACCAAAGTAAGCATCACTCCATAAAGTACTCTTTTAAACATCCCATACTATATCAGACAATGTTTAAGATAACACGGTCAACCATAAAAACTTGTTAACTCAACAAAGTTTCTTCAAACAACTACTGCTCACCAAAGCTAATCAAAATAAAGGAGTTGTGCATGTGTATTGAGATCCTTGGAGCCAAATGAAGGTTTTATTTAATGCAAAAAAAAAAAGCCAGTCATGCTCATGATGTCATTAACTGCATGTAGTGATGTCTATAACGAAGCAATGATTTCAACATTTAAGTATATCCTGCTGCTTAGTTTCTCCATTTACCACTCCAACTGTAGAGAGGAAACATACAAGAACAGAGGAAAGACAAAGAAGATACAAAAAACAAATAATAAATGTCAGGTCATAGAAATGCCAAATCCAATTTGTTTTTACAAACAAATGGAAAAATTCCAATTCTGGAGTTCTCAAGCCAACACAAATATCTTTTTTTTTAGTTGTGGCAACTAAACCATGATATTGTGATTTGTTCTATATTCTAATATGATTTACATTGTCTATTCAAAGGATTTCAAAAGTGTTACTCATTATCGAACATACTTATAAAATTCCTTGTCTCATCATTGTGGATGATGAAGAGATGAGGATATTGCTGATGATGAACAAAATAAAGGGTTTGACTTATGTTTGCACATAACTTCTTTAGTTAAATTATAAATAAAATCTAAAACTGAAAACATATATATAGTTAGGTTTCTCTTTGGCCACAAAAAGGCACCGAATCAAACCAAACTGCAACCATCCTTTCTGAATTTCCACAGACCAAACTGTCTTTCTTAAGGTCAAAAACAAATCCAAACAGCATTTTTTAATTTGCTTTTGGTTTGGGTAGTTTAGACCATGAGATGTAGTATTGGCAGTCTGCTGCTCACACTCTTCTTCAAAATGGAGATAAGAACTTCCAATATATAACCTTGACTGGGTATTCCAAATTACAAAGTAAATGAAAAAGAAGCAGACAAATTTTCTTACCTGAGGCATAAGATTCGATCAAACAAATTTAGCTGGATTCCTTAAGAGACTCAAATGGCAAGAAGTTAATTCCTTCTATCGGCGACTTCTATCCCTACTCAAACAGGACACCGAACACATTGACCATTACTCTTTTATAAGCAAAAGGAACAGCTATAATGTTTAAGTCCTTCAAAAGTGATTTACCCCAATAATGTTGAAGTCCTTCAAAACACAACATGATGATCGCCCCGATAACACAAATATGGCTATCAAGATCTATAATAAAAAGATAACAAGAAGATCTCCCCAACAACTGTTAGAATAACAACATTAAACTAGTGAAATCATATCTCGCAAATCATATATTTCATTGTGATTTACACATCATCTTCATGAAGTGCAAAGAAAAGATGCATCATGTGGGAGATGCGTGAGAAGAAAAGTAAGCAGACCATAAATGTACCAATAATCAGGCTGACTCAAAGTTAATCAAAGCTTATCAGTTTTAAAATAGCAAAGTGTACTAGAACCAACAAATACATGCCATAAGCAAGGACAGCAGACATCCATTTGTACATCGAATTATTGAAAATAAGCTTGATATAACAGCAAATGTTCAGTCAATGACAGAACAAGCAAGCATTCTGGCCAAAGATTATCCATAATGTAAAAAAAAAAAATTCTTAAACCTTTCAGCCTACTAATCAATCAAGCATGTAAAAAAGAAAAAATCTCACAAGTTCAAAATTTGAAGGTAGAGAACAACATAGTCCTCATGATCTAATTGTTATTTATGACGGAAGATGAAAAATAAAAATGAAGAATGCAAGTACCCTTCAGACCTCAGAAGTATCAGCATCCTTCTCACCCTCTGCTGCTCCAGCTGCAGCATTGGCCTCTGCTTCTGCGGCTGCATCCATAGCATTTGCTGTGGCATCTTTCTCCGCAGGTGGCTGCACCTGCTCCTCCTCTGGCAGTGGCTCCTCCACATATTCATTCTCAAATGCATCAGCCGGCACCTCATAAATCCTTACCTGAGGCTTTACTGGGTCCTTCACAAGCACATATTTTCCCTCATTAAGCTTCATGCAAAGGTCCACGATCGATTTAACGATCCCCCACATGTTAGAGGTATTAAGGTTGATCTGAGCAGCAAAATCTTTCAGCTTGTAGCCAATGACACTCAAAATAACATGGTTGAAGTGATCCCGGGTATGGACTCTGGAGACATAGCCCAGCTTCATCAAATCTGCGCCTGCAAGGAGGGCTTGAGCTGTCCACTTGGCCAGCTTGTTGGCGTTGTTCTTGAGTTCGGTAGCAAGAACTGCTCCCCTCTGCGTCTCAAGTTTCTGCCTCCAGTCTACGCCAGAATATTTTGGATCGAACTCATTGAGGGCGTTAAGGGTCATGAAAGTTTGCTGCCCCTTGACCTCAGTCACACTGTGCACCTCACATCGTGCAACGAGATGAGTGTTCTCGTCCAGCTTCCAGCGGCGGTATCGGTAGGCAACGGAGGCGACCTCCTCGCCTTCAGAAGCAAACGGGTTGGGCTCATCAAAGGTAACCTTGTTGCCATCACGTACAAGGACCTGCTGGGAGAAGTTCTGGTTGATGTAAGTGGCCTCCATGGCCAGGGAGTACGCCGAGTTGATGTCCTCCTTGGCCTCGGGTAGCGGATCCTGGGAGGTTTCGTTGACGGAGAGGAGGTCGAGTTGAGACCCGTCGCGCTTGTCAAAGAAAAGCTTGTTGCCGACCCGCTGGATGACAATGTCCCAAGAGGACACGGAACGCGGGGCGCACATGAGGGCAGAGAGGATGGCGTCGGTGGCGAAAACGGTGGCCTTGTCGTCGGCGGCGAGGCGGCGGATGACGGGGTCGTCGGTGGTGGTGATCTTGAAGAAGTTGCGGGACTTGAAGCGCTCAAGGCGGCGCTCGTTCTTGGGGTTAACGCGATCGAAGTTGCGATCGTAGACTTCGAGGGCGCCACAGATGAGGAGGTCCTCCGGCGGATCCGGAACAGCGAAGGAAAGCTTGGAGAAGGTGGAGAAGGGGATCTGATCGAGCATGGTCCATTCCGGCTGGATATCGACGGAGGACTTTTGGTTGGAGGTGTCGCGACGGAAGCCGGCAGAGAAGGGACCGCCGGCATACGCGGAGCGGCGGTGCATATTGTAGAGACGGTCGCGGCGGGCGCGCTCCTTCTCGGCCTCGCGCTTCCGGGCCTCGACCTCCTCGTCGCGACGTTGCGGCAGCTGTGGTCGCTGCTGAAAGCGCCAGCGGGGGCCGAACTTGGGGCGGGGAGGAGGCTTGCCGTCTACGAGACGGAAGGAGGAGTCATCTGCGGCGGCGCCGGAGAGGGCGGACGATTCATCGAGCGCGAAGTCGAAGACGGCGTCGCGAGTGCCACCGGCAGATCGGGAGGCGTTCGCGCTAAAGTTGGGGTTACGGGTCCAGTCAGCAACGCGGCCGAGCTTCTCGGAGCGTGAGAAGGGGGCGAAGGGGATGTTGGCCGGGTGGGCGGCGCCATCCTTCTTGACGAGGAGTGGCCCGGCGGGCGTCTCCGGCGGACCCCAGCCATCAGGGTTGAAGGGTACAGCCCCCACGTCGAAGCTCATCTACACTATAGGGTTTCAGATGCGGTCCGCGGCGGTGAGCCGAACAAGACAAACGTTGCTTGCTTTGGTTCCCTAGTCACGTCCTTATAAGGGCATCGCTTTAGGGATCGGGATCATCCGTTGATGGTTATATTATATAGGTCTAGGATTCAGCGTCCGTTGGTTTATGGCGGCTTGATCATAATCCAACGGTCGGATGGACACCCGCAAAATATAAATAGCCCGCTGGGCCGGTCTAAGTGCTCTTGTGGGCCGGGCGAAATCAAAATCGGTTCTAGGGTTACTTGGGGTCGCATTCTTTCAGGTCTACTAGTTCTGCAAACAGTTTCTTTAGCGGAAGATGATGCAGTTGCATCTTTGTTTTATGACAGGCTTAACGTGTTTACCTTCATAAATGAACACATCAAGTATTCAACTTGACATTTGTTACAGATCGTTGGTGCAGAAAATACAGTTCTTGTATCAGCAGCAGAACAAATTTTTGGTGCTGGTGGAAAGAGGCTGCCCACCAGCTTTAGTTTTCCTGGTGTCAAGTCATCTCATTTGCCTTCTGCAGTAAATATATGATGATTGGAACACCATGGAAGATTTATTCATTTAAAGATTAAAACAGGGAATTGACTGTAGAGCACCGACGTTTAGCAGACAGAGATGATCGAGATGATTCATACTGCAAGTTTAATCCATGACGATGGGAAAGATGACAGTGGGATGCCACGAGGTAGAAATCTTTTACACAGCGATGGCGGGGAATATTGGAGACCACCCGTTCTCTGATACGTGGCTGTCCCCGATCACCATCGAAGATAAAACATGCCCTTTTGTTTGTCCATGCAAGCAATCCAAGAGGCTTACTTCCTCCTCTCTATGCCGACGCTTCCACCTTGGGGAGTCTAGGACAACCGTCATTCTTCAAAGAATGATACCTCAGTCTTATGAATCGACAGGATTATAGCAGGAGATTTCATGTTTGCAAAATCTTGAGAAACTCGAAGTTATAAAGCTCAAGAGTTTTGTCGGGCTGATTTCACTAATTCTTCGTTAGCTACCTACAAAGATCATGATTTCTTCTGGCCAGCAATGAGATTAAGCAAGCATCAAGCCTCTTCCACAGTGACCTTATTCTCGAGTATTGATTGGCATCCTTAGCCGCAGCAAGCTCAAAGTCAGCTGATTTATTCAGTGGAGCTACATCTACTCAAAGTAAACAAATGTTTTGAGCAGGGAAGAACATTGGCATCTCTTTCCAGGTAAATGTTATGAGTTCAGCCAAGATGGCTTGTTGGACACCATGATTGAATTGACTCAAACCGGTCCAATATGCATGGATTCTTTGATCAAATATGCCTACCTGAGAGAATGGATTCGATATGCATGTATTCTTTGATCAATAAAACATTATTATTATGATTCGGCATGCCTCTCAAAACGAGAAAAAAAAAAAACCAGAAGCCCTGTAAGAACTGGACCGCGGACACAGGTACCACTTGGAAATAAATCAATAACAAGGAAACAATCCGATGGAAAACAATGACATCCAAATTTCTATATGGCTATATCGAGGTAAAAATGAATTCATACAAAAAAGGCAGACCCAGGACATAGATCATGGACTTAGGTCTCAAAAATCCACGTCCTCATACAGCGTCATGAAATAGATCAAAATTTGATTTGCCGATAAAACAAAAGAGTGGAGACTGACAGCAGCATAAGGCATATATCAAGTAACAAGAAGATTGAATTGATGATTAGATGTAGGCACGTGCATTTGCCATTAACCACATGAGAAGGTAAATGGAACTTAATGCAAACAGCTTAATGCCAATAGATTTAGGCAACAGGGAAAAAAAGGAAACCAAACTAGTCTTGGTAACCTCGGCAAAGTTGCCCTACAAACTGAATCAGTAGTATATTTGAGGATTATATTCATTAAATGTTCCACAAAGTGGTTTCTCCCTAACTAGCAAACTGAATTCTAAAATATGAAGTTTCCAACGGTAGTAGTGCATACCAAAATATTGAAGCACAATATTCTAGTTAATGAATAAAACTAGAATTTTGGATGAAAACAATAATTCAGGAAATCCTCAATGGAACGAGCTAGAGTGTCTTGCAATACAAAAAATCAAACAGAGCAGATGTTCTTGGGAAGTCCTCATTAAATCACCAAATATTGAAGAACACCTCATCAAGCAACCAAACAAATTATTGAACAACTCATTAAACCACCAAACGATCAGCTACTCTGTTTTTGGTCAGAAAACATCACATTACAAATATGCACTCAGCAGTACCACTTTATCAGACATGTTTCTCATTCAAAGTTTAGTCTACATCTTTGTGCTCATAACCTTACCATTTCCAATCATACATTTACTAAAACTAATTCAAGATCCATCAAATTCAGTTTATGTAAAACATATCAAAAAGCACATGTAGAAATCTCAAACAGTTCAGTGAGTGGCTATAAAAAGCACCATTAAATGCAAGATTGAAATCACGTAGTAAGCTTCCACATCTTATGCTACTAGAGATTCAAAAATAAGCAAACGCAGAATGAAGCTACATAAATAAGTTTGGCCTCGATGCCTTAAATGTGGTTTTCAACTTCCTGGTTGGAGGCCTAACCTTCTTAAACACCAGAGGAAACTTGATTTTTGAGTCATGGAACTGCTTAGTACTCTCCCTCTTGCAAAGCTTAGATGGTATTGTAGCTGTTTTAATTACTTGAATACAGTGTTGCCTTACTCGATGACGAGATGCCATCTCAGTATACATCTGCTCAACAGCACCATTGAGAGTAGTATCACGGTATTCCTTGTACATGTTGTGATAGCCTGTTCTGCTCTGGTATCGCAACCAGATGCCATAATTCTTTATCTTGGTGGGTTTACGCTCAAAGATCTGAATTTGCATAGGTACACCAGTAAAGAGTAGGAAACAAAAATGATTAAATAATTAGCCAATACTGAAAGACAAGCAACAAACAAAGTCACCAAACTAAATTCCTTGCTCAAAAACCATATAATCAAGAAATTTACTAAAGCTTATACAAGCAGATAAATGGCGAACAACAAGGATTTGATCTGATAGCTTAATGCAGCAAGCAAATTTCCAGTAATTAACAAATTTGCTTATTAGTAAGGTAGGACACATGAGACATGGAGCCACTTGACTAGGCAACATGTCCTATTAAATGTAACAAATTTGGGCTTATCTTATGCTTTGTGCTTAGCTTATGCTTTCAAGCCTTTAAAGCTAGAGCAAATAAAATAGCAACCCGAACAAACTGGAAATGTGGCATCTTCCTTATCCAAATATACAAGATGCAGATACATCTGTACTCATGCAAAACGTTCATATAAACAAGGGATCACTAATGTCTCAAAGCAGACAAATTCTAGTATCAACTATACTGAATGAAAGGCAGAAAAGACCAGTCCCCCCACGCATAACTGACTGTCAAATATCTTTTCTCTATCCAAAGCTCTCTACATCCATGGGAATAGACTGATCTCCAAGAGAGAAGTATTGTACTTATATCCTCTGATAAATCTTTACTCCTTTGTAAGGCATTTTAGCTCTCTTCTAACTGATTCTCGCATAACAATCAGGAAGTAAATATTTCATCTCGCCATACCCCCAATAGTACTACTGAAGGAGCAGATTTCACACAAAGGACAAAATCTCATAAAAATTCAGCATCAATATAAGAAGAACTAAACATTTAAGGAAAAAACTGAGAAAAAGCAAAAGAAATGAAACCTCGTTGATTGCCAGCACTTGTCCGTTGCTCTTCTTAACCTTCTTAAGCTTCCTCAAGAAGTACCTACATTACATGGAAGTAGCTACAATATGAGAAAAATGCTGCTCGATAAATTGAAAAAGGTTTGGATCTACAGCAGGTATAAACTTCGTGTCCCACCAAAACTTGGATTTGGCGCGGACCTCGTTCGTCGCCCACAGTTTCATCCGGTAGATCTTCGGGTGCTCATCGGCGGCCGTAGGGAGCGCCCTCCCGACCACCTGATACTGATGGAACTGCAAACAACCATCAAATAGACGATCAAACAAAGAATCCCACCCACTCATCAGATCCACGACACTCGAAACGCCGAGAACATAGCAGGCATCGACGAGGAGGAAAAGATGAGAATCAAGCATAAAAAGACTCGGATCGAAGAGAAATGTACAACGAACAGAGGATTCGAGGACTCACCCGAAAGGCTACCATGTCGAAGATTCCGAGACCGCCTTCTCCGTTTCACTCCCCTCAAGAAGCGCCGGCGCCTGAATAGCTTTATCACCTCAAGAAAAGGCATATTTATACAGATCCATTGAACCCTAACGGGCGACCAGTGACCCGGACGAGTCGGTTTTGGGGCACTTATTAGGTACTGGGCCGGACCAACTAGTTTTGGGCCTCCTCTATCATAATAATCGGTAAGAACAACTCAAGTAATATACAAAATTGAAAAATTAAAATAAATAATTCAAAATAAAATAAAATAAAATAAATGATTAATATAATACTTATTTGAAAGATGAAATAAATAAGACGGTTGGCCAATTTATATTTAACAGCCCGACGACGTTCGAGTGATGCAGCGTATGCCGACTTTGAGGTTTAGGTTTAGGAAGGTCAATTCGTTAAATCGTTGCGTGTTCTCACTCAGACGAGCGAGACACGACCGGACGAATCGATAAGGGTAGAAGCATCGGATGGGCGGTGGCGGAGCATCGGCCGAGACGGCGAACCCCAAGCCCTCGCCCCTCAACCCCAACTGGGCGCAGCTTCAGCAGACGCTCAAGTCCCGCCGTCCCCCCAAACCCTCCCATTCCGCCGACCCCGGCGCCAGAACCCTAGCGCCATCCGTGTTGGGAAAGCGCAAGGAGAGAGCGGAGCCCGCGCCGGAGGCATCTCCATCGGCTTTTCTCTCTCCGACCTCCACTGACTCCAGGTTTTGTGCCTTCTCTCGCTGTTCGAAGAAACATGGTGGCCTTTGCTCTTGCTTTCGGAATTGTTTGTTACGTCCGCTTCCTCGAATTGCAGCTTGACGGATGCACTGGCTATGGACTGTGAGATGGTCGGCGTGAGCATCGAGGGGAGTAAGAGCGCTGTTGGAAGGGTCACGCTGGTGCTTAATCTTTACTCTTTGCTTTCTGTCCAATTTTTTTCCTATTTTTGTTTGATTGCTTAGATGACTCCGCCCAGAAGTTCCATGAATTGGATATCAAATAAGGAATCGTGACTTGCAGATAATGACATCTTGATGAGTTGATAAACAAAATGTAAAAGATCGGAAATGACTAACTAATTCTGTAGGATTTCATATCTCAAACAACAATCAAGGTCATTTGACCTGATTCTTCAAATTCTTTATGACATAACTCAATGAAAGAATGACTATGTATTGCTCTTTCTACTTACAAAGATGATCTCAGGTGAGCAAGTGTAGGAGAGCTCGAATGTTTCCAATAGTCAAATTAATACCATAATATTCTAACACAAGCAACACCTATCAAAAACAAAATATATACAACAAGATCAACATTACATTTTCCCTAGTTACTGGAGTACGCTATATGGAATATTGTTGAACTTTGACAAGGTCAATGTCACTGGATAATTTATTCCCTTGGCAAATATAATCTTATTTGATCTAACTTGCACACTGGTACATTTGTAAATTTACTGATAATGACATAAGTTCAAAAGTTTAGGGAAAATTGCAGATTACCCACTTGTTTTTTAGCTTTATTTGCAATCTGCTTGTTGTTTGAGAAGCATCACTTGGTTCACCTGAGTCTCCTTCCATTCGTTATTCATCCTTGCCATAACCCACCTCACAAAAAAAAAACAAAGACAAAAATATACTCTCCATGTTTTCTGGAAACTTTGCCCTTTTAAATAAGAGTATGTTTATCCTTTTTGATGTCCGTTTGGTAACAAGACGTGTGAAAAAACAAATGAGTAGGTGGACAAAGTGATACATTTCTGTGGGTAAAGTGCAGACGTACCTAAGCATAGGTGAGTAATTCTGTGATTTTCCTAGGAAAATTATGTCACGCTAATGCACACAAATGCTGTGTTGAATATACCACTTTTTCTACACGGATTTATTTGCAATCTGCTTTTTGTTTGAGAAGCATCACTTGGTTCACCTGAGTCTCCTTCCATTCGTTATTCATCCTTGCCATAACCCACCTCACAAAAAAAAACAAAGACAAAAATATACTCTCCATGTTTTCTGGAAACTTTGCCCTTTTAAATAAGAGTATGTTTATCCTTTTTGATGTCCGTTTGGTAACAAGACGTGTGAAAAAACAAATGAGTAGGTGGACAAAGTGATACATTTCTGTGGGTAAAGTGCAGACGTACCTAAGCATAGGTGAGTAATTCTGTGATTTTCCTAGGAAAATTATGTCACGCTAATGCACACAAATGCTGTGTTGAATATACCACTTTTTCTACACGGATTTTTGATCTGCCATTGTAGTCTCAGAATTGTATTTCATATATAATTATACTGCTCTGTTCTGTGATAGGTGAATTCATGGGGCAATGTAGTATATGATGAATATGTTCGTCCAATAGAGCGTATTGTTGACTACCGTACCAAGATCAGTGGCATCAGACCCAGAAACATGAGAAAAGGTTTGTGCTAACTATTATGTCTGTTTACATAGCTGTTCTGGAAGTGATGAAACTGTCATTCCTAACATTATTTTTTGTTTAATTACTGCAGCAAAGGAGTTTTGGGCTGTTCAGACACAAGTGGCTGAATTGATTAAAGGACGCATACTTGTGGGTCATGCTTTGCACAATGACCTTAAGGTTGTGAACAATGTAGACTTGTAATTGTCTGTATTAATGTCATATTTTAGTAGGTGACAATCATATATATATATATATATATTCTTTTACAGGTGTTATTATTGAGTCACCCAAAGAAGGACATAAGGGATACCTCAGAATATGAGCCCTTTAGAAGGTTTGGCCTATTTTGACTTCAAACATTATCATTATGGAAAAGTACTTTGCAATTATGTTTCCAACAATCTCTTCTCTGAAAGAAGAATTATTATAATAGGAGTGGTCAAAAGAGGGCACTGAAGCATCTAGCAGCTGAAATTCTTGGTGTTAAGATCCAGGAAAATGAGCACTGTCCTGTGAGTACCAACTCTGTTGGCAGTTTTTGTAGTGTTACAGTTTCATCAAGTTGAAATGCTTTTTATTCTTCACAAGCTTAGTATAGTTCTAGTAGTTACATTCATCTGTTTAATTGTTTCTAGCTCACTGTGCTTGCCTCAGCGCTTGCTGTCACACAGTGTTGCAACTCTTAGCTTATTGCTATCATGTATAGGTTCGGGCAACCATGCATGAGATGATTTGGAATCAGTGCTTGCAACCAGCTTTTGTTGCTGCAAATTTTGATGATTCGGACTTCTTTTGCTGATATCAACATGCCATAGCATTACATTAGCTGTTACAGTGATCTGAACATTTAGATCGGTTACCATACTTCTGCCACTATGAATTGCACATTTGAGTAAAGCTAGTCATTTTAGGAATGAATTTCCAAAACAGGAACCATTAAGCTATGAGGTTGGGAATATATCTTCCACTCAATAATTTTAGTCGAAATGGTTTTGGATGTAAGTTTGTTCATATATTCATACTGAAAATCAGATATAAGATTTTTTATTTATATGGTGTACTTCCATATATTAAAAATATGAGTTTGTGATGTTTGTTTGATATATATGATTGCTAAAATTTCATTGGTAGTTGAAATGCATTAAAGCAAGATTCTTGTCTTGTACAACTAACGTCTATCTGGTTCCCAAGCCAGATATTAATATTACAATACGAAAAGACAAAAATGGTAATGGATCTAGTTCGTCTTATCTTATTGAGACTTCATTTTGCATCCGTTGAGCCTTCATCAAAAGTTAAATCCTATCTGAATCTGGCTCAAAATACCCCTATGAATTATTAATTGTAGCTACTTTCTTGACATTATGGTTTGCTTTGGGATTCTTCCGTTTCCTAGGATCTCAGACGTGTTGTAGAATCTTGCCTCGATTGCTCCAGTTCCAGTTGGCTGTACCTGGTCTTTTGCTGGGCCAAGTGAATGGTGCTTAAAGATCACCATGGTGTTGAATCCTAGCTTTCTAGATGGTAGGTAGACAGTATGTCTATAATCAAACCTTGTTGACTGTTTTTAACTTTTCACAAAGCTGTTGAATCTATCCATTTTCTAGATTCTTGCATTTTTTATCTGTTATTATGAATTACCATTGTGGCTCCACTAAGAGCTCATTAACATTCTGAGGAGTAGGTTATTGTCTTTCCCTTATGACACTCTTGTTAAGTTGTTGAACAATCTTTGATGAGATTTCTATGTTAGCCTATGTCGCATTTATGTACCTGAAAATTTGAGGATTTTGTAAACTTAACTAATTTGAACTTTGTGATTTTTAACTAGATTGAGGATGCCCGAGCTGCAATGTTTATCTATAACAAATACAAGAAAGTATGGGAGAAGAGCATGAAGAAAAATTTCAAGTTCAAAGAAAAGCTCAACAAACGGAAGAAGAAATGGATGAAAGCTAAAAAAATTGATCTTCCAACAACCATTTAGTGGAAAGACACTTGTTTTCTTCTCACAGCAGTCGTCTCACCCGGCATTATTCACATTCCATCATGATACTGTGCAGAATCAGTAAATGTAATTAACTAGAACTCAAAACTTAGGAGTTTTTGTGAGTCTTGGAATCATATAAAAATGGGAACGCTTGGAGATACTTGTAGGTGACTGTCAGAAGAAATGGTTCTTCAAAGTCAGCATGGATTTGTTGAGCGAGTCTTATTTTTTCACTTATTTGAAGTCAAGTGGAATTATGTTTGTTGTGGTTGCTTCAGGCAACTCATCGAGTTCTCTTCATTTTATTGCTTTAACTTTTTTTTTTTTTTTTTGTGGAGTATGTCTTGTCGATCAACATCACCAACTCATCGAAATTATGTGGGCATCCATCATTTTTGTTGAGTCGTCAACGTGATGCATATGAAGCTGACACAGCAGCTACAAAGAAAGCAACCGAGCACCAACAGCGGCCTCATAGATTTTATTCCTTCCCCCAACTAACATAATTACTATAAGGTTGATATTGGAATTAAAAAAAATCACCGTATTATAAAAGTTTCCATAAACAACCAAATTACCAAACTGTGTGCAAAGATAATAAACTTCTGATAAAAATCGTGACTCCTTTCCTTACTTACAAATAAATATAAAAACGTAAAAACTATGTTTTAATGATTGAGAGCGTTTGTGCTGTTGTCATAGGTTTCGATTAGTATATAAAATACAAGTTCTAAACATCCGTTGGTTAGGCGTTATTTCGTTGAAATAGTTCTCGATAATGTACTTCACAATAGCACAAACAAAACTTAGCCAAGACTTACCTGAGACATTGTGTTCCATTGCTTGATTGTTCATTGGATTTACAAGTAGTGGTCAGAATTAGTCTCAGGAATAATACAACGGACGAAACAAGAACAGCATCAATCACTAGATCACAAGAACAGAGAATAAACCATAAGAAAAAAGTGAAGGAAGAGGTGGTGCAGGTACGTACAGTAACACGCTCTCATGGCACACAGTGAGGGAGGAGCAAGAACGAATGGTTGCAATGCATGAAACAGAACACTCTTACCACGTCCACTTCCACCTCAGAATAGATAACCGGCAATGGCCACAAGCCCTCCGCCCACAAGGAGGCGCCATCCGACACCCCTCCCATGCAAGCCAGCTCCACTGGTCCCTTCCTCCGCGGCTGCCGAGTCCTGAGACGGGCTCTTCCCACTGGCATTCTCCGCCACCGGGGGCACCGACGCCGGCGGCTTTGGCCCGAAGAGGTCGTACGGCAGCAGCACCTTGTCCAGCGAGTACACCGCCAGCTGCTGGGAGTCGTCGAAGATCTTTTTGGCGATGCGGGTGTGGACGATTCCCGTGGAGATGTTCACCTGCATGTTGCTGTCGGTGGTGACGTTGATGGTGTACGCCCCGTGGTTGCCGGAAGCCTGGGTGCGCACCGGGTTGCTCGCCGTCTCGAACATGTCCAGGCTGTAGTAGCGCGGCAGGATGTGGTAGAGCACCAGCCCCACCTGGTCCTGCTGGACGAGGGCGTTGAGGGTGCCGGACTTGAGGCTCTTGAAGGCGGCGTCGGTGGGGGCGAAGATGGTGAAAGCGTTAGCCAGGTCGTTGAGCTCGTCGTTGATCTGGATGTCTACCTGGGTTTCGCGGAGGAGGTGGCTGAAGGTGTTGTAGTTGGTGCCGTTGACGAGGATGGCGGTGATGTTGAGAGGCGCTGGTGCCGGATCGGGGGCGGCCGGTTGGGCTCCGTCGAGGGGGGTGGTGAGGGCGAGCAATGCGGCTAAAGTCAGCACCATGAGAAGCGGGCAAGTGGCCATGGCGGTGGTGATGCTGATGGTGGTGGTGGTGGTGGAGGAGGACGAGGACGACGTTGCCTATTTATGGCTGGAAGCAGGACTGCGGAAGGTGGTTGGAATGAGCTGGCTTTTGGAATCCAGTGGCGGAGGGGAGTTCTGTGGTTCTCCAACCATTTAGATGTGCCATTTAGATGTATTGGAGGTAGAAATGGGTCCCTTTTTTGGGCCCCCAATGAATCATCATGCTATTCACACAGATGGATAAGCAATAACCGGTAGGAAAAGCGTCGTTCTCATTATATATATATATATATATGTCAAATTAAATGTTGTATATGAAAGTTTACCATTAGTAAAATGTCATATATAAGTAAAAAATATATAGTATATGAGTCGTTTATGTAGTATCAATTCTACCGCACAAGTATGTTCAAATAAAACGAGACAATTTATGTCAAAAGGATTAATATACATAATATTACCTCTAAACATCAAATATAAAAAAAATTATGAGTGAAACTCTAAAATCAAAAGTGTTACGATTGAAGTTTAATAGGTTAATTGATCCATCAAATTCATTTAACCAAAATTATTAATCAAATATTTAAACTAAAATTAATAATAATATAATCATCAAATCTTCATAAGTTAATATTAATCTTGTTCGCTTTTGATGTTGAACTAATCAAGGTGTTATAATTGTTTTCACTCAATGACTCGATGTCCTCATCAAAACTAAAACATAGCCTAGGTTAAACTTTAGCACAGTGCATATGAGGCATATGAGGCATGGACCAATGATAGCTTCAAGTTGTGATGAGTCATTTTATTCTATCTATGCATAATTCTTTTATTCTCGAACCCTCTCATTATGCTTAAATACTATGTTAAATCTGATACCAAATATCATGACCTAGGCCTGATAGACTAATTAGCACTAGAATAAAGTCCTTTGCCCAAGGTGGGGAGGTTGAGAAACCTGATACTTGCTTAGTCTGGGCATGGTGATGGATAAACTTAACTCTCGTCTTATGTCTAGGCACGAAGGTTGAGAAGCCTAACCTTTGCCTTCGCCAAAGATAAGTTGATGCTCACTGTGGGGGCCAAACCCACGACCACTCGAGGAGGTTGGAAAACTCAACCCTCAACTTATACCAAGGCACGAAGGTCGGGAAGTCTGACCCTGCCTTTTCTTGAAACATGGAGTTACCTACCATGGGGGTTGAACCCTTGACCATCCAAAGAGGTGTGAAAACTCAACCCCTGCCTTTGCCCAAGGTATGCCATTTGACGATACGAGGGGCAGGTCAATGAGGGATTGCCACTAACGGTGCTCAAGCATGATAAACTAGATGTGTTAGATGAACTAGATTTGTCATTAGATCGACGATCGATTGAAGAGATATAAGCTTTGACGTGTTGGATGAACTAGATGTCACACTTCAAACGTATCTCGCGAGAGTCCCAAAGCACGTATTGGGGTAGGACAAATGATATGGAGTACACCGTTAACCAATCTTCATATGACATGTGATCACCGTATGGTGTATGAGGCAGAAAGAGAGGATAGAGACTATACTCCACTTGTCTGCCCACTTAAGCAAAGGTTCAAGGCAAGTGATTATGAGTTGTCCCCTCTTATCACTCACGTGGATAAAGAGCCAATGAGAGGTTATTGGAGGTGATTAAAGATTGTCTATTCGTAAAAATATTTCTTATAATATTATGTTCCATTATGATAAGATAAAAATTAGTTTTTAATATAATTAGAAAGAGGATTTTTTTTTTACAGCATACGCCCTTACTCATACACATCATATTACTGATATGGACGTTAAAGAAATCGGATCAAAAAAATTTTTCCTCTCACGAGGTAACCAATGTTAAATCTTACCCATGCCGTGCATCTAATATCGATCACCAACCGAAGTCATCAAACCAACTTTTACTTTCACATGGACATATAAAAGATTAATTGATGCAGATGGGAATTGACGGTAGATTTCATTCCATTAACCTATAAGAATCATCATCCGGGTTAGGATGCCAACGAAGACGGTACTATAGTCATTTAATTTTTCCTTTTAAATTACCGGGAAAACCCCACAAATTGTACCATATTTATATTTTAGTTGAATTATGCAGTTTGGTTATTATTAATATTGTATATATAGATCCGTATGCTACATTCGGTCACATGTCAGCCATCAGAATAAATTGGTTTTAAATCTATGATTTGATGCTATAAATTATACCGAACTCGGCCCTCTTTTTTATTATGTTTCCTTTAAACATGACAGATTGAAGCCGGAATTAAACGTTCATTTGTATTGGATAAAGGCTTTAAGTGGGCTGGTAATGGGCCAATTTGTAGTGTATACGCAGGCTTCGGTAAATGGCACGAGAAGGATATCTGATATATTATATATAACGGCTGTTAAAGTGACACGGGAGAGATGTCCCGGTATATAATATATAACGAGAGTTATAACGTGTTACTTGCCGACGTAACCGCCCTACGCGTGAAAGGAACGCGACGGTAACGTGATATTATCGCTAAACAAAGACTTGACCGTCATATTTAAAACATCACGCCGTCTTCACGATCCCTCCACCTCCGTCTGCTTCCTTGCGAAGAAAAGAAGCAGCGACATAGTGAAACTAGAGAGAGAGAGAGAGAGAGAGAGAGCGAGAGCGCAGAGCGGTGGGCGAAAGAAGAAAATGATGCAGTTGCTTGGCTTCCGCGGGGGATCCGCAGCATCCTCCCCTTCGTCGTCGACGGGCAAGGAGATGGAGCCGTCGCCCAGATCGGACCCTCGAGGCCCTAGCTTGAGTGTCGCCGTCGCCTCGCCGGGGCCCGGACGCCCTCTCCGCCTTGTCTACTGCGATGACAAAGGCAAGTTCCGGATGGACCCGGAGGCTGTCGCCGCCCTTCAGCTCGTCAAGGGCCCTATCGGCGTTGTCTCCGTTTGCGGCCGCGCCCGCCAAGGCAAGAGCTTCATCCTCAACCAGGTGCTCCCTCTTCCCCTCCTCTTGTAAATCGTTGGCTCGTTTGGTTCTTTCCCTTGATGAATTATTTCTTTTCTTCTTTCCTTCGTGAGTCGATTAAGATGGCTAATCGCTCAATAAACGTTGGTGACTTTGATCGATACGTGCAAAGGTTTTCCCGAGAGTGTTTACTTTAGACGGGTTAGAAGAGTAGTGACATATTTATTCGTCTCATGTGCAAGCTAGGGTTTGCTAGGAAAATGAAAAACCCTAATTTAAGGGCTGAAGGGCATTTTAAATTCTTCAAGCGTCATTCGGACCATTACTTTCAGGTCATATGAAGTCTCTATATGTGATGAACCTGAACAAATCCGATGTTATTGGTAGACCTGAAGATAAGAAGGTACTGGGCATTATAAGAGCCAAAAAGGAGGCTCATGAAGACTGTTCAAGGCTCTTGAGATAATCAATTGAATAAAACTGCTGGATGAAAAAGTAAGTTGACCAAGCCAAAGTGGTTTTGTCCCTCGAAGAGCTTTTTCACGCTGAAGACAGCCATTTGGGAAAATAGAGAATGGACTTGGGTGTTCCATGTTGATATGGTATTATTCTGTGAGCAACCATAAATTGTGCCAAAATAAAGCTAGCGAGAGCCAGCAAACTTAGCTGGTAAGGATTTTGTCAAAAAGAAATGCTGACAGAGACTGGGATGAACATTGAAGTGTAACAAGAACATCGGGAAAGCAAGTGTTGTGTTGTCTGATGCCATATCTATATAGGGAGTTTCTTAACATGCAGTATAAACTCTAAATACACATTTATATAATTTCTATGTATGAGTTGATTTTGATTATTACTCTCTATATAGCCTAGTATTATCCTGAAATATTGGTGGAGCTTTAGATTTGTTACATGAAAAAATTTGAGGGTTTGTCTGTGAAGCAGAAGATAGTGTACTTTAGTTGTTTTAGCTTAGTTGAAAAGGCATAGCCTTTAGGCAATTAGAGGAAGGTTCCAGTGGATTAAAGAGACTGACTTGGTTAGTGATGTTTGATTTTGCAATTACCGTATATAGTCGTTTTCATAACTCATCTTCGTTGAAGTTTCTTGTTGAATTTGCATGATTCGAAATATGCAAGGTTATCAAATTTTGGATCTTTTTAACTTGCTATTACTCATTTTTATATCAACCAAAAGATGAAGAGTTGTCATGTATTCTTAACTGACATGCATACTTGATCTTGTGGACCAGCATGGTAATAATTTCAAATGAAATTTATAGTTTATAGAACATGTGATGATGGTGGTAGCAAAAAACAGCGATTGAAGTTAGCTAATATTCTTGAGGCTGTGTTATATGCTTATGCGAATAGGGAGTTTGTAGGAAAATATCACCTTAACTTGGCCTTCGACTTTGGGTATAATTATGATATTACTTTCAGTTTTTCGGCTTGAACTCAGTACAGCTAGTCAGGAAGATGTTAATATGTCTGCCCCCATTACTCAGTGAAATAGACCTTTAATGCTTAAGGGGAGAATTCGTAGGTTCCATTGCTCAAGGAAATTTGACCTATTCTTTTTCTTGATAAACTTAGGATTTTCTTACTGAAAAAATTATCGATGAGAAATAATTGGAAAATGGTTAATTGTTATGCGTTCTTGTTTTGGGTGGGTGGGCTGGTTGCCTTGAGAAATCTAAGACGTGGATCTGGATTCGAATTCTGAAATACAAATTTTATGCAGACCACTGAGAGATGTTTGTTATTGATTAGATTGGATGTTCAGAAGTTAATAACTTAATGTTCCTTAACTTGCAATAAGACTACAAGGGCAATGGCTTTTAGGAACTCTGTTTTTTTCTCAGTTCTACTCTTTTGTTTATCCTATCATATAAAATTCTTATCGTTTTCTATTGTAATATGGGCCATACTTTTTCATATTTTATATTAGAATGACGGGATTGTTAGTACTCTATACCTTGGATACCTTCTGCAGGATATATTCAATTTATATAGTTTGCTTTGTCCAGATCTTATGTTGATTACTCGTTTTATGCTTTTAACCAAGGTATGTAATTTTGACTGTCCAGATCATATCGCCTGACGGGTATGTATCGATGCCGACAAACCAAGACGAATCGTCCGCCACGGCAATATCATGGTTTTAGCCTTGTCTTTATTGTATCAGGCGATAACGATCGAAATTTCAACCATTACCGCCCGGTATAGGTTGGTAATAGTCGATTTCGATCGTCACCACCCACTACTGAGCGGTATCAGCCTGGTTGCGGTGAGGGAAGAGGAAGCAAGAGAAAGAGGGAGAAGAAGAGGGAGAACCTTGGATAGTGCCGCCCTCTAACAGTGGAGCGACGGCTCGACTGTCGGAGATGTCTGCAGTTGGAGAACCTCGGGACGGTGCCGCGGATGAGGAGAACCTTGTGAGGCAGCGAGTTCTTCGCCGTGGTCCTCTCCTCGTCGCCTTATCTTCGTCTGAGGCGACGAGAAAAGAGGGAAGCGTCGGTGACTTCTCCTCGCCCGCTCAAGGAGAAGAAAACGACGCGACGTCACCCTTTTCTTTTTCTAAATTATATATATACACACACACACAACCCACCCCCCACCCCCCCTAGCGGTATGCCAGGGCGTACTGCTTGATACGCCGGTATGGTACGGGATGATGAACTTTGCTTATAACTAAACATCGAAAATAATTCTATCTAATGCCTTAGGCTTTTTTCTAATGCTAATTTAGTTTTTTATAATTCTTTTACATTTGCAAGGCACCATGTAGGAGTAATGCATAATAAACAAATGAACTGTTTGTTTTTATTTTTGTTGTCTTCTTGTAGTTAATTAATTTCTGTTGATGCTCAAATTGATTGTGGTTGCTTCCAAATTTTTTTGGTTTAAATATATAAATTGCATTTGATTTTGTAAAAGAACTAATTTCTCTTTCTTGTGATAGCTTTTGGGCAGAAGTAGTGGATTTCAAGTAGCTTCGACTCATCGACCGTGCACTAAAGGGCTTTGGATGTGGAGCGCACCATTAAAGCGAACTGCTCTTGATGGAACTGAGTACAATCTTTTGCTATTGGACAGTGAAGGAATTGATGCCTATGATCAGACAGTTAGAATTGCTCTTCTTATCTTTTGCTATTGGTTATTTTTTATTCTAATTTAACCATACTGAATTTCTTTAAGGAATATAAAATAAAGCTTGACTATAATGTCTAATATTGACCTTAATCCACCACAGTTTTTTAGAGGATCTTTGCTTGCATAAACCTCTTTCTAATTGGTTAATGACATATTTGCTTCTCCAATACATATATATACATTCTCAGAGAACTTAACTTATGTACCTTAGTTCCCTTGAATAGAAACTGTTAGCCATGGTTCATTGGATTAGTTGATTAGATCAGTATTGGCCGAAGCGTATTTCATGCTAGTCATTTTGTCGGTCTTATTGCTAGAAATTGGTCAGAGCTGCATATAATAGCTGATTGTAGCTGACTTTCCATTTCAGAAAGAAAATTAGAAAAGGAGATCCTCTCTTCTATATCTCCACCTTCTTTCTTAACATGCTAGTAAGGAAATTTAAAAAGGGGCATATTGGTTATCTTGATGACAATTGATTAAAATAATAAATTGTTTGTGAAAGGTAGCTAACTTCAAGGACGTGTCCATTAGACCATTACTTTTATATCTACAACTTGTCATATGAATTGTTTTCTCTTTGGCAGGGCTCATACAGTACAAAGATATTCTCTTTAGCTGTTCTGTTGTCAAGCCTGTTCATCTACAACCAGGTAAAAATTGTGCTGCAGTGAGCTGTTACTGATTCTTTCCAAAATGGAATTGGGAATTAGAAATCAAATTAAGCTTTACATTTGGGCTTGCATAAACTTGTTGCAGTACCTAATGCCATCTGACTAATTGTTGGCGAAATATATATTTTATAACACCTGTCCTTTTGTTTTTCTTTGGGTTTCTTCAGATGGGTGGTATTGATGAAGCTGCACTTGATCGTCTATCTCTTGTTACTGAAATGACTAAACATATTCGTGTTAGAGCATCTGGTGGAAGGTCCTCGGTATCTGAGCTTGGACAATTTTCTCCAGTATTTGTGTGGTTATTGAGGGTAATTTCATCTGTAGATGGCTTTTTTTTTGTTGCTGTCATTTAGTTTCACCTGTTCTGCTAATTGATCATAAACAACTATTCTGCAGGACTTCTATTTAGATCTTGTAGAGGATAACCGAAAGATCACCCCTCGTGAGTATCTGGAATTAGCCTTAAGGTCTGTGCAAGGTGGTGGAAGAGATATATCAGCTAAGAATGAGGTTCATTGCAATCTCTGACATGTAATCTAATTATATTGATTCACAACATCTTGTTACATGCATTGGTAATAAGCAACTAATCGTTTTGATTAATAGATTCGAGAGTCTATTCGCTCTTTATTCCCTGATAGGGAATGCTTTACACTTGTGCGGCCACTGAACAATGAAAACGACCTTCAACGTCTTGATCAAATTCCTGTGAGTATTGCTTCCACTCCTTTTTTTGGACAATTTCAATCTATTTAAAATTCTGATTTTGTCTGTTGTGCAGTTAGATAGATTAAGACCTGAATTTAGATCAGGTTTGGATGCATTGTTGAAGTACATTTTCATGCGAACCCGACCAAAGCAAGTAGGTGCAACTGTAATGACAGGCCCCATTCTTGCTGGTATCACACAGTCATTCTTGGATGCCATTAACGGTGGTGCTGTGCCTACAATATCTTCTTCATGGCAGGTCTGTTGTTTTGAATGTTTAGTGTTTTTTCAATTTCTAGTTACAATATTGCTTGAGTTTAAAAACGATGATTGCTAAAAGTGAAGTTTTTCAGGGTCCTTTTGAATGTGAAAGACTATATTGACTTGTTATTTTGAAGTATTGGGTTAACGGATCAACATTAGTGTCTTTGGAATATTCCTTTGCTACAATGGCTATTTCAATATTTACCTATGAAAAAAATTTAATTGTCTATACATTTTGTATTTTTTGGTGACTTTCTTTGTTATACAGTGTGATGACTTTTCCTTGGATTTTTTTTGGCTTTCTGTAGAATCTTTGCTTCTATTGTCCTGCATTGTCACTAGGAAAATCGATATCTCCTAATCTTAGCTGATACAGTACTAGCTGTCTTAGTTGTGAATATTACTATTTGTATTAGCCTGTTGATTATTTAATGCAGTCACCTATAATGCATGCATTTAAATGTAGGGAAGGATTAGAGAAACTGACTTCTAATTATCCTTTTGTCTTAAGTGTTATGAGTTGAAAATCCAGCTAATTTGATGACTTAAGCAGCTCTTAAGGCATTATGTACAGGGCTTAACAACTTTAGTGCGTGCAGTCCTTTATCTGCAATCTTGATGATTGGTTGATCTTCTTTAGCTGGCATTTTGGCTTTTGGTAGTATCATTAAATGATCTTAATTTTTCACCCACTCTGGGGTTTTCTAGTGTTATAATGATTAAATGTTTGATCATATAATGATTACAATGATTCAATTGATAGGCTGCTTTGATAAGATGTACGTTGACACTTTGTCTTTCAGAGTGTTGAAGAAGCAGAGTGTCGCAAAGCTTATGATTCTGCTGCTGAGATTTATATGTCCTCCTTTGATCGCTCAAAACCGCCAGATGAGGTATAGGCCAATATTTTTCTTAGGTGTTGTCATATGCCACTTCATTTTAGTTCCAGTTTTACTGACTCATCGTTACTTTAGACTGTTCTAAGAGAAACACATCAAGAAGCTGTTGAAAAGGCTCTCAATGCATTCAAGTCGGATGCTATTGGGAGTGGATTAGCACGTCAGAATTATGAGAAGCTTCTCCAGAATTTCTTTAAAAAGGCCTTTGAGGTGAGCTCCAAATTCACATTTTGGATTGTTGGTTCCTTAATAGATTAGACTGTGGCAACTATCAGTATTATCATCCGATATTTCATTTTTATTTTCATTGTATTTCTCATCCAGAGTTTTTCGTTTTGCTAGTTCTGCATGTTCCATGACATGTGCCTGCTTGAAATTTCCTCTCTTTTATTTGGTTTGAACTTACAGCCGAGTAATATTCAGAAATAGATCAATTTTTTTTTCATGAAATTATGATCTTGTACACAAATAAACTTGTTAATGGTGCTACTCTCTAGTCTGTGGAATGGTATGAAGTTCATTGGATTATTATGTAGCTAAACCATGTGTAGCTCATGAAGTAGCAATACATGCAGAGGAAAAGGAAGAAATGCATCAAACAGTTATTCCCAACTGCCGTTTCATTTCTTTTCTCCTATTCTTTGCTGTAATTCTTCATGGTCTGAGGAGCTGATGTGAAAATTACAAGCACATGTTGACATTAAACTAGCCCTGCTGAATTAGTCATGCTGGATGGGATATCCTGTCAATTGATCGTCACAAGGGAAATTTTGCATCCAACTGCAGCTTGCACTTCTAAGCAATCTGAGCATTTAAGGTTTATTTTTATTTATTGTTTATTTTAGTGCTTGCAAGGATGACTTCTGCTCATGATAATAATGCCAATCTTGGAAGCTTTCAAGTGGACGTTTTACACAACTAACTTTTTGGCTGTCTGATAACTGTGTAGCCTAGGATATTGCTGATTGTATCTATACTGTTTGCACAGGACTACAAAAGAACAGCTCTTTTGGAGGCAGATTTGCATTGCTCCAAAGTAATCCAGGGCATGGAGACGAATTTGCGAGCAGCTTGTCAAGCTCCTGATGCAAAACTTGATGATATGATTCAGGTAAGGCACTATTTGTCAGAGAACATGTATAGACTTATGATTCTGAAGCAAGGGACAACATACCAAAACATGTAGAGTGACTTGCAGCATGGCTTAAATCATTACACGTGTTTTATCATCTGCATAATCACTATTCTTTCCGTTATCATTGCCTGTCATTACTGTGTCAGTTGTTTTGTTGGACATGTAGACCTTTTACCCCTTTTCTATTCAGTTTTATCTATGCATTTGGGTTTATCTGCTGTTACACGGGTCCTCTTTTATGCACCAGTTATTAGTCCGGGTTATTGGCTTCGTGGGTAATGAATACTTATTGTCATGCTTGTTCAGTCTCTTGATAGCTCTCGCATTGATAATAGTTGAGGTCATCACTTGTGAAGTTCTATCTATGCATTTGGGTTTATCTGCTGGTACACAGGTGTTCTCATTTTTGCACGAGCTATTAGTCTGGGTTTGGATCTGTTGGTGATGAATACTTATTGTCATGCTTGTTCAATCTCTTGATAACTCTCGCATTGATAATAGTTGAGGTTATCACTTGTGAAGTTTATGCTGGAATCTTTCACTATGTATGGTTGCCAATTCTACTGATCTGGCATCTTTCTTTGGGTATTCATTGTAGTTTTCTGTTGGCTTGTATGTATTTTTCTTTGAATATTGTTGTTTAGAAGATATGGACATGAGACTAGGTTGCATGTAGTTTATCCATGTCCAAACATGTTTTTTAGGTAAATGCAAACCATCAATAAGTCGTGGCTCCATGGAGTTCTTTTTTTTTTTTTTCTTATCTGCTTAATAGCTTGTTTCATTATTTGACTAAAGGCCCATTATTGGTTTTAATTATTATATCAACAAACTTCTGCAAAACACAAATGCTTCATATTGCTAGTCCTATTAGTATTAGACATGTCAGCTAATATACCTGGAAGATGCTTCTTGGAAATGTGTTGGATACTTTCACTAAATATCTATTTTTGGAAGAAATTTAAATGTTTTTAGTATAGAGTCTTGAACCTCCAACAGCAAGAATTTTAGCATATGAACTCTTTCTCTCTCTTTTTGTTATTCTAAGCAAGGTTTGCAATTTGGACCACCGACGCGGTACATACCGTCCGCGGTGACGCTGGATCGCCCACTCGGCGGTTCAAAAATCGACCGTCTGTGGCCGATTGAAGAAGATCGGCGGTCGATTGAGAAAGAAATCGACCGTCGGCGGTCGATTGAGGAAGAAAAAGGGAAGAAGAAGAGGAAAAGAAAAAAAAAAGAAGAGGGGAAGAAAGAATACCTCGCTCGCGTGTCGTCCTCGCCTGCCTATCGTCGTCGCCCATAGGTCGCCCGTGGCCGCGGCCGCTTTTTCTCCCGCGCGAGGAGATGAAGCGTCTCTCCGCGCAGGGAGAAGGTTCGAGGCGATGTCACCTCTTTTTCTTTTTTTAATATTTTAATATTATATTATATAATATTATATTATAAAAATATTATATTATATTTTAATACCGGACGGTACACACTGTGCATACTGCCTGGTACGGGTCCAGTACCGGTACCAACAATATGTAGGTACACCGGTAAGGACCGGTAAATCAAATCTTGATTCGAAGTACTTCTATTCTGGTGGTTTTTCAAAAATATATTTTGATGCATCCATATTGTGTCGTAGCCATATTCAGTATCCATGATCATGCTTCAAAGGCTTGCAAAGTTTTTTGATTTCCTGCAATAACATGCTCTGGGTTGGTGCCTTTCTTATTGCTTAACTTTCCTTTTATCTTTAAACATAATATGAGATGAGAGGCTTGAATGTCACTGCAGCTCTTGGGCAGTTTGCTAGTTGGCTTCGAGTCATCTACTCATGGTCCAGGGAAGTGGAAAAAGTTGGCTGCCTTCCTGCAACAAAGGTTTGTTTTTCTCTTACTTTTAATTGTATGAACATCTTTTCGAGGTCCGCATATAATGGACCTTGACATGATTTATTATCTTCTGGTTGATCAAAGTTCCAAGGTTGGTTCAGATCATTCGGTGCTAAAAGAAGAAAAAAAAACTATTCCATCATGGAACCTTTTTTTCTTTCTGCAGTTTGCAGGGACCAATTTTGGACATATTCAGAAGGCAATTAAATTGTGTTGAATTAGAAAGGAACTCACTGAAGTCTAGATGCAGCTTAAGTGAGGACAAACTGGATTTGCTTAAGAAGCAACTTGAGGCAAATGAAAAGCACAGATCCGAATATTTAAAACGCTATGAGGAAGCTATCAGTGACAAGGAAAAGATATCGAAAGACTACACTGGTCGGATTGCTGATCTGCAGAGCAAATATAGCAAATTAGAGGAACGCTGCTTGAGTTTATCAAATGCTTTGGAACTTGCCAGACGTGAATCCTCTGATTGGAAAAGTAAATACAACGTGAGCAGCATAGAGCTAAAGGCTGAGGAAGACAAGTTCAAAGCTCAAGTTGCAGCTTTGCAGGCCAGAATAGGTGCTGCTGAAGGAAGGTTAACTGCTGTTCGTGAACAGGCAGCATCTGCTCAGGAAGAGGCATTAGAGTGGAAGCGGAAATATGATGTAGCAGTTGGAGATGCTAAAACTGCTTTGGAGAGGGCAGCAGTTGCACAGGAACGCACAAATAAGAAGGTACAAGCCAGAGAAGACACATTAAGAGCAGAATTTGCTGAGCAAATAGCAAAGAAGGTAAACTTTCTCTTTGCTTATGTACATATATGTCTTCCAGTAGATATACGTAACAGGTATCCATAAGGTTTTCATCTGTATGTTATGTATTCAACAAATACCTTTTTGTTGACTAAACAGGATGAAGAAATCAGAAACTTGACTGCAAAGATCGACCATTCTGAGAAGCAAGCAAATACTTTGGTCCTGAGAACAGAGGTATCACCTAAAGTACTTTGAAAAAATTTCTGATAGATCCTAGAACATGGTGATTGTGCTGTGCTAAAGGAAGGTCATTTTTAATTGCAGGCTGCCGAGGCAGAACTGAAAAGCCGTGAATCAGAGTCTTTGGTTTTGAAAGAAGAAATCCGACATTTACTTGAAAATTTAGAGTCTGTTAAAACCATTGCTCAGTCACATGAGAGACAAGTTAAAATTCTAGAACAAGAAAAGAACCATCTTCAGGAGAAGTATCTCTCTGAATGTAAGAAATTTGATGAAACAGATAAGAGGTGCAAGGATGCTGAAAGGGATGCAAGGAAAGCAACCGAGTTGGCAGATGTAGCTCGTGCAGAGGCTGTAGCAGCTCAGAAAGAAAAGAGTGAATTTCAAAGGTTGGCAATGGAAAGATTAGCACTAATTGAAAAAGCTGAGAGACAGGTTGAGAACCTGGAAAGAGACAGGAACAAGCTGATTGATGAAATTGAGGGGCTTCGTCAATTGGAAATTGATGCGATTGACAAGGCTGCGTTACTCGAGTCAAGAGTCCAAGAGCGAGAAAAAGAAATAGAGGAGATGTTGAGTCAGAACAATGAGCAGCGGTCCAACACAGTCCAGGTTCTTGAGAGTCTCCTGGCAACCGAGCGAGCAGCTCGTGCAGAGGCTAATAACAGGGCAGAGTCCTTATCCTTGCAGTTACAAGTAACTCAAGGCAAACTAGATTCTCTCCAACAGGAGTTGACATCTGTTCGGCTCAATGAAACTGCACTTGATACCAAGTTGAGGAATTCTCGGGGGAAACGCCCGAGAGTGGATGACAACATAGGTACGGAGTCGGTCCATGACATGGACATCGACGAAGAGGTTGCCAAGGGTAGAAAGCGGTCCAAGAGTACCACAAGCCCGTTCGACCATGCTCGGTCCGAAGATGGCGGTTCAGTCTTTAGAGGGGCGGAAGATAACAATCCGAGTCAGGGAAATCAAGAATCCGAGACAGAAGATTATAAAAGGTTTACGGTGGTAAAACTCAAACAAGAGCTTACCAAGCATGGGTTTGGCGCCCAACTGCTGGAGCTGAGGAACCCCAACAAGAAGGACATTCTTGCATTGTATGAGAAGCATGTCATCCATGAGTAGTAGCTGTTTGTGACACTGTGATGTATCTTAGGTTAGCCTCTCGGTGGCGTGTGTGGGTCATGAATAGGTAGTTGTGTTGCTCTTTAGTTCCTGTAACGTGTATCTTAAGCTTTTTTAAGATGCATGCATCAATTATTTCGAGGAAGATGTCTACATGCGAATCATGTTGCTTCCCTTGTCTTGTGTGTGCGTCTGTATCGTGCCACCGTCATCATGTCTCCGTGTGTTGGGGTGTGTGTGTGTGTGTGTGTTGGTTTTCCATTTTACCATGCGTTCGTAGCACACGTGTGAGCCATCTCTGCCTTATTTGGTTGGAGTCATGAGAGATACACATGGATTTGTTGGAAATTAGATGTGGTAAAGGGTAAAGTAAATGATTGCCTACCATCTGCTTCCGACGCCATGGAGGAACTCATGACATCTTCTTCTTTATGGGTCCACATCCATAAGAGTTGCTCGATATCATTTGGTTTGCTCTTCATTCTGCTTTCTTTGTTTCGTTTCATTCCTCGATTCATACTTCTTGCTTCTTGGCTTCTTCTGGATGACGCAGGCAAGCGACATGTTTTGTATTTTATGGCTTATGCAACCAAATAATCAACAAGTTAATATGTTAAGTAAGCTTCGCATATTTTAATGAGAAACCCTCCCACGCAAACCATAATATTTCAATTCGCCTATAATAATGGTTCGACGTGTGATGTGTGTCACGTCGATCGAAATATTCTTCAAGTATTTAAGTGTAGGTGGCGATCACATCAGACATTCCGGTGAAGATAGAAGGAGGATCTCCTAACTAACCTAAGTCAGTCGGAAGGTAACCAAGTCGAACTGATCGCCTGCCACCGGCATGGATGCTGCTGTGCAAAGTTCTGTGATAAAAGGAAAGGGACTACGGCATGTATCTTTGCATAAGCTGGAGAGATCTCATAGAAGAAGAAGAAGAAGAAGAAGAAGAAGAAGAAGAAGAAGAGAACACCACTGATCCTTGCTGTGCATAAAGCATAGCATACGCGCCACCAAAGGTTGGCCACCGGCATTTTTATTCAATGGGTTTCAGCAGAACAACTTTGTCGGATGAATCGAATCTACATAGCCCTGAATTGTTAAGGTCTGTCGTGCTAACTGTGAAGTTTCCACGCATCATCGCAGAAGGCACGGTTGAATGGATCGATCGACATGGAGTCCTCCATCCCCTAAAGTTAATCGAGGACGAATCCTCGTCTGCTCCACTCGTCGTTCAGGAAAGGAAGGGAGGAGGAGCCCCAGCGGCATGCATGGTGGGAAAGCTCGGAAATAGATGAGGCGAGCTGGCTCGGTCTTGGCCACCTTGGGTGTAGGCGATCAGCGACGACGTGTAATAGCCACCGCCATTTCCATCCCTCGCCGCATTGCCATCGTCGTCCTCGTTGCCCTCCTCGTCCTCATCCTCATCGGCCACCATACCCTTGAGTTTGGTCTGAAATGTATCCTTCATTGCCGAGCCACACTGCCGAGGCTGCGTCTGGAAGAAGATCTTGGACACCACCAGCTCTCCGTCCTTCTCTTCCTCGTCGAAGCCCAAGTGGTACTGATGCATTATCCAGTTTGTCTTCTCGGGCTTCCGCTGCTTGCCGTAGTTGGTGTAGAGAACGAGGATCTTCTTGTACCCCTTCAGTTCACCGCCTGCGAACACCGGCCTCGTCTTCCCGGTCTTATGCCATCGCGTCTCACTTCCATGCACGTCGGTGTGCACTTTTCGCCTCTTCCTCGTCCCCGTCGTGTATGCTCTCGAAGGGCGATGGAAGAAGTGTCGAACCAGGCCATCGCTTCGCACGCCTGCGCATCGCAGGAAGAGATATGCCATGATACGACGACGGACAAAGCTGAGCACAATAATAATTCATGGAATTCGACCATCTCTCATTACTGACTTCAAGTGAGTGTGAAGTTACAACGACAAAGTCAAGTCAGTCTATGTTGCTTGGAGGCTTCACTACATGAAAAAACATAAAAAAAAAAATCAATATGCTTCGGTATAGCATTTATTTTTTTTAAATTTTTTTGTAGAATACCAACAAATATTTTGTGAAGTTTCAAACTATACTTGCCTTTATCTTAGTCTATGCGATTGCAAGTATCTATGGAGACATAAAATCTCCATATCCGTTGCCAATTTTTCGACTGAGTTGGAGAACAATAACTGGGAATCTGCAAACTGCAGTCAAATAGAAACAAGAGCTTTTCTTGCACCTTATGAGAGAGAGAGAGAGCAGATCAAGTGACTCTCAGTAGAAAATACGTATGTATGGACTTGACTGACGTTTATTTTGATTCATGGTGATGACAAAAATGGAATTGGATTGTGGGCTCTATTGGATAGTCTAATAAAGCCTCAAAAAATGTAGATTTGTTTCAGTCATCTACCAAAATAGATGGCATCGACCAACATAATTAACAACAATGGTTAATTGTCAATCGAGTATTTCTTTGACTAGCAAAAACGATGACATACTAATTAATAGATTGATTGCGTGCTGCGGTCGAGCAACGATGATAATTGTGAGGCGGCAATTCTATGACGCAAAACCTACGTCGCATGCAATCCTACGTCCACGAACACCGTTAGATTAAGCTGCGAAGCCATGTATGTGTAGTATTGGGCGGAAGAATCAATGACGTAGATGGTCTCAATAGATGGAGGAGGGTGATTAAAGAATGGATCCATGATGTACTTACCAGGGAGCTTCTCGGGGTGTGTGTAGCAGATGCCGTCTTCTCCTTCGATGGTGGGGATGAAGTCGTCGATGAGGGGGTGAAGCCTCTGGGGATCTGACCTCGCCTTGCCCTCCAAGTGCTCGAGCAGCTCTTGGTCGGTGGGATCAAACTTGACGCCCGCAGGCAACCCGAGGAAGTCTTGCATGGAGGGAGCAGCCTGAACATATCGATTCATAGATTTCACGATCGTGTTCTGGCATTACAGGCCTTCGACATGAGATGCAGAAGGTGACACGTAAACTTTGTTCGTCTGATCTTTCTCGGTGGGAATTACAGAATAATCTTTAACTTGTAGAGAGAGAGAGAGAGAGAGAGACCTGGTGTTGATGCTGAATGGGATAGGCGCAGGAGGGGCATGTCCGAATCGTGTTCTCGTGTGACTTCCTGCTGATGGAAACCATGGCAGAGAACTCGGGTTGTCTGACGCTAAGCGACGGTTGTCTTGTTCTCCATCACCTCGGCTCCTGTGTTTCTCTTATCCAGATCAATAGGAATGATAACCGGAGGCGCCAAGGAAGAGGAAAGAGGAGAGAGAAGAAAAGGAGGGGGGGGGGAAATGGAAAAGGAAAAGAAGAAAGAGGCTTGTCCCTCTTAAAGCTATTGGAGCTCTCTCCTTCCCCCCCCGAAACCCCCCACCCCCCACCACCACCTCAGTCTCTCCTTGAGATCGAAGAGAAGGAATAGAATTGTCCTCGACTTTTGTTCATCGCCCAAGTGCAGCAAAGGAGAAGGGAAGACGGACCCCTCCAATGGTCTCTCTACTGCTTCCTCAGGACAACAAAGGGGAAAAGGAAAAGACAAGGCAAAAAAAAAACAAGGCTATTTGTAGAGATGGAAGGAGAGATGCCTCAGCAAGCAAGCTTAGGTTGCTTGTCCCATAAGCTTCAGCTTGCTATATATATGCTTATCACGCGTATGTTTATCTTCCACAGGATGGATGATAAAGAAAAGAAAATAGAGAATAAATAAGGCCTATATCTCTCCAATAAGCCTTTGGCTAAACCCCACAGAGAAGATGGCGAAACAAATAGAAGGAAGAAAGTTATATTGGCAAAAGGAGGGAGCAATTGGGTTGAGTGGAGATGGGGCAACCTGATTCGCTTGAGACGTCTCACCTCCTCCCCGACTGGGATAGTTAGACAGAGAGAGGCGGAGGTCGAAGGTGATCATCTCCCTTTTAGCTCCGAGGTCAACCTAGAGTGCCTTCCAAGCCATTATACCAAGCACTTACCCACTCTCTCCCTCTCTCACCATCTTCCTGATCTCCCCTTCTTCAACCACTGCACGCATTACATACATACTGTGCAGCATAAATGTGATCTTTCTACCGTCCAAAAACTACATTTTAACACATCGCATCATATGTGCAGTACCAACCTCATTCCTCTCTCTCTCTCTCTCTCTCTCTCTCTCTCTCTCTTCAATGAAAACACACCATATGGTGCAGTAATGCATCGGAGAGTTAATGCTGTAAATGCACGGGATCAGAAAGAAAAATATGAGGTGAATCAGAGTCGACGTGATCTCTCCGTCGACGACGGACATGGGATCGGGCACCCATAAGGGTGCGGTGAATCCTGGAGATCCTTGGGGGGGGGGGAGGTGTGTAAAGGAGGCGTGAAGGATACTTGCTATTAATGTTCGAAAGCAGGAGGCGAGGTGGGTCTTCTTGTCTGTGGAGTCTCGAGGTTGCGATTGGTGCAATGACTGTTGTGGCTTGGAGACAAAGCTATGCATCCATCCTCCTACGTTTGTTTGCCCCTTCGAGGGCAGGGCTGCAACCGATGGCTGAGGCTAATGTTGGCCACCTGTGGGTGGGCTCTTTTGGACCTCGGACCTTTGGAGAGGTGGGAGGAAGAAACGCATGAAACATCAAAAGCTTTCGTGGAGAGAGAAGCTTGCATGATGAGGGAGGGGGTGTCACGTATCTATCTATCTCTCTCTCTTCCTCCACATTAATGAATATATAATTCTTGTCTACATTCGATGTAAGATTATGTGTGTTATAATTTTCTTTTCTTTGGTTTCGTCCAAAAGCTCTGTATATTTCAATTTACATTTACTAAGATGTCTCTCCATAGGACCACAAATTGCAATGTTGATGTTTGATTTGACGCTATATATTTGTAATTTATTTTTCTTTTTCCCTAATTCAAAATTACTAGAGGGGTGTATAACAAACATTATTATCATTTCCGATTTCTATTAAAAACATCCGAGTTGATTTATATATTATTATATAATTAAAAAAATCTCAAATTCGAGTCTATGTGTGATCATCATATACGCTTACAATAATTTTTTATTTTTTATTTTTACATTATTGCACTATGTTGATGTTTTAGGCTTTGAGGTGGAGCAGAAATATGAAATAACAACGAAGGGGAAACCACAACATCAATCCCGTTTAAGATGACATAACAATGAAAATACCAAAAAAAAAAAAACTAAGTTCACTAGTGTCATTGCTCATGCATATTATTTCATATTTGTTGAAAGAACTCGGACAGTAATATAACTCGTGAGTACAAGTTTCTCTCGGAATAATAAAGTGATGGTCATTTTGCGAAGCAGTAATGCTCCATAAATAAGATAAAGTATGAATGCTTGGAGGGCATATCATGCATGCGGAGGTGAGTGAGTGAGTGAGTTAAACCCACAAGGTTTCCACAGGGTACTGTGAGTGCTATTGTAATCATCTAAAAAAGAAAAAATACTTGGCCAAAATGCCTCTTCCATTAGTGAGAAAGGAGAGATATCGCAAGGGATCAGTTGTCGGGCGGAAACCATTCAAGAGTCTCGCCTGCAAACATAGGCACTATCTCTCCAGATGCGTATGGATACGAGTCGGGTACTTTCCAGGGACTCTTCCTCAATTTGATCTTTGAAGTGTTTCTTGGGAGCCCATAGAAATCAGGGCCATTGAAGCTTGTAAACGCCTCCAGTTTGTCGAGTGCACCGGCCTGATCCGAAAACACAAAAAAATCAAGAAGAATTGATGAGAACAACTTAATGAATAATGATCACAACCATTTAAGTATTCAGGTTTAGAACCGGAAATTTCCGACATGACCTGGTCAAATACTTTGGCGTAAAGGGATAACGCAACAGGAGCATTGTATATTCCCGCACATCCACAAGGACATTCTTTCTTTTGTCTCTCATGTGGAGCACTATCGGTACCAAGAAAATAACGATTGCTGCCACTTGTTACAGCTGATACTATAGCTTGTCCTACAGAAGAAGACAATAAAAGTGATACTATCAGCATAAATTAAAACTTCAGCAAACTAATGAATTGACGAGTTAAACTATCTTAATTCCTATACAAACTAGAATATGGTCAAAACTAGAAACGCGACAAACCTGAGAAGAACCACTGTAGAATAAAAGGAAATAAACCAAATGGTGAAGTTATCACATTTCTAAGCACTAGAATGACTCCTTTAAGTTATGATAGAATCTGTAAAATGAAAAATATGCTTATGTGGTAGTCTATAAAAAGGAGTCACTAAGGTCAACAAAGCTACGCAATAGTACCTAATTAACAAATGTGCATATTCTTTTTTATTTCTATAATCTGAACAGAATGGTTACATAAACAAGTTAAGACTAAAACAAACTAAAAACATCCACATTAATTTCGGTACGTTGCTCCTAAGGAAGAGCATCGATATTTAGGTTGCCAGTCGTTGCTGCATGTGATTCCTAACTTTCCACTAGTGTCATAAACAGTCGAAGTATTCCACAGTAAATGCAAAAAATAATTTTTTTTCTGTTGGCAAAGGGAACAGTTGCACGTACTATGAATCTCTCGTTTTAGTACTGGAAGGCAGTAATTGTGAGGCTGTAGTCCACCTTGAAATAAGGAATTTCTGTTCAGAAGAAGGTGCTGTGGCGTCACAGTTGCAGCAACAGAACCTAATAATGAAAATATATCAAAATATATAATAAGTAATTTTAAAGATCAAAGGAAGCTCAGTGCAGGAGATTTCAACAATTTGCGGGATAAAGAGGGCCAATGCAGTCTTCCTCCAGGTAGAGAATTGTTTTGTTGGTCTGAACCCTTGACACCCATGGAGCATAAAAATACAACCACACCATAGCGCAAAGGCTCGTCCTTGCTGAATTATGAAAACATGAAAAAATGAAAGGAGAAGAAAAAATAACTCATTCTGAAACCTACCTTCATTGCATGATTCAATAAATTTAACTGCGTCCATCGTAGTGATATGTTCCATTACAACTTTCAGATGAGGAAGCTTTATTAGTAATGGTGATAAAATAGTCTCAATGAAGACCCTTTCTCTGTCAAATATATCAATATTCAGATCTGTAACTTCCCCATGCACCTGTTATAAGTTTCACATGAAGAAATCAGCCTCATGATTACACCCTCAATAATAAGGCAATAAGTAAAAAGGAAGGAAATCTTTAGTGTACAAAATATTATTTACAGTCAATTAATTAAAGAATCTTTTGATCAATTAGACATTGCCTCAGAAGAAACTTAAGTAATAATTCCTTTTACAAAAGTTCTCTAATACATAGTTAGTTTACTGAGTGCAACTCAGAATAAGGTTAACCAATAAGAAGGATTAAACTAACACATACCAACAGTGGCATATTATGTTTTGCCATTTCTTCTAGGACAGGCAAACACTTGCCAAAAATATCAGTGACTCCATCTTGAGAATTGGTAGTTGCTCCGGCAGGATATAATTTTACAGCAAATACCACTCCACTTTTTCCTGAAAGCTAAAATCAGCAAAAATGGAAAGAAGAGCTAGTAACAGGAAACTGGATCAAAGCCAAACTGTTAGTGAGCCATCAGTTCCCTTTATCACAAGGAAGAAGATAAAGCATATTAAGTAGCTTGAGAAAAAAAAAAAAAGTTCAAATGGATGTATTTTTTCTAATCCTTGTTTTATTGAGCGCATGGTTTCTTGAGTGGTTAAACACAGAGTGCAGCATGTGGAAGCACTTGCAATCACATGCACAGATTAAAAAAACAAAAATCAAAGTAATTAGTATAAACTAGAAATGTGGTGATGATAAGTGTGAAAGAATAATAGGTAGAAATATATTAAAACAAAACAAAAGAACCTCACGGATTCCATTTACACTGAGTTAAGAACTTGTTTATGTGACAAGGTGCGTGAGTGAGTAAAATTTATATTGTCATGGACACCAAGATCGTAGTAGTAGTTGAAATAATACTGCTAATAACAAGAAAATTTATTTAGAGCGAGAAACAAAAAATTTGGCATAGCACCCAAAACAGGAAGAAGAAAAGAAGAAGCTCACTGGCAAGCTCGATCTCTTCAGGGATGGTGTTGTCTGTGAGGTAGAGGGTCATGAGGGGATCGAATCCACTGTCGGGCGGCAGAGCCTTTAAGATAGATTGGCGGTACGCCACCGCTGCAGCGGTGGTGGTGATGGGGGGCTTCAGGTTGGGCATCACGATCGCCCTTCCAAAATGCCTTGCGCTGCGTCGTCATCATCACGAACGAATCACCCATCAAATTCCCCCCCCCCTTCTTTTGTCCGTCGTAATCGAGAAGAAGAGGAGATCGAGCAGCATAATCACCTACCTGTGGGAGACGACGGCGCGGAGAAGGTCGCCCTCGCGCAGGTGGAGGTGCCAGTCGTCGGGCCGTGTCAATGAGAGCTCCATCCTCGACCCGACCGATCTCACCACCAGGCGACGCCTGCTTCCCTTGTCGGAACTCGTCTGGAGAGGGATCCAAGCACGGGTAGCAACGTACCAGCCGGCCTGCATCGAACTCGACCAGGATCCACAGGTAGCGCAGAACGAAGCCTAGCGATCCACATCCTCTCCTTTTAATGGGCCAGATCGACGGCTTCGATTAACCTAATCTCGAGAACTAGGAAAGAATCGCCGCACCGCCATCTACAACTGGGCTTTACTTGTGGGCCATTGATCCGGACCACGGATGACGCCGGCCCAAAATGACAATGAAATTGACGCTTCTACCTGCGACTCATGTTAAATTTTATCGATTTATTCCATAATTTTATTATTTTATTCATAACATATAATTAATTTTTTATTTTAAATAAAATTAATGATACAAATAGCATAAATTTAATAAAAATATAGGATTTTATTATAAATTAAATGTAATATTATGTCATTATGATTATGTTATTTTTTTATTAATCTAAATAAGATATTTGCATATTATATTATAATATTATTTTAAACCGATTTAAATTAATAGGTTTAATTGATTTGAAAATTAGTGGGTTGATCGAATCAGATTCAATTGAAAGGAAAAGAGAAGAGAAAATGCCTCTCAAACTCGTTGAGTGTATTTTTATCATGCTGAAAATAATACTATGCTTTATGGGAAAAACCCAAAATTGATGACTTATATAGCGAATTTAGCCAATATCTAATCTGCATGGCATCTAACTGATCTGACATAAAGTAATTTTAAGTAACTAATTTTTGGCTTTAGGCACCCATGTCAACTACTAAGATATAAATCAATAGTTTTATTAATTGTACCAAAAATTGAACTTCAAAATAGAAAAACGAAAATTCTCATTCAACTATCCCTTTCTCAACTCACCAACTTATTGAATTTCTTGTTCAATGAACATTCTCAATGTTCATTTGTCAAGTCTAAGATAAAATTAATTCAAATATAGTTTACTAGTGGGATAAGATAATTACTGACGAGGCACGAATATTTTCAAAAAAAAAAAATCTAGATAACTAATTTATTAACAAAAACCACACTGCTAACGATTTCTTTAATTGACATCTTGACATTTCCAACCTGTGCTCATGCATTATTAGACATGGATCTTTGGGTTATTTGGGCTAGTAGAAAGAACGCTAAGCCCAACCATACATAACTGGACATGGTGTGGACGTCTCCAATGTGACAGCTTAAGATACGCTGCAGGGCGTCAAACCCACTCTACTCGAACCGAGACAGGACCGAGAATACACTTGCATGTGCAAATATGAAAAGGAACATTGTGGTTTTTAGTCTTGTAATTAGAGAGATTATTTTCATAATTTTAAACCATGATCGCTTAAACCTAAAAGGAATGATTTGATTATGACACCAAGGTGCAGTTTTTGAGTTGGGCATGAATAGATGTCTAATGTTAGTGGATCCAGACATGAAGCTCTCTGCATGTACATAATGAGCCTATCTACCAGCCAAATATTTATGAGCAAAGATCAACCTTATTCATGGACTTTATTCTGGTACTAGCCAAAAGTGAACAGACACATGTCACTAAGTCAACTAGGAAGAAGGAAGAAAAAAGAAAAAGGCAAATCCGAAGGTCAACCAAAATCTCAAGACTTCCATCTTCTTCTCCTGGCCAGAGATGGATGTCAGGTGAGACACCACAATGGGATGTGAATCCCACAAACCCTGCTATTTCGTTTCTTGGATGCCATTTCCCCTGCAATCTGACATAACCACACCGGGGCAGGCAATCCAATGTGAAATGCAAAGAGAGACAGCACAATAGAGTGTTGGGTTGGTGCCATCACAGTAGGACTGCACTCTTAGCTGCTAGAATCTGAGATCCATCCTTCCCTCTTCATTTCCAAGGTATTCTTGGACACTCGAGTGCGGCACGGAAATGAATGTGACCACGGGCACAAGGATTAGGATCTGATTGATTTGATACCACAAACAAACAATTTGATGCTTCAATGGACTCCTCACTAAGAAATCGATGGGCTCCTGGCACACAGGAGCTGATGATCTAAGAAAACCCTGGGTGTGGTCTTGTCCGGGCCGTAGCAAGGATGCAATGAAGGGCAACGGAACGACCTAAGTGACGGGCATTCCAAAGGGCCAGAAGAGCCGACCGGAGTCGTGTGATTCACATACGGGAGAAGAATTAGATACCCGGGCGAAAGCCATCCATTTTGGGCAGGGCAAAATGGCTGCAATCGTATCTTATCTGATGGAAGTCCATTGCGAGCACTATGAAGGGAGGGGGGGCTTCGTAGATGCTCTCCCGGGTGCCTTGTTATCGTGAACCGATGCTGTCCCAAGGTGTGGCCGGTTTGAGTTGGTCAACGAAACAACTTTTATGATGCTTAAAAACGACACATGACTAGGCTTTATCTTCCAAGTGTCTCGGCTTAGTGCCGAGTTCTACCAGTAGTTATATAGTTCTGTCACTTAACTCGAACATGTACCCAATCAACGAGTAAAATCTACAAGGGTTTAGGTCTCATTTCACTAGTGGATTCTATCGGTATCCCATGTCCAGAACCGATCCAATTCGATATCAGCTTTCCAGAGAGAGATCAGTAGATATTCCCACTTCAAAAGTCTGCCTAATTGTGGGCGAGACAGGTCAAAAAAAAAAAAAACAAAAAAAATTGACTCACATAATTACTACTGTGTACCCTAAAGACGATATTTGTGTTTATTTAAAAAAAAGAGAGAAATAATATGAGTGGAAACAAGGCCTGAGAATCCACCGACGCAACTGAGCAAATTGGCCACCGAAAGAGGGCGCCTGGCACTCAAATCAGCAGTTCTAAAGGATTCGCCCTAATGATCACGACCCGTGGCTGTAGCTTAACTGCAAAATATGCCTGAGAAAGGAACGGAAGAAGTGGAGAATCCATTCTCTCAAAGCTATAGCGGTGAGATGGTGATTGACCGTATTGACAGTAGATAGGGTATCTACAGATTTTGTTTTAGTCGTATCCAAATCTCACTATTAAACTATTGTCTTTTTCCTGCTTCATGGGAAGAATGACTCACTTTCCTACATTTGACTATGCGCTGTAAAGGACCGACTTGGATATATAATTTCCCACTTATATCCATCCTGAAACCAAACCCAATATCAGTTTTAAAATGGGTTGGATAAATGCAGGTTGTGTTGGTACCTACAGAAAAAAAAAAAAAAAAAACAGAAATCACCTGTTACTATCTAAAGAACAATTGATGGAAAGCATGTCTCAAATTTGAGGAGCACATATCCTAATTCGACTTTAAGTGGGTCTGTGGGTATCGGGAAATAAACTTTATTCCCATCCCTTATCCAAGGCTACAACAGTCTCAATGATGTTGCCAACGACCCATAAAAATAAAAAAAAAAAGCTACCACGCTATCTCTTCCCGTTGAAGCAGGATAGGAGAAGAAGGCCTGACTCCTGGGGGGAAGGTTTGTGTCAATCAGATTAGGAATTCTTAGGTAGACCAGAAATGTTTTAGCAACACATCTCTCAAGGTAATTTGCTATAATCGGATGGTCCACCGATAACATGGTGGGATCTGGTTCATCAAAACCCTATATATAACATGAAAGCTAGTTGGATGGATCAAATCACATGCAAGAAGTTTTTCTCGGTACTGGTCAGATCGTCAGGTTTGCGAAAGGTGACATTATTCTTGAAATTTAGTCCGAAAAAAATTTAAAGAAAATAAAGCAGCATGGAAAACGGAGGAGGGAATTACCTGACAGGTTAGGCTTGTGAGAGCACCATGCAAGATAAGTCAGTCTTTGAAGAGGGATCTTTGCTACAGGCGTCAGACCTGAGAACGAATTTGATGCTACAAGAACTGTTGATGAACAGTAATATTATCCTGCCAAAAAAAAAAAAAAATACTGTTGGTTAGTGGTAGTGATATTTCCACATTAGTTTCTTGTAGATATTGACTAAACATGATGTTAACAGCAAATCACTATGTAGGCATCTTGCTATATTCCAATAGAAACAATTTGCAACTCATGAGTAACAATTTGCATCATTCATGAGGGAGAGTCAGATTTCACTCTCAGCCTTACCAGTCAGATTTCACTTGGAATTTTGAGAGATGGAAGAGGGACAATGATCGAAGTTCTGGCATCCTTTTACTGTCAGATGTAAAGACCAAAATGCCCAGCAGGTCCAGTTGCATAGACACCAACTAAATATTTGATTATGGCCCATAACTTCGATTGATAATTTGAGAATACAAAAGAGTGTTCTGTGATCCATCAATTTTACCAAATGCACTGCACGGGTTTCTTATATCATCATTCCTGATGATGCTGACAGAGGCTGGTCACTGAAATGTGAATGATAGAAATGGAGCAAGGTTAGGACGTCCCAACTGCAAGCGGGTGCAATTTCAGGATTACCACCACATAAACAGGAGACTGATCTGCTGCACATATCTAAACTTGGGACCATGCATCTACAATCACCAATAAGGTAAATTTTGGTTAGCATCATATTTGTCTCACATATAAAAAGAAAATATAGAGAGACATAGTAAAGTAGTACATGTTGAATGCTAACCTACATTTCTTTGTAGGTTCTTCATGACAAATGAACAGTAGCAAAAGATCTGATGGAAAATCAGGCTGATATATATATAGCCGGTAGTACCTTTCAATTTTTCCTTTTTTAGATTTGAGAGACCATGAGATGGGATGTGAGAGGAGGTAAGCCAACCATAAACTGGAAAAGATCCAAAATTGATAGCACAGAGCATCTAAAAGATCAGGAACTTACACTAATAAGTGATGGAGGTTTATCTAAAGGACTATCAACCAATAGGTGGATCAGGTTCTGTGGCATTTTGAAATAGATCTTTTCTTATACTTCTTGGATTCTCCAATCAATGAGAAGACAGTATGGAAAGGAACAACTCGCATAGTACAGGATTAAAGCTCCATCCAACCCTGACAATGAAAACAAATTGATGTTTTTCATGTGCTTAACCTGTAAAGTGGTACTCAAGTACTATTTCTGAATGCTGTGATCCTGTGGACTTATTTGATAACTTTAACATTCTCACCAACAGGCTTTGTGGCAAAGATGCAACTTCCCATTCTTCCTAGACATTCTCACCCACCAGGAGACCACAAAGTTTGGCACCTATATTGTATTCTGTATCATCCAACCTTTCATCATGGACTGACTCATCTTCTCAAGGACCAATCAAATGTTGTATTGGTTGGTCCTTTATGATGCATTTCACAGGATCATGAGCGTTATCAGCCAGTCATGTCATTTGCCCTCAGAATACAATGTCATTCTACCAACAAAATTCACATGGTTGTGGCAAAAACTAGCAGAACTTCACCAGGAAGAGAGAAAATGATGTCTTTCTGGTCTTAGCCATCTTCTGGTTATGACCATCCACAGGATCATATAACTAGCTCTACAGAATTTCCTGGTCCCATTCACAGACCAGACATGCATTATCCCAGAAGTGGTGCCTGAACACAGACATCTAAGGGCATAATTCGGGGAACCCAAAAATATTAACTTCACTGTTTACAGAAGGTCCTCAACCCTCAGAAGGTCAATATTCATATCCTGAAATTAGTTTCAAAGTAACCTAACAAACAGGACCTAGTTCTTACGGTTCACTTGTTTTGTCTGTGGCCACCTCTAACCAATATTTTATGTGGGCCTGGTAGCAAATCCGTCCACCATACTTGTGTAAACCACCACATACCTCGTAAGTTGGCTAGAATTTCTGCCCAATGTTTTCAGAAAATTAATGCTCTGACTTCTTCAACTCAATATGCAAACTGCAGTATTTCCCGCTCCTAATGATTAGATCCAAGTAAAATCCTTTATTATGTCTTTTCCTTCTCATGAACTTTTCCTCATCCAATCCTTGCTATGCATTGACCAAGCAACCCACTTGATCAAGGACATCAGATAGACAGCAACCTTCACTACTCTATATATACTAGACCTTTCTTGAGTCCCACTACCACTGAATATCAGATCACAAAGGCATCATAGTGCAACCATGCTGTGCTCTTGTATGAACTGCTTACAGAACTTCGGCAATGATAGTTTCCAATTGGAAAGTGGAGGATACAGCATTCACAATGACCTTTTGCCATCACTGGGAGCAACAATAAACCATACAATCAAGCTCAGGAAGCACATTGTTTCACCGTATGATCCTCGTTACAGGTATAATAACTCATCGATCTCCCTGTATTCTCACAATTATATTTTGAAAAAATAGCATGTTTATTTTCTTCTCACCAACCGCTTTTCAGGCTATGGGAGAAGTTCTTGATAGTCCTGGTTCTCTACTCTGCCTGGATCTGTCCATTTGAATTTGCATTTCGACGATACTTGCCAAGCACAATCTTTCTTGTGGATAACATCATCAATAGCTTTTTTGCAATTGACATAGTACTCACCTTCTTTGTTGCTTTTGTTGACCATAAATCATATCTTCTTGTTGATGAACCAAAGAGAATAGCAGTCAGGTTAGGATTTGTGAATCTTGTACAACACAAAAACTTAAAAACTGTTTGGGCTTAACAGAATCTGACTTCACAGGTATCTGTCCACATGGTTCATCTTTGATGCATGTTCAACATTTCCCTTTCAAACAATCATCTTCTTATTCAATGGACATAGTAAAAGCCTCGGCTTCAAACTTCTCAGTGTGCTTAGACTGTGGCGTCTACATCGTGTCAATTCCCTGTTTGCTAGGTCTGTATCTTCTATCATTTCATAGTATACACTTTACTAGAACAGGAATGATTTCCTAATTTTCTTTCCTCAGACTTGAGAAAGATATTCGGTTCAATTATTTCTGGACACGGTGCACAAAGCTTTTCTCTGTAAGCCCAGCATTTTATTCATTGTTTTGCTTCAAGCAGCTGCACTAGTATTCCTACCATAACATTTTTGTACTACAGGTAACTCTTTTCGCAGTTCACTGTTCTGGATGCTTCAACTATATGATCGCTGATAGATATCCTGACCCAGAAAGAACCTGGATTGGTGCAGTGATACCAAACTTTATGGAACATAACCTGTGGGTCAGATATGTAACAGCAATATACTGGTCAATTACGACACTAACAACTACAGGTTATGGTGACTTACATGCTGAAAACACAAGAGAAATGATATTTGGTATTTGCTACATGCTCTTTAATCTGGGGTTGACATCTTACCTCATTGGAAATATGACGAACCTTGTTGTCCATGGGACCAGTCGCACAAAAAACTTTGTATGTCCTATCTCACAAGTTCTTTAAAGATCTCTTATTTTGCCGGCAGATAAACCTCAGACCTGTTTATTTTATCGGAATATGCAATGAAAAAGGAAAAAATCATGGCATGCACATCAACACTTGCACAAGATTGTCAAGGGTCCAGACTCATAACATTTAGTATGATGTTGAATCATCTGGTTGCATGGCTTTCTCAGTTGTCTAATTGTTGTGTACAATTTCCGTCTTGCATTTTTTGTTCAAATTTAAAAATATTTCTTCTTCTTAAATTTCATTTCATTAATAGAATTATCAAATGCATGATCAGAGGATCAAAAGAATATTTTATTTCATTTCTCGTAATAAAGGGTCAAGAGAATTATTGAAACAGCTGAACAACAGTATACCCAACTAATTCATTAGAGAATTTTGCCCTTTTAGATTCTGTTAATGAGTGTTTATGTTGACATTCAGCGAGACACCATTCAGGCTGCTTCTGAATTTGTGTCAAGAAATAAGCTACCAAAACATATAGAGGAACAGATGTTATCTCACATATGCTTAAGATTCAAGACAGAGGGACTCAAACAGCAAGAGACTCTTGATGGCCTCCCAAAGGCCATCCGCTCAAGCATAGCTGAGTACCTATTCTTTCCTATTGTCCAAGAAGTATACCTTTTCCGAGGGTTCTCCTTTAATCTCATTTTCCAGCTGGTGAGATTTAAAATAAAAATGATCAGTTACAACACTAGGCAGGTCAAATGCATGCAGCGTGCTGATAAGGCCATTGTGCAATTAATAGGTGACAGAAATGCAACCTGAGTATTACCCACCAAAGGAAGATGTAATACTGCAGAACGAAGCCCCAGCATATTTATATATAATAGTATCAGGAGCAGTGGTTAGTAACTTCTCTCTTTTGCCTGTATTCTTGATTCATCCACATAGTTGTTTCCAGCAATTTCACATATATAACTATTTTCAGTTGTCTTTTTGTTGCAGGACATGCGAACATATGCAGATGGGGTTGAAAAGGTAAAGGCTTTCAATATGTGCATCAATAGCACACTAGCACTTTAACTTTGATAATTATTGTACTATCAAAATCTTCAGGTTCATGGAAGGTTGACTGCAGGGGAAGTATTTGGGGAGATGGGAGTTCTATATAACATGTCACAGCCATTCACCATAAGAACCACTGAGCTCACACAAATTCTCAGACTGAACAGGACAACACTCTTCAACATTATTCGACAAAGTAGACAGGATGCAGCTATTGTCATGAGTAATCTTTTCCAGGTATAATTAAGAATCAACCAGTGCAATTTTTAGAGAGAAAATAATTTACCATTTTTGGCAAAATAGGAGCTTACATTTCTCTATTTTTAATCTAACAGAAGTTAAGGCTACATGAAAGTCTATACCCCGGAATACAGCAAAATGAACCTGGTGAACTTCTTAAAACATGGCTTGAGAGAGATCCATGGAAGAGGAATGAGAACCATGCACCAGATGGAAATAATTATCAAGTCCGCAAGCTACACACACAGGAACAGATGGATGAATGTAGAAGTCCAGGCAAGGCAGAAGAAAACAAGGACAATGGCACACCCAATGAATTTCCAATCGGTCAGGTCAATCCAAAATTAGATCATGCAGATCGGCACAGTGTGTTCCATACGGTTGCACAGGATGGATACAATATAACTGCCAAGATTCTGCCCAAACAAGAAGCAACTATAGAAAAGCTCAAAGATAACAGGTGGACCCAAAAAGGAATGGTTGAGAAACATGAAAATACAGGTAAGTTTGAGTTTTCATCAAGTACTGGAAGTACAAGGAGACATACTGGAGAACACGAAATAGAATTTGTTGAAATGAAAGCAACTGGCTATGAAAATGACTTTGAGAACCATGGCAGCAGAGACTGGAAACCCAGGTTTCGGTATCCAAATACTAATGAAACGACGATAGCTACTTGTTCACAAAGTGGAAGCCACAAATTCGAGAACAATATCATGAGACTAACAAGCAAAAGAGTGACCATCCACATGCATTCTCAAAAGGGAAATCCAGCAAGACAGCTAACTGCAAAGATGATAAACTTACCAGGAACCATGGAGGAACTCCTCAGAATTGGCAGTAAGTATTATTTGGCCTGATTTACATGAAAGAAATAACCATAAACAGGTGCAAATGCTAATAGATAGTATCCAAAATCAGTGTAAAGCTTAAACTGAAACAGATAACAAAGCATGAGAGTACCAGTTACAGAAAGAAACATAAACTGTGAACCAGAAAGAATTCATGTGTCATGTATTCCATTGTTGTGCAGGTGAGAAGTTTGTGGGACATCATCCTACAAAAGTGATCAACCAAGAGAACGCAGAAATTGATGACATTACCATAGTCCGTGATGGGGACCACTTGTATCTCCTCGAGATTTAAGAAAACTAGCAAGACTGTCAAAGAGGACATGGCCTAACTAGGATTCAAAGGTCGAAGAATACTTCCAGTACACTTGAACTTGTAGGTTCGAGCAATGTTTCTGAAAAATCAAAATTATGTAATGGTGGCCTAACTAGGATTCAAAGGTCGAAGAATACTTCCAGTACACTTGAACTTGTAGGTTCGAGCAATGTTTCTGAAAAATCAAAATTATGTAATGGTTTCTGACTAAATTAACTTTAGTTCTTCACTTCTACTAATTTAATGAATAGTTGGGAAGTACATGAGAGCATGGTTCAAGAATATTCCTTGTGACCATAAAAAATTTACTTTTTCCTTGAAGATATTCGAGAAGGTTGATTGACCAACTTTGCATTGTAGGACAACTGGACTGGAGCTCAATTGCATTACCAGGGCAGGTCAGGATACTCTGAACATCAAATTTACTAGAAAAGCTGATAAAATGAGTGCTTCAGTACCATCAACAAAGTTAACTAGAATACACATCACAATGCAAAACATTATTCACCAAGGAGAAATCTCTGTAACCATTTTTTATTGAGATGTTATTTTGTAACAAATGCCACGTGATCCCCACCAAGATCACCATGCATGCATATGCTTGTTTACATAAAACATAAACCATATAGATGAAGCCAACCACGGCACCACACATTCAATAAAGTTAATCATAAAATTTATAGTTACACGCATCAATGGTACTTATACTGTCTTTTAAAGAAATAATTATGATTTTGACTTGAGCATGCAGGAAAATTGATGATTGAAAAGTAGAAATATGCACATACGGTCATATACAGATATAGATGCAACATAATTTGTTCAAATACAGATGCACAATACAAACATAACAATAACATATATAATTAGCCAAGGCAGCAAAAAAATTCTAAGTAGTGAGACAACAAAAGAGACCGGCATAAAACATAAATGAATTAACAAAAGAGAATAATAGTGATATAAAAGATCATGAGGTACCTACAATTTAAACAAACAAAAGAAAAAGAGAGAGAAGATGAGCCAATTGTTCGCCTAGTACTGTTGTCTCAAGCACATCGGACACATATTGGTCATCCACCAATTGAAGTACAGCATTCTGACCCAAAGTTTCTCGATCGACTATTTGCTTAGGAAACTAATGTCCTACAGCAGCGATCGAACGATCAATAACGAAACAGAGAACGTTCAACGACACCAGTTCCACAGCATCCGCGATAGCCAACCCTAACTCCAGACTTGCAGAGATCACCACATTTCGAAGGATTATTACGGTAATGCATCGATCCAATATCAAGAACAACTCATGAGGAGCTAAAAATACTCGGCTTAAAGAAATAAAGGAGGAAGAAAGATCAGGAAGCCACCTCGAGTCTTGGACGTCGGCGATGACGGCGAGTGAAGGACCAACTCCCGATGCGCTCGAATCCCGTTTATTCCTCCAATGGGCTTATCTTATTGGGTAACGACGCCATCGACGACCGACTGTTTGCCCCGTTTAATGGGCCTTATGTGCCCATTAACACCTAAGGTTAATGAAATGGTTTCTACAAGTACCAAAATAGCATGCACATACGTCCATAATTAATATTTTTAAGAGTTGGCACTATTTTGATACGGAATTTTTTTAAAAAAATTTCTTACCATTATAATAACGATGAGAGCATTTTAAAAAGTACTTATCCAGCCAGTCTAATAAGGTGTAACGATCAGCCTCAATACACTTGAATTATCTTAGACGTCAGGTCACAAAAGGTTGGTGTAGAAAATGACTCGATTCGGCAATGGACATGAATAACTATATTATCGGATATGTCCGATGAAGAGTCTCTGATATCTAAATTAATGTCCGGATGTAGAGAAACAATTGAATGGAGAATTAAATCATGACAGCAGTTTAGGGACGGATCGCCCAAATCATCAAGCTATAGCTATCATCGTCGCACGTCGTGTCAATTACGTGAGCCAAGCTGGCCAGGGTCCGAACAGGTGTCGTCGTTAGTCTTGCCAAAACTTAAATTTAAAATTGATAAAATTAAAATACATTTCAGAAATTGAAAAGGAAAAAAAAAAAGGCACCATATTTTTACTACTTACTGGTACAACGGCTATATCAAATGTCGTTTTGCTAGTTATGTCATTGCACGCCACGGTTGCAGAACCTTTTAACGGCTACTCCACTCAACACGGCATGCAGCGGGACCCACGCACGTGCTCTTTGCCGGCGATCCGACGCTTTCGAATCTTTCCCTTTCCCAACGGCTCTCTCTTCTTCCATCCCCCCCCCCCACCCCGTCTCACTTCACCCCCTCCCTCTTCCTCTTCGATGTATATATAACACGCACGCACATCCTCAACTTTTTCACGTTCACCGCAGCTAAAACCAGCTTCTCGAGTTCGTTTCCCTTTGAGCCAATCCCTCACCGCTTGCTATCTGTGAGAAATGGAAGCCTCCATGAGACTACTTTCTTTGAAGGTACCGCTGCTGCTGCTGCTGCTGCTGCTCCTGCTCGCATCTGTTGCAGTCGAGGCGCAGGAGGCCCCGGCGCCTGCGCCGACCATGGAGAGCGGATCGGTCGCGGCAGGCCCTGGTCTCTGCGTGCTTGCCCTCTCTGCCGTGGCTTCTCTTGTCGCTGCCTTCGCCCACTGAGGGCCACTGTCTCGTGGCCCAGCATACTATATCTCTCTACCTTTATCATCAGATGATTACAGTGATGCGAGCTGGTCATATGATATATTATGTCTCTGTTGTTGCATTGGGTGTTCGGGTGTTCATATTGCCTTCCTGTTTAAGAGCGAGTTGATCCCTGGACGCTATTCGTTGGGCTGTACATGGACGGATGGACTCGATCTCATTCATAAAGAGCTTTTTTTTTTCGCTGTTGCTACATATTTTATTTCCTTTAGAATCTAATTGGAGAATTTAATCCTAGTTTATTTGAGGTATTATATCACATTTAGTGCCAGCATTGTCCTGATCGTAGTGACTGAAGAGGAGAAGCTAAATGGCGACTGAACTCTTTGACCATTCTTAGACAAACGCCAACTTTTTTTGTCATTTGATCGGTGGTCCAAATCATCAACTAGAAGATTGACAGTGTGAAGGCACAAGCGCAAAGCGTGCTCCTTCTAATATGCACTGGATTTGGCAGAGAAGCCATAGCAGCAGCTTTAGTGGGCTAAATTTTGAGGTGCAATGCCATTTTCCTGTGACTGTTCTCTCTCTCTCTCTCTCTCTCTCTCTCTCTCTCACACACACACACACACACACACACACACACACTTGAATCCAAAACATCATGTGGACATGCCATTTGCTGCTGGTATCTGCTCTCCGCAGCACTGTTATGTGGACATGATGATGATGACGAGACAGACTTGCAAGCTATAGGTTGGCAGCCGAGTAAAGAGGCTAAAACAAGGTAAGAAGCAGCACACCTCCAACCATGTGAGAGCAGCAGGCTTGGTGGTGATGGTGATGTCCTTCCTTCCATGGACACTAATAATTTATCCTCATCATACAGGCCATACCTTCTTTGACTTTTCCCCTCCTGCTAAGGACCAAATCATGTCGTAGATCCCAATGCTTCTTGAGCATCTTTCCTCCTCCTCGGGCATCTTTCCTCCAACGGCATGTTTATATTTCATGGTTAGATGAGAACAAAGAAGAGTTTAGTTTACCGGAGTTTTCTCGAGTCTTTACTTGCTGATCATTAGATGCAAGTGAGTACGACGAGTTTTTGGATCATCTGATCGTCCTCTTCCTAATTTGTGAATCTGTTCTTAGACCGTCTCAAGAAAAAATTCTACAGAGTTCTGAGCATAACAATCGAACACTTATCAAAATTTAGACCACGATCTCAGCATGTACAGAACAACACTGGAGACAAGAAGTTGAGAGAGTAAGACTTGCATGCCATTAATTAGCTGCACACCGATCCTTCCCCTATGTGAGCCGCACACCGTAACCCAGGAACTACAGCCGCGGAAGTCAACAGAGGCCGCGGTCAACCCTCGCCGGCGCCTCCCGTCTCAAGAGCCGCCGCCCCCTTGCCGTCGCCCGGTCCAGGTGCTCCGCCGGTTAGTGGGGCATCCCCTACGGCGACCGGCACCGACGGGGACGTTCCGGAGGGCGCCCCCGGCGGTCCAGTAGCGATGGCAGGCCTTGCAGAAGTGCCGCGGCTGGTTGACGTTGTAGTTGTTGAAGTAGCAGAACTTGGTCTTCTTGCTCTTGCACCTGGGGCATGGCAGTGCCTCCTCCGGCTCCACCGCCTCCACCACCCCGGCCGGCTCCGTCGCCGGCTGCGCCGCCTGCTCCTCTTCCTTGCCTAGTCCGTCCCCCTTGAGGATCACCGTCCCGAAAAGTTTGAAGCTTGGCGCTTCCTCGTCTTCTGCCATGCTGAGATCAGAGAGAGACAGATGATGAGGACTCCCGATAGGTTGAGAGGGATAGGAGGGGCAAAGCAAGAGAGAGAGGTATATATAAGGGAGGTGGCAACAGAGGCTTCATTCTTTAGTGCTCTTTATCGTCATCTCATCCCAATGGATCGAAAGGCCAGCCAAAGAGAGCAAGAAAAGAAAGAAAAAGAAGGCTTGTCTGACACAACAAAAAGGTCTTCCATTTTGGATGTTATCCATCTCCTGGAAGAAACCTTTTTTTTCTCATAACTTGGGTGTGAATTGTGGACTCTGCCACTTGGGAAAAGAATTCCCCATGATTGACAACATGGAAACTTTGGAATGGGGCTTTGTTTGTCATTCATTCTTGCGGTGATGAGGCAGGCCTTCAGTTCATGAATCATCGCCATGTTCCTACAGCAAGTTCCTGCGTAAGTCAACAAAGACTATGATGGCAAAGCAAAACATTCCAACACTTGTTTTCGGCTGTGGGAGTTGTTTCGGCACTGACGAAGTAATCACAAAAGTAACTCAAGATGCTCAAAGTGATTGCAGATAAGAATTGTGGTGCATAAATTTTTGTTTATTGTTTTTATGTTGGGTTGATTGCAGGACCACCTTGCAATAAATAGAGTAGGTGATTTGGCCTACCTTTCCTCAAAGAACAACGTCAAAGTCCAAATAAATTGTGCCTAATCTTCTCTGATCGCACTCTAGAGTATAAAGCTTCAGGACTTGAGATTTTTAAGGGAGTTATGGAGGACATGTGGGAATAAATGGCTTTGCTTGTACTACTGAGCAAGAACGATGGGGAGAGATTTGTGGTCAGCACCAGAACTTAGATTCTTTGGCTCCAAGATTGACTTTTCTTCACCGGATGGATCCAAAACTCAATTTTTAATATAATTTTAAATTAAATTTTGTTTTTTGACTGCCCATAATGCACCGGATATTTCGTCAGAGATAATCTAAAACTCATTTGATTGGATTCTTTACTCACTGGAATTTGCTCTGCTCACAAGCATGATCACATCCTGTTGGAATTATTTCAGATGAGGGAAACGGATCTGTGGAAGGAATATAGCTGATCTCCTCTTTCTTCGATCCGTTCCTCGCTTTTGCCTCAGTCTTTTTGATCTTTACGATACTGTGCGTAATGCTGGCGATGATGGAGGGGGGCTGTAGAAGGTCCTGATAGCTGCGCATCACAATATATCTAGAATTAAATGTGATTAAATTAGTCTCTTTCAATCGGTAGGACAACACTTGTTCTGTGCTTGAGAATGATTGACTTGTTCATTTCTGGCATCCCTGTCTGCTTATTAGATCAACTCCTAGCTTTCTACAGCCACCATGAACATCTCTCGGCTTCTTCCCAGCTCCCTTTCTCGGTTGATGTCAGTGTCCAAGTAGATGAGAATTCTTGAATGCCAGGGTTTCTCAGTGAAGAAGTTGAAATGGTTGTCTTACTGCTTCAGTCAGTGTGCACTTTTTCTGCAGAAGAAAATGACAGAAACCATCTCAAAATTGCATCTTACTTTTCTTCTCCATGAAGAGTATGTGTTTTTATTGATTGCAACTGGGTGATAGAATCATCTTACAGTAGGAAACAATTGGGAAGTAGTTAATAGGGTGGAAAGGAAGATTGCCGGCCTCTTTTTGTCTTTGAATCATTAGTCTATCCCCTGATAGTATATATATGAAGGATAAACAAGCATATGTTCTTCTGTCTTTTCTGGGGTTCATCATATTTTGATATGATGATACAAGACTGATCCTTTCTTCATTGGATGGGATTTGTGGTTGACTGACTTGAAGCACTTTTTTACACCTGAAGAATCTATATCGTGATCTCTTTGGTGTTTCTTTGTGAGAAGGAAAGCAAAATGTGTAGCAACCATTGGACAGATGGTTGATGGTCGAAGAATGTATATATCTCGATCAGATCATATGGAGGTCAGCAGCTCATGTTGATCAATTATCATTATGAGATGAAATCATTAATGACTTGATTAATTTTGACATGAATGTTGCTTAAGCTGCAGATTACAAAACAGTCACCAACAAAACTTAGTTTGGAGAACAGTCGTCAACAAAAATGGCATCCACCAATTCCATAGCAACCTTCTCAACAAGTGCAGACATGATGTGCTCTTCCACCTTACCCACAACGTGATATGCTTCTTCCATGCAAATGCCATTCCTCCAACCCACGTCCCACATGGCGTTCATCGCCATGTCTTTGCATCTGAGATCTCTTTCTAGCCTCACGTAGAGACTGTCTCTGTAAGTAACATCATCGTCAACCTCACTGTACTTTGCAAGTCTCCCGATTCCCTTGCTGATTTCCCCCACTATCTGATCAAGAGAAGCATGCTCTGTTCCGCTCCACCGGTGAGTCAGCGACGTAGGATGATGGCCAGAGAGCTCTGCGTGCTGCCTTTTGCGCTCTATCAACTCTTCTGCACAACCCAAATAGAGCTTAGCGTCTTTGTCAACCTCGTCCCCGTCCAGCTTTCCGTGATTCGAAGGTGCGTGGGCGTCAAGGGTCAGCTCGTAGGCATGCAGCAGGAATGACTGACAGCTGAGCAGCAAAGCTTCGAGGTGTTCTACTTTATCTGCTCTTTTAGTGGCGCTGGTGAGTTCATCGCCGACATGCTTAGCGGCCGCGGCTTCTGCTTTGCCGGAAACCATTCCACCTTTGCTGGTCTTTGGCATAACTTCGCGAATGACTTTCTGGCCTTTCCCAGTCTTCTCTGCAAGCGAGAATGAGAGAAGAAACTCTTTAGAACTCAGATGCTTCTGTGACCACATGTCAGTTCTTGATGGATTGCAAAGATGAACGAATGCCTACCATTGTTGGAAGATTTTGGGCTCAGCTTTTGCTGTTTCGAAGGTTCGGCAGCGGGCGAGATGTTGATTGCAGATGCATCATCATTTGTCCTGCAGGAAGGACTCGTTTCCTGGCCATCTCTCTGCTTTGCAGTCTACAAAAGATTGCACAAGTAGATATTTGTTAAACTTCTGTGTTCATAGTTCTCATCTAAATAAGCATCACAATAATTGAGAAAATTGCTGAAATTAGTTTGGCCATCTTCTGTATCGAACGCTTTCTATTGAGTAGTAATCTCTTCATGGCTGACCAATTCATGATCTCGAAAGGATTTGAATGGCATGAAAGGGAATACCTTGAGCTTGGTCATCTTTCGAGCTGGTTTTGCTGCAGCTGTTCTCTTTTCTGCTGCAGCATTGGTGGAATTCCTTGACACCATTTCCCTCCGGGGTTTCATCATCCTCTTCTGCTGTGTCGCCCCTGTTTTCACGGCAATGCTCTTTGTAGAAGCTGGTCTTTTGTTGGGCTCTGTAGATGCCGTCGTAGCTTTCTTGGCCTGAGATAACGGAGCTGCTGCAGCTCTGAGGCCTTTTCTGTTTTGAGGAGTCGGTCGATCCGACGATGACTTCTGTCCCTGATCGCTTCTCTCGTGAAGCTTCGCTTCCTTCTGCTGCTGTCCGTGGCATACCGAAGCTGGCATTTTACTCTTCTTGGACGACTCTACTTTGCTCTTCTTCAAGCTCACTGCTTCCTTTCTTACCGATTCATGTGCCAGTTCTCGTCTGCTGTTAGCACTGACCTCGTCATGCTCCACCTTGGTGGCTTGGATCGTCGACTCCTGGCTTGACGGCGGACGAGAAGAAGCAAGGAGCTCATGCTGCTCCCCTCTCTCGGGTAGCTGCATTGCCTTAACGGTCGATGGGTCTTCTTCATCCATATGGAATCCTTCACTGTATCGTTCATCTGCCGAAGTATCCGACTGATTTCGGCAACCTATTTCTTGGCCTCTCTCCGCGAGCCGCTCCATCTTTTCTCGTTCGATGATGCTCTGTAGAGTCACTCTCTCCGGTTTCGGGCTATGCTTAGGCAACAGCAACCTTCCTCTTGCCTCAGGCATCCCAACACGAAGCATTGATCTCGGAGCATTCAGATTCTCCCTGATCCCTTCCTTCCGTATGGTTTCGGCAGCTTCTGCAGGGACTTCTTCCAAGCCCATCAGCCTTGCAATCAGGCTCGGAGCTTTCATCTTCGTTGGCTGCTCCGAGGCAGCGGTAAAATTCTTTCTTCCCCCCTGTGTCTCATGATAGGATGAACCGAGTGCACTTCTGACGTACACGCCCAGTGATCGGCTGGAAGACGTCTTCTCGTCGTCGGAAGATATTTGCAGTAGATTCTGACCATGGAGACTCTCTCCGATCACCTTCTTCATCTCCTCACCGCAACTCCTCCATGAAAGACTACTGCAGAGCTTCTCTTCCTGCAGCCTACTGCTGTAACTGTTCACCGCGTACCTTTGTGGGTTCTCCAACTCATGACCGATGCGTGCCCCCTCCATGAATTCACCTTTGTGAGGAATCGTCTTCCTCGATCGAAGCTTCAGTGATTCCTGAGCGTCCAAAGCATCCTTCAGATGACCGTTGCTGAAACATTTCGATCCTCCATCAAGATTTGCCACCCCGAACCATGTGTTGATCATGTGGCTCAGCTTGCGAGCTGGTCTGGATACCTCCAACAGCTGCACGTCACTGTTCTCCCTGGAGGGGAGGCCATTGCCTCCTCTTCTTCTTACCATCAAAAGGAGTGCAATCCAGGCCTCGACAACCTCTCCAGGGAATCCACCACCAGCAGAAGTCAATTGTTTGTTTCTGCCGACAAGAACAGGATCATTAAAACCCATAAGCTGCTATCCTTAAATTGTCTGAGAACAGATATTCCAGTTGTCAAGGAAGAAAACAAATGTTCCAGCTGAAGTGAAAAGCTATCTGGTTTTGGAACTCCACTAATTCTTGATCTGTACATATCATGACAAAATGACCGGCTATGATCTATATATGCGGGCTGACACTCGACTTCAAACAGAGAAGTGGAGAGGCCAGAGGTACCTGAAACACGAAGCAGATGAGCTGAGGGTGGAAGCCAAAGCCAAGAAGAAAGAAGAAAGGTGGCTGAAAGCATCAGGAGCCCCCCCATGCTGCTGTGTCTCAACTCCCAGTTTGGCTCCTTGAGATCATAAACGTGTCACATTAACTCCCTCTATATCTCAGTGAAACGGGCAGATTTAGGTTTTCTGCCACCTGCTGGTCGTCTCACAGACTGAGCTCATTGAATCCCAGTAATGTTGGTGGGTCAAAGTTGGCGTAATGAGTAAGAAAGGAGAACACACAGAGATCTGAAGGCTTTTGCTATCTGCTAGCTGTGATTGCCTTCTCCTTCCTTTCCATTTTAATACGAAAGAGTTCATGTAGTTAATTCCATGTCATGAGCATATTGATCACTGTGGGCGGGGCTAATCTGAATCATGGATTCTTGTTGATATGTCTTCTTCTTTTTCAGGGAAGAATGGAGGGTTTGGACCACCAAGTTTTATTAGTGAATCTTCCCTTAAAACATCTAATTAATGCAAGAGATGACTCCAGTCCCAGAGCTTCATTAAAACAGGAAAGGTTCTGCCACAAGAAACTCTTGTGGTGGTGTGAGAAGTAATGGTTTCCGTTGCACTTAGAAGACTGTAGTAACTACATGATGGAATGGATTAGGAACTCGATATCTCAGGTCTGATCTCAAACATAAGTTGCCATCATCACACGCCTCCTTTGGTCTTTTGTTCCTACTCATTGATTCTTTGATGGAGCAGTAAGAGATGGATAATTCTGAGTGTTTTCTTTTTTACCTGCACCTCTTTTCTTTATACTTTTTTTTTTTTGCTCTCTTTTGCTGTGGTCCATGACATGTCGGAAAGCTGGTTGAGCAGCACAGCAATGCGTCTGAGAAAAGATTGAGTAGCTGCATTGGCAGTGGTGACAGTTTACCGGGTTGTCCCATCTCCTTTGTTCTGTCTTCTTCCTTTTGCCATCTGAGTTACCAGGCTGGGTGTCAATCTTCAAGCTCTGCAGGCCCGCAGGTTGCATGCAGTGCAAGGAAAGCAGAGCTCGTTTTGCTTGAGCAAGCAATCATGAGCTTTCCTGCTGAACTATCAATACCACCATGAGAGAATTCAACAGAGCCTCCTTACACCAATCGAGTTCGGATAGCCATAATATGAACAAACAAATTAAGACCAACCAATTAAAAACTCTTAAATCAAGATAAATTGACAATGTCAGGTAAAAGATGGTTGAAAACATTCTCTTCTCCGTGAGCTTAGAAAGGGTATGTTTGTAATGGGAAGAGAAATATAGACGTGGAAGGGGGAAAACTGCGCTACCATCCATATTTGTAGGGCTTTCTTTTGTCAGCCTCAGAATGTTGAGACCACAATACTGACCATCCACTTCATAACCTCCTTTCTATTTTATTCTGCTTCCCTTCTCTTCCTCGACATGCACCCCACGTCCACTCCCTCTCCTGGGTGCATGGTGGAGGTCGCCTTCTCCCCTATCTCTTGCACTGCTTCCCAGAGACAAGGCCTCAACTTGTGTCTCCCCCTCCCTGTGTTCGTCTCCTCGTGAGAGGAGGGCTTTCTTTTGTGCAACCTTCGAATCTACACCAACAAGTTTCAGCCCGCGTTGCCTTCCATACGTTGGAAAGATATATGCATCTTCCTCACGGGAGAGCATAGACGCGACAGATTGATGCATGTTAAGGCGACGCTGGAGACCTCGAGGCGCTGAGCATAGAGCTTAATTTTGGCTAATGAGGACGGGAGCCGAGCTTTTAAGGAGGAGATCGAGGTGTTCTTGAGAACCGCTGACAACTCTGTAGAGAGGCAGTAGATTGGTGTTGCGTTTGATCGGTCGACCGAGGAAGAACCCCCCCAAATCAAGGATGAGAAAGGACGGAGCAGGAAATGGTCCTCCATCAGGTAAGGCAGATAAAGATTGGGTGTACAAATTTAGGCTGAGAAAACAAGATCTAATTCATGAACTAGTCTAGATAATATCCTTTCTGCAATGCGATAGTTTTTTTGGTGTTCTTATTTTATGTTGAAGATAAACTTTTGACTTTTCCTCGTGGACATTTTGTCAGACATGGAACTGATGAAGGAGAAGTTTGCCAAGCTTCTTCTTGGTGAGGACATGTCAGGTGGAGGAACAGGAGTTTCCTCAGCTCTTGCTCTCTCTAATGCCATCACCAATCTTGCAGGTTTCGTCTAATATGCAGTGATACATTATCATTACAGCTATCAGCTATTCTGATCTCTCTCTCTCTCTCTTGCTCCTGCTTGATTCAGCTTCTGTCTTCGGAGAGCAGTGGCGCTTGGAACCCATGTCAGAAGAAAGGAAGGCAAGGTGGAGAAAAGAAGTCGACTGGCTCTTATCCGTCACCGACCATATCGTGGAATTTGTTCCCTCACAGCAGGTTTCAGGAGATGGAAAGAGCATGGAGGTAACTATCGACGTCCGCAAGCCCTCCGCGACCTTAAATCCAAAGATCAAACGCTTACATCGTCATGCTCTCCACAGATAATGATAACTCAGCAACGCAAAGACCTGCGCATGAACATTCCTGCCCTGAGGAAGCTCGACGCAATGCTCATCGTAAGCAAGAAAGATGATTGCCGCACGAACATTCCGCTTCACTCTCTTCTGATACCGATCTCGACGCTACTGCAGGAGTACCTCGACAACTTCAAGCAGCAGAACGAGTTCTGGTATGTGTCCAGGGATGCGGATGAGTCCGAGAAGGGGAACGTGCAGAGGACCGACGACAAGTGGTGGCTCCCTACCGTGAGAGTTCCCCCCAGTGGGCTATCAGAGGCCTCAAGAAAATGGATTCAGCACCAGAAGGAGCTGGTGAACCAAGTGCTCAAAGCAGCTATGGCTATTAATGCCAATGTTCTAATGGAAATGGAGATTCCAGAAGACTACATCGAATCCCTCCCGAAGGTGTTCGTTCACCCAAGCAAATTTTTTTTTTTTTTTTTGCTTCAAGTCACCATAATCATCGCCACAGTCCCTGCCATGGATGCTGATCGTTTCTCATGGCACAGAACGGAAGGTCAAGCCTCGGAGAAACACTCTACAAGAACATCACCGACGAGGATTTCGATGCCGAAACATTCCTTGCATCCGTAGATCTGTCCACGGAGCACAAGATCCTGGACCTCAAGAACCGAATCGAAGCATCGGTCGTCATTTGGAAGAGGAAGATGAACAACAAGGACGCCAAGTCGTCGTGGGGTTCGGCTATAAGCTCGGCTGTTAGCATGGAGAAACGAGAACAGTTCGAAGACAGAGCAGAGACGATCTTACTCATCCTCAAGCACAGATTCCCCGGAATTCCCCAATCAGCACTGGACATAAGCAAGATTCAGTACAACAAGGTACGTAGAACTCCAAGAACTGGTACTCCCGCAATCCGACTTCTGCTGCTGCTGTAAACATGCGACTCCTCTTGTGCAGGACGTGGGATACTCGATCCTGGAGAGCTACTCCAGGATTCTGGAAAGTCTAGCTTTCACCGTGATGTCGCGGATAGAAGATGTTCTCCATGCAGACTCCGCTACTCGAGATCAAAGTCTTGCGGGCTCCAAGACGATGCCTTCGGTGGCAGATGAGGAGCCAATTGCATCGCCACTCGATCCGGCAGAGGAGATCGATAAGCTTAATAACATGGATGCCAACAATTCCATGACGCTGTCCGATTTCATGGGCTGGCAATTCGACCTCGATACCCAGACACAGAAGGAAGACGAAGATGGAAAGCTGGTGAAACAGCCTCCAAGCATTGTGGTGGCCAACAACAAGCTTTCCAACATAGAGAAGTTAGAGACATGGGAGGCTTGAGCTTTCAAGAAGCCCACAGAAAACACGAGAGAGAGAGAAGAGATGCATTTTGCAGAGATTTTGTACCATAAGTTTCTTGCTTTTTGAAGATCGAAGAGCATTATATGGATTTTTTTTCCCTTTACTTCGACACAGAAATTTTTTTAAGAAAATAAGGTTCGTTCCATCAAATTAACTGTTAAGAACTGTTCATAGCTTCAGGAATTTAATTAAGAAAATAGTCACCAAGTATTTATTTATATGAGGATGATCGAAGTGAAATGATGGAGTTCGGAGTCCATTAAATTAGATCCAATCGAGGTGACCAAAAGAAGCATTCCATGTCGATCTTTGTTCACATACGACGAGCATAAAGTTGGAATAGAGTAGAGAGGAAACAATCGAGCTTCTTTGACGTTTACACCGATCGCTTTAGATCTTGCCGCGAGGGCCGGGAGTAGGAGGCAGCTGAGGGCCCTTCTTGATGGGTAGTATGTCGCCGGAGGCGGTCGATCCCAGGTAGGCTATCGTAAAGCCGCCGCCCAGCAGCAAGAACTTGAGCAACAGACCCCGCTTGGTGAAAGGAGCAACGAACGTCTCGAAGAACTTGCTCTGCAACTCCACAAACACATGGTCGGCATCAACTGTAGCCGAGCGAGGGGGGGGGGGGGGGGGGAGGTACGGGTTTGCCTACCTGGAGAGGGTTGTAGGGCGAGGGGGCGTCGGAGCCGTAGAGGTCCCACTGGCCCGTGGTGTTGCCGATGTCTTCGAGGTCGAAGTACACGCTCTTCTCCCCGTACTTGGCGACCACGGCGGCGCCAGGCCTGCTACCGACGAGATCGGAGTTCGATCACATCCATTGCGATCGACGAGAAAGGTAAAGGAATCGTACCGGAGGTTGGCGCGAGAGGCGATGCGGCGGGAGGGCTTGAGTGCGAGCTTGTTGCCGTTGAAGGAGCTCCCTGCGAGGCCCTTCACGGCCACAGGTTGCACGGCCGCGACCGCGGTGAGGGAGGCCATTGCTGCGTCCTTCGCGTGGTGGTGGTGCTGCTGCTAAGACTCGGAGGACTGCGTTGTTTGCCTCACGTTTGCTGCTGCGCGAATCTTTTATCCGATCTCCTATATCTATTAGGCTGTGGTGAGTCGCAATTGCAGGTGGTGGCGCGGGTGATGAGAGAATCCAGTGAGGGAATGCCACGTGAGTGGAGTTGAGATTGGCTTATCAAGATGGACGAAGAGGAGTAAAAAGTAACAAAAATTATACACATACATATATATATATATATACCTACGTATATAATAAACACGTGGTTGTGGGATTTGATACGGTGATCGAGGAGTTAGCACGACTTAATACACAAGCTCATCCACATCGATTAAGAAGGGGGCTGAGAAGTTCGTGAGGGGTTGGCTTGAGCAGCTCGGGAGTGTATCTCGGGCTCTTCCTTCTCGGGATTTGTTGTGGGATACTGAATAAAAGACTCATCAAGATGGAGATGTCCGATGTGACCCTTCAACGATCAAGTCAGTATCACGATGGAGACAGTTTTAAGAGTTTAGGATGTAGGGAAAGAGTCTGAGAAAGTCTTCGAGAGAGCTCCTCTCACCTTGTTCTGAAGTGAAGTTTTTATACTTACTAGGCGTCCAATCGATGGGTACCCTCGTCCTTACCTTTGTCGATGTGTTGGATAAGACAGATGTATAGTCTTCTCGAGTGCCCACATCATGGTACATCTGGTTGGCATGGGTCGAGAGCATGTGTGTCATCCTTCATTTATGAGCGTCCAACTTAGCTTCTACTATCGTGGCAGTCTGATCAACATTGTGTCACCTCGATCGAGTATTGTGGTACTGTGCCAAACGAATTAGTGTCAGTCCTTCTACTATCGTGGTCTATCAAGTTGGAAAGGTTTTATGGACTTTGATATCAAATATATCATAACGTATAGCTTTGGTTGATCGGTGACTTATAGCTGCTTCATCTGCAACTAAGATGGTTGATGGTTTTCCTATATATATATATATATATATATACACTCTTTTGAATGTGAAATCTTAAATCTTTGAAATTAATATTTAGAGTGTATGGCCAACTGCAGGACTGATCCCAATTGTATGTACATGACCTACAACCATCATATTGTAATATTTAGTGTGGAGTTGTATCGTAATCTTTCACACCCAGTCATTCATCTTGTACCTCCACCAGTTACTTGTATACGTGATCATAGTGTCCAAAGGTGAACAAACTAGTTGTCTTTTTGCAAGCAAATTTATGCACACGTCTTCTTAGGTTTACGTTAATGATGTACGAGCTCCATCAGAGCATGTCTAACTTAGGCTTACGTTCTGCAGTAAACACAGCCGTCGATGTAGTAATGCTATCTATCTATGTACACTATGTATAATAAGAGTCAGCGATGATTTTTTTTTTAATATATATTTCTTGAGAATTATGTACTATACATGATTTCTAATCCTGCAAAACTAATAATTTTGGTATACTGATTCATGCACCATGCAATTTAATCCATGAGCGTAGTTTAATCTACCAATAATAATAGCCAAAGAAGATGACAATAGTGAAGGCAGCAGCGGCAGACAACTCGTCACCTCACCAAAATTACTTTTCGCCAATTAAATTGGCTTTAACAGTCTCAATTGTTACATTTCCCCTAAATGTTGCGATACGTGGAAATTTGAGTGACATTATAGCCGATACATGGGAGTCAGACATCATCAAGTGGTGATGAACCATCCTCTACTTCAGTTGGAGCATCAAAATACATCCGAAAAAAACAAAAATTGAATAACTTTTTGAGACCTGTAGCTAATAGCACCTGCACTAAACCGACATCTTCAGGTATAAAAAAGCAACCTGCTTGCCAAACTCTGTCATTTCAACTATGAATCATCCATCTACTATGTTCAGAGGCATTCTTTATTATCATGCATGCAGCCCCTCAGCTTCCTTATGATGTCACAGGCTTCCAATAAAAAGGACCTGATGAACAGATAAAAAGCAAAGAGTTGATCAACTAATGTCAATTCTAATAGACTGATTATAAATTGCAACAAAAATGAAAGAAAGAAAAAAAAAAAAAGTTAATATATGCTGCCAGCAGCATATCAGAATATTATAGAATGATGTGGTGATGGGTTCCGAGACTTGCTTACTTGTTCATGTGTCCTATTTCTCAATCTTAGGTTTGATGTCGCCATTTCCTATGGCTGCTTGTCTGATAGGAGTATGCTTTTTAGGATGCGCAGGGATTGGTTTCAACGTCTGAGGCATATCCATAACAGCTGGCATTGTAGTTCTAGCAACGGCATTTTGAGTTGATTCCATGTGATAAGGTGTTTCATACTTCGCAGACATGGATGAGTACTTCTCTTCTGCAACATGTCACAGAAGAAAGCATCGGTTCCGAACTTGCAATGCAAAAACAAGAAATTGTATACTGCTTAGTCTAAATAATTAAAACATCATTATTCAATGGCACATTTGGACGATGGAGAGAAAATGTTTTTCGTTATAACTGAGACACTATATTACATAATGACTTTGTGTCAATTCAGGTTAGAGAAAGAGACCCTCAAAAAAAACTGCATGAAGTTGCCATTTTATAATTTCAACTTAAGAGCAAAATGAGTCGTTCAGCGCAACAAGATTACCCTGCTACTAGTACTTCCCAAGCATTCAAACAGGCTAACTGGGGATAATAAAAAGATCACATCTTTCCGATACCAACAGAGAAAACACTTGGATGACAGAATCAGGTTCAGAATCCGGGCAACAGAAAAGGTCAAAAACAAAAATTTCATATAAAACAAATGCCCGTCCACCTTTCGTGGTCAAAAGACACTTATTTCAGAAGAAACAAACATAGATGAAAGGACAAAATGATCCATGGTCATTCTGGAATGACATAATCAGCAGACTCACAGTTCAATTATTTATCTCTACTACCACGGCACAAGGAGAAAACGTTTACCTTTCATTCGTCCATAGGTAACTAGCTTGTGGAGATAGTCTCTGAACTCCATTAATACACACCTTTCTTGCTCCGCATAGACCTCGGACATGCTCTGGTCACTGGAAGATCTTGGAGCTGTACCAGTAGCTCGAGATGTCATAAAAATTGTGTCTTGCTCATCACACATCAGTGCCAGTGTACCAGGAGACATCGACCTTCCACCCTTCTGTCCGTCCCCAGAATCAGATCCAGACTCTTCGGTGTTAATTTTGTCTATAGGAATTCGACTTGAATACTCATCCACTAATGCGTTCTGCATAACTGGATCTTTCTGACTCTGCTCTCTGTCGTGATTTGGTGGTATGAGAGAGCTTTCATCTTGACCTTCCTTCTCTTCTAACCTCTCCTGAACTTTTCTATCTGAAACATTTTGCTTCAGAGAATAAGGATTTGACAAATTCAAAAGGTAAATGACCTATAAAGAACCCAAATTCATACTAACAGCAGCAACATTTAGCAAACAAAATCAGCATTTCGTAGTTAGCAAAAGAAAATTCTGATCAAGTAGAAATTGGTCAACACCAATATAGCTAAAACCAAATCTTTCGACTGAAGTATCTTAAATTCTAGCATTCATGAAACTCCAAAATAATTAATTATATACTATATTAAGTTCCGCACGAAAACTGATGAAACATACATTCGTTGAAGTATTTTATTTCACATCCAATGTTTTTAGAAAATTATGATTCAAACCCTCATTTATCAGAAATCCTGCACCTTGTATCTTCCATGCTAATTTACAAGATATAGATTTTCTCTGACTTTAATGTCCAGAAAGAGAGAAGTAGCTAACATTCTAGAAGGCTACTCAATGAGCACATTCACCAGGCCCCAGCATTGGACTTTGTTCATTACCATATTGGATATGTTTCAATAGAACAGTAACTTTCTGACGGTTGCATTACTTGCAATTTAACAAGAACCAAATACTGGTTTACTATGAATTCAGACTCCAAGTGTATGATCAAAAAGTAAAAACATCAAAAGAATCAAGATAAATAGGTCAGCAAATAGAAAATGCATAGAAAGAAAGAAGCAATAACAACTGTTTTAACAAAATTTCCAGAAGAAAATAAATAATCCAGTAAAGAAGTTCAGACAGAACGAAGAAATATATTCAAAAACTCTGTTTCCTTTATGAAAAAACACATAAAACATTAGAATGACTGGGTTAGTTTCGAATAATTAAATATGCGAACAATGGAAGAACAAAATTCTCCTCGTGACTGTCCACTTCATTCTTTTGATATGTATCATGTATGGGTAACATAACCGTCGCAAGCTGACATAGGATGGAGATGTAAGAATGTTTAGCTTGTACTATACTGCAACGGTTTTGAATAATTAAATATGTGAACAATGAAAGAATCATGACTGTCCACTTCTTCTTTTTTTTTAAATGTGTCATAGAACAGTCTTTTGTGGTGACATGGGTAACAAAACAGTTGCAAGCCGACATAGGATGGAGATGTCTGCATGTTTAGCTTGTTCTATTCTGCAGCAATATTACTCAAATTGATAGTCCAGAGTGTACTAACATACTGTATGAATCAGTTATTGAAAACTGTCAATTACTATGGTAGCCATACCGGAAAATGTTTTGGCAACCTCTCCAGACACCACCACCAAAAGCTTGCACAGATCCCTAACGTGCTCAGGTTGGACTATGTCTGCCAGAAGAGACCTTCAGATGACCAACAAAAATTAAACCTTGAAGGCACAAAAAAACTACAATTCAAAAGTTCCACAAACAAGATTAATTAAATAAAGAAGAAAATTATTGGTAGATTGATTTTTACCTGTAAGTGACCTTAGTGGATGCTGCAGGAGCAGTATTAATAGCACTAACCACAGGAATGGAAGCAAAAGAAGAGCCAGATGCCAAAGCATTAGCCTGATAAATGCAGAATAGCATTGGTAACAACAATGATAAAAATTATTCTTCAATGTAAAGTCCAGCAAAGGTTAATCAAGGCCATGTGCAAGTCAGAAGAGTGGCAATAAATCATTGTTACATCTGTTTTCATTGCCTATAAATGCCTGTCAGAAAAGCCCTTTGGACAAATTTAACTTAGCCATCGCATGGGCAATCATCCAGATTTTCAATCTATCCATGCAATGAAAATTTTGAAGTGAACAATAAATTTTTGTCTGATTATTTAGTACCAATTTCATGGAAATAACAAGTTAAATACAAATTAATCTCTATAACATTGCAAATATCAGAAAATTACCTGTGGAATTTGTGCAAGCCTTTCAGTGGGTTGATCCTTCACTGATGCACCAGCTAATAGCACTTGGTTTTTTCTCTTCCTTGGTGCTGAGGGAGACATGAACCCGGAGGGACCAATAGCCCCATTCAGGGCTGCATTGGTTGCCTGCTGCATGTAAAGAATGCTCCCATGATCACCACGGAAAAGAGCCTTCCTCTCGTCACTCCCTTCAAAGTTCTTACAGTCCATACATTTACAATTGTCAGAGCAAAGAATGTTGGCTTGGAAGCACTCGCAGTATTTCTTGAGGCAACCAGACTTCTTACAGTGGCATCCTTTATTGTGCTTCCCCACTAAAGGAAGTTCTCCTGCCTCATCCTAGCAAATATAAACATATTAATATTAGTAATTAGCACATATATTAAAAAAGAATTCCTTTAGGCAAAATGGACTTTTTGTTTCTTAGCCAAAAAGTCGCATAAAAGGATTTTATGATAGGAGTCCTATAACATATTTTTTATAGAACAATATAAACAAAACTTTCGTGGTCACTTAATTGCCTGTTTGACTTGCAGAAGATTGAGAACTTCACGAATATGTCCTCTGATCTTAATCACTTATTTCTCATCACCTATCACCACCTTGAGAGCATATATAAGCCATCAATATCAAAAAATATAATTGTTCTTTTCTAAGAACAATTAGAATATTGAAGAATAGTTTCTCAAAACTCAATGATCTGTTGTTATCATAGGACACAATTGCTAAAACTTAATATAAGACCCAATTACCAAAAGTGCCAGATATCTTGAATGTCACACCTTGTGAAACAAACCGATTATTCTTCTAGAATATTAACTACATACCCTGCTATCCCGCAGTGTGTGTGGGCTGCTTCCAATCTTAGGCCTGAAGGCATTAGGATTGCGCTCTAGAGTAGCTTCAACAGCCTCACGCCTGGCAGCTTCATTCTCGATATTGTTACAGCAGTTTGCACAGTTGCAGCCATCACAATAAACTCCAGATGCAAAACACTCACAGTACCTAAGCATGCAATAATGAAAAAGTTAATACAAGGACAACAAGCTAGTTTACAAGAAGACATATAAATAAAACCATAATATCAAGCACTTAATTGCAAAACTATGTTTAATACCACAAAAGACAGAATCAGCATGAATGGGACAAAAATATCTAGTAGTATTTGCATATTCACTGAACTTTTCAAGCGACTAGCGAAACAGAAACTCTAGCATAGTAGAAAAACTTAATGTCCCCATTCCATATTTGTGAAGCATTTAGCTGCAAGACTGCAGGCATAAACTTTCCTCATCTAGAGTGCACAGCAAAATTCATTTTAGATGAGCAAGTAAATAAGCAATACAACTGCTTGCATAAACCCTATCAAGCAGTAAGCACCTAGAGATTTTCCTGCATTTGTCATTAATTATTTTCATCAAGTGGGATTCTTGTGATATAGCTATCCTTAATTAAAAATCTAGAGATAAGGGTAATGAATTTGACAGAATCATTCAAACCATTATCGAACTCTCTCTGCACATTATTCATTAGTCATCTCAACTTGCTTGGAAAACAAGTCACTCATAACCCAAGATTTAGTTTCTAAAGGCACCACAAGGAAGAATTTTATATACGATAATTTTACCAACAAAAACTCACAAATTCACTAGCATATGAACTTCAAATACAAAATTAATTAACAATCATGTTGCATGCCTGACTTATCAGAAATCTGCTTTCATTAATGAATATCAATAATCGTAAAACGTCTAACATTCAGCATGTTAATTCTCAGTCAGAAAAATCAAACGGGGAAGGCACTATAATACATCATAGCTCATACAACTGAAGTACAACACTCTGATATTAGTACAATTAAGTGTAGCTAAAACAGCAATAAGTGCTATGTAACAATTTAAGTTGTGTGAGTTCTGTGTTTGTCTAGATAGGAAGTCTATGAATATGTGTTACAGAGGCATGCAGTTGATGAACCATATTCATGAAATCAAGGGCGTAGCAATTACTGCACTATTAAGGTTTGATCATTCAGTCTATCCAATAACCATCTTAAGCGGTAGTTAGTTAGCCAATGCTCTGAGAAATTGTAATACTGAATATGGGTCACAAGCAAGATACCAATTGCAAATTACCACTGCAGCATTAGTATCAAGTCAGAAATTCCATGGTTGTTTTAGCTGCAAGAAGTAGCTCGTAAACAAAGATGTCTTAGTAATCGACTACTTGAAAAAATCTTCTAGAGGACAGGGATTAAAGGAGCATAATGGAGACACAGATGATAATTTCTACCCTGCCCAAAGACATGATGTTTTATGGTCATCTGTGTAATCCTTAGACTGTAGATGATATCAAAGAAGTAACCATGCTACTCAGGTGTTAACATACCATAATCTTATCATGCGAAAAAATGAAACTAAGAAGGTGACAAAAACTTTCATAACAAAAGTTAATTCCACCTACAGCTTCAAGCATTTTGAGTGTTTGCAGTTGCAGTTCTTCTTTCTTGTTGGCGTACCATCTTTTGCATCATGTAATGGTCGTGGCCTTGATTTGGGTGATGCTGGCTTCCTGGAGTGGTTAGTAGTAAGATAGTGAGCCCTTCTTAGCAACAAAAAACAATAATCCACAGAGAGGAAAGATACTAGCTTCCCTACTGCTAATCATGCTTCCGAGAACATTAATAGGTATCCCTCCCAAGACTTGTATGTCACTGAAAAAATCTGGATATAATCATGTAACTAATAGATTGCAGCATGTTCAATACCAGAATATCTCGTAATAAACTTTGATTCTTGTTATACCCTGGGCATTTAGAGAAACATATTGAAGGGATGAAAGCCACTAAAAACTATGACTGAAAAGAAGCAGAAGGTTGATAAAAACTAGTAATCAATTTCAAAGTTCTCGTCTACCGTGGAAGACAGTCTAATTTAACTGTGACCGTAAGAAAAAATAGTGTGCTTTTGAAAGACTCCTGTGCCCAAAATGACATATATGAAATATACGGATGAATCTTATCACTATAAATTCATCATTATTAGCACCATTAAGACTGGCCAAGATGTCCAAATCTAACAAGATTTAAGTTTGCAGTTTAAAGTAAAAGAACACTAATATTAAAAAACAAACAAACAAACAAACAAACAAACGTAAACAAAAAAGGACATTTCTGAGGCATTATATCTCGAATTGCATTCCGAATTAAAAGACGAGGAATCGTAACATAAGAGCACTGCAGGGACAGTCTTAGACAGAGCGGAGAAACTCTCATGCTATATAACCTTAGAAGGTAGAAACTCAAGCTCCCAAAACCTAACCTAAGATCTAGAAGAGTTGCGCAAATCCATACTGATTTCAAAAAGCCCGTTAGATATTAACTTACGCAGCCACAGAATTTGAAGGAATAGAGGGGCGCAAGGGATCCGGCGTGGGCCACGGCGGCCGTTGCTGTTGTTGCTGCTGCTGCTGCTGCAGTTGCTGCGGGGGATCAAGGGCAACCGGTACGGCCGCCGAAGGCGGGGCTCCACAACAAGCCGCGGCGGTGAAATCCAGCTGGCGGACGAGCTTTCTTGGAGGGAAATCAGTCGACGCCGACGCAACAGGTTGAACACTTTGCTCCATCGGAGCCATCAATCGCCGATTCAAGGACCAATTCGAGAAAACTGCCAAAGGTTCCCTTCAGAATTCGGGTCCTCCTTAAAAATCTGAACCCGCACAGATGTACAACGGCTGGAGATCACTTGGATCGAGCGCTGGAAGTCCCGGAGATCGCCGGGGGTGGAGACCAACCCCGTGGTGCCTCGGGAGATCTCCGGCGTCGGAGAGGGAATTAAACCGCAGAGATCCGCCGAGAGGAGCAGCGACGGGGAGTGGAGGACGGGGGATAAAGGTGGATTTTTTATTCGGGTGCGGGAAATCTTTCGAGCACAAGGGGAGGAGAACGGGGACGAAGAAGCGAATTGCTTTCTCTCTCTCTCTCTCTCCCTCTCTACTTTTAAATCGAATTCTAATATTTCGACGGACGGATTTAGGTCGAAGAGACGATCGGACGGTCAATGTCTCGATAAGAGATCGTGCGGTTAAAATTCATAGGTTCTAGATGTCGGGCCGTCCGATCCAAGAAAAGGAAGATTTTTATTATAGGAAAATTTGTGGATGTACGTCACAATACGGTGATATGATCCTAATAAATAGATTTCTGGGTAATTTACTCACAAAAACCACTTATATTTAGATTTTATCATCTTTTTCAAAATTTACAATTCGTCTTTCATTTATATTGGTCTATTTTTTTATTTAAAAAAAGGGGAAAAAAAAGAAAAACTTATGTTTTTTTGCATTTGTAAAAGTTTGCGATGAGTTGGACAAATTTTATCAAAATGATGTAACATATTGAGCTATTAAAATCCCTAAAATCGGGTAAAGTGCCTATTTATATCATATTTTTCATTTGATGGTTAAAATATAAGATGTGTTGCTATAATGTTACACCCATACAAATAGTTTTCAAGAGTAACAATATGAAGATTGTTTAACTCATCCCAATCTCTTAATATATCATACAAATATGATATACTTGATGATGTCATTATTTTTTTTCTATTTTATTTTGAGTCAATTTAATAATTATGTATAGCACAACTCATTAATAAATATGACACTATAAAATTTGTCTGACTTACTTTAATCTTTTAATATATATATATAACATATTAATTTCATAGTTAATTTTTATTTTAAAAAATTATATATATTAAATAATTTATACTCAAATCCCTCGAGTGTAAATAAAAAATTCATTCAAACGTCTATGTATGCACGAGCAGTACCAAACCGAGATAACACCTCAACCTAATCTTCGGTACAAAAAAAATATATGATAGTTATTATCCTAATTCTTACTACCATCATACTTAAACAACTTAAGTCATTGAGTTAGACATTGGAGAACATGCTAAGATAAAAAAAATATCAAATTATTTTCTCATCAACTCAACTGGTGGTGTGAAGTGTTGGATTTTTTATTAATGCAATCGCTGGCACTATGGTACATGAGGTCATTTGTTTCAAATTATAGGAGTCTTAATATAATTTTTTCAAAGCAAAAAAACTATAATACTAGTAGGATCCAAATACAATAAGTAATTACAATTAACCACTCAAAACCTATAAGTCATGTAATAATACTTAACTAACACGTCTTGTATCATTATTATTATTATTATTTTTGTCATCCAAGCGGTGCCCTGATAGATTCCTAAAGCAGGAGTGTTCGTTGGTAAACCAATTATGAACGGCTTTTATAGGTCAATTGTCTTAGATATTTTTCGTTTTACTTTTTGATTAAAATGGACTTTTAGATTTTTTAACAAATAAAAAATATACATCAATATTTTTTTAAATAACAAATAATAGTTCCAAAATTATATGGATATTTATTTACATGGATAAATATGCTCAGGATCAATTTATAGGAAAAATACGAAAATAATGTCATATAAAATGTACACATACACTAATATTTAATAAATGTGTGTGTGGTGGTATACATATATACATCCCGACGCCGACTCTTCTTCTCCCCCAATTCCCTTAACAGGCCTCCTCTCTCATCGACATCAGCGCACAGCGTAGCGCCGCCTCCTCGATCCATCCCCGCCTTCCTCCAAGCCCCTCGCTTCTTGGAGCCCGCCGCCATGGCCTCCGCCGATGCGCTGCCGAAGCCCCCGCCTCCGTCCACCGCCGAACCCGACGACGACGACGACGACGGTTACCAGGATTACATCCCCGTCAAAAAGCGCCGAGCCATGGAGGCCCAAAAGATCCTCCAGCGCAAGGGCCACCCCGCCTCCGCTGGGGACTCCGACGCCGCCAACCGCCCGCAGGCCCTCGCGGAGGCCAAGCCAAGCCTCCTCGTCAAGGCCTCCCAGCTGAAGCGCGATCTCCCGGAGATCAGCCCCACCGAGCAGCTCGTCCAGCAGGAGAAAGAGATGATCGAACACCTATCCGACCGCAAGACCCTCATGTCCGTCCGCGAGCTGGCGAAGGGCATCACCTACACCGATCCCATCCCCACCGGGTGGAAGCCGCCGCTCGCCATACGCCGCATGCCCGCTCGCCATGCCGATGCCATCCGCCGCCAGTGGCACATCCTCGTCGAGGGCGAGAACGTGCCTCCCCCCATCAAGAACTTCCGCGACATGCGCCTTCCCGATCCCATCCTGAAGAAATTGAAAGAGAAGAGAATCGTCCAGCCGACGCCGATCCAGGTGCAGGGACTGCCAGTGATCCTAGCGGGGCGGGATATGATCGGGATCGCGTTCACTGGCTCAGGAAAGACGTTGGTTTTTGTTCTCCCGTTGATTATGACGGCATTGCAGGAGGAGGTCACGATGCCGATCGTCCCTGGAGAGGGCCCGTTTGGGCTTGTGGTATGCCCGTCGAGGGAGCTCGCGCGGCAGACGTATGAGGTCGTGGAACAGTTCCTTGTTCCGCTGCGGGATCATGGGTACCCGGAGCTGAGGCCGCTGCTTTGTATTGGCGGGGTCGATATGAGGTCGCAGCTGGAAGTGGTGAAGAAAGGGGTACATATTGTTGTGGCTACTCCAGGGAGATTGAAAGATTTGCTTGCAAAGAAGAAGATGAATCTTGATAATTGCAGGTATTGTTGCATCATAATTAGCAAACTGCTTTATGGATATGCGCCATTTTAGGCTTAAGTTCTGAGTTCTACATCGAAAACATCCTCCGAAATGGGGATGCCTTAAGAATATTTGCCTTCATATATGTTTTGAATTTCTGAATTATTCTTATGCTACTGCTTTGCTCTTACTGATTAATTCTACCTACAGTATTATTCTAACCAAGAGTTCTTGAATGATATTCTTTCATGCTCTGTAATCCTACTACACTGGATTTCCTCATGACATTGTCATCACGTTTTCTCTGAATGGTAGGATTTTGTTCCAGTTTTGAGTTTGGTTGGATTACTTCTTTACCATATAAGTTCGAGCGATATTTGGTCAGCCATGAAATTTGCCTTTCATTTTAATTTCGTTGACTTGTATGATTGACAAGAACTTTTGGGGTATGTTCTTCATATTTTAGATTCTTCAGTTGGAAAAACTATTATCACCACTCTTTAGACACCCTTATACTCGATTTGAAAGTTGTGAAGTCTGGCACACCATTCTGTTTTTGCTGATTCTTTGGACATCATTTTCTAGATTTTCATTAAACTATTTTTTTGTACATGAGTGGAAATGATCAAGTAGGGAGCTTCATGAGCTGGCGTTGAGTCAACATATATGAAATTATGATTCTGGAATCAGATGACAACATAAATATCTGACCTATTCATTGGCAGATAATAAATAATGACCAGTCTATGAATGAACTTTGTGAAGCTGGTGTCAGTAACAGTCTGATTAGAACTTTAAATTACTGTTAGCTATGCTGTAGAATCTAATACAATTAGCTTATTGTGGAATCATAAGATTATTAATTTCCTCATAATGCTAGGAAGTTATTCCGCATACTGTCACTTGCAGCCTTAGTTACCTTTAAATACAAATGCATTATACAGGCAAGGAAAAAGACATATCTCTTAAAATGTACTTCTTGATTGTATTGTCAATTGTCAGATCTGAATCTTTTCCAGTTTTCTCATCAACGTCCTTTACTTCTTTCTTGGGGTTGGCTATGTGGATTGTTTCGTGTTACTGATATTTGTTAATGGAAATTGTTACTAGTCAAACTAATAGCCGGCAGATTCCAGTAGTAATCTTTGATCAACGGGCCAGCCTAACCATGTGGAAAAAAAATGTGTCTTTTATCCCCATCTCTTAGAACAATACAGGAACTATTTACTTGTGAAGCTTTGGAAAATTGAAGAGCTAGTTCTGTAATTTTCCAAAGCTTGTTAAGAATAAGTGATTTCTAAATGCAATATTTTTATTTAACAAGTAGCTTTTCTTAATTTTTTATGCTTTCTTTGATCAATTTACTGAATAATTTGGAAGCAAACATCCCTAAGTTGTACAAGTGTGTGAATCAAGGATATCATTTCAGTAGAACATGGTATACTTAATGATAGTTTCAGCAAAATATGGATTGTTCCTTGTACCTGCACTAGAAAATTTGTTTGTGGTTAAATAAATATTTTTAGATCCTTATGTCATTTATGCAAAAGACAGCACAGATTCTCATATATATTATCAGAACAATTGCACCAACCACCCCCTCTCCCCTCCTCTTTTTCTAATATCTGATCTTTTTGTTTGGGTTGAAATATAGGATGACTGATCCATCTTCCTATTTTATTCGTATGATCTCACATTTTTGCTACAGGTACTTGACACTGGATGAGGCTGATAGGCTGGTGGACCTGGGCTTTGAGGATGACATACGGGAGGTTTTTGACCATTTTAAAGCCCAAAGACAAACCCTACTCTTCTCTGCTACCATGCCAAAAAAGATCCAGAACTTTGCAAAAAGTGCTCTGGTGAAACCTGTGACAGTCAATGTGGGTAGAGCCGGAGCAGCAAACCTTGATGTCATTCAAGAGGTTGAGTATGTGAAACAAGAGGCTAAAATTGTATATCTCCTTGAATGCCTCCAAAAGACACCTCCTCCTGTCTTGATTTTTTGTGAGAATAAAGCAGATGTGGATGACATTCATGAGTATCTGCTTCTTAAGGGAGTTGAGGCTGTTGCCATTCATGGTGGCAAGGACCAGGAAGAAAGAGAATATGCAATTGCATCCTTCAAATCTGGCAAGAAGGATGTATTGGTTGCTACCGATGTTGCTTCCAAGGGCCTTGATTTTCCCGACATCCAGCATGTGATCAACTATGATATGCCTGCTGAAATTGAGAATTACGTCCATCGGATCGGCCGAACCGGGAGGTGCGGCAAAACAGGAATAGCAACAACATTCATAAACAAGAACCAAACAGAGACAACACTCCTTGACTTAAAGCACCTCTTGCAAGAAGCAAAACAAAGAATCCCTCCAGTATTGGCAGAGCTTAATGACCCAATGGAAGATGGTGATGCTCTAACTGATGCTAGTGGAGTTAAAGGTTGTGCATACTGTGGTGGCCTCGGTCATCGTATCCGAGACTGCCCAAAACTGGAACATCAGAAATCCATGGCTATCGCTGGTTCTAAAAGGGACTACTTTGGTTCAGGAGGCTATCGGGGCGAAATATGATCCTGCTTCTTGCATCTGCATATACGGGGTAGTCACCAAGTTCTTACCATGTCTAGATGTCTGTAAACCAGAAAACATTTCTGTAATCAGAGATTACAATCCACCTTAAAATTCACAGTGCTCAACTTTTTTCAGTTGGATGGTGGACAACTCCTTTGCTGTGTAGAGCAACATATCAACATACGGAGTTTAGAAGTTATTTTAGCATCTTGAAACACATCATAATGTAAAAACATCATCGTGAATGCATTGCTTGTAACAGTGAGACATCAGTTTAATTATGGAAGTCAATTAAAGGCTCATCATGTTGTGAAAGTTCTGCGCCAAGTATGCATCTGTTGGTGGTTTGGCAATTCTCTTTGTTGATGATGTTGCCACTGTTTGGTAATTGACTGTCGATCGTCTTTAGGATTTTTAAAGCCTTATGGACTACTTTAAAGGATTTGCTTGTACACATGCTGCAAAATCTAATTTTATCGATGGTATGTTTGATAAAAGTAAATATATAATAATTTTTTTCTTTTTTATATTTGATTAACCTTCTCTTCTTTTTTTTTCTTTTTTTTTTGTCCTCTCCCGTGTGCTTGCAGTGGGCAGCATACGAGAAGTTATTTTGATTTTTAATTCCTAATATACGAAAAGATAGGAATAAAAATAAAAGAGTATTTTGGCAATAAGATATGTAGATCCTTCTTGATGCAGTTCAATTTTGATTTAGTTGACATGATAAATTGAAGCAGTTCAACCAATTAAACTTCATTTTCATAAACAAACCATCATAATATCCCGGTATTATTTAAGGTCAGCGATAGGATCTTTATATATCTATTAAATTTTTCAGTTAAATAAACAGCTATTTAAAAATTTCTCTTACTGTTAGTGAGTTTTTCTATATTTCATTTATTTCTCATTAAAAATTCTAATAAATTCAAAACCTACTAACAATAGCATTTATGCCTTTATTCAGACAATTTTCATGCCTCAATCACAAAATTATTTCTTATGATATATATTTTAAAAGTAACTTCTTAATATTTTTATCTTAACCACACTACCTATTCCAAGCAGCAGGCTGTGCTCGTCCCGTGGCACGCAGCGGTGCAAGCGTGTGCCGATCACTCCACGGTGGGCGTGGCCACCGGTGAGCAAAGCCGCCACCACCTTTAAGCACGAGATCCTCCGCATGATCCAAGGTACGCATCTCTTTTATCTCTTATCTCTTCAGGCTTTCCCCGGTCGCTCTCTTCCCCGTCTCCTCTTCCGCTTCATCGACTTGCGCATCTGTGGTGTTTCTGCTAGCTAGGGCTATATCTCCACCGCACTTTGTAGTACGTGATGGACGAATCTGCATCGAGAGAAAGGTCATGGTGGCTTAACTATATAGTTACAGATCTCTGTGTGTGTTGTGTGTGTCTTCTTGGACGGAATCTGGTGCAGATGTTGCATGATCTTGATGGCTCCGGTGAAAGGATGATGGTTCCTTCTCTACAACATCCATCTCTGAGGGCGATCACCTTCGTGCTCTGTATCTGTTGCAATGAGAAGTACGAGATACCTCGATCTGGAATCCCTCAGGTTATGGGTGCGGAAGCTGAAGAGGAGTTGCTCGCATCGACAGGTCAAAACAGCAGAAGGTGGCTGCTCCACCGTCATGTATGTACTATCTGTCGACCAACCGGAGTCATTTTTTAAGGGAGAACACAGCAGAATCCACTCATGAAAGCTGAAGCGATAGGGTCTCCAATCTGTAGCTAAAGGAAGAAGAAAGAAAGAATCCAGTGCAGCAGAATGGGAGCACATGGGCGACACCAACTCCACTGTCATACTCCCATTCTCGCATGCTTTGGCATAAAGCTCTTCAAGAGAATAACACCACATTTCTGGATGATTGGATGCTACTCGCAGATGGGTTACTTTGGAGTCCCATCGTCGCTGAGCTGTTTGTTGTATCCACTTTTCTTCTTCCTGAGAAGGTGAATGCCCTCCCTTTCAGTTTCATCACCACTTTGATGCTATCTTCGTGTCTCAGACCACTGTGAAGCTACATTATGAGACGAAGAAGATTGCTTAGCAGTATATGGATCTACGAATACCCAAAGTAACTTAGGGAAGAAGGAGGAAACACCCTTCGGAGACTCGGATCCATGCAACAAAGGGGAAAAAAAAGGAAAGCAGAGCTGCATCAGCCGCTCACTCGAGACCGTAACCTTTTTCTTTGGGCCCCACAATAGGAACCAAACAAGAATCCAACACCAACCTCCCACGGATTTGGTTCCTTTCTACCGCGCCATCAATGCCCGGTGGTAGATTCGCCTGCTCAAAACATCAAACTATCATATGTCTCAGTCGCACCACCAACAACAGCATACCTCAACCGGGGTTCGGGGTTAGGGTTAGGGACACACGCAAGCACACATGATGGGTGCGGATGACATGTCGCGGGTAGTAGACTATTTTAATCCAATGGAGGTGTACTATATCTCCAGCTTCTGTCGTTCATAGGTTCCCTCTCTCCCGCATGGAAAACCCTAGGCCAAAAGAGCATGGGTTTCCGGATCGAATCCTCGCTGATCCCTCCCGTCTCTCTTGCCGCGAGCTAGCCTTCGGTTTGGCTGAAGATTGAAAGCTGAATCGCAGTGGAACGCGCAAGAGAGTTCGCGTTGGGGTTCCTCACACAAGGTACTCATTCTTCCCCCAGGTTCGAGTTCAAAGTTCAGATTTTTTTCTTCTTCTCCTTTTCTTGTTCACCTCTCCTCTATTGCTTAGCTTTGTTCCGAAATTTTGTTTGTGGTTGATGGGTGTTGGCTTCTGGGATTGTTTCTTGTTAGGTCTACTGTTTATAGTACGATTAGGGATGTGGTCTAGAAAATGGGCGTGAAGGTGTCTTCTTTTTCTCATGTGGATTGCAGCTCGTTGTTGGACCGTAGGATCTCTTGGCCTTTCTGTTCATTTCCGGAGGTGGGTGGTCGGCAAAGCATGGGTTGGATGAGGTGTATTATGTTGTGTATTTCTTGCCACTTTTATCATTTTATGTATGAAACTTTGATTTTTATAGAGCTTGACGACTGCAGCTTGTACTCATCTTGCTTTGTATGATGATCTTCCTGTTCTGGCTTCAATTATGTGCCCTACTATTTACCTTAGGTTCTTCTGGCTTTATATATTATGGGAAGTTGGATAAAGCCTCTGTTAGCCCTACTCCCCCTAAAGGAAGCATCATTGTTTGTCCCAAGTCTTAAAGTAACAGTCTATTTACTGATTTCGGCTCATTATTTCATGATTAGTTTTGAAGAGGCAGAGGTTGCCTGATGTCATGAACTTAATTCTCATCACAAATGGAACTTTAAAATATTGTTTCTCTTATTTCTCATGTTGCAAGTTTGATATTCTTGTGGTAATTAAGACACTATCTTTCCTTAAGTGCATGTGAATTTTTTCAGTTTCTATCGAACTGGTCAAACAGCTCCACTTCTCTGATGAAGATGCAAAAAGTTAATGAGTGAGTCTGATTTGTTTATAAATAAATTTAGATATCTTGTGATTAATGGCTTGTTTTTTGTGTAATTGGGGACTGCTTTAAGTTAGTCAGTCTGTTCAGTAATATACACATTGTTTGTTTTCACTTTCATGTTGGCAATGTACTATTCTGTAAGCACAAGTTTTCCTTCTCCTTCCACGGGTTTGTTGTGACAAGCGGTGTGGCCGTGGTCCATCAAAGTTCTTTTTGGAATGTTGTTCTCATGCTTTTGTTTCCTCTTTTCAATGTATTCTGTTGCATTGTTGCAGAAATCTGCAATATCATGAATCAAAGCAATTATCATTAATCTTATACAATTGAGGCATGACTAAATCTTGACTATGTTAGAGTTAGAATCTTCGTTGAGATTTTTTAATTGTTTATAATGATATACAGTCTATGAAAATGACAAATCAGCTGATTAATGCAAGAAACTTTTGTAAACAAGTGCATTATACTTTCATAAATCCTTATTTACCGAATTCATCCTCAGTATATTTTTTACAAGCTGTCAGTAATATGAATACCTTGGAAAAGGAACAATCAATTTTGACTAGCTATTTTTCTGATGCATGATATTATACATAGGACTGGATCTTCTATTGTATCTCATTGATATTTAAAATACTTTGTAGCATTTACACTAAATAAGTCTGATGTGACTGCTGCTCGGAATTATGGTAGCTTAAGATACATTCTTAATTCACATGTATACAGCAAGAAGCAGGTCTAGTCTAAACTTATACAACCTGCTGGAAATGATTTTGAACATTATTTCAAGCTATGGAAGTAGCAGTAAAGGAGCTCAATGCTGAAGGAAAGGAATCTGCCCTTGTAACTCATGGCAAGCACGACGGAGATGAGTGCAACCATTTTACCATCCGGTATTCCCATTATTCACCTGTTTTTAACTGTTTAATCTACTTCCCCAAGAATTAGCATGCAAAACTCCTTTGGAACTTGACATTACCGATGAAATGCTGTACTGTTGCAAATGTATTTGCTTTAATGACTTTATTCTGGTTTAATTACAATTTTGTTAACATTAAAACTGTGATTGAATAACAAAACAGAGTAGCTTACGTATTGAGTGCAAGTAACATAAATCAACTTGCCGATAACATTTTACTTTCTTATTACTTGCTTTAGTACTTAATGATTGAGGCATTTACTTTCAAGCAGTGGTTACGTTGCTGGTGTTCGGAAGAGAGATGCAAAGATTTGCTGGCCGTTATATATGGCCAGGAATGAAAGTTCCGATGTACTTTCAAGCATGCTGCCTCCACTACATGTTTCTAAGTTCAAGCGATGGAGTTGCCTGAACTGTCTTCATACAATTTGCACTTCTGCCGATGTAACAGGAAGTGCAAATTTTACAAATGTATGCAATGAAGATACGAAGACAAACAACTCCGTATTTCTCTTTGATCTCAATGCAAAAAGGTTGGATTTTTCCGGTCCTAAACAGTCTTTCAAAACCGTCATACTTGAGAGACCAGTTTCGGACTGTATTATCAAAGTCAGCCATGGCGAACATAGCCCAGTATCATATCATAGCAACAAAAATAATGAGTCTAAAACAGATGATGCGGCAAAAGAAGGTACCTGGTTTGCGACTGTGTCATGCATTTTTCATTAATTCTTATGAATCATCATAGTCATTTCCTCCTCTTAACAGGATACCAGGTATTCACATGTAGGAATTTTAGAACGGAAGAAAAACAAAATCATTCATGCAAGTCTATCACCACGGTGGCTGAAGTTGAAGAATTTCAAGCAGGACAAAGCCAAACAAAAAACACGACAAATAAGGAAAACAATTTTAAGGCAGCTCTTCTTTTTGATGACGCTTCTCCCGAGATTGGTGCCAAACCAAATGGAGGTATGAGGATTGGACTTTTTGATGCGACTATAATTTTCAGAGGCACTGATCTTGCAGCATGTGAAAACAAAGATGATGAAGGGATTACTCCAAAAGGCAACATAAATATAGTGCCTGATGGTGTGACCAAAGAAACTAGAAAGTTAGATGGGATTGATCTCCGCATCCCAGAAGATGATGTTCTAACTACTACTGCTGCTAATCTCCCTAATTATGATCTGATGACATTAGACCAGAACGATGATGAAACATCATATGGCAACAAGAATCTTTCAGATGGCATGTATTTTAGCCGAAACCAGAAATGTGTGTCTAGCAGTTCACATAGAAAAGTGAACCAAAAGAGGGTTCATAAGCTACGTTTGCTGGAGGACATTATGAAAAATGAAGAGTTACACATATCAGAAAATATAGATACGTTTAAAGAAGGTGTAGATACATGTGAAAAGAACCACAAAAGATCAGATGAATGGAAATGTGAGATCCATCCTGGAGATTATAAAAAAGGCAATTTCTTCAGCCAGAATTGCAAAGTAATACCAGCGAAAACTATTAATGCTACAGAAGCTACTCAGAGCAAAGATGAGGAAATTTCTCTAATGCATTGGCTAAAGAAGGTTTCTAAGAAAATTGTCACCGATGATTCTCAAAGAAAGAAAAACATTGTTGCAAAAGGATGTGCTGAAATCAAGCACATAGAGAATAAGGTTGTTACATCTCCCAGTACACATAAAAAGAAGGATGCTGATCCCCTTTCAAAAGGTTCTAGAGCGAGTAAATATAAGAAAAGTTATACTGTTGAGAAGAAAAGTAAGTTTACTCGACTAAAACCAAGTGCCAATTGCCTCACGCCCCAACAGGAAAGTTTGATATCTAAAGATGCATTGGTGAAACACGTAGCTCCTGAAAATGTTTATCCTCAACTGAGAAACATAATTTCTGAAGATATTTTGCCTCCTTGTCTTGAAAAACTAGAGAGGAGTTGTGAGCAGAAGGCTGAATTCAATAGAAGGAAAAGGAAGGCATTTCGAGCCAAGGACAGAAATCCTTCCCAAGTAAACTGGTCAAAGGTATGCTAAGTCTATCCTTCTAAATATGGAAAGCATACAACTCATTTACTTTTACTTTTTTGCTCCTTTTCCATATGGTTTGCTACTGATAAGAACAGAATCCTCTTTCAGTGATAAATATTCTGTTTCTGTTCCATTCTCTTTCTGAGATTTTAGTTAAAGGTCTCGGCATCCTCGTATTCAAGCATGGTATTGCTTAGAATCTTAGAGTTCATTCTGTTGCAGTCGAATAACTGTTATGAAGAAATCATATATGCGAATGCTGTGCATTGTTAACTAGGTCGTATTATCTTTTTTGTTCTTCGGTGTTGAGTTTCATGTGATTGAGTAGAAATTTTATTAACTATAGCATGTTATATCAGAATGAATAACCTGACCGAACGATATCTGTATTTGCTTATTCTTCTTGGGCAAAGCTGATACTCTTTTAGGTTCTTACATTCTGCTGGTTACAATATTTTCAACATAGTTTCTCATTGTGTCTCAGTGGTATGTCATTTTTTATCAATAAGTTCTCAGTGAAACAAATATTTTGACAGATGATAAATAATCTTCTCTTTTCATCATGCGTGCATGCTTGTTTTCAAATGCAGAAACAAGTGATAAAGAAACAAAGAAACATGATGGCACATGAAAATAAAACTCTAGATGACATTCCAATGGATATTGTTGAACTCTTAGCTAAAAACCAGCATGAAAGAAGGATGATGAATGCGGAGGTTTCTAACATGAACAAACATGAGTTGTCAATGATGAATGGAGAGTTGAGACATGGAATTTATTCATATGTGTCTGGATATTGTGGAAGCAAGGTTCCGAAGGCAATATATCAGAGACAGGCCAATGATACAGTACTTTGTATTCCCACTGCTCCCCACCGTAACCAGAACGACATGTATGGACCTGAAGCCTGCAAAGCTATCAAGTTCCAGAAACATGCCCTTATCGATCTGAACCAACAAGCTGCAGATTTTCTGGCAATTCCAGAATATGATGGATACCAACCCTGTACAACTCACCATTCTGCCGTTGATTCTAAGAAAACCAGTGCTTTTCAAATTTCTTCATGGGATAGAATGAGGATGCAAGACTCAGGATTATATCAAAAGAACCAGGGAGTCTCAGCTCCGAGATCATGTGGAGGCATCCATGATATGTCGTCACTATCGTTAAATGGCAGAATATTTGGAGTCAATAAAAGGAACATTAGTACTTGTCACAATTACGGGAAAATGGTTCCTTTTGATTCATTTGTTGATACAACTCATAAGATCGTTCCCCGAAAGACCGGTTATCAGGAACCAGTGAATTTAACCAGCCCCAGTCTCCCATATGGGGAAGGAAAATCCGAGCAAACAGCAAATGGAATAGCTCTACCAGCCAGATCATATCTCATGGAACGAGCAAGTAGGTGCCATCCAGGAAGAGCAGGGCCGGTGGATATGCATAACAATGAAACAGTATCGGCGTTGCATTTGCTTAGGCTAGTTGATCAGGCAGCTCACTCAGGTACATCGTGGGATATAAATTGTACAGGAATTACTCAAGACTCCGGCTTAAATTATAATCGTCAATCCTGTGAGACGCATGGTGCAGAAGTTGGAGTTAGAAATAAAAAGGCGCAGGCAACTCCATCCACCACTGGATACTGTGCTCATGATCGAACTGAAGGTGGTCTCAGCAGCCCTCGCCATCCATTTCCTCGAATAGGTGCTCTTGGGTCTTTGCTGCAAAACGAAAACATGACTCTTTCATACAAGCCTCTGGCTCCATTGGGTTCTGAAGCTGTGTGCTCTGCTGAACTGCCATCTTTCTGCATCTATGACATGGACAAACTAGATGCTCCTTCAGCCATTGGTACAAAATACAGAGACAACAAGAACCCTCCTCCGTCTGTGACGACAAATACCAAGCAGATTGTTGGAATCTACAGAAAGGATGAACAAGTCCAACCTTTGAGTTATGATCCCATGACTATAACCTGCGTTATCAATCGAAATCCTGCTGACTTCAGCCAGCCTGATGAAGACAATATTTACATGCGAGGAAATGACTGAGCTCTGAAACATCAAACTCTAACATGGCGGGAAGAAGTGGCCGGTGTTGAAGATGCCACATCCCACCATCTTTGTATCTTTCAGCATTAGCTCTACTGTTGTGGCCTATTCTTGTATGCATTTATATACTTATATATGATCTATAATTTGGGTTTGCTTATGTCTTCGCCCCTTCAGCAATTTCTCAAGGGTAGCTTTAAAGCATCGCGGTGATGATGACGATCCATCATCATCAGCACGAGTCTGTTTAAGCATCTTTACATACAACAATAGTTATCGCATGGAATCAAATCTTAAATAGATTCTGTAGTGTATGTAGATCACCATAGGTCCGGACGGGGCCCGCCACGAGTATCGCCTGACGAAGGCGGCGGGCCCCACGGAAAGGATAAATAAATCACCTGGACCCTGTCCGGACGAAGGCGGGTGCGCGACGATTAAAGCATTCATCAGACGGCTGGCATCGAAGGCGCTCGTGAGCCACCAAACCCGGGGGATGGATTAGGTGGCGTCGAGCCCATTTCCTCTTCCAACCCTGCGAACCTACCTTCTCCTTACCGAGCGGCACTATCGCGACGGAAAGCGTCCGAAGTCGATGACAGCGACAAAAGATAGAAATCGAAGCACCGATACTTCTCCTCACTTTCTTGATTGTTTCGGTTTCCTTTTCTCTTGGATTTTTACCGCGGTGGGATCCAGTGACGGAGCTATTCTGGCGGTGGTTAGTCAATGAGCGCGAGAGTCGTTGGGAGACGATTACTGCTACTGGCGGGGCTACATTATGATCGCATTCAAAGTTTCCTATGGGCTCTCCCCTCTTTCTCACCGCCTCCTCTTTATCTCTTCAAGATCCTTCACGTTATCGCTCTGCCAGTCTCGCCTCTTCTCAGGTGCACGCTCCCTTTCACCTTTTTATTATTATTTTTTTTGTTTTCTTCCTGATCCGGTCCCCGGGTTTCTTGATTCGTGAGTAGGGTTTGATGTAACTGGGTTTCTTATTTGATAGGCTGGTTTTTTTAGATTGTTTGTGAGCCTTGATATGTTGATCGGAGGGTTTCATCATTTTCTTGTTTCTTGCGTGATAATAGGTTGCCTTTTTTGGATTATATGTGAGCCTTGGTATTTTGTAGGAGAGGCTCATCATTATCCAATCGATGTAGCTGACGATTTACAAAGCATGTCTTGGAATTTCACGACCATACATTTGAATCTCTAGCATAGATTAAAGAAAAAAGTTGAATACTTGAAAAGGAGAAAGGAAAATCCTAAAATGATCCAAGATATGCTTGTTTTCAAAGTGATAATATGCAAGAAATTGAGAGTTGGCCTTCAGCAATAGTTTCTTTCTTGTAGGCTTATAGTCAACCTGAGCACTTCATCATCAAAATCAGATGGACCTTTGACCTCTTCAATTGTTTCACTGAACGAATCAGAAATTCTTTGGTCGTTTGTCTTCTGCTCTAGACAGGTTATAGATGAACAGTTACACATTTATCAGCAGGTTAAACAGGTTCAAACTAGCTTATTATTATGTCATCTCATTTAAAGCTTTTGAACTCTCTTCAACTAGTAGCGCATTCTGTAGCTTAATATTAGGAATTATAACGCTCCTTCCTACCTTACGGAGAACTTGGTATTTATGCTACAAAATTTTTGTTCTGTTAATTGATCACTAATACCAGTGGTCTCTTCATAAAATCTCCTCTTAAAGTTATATAACCTGAATTGTAATCCTAGTTTTTGTTATATAGCTCATAATACCAGACCGTCATCTGGTACATTCATGGAAGTTGTTAAGGCAGCACTCAGCCATGTCTATGCGACTCAAGAACGTGCTGCTATAAGGGCTGAACAGAAAAGCTATGGCTATGCTCACATCGTTGCTTCAGCTGTGAACATCTCAAACTTATTGCGTGATGCGGATGTTAAACCTGTACGTATGATTTTTTATGAATTGTGCTTATGCTTTCTTGTCTAATGTATTACATAGTACACTTCAATTACAAATAGACCGTATTAAATTTATTTTTCCAACTTGAAAATATATGATAACAAACTGTGGAAATCTTTGGTATAATACATGTAACTTTTTCGTGCATATGCTTTCTTGTGCCGTGCAATTTATGTTTTGAAGGTTCACATTATGTGTAGACATGCACAAGTATACAATGCTATTCCATGGAAGTGCTATATTCTATGGATGTGGCTTTGTGAATCAGTGATATGCTGATGTAACTAAATTAGCCAATTGTGGCTGTCGACCATTTGCAAGGATTGCTGACATCTCGACATTGTTGCATGCTCACTGGATCCAAAGTATAAGGAAACAGAAAAACTTACCATTCTCTTTCTACCCATTATCTTCACTTTTCCAATATCTTTTACATCTTTTATCATCTGCTGCTACTATATGGCTATGTATCTCTTGCCACTTGAAACTTCCATAGCCATTGAGCCTGTACTTAATCTTACGAATGTTTTTAAGATCTTTGCTGACATATGGAAGCTCTTGCACTATCACTTATTTGCACATAGATTGCCATTCTGTGGCACAGGGGCATGCAAATACCATCTTGCAGCATAGTACTGTGATGATGAAGCAGGAAGTTACAGCTGCTGTTCTATTTTCATATTTGCTAGTTACTACCTCTGGCAAATCTTGATCTGAGGAAGAGATGTAGGAGCCAAATAGGTACATATCAGGATCTTTGATGTGAAATAGCAGAGGGAGAGGACAGGAAGAAACAAGGAAACAATTGGTAACGTCAGAGAACCAAAATAGCACACATATTTTTTAATTTATTAAAATTCCATGTCATTCTGTAGTATTTGCAGAATTTTTATGCCTTCTAACATTACCTACTTTTACCACCCATTAACATGTTTCTTATGTATTTAAGATACTTGACGCACTCCTAGAATTCCTTTATATTTTCCTAATCATACATAAAACGTGAAGGTGATGCTTGAACTACCTCGCAAGTGCGTGATGTGAAAAATGGACTTTGCACTAAATAAAACTACTTTAATAACATTAAAATATGTCATCTAAGTTGAATAATTTATTAAGCTCTAAAACCTGTATATTACAAAGATCAGAGCACAAAGCTCTTTTATCATTTGAAATGTGATTATACATAATCTTTGCTGAAGTAGTTTCCTTGAGTGACACAGGTGAAGGAAAGGTGCACAGCTTCAGGTTCTGCTGAGGTCATCAATGGATCAAGATACCTTCATGGTGCTCGGGTAGGGATTGTGGCTAAACCTTCTGCTGAATTTGTTGCCGCAATCCTTGGTACATGGCTTAGTGGAGGAGTGGCAGTTCCTCTTGCTATAAGCTATCCAGAATCAGAGCTTTTGCATGTGATGAATGATTCAGTATGTACTGCACATCTTCTCTTTATGTATGTTTACATGGAATTACTACTAGAGCTGTGATTTATGGGTTATCCAAAAGTAACCGGGAAGCAAGGTTTACCGAACCATGGCATACCGCTCGACGGGTGGTACATATCGGTCCAATAGGGGACCTATACGGGTGGTACATCAATATGCCCCAATGTACCATGTGTTGGTACGCTCGGCATGGTTCGGTATAGCTCAGTATGTACTGTACCGATGGTTGATTGGTTTAGCGGTATAGACCGATAAGGCGAACCATGCTTGGAAGAGTTACAATAAAAATAAGTTTATGTTTAATAAGCCATTCAACTTTTCTTCACTACCCTGGTTTAGAGATGGTGCAGTTATTCATTTAAGAAGAGAAGAATTTGGATCAATTATTTGCCCTTTTGGTACCAATATTTGGTTTTTTTGTGATTATTTGAAATTTGACAAATGATTTTGTGAAGTACTCTGCTGTCTGGACCAATTCAAACCATTATATTTTCCTTATTCTCAAAATTACATATTAGCATCAATTTTGTGTAAATGAAGTTGTACATTCTTATGAATTTGTGTTGGATTTCTGATACCATAATTTGAGGTTCTATATTCTGTAATAATCTTGAATGTGTATTATTTCAATCATCAAATTGATGTTAATATCTCGAAGGCTCTCCATGCAATTCTGTTTTGGTGAATGATCAAGATCACCATTATACATAGTTGGCCATTGATAACACTAGTTCATTTTAAATTCCTTTTAGATATTTTTTGAACAAATTTATCAATATTGACCCTTAGAATGTTAATACTCCTTTTAGGTTCAAATAATTTTCCTCATATATATATTAAGTTTCTTTGATGTTTCTTCAACAATAAACCAGTAAATGTGATTTTTGATTGGCAAGCTAAGGTGGTAAGACAATGCTGCACCTAAAGTGGCCCACTTTGCTCTAAAAGTGAAGTGATCCAAAATCTTTAAAAATTATTGAACTTATACACATATGTCCGTTTCCAATTTACTATTTTTATTGTGTGGTTAAGCTCTATATTATTATCATCGCTTCCCGTTGCCTCTCATTTTCTCCTCTTGTGCCTCCGGGTTGATATTGCTGATTTTACAGAAAGCAAAAAAGACTAACATGTTCTTGTTTGTAGGATGTATCCATGATACTGAGCACTCCAGAGCATCAAGAAACCATGGAGAATGTGGCTGCTAAATGCTCTGCTAAAGTTTCACTAATTCCAACTGTCACCTGTATGCCATCAAACAATATGTTCAGTGACCATTCAGGGGAAGAAGCTGTTGATTTGGTCGCTGAGTTGATAAGGAAAATTGAGGATTCAAGCATGATTAAAGGTAATTCATGTCTCCCCATACCTTTAGCTTTTACTGCCCTTCACCAAGCCTTTTAAGTAATAAGCCTTTCTTATGCTTTTGTGCTGAATCTACGTTGGATTTTATTTACACACTGATTTGCTAATAAAAAAGTAGATTGGAGATTTCACTCTTGTAAGGCGATTGGACTTTATTGGATATAACTTCTGGGATATGTTCCTAAATTATCTCATCTTCTAGTTTACCATGCAATTTTGTTGCTATACTACTTTCTTCCAGTGTTCAATGTGACACTATCTAGGTTGCATTTGTCAGAAAATATATTATGATGTCCACCTCTGTCTATCATTGGTCATTTTGGCATAAGTGGTATGTTGATTCCTGTACTTGGTTTGTGCTTTTACTGGTAATTGGTTGGCTCTGTGCTTTTAGTAGTTATCAGCAATCAATTCAGGTTCTTGACTTGTTATGTAGGAGATGATCCTGCTCTGATTCTTTACACGAGTGGTACAACGGGTAAACCTAAAGGTGTTGTCCACACACACAAGAGCATAATTGCTCAGGTAAACATTTTGCTTCTCCTTCTGTTAATTGATTTCTGGAAAGTCAGGTCGATCTGCTTCTGGATACAACTTTAGCTCTAAAGATGTGATGAAGGCTATGGAAAATTATAACTTTGGTTTAGTCATCAATAAAAAAATAGACTATACTGTAATTGCAGGGATTAATTTATGGTCCTATCTATTGGTGTCAGTACAAAATACGAGTGCCTAAGACTGACAAATTAGTTGCTTGTATCTCATGTTTCATCGTCAATTATTTCTTTAGTTCCATTTTCTTATGGTTATATTTTTGATATGTCATTTGAGATCTCAAGTCATTTTGCTGCTTCAAAGATACACTTGCTGAGACAATTATGTTGTCACTTACGTTTGCAGTTGCTAAAGTTCATTCTGGTCAACACTTGATCACCTTGTTTTTCTGTAGTCTCTATTTTCTTTTTAGAATTTGTTGAATCCCAACTTCCAAAGAAATAGATTATCTATAAGCTCTTTCACTACAATGATATAGCAACAGGACATAAATTTATGGTAACTTGTTTTAGTTCCTGAAATATCCCGGGAATCCATTGTTCAAATGCCTATGTTCTTTTGGAAAAAGCAAAAAAGATTAATCACATTTTGTACCTATTACTTGTAAATAAATGCAGCTTCTATTGTTTCCTACGGGCTAACATAATTTATGGGTTGCTATATTTATCATCAATTGGGCAATAGATTTTTACACTTCTAGTGTTCATGTTGGTTTAAGAAGTCACTTATAGTTATAACTAGTTGCAAATTGTTGATGATGTAAGCCTTATAGCAAATAATACATGTGGCTACTCATCCTTTATTTGTATTTCTTGCCAGATGAAATTGACTATTACCTGTCTGAAATGTGGCACTACTTAAGCTATTCTTTTGGCTTGTTTCAGGTTCAAATTCTGTCTGAGGCTTGGGAATATACAAATAATGATCAGTTTCTGCATTGTCTACCCTTACACCATATCCAAAATTCACAGGCTTTCTGCTGATTAAACAAACATGCAATTAACTTGTTTTGTATGCTTTTTCTTATTGTAGCTTATAAATCTATTATTAATGCATATGCATATTATAGCTTCACTCAGGTCCCTGGTGGAATGTTGTTAAATATGTAGATCTGACTAGTAGTTTATGTTGCTTTGTTTTTTTTATAACACTTCATTTGGTTCCTTAACCTTTAGTTTACATGTTCATGGTCTCTTCAATGCTTTATTTGCACCTCTATATGCGGGATCAGTGGTAGGTATCGAAATCTGGAATCCATTATTTGTCAGTTCAGTTTGTATCTTAATTTTGCACTTTGTTGTGTTAGGTTGGAGGTTATGATGTTTTTTTCGTTAGCTTGAATAATTTTGTCCATGAAGCCCTGATGTGATAGTTGTCTTATGTCTTTAGCACACTACAGTCAGCATATGAATATAATAATTAATACCGGTGGGATTCTTTTGTAGTATAATTTTTCATCAAGGTTCAAGAGTGCAGGATCTTGTAATTTCGTCATCAATAATGCTTATGTCTCATTTTTTAATTACAGGTTGAGTTCATGCCAAAATTTAGCGTACGAGGTGTGTGGCAGAGATGGCGTGATTCGTACCCTAAAGATGGAAACAAGGCAGCTGATGCAATTACCTTATTTACAGGAGTAACTTCACGCAACTTGTGTTTTGTAGAAGATGATTAATGGGATTGTACCTTTTTATCAATTGACATATGCTTGAACTGCCATAACAACAAAGAAGACGAAGTTAAAACCACTAGATGGTCTTTCATTTTGAAGACCAAAAGTTGCTAGAACTTAGCATAAAGCAACTTTAAGATGCAATAATCATTCAAATGTATGAACCTACTGCCTTTTGAGGCAGTGCACTCATGGGGCTGGTGTACCATCATTTATATTATCTTTCTGCAATACATGCTAGAATAATGAACTTGTTTAGTGAAAACGTAAAATAACATTTTTGTTAAGTACATAACAAGAATAGCTGACCACTGTCTTCTATTTATAGAAATGTTTTCATGAAAACCATTTGTTGTGAGCTTGCCTTGGAAAGACAAGAAGTTCCTTTTGTGATTATTTTGCAAAATTTTTTTCGCTGATAAAAATCTTAGGGAGAGTTGCAAAATCATTTGTAATGAAGATAGCATAGTTTTTTTCAAATAATTCACAGCCCTTGACATTAAATAAATTCTTTTGACATTTATTTAGTTCAACATGCGAAGTCACAGTATATGGATATTACTTTTGAATATAGCTTCATGTTGTTTGTTTATCATGTTGAGAACATTGAAAATTTCAGGTTCCAACTATGTATACTAGACTGCTGCAAGGATATCAAACTATGGATTCTGATCTACAAAAGGCCTGTGCATCTGCAGCAAATCAATTGCGTCTCATGGTAGTTGCGTTTATCGGTTTTTCATTTGTAATGTGTGAATGAAACTTCTGAACTTGGCAGATGGTAATGGATACATGCTTTAGTTTATGCCCTTGATAATCGAAGCTAAGCTTAACCCTTTGGAGAGGATTTCTTGTATATATACTCATAATTCAATATGATAAGATAAGAGTTGCATCTCTAGTAGTTCTTGGCTAAGAAGCATGGACATGTGTGTTCGACACATGTCGAACACACAGACACGTGTCGGAGAATTGTGTGCGGCAATGCGCTCGCATAGCCCTCACATGAGGGTCATATGTTTCGCAAGAAAAGAAATATGGACCCCGTCGCAAGGAAACATATATTAATTCTATCTAAAGATTGTTAAATATTATTTGATGTACTTAGTCTTTATTTTGGATACTTAAATTTATATGATTTTAATTGTTTTAACCTGTATGATGATATTTATTGTTCACATTGCTAACTTTATAAAATTTAAGTATAAATACTATGAAACTTATGTTAATAGAATATTATATATACATATTAAAAAATACATGTGTCTTTGCCGTATCTGTGTCCTAATTATTTTAAAAATGGCATGTCACCATGTCCCTGTCGTGTGGTGTTCGTGTCCCCTGTCTATCTCTGTGCTTCTTAGGTTCTCAGCATATTATGGCTCCAGAAGTAGAATAATATATGACTTGTTTATATCTGTGAGAAGTTGCAATGGCGCCTTCAATTTAATGATGCGTTAATAGCATCTTTATTTATTGGCTCTACTGATCAAGATTTATCCCTCTTAAGTTTGAATAAAACCTTCAATATATTGTTATCCTCATCCTTAGCTTCTGTGGTGCTGAGTCAACAAAGCTTTAAAAACAGGGACTAGCTTGTAACCTCAAAAATCAACATACATTTACCTTACTTGCTCATTTGCTAGCAAAAGCAGTATTACCAAAAGTACCACGACTTACCTTTCCATGTCGTATTCTGTTGACTTTCAACGTTACTTTTTCTATGAGTTTGCATAATCCATTGTTTGACATATATGTCCAGGATACGCTAAATTGTTTGAAATTTCAACTTGAAAAAGCCAAAATTAATAATCTATGGAAATTAGACTGTTAAGGGGCAAGCACTTTCCGTTTGGCATTCGTACAAAAGTTGGGAAACTTGTATGGCCAGTCGATTCTTATTGGTCTGTACAAATTTTTATAGTTGAGCTTGAATATAACATAACAAGTCAATCTTCATGTAACTTTCTTGATACCTTAAGCTAGAAGGGACAAAAGACATTCTTGGAGGCCTGATGGCATGAAAGGAAACCTGCTCATTAGTAAGATCAAGTCATGAACACGATTGATACTGATCCAAAAGGTTGCTGAGGCTTGGAATACTATTTGGTTTGGACAACAATGAAATAGAATAAATCTGGGAATACTGTTTGGTTTGGAATACCATAAGTAGTAGTTCTTAATTATTATAGGCATTGCAATATTTTTTTCTCATAAAATATTTCTTGTTATTATTTTTAAACTTCAAATTCATGTTTACTACAAAAAGGGATGTAGGCCCTGAAGTTTTCAATCGATAACTATTATCATTTACTTGATTTCCTTCCTAGATGTGTGGGTCTTCAGCTCTTCCATTTCCTGTAATGAAACAATGGGAAGAGATAACAGGTCATCGCCTTCTTGAACGTTATGGCATGACTGAGGTTAGTGTCATTCTATTCACACCCTATCTCTTTTCCACCCTCTTTTCACTGTTTTATTCTCTGGTAGCTGCCCAGACTCTTTGGGTGATCATATTGATTCATATTGCTCACCTTAGCCTGATTGAAACCTCAAAGTTGCAAATTTATGTTTCTGGCTGACTTGCTTAGTTCTCTATAGTTTGTGATGGCAATATCTAATCCCTTGCATGGTGTACGAAAAGGAGGCACTGTCGGGAAACCTCTTCCTCGAGTAGAGGTATGTTGAGTAATATGTTCTCTTGTTTCATTTGACTTGGTTTCTGGTCTATTGCTGCTATGAAGATCATGCATTTCTTTTAAAACTTGCTTAAGTTCTTAATTTTTTTTAGTTCAGCAATAATTGAAATTATTATGCTAGTCTAAGTGGTCTTTGATGTTAAAATCTTAGAGTTCCAGTGAACATCCTGAAACTTTATAAGAGCTGCTCAAAGCTAGAAACCTACCAGTAGTAGAGGTTAATAATCATTCTATGATTTATGGGCAATTTAAGTTGAACTTTTCCTTAGTTTCTTCGGACAATTTTCAGATTTGTCTTTGCTATATAGCTTTCCAACTTGTTCTTTACTTGTGGCTTCTCAGAATCTGAAAGCACTGGTTCATACATAAATGACTTTGTTGATTAATTAGCTAACCTAGCGTCTCATAGCCAAGTTATAATGAATATATATTTTTATTTAAATATTTTAGAAAGGATGTGCACAGTCTACAATGTTTCCAGAACATTTATTCATGATATGGCTTCATCTGGTTAGGTGAAGATTCTTGCAGAAGACGGTAGTGAAGTTGGCACAAGGGGAGTGGGAGAGCTTTGTGTTAGAAGTCCCTCTCTGTTCAAAGAGTATTGGAAACTGCCTAAGGTATGATCTAATGAGAATTTTTCCTTTCGACCGAAGGAATACAAGTGTTGGTTTCTTCCATTTGGAAAAACTTGTTTCCACCATAATGGTTTGCTACTATTCTTTTGCTTCTGGATCTGAAAGTGGGCAGATGGAACTAAATGGAAAATCCAAAAATTCTTTTTTAATTGTTATATGTTGTCACCATTAGTATTAACACCCATACTTTTTGACCCTTCCACGAACTTGTACCATAATCTTCTCCCCGTACAATGCTGTTGTGCTGCTTATTTGGTTTCCACTGTGAATATTTCTCTCTTTTAAAAACAGATAGTTGATGCTTGTATAATATCGTGCGATCTGTCTGTTCCCATTAACCGTAGCTTGAGGATAGTGTTGATAGTTATTTGATGTTTTTATTTCCTGTCTTAAAATTTTGTATTTGATGTTTGATCTTTATTAATTGACAGATATACTATAAGCTAGACTCAGTAGATTCTAAAATTGTAGGTTGAGACTGCTTCAATTTGTAAATATCGATCATGTTAGCTTATAGGAATTAGGTAGGAACAGTGCAAAGAGTAGCTTCTGGATGATAGTTTGTTATATTGTATACCTGTTAAATTGAGACTCTTTATAATTTTTCTCGTTGGGTTTTTTTATTTTGAATTTAGGTAACAGAGGAATCCATTACAGATGATGGATTCTTCAAGACTGGAGACACAGTCACAACGGATGAAGATGGATACTATGTAATTTTGGGACGTAAGAGGCTACTGTTTTCATGCATTATGTTTAAATTGTAGTAATTTGCTTACTTTTTGTCAAATATTTTGCTTATCATAAGTAGTTCGAGAATATTAAAAAGAAAATCATAAATTTATTCTTCTGGTGTTCCTTCCAGTAATAATAATGTTGACTCTTGAAGTGGAGAATCAGCAGTATGCTGTGTAGGTTGTATGCCGATCAATAAAGAACGTACATTTTATTATTCATTTTGTGTGTTTTGAGAAGTCACGTTTTGCAGCTATGCTTCACATGCATCATATGCTTAAAAGCCTAATCGATATGTAAGAGGAGCATATTTGCAACTATCTTTTGCATATCAAAATTGACTTTTTTTTCTGGGTATGGATTTCCTGTAAAAGCAAAGGTTGATCTACCTAATTTTTGTGGGGAGAAAAAAAAATCATTTAACTATGCCTTATCAGACACTAACTGACAATATTAGGTGCTCATCTTCTTAATTTAGAAAATGGATAGGACCTGGCATGCAGTAGGAATCTCTATATCAAATGTTCAGAGAATAATTTAGTGCTTACATATTGCAACCAAATGTCCAAAGTGAACTGGGTCCATGACTTAAAAACCCAAGTTTTTATTTAATTGCCTGCTGTATGTTGCATTAGTCAATCGACAATTATCCTTTCATGCTTTGCTTGTATTGGAGTACCATCAAAAAATTATTAGACATGACAATTCATAATATGACCATGATAACTGTTGCCTTCTAGACCTTTTTCCATCAATTATTAGTGATTGATTTGTAACCATCCACATTTCATGTGTGCTGAATGTACAGAAGAGACGTTTATTTTCATCGAGCACTGAGCTTTGTAGACCGATAACCTGTACCAGTGTCTGAAACGTATAAGTTCGAAGATGCCCAACCACTAACTAATTTTTTTTTTTTGAAGTGTTGATAAATGAGATAAATTAGACTAGAGTCATTATAGGTAAATTATGACTCCAAAATTTAATTTGCATATGAGTTCGTCTTGTTATCTTGCATGTTCTTTAGATGTTTATCTGTTATGTGATGGTCATAATTGTGATGCTGATATGAAACTACTTATTTTGCCTCCATTCCAATGACATGTAAATTTGATGGAAGTGAAGAGCCATGACATTAAAAAACTGGTTCCATAAAGACCATTTAGGGTGTATATTTCTAAAGATGATGACATCCGCCTTCCTCTTTGCAGGTACTAATGCTGATATTATGAAAGTTGGTGGTTATAAGCTGTCAGCACTAGAAATTGAAGCAATACTTTTAGAGGCAAGGAAATCTTATATCTCTAGGACGTCGATAGTTTTCTTAAGCAATTCAGTATCGATTGCTTTAATTATTTATTCATGAGCTTATTTTTTATAACCGTTGCCTTCTAGTCTATGTAGCTTATATGGCTTGCTATGACAGCTGAAGTTGGTCTTCTGTTTTCTCATTCAGAACAAGGCAGTGTCAGAATGTTGCGTTCTGGGCTTACCGGATGAGGATTACGGGGAAATTGTATGTGCTATAATTGTGCCTCATGCAGATGCAAAAAGTAGTGCAGAGCAAGAACAAAAGCCAGCAATAACCCTAGAAGATCTTCGGAGTTGGTCCAAGGATAAACTAGCTCCATATAAGGTTCTTTACTATCATTAATAACACATTACTTCAGCTTTGTATTTGCTTTTTACTATAGTCTAAACTCTAAAGAGTACCGATGGACAAGGAACAACCACCCGCTGTAAGTGCATTTTGTTTCGGCACGGATATGTTATTTATCATTCTTTTATTCATTTTCTTATATGTTAGCTACAGCCTACTTTGGAAATATTTTAAAGGCTTTGTTCTGTGAGCTCAAAAACATCTTCTCTATCTTGGTTCTAGTTATAGATGGTTACTGATTTAGTCTGCTACATATATTTAGGGAGATTATATTGCACCACCCTAGGGTTGTGGACTTCATCAATAATTTTTTTTTGCATAACTTTAACCTGGAAATGCTATTCAACACACTTCTAGGCCTTGTTTCTTTTGGAACCGCTGGTTCTGATATTACAAATGGATAAAGCAAAGGACAAGTTTGTTGGTTGGGGATGCTAACTGGTCATACCTCATCCAAATTCCTTTAGGTAATCAAAATTGTACCACTTCACAATTCCTCTAGGAAATCAAGCATACCCTGTCCCTAAAATTGGGATGTGATATAAATGTCTGACTCTTATAGCACCATCGGGCAAGCATGCTGCCGCAGGGGTGCGGAAAAGAAGAGGAAGGCCTGCCATCGTTACTTCACTGCTGCTGCTGCTGTTGCTCTGTCACCGGCAGTACCCTTGTTGCATTATTATTAATGGTCAAATTTGTGAACAAATTGATTTTAGTATTTATAAATATATAGTTTACATTTTTTTAAAAAAAATTTAATATATTTAGCTACTTGTCTATTTGTAATTAATTTTTATCTATATTCTGTATATATATTTTCTTAATAAATTTTATATGTTATATCTATGGCGATGCAACACTACCGAATATGATCATATGTTACATGTCATATCTCTCTCAAGTCCACACATTTGTTATTTTCTATTCGTACTGTAACATTTTTTAACTAAAGGTCTCTGAGGGGACCTCCCAATGGCTAGTGTATTGTTTGCACCTTCAGATATTGTAGGGTTCAAAACCTATTGTAAGCGTCTAGTGCACATGGTTATGTAATACTTATGTGGAAGGGCTAAAATTTAGAAAAAGAACATGGTAAACAAAAGGACGATAATTTTGTGAGTTTCACTGTGGACATTTGTTGTTATGGTCCATAAGGATTCTCATTTGGAAGGAGGATTTCCCCGTTCTTTTTATACTTGTTGACACCAAATTTTTGTTGGCTATTGACCACTTATTGACAACTATCACTCTTATTTGGATTAAACAGTCCGGTGTATAATAGTTTTGAGGATAGAATATAAGCTCATTTGTTCTTAAACAGATGCAATCCATATCTCATGATATTTGTTTACATTTATTCAGATCCCGACAAAGTTGTTTCTGTGGGATTCTCTTCCTCGAAATGCCATGGGAAAGGTTAGATGTGCTCTCCATTGGATTTATTTTTCGTTTTTAGTGAATTTTTCTGTAGTCAAACTGTGTTGCATTTTACTTTTCAGGTGAACAAGAAGGAGATAAAAAAATTACTGGAACAGCAACCATAGTTGGAAGTTACAAATTTACAGTCAGGCATTTATGGCTGATGAAAAGTCGCTTATGCAGTGGATGAGGCATCCTAGCAGCCCCATTAGGTTAGCGAGAGATCATTTTCTTCAATGAAATCTTCTTTCCCGTCGAGTCACAATTTGGATCATGGCACTTCTATCTGTATCTATTACGGTGGCTTTAAATGTATCCGTCGGTCATTGGATTATGTGACAAGCCTTAAATGTTGTCTCCAATTAACAACCTGTCAGTATGATGCAACAATGGTTGTGACTTGAATGGTGATGTAAAAGTTGAGTACAGCCTGTCTTTATCACCATAGCATCTGATTGCCATTGGTGATTCGGGGGTTAAATTTCTTTATTGACAGCAAATGTTGAATGATGTTGAGCTGCTTTGATCCATGTTTAATAAAAATATGAGATTCTTGTGTTCAATGTTGTTGGCGATCTTGTAAGCATACATACTAAAAGATGGCATGTCAACTGGGGCCCTGTGAGATGTCAGTAACACAGGACCTCATGTTACTTGAGTTAGGTCTTGATGCTAGCTAGTTATACTAGATGAGAGTTCCAAGTTATTTGAGGCTTCACTACGTAATATACCATTGTGGAAGGATATTGTATCTGGAACTGAGTCTTGGGTATCGATCATTACTTGCAAGTATGGTTAGTGTTGAACTGTTATCGAGACAATTTTAGCCTGATAGGAAAGTGAAGAACAATAATTATGCTGAATGAGAAAGCCTTGGTTCTTTTCTTTTTTTTTGTCACTCTCTCTCACTTTCTCCTCTGTTCACTGACTGCTAAAAGAATAGCCTAAATTTTGAGGAATTTTACTCGAGAAAGGAAGCACAAAGTTGCGTGGTGGATCTGTTTGGTGCAGAAAAATTCTCGATCTTTTCTGTGTCACCCACCAGTAAAGAACATTCCTGTTTGGATTACAATCACGTCAGTCATACATATTTGTATGTACAAACATTTAGATGCTCGAATGGGGCGGCCGTACAATGTGATCGTGTCATGCGGGATCCCTAATTTGAGACAACAAAGGAAGGTAATTGGAGAAGGCCAAAATGTAAGCATTTGTGCATCCTTTGGCAACAACAACTGCTTCACCGTTAGCAGACAAGAAAAGGGTAATCCGGTGATAAGATGTGATGCCATTCACTCGAAAACAAAAGCAATTGAATCAGGAATGTGAACCCTAGCATACCAAGCAACCATTTGTCGACGAGAACCAAAAAAATAATAATAATAATTAATTTAAGAAAACGATTCAAGCAGATTAATCCATCAATCTCCAGATCTAATGCAAATCCAAACACCCAAGACGATCAGAGCCGTACCGAAGAAGGTGAGACCAACGCGCATCTCCTCGCCGAGGATCATCGCCGCGACGGCCGTGGCGGCGAACGTGGTGGCGTTGGTCACCGGCACGGCGACGGAGATGGGGGCGCCGCCCAGCGTGTGGAAGAAAGCGGCGGAGGCGGACAGGTTGATCAGGAAAGGGACGGAGTACTGCCACGTCAGGATGAGGTCGATCCACCTGAGGACGTGGCCGAGGAGGACGCGGCCGCGGGGCCGGTGGCCCGGCGTGCGCGACCGGAGCTGGAGCTTCCGGTCCCACGCGAGAGCCCCGCGGCGCATGACGGCGTTGGTAGCCCCCCACACGATCCCGACGGCGATCATCTTCTCCACCTCCCCGGCCATCTTTTTGCGCCCCTCCGACGACGACGACGACGACAAATGGGTCCAACGACGACCCCGATCCTCTTCTTAGGCTCATCTTGAGCCCTTGATCTTGGCTGAGCTCCCTGCGCGAATCTTAAAGCAAACATCCCGAAGGGTTCGACGGCGGATTTGGAAAGAATCCGTAAGAGAGCACTAAAAATAAATTGGGCCCACATCACTACTCCATTAAAACGACGGATAAGAAATTAAAGAAAATTCATCTTCTTCTTTTTTTTTTTTGTATTCTTTATACCGAATTATTATTTTTTTAAAAAAAAAATTATTCCTAAAGCATTATACATATATATAATCATGTTGCATTTCACCATAGATCATGCAAATCCTACACTCCTTCCTGCTTCTCCTTCACTGAGATTAAAGAAAGATAGTGTCCATATAAGATTCCTCGAGAGAGGGAAAACATGAAGGGAGAAAGATATATCTTTTAAATGCATGAATATACTCCATAGAGTACAAACGGTTAAACTTGGTAGATAAAACAAAGGCCAATAACATTCAAAGTTCACTACATACATACATAAGTCTTTCATTTGTTGCAGGTGGGGGATCAGACTATACACACAAGCAGCAATAGCCAATAGCAACATTTTTATTTCTATTGCCATGTTTCTGCTACAGATTCATGTTTGTTCTATTGGAATGGAAACCTTTTAACTCTCATAAAACCAGAATATGACCGATATCTGCAGTTTCCGAATCAATTACATTATGTGTTTCGTTGAATCACTGGAAGTTTGTTGCCTGTACCTCAATTTAGTGACTAAACAGAACAATGGAAATACTTCGACTTGATACCACATAGTTAAGCTAGAAGCTTTGCCAGTTCGTCTACCCCTAAGCTCCCATGTGGAACCACCACATCAGGAAGGATGTCTCGAAGATTGTCCCTTCTCCGACTTCGGAAGTTCTTCTTACCACTAATTCTTGCATTGGGATCAGAGACGACTTCAACCTCTACATCTTGTTCCTCGCTTTCGTCACTATTTTCCTGCTCAGTAGTTTGTACAGAAACTTTCTTAATTCTGTGCTGGAAGATCGGCCCAGGTGGAGCTGTCTTGGCAAGAGCCACTGACCTTTCATAGACAATATTTGCATCCAAACATGAATCATCCAAGATTACTGCAGTGCCACTGTCAACCGCCTGCCTCAGAAGAAGCATCACTCCCTCCAAACATGACCCACTAGGTAAACAATCGTTTTCTTCCGTTTCCAACCCAACACTCTCTCCAGCAGCATTATCAAGTCTGGTACACCTGTCCATGTCATCATGCCTGGTTGGACCCACATGAACTGCACTGTGTTCAGCTTTTTCTCCTCGATAAGATAAATGTTTATTTTCATCCTGAAACAACTCCTTCGAGCTATATTCAGCACCTGAAGAAGAGATGTCATGGCAAATTGCAACGGAAGCATCCTGGTCAACTGCTGTTGAAGAATTAGAGGTCTTGCGGACAACATCATTTGGGCGGTTAGCAGTTTCTCCGGATAATTGGTCAATCTCTTCGGATTTGGACACACACTCAATTTCTACTTCTCTTGGATGTTCATCGAAAGCTGCATCCTTGGCAGACAGACTGATGCTGGGTTCCTTGTTGGGATTTGTTCCAACCACTTGGTCCATTATGTCCTGATCAGTCGATAATGTATTGTTTGACCTGGAAGGAGCAGCTGTTGGGTCAGTGGTGATGTGTTCTGCAGCTTCATTACCATTGTCTTCTTGTGGCAGAAGAGTTGATTTCCAATCTTTCCCTCTCCACATAAGTATATGCTCATATTCAAAAGAGAGCAGAACACATGGGACAAGATCCTATAAAATCAAGTCAAAAGATTAAAAGGTCTTACCAACAGATGAATGAGGAAGGATATAACAGCTGGTAAAATCAACCAACCTTAAGTTTGGCACCAATTTTCCTGCAATCATGTGGGTTCATGTCCTTACAATTAATACGGACAAGCTCACATGCTTCAAAGGCTTCTCGGACTTGCCTAACCAGCTTACAATACACACCATTTTTTCCTGTTTCAGGATCGAAGAACAATTAGCTCCTCTCCACTGAGCCATGGCTATAGCAAATCAATCTCAGGATAATACTAAACTATGTCGATCAAGACCTTCAAATTAATTTAAAACTAAAGGTATCATCTTAGGCACAAAACCTGAAACAGAATAATCAACAAAAAAGTAACTAGTTCATAGCAAGCAGAGATGGACGTATAGACAATAGCAGAAAGATAAATAAAAAAAAAAACTATTACCGAGTTTACATATAGGAGGCAGCAGACGCCCCCTCTTACGCATCTCTGTTGCTTCTTCCAAAGTTAAACCATCTGGGACACGTCGCACTAACCGTGGATATACAGGTGTGATAGGTTTCCAAAGCATAAGAGGATATCTGGGACGAGTCCTATAATTGTAATTTCGACCGCGAAACAGAAAGATAACTCCCCCTTTACTGTATATAATCTTCCCTCCAGTTTTCTCCTACCAGCACAAGTTAACAACCATTTTTTAAAAAATATAGGAAATTAATCAGGAAAAGAAAATTGCAGCCTGTTAGATTTAATTACAAACTAAACCTGTGGCAGTGACATGCTAAGAGAGTTGACTCAATGCATTATTCAAAAGTTGGCAGAATAACTAAGTGCAGTTAAACAGTGAGACAATTCTATACATACCAGATATTACTGTACACAAAGCTTGATTTGGATTGTGCCACTTATAGTTTCAATACCACACCAAAAAAATGTATTTTTCAACTAAATCAGATATTAGCCTTAGATTTAAACTGTTGGTTACCAGTTATGGAGTGCATGTTTGGATGTTTATTCAGGATATCCTTTTTCTAGTCACAAGTTTTCAAATGTTTCTCGCTACATAAAGGAACTTGAAAGAAATCCCAATGGTACTATTGTTTTTCATCATATTGGAACTTTCTACTTAGAATTTTTTAATTCCATGCTGTACGTTTTGTCTCATTTTGAAAAACATTCTTCTGAAAGACAAATACCAACAAGAACAATCTCAACTTCCAAAAACTGAATATATTTTAAAATATAAAGCAATATACCATGGTTCGCCTTACTGCTCTATACCGGTGTACCGACTGACCATTGATATGGTACATACCAATCATATTGATGTACCGACACATGATACGGTGGGACATACCAACAAATCGATATGTATCGCCCGTACTAGTCTCCTGTCGGACCGGTATGTACTGCCCATACCGAGTGATATGCCGTGGTATGATAAACCTTGCGATATACAATCATGACTTTGAATCTAAAATGATCTAACTGCATCCCATATTTATAATGACCTCTAGGTAGATGCTTTTATTTTCAAATGTGTACAGAAAAAAAAAGCAAGAGAAGTAATTGCAATGAAAGAGACAAACAACAGATGCCAAAAAGCATCATCATAGACTATTGAAATGCGGGATTCCAGTATTTATGTGATATCGGTCAGTGCTAGAAAGAGCAGGCAGATCACAATGCTTGTTATATATATTTCAAGTTCATGCCATTGTCAGTCAGCATCAGCCCTATCCTAGTATCAATCTTCATTATAGCAGAGATTATTGAAATGCAAGATCAAAACAAAATATGCTCAAAAAGGAAGTTAAAGAAGGACATAATGAATTATATTTCAAGTGCAGACCTCCAATTGCTGACGAACATTATTCATATCAACTGTGCAAACTCCTTTACATTTTATTTTGCACACTCTCCTCCTTTTCCAGTGAGCATGGATATTGTCCAACATGTTATGTGTCAAACCATCTCTACCTGCAAATAATTAACATTATATTTCACAAAGCAGGTGCTACTGGTACAAGAAATCATATTAACCTTGAGAAGTTACCACAGTTTGAGATTTGACGAGAAAATATGACCATAATGAATAATTTACTAGCCAGGATATATCACTGAAACAAGACTCTAGCACCAAAAACTATACCAGCTTACACCTTGGATCAAAGAGCAACAACAGGTTCCTCAAAGTTTATTCCATCAAGAAAACAAAAGACCAGCACCAGATTTCACATAGTTTATTCCGTTAAAGAAATTTTTGAGTTGTATTTTGTTTCAATCACTGGTCGTCAAAAGAAAACGAAAGATACAACATTTATAATAAAATAGCATTTCCTTTTGAATTCTCCAATAATCAGGAACTTACTGTCAGGTTTAAAAGTTTCAGTGACTGATTTATAGTTGAGCCAAAAAGGTGAAATTTATCAGTATAGAACATATCCTACCTGTGTATTTAAGTGGTAGCAGGGATTTTAATGATCAACAAAGTGAGCAAACTATGATAGAGTCTATCTTATCCAAACACTATGATTACTAGTAACCATATTCCCTTATGCCATGTCAGAATCTATTTACAAAAGTTATTACCACTAGTCCACTACCAACAGCAACTTGATTTTAATGATGAATTTTCCTCTTTCCTTCCTAATAGTTCATAATTCTGTAACCAAAAGAAGAATTCAAATCATCCATTAAGCAAAAACAGAAGACAAGTTTAAGAACTCCAATTAAACAATTATCAACTTGCACGAGGACAGAATGAGTAGGGTATGACAAGTCGTATGCAAAAAATGCAGATATTTTGAATTTCCACCTCCTTACACTTCCTTTTCAAGAAACTAAATCATACTTATTTATATGAACCAAAAAAATCTAATACTTGTGACTGCAAGAGCTCATATACGTGATTATTTGACATATGGCATCAAATATTTCTTCCATTATCGATGAATCATGTGGTACCTAACAATAGTAGAGAAGTTTCTTGACATGGCAATGCTGTTACAAAATCCACTACAATTACTCCACACTATGAAGCCAAAAATTGAATGTCAAAAGTGTTGTACAAAAGACTTCCCATTCTTCAAATTTGTTCTCTATGTTATCTAGACCTCGTTATCGGATCTTTTTCATCCAAGATTATGATTATAAGAAAGAAAAAAAAAAATCCTTGAAACGTACCCATATTTAGTTGTCTTTTAGTCCTCAGACACCCCTTGATAAGATCCTTGATCTCCTCTGTCGTCAGCGGTTCTCCCAGTAACTCTTCCCTTGACGCAGCATGGTACTTCGGTTCAGACCCGGCCAAGAAAGGTCCAGGCGCCTGTATCGACTTCACCCCCTTCTTTCCCGGGGGCGGAAGCTGGAAAGAGTCGAACTCTGGCAGCTTCTTCTTGCTCGGTGGGAGCGGGGCCCGCCCAGTCCACGGCCTAGGCATGGTGGTCGGCCCGAACGGCAAGAACGGCGACTCCCGAAGGGCCAAAGGTTTCACCTTTGGAGTCTCCGTATAACTATACTGAAACTCAAAGGGCGCACCTTTGATCCGATATGCAATCCCATTCTCCCCCACGGAGATCCCCGACTCCTCATCCGGCGTCGGAGGGATTCTCGCCCTCGCGACGCGGCTGAAAGCGGGATGGGAAGGAGAGCGAGGGGCCTTATGGTCGAGCGGGGGCTTGGAGTACTTGGAGGCTTTGCCAGGGATGGAGGGCCGCGAAGGGGAGGAAGGGGTGCCGCGGGACCTGAAACTCGCGGAGGGAGGAGGGGATTCGACGGCGGCACGATTGTCCTCGGAGTCGGCATCCTCGGCGATCCTGAGGGCGGACTGGTGGCGACGGTGGCGGCGGATGTCGTCCTCGATCTCCTTCTGCTCGCGGCGACGGCGGAGGAAGGGCTCGGCGTTGGCGTTGTTCCATCGGGAGAAGCGGAGCTCGGTGGAGGACGCCGGGAGGCGGGAGGGGGTGGGATTGGGGGAGAAGAGGGGGATGGGAGCGGCGAACCTGAGCGCCATGGCTGGAAGTGAGCTCGACCCCAAACCAGGAAGGGGAAGGGTTATCCGCCGCTTGCTTTGCTTCTTAGCGGATCACCGCTATAAGTTACCGGGTCCGAATCCGGTTTAAGTTACGGAGACCGGATCCAGACCCGGTCTCGGCATCAACGATAGGATAACTAATGCCATAATGGCTTGCTGGAGTAAATCTAAAAACAAAAGCCCTCAAAGAAAAAGGAATCGTTGACATAATGGATTAATCACCCAAAAACAACCATATTTACTATATTTGGATCCATCAAAAGTCAAGTCATAGCATTTCTGAGATCATTAATCTTCCTGGAACAAGATTACAATCTGAAAACACTTTTTTAACTCCAAGAAACAAAAGAACAAGCAGTATAAATTTTATGGAAACAAGATGCAAGGTGAAGCAGAGATCATGACTTACTGCTGTAAATTGTATTAGGTAAAAATGTGGAACAGGAGTCCCCATATTTTCTATTCAAGTAATAATTGAACAGAATGGAATTCGAACAAGGAATCCATTTGGTAAATCTAACTATGAACTTAATAAGGTATACTCAATCCTACATCTATCCACCTTCCAGGATTGTCAATAGAAGAAACAATTTAGGTTGGGGCAAAAAGCTTGAAGTTGGCACCTGGTTCCGCAACAAATGGGTTGAAGAAACATGGCATCAAAACCACCCTCTCTGTCTCCCTTCCAATTTCTTAGCTGCAATCAACTTGTATAAAGAATCATGTTAAATACTGAGGATTTTCACATTTCCGTGCTGAAATCATCCGAGCCTGGGGGAGACATTGGTGGCATCGCACTCTCAACACCACCAACAATCTCCATGATCTTCCGTGCAGTTGCTTGAGATTTAATCTTCCTGCCTCCTATCCTTCCTCTCTTAGATATACTGTCAATCGGATCTGGAATCACCGAAGATCTATTTTGAAGATTCTCAACGGGTGAAGTAGATTTCTGTTCGGATGATGGTTGAGCAGATGCAATGGCAGAGCTAAAAACACCAGATTCCCTCAGACTTTGGACGATAGCCTGCAGATTTGCAAAACAAACAATCATTAAGCAGGCAACAATACTCAGATGCATTATAAGCACCATAAAGGACACAGAAAAAAAGGTCAAAAGTACCATTGGGGCATAAATGCGTGTCAAGATGCCCTTCCTGAGAAGCATCAGATTTACCTGTTTATCACTCCAAACAACATGTTCATTGTACCTATAGGAAATGAAAATCTTGAACGCTTAAAAACAAAAAGATGTTTCCAGCTAATAAATCGCAGGTGGCTTGATGATATTCTGAACTCGCACACACAAAAAGTAAAAGAGAAACATATTACTAGCAAATAGTTTATAAAGTAACCCACCAAGAGGAATGGTAAAACCCTTGAGAAACTAACCACAATCATCCAAATAATAATTCTTCGTGATACCTGCACCTCCAGGAACGTGGAGGGCAAACAAATTGAAGAAGGTTCTCTGACTCAATAATTCAACAACCTTGAATCAACCTGATCAAAATCTAGTCCTACGAGTGGTACTGCTGTATGCAGAGAGGACAAAATGCAAACAAAATTTTCTCTTCGTTGCCCAGCCACTTGCTGCTGTATGCAGTTAAGACTTTCGGTGTGTGCTTGTATGGTGTAATTGCAAGGGAGTCATTCATGTAAGATGATAACAATATTCTTAATTCAAATATTTGCTATTATTACTGCCACGGCAATCTGAACTCAAGTCACATGCATATGTTGTCAACTCACAAATTTCTAATGTCAGTGGCACCAGCTAACATACAATGCACCAGTAGGTTACTAGCATAGAACATGAAACCCACTGAGGCCTCACAAGGGCATATGCATCAACAAGCAAAATCACGATTAAGAAGTTCAGATCCCACACGGATGATGAGATATGCTTCTCTGCATATCAACGCTAGCTGCCACCATGGTCACCATGTTCCCAACCAAACTGGTGGCAATGGAACTCGTGCTCAAAATCTTAAAGATAGCTTAGTTCTGCCAGTCAATTACCAACCATGTAAATTTACATCCTTGAAACTGACTACATTTCAGATCAATAAAATAAGAACTACTGAACTTGTCTTCTTGAGTAGATTCGAGATTCTCAAATAGTGAAGTACATAAGTCACAGGATGGGAATATTAGCACATACTAGCAATCATCATAGGTTCGTACCATGAGTAAGGATACATATCTCTGGAAAAGAACGAACATTCAAAACAGATCCACTGCCTAAGTAGTGAGTGACCAAACCCATCATGCTTCTTGGTTAAAAACCAATCTCTGGTCTAAAGGATCACTCCACACAGTCCTACATAGACAAACTTTCAGCCCTCTGAGCATGCTTCCCAACTCAAAAATCAGTCATTTTTGCAGGTAAAATGGGGAGATCCAGACTATATTTTGGCATTAACTCTAACAGTTGGTCAGTTTCTAGATTGTACTCAAGTCAGCTATATGTAAATAGCTAAATGCATGTTGTACAAACAAATAAGGTGATTGAATAGTTTCTGTTAGCTCCATAAAAAGAGTAAGCAAAACATGAAGTCCTGTTAGCTTAGGTGCAAACATTATCATTCCACCAGAAAGATGCATTTCAGGTAGGAAAAAATATTATGTTCGAAGTATCTTCCCATGAGATAGGTGCAAAGTTGTCACGGGATGCAAAATAGTTCGACAACTTATGCTCTATTATAATTAATACCAAGAATTTAGCAATCCCCAGTAAAATGTTTGTCTCCAAAGATCCTTTTTTGAAACAAACTGAACCTAAAGAAGTTCAGAAAATTACCAGCGCAACATTTCTTCCTCAGTTGCAGTTGATGCAATAATAAAAGCCTGTCATGAGAATATGGAATTTGCCATTAAGCCATACAAAACTATAGCAACTTATAAACAAACAAACAACCAAAATGAACTTGTTTACTTATGTAATGGACCAAGGGCTAAGATGCTACATTTCACCTCCAAAGTTGTTATCATAGTTATCACATTCTTTGAAAACCTTTTCCATATCAGTTTATTTGCATATAAAATCAATACTTGATAGCAAATAAGTAATATCTACTGCCAAAAGTAGAGCCATTTTACAGCACAAAAAGATCAAATACACTTCTGTGTGATATATTTAGTGATTGTTTCTACTTTCTACTTACACTCATGCCATTACTAGTGCTGCATACAAGCATGAAATACTGACATGCATGGTCTGGGTGCTTATACTGAACTAGGGACAGGAAGAACCACACAATTCATACAACTAGAATACATTTCTAACTGATGTAGCTAATATATGACTTATGGGCAGAGCAATCAAAGGATAAATTAAAATAAACTCAAGCCATAATTGAAAGTTACCAATATGTAAATGGAAATAGAGTGACAATGGTCAAGGCTACCTTTGAGAAGACTGTGATGTAATGGTAAAGTAAGCTGTACAGGTAAATCACTCACAGCTCTATCAAAATCCAACATGAAGCATCTCTTGACGTCCTCCTTTGTTGGTTTGCAGCCACACCGATCACGCCGAGATGTCAAATCTGAGAACTTTGTATATGTGTAATGCAGGACAGCAGCCTCTTCAAACTTGATCTCACTATAAAAAAGGGGTTGTTTTATGAGGGATACAGCTTAAATTACTCAAGAGATGAAATCTTTAAAAAAAAAATGTAATCCTTGTCACTGCAAGGCCAGCAGGGTTTGGCTCAAGTTGAGCATCACTGTGAGAACCAAACATATGTAGTTTGAAAAGGTCAGAACGGACTGAAAATATAATGAAGCAAGCATCTTACTGTGGGGCCTTCATGTAGTTATGCCATCTATGTGCACCATTAGGGCGAAGATGATTCTGAATCCGTGCAGCTGATTTTCCATTTCCATAAGTAAGAAAGTAATTTGGGTTACCGTGTGATGCCTCTTTATACAAACCAAAATATGTTTCTTTTGGTAGATGATCATAATTCTTCTTGAACATAGACACCTATGCAGAAAAATAGAACACGTAATGAGATGGCAACATGTCTGATAGTTTTAAGTTTCAATGGCAAGGGTTATACAAAATGAGAATTCATGCACCTTTCTAAGATAAATTTGTGAAATAATTGCATTATTTGCAGCATAATGCGATTGCATCGAGAAAGGTTTAGATGAAGATCTGATGGAGATCCTGAATACAAAGCGCCAGATAAATTGTATCGGGCAAAGAAAGGGTAAAGACACGATGTAAGAAGTGAAGTGAAAAAAAGGGTTAACCTGGGAATGAGCCATAGAAACCTGGTATATAAAATTGGGGAAGGATTTTAAACAAGATCATATCAGTTCATTTCTCTTTAGGAGTAATGTCACAAATTGTTTACATGCCTACAACTAAAGAGTAACATCATGATAAATATATTAGATATGAAGGAAGAAGGGAGCACCATCTACCTCGCTGAAAGGATCTTTGATGTCATCCCGCTCAATGGTACTTTCCTGGAACAGACACTTTCAGAGAGACAATAGATCACCATCATTTATTATAAAATAGCTCTCCACTTACATAATTTGGAAAGACAACCATGTCCACGTTGGCAGGAACATCAGAAAGCAAACTAGTTAAAGAGTATTCTTGGGCACCAGCTGGATGCAGTAACTCATCTGTATCGAGATGTATGATCCAGTCCATGTCAGCATTCTTTACACAGAAGAAAAGGATGTTAACTTCTGGAGGAGACAAAAGTTAATTATTCTTAAAGTTGACAAGTGCTGTAGCAAACATATAATAAAATTCAACTTGATCTGTTCAAAATTTAAAGTTGAAACAAATGCGAGCAAAAAAAAGCCAACCGGGTTACTGCCTTCCACCGCAAACATGCTTAACATCAAAATAACAACAGAAATCGACCATACTTGTGCCATCAATATCGCCATCTCCATATTAAGTGATTGCTTGACAAAGAGTTCGTAATTGCAAGGCTTGTAGAAGAAGGCTGCCAACCAAGTCTCGTTCCAGATACGGCTACAGAGTAGATGGAAAATGAAATTTAGCCATTGTTTTGAAACTCGATGCAAACAATGTGCAACAAATATTTTCACAAGTTTCTAAAGCTTGAGAAAGAAATCATGCTGCTATGAACTTTTACACATGATAGATGGTTTACAACCTACAGTTTCGACTTTATTAGTGATGACTGATGACAAAGAAAGAAATGAAATTATTAGTGATGACTGATGACAAAGAAAGAAATGAAATTATCAGTGATGACTGATGACAAAGAAAGAATGAGAAAATAACTCCAGGTAGAATCTAAAAAGATCACCAGAAAGGAAAAAATCTCCAATCCATGGGGAAAATATGCTTAGGACGAATACAATTGATAGTCATCAATTGTGCAGAAACTGATTTCAGTGGATTGTGTACGGGATATTAGACAAAAATGCCTCAAATGCTTATCACAAAATTAGAATTTCCTCTTACTTTTTCTTCATGTTATAATAAGTTCTTGCAATTGTTAGATACCGTTCTAAGAATAAAGAGCCAAAGAAGGGGAAATAAAACCAACCTCTTTGCCTGTTTTTCCTGGAGTTCTCTAGTTCTGTACATCAGTTGTACCCCCTGTCAATTCAAAAACTCAACACCGAGAATCGCAGCATCTTGAATAAATTAAAGTAGAGGAGGCCCTTGGGATTCATGAGAATCTTCCTATAATATCAGTAACTAGAAAGAGAGATTAACTTACGGGTATGGCTTCAAGGACAGCAGAAAGATGAGGTTTTGCAGCCTTTCCTTCAACGAACAGGAAAAAGTGTGATACACCGAGGACCTTGTGATAAAACAACCAGGGTATGATCTGCTCTAAACCGGCCGAAGTGCTTGTTGTTATACATATCTGTGAATCATATACAGATTCCCACAATTAGAGGCACAAACAGCTCGACTCGAGCACAGTAAAATCCTTCCGGTGTATAGTTAAAGATTTGGCCGCAAATGCAGCAGAACGCGGATAAACAAATATAACAAGATTAACCGAAATATGAACAAGGAATCATTCGACGGAGATCCTTTCCCTCTAGAGTTCTGAAGGCAAAACAGGACGACGATTCGTGAATGTTTGCAAAACTTTATTGAGACCTCTCAGTTCCAAAGCCCTCTATCTAACCACACACACACAGCAAATCCATCTCACCAAGTCAAACATGATCCCAAAACCATTCAGAAGCGCTAGAGATCTCACCTTTGGCTTCAGATCCTTGCCCAAATTAAAATTCCAACCGCGGTAGTAAGGGAAAGACGGCGACGAGCTCCGGCCGAGGATGTCCGCGCAATCCGAGGCGGACGAGCCAAGGCGGCTGTTGTTGTAGCTGTCGATCACGGGGAACCTCTGGGCGTCGGCGGCGGGCCACCGCGAGGTCAGATCGTCGACGCCGCCGCGCCACTGGAGGACGAACGCGAAGGAGGCGAGCGCCAAGTGGAGCACCGTGAGGAGGAGGAGGACTCGCGAGGTGAAGCTCTGGGGAGAGGCGGAGGACGCCGCCGGCGGCCGGCGGAGCGCGCCGTGGCCCGCCATTGGATCGATTGAATTGACGAGGCGCAAATGCGGGCGAACAAAGAAGAAAAAAGAAACACTAATAAATAGTGACTAAATTAAAATTATTTCTTTAGGGAGAGAGAGAGGCATACGGAATCGGTTTGTGGTGATCCGCCGGAATATTTGTAGTACTAACAGAAAACCACACGAGAAGTATGCATTCCAAATAGGAAGGTAAAAGTCGATGAGAAAACCTTTAAAATGTGGCTTTTATTGGACTGTATACATAAGATAAGTTTTTTTGGCCCACCAAAAAAGTTTTTTAGCCTTAGATAAGGTAATATTACTAAATAATTTTATATTTATAACCTTTTTTTTTACACTGTATAAAGATCATCTTTAAACAACATATAAATAATTGAACTTTTTTACATTAACATATCCAAGGCAATTAATATCTAATTTATTTTTACCTAAGTAATTAGTCTTACTGGTAAAGATAATTTTAATTATAATTCTACGAGAATATATAATATTTCTCGATCCTCTTTGTGTGTGCTACTTTGCAAAAAAAAAAAAAGTTTTTTTTTTCCTTCTGATCATGTCAAAAAAGTTTTGCTTGATACGAAAAAGGGGGGGAAAAAAAAAGACAAATCTCTAGCAAAAATTTCTTTCTTCCGAGGAAGGGATGGATGCATGCCTCTTCAGCTGCTGCTGCTTTGTTTTCTTGCACGCAAGAGTCATGGAGGAAGTTGATCATCGAATTCTGATGAGGCGAGAGAGAGAGAGAGAGAGAGAGCAATTCCACTCGCATGATCCGAGAGAGTCATAGGGACTCGTTGGGACGTCTAAGAACTCTGCTCGCCACAGTTTGACTTCAGCAGCTGCAGCGGGAATGCAAACCACAAGGCAGGGGATTGAGCAAAGCATGCGGCAAGCAGCAGAAAGTCAACGACGGCAGCTCTGAATTCGAAGAGCATTCGAGCATTTTGTGCAGTAATATTTCAAAGTCAAGAGGGAACATACAAGGAGGAACTGCCTCGATCTACTCTGCTTCATATTTCTGTATCAGTAATCCAACAAATACTTGCAATCTATAAGAGAATTGGAGTCGCATGATGAAGAAGAAGAAGAAGAAGAAGAAGAAGAAGAAGAAGAAGAAGAAGGCTCAGACCATCTAATTGCCAGTAGAACATTACGTATGTTCTAATTGCCAGTAGAACATTTTGCCAAATAACGTTTACCATAATACACATTTAAAATATAATTTTCATTTATTACTTGCCAAATACTTGAAGTATTACGCATATTCACTCAAACTTTTTTTTCCAACTATATATTAAAAATATTAATGTAAATATGTTCCCAAACATAACCTACAGAAGAGAAAAAAGGGCAACTAAGTAGCTTTGATTAAAAAAGGGATAGCAATTACTTTGGATGTATATATTGTATTTGAAAAGCCACTACAAGAAATTTTTGTCAAACTTTATAAGAAAAAACGTTGTAAAAAGTCTACACAAAAAGGAAAAACAAAACAAAACAAAACCAAAATTTTTCATTAGCTCGACAATTATCTATATAACTATCAATGTGACGATTTCTTATCAGATGGTCCAAAAGAAAGACCTAAATTAAGAAGTATTTTACCAAAAGATTCAAAGAAAAAAATGCTGATAAGATACCACCTCGATCGATCTTGAACAATAACTCAAGATACTTATAATAAACTAATCCACACTAAAAGCAAAGAAGATGAGAGGAGGAAACACATAAGAATAAAAGGAATGAAGTTTTTTTTTTTTTTTTTTGAAGGGAACAGACAAACCTAAGAAGTGGCAGAGAGAGGGGAGAAGGTGAGGAGGAATAATTAGATGCGATCGGGATATTAACATGGGCTTATAATTATCTTTTGTAATTAGATCTCTTTATATATCAATTTTTAAACTTAAAAATGTTATATTAGATTTTTTATAATTATGAAATTAAAATATCTACCTTAATTTATCCTAATCATGTGAGTTATATCAATGGAAATACAAAAATGATGGATAAAAAAAATATTTTAGTATCATAGTTATATTTTTTATGATGACGAATGACAATATTGTTGGGAGCCGCACGTGACTGTTATGAGTGAGGAGGGAGAGCAATGATGAGAAGTGAGGCAAACAAAGAAGAAAAAACAAATGATAGAGATGTCGATGTTTTGTATCTACGTCAACACCACTTGGCAACTGCATTGATGCAGACACAATTGCAAAGTCACAAAAATGTGACAATCTACTATGAGTTGGGCATGACCTTCCTTTATTGGGCATGTGATGCATCCATACACGGTGCCAACTTCCTTGTGGCTTGCCATCTCCACCAGGTCACCTGTGCCACTTGCCACTTCCTCAACGCTAGCTATCACGTCTTTAACGTAAGTTCACGACGGGTCCACCCCCTTTGTGCTTTCTATGATCTCAATATTTCTATCATCCCTTCCTACTCTGTGGTCTCTTCATCCTCTGGCTTTTCTCTCTCCACCTTTGAGTCTATGGTGATGCCTCGAGTGAAGAAGCCCACAAATCCTCAACAAACAGCCACAAAAGCGACGCGGGGTGGTTGAGGAGAGGGTGGAGGTTGTTCTACTAGGATGGAGTCAGAGGATGAGGTTATGAAGTGAAGCCAATGCAAACGCCAAGCAGACCTTTCGCCTCTGCATCTGCATATGCATTAATGTTGTTTTGCATCTATGTCCTCTCCCTTTATCGCAACTCCAATTGGGGCTCTCCCTACTCATCCACAACAACCACCCGTGGGCCCCAACAATGTCATCATCCATTGCCACCTAAAACGTAATTGAAATATTAAATTATCTTTTGCCTATCATTTTTGTATTTCAGTCGATAAAACTAATGGTACTAGGATAAATGAAGTTAGATGATTCTAATATAAATTTTTTAAGTCTAAAGATCGAAATGTTAATGAGATTTAAACTAAAGAGGATAATATGTAATTAGTCCTTATATATAGTTGAACAAATCATAATCGTTCATTAAATAGCTCGATAGGATTTGTGACAAATGATAAAACAATTAAATATGATCGAGATTCTAAAATTAAATTATACAAATTTGGATCGTCTAGCGAATCTCTCGATTAGGGTACGTTGAGATGATCGGATGAAAAATTTTGACCGAGAGAATGTATTAAGATTCTTGATTCTCAATATCTTTAATTTATGATTTTAGAATTAATATTTATAAATAATTTTAATAAATAAAAAGCCAACTTTGATCCTTCTTTATGTGTTATTAATATTTTATAATTAATTTTTTTTAAAAAATATGTTAATTAATTGAATTATTTATACAGGTTTTTAAAGGGGATATGTATGCATGCGTCTGTTTTAATTCAGAATTGGATTTGGAGTTATATTTACAATTCTGTCCCGAGTTTTTGCGATCACTCCTAAGCGGCCGCCTCGATGCCACCGGTGTGGCGGTGGACTTGACTTCTCGCGTCTTCACCTGAGAAGGGAACGAACGCACCGGGAAAGGGGGAGCTGATAAGACTCGCAGAGAGAGAGAGAGAGAGAGAGAGAATGGAAGGCCGAAGCGTTGGGTCCGCTCCTGGGCCGCCGCTGCACCCTGCGATAGCCCCTCTCTCGTATCTTCTGGGTAGGTGGAGAGGGCAAGGCGAGGGCGGATTTCCCACCATCAATTCCTTCGCCTACGGCGAGGAGCTCCTCTTCTCCCATTCCGGAAAGGTAGCTTCTCTCCTTTCTCTCTGTGTGTTGCTCTTTCTTGACCTGATCTTTCTCGAACAGCCTGTGATAGCGTACAGCCAGAAGACATGGAAGCTGGCGTCGGGCGAGCCCATGCACGCGGAGAGCGGCTACTGGCGCCCCAAACCCGACGGCTCCATCGAAGTCGTCATCGCTCAAAGCACCGGCCTTGTCGAAGTCCAGGTACTCAATTTGGTGTCTTATGTTCCCTTCTTCCGTCGAGTTCAAGAGATCGAGGAGGAACACTGACTCTCTGGTTGCTTACGGTACTGTTGATCTTAGATGTAAAGGGTACCAAACGATTTGTTAGCATCTACGAATTCTCCCAATCGAGTGTGTCAAATCAGATCTGCAAAGCTGGAGTATAATAATCTCCACAATATGTTGTGATGAAAATGAATCGAAAAGGAGCTGATAAAGTGCATGTTTAGCAACTGATGAATACTATGAGGAAAACGAGGATTTTCGAGTATAAATTAAGAGGAGAAGGAAAAAAGAAAATTTAGTACTGAGGCTCGAAGGGACGTTGGCAAAGTTGGAACACTTCTTATGGGGTTATGCTCCATTGCTGCTAGATTTGATTTGTGAGGCTAGTGTGACATTGCAGGCAAATGTTAAGATCTAACCATTGCCTGATGAAAAGTTCTCTCATTGTTGGCTCTTGTTGCTCCTGGAGCTTGGCATATCTTGATACAAATCTTTGGCTTCATTGATGGGGAAAAATCTGGGAGTTCTTTTCTTATGTGTGTGCATGCACCACATGAGATCTAAATGCCTACAAAAGGTCCATGTACCGGACCCCCCCCCCCGTTCGTTGTTGATCTTTTCTCTAGCAATTATGTTGCACATTTTATTAATGCATAGAACACCGATTTGTATGATGATGATTGTTCTTTTGTTAACAATATATGACAATGTCAGTTTTCTCATTGGCATCTCGCGCTTGTGTGTGTGTATTGTGATTTTGCAGAAGGGTACTTATGATGCCGAAAATAAGATTGTGACACTTCAAAGTGAACTTGTCGGGAATGCATCAAAGGTATTCTTCGACTGTCAATTGCATAATCATTTATTGGTCAGCAAATAACTATTACAATTTATTTTTGTGCATTTGCATTCTCCTCAAACTATGCTCTACTGGAAGTAGTTGTATTGGGTAGGTATGCATAATTCTTTGTGCAGTAAATGTTTTCCATGTATTCTGTGTTGAAATGCTACCATAGGTTACAAAGGGAAAAGTTAGCTGCAAACAGTATCTGATAAATTTACAGTAGAAAACCTAGAAGCATTCATGAAGTTCCTTTTGGGACACTCCTTCAGTCAATTACAATTTAGTGAGGCCACATTCTTGATGAGAGTATAGATCTCCTCCAAATTGTGAATTCCATTCCATATTTTCTTTTCTTTATAAACCTGCTCTGAGATGCCCTGTAGTAGCAGCCATGCTCCACTTGATGAGAGAATGCTGGGGTCTTAAGTATGTTATTTTGGTCCTTTGACTTCTATTCTTGATGCAATTATGGTAAAAAAAAAACCTTTGTCATGCAGGTGAAGGAGATAACAAGGGTTTTCGAGGTGGTTAATGGTGAGCTTTCATATCTTGTTCAGATGGCCACAGTGATCACAAATCTTGAGCCACATTTAAAAGCCTTGCTCAAGAAGGTCTGATTTCCATGACCAACCAATCAAGAGTGAAATAAAATCAAAGCTCTGATATGGCTGTTTTACTTCATGTTGTGTGAATTTAGACATCGGTATTAGAAGACCGCATCGTGATGTCGGTGAACCTTGTACAATCATTTTCATTGCAATCACAACAAGTGACTGCAGAAACAGACTCCTTTCTTTCCAATGTTATCCGGTCTGGACTTGTGGCCTTGCTCCATGTTCTAGTTTGATGATTAATTATAACATGCTGTGTTGAGCTCCTAGCAATAGATAAAATAAGAAAAAAGGTGTCTGGCCATGGAATAATGATAATGGTCTAATATATACTGGAATGTGTTTAATCTTTGCCTTGATTGTAGAGATTGTGCTGTATTCCAATGTCTGAGGTCACTCAAGTCAGCCTCCATGTGCCTTTTCTATACATGTTTGTGGATTTCTCACAGCCAGGAAAAGGTAAAAGGAGCAGAAAGCTTAGAGCTTGAGCATGCAACCAATAAAGACACCTGACTACCAACAAAGCCAGCATCTGCTTGATTGATATAGGATGGAACATTGCAAGCTAATAGTAAAATTGGAAAGCAGGGCTCATGGTAATCCTTCAGGTAGCTTAACTTCCCAATTTACAATGTGTTGTACCTTTCAAACTTGTAGTGTTGGCAATAGATACATGTCAGAAAATGGAGTTAAAATTCTATATTTAATCAGCAAAGCAGGCAAGAGACCATTGGATGCCTTACACTAACATCATCTCAACTGAACTGGAGTGTCCTTTTTGTTCGTTTCATAATTACTGCAACATAGACAACCTTAGAACTTTCTTTTGTTGAGCAATCCACATAATGCAGCACATTTCAGATAACCCCAGAAAAGATGGAAGCTTCTTATTTGCTCACTTCATGGCAGCTCAAGTATCCTTACCAATGTATCTCACACCTTGAACAACATTCCCTCTCTGCACTTCGTAATTAAAACATACAATTACAGAAGAGCATCAAAGTATAAGATGGGTAAGAGACATCATATGCAGCACCAGAAACAGTTTCATGGGCACAAAGTTCCACATTATGGTCAGGGATTTCAGCTACAGAGATTGGGCATGCAAACTCCAGCCTCATTGTTCTGCTGCTCCTTCCATATCCGACCAGTGACCCTCAGCTTCAGCTCTTTCCTCTCTCCACCAGAGAAGAATAGTGCCATGTTTCTCTGTATGATGAGCCCATCATGACTATCACGGACTTTGCGATGACTGTCACGGATGCTCCGAGGTGTACCTTCCCATATTAGCTTCCTTCCATTGGCCCCAACCTCAAGACTGTAGCTGAAATTTCTGGCTTCATTCTCATCACCCATGAAGCGCAGAAATGCCATGTACACAGGAGCCATCCCTAGCTGGAAGGCCTCAAAGTGCAAGCAGAAGTACTGCCCAAAGCAGTTAAAGACCTGAACAGCCAAAGGAATGCAAATGAATGAATATATGTATGTTTACAAAGAGGACATATCCCCTCAAACACATGATGCAGATCACTAATTATGGAATGAGAACTCAGGTCAAATTTAACTAGAGGCCATATCCATCAATGCGGTTGTTTTGACAGCCATGAATCTTTTTTCACTATTCTCAGGAAGGAGTATGACTTCCCAATCTAACTGAGTCCAGTTCCTAGTTGATGAATGCTGAATTTCACATTAGATAATGGAAATGAAATGTGGAGAAAGATCAAAGAACTGCAGAATATTTCCATGAGAATGTGCAGTTTGAGCAGTCAGGCAAGTATATGTGCTTACAGTGAGCATCCATGTGGCGTTTTCAACTTCTCGTGGATTGGATTTAACATATCGATGATTGAACGTGCAGCCAGTGTGCATGTCAACTTTGTGGTCATCTCTTAAATGTGTAACCAGGAAAGGAATATCACCCACAACTGAGCATTCAGATCCGGCATATGGGCAACTATATGGTCTATAGTTGCACTGAGATTCATGCTTCAATTTGCTGTAGTATGGAAAGATTTCAGGGCATCCAAGTGAGTAATATTTGCAGGGAAGCTCAAGCGATTCGGCCACCTTTTCTAGTGCTAGACACCTGATATCTCCAAGCTCTTGTCGACATGTAGGGCATCGGTTGTGCACCCTAGTTTTGCATGTTGAACAGAGTGTATGCCCATTTTGGCACTGCAAAAATAAGCTACTTTTGAGACACAATCTTGTTGTAGATGCTGAAGGAAAAACTGTCTTTTGTAGGTGATGATGCTCTGCTTACTGGAATCATTGAATAACCAGCAAATACATTATAAAAAAAAATGCTAAAATCATGATGATGCTACCCTAACAATCTAAAAGCATTTTCTTGTTCTGGATCTGTAATGAGAAATCCAGAATACTGTAGACAATACTGTAACATGGAATTGCCATAAGATTGTGAAACATTAATGTAAAAAAGAATTGTAGCACAAGGAATACGCCTAGTTCAGATAAATTTATCCCATAGGATGCTCAATGCCATATAACGGATTTCACATTCATCAACTTATTCTGCCAATGTCCATAAAGTCAATATTGGCTTGCTTTGTCCGATCATCAGGTGGATATATATATATATATATATAGAGAGAGAGAGAGAGAGAGAGAGTAAATTGGAAAAATAATAAAAGACATATCTTTGAAACTTATTTCAAAAAGCAAGTGTCAAGCATGTGCAGACACTAGAGTTTCAAAACTGAATCATAGCTACTTTATCCTCTTTATGCAAATATTTTTTTTATCAGCATTTCAATAACTTCTGTCAACTAATTGTGCTCTTATGGAAAAATAATTGCCTAAATTGGTATAAATAGCCATTCATGATGATTATCTACGTCAGCCAATCCTATGCATCTTGTTGAATTCTCAAAGGCACCAATTTTGACCACCATGCCAGTCACTCTGGCTTAATCATAAAACCTTTTGACTACAAACCACTCTTTGGCTGGGTGACAAATTCATTATCTCTTCTCAAACGACATTGTGTTTCTTTTCCTATAAAAAATAATTTGATATAGCACTAATTCATAAACAAATATTCAAAAATAGTTAAATATTGAACCTCCTTTACACATGTCACATTGCTAGTACCTAATTAGAATAATGACTAGATGTTGATGGGCATCCTATTTGATAAGATGGACTATGTCTGTTTGATAGATGATAAGTGTGTTTAGTCCTAAATCGGTTGATGAGTAGGGGAATCAAGGCCTTCTAAGTGCCAAAGTCGCTCTAAATCACTAACCTAAGAGGGCATTGGCAATCACATTTAGTGACAGTGTGAATTGGTAAAACACCTAGAACAATGCTCACCTAGAGATGGAGCCCTCATGCTCGGACAGGTGAAAACAAATGATCAATAGATAAGAGGGATCCTTGCCATAATCACAAGTACAAATTGAAGCTCAGCATAAAGAACAATGCTCACTCATAAAATTTGGAAAATGAATGGCTTTGAAAACCAACAATGAGACAGACTGTTATTGGACATTTGAATTGCCAATGAAGATGCCAATTGGCCCATCCTTATAAACGATATGTTCAGTCAACAAAGACATGTTTCAAAATGCACATACTAGATTCAAAAGCTTCTTAACTTTTCAAGCAACTGCAATGTATACCAAGTTGGGTAACTACAGGGAATGAATCTAAAAAATTCTATAAAGCAAATATCATAATTGCAAAAAAAATTTGCCCAAAAAGTTACATTCCAAGTATTGGGAAAATAAGAGCCACATATTCAAGACAGCATTTAGCTGCAGAGTTGAGACAAGAAAGTTATACAACTGTCTATTAAAAAGAAAAATAATCAATGAAGTTAATAAAAGAAGAACCGCTACCAAGCCACAGATTTAGCTTGAAAAATGTGACATTTAACTGACAAATGTCAAAGTAAATATGCATTTCTTCCATTAAATTGAAAATTACAAAGATATGCAGCTAACTGTTCCCAGAACATGCAACAATGTATTAGTTCAAAAGAATCGGAAAGTTCTTTAGAGCATCCTTTCAGCTTTGCCATCAAGCGATAATTATAAAGGCCTCATAATGACAAGAGGCAAAGGCCAGAACAAAAGGGACAAAGAAACAATAATGTCAGATCAACTTTATTCAGATGGAGACTCGTCATATTCTTTTCTGGACTTCTTCTTCAGGGGCTATGCCAAAGTGACAACAACAAGCCTAAATCAACTAATCAGCCAATCGGAATTAGAATTCCAGGGCCTCAAACTTCAACAAAGACTCGTGCATAAGATGAACCAATTCAACCAATGATGATGGAGTATATATTAGTTTCAAGACCACAACCAAATTGCAGGATATGAACAACAATTTCTTTTATAGACCTCAAAGTAATAGAAATTCCAAATCACAATTCCACGGCATAAAAAAGAACCAAGACTCGGATCATCGAAATGTTACAAATACATATAAGCGATTATCCACTGTCTAAAAAGAAAAAAATCATCCGTATAAGAACGAGGGTAGAATCGCATGTTGTGGCACCGGAATGACTAAAGAGATGAGAAACTACAAATGAAAAGCTCGTAAAAACGACAGATTGACCAATTGCTTCGCCCAAAATACAATAGATATTAAATGTCATAACAAGACAAGAAAATCGAAAGTCACTTAATTCGAATTAAGTGATAATAAGGAAAAGTGATCAACCTGATGAATTGGGGGGTACATAGAGTTGGTGCAGACGGGGCACTCGAGCAGCTCGTGGACGCTGGTGGAGGGGACGATCCCGGCGAGAGGCGCAGCGCCTCCGTGGGACTTCGAGGAGTGGTGGGGAAGGGAGGTCGCCTCCTCATCTATCCCGTCGATCGATGACACGCATTCGATGCTATCCGACTCCATGCATCCGGCGGCGAGGTATTCCGGTCCTCGCAGCTCACCTGTCTGCTCTTCGTTCTCGAGCTGGAAAGGGGGAAAACCAAAGGGAAAGGAGCGGCGTGCAAGGAATAAAGGGGCGAGGGAGAACGAGAGAGAGAGCAACCGGCGAGGGAGGAAGAGAGAGAGAGAGAGAGAGAGAGAATGTGGCTGAGGTGCCTTTCTTGGTCTTCGGTCCGGATTACCAGGCGTGACGAGATCACCGTTGTTTGCTAGAGTAATCAATACCTTTCCGAACCTTCTTCGAACCACCCGAGCAAGTACCTGCCCTGTAACTGGCCAAGAGCACATGGGACCCGCATGACCCGTCGCAATTAAGCCGGTAGAAATTGTGAACAGTCTCCTGCCAGTTATCCTTTGCGGTGACGGGATCACCGGTTTAACTAGAAAACAACCTTAACAACCCGTTTGTGCATGACAGCAGCCAACTACCGCCCTTTTAATTGGAAATATCCACGGGGACCCACGTGGTCCCCAATCCACGCCATCAATTATTCTCGTTAAAGAATTATAAATAGTTGGATAAGGTGGGAGAGACAGCGAAACCTTTTCCTTTCTTTCTCTCGTGTTTTGGGCATATATACGAATACACCCGTTGTATAAGCCTTCTTCTTATACACGTATAATCTATAGTAGACGTATGCAAAAAATGATATAAGAAGACATAAACATATGTTTTAAATAATAGAAATGACAGTCTAAGTCAAACTTTAGAAAGGGCGGTAGTCATTGAAGCATATTTAAGTAAGATCAACAATAATTTATCACATAGAACCATCATGTGCTTAGAGAACATTGTTTTAAATTGCCCAATCAATCTGCATCCTACAAATAACTTAATGGACGGCCACATCATTAACACATCTCACAATGACTCGAATGACCTAAAATAAGAATCCATAAGAACCAAGCAAATAGCACTGTATAATTCAATTAGTAAAAACCAGCAGCCTCCACCATGACTTGAATGACAAACATGAACATGATTCACTGGAACAGCTTGGAGAAATGGTTTGCTATCTAGTTTATACAAACTGGTCATCTCGCGCAAGAAGTGCAAGAGTACTGGTGAACTCAGAAGGGAAACAAGACAGCAAGTTACTCCGGGACTAACATTTGTCTCACTGACTACCAGCCTAAGGAATCCATGGGAAAAAAAATCAAAATCAAAATTGACATTGAAGAACTCATTATCCAACAGCCAACAATCTAAAAGGAAAGTATTCAGACATAGTAGCCAGTGAAAGTGAATCCTCTTCCAACTATCTCGCCAACACAGAACCATGCATACAACTCGACCCCAAATAATGCTGCAATGCCAGCATCCTCAATTTTGAGATCCTCTCTGTTTCTCCATATGTGCTTCACACCATCAAGCTCCCTCCAAAATGATTCATAACGACCAGGGCCGCTGTAACTGAAAGATGTCAGTACCGGCACATATTTGACACTTTTTTCCATCTTGTAGGATAACATCTAAAAAGATGGTTTACATGATACTACACATTGTTGAAAAAGGACTGTCTCAAACAAAACAAGCATAATCAACTTCGACTTTATAGCTTCGAATGACAGCCAGAGCAATCTCTCCCATGACTTGAGGGGGAAGCACTTTGGCTTTGGGCATTCTAATTTGGACATTGGAGAAGGCAGCCTAACTGGAAGGTAACAGCATACACTTAGTATTGCTTATTAGTGGCAGGCTTCTTGTTGTTCTTGAATATGAATTTGCCAAGAATCTGAAGTCAATTAAAAAATTGTGTGATTGGTTTATGGTTACAGTAACCAGTTGTCGTTATTCTATCGCGGCTAGCTTATTTTAATTTTTCATTTGTTTTCTTCGATTGCTTACTAATCAAACGAAATTACCTTGAGTAAGGATTAATTATCATATGGGCTTTCTTAAGCCTGATTGGTTGAATAAAAGTCATTTTGACCAGATTATTTTGACACTGCTATCATTAGTGGCTAAAACTCACAGGTTAAATCATCCTAACCCTGCTATCTAACTTTAACCCTATTTTTTGCCTGGTTGCTAAAAGAAAACTATCTGGGTCAGCAAAAAGTGTGTTTGGCAGGTTAAACCAATAACCACAACTTAAAAGACTTGATTTGTCCCAAGTTATCTGGGTTGACAGCATTAAATTTGACCTTCCTTAACCCTATTGTTGTTGCAGGTTAAACCACTAATCACCAGTTAACCCTTTTAACTCTAAACCACAAGCAAGCAATTTCCTCACAAAAGATGTCACTTTGGATCATTTTCATTACCCACAACATAAACCTAAGCAAGGATAATACCACATTTAGCTTACTAGTTTCATAGTACCTAAAATTAGTAGAGTAATATACAGATTATACAAGGTCAACAAGATTCTTAACAAACATCAGGCACAACAAGCTGCATCAGGGGAACAAGGAAACTCCTTGGATATCTCATCAAGGAAACAAGTCACCAGCCTGAATTATGAATTCCACCACTAAATCCAGAGAAAGATCCTACCACATGCTATGTTCAGAGAAACAGAAACTTATTGTCAACAAGGCAAGTGACTCCGGCAGAAAAACCAAGCCAACGCTCTTAATCTTTGGGTATCCAGTTGTTTATGCTTGAAATAGATCTAAACTATACATAAGTATCGTACATTCGTACACTTAAGCTCCTGGAATAACCTACATCCATCTTGTTTAAGCATAGTTAAGGCCAACACCAACCGTAGAGTGCATTTATCGGAAACTAAGATAGAAATTATCCCCAAACTTGTCATTTTGCTTAGGATGGCTTTAAAACGCAGCAAAAACAACATAGGATGGATGTCAGGCCAAACCTTGCAAGCCGTGTGTAAAAGAGCTGTTTTGAGAGCTCTTGGCACTTCTCGACGGTTGGTGGTTGAACAATATGCTGCTTGTTCTTCTCCAAAAGCTCCTTATAGTGTGCGCACCCGTGGTTAGCCACTTACTCCGAGGCTTGGACAGCATTAGATCGAAGCTGACGCAGTTTCGACGCCATCCACCAAAACAAGTCCACGCCACAAAATAATAATCTGTTTTCTTCAGCCAGTCATTTCAAGAACGATATGAATGACGTAAATTAAAAATGGCAGGTCATAGAAATCTAAAGACCCAGAGACACATTAACGTGTAAGCTCAAATATATTTTTTCAGATCGATACCAAAAGAATCCAGAAAAAAAAAAAGAAAGAAAACAAGAGTAAAATCCAATGGAATGGATCGAGACCCCTACAATTAGAATGAAAATTGGAAGGACAATTGGGAAAAATATCAGGGAAGAAGAATCCCTGGGTCCGACTACACAATCAGGTACAGGGATATCAGGAAAACAGACCTAGTTAGAGATCAAGCTTTTCCATCAACAAATGAAGCACAAAGATGGGACTCACCTCTCGATCGACCGGTGAAGAGATCAGACACCGGAGAGGCGACAAAGTACGAGGACTAGGGTGGAAGCATGGGAGGGGCGTCCGTCCGCTATTAATATTGGCTTCGATGAGAGTACTTTCGTAAATTAATGGGCATGTTAGGGCTTTATGTGACACGTCATCATCCTACTGTACGAATCCCCAAAGTTCGTTCCCCAACTCCTTCTCCACCCGTGAGCTAATTCAAACGGTACTTCCTCCCCTGCGGGACCCGCAAGCTTGTTTGGGGGTAAGCTGGGCGAGTAACTCTACACACGAGTGCGAAAAAGAAACCTTCATTTCGCAGCCTCGAGTGTTGGTATGGGCACCGCCCCAGCGCACGTTAGAAACCTGTGCGTCGGCTATGTTTCTCGCAACCCCAACGGCGCACGTTAGAAGACGGCGCGGGCGGGTTCTAAAAACCTTTCGGAGCCGTGACAAAAACCCTAATCCGAACTCCAAAAGTTCCCCCCCAAAACGATCGACAAAATTAGGGCTATCATCCTTCATTTCTGAAGTCTGTTGGCCTTATGGATTCGATCATCGTTGCATCGCCAACAGCAGCTGAGTCGTCTCTCCACTTCGGCCCTCTCGCCGGCCCCGGCTTCTACTCCATGCTTAAAGAATCCATCGACAGGTTCCTGGTTGAAGTCCAGAGGGAGATCTGCGACTTCGCTGCCTTCCGTTCGATCTTCTTCCGCCTGCTTCAGTCCAGCGTCGATCCCCCTCTGGAGGTCATCTGGTTCTACTCCGCCCTTGGCTACCACGAAGCGATCGGACTAAAAAGAGACGCCCTCGATCGAGTATCCGCTGTGAGAGACCTTCTCCAGCTGCTCTCGGCTTGCTCTGCTTCGTGTGATGGCCCAAAGTCCGTGGCTTTGCTCGCTCCCGTTGTTTCAGAGCTGTATCATTGTGTAAAAGAGGAAAAGAAGATGTCCGGAAAGGTAGCGAAGAAGTTGAGGAAGGAGATAGGGGGTTTGGCGGAGGCTCTTGTCAGCTACATTAGCATTTGTAGCGGACAGAGTTCTGACGGGAAAGAGCTTTCTTATGGCTACTTGCAGCCTTGTTTTGTTGATGTCATACGAGTGTGGACGGTGCAGCATCTTGGGAGAGGAGATGATTTGAGTGTTCTGTTTCCTTTGGTTACTGATGAAATTCGTGTCTGCTTCGAGCAAGAAAGGTGTGGGATTGATTATTTGGCTGGTGTTGTGGTTGTGGAGGCTTTATTGCTTAGTTTGAGCTTGAAGGTTCAAATGGATGGGTCACCAAGGCTGGACTTACAGAGGGAGCTTAGAGTCTGGGCCGTCGGTTCGATATCTGTGTTTCAGAATTGTGTGTCGTTTGGTAGGTCTTCCTTACCTATGACTGAATTCACAGACCTGTGCAAATTTTATATCCTTAGATTTTTCAGCAGAATGATCAATGCCATTAGCAATTTGGATAGTTGCATATTCTATCAAGATATGCTAATTGTGCATTTTAATTTCGAATTATTTGTTAATGCAGTTCTTATTTATCACCGATTGCATTTTTTTGCTTCTGTTGATTGCACAAGTAAATTTCTATAAGATGTAGGTGTTTGGCACATGATCCTTGGCTAATATATGCATATGCATGTGTGTATAAACAGCTGTGCATGTTCTTGGCCATTACATAGAAAACTCGTGACTTTTCTCTAATGAGTAGCTTTGCCAAGTTTTTGATTTATCAGCAAACTTTATAGAGATTGCCTATCTTTATTGTGCAAATTGGTTCTGACATCTGGGTGTTGATAAACAGACTTATTACTGAGGCTGCTGTTGAACCTACCGATGCCAATTATGACCATTTTGGTGAGTATATTAATCAGAGACCTGTACATTGAGTTGCAATGATATAATCAGCATTAATTGATTCACTCAAGCAGCTGCTTACCAACATAAATGCATCTGATAGTTCTGTTCTGCTTCATGAATGTGCTCAGGATTGTGGACGACTTCAGGTATTATTTGAAAGAACCTTTTTGATTCATGTGCATATAGATCTGCCACATGAGACACATTGGTCAAGTGAACCTGTTTTGTAAAGTCACTAACTTTTCTCCTAACTTCACCATGAAGCCAACGCTCACCTTTTGGATTCTATTAGATAATCGGTGAGCTGGTTATAAATAATTATGTTAATGGTGCAAAAGTATCTGATTGTAGAATTCTATCGACGTGCTTTAGAAATAATTAAGATGGCTGGGTCCTCGGTCACACTCCTTATGTAAAAATTCTAGAAATATATTCTATATCTACTTTTGAAGTTATCATCATGTGAGGAGGAGAATTTTGCCTTGCTTGTACATTTTTTTCTCTTGAATATAGCAGCAGGACATATTCTTGGAACATGCATGGGTTCTGATTTGTATTTTTTTTTTCTTCAGTAGGTTCAATTTTTCTTTTCATATGCTTATTTCTAAATGCAGACAATATCCTGATATTAGTGTTTTTTTGGCTCAGAGCTCCACTGAGGAAAGCTGGCTAAGAAATATCCTGTACGATGCTGTTATTTTGGCGGATTATTCTTTCTTGAATCCGGGACTTGAAGTAGAACGTTTTAGTGATTCTATGATGAATCTTGTTGTGAGAAGATTGATTGTTACTCATGAAGCCATCCGAATTGTCAGGTGAGGGCATTACTTTAATGAGATGAAGGATATGAGAATACCACAGCGCTGAAATTCATTACGCTAACAGGGATAAAGGAGATCACAGCAAAGCCATATCGTATACAAATGCATTTTCAACATCGTGTGTTCCCAGTAGCTTAATTAAGTGGGCGAGTTATCAGGTTGGCTTGGGGAAACTTAATAGACCAAATGCTACTACACCTCAAGCTCTTCTAAGTAAGTGCCTAGAATATGCATGCATTCTTACTTCAGACCGACAGTAATGAATGGTCTTTTATTCCTTATGAAATCATTCGTTCATCATGCAGCTATCTCTTACTTGCAGAGTGGCTTATGGTTCTTGAAGAACAGGGGTTGAAACTTTTTGATGATAACATTTCAGAACTGCATAGCAAGTTGGCTATCAAGGAATATAATGTCATGCCCGAAACCACCAAGTTTGATTCAGGCAGCAACAGCACAGATGGAGATATTTTCTTTTTTGATAACACAGGGAACGTTGATGAGAATGCTGCAGATGATGATCGAGACATGGAAATCACGGATGCCGCGTTTCTCTCTGCTGCTCGTTCTATGAAATCTGAGGCGAGCAAAGGGAGGAGGAAAAGGAAAGAATGGGGTTACGAAGGAGACGAATCCCAAGTGAAGTTTGTCAAGTATAAGATCCATGACAACTCAGTCAAAGAGCATCTGAACACTCAGGCAGTAGATCGTATGAGCAGTGATAGTGAGACGGAGAATCCACCTTCTCCAGATGAGATGGAAAGAGCTGAGATTTGAGCAGCAGCGTTGCTTCCAGCCTTTTGTTAGATGTGTCATTTCACTGTAAACATGTAAGAGGGCTGAGAGCATTGCTTAGCCTTGGACTTGTGCACTTGTTGATAAGGGGCACAACCTTCTTTAAGGCGATACTTTTCATAGTTAGTGAGAGCAAGCTGAGCTCGTAGGAGACACTGCAGCATGTTTTGTAGATGGCCTTATGTTTCGAATGATTTCTCATCTCACATCGAAAAGGCTTGAATGGGAATCATCAGCAGTCATGTTTCCATTTTTTGACGTGTGTCATAAAAATATATGATCTCTGTGTACAAGTAACAGTACTAGATCGATAGATAGATTTCATGGGTGGGAAGCGCTATCTCATCGATCAGGAGAGGGAAACGTGGCATGTTGACATTGGCGGAGACAATTAACTGGCATCCTACTCTAGATTTTTGATGAAGTGGCAAATAAAATCCAGGAAGCAGATATCTAAAGGTTCTGATACCGACAACTCGGCATCCAACTCAGGCGAACGCACACCATCAGCCAATAGGAACAGCTTCCAACGATTCACGGTGAGATAAGGAGCATGGAAATGCTCTTTAAGGTGCAGCCGCTCCCCTCCACTCTGCCACACCAGCAGCAGGCCAAGCAACCTCGGTCATCCTCCACCCCCAGAACCTACTAGCTCCAGCAATGGCTGCCACGATGGCCCTCTCCTCCCCATCCCTCGCGGGGAAGGCAGTGAAGCTCGCCCCGTCGGCTTCCGAGGTACTGGGGGAGGGCAGGGTGACCATGCGCAAGAGCACCGCGAAGGGCAAGCCCGCGGCGGCCTCCGGCAGCCCCTGGTACGGCCCCGACCGCGTCAAGTACCTGGGCCCCTTCTCCGGCGAGCCCCCGTCCTACCTAACCGGCGAGTTCCCCGGCGACTACGGGTGGGACACCGCGGGGCTGTCGGCCGACCCGGAGACCTTCGCCAAGAACCGGGAGCTGGAGGTGATCCACTCCAGGTGGGCCATGCTGGGCGCCCTGGGCTGCGTCTTCCCGGAGCTGCTGGCGCGCAACGGGGTCAAGTTCGGAGAGGCGGTGTGGTTCAAGGCGGGCGCCCAAATCTTCAGCGAGGGCGGGCTGGACTACCTGGGCAACCCTAGCTTGATCCACGCCCAGAGCATTCTGGCCATCTGGGCCTGCCAGGTCATACTGATGGGCGCCGTCGAGGGGTACCGCATCGCCGGCGGGCCGCTGGGAGAGGTGACGGACCCGCTGTACCCCGGCGGCAGCTTCGACCCGCTCGGCCTGGCCGACGACCCGGAAGCGTTCGCGGAGCTGAAGGTGAAGGAGATCAAGAACGGGCGGCTGGCCATGTTCTCCATGTTCGGCTTCTTCGTGCAGGCCATCGTCACCGGGAAGGGTCCCCTGGAGAACCTGGCCGACCACCTGGCGGACCCCGTGAACAACAACGCATGGGCCTACGCCACCAACTTCGTCCCGGGCAAGTGAGCAACCATAGCGTCGGGTTTGTCACCACCTCTCCCATCACCATCACCACCATCTCGTTCGGCTTCTCATGATTTGAGATCTCTTGTATCCCATGTACTACTCTACTCAACAGTATGTTCTTTCGTTGGTCCCCCATCGGTTCCAATGCTCCAATCTCTGAGATCGATGGTAAATTTGCTCTCTCTCTCTCTCTCTCTCTCTCTCTCTCTCTCTCTCTCTGTGTGCGAACAGCAATCGTAAAAAATAAGGGATCAGTGGGCAGCCCATCTAATATACATATATAATTCAACTGAGACAAATTAACCAGACGAACAGCAATCGTAAAAAATAAGAATAAACGGACGCCGCGACAGGAAAAAAGAGGGAGTCCCACGCACTCAACATAGAACACGGCGGAAGAGGCTTCCATAAGCAGCAATACAAGAGCACGGCCACCGTTCATATTGTGGCGCAGATCCCCCAAGATGACCTGAGGGTGACAAAACGTCGTCTTGCATGAATTGTTTGTTAATTGCAGCGTTGAAGTGCAATGGTCGATGGACGGTAGATACACTGGCCGTACGTAACCATGACGGACGAGACTCGTCAATGAAACGTGCGTCTCGAAACCCACCAAAAGGAACGCCACAGTCGCGGTAGAGATCCATCATAGATAATGTGGATGAGCTTTGGGTGGCGGTCAGTAACGCCACGTCAGACCGGTGTTGACTTAGATTGCGCATCTTACGTCATTGTGGCCGTCACATGAGTGCTGGTCACAGCTTCACATGGATACGCTCGTACCGATGAATACACGCCGTTTGCACGCATTTGAGATCTCGCTCTCGAGTCAACGTTCGTATGCGCATATATGTTGTATATACGTATTGGATTCGCTACTCGTGTTTCGTCATCATCCGCTCCTCGCTCTCTGTGTCTCTGTCTTTTTACCATTCCATCCCCCCCCAACAGATCAAAAAAATCAGACCAATAAAAGGAGGCTCTCCGCGAAGGAGATAGAGGGAGGCAGAGAGTAGGTGGGAGATGCCGACGGATAAGACGAACCAGAACGGCCTCGCCGCCTCGGCCCCGGCGGCAGTTGCGAGGCACGCGATCCCGACGTTCCCGCCGCCGGAGTCGGAGTCGGAGGAGTCGTGGGTGTGGGCGCAGATCAAGGCGGAGGCCCGCCGGGACGCGGAGTCGGAGCCAGCGCTGGCGAGCTTCCTCTACGCCACGGTGCTCGCCCACAACTCCCTGGCCTTCTCCCTCGCCTTCCACCTCGCCAACAAACTCTGCTCCTCCACTCTCCTCTCCACCCTCCTCTACGACCTCTTCCTCCAGTCATTCTCCTCCAAGCCCTCCCTCATCTCCGCCGTGGTCGCCGACCTCCTCGCCGTCCGCCACCGCGACCCCGCCTGCGTCTCCTTCTCCCACTGCCTCCTCAACTACAAGGGCTTCCTCGCCGTCCAGGCTCACCGCGTGTCCCACCTCCTCTGGGCCCAGCACCGCCGCCCCCTCGCCCTCGCCCTCCAGTCCCGCATCTCCGACGTTTTCGCCGTCGACATCCACCCCGCCGCCCGCATCGGCAAGGGCATCCTCCTCGACCACGCCACCGGGGTCGTCGTCGGCGAGACCGCCGTGATCGGCAACAACGTCTCCATCCTCCACCACGTCACCCTCGGCGGCACCGGCAAGGCCGTCGGCGATCGCCACCCGAAGATCGACGATGGCGTCCTCATCGGCGCCGGCGCTACCATCCTCGGCAACATCCGGATAGGGGAGGGGGCCAAGATCGGTGCCGGGTCCGTCGTCCTCATCGACGTGCCCCCGAGGACCACGGTCGTCGGGAACCCTGCCCAGCTCGTCGGGGGGAAGGACAAGCCCGCGAGGCACGACGACGTGCCAAGCGAATCCATGGATCACACTTCCTTCATCCAAGAGTGGTCCGACTACATCATCTGACCTCCCTTCTGCCCCCACTCGATTCCTATCGCATATACCGCTTTCTTCCATCCCCCCCGTCTCTTGATCGTTTCCACTGCTACTGCTGTATGTTCGCATTACTTGTTTAGAGATGTATGCTGTGAGAACCCTCCAGTTATCAGGTACTGCTATATTTCTATCCTTTGACTCTTCCTTCCTTCATCAAGAAACTGTGTGTGTGTGTGTGTTTTTTTTTTTTTTTTTTTTTTTGGGGGGTTGCTTATGGTGTTTTTGAGTTGGTCAATGTCTACCAATAATGCGTGATGCTATCTATGTTCATTTCATCCTTGTTAATGTACACCAAGTTTTAGTTTAATATTCTACAATGTTTCATCTTCTAGTTGTAATTTCTAAGCCGCTCCATTCATTTCAAAATTGTTTTGTTCATGTCGCCAAAACTCCGTGTTCTCTTTCGGCTCTTCTGCTTAAATGGAAAAAAATATTATTATTAAAAATGATTCCAACAAATTAACATTATAAAGGGAGAAGATTAGAATCAAATCCTTATATTAGATAAGATTTTTTTTTCTAATATTTGAAAGATATTATTTCTTATCAAATTTATTTAGATCTTTTTGGAATTGACTTGGTCAATTGTTTTATAAAAATCTTCTTCTTATTCCATATTAATCTTCTCCACCTTAGAAAAACTTACCTCGAGTTTGTGTCCAGATACAATGAATTTTCATTTTAAAAAATATTCATAAAAGTTCGAAAGCCTTTGAAATCCTTTGATCATATTGGGCTATATTTATTTCTTTAGTTTTAATTTGTTATAAGTGACTGTAGAATATCTCTAGTTTCACAAATACATAATAATCCTATCCCTTATGCTTATTATGTTTCTTTATAGCTTTCAACTTTTAATTCACATCAGCTTGGATGTTTTGTATTTGTTCAACCACATCATTAGCCATTAACCTCATTCCTAGTGTCTTTGGTTGACGAATTATATTCAGAGTATGCTTTGTTATTTTCTTATAAATAATAGAGAATGATGATGCTCCAATAGAGCTATTAGGTGTATTGTTATAGACAAATTTAGTTTGTACTAACTATTAATTATTTTGTGTAACCATTAGTTTGTGCGTGAACTTTATTGATAAATTTCAAACTTGCCTCAAATATAGAAATTTAAAATTTGTACCAGAACTTAATTTTGGTACCCCATACTATATGACTTTTTGAAAGAATAGTTTTATAATATGTTCCGCATCTGAAGTTTTCCGACATAATATAAAATGAGTTATCTCCAGGAATCAATCCACAACTACAAACATATAATTAGCTCTCCTCTAAGTTCTTCTTGAAAATGTCAATACAAAAGCTATGGATAAATCCTCTAAATGCATTCTAGAATTGATAACGACATATATAAATTGGTATTTTATTGGCCTTTTATAGATTTGATAAGTTGATTATTTTATTATAAAATTATCAATATCTCTTTTTAACTGTGGCTATAAGTACAGTTATTATTATTTTGTCTCTCTCGAAATCTCGAAATATGTTTTGAAAACACATGAATTGAGGTCATATCTAATTACACGAATTAGGTCGTACTGATCACATGAACTAGACCATGCCTGACTACATGGATTATTGTACCTAGCCACATGAGTTGAGTCGTACTTGACCACATAGGTTATGCTAGATAAATATAATATTTATTTCTCATTATTCATACATGAAAATAAAATATAAACTATTTGCTTCCTAAAACTAGCGTCATTCATTAGGAAATAAATTAATAATAATTTATTTGATTAGCAAAATTTTGAATTTATTCACTTGATTAAATAAATCTATTTAATTATTCCCTTAATTACAGTATATAAACATGCCAATTAATAATAAATAATATATTATTTTATAAATAATTAATTTATATTAAGAAAGTCAATTATTGGTGATTCCAATATTACTATCAAATTTAGATTAAGTATTTTGGTGATTGATTTGGGTCAAACAAAGTTGATAGGCTAGTTATCCCATCAAACTTGGGTCGTGACATTTTGATATTAAAGTCGACATTATATTTATGCATGGTGAGGGGGCTCGAGTAGAAAGGGGCTACCAGTAGATTGAGTCAGAGGTGTCGTCACGACGTGAAGCCACCATTTAGGCTGTGCTTCACACTCACCATGCTAGGGTTTATTCTCAGCTATATTGGACCTTGACGAGGACATCAAACTCTTGAGTGGAGAGATTGTAATACCCTGATTTCTCCCATATCGGAAGTGGTAAGATTAAGATTAGCTTATAAGGATATGATGATTATACTATTATTCATTTTAATTTAATTATTTTACCTAGTTGTTGGGATCAAATGAAATTGATACACTAGTTAATCTACTATGTTTGACCCAAGCCACTAAAAACAAAATTGATTCCAACAAACTAAAAAGAGAGGAATCAACTCATTATATTAGAAAATATATTTTTCAATAATTAAATTTATTTAACTTCTTTTTTCTTGAAATTTGCTTGACCAATTCTTTTATAAAAATCTTTGCTTCTTGTTCAACGTTACCGTGCGGCCAATTCTTTTATAAAATAATTCTTAAATTATTTCATAATGGATGGAGAATGGAACAGCCAAAGAGACAGAAGTAGTGGGATGTTTATATTTAAGCACATACAAATCCAAGCGAGTCTATATTTCAAGCAGGAAAAAAAGTACAAAAACAACATCAATAATTATTCGTGCAGAAGAATGACTGCATTCGACGTCAACTATCTTGCCGACGGAGTGTTGTTGGCTACGGACATAGTTGCAACGCGTTCTATTTCCAGTGCACTGTTCTGGCTCACGTCGCTGGCTTCTGCGTACAGGTTCTCAGTCCTGCTGCTATCGTAAGGGTTCTCCAGCTGCAAGCTCTCCTTCAGCTGCGCCACCACCTCCGCCATGTCGGGCCGCTGGTGGGCGACCGGCGATGCGCACCTCAGCGCCACATCGGCACACTTCCACATCGAGTTCACGTCCGACTCCCCTTGCAGCCTGCCGTCCACCACGTCCTCGATGTTTCCCCTGGCCAGCCTTTGGCGCACCCAGTGAGCTATGTGTGCATTCCCCGCAGCTTTTATCACCGGAGGCTGTCCCGTGAGCAGCTCCAGAAGCACCACCCCGAAGCTATACACGTCGCTCTTCTCGCTGAGCTGGTTGGTGGCGTAGTACCTGAACAAAGTGACATCACCGTACGCGTTCAGTTCTATCCTTCCTCTGCATCTATCAACAAGTGACAAGAGCGGCCGGCGTACTCTGGATCGAGGTAGCCTGGGGTTCCCATCACCGCAGTGGATACATGGCTGCTGTTGGTCTCACTTTGGAAAGCTTTCGACAGCCCGAAGTCCGCGATCTTGGCCTCCAGGCTTTCGCTGAGAAGGATGTTCCCCGTCTTCACGTCTCTGTGAACCAGCGGTGGCTTGCATCCCTTGTGCAAATACTCCAGTCCTGGATGAACTCCGATGACCAACGGACGTAGATAGTGAGAAAGACGAACAAAGAAGAGGCCGACGTCACTGAAAAGTACACCTTACTGCCAGACCTTGCGCAGCTTGCACTGCAATCTGGAGACGCTGTCGCCAGATCAAAGCTCTGCCACCGCCTGCCCTGCCTGTAGCTCACGCATCATGCAACAAACATGGAAAAATTATGGCATCGCGATATTGGAGATTCTAGTGTCAGTCAAAAAGTCTTCAGGCAATCGATCACCGATCGCAAGTCACAGGCAGAGCATCGTGGAAGAGTTGAGTGTGAGGCAGGGGGAGTTGCTAACCTCGCAAGTGTTCTTGGAGAGTTCCTTGAGCCATGAACTCGTAGACGAGTGCCAGACAGGGCTCATCCTTGCAGTAGCCAACCATGGAAACTAAATTCCGATGATGAACCCTTGTCAAGTGCTGGGCCTGAGGACAGACACGAAGAACAACCATCAGCCTTCGAATCAACAAATACAAAATGATGAACAAGGGAAATGCCTAATTTCGATTACCTCTGCAAGAAACTCTTTGGTCCCTTGGGACGACGACTGCGATCGCATCTTGACGGCAACTTGAGTGCCATCTTCCAAACAGCCATGGTAGACCGTCCCAAATCCTCCTTTGCCTATGACTCTCTCAAAGTTATTGGTTATACTCTTCAATTCCATGTACGTGAATTGGCGATTCTCGAGCTGCAGCAGACCATCTCGATGCTCCCGCACTCGTTTGAGAGTCTCTTTATGCTGCGGCTCCGCGGAGTTTCCTTTACCTGAGCCTTTCAAGGTAAAGCACGATTCCATCAAAATGCACACCACAGAATAGAAAGCGTCTGTTGGCAAGATTGCAAGAGATTCAACTCGAGAAAGCTTACTTGTTGGCTTTCTCAGCCTCCAGATGACGGATACCACCAGGAGCAGCAGCAGCAGAAGAGGAGCTAGACAAATTATCACAATGATTGGTGTCGACAACTTCTTCTTCTTCTTTGTTGTTATTTCACATGAAGTTCCATTGCCACAAAGATACGGATTGCTTTCGATTCTATCATCGTATAGATCAACACTTCGTTAGTGAAACAAACTCAAACAGAGGATCCTTAAAGAAAGAAAAAGTTGGGAATCTCATAGGTTTTACTTCCTTCGACATGTGGATTATCTACAAGCAACCTGATCTTTTAAACAGAGAACCAACCTTAATGCGAGTTCTCCATTCCGTGCTTTTGTAAGAAGAGGGGAAGGAATGGATCCGTCCAAGTTGTTGTTCGTCAAATCTCTGCAAGCCAACCCATGATGATAGTTCACCAAGTCTCCATTTATGAAGGAATCAAATGCAAGGTTACTGTGAATACTTACAGGATCTTGAGGGAAGGCAATTGTGCTAGAATAGCAGGTATTGTTCCCGTTAGGTTGTTGTGAGACAAGTCCCTGACAAATGCCACCCATCCCAAACTATTATATATGATTGAGGACCAAATTGACAGCAAAAGGTAGCAGAATCATATCATAAATGCATCAGTATTCTATTATTCGTAAAACAGAGACTTGAATGTGTTGTTTCATTCTCGTCACAGCGCTTACAGGATCTGGATGGCCGTGAGGCTGGCAAAGGAGGTGGCTATTTCCCCGTTCAACCCACTGGATGATAGATTCCTGAAGCATATTTAAACTAAGGTCATATCATCTATCATCCAATTATGGCGCAGTTCCTTCTGGGGGTAGACTTACAAAGTAGTGATTCTTGGAGGATTGGAGAGGCTGGAGCTACAGTTTAACCCATCCCAAGCCAAAGCCTTGGGGGAACAAGGATCGCTCATCCAATTTCTCTTGATCTTATACCATGCCTTCACTGCCATCATGGCGTCAACTGGCATCGCAAACAAGTTAAAGCGGAAATCAATCAACAGCGTAGTCGTTGTTGCTCGAATACTACTCAGGACGTGCAAGTCATACCGTCTCCGGCGTCCGATGGCACGTTCACATCGCTCATTCTGGAGTAAACCTCCATGGCGTTGAGGATAGGCGGGAGGGTGGAGTTGTCCAGAGCCTGAATCGTGACGTTGTACTGCTGATCCCCCTCGGAGGGGTTGGTGCTGTAGATGGCGTCGGAGTAGAGGTACTCCGGGGTGAAAGGCTTGGTGTACCACAGATGCCCGTTGAGGTAGACGTAGAATTGGCGGGACATGTTGCCGGTGAGGGTCAGGAACTCGGAGAAGTACATGACCGCGTAATACTCGTTGATGTCCCCGGGCTCCGGTTCCCACGACATCATCAGCTTGGTGGAGTTCACGGGGGTCACCGCAGTCTGCATGACAGCGGAAGGGGCTTCGAATTTGTCGTCGATGATGTTCTCCACGGTGGAGTTGGTGGATATCTCCTCCCAGAAGGGGATGTTGTTGAAGGGATCCCAGATGCGATCGTGAGGGTCGTCGGGATACCTGATGAAGACCACGATGATGATGACAATGTATCCATCAATCCTTGGGCACCGAAGCACGATCTGCTTACCTGATGAACGTATCGGTTGGTCCCATGTTGAGCCGCTGGGAGAGAACCAGAGAGCGAGAGGCGTTGACGGCGGGGTAAAGGATCTCCATCAGTGGCCTCACGTCCAGCCCCGAAATGAACGGAGTTCCATGGCCGGTGTTCACCAGGCATACCGAGAGGGAGTCGGATGCGGCTACGGTGATCACGTCGGTTCGGGATCCACTGCCCGGATCTGTGATGTTGATCGTCTTCCAAAGATTGACTCCCAGGTAGAGGTCGAAGAGACGGGATTGGCTGCCCAAACCATCGTAATTTCCATAAAAGAACGTTGCCCTTATCAGATACTTCGAGTTGGGAGTGATGGAGTCGATGGTGTAGCAATTGCGAGTCCCGTTCGGAAAGCTTCTAACGGTGAGGTATCTCCTCCCTAAGAGGTTTGTAACGTATGCTGCTGAGATGTTTTGGTTTACGCCAGCGTCTGTGTATGGGGCATCAGAGACGTATGGTATATTGGTGGTCGGATCGACGTAGGTAGAACCGGCGGCAATTCCACAGTCGATGCTTATAAAACCTGCAGATCTTTAGACATTATATTGGTTTCTTCTGACATTTCACCCCCAAAAGTACCACTAGAAACTAAGAAAAAAATCATTCTTGACGTCCTTTTTTCCATTTGGTGTCTGATTACAAGCATACAGAAACCTGCACGGCTTTTCTTACCAAGGGTGTCTGTGGACTGACAGTGAACTCGGACGGCGGCCATGGAGAAGCCCAGAATGACCATGCACCAAACAGCTGCCATCTTCGCCGAGCTGAAGAGGCACGCCGTTGCCATTTCTTCCCTTCAAAATAGTAGCTCTTGAGGCCGCTCCACGAAGACGATGGAGGGACGGACGTCTTCTCCCCCTCGTCGAGTATAAATTGTTTGCAGAGCGGACTCGTGAATCCGAAACTATTTCGGCGTCACGCGAAGGCTGCGTCACGTTGACTCCACTTATCATCTCCTTCTCGATCCAGCGCACACCTACTCTTGTGAACCCGCACCCGACACGCGATTGCAGTGAAGTAGGATCCACTTTTGCAACGCAGCCTAGCGTCTTGCATGGTTCTCACGCGCATGCAGTCAACGACTAGAAAGAGAGAGAGAGAGAGAGAGAGAGAGGGGAGGGAAGGAGTGAGGAAGGTTCGAGGGGTACACTTGCAGCGCCAGGGATGAGTTTGACTTTGACAAATGCAAGCGCGTCCGTTGACCGACGCGAAACAAAACGAAATTATAATCCTGACCGTCTCTTTCTAAGGATAAGAGACAACAACAACGCTTACTTCGTCATCGTCGTCGTTGCCGACGCCGAAATGTTTGAAGTCGGTACAAAACGAGAGCAACGGGTAACAGAGCAGTGTGTGGAAAGAGGGAGGGATGTCCATATGCTTCGAGTCAACGGGATATTGCAAGCAGTGCATCGATGGGGAGACTCATGACGCCGGGTGTGGAATTTCCACCGGAGTGAGTTCAATAACAGAGTTGTGAGGTTGAGCTCATCGTGGAAGCTAATGGTGACGGATCTCAAGCGACAAGGCGGCGGATGGAACAGCTCATTGGTTAGGTACCGACGGCGACGTCTGATCAAAGAAATCCTCAAAATTGCGTCGGCTTGGTGGCATTAGAAGTCAATTTCAAACTACAAATTCGAGCAGAAAATAGATTAATAGCATACTATCCATCCGACAACGCGAAAAAAATATATATATATATAAGTAAATTTTTATCATAAATTATTTATTTATGATTTATTTATATCCAAACTAACTTTTATATTTAAAAACATAACATAACATATAATCTCCTTATGTTAAGTCTTAATTAACAAACTTCTGATTACACAATATATCCTGAATTATAAGAAAATATTAATATAATAATATATAATTTAAATTAAAAAATATTTTAGTCGATGTGGTTTTAGTTATAGATCACTTAAGTCCTTATGATTTTGATTATATCTAAAATAATTCTTATATTTTAAAAAAATATAGCATATAAGCTCCTTTCTTTAAGTTTAAGTTGTCAAACGTATGAATTTATTTATGTGAGATACTGACTCATAATAAATAATTAATATAATAACACGTATAATTTAAGTTAAAAAAATCTATCTTGATGAGAAAAAAAAAACGATATAGACCATAGCAATGAACAAAAACAGTGAGGCAGAGGTAGGAGAGCCTAGAGGTAGAGATTAAGAAGAGTTAGACCACCACATAGTAAGCATGACGAGTGGAGATTTAGGAGAGGACTAAGTGAGAGGTAATGAGGATGAAAACGTTTAGGAGGAGTAAGAGGGATTAAGAGATCATTGTGTGTCTAGTGTTTGATTAGTTGATGTACATCCATTTGACGTAGGACTAGAAACTACTAAGCTCGTCGTCAACGCAAGAGATGCTACATGCATACGGTACCATGATAAGCAACACTGGCTCAACTTTTATCACTGATGGTTTGATGTTTTATTTTGTCATTGATGATGGTCTAATTTTTAATTTAAATTATATATATTTTTATATTAATATATTTTTATGAGTTAGCATATCAAATAAGTAGATTTTAACGTCTATTAACTCAAACATGATAGAAGGGATTTATATGCTATGATTTTTTAAAAATATGAGGTTATTTTAGATATAAGCAAAACAATAAGAGACTAAGTGATCGATCACTAAAACTAAGGGATTTAAAATAAATATTTTTTAAAATTTAAATTATATATTATTATTCGTATATAAAATAACTAATTATATGATTGTATGTTATATAAATAGACTATGTAAACAAAGATTTGACGGAAATTACATATATGGTAAATATTTAAAATTAGATAAGTTATTTTATATGCAAATAAATCAAAATATTTTAAATGATCATTTTAATCACATGATAAAAATGAGTTTTAATAAAAAAGAAAAATTCCTTTCCATCAGATGACAATGTATGATTGGTAGCGAAAAGTAGCATCGACGCTAGTTTCTCGTTCTTAATACCTCTAAAATGGTTGACAATTTGTATTGAAGTAATTAACCTTTATATCTTGAGAGAAAATGGATTTGACTCCATGCTTAGTTCTCAACCATACAAATTATGGCACCTGTCAAAGTCGTCTTCGTGAGTGAAAGCCCATACGGGCCCGCCAAAGGGTCCATGCAACGTGGCACGGCCTGACGTTTAAGGGTGAGACGCGTGGCAGCATGACATGACAGACAGGCAAAGAAACGTGGACCCCACGGAGATACGTGGGACTTCCGTTCCCACGACGTGGCACGCTGCTGTTGGCCCACGAGACGATCTTGACCGCGTCACCAGCTGTATCCCGGATCAACGGCTCGATGTTCCTCGATCAGAAACGAACGGGTCTTGATCGAAGTCTCGGTTTGGAAGGCCCATTCAGATGTCTCGTACGTGTTTCTTACGTATCGTGTCCCAAGTAATCTGCACCGTCGATCCGCCTCCCTCGTCATCATTATTATCGTCATTGTTGCGAGGGTGTGCGTTAATTCAAATGTTCCAACGAATAGGGCTTAGTTACGGATGGGAGGGGTACAGCGTTTTTTACGGCCTCCCATCGGTGTATGGCCTTTTCTCGTCGTCTCCCTCCTTTACCGAAGTCTCGAGAAATTGGCGGAATCCATGACCGAGATCGAAATCCACTCCGTCCAAGCTCCCGATCGAGGTGCTTTTTGCTTGAATCGGTTGATACTACTGTTCTAATGCAGCGATCCTCGCTCCATAGCATCATCGAGTAAGGTTTTCCTCCGATTGTCGTTAGTTTCAAACGAGTAGGAGTTCCTGAGCCCTTTGGAGAGGATTGGTTTTCTGATAACCGAGGAGGGATTCCAGTTTGGGTAGCCGATCGATCATGAGAATTAAGGAGCCGAATGAAGGGGGATCCGAGGATTCTGTCGGCGGAAAACTCGTGAGGGTTAGGGCGAAGAGAGCGTTGGTGGGAGCGGGAGCTCGTGTTCTTTTCTATCCCACCCTTATGTACAATGTCCTTCGCAACAAGATTCAGGCTGAGTTCCGATGGTGGGATGAAGTCGATCAGGTAGCTTCTGTTTCCCTCAAAATTATATGGCATCTTGCTTTGATGTATGGTATTTGCACGCAATTGGGAATTATGAATTCGAATCACTGGTTTATGCTGGGATGCCTTATGATTTTTGTGTTCTAAATACTGCTTTGATTGTTGAGCTTCACTTAGTTGAAGGCTTTTGATACGGCGATCATTTTACACTCTTTATGACTTTGCTCTTTCGAGTTTTCAGTTTATACTATTGGGTGCCGTGCCATTTCGGAAAGATGTCCCTCGCCTGCAGCAGCTTGGAGTTCGAGGAGTCATCACTCTGAACGAACCATATGAGACTTTGGTCCCATCGAGCTTATACAAGGTAAACCTTGCCTTCTTTTCATCCTTATACGGGGCAAAATTTGTGCTTGTATAATCCATTGATAACAAGTTTACCTAACACAGTTCCTCTTGACGTTCATTTTCCGATTCAATATTTTCTGTTTGTTTTTTCCCATTTGGTGTGTATATACCTTGCTAGTTATCTAGTAAGTTCTGACACCATTCAGGTGAAGCCACATTAATCAAAGGTCATTTTTACAAATATCACTGGTGTAGGAATTTGGATAATATATGCTGTTGCCAAAAATACAAAACTCTGCTTTCATAAACTATCTTAGAATAACTATGATACCGAGATCCTAATTGTCAAAGTTAAATATTTTATCCATGATTCACAATTTATTGTTGTACCAAAAGTTTCCAAGATAGGCATGTTTTGCAACAAAATTTTCATCTACAAGCACATAATCAGAAACTTGCTAGACTTGTTTAGGAAATTCAATGAGATTAATCAAATCTTGGCACGATTTCACTATATCTCATTCTGCATGAACTTTTTTTTTTTGTGTAATGCAGTAGGTTTCTGAGAAAAGTTCTTTGGGCCATTGTCAAAGTAAAGACTTCTATATTTTCAATTTGAAGTGATGGACTTCTCGTGATTCTTCATTCCTTTCATTCAGGTTCATGGGATTGATCACCTAGTGGTTCCTACAACAGATTACCTTTTCGCTCCTTCACTTGTGGACATATGCCAAGCTGTTGATTTCATCCATAGTAAGGATTTTTCTGTTCCTTATTCCATAATGACAGTAAATACAATTTTTGTTCATTGCAAAAATTGCACCTACCAGTTGTCATGTATCTGAAACCTTAAAATCGATCTACCACATAATAGAAAAAAAAAAGAAAGATGTTTCATCCCTTAAATATGTTGAATTTGACTTACATATGGAAGTAGCTAAAACAAAAGGATCATTAAATATTAAGGGCCTTTTCCTAACAGCTAAAAGAAGGTTTGCTCTTGTCAGTGGAATTTCCAATTTAAAGGCTTTTAGCTCTTGCCAGTGTGGTTATTCAACTTGCGGAATGCAGAATTTATGCCAGAGAATCAAAATTGTGGACCCAAGAATTTACAATAAAATAACCTTATGAAATATGACAGGAGAACTTTGATTGTACTGCATGGTCAAAATTATCTTCCTAGATTGTTACCATCTAAATATTTCTTGGTGGCAAGTTGGTAGAAAAAAAAATACTAATTTCTATTTAAGAATCTGTAAACTTATATGCCTGTTTATCATTCTGATTGTTTTCTGAAAGTTCTGTAAGTCAGATAGGCTGCATTTTATGGCATATTTATGACTTCCTGTGGGATGTATCACGATAGCATACTTGTTTTCTTTCTTCAAAACACAAATTTTGTTACGACTTAATCATGCTAGAGGTTATCACGATGCTTGATGTTCCTAAATACTGTCATGCTATAACTTTGGATTACGCATTTCTTCTTTCTTTCTGTTAAAAATTAGCAAAATCTTCCTTGTATTTTTTTAGGGAATGCATCCCATGGGAGGACTACCTATGTTCATTGTAAAGCAGGAAGGGGACGTAGCACCACCATTGTCCTGTGCTATTTGGTAGTTACGATTCTTTTGAGGATTTTTCTTTTTTGCGAACCACGTATGCTCTAAAGGACAGTTAACTTAGGTAGCTCAACTAGAATAAAAGAACAAAGGTTTTACTGCCAGGCTCAAATTTGCTGATACATGTCATTACCTAAATTTGCAGATTGAATACAAGAATATGACACCTGTAGCTGCTCTTGAATATGTGCGTTCTAGAAGGCCCCGAGTCCTATTGGCTCCATCGCAGTGGCAGGTATGAATGTTAGAATACCTTCATAGATAATATAAATGAATGTGGTCTATTAAAAGATTAAAATGGTGCCTGAAATGAAGTGCATGGATGGTTTATTGGAAAGATTAAAATGGATATATTACACCAGAGGTTAGGCTTTTCTGCTTGTGAAACGTTGTGGTTTATTTAGAAGGGCAACATACTGCAGATAGCTTCTTCCCTTTTGATTTCTTGCCTCACTTTTGTGCACATGAATTTACTAGGCTGTTCAAGAGTACAGCAGGCGCAGGTTAGAATTTCCTGCGATCCAATGTCCAAAGCCAACATATTCACTCACAGGAGATGAAGTCCTTATAACTGCACATGATTTAGAAGGTTATAGTGCTGAGGATGATAAAGGTCAGAGGCTGTCATCATGTAAGGCTCCTCAGACCAGAACTCTTCTTGGAGAGGATGAAGTTTTGATAACCGATGCCGACCTACAAGGGTATGAAGCCTTTACGGATGCTTGTGATGAAAAGGGAGTCTTATCAAATCAGAACATCCGAACACCATTGATGATGAGGAAGCTTTCTTGCCTCTTTCCCTCTCTCAAGTTTTCTGGCGGTAAACAGCCGATCGCCAGCGTGCTTCCTGCAGTTCATGCTTGCTAGTTTGTCATCCCAAATCCTGCTTGGGTTTCGGTGTCTGTGTGGAATGAATAATAGAGCATGATTCGGCAGAAGGAAACCATCCGGTGGTCAGTGAAATGGATTCGGATTGCATGCCAAGGAGGAGAGTAAGCCACAACCCAGTTTGATACACATTTTTGGTTGCCTAGATTTTGGCTAAAGTCGATTGATGTACTACATTTTTCGATTGTTTGTTGTGGTTTTGTAGCGTCAAGTTTGTCGCAAAGAGAGATGAGGAGTACAATGAATGGATTTATGAACCGTATAACCCACACCTTGTGGCTCATAGTTTGTGGCAACAAAAAATTACCTCTTAAACATGATTTTGTTTTCTGATATGTATGTATTGGTCAAAATGCAACTGCGAGCAGTACTCGTGCTTATGTGAGGCTGTTCACTTTATTAGCAGCAAAACTGTATCGATTGCATACCGGAGTTGCAGAAGGACCCAATCTCGAGATCAAACTCTTACAACCCACGTAGGTGGTCGCTTGAGAGAGTTTTTTTGTATCACCAGTCAACGCATCGGTGCAAGTATCTCCATAAGGATTTCATGGCCACCCTTTCGATGAGCTCCCCCCCCCCCCCCTGGATTACATGAAGCCCATATAGTATGATGTCATTCACAGAGAAAAGAAAGATCAAAAAAGAATCTAACCTATTGCAATGGATGCAATCAAAGTGTAATGTTTGGTCTTGTCAGAGAGAGAGAGAGAGAGATTGTTCTGTACGAGTTACTATTTAGGCTGTCACGAAATGGGACATTAATAACACAACAGTGGAACCACTGCAGTGCAAGAGAAAAAGGGATACCGCGGCTCCACAGGAAGGAGAAAAGTCATGGGGTCAGCCCAACTTTTGTTCCCGAGCCAACTGCGATCCATTACATTGTAAATGCCGGGGGGCCGGCGACCACCTACTGCTGCAACTCTTGAAGCTTCAATGAGGACGCATCGCATGCTTCGTACCGAAGAGACCATCCCCCCCCCCTGCTCTTACAATAACCCTCTCCTTTGTCGCTAATGACATCGGTCAGACCATCATCTAAAGCTGCCAGCCACTTCACCACCGCTGCAGGACGTACTGCAAGCGAGAGGCTTTTAGCAGAAAGCACCCAGCAATGCATTAATTACTCTTTTTGAATGCAGAGATTGGGAGGCATGATGGCGATGGCGCAGTACTGCTTACTGTAGCTTCCATGATTGCTGGCTGCCTTCCATCATGGCAGCAGTCATGCACACAACACACTCGCCATCCGCCTGTTCTCCACCGGAAAGATCACGTGACTCGGAACGGGGGAGACGGGCCCAGCTTCCTTCGTCTTCCTCCGCCGGCCACCTCCTCCGGCGCTTCGTTCGACAGCGCTTTAGGAGTCGCGCTTCAGTACCCGAGGGCCAGAACACCGCAGGAAGAGAGGTCGAGTTCAACGCGTCAGACGCCGGTGATGGTCTGTCGTCCGCCAGAGAGACCTCATGCGGCGGACTCCATACTTTTTTCCTTTTTTCCTTCGGATTCTCCTGCCGTCTGCTGTCCTGTCCTCCCCTTTTGTTTGTTAACAGCTTCCTCGGAGCATGTAGCGAGTGGATTCCCCCTCAGCTGCTTACTGTTCTCAAAGCACTTCAATTGCAACTGGATTGACCACATTACCCTTCCCCTTTTCTCTCTCCCTCTTACAGATCATCTATATTATTAATACGTCCTATAACCATTATTATTATTTCCAACATTAATGTCAAATTAGAAATAGAGTAAAAAGATCAGGGGCATTATTGTCTTTATGTACCCTCACTCTGTCACCGCACTGTGTTACAAAGCTTGCACTCGCTCTCCGCCCTTTACTTTGCAAGCGAAACATGTTTAGGTAACCGGAAACGCTGCAAGACCTCCGACGCTTCCTCTCAGCTTTCTCGTGTACGCCATCCGCATTATTTGGCTCCATGTAACATACCCTCCTTTGCCCTTTTCCTGCAACTCCGATCGCATCTGAGCTCCGTTCCTCATCGTCTTCTTCTTCTCCTCCAAACCCCCCGTTCCCTCTTCTGATAAAGATCAGACTCGTTAATTTTCTTTACTCCTTCCAATCTGCGTTCGTTTTTTGTTTGGCTTAATGGAGATCCTCCAACTTGCGCTCGCCATGTCGATCCTATTGTTCGATGCCGTTTCTCCGGCATCCTCGTCGGCGCCGCTCAATTGCTCCGACACTGCCCGCGTCTGCACCTCGTTCCTGGCCTTTAAGGCGGATCGGAGCGCCGCCGCCCTACGCCAAATCCAGAGCATGTTCGACGTCTTCCCCCAGGACGTCACCGCTGACGAGGACGGCAGCCCCGGGTATGTGTTCGTCCGCAAGAACTGCTCCTGCCTCTCCGACAACAGATACCTCACCAGCACCACCTTCACGGTGCCGGAGGCGGCGAGCTCCGTGTACCCCGTGGTCGTCGACGCGTACCAGGGGCTCGCCTTCCTGCCCAACATGACACCGCGGCCTGCCCGGGCCCGGGCCGTCGTCTCCCTGCGCCTCCTCTGTGGGTGCTCCAGCGGCCTGTGGAATTACCTGATGAGCTACGTGATGGAGGAGGGCGATTCGGTGGAGTCGCTGTCGAGTAGGTTCGGGGTGAGCATGGACAGTATCGAGACAGTGAATGGGATGTCCGGTCCAGATGAGGTTGTCGTCGGTGACGTTTATTACATCCCGCTCAATTCCGGTGAGCTGCCTTCCGATCTCAACATTTTTTTTCTTAGTATGTAGTTGAATAAGACGAGTTCCTCATCACTTCCGCTTCAATATGTCTTATAATATGTGCAAAGATTAGACATCTGCAGCTTATAATAAAGATCTTTATGCCTCTTTGAATGTGCAAATTATTTAAATTTTTTTCACCATACAAGAGGTAGCTCAACTTGTTATTTACAAAGTTCTTTGTTTTTTATCATTAGATGCTCCTTAAGTCTTTGTGTCTTTTTGCTACTGTAGTTCCAGGTCTACCTTATGCTATGGATACTGGGATCTCTCCTTCTCCCACTGCTGCTCCCTCACCAACTCCTATTACATTTTCAGGTTTGCTATTCTAAATTTTAGATTAAAAAATTCACATTCTTTCAGACTTATGCACAGTAGTTGTTTAGATGAGAAATGCATAAACACATTTATCCTACAAGTTTCCTAGAATTCCAAATTATTTTAAGCTTTCTTTTTATTTTTCCCCCCTTGATTGTCAATTATATCCAGTTTCTTTTTTTGCTTCTTTGGTGAATTGTCATGATTAACATTAGTAAATTCCCAAAAAGTAAAATCCTAACTAGATTTTTTTAGTAATTTCTGTTGCCCTTGTTCCTGCTATTTTGTTTATTCAGAAATGCATAATATTCAAATGATTCCAGAGCTAAAAGCAATGTTTTTGCAGATGACTCCATTCATCCTTCTGCTAGATTCCCTTACGGTTGGGTTTTTGGGAGTATGGGTGTTTCTCTTGCTCTGATAACAATGGCACTACTTTCTTTCATTTCTTTCAAGTCCTTTAATTCAAGGAGCCAAACGAAAGATCCTAATGGACCAGTGTCCCATAAGTTTCAGATTCTTCGGAACACTAGTTTTTGTCATGCTTCAGGAAGGTATCTCTGCTGCAAATATGGGAATCTGAAGTCAACAACAGGGGATGCAGGAAGTCACCACATCAATGATCCTAAAGGTCAGTTTGAGTGCACATCTGGGATAAACTTTCTTTAAGCATTTACTTCATCAAATAGTTTCCTCATGAAAAAGAATCTGTATCAGTCAGGGAGATGATTCTCCAAAGACCTGTCCTGCTATTTGATAGTTGTGGAATGGGTTTGATATGCTTTTGCTGTGTAGCATCTTGTTATAGGAAAATATGAGAACAAAATGTTAGTAATTTAAAAGGCTACAACTTTATTTATCTTGTTTTTCTTAATTTTCCCATAGAATAACATTATATGTGCCAAGAACAGAAGAAAACAAGGGCAGAATTCTATAATGGTTGTAGGCCTCCCTAAATTCTCAAATTCATATCAAACCTTTAAGAGTTATTGGCTGTACTTACTAAAAAAGCCACTGCCATTAGCATGCATCAAGCAGTAGCAAACCCCCCCATTATAGTGGCTCCACCTTTGGTAATGGCCCTGCCCGAGGAAATCATATGCTTCCTTTTGAAAATTTTCTTTGGAAGCTACTTTCCAATATGTTATGCTTGCATATTCCTTTTTCAGTTCTTTTTTTTTTTCTCAAAAGACCATAGAAAAATTTATATTCACATAATAGACAAAAAAATTATAAATTTTTTTGTATTTGGTTTTACAAGCTGCAAACATGCAGCCTATGCCCTCAAACAATAGTACTCAAAATTTTTTCAGATGAGTCGTGAGACATATGCTAAATGAAGCATACTCCAAAATCAATGTCGGACTATTGATAACATAATCTCTCTCCCTATTTAATCCCTGAGATCCTTGTTAAGCTGGATCCCCGAGTGATATAATGTGGAATTCAAAGTTGCTACTACTTGCTATCGCCATAGCCGATGCATGCACCTGCCTGCGGATTAGAACTTAGTTCAATAAATGGACAGTAGGTTCCAACATAACGAGTGATTATTGCCCGATATCATAATCGTCATTATTTTCTGTCCCAGATGCTTTCTATAAGCAATATTCACAAGATGCGGAGACGTTGCAAACTCATATACCAACGAGAGGTTGGTCCAGTAATTCTGGACTAATCAGAGTGTTATACAAGTATTGATTTATTCTTGCTCTAATTATCATATTATCAGAGTCAGTTTCCATAACTTTTGACAGATGCCGCAGCTGATTTGTTTGACATGGAGAAGCCTATTGTCTTCAAGTATGAAGAAATACTTTCTTCAACTGATAACTTTTCTGATTCAAATCTACTGGGCCACGGTAAATATGGTTCTGTATATTATGGGGTCCTTCGAGACCAGGTTTGTAGGGTTATTGGCTTTTATATCACAAAATTCTGAATTCTCAGTGATGACTATCTTTTTAACATTAATATGATGTTTAGGAGGTTGCAATAAAAAGAATGACTGCAATGAAAACAAAAGAATTTATGGCGGAGATGAAAGTACTCTGCAAGGTTCATCATGCTAGTTTGGTAAAACTGCTAAACCTTGTAGTATTTGCTGCTTCAACAAAAAAAACAAAAAAAAAACAGTGGCTTTGATATTTTTAACCTTGTTTTTTCATTTTACTTCAATTTTGTCAAGGTAGAATTGATTGGCTATGCTGCAAGCGATGATGAGCTTTTCCTCATCTATGAGTATGCTGAGAAGGGTTCGCTCAAGAGCCATCTGCATGATCCACAAAACAAGGGTATGATTTCTTTCTACGATGTCCTTTAGTCCACAGAAGGCTAAATCGCTTTGTGAATTAGCCTACATAAATCAAACTTATGCTTTCATGACATGAAAGCTTAGATATTGTGCTTGTTATGTTGTATTTGGTTCAAGCATGTTAGAACTTCTAGAAAAGAATCTCTTGCAATTAGTTTGCTAACTGGCATCCTCTGTGGCAGTTTTGATGATAAAACAATTTCAAAAAACAAAAGGAGAATTTGGTTTTTAATTTTTCTTATGAAGGTTTTTTAGGTCTAAAGACAGAATGCTTTTCAGTGAAGATGCAAATCAATTTTGCACTTGGTGACAAATTGATATCTTGTATAGTGGAAGGCACAAATAATCTGAATCATGAACAAAACCAAACAAGACAAGGTTGCATCTTAACATCTTAAAGGCAGTTATCCTGTGCTTATTCATACTGTGATATCTTCAAATGCTTTGGTCACAAATCTCACTCTGTTTTGTCTTTTTATTTGAATCGAATTTATCTATCTTTTGTCCCCTGTTTTCTGTCTTAACTCTCTGAATCAGAGTTGCAACTCTCTGACTTTCTACTCATTACATAATTCTTCATCTTATGTACCAGTCGTGACAGATATTTTCTATAGACTTTATAACTTCATGAACACTATAAGAGTTGTCTGGTCATGTTGCAATACTACCTAAATGAATAATGTTAATACTTATGGAAGTTTTATTCTGTGGCAATGAAAAAGAGGGTAGAGGCCCAGAATCTGGATTAACAGTATTTTGGATCTTTTTCCTCCTCTGATTACACCCAGATCAAAAAAATTATTATATGGATGTCCCCGTACATTGTTAATATGACAAAACTTGGGATTGGCCAAAATGCTTAAGCTGAAGTTGATAGTAGTACCACTCGTCAAACCCTTATAAGCCAATGTGGGAATAATTAGGGTGTTACAATCCACCCCACTCAAGAACTTGATGTCCTCGTACAAGGTCCAACGTAGCCCAGATCAAACCCTAGTATGATACATGTGAAGCGTAGCCTAGTGGTGGCTCCGCGCCATGACGAATCCTCTGACTCTATCCATGGGTAGCTCTTTCCTACTTGAGCTCCCTCACCATGCCCAAATACTAGGTCGACTCTAATACCAAATGTCATGACTCGAGTCTGATGGACTAATTGGCCTATCAACTTCGTTGGCCAAAATGCTTAAGCTGAAGTTGATAGTAGTACACTCATCAAACCCTTATAAGCCAATTTTAATCTTGCCAACTTTCGATGTGAGATTAATCGGGGTGTTACACTCATTGTAATATGTTATGGAAAATAAATGATTGGTTACACTATTAACTGTTCTAACCAAGGTTTTCCATACCATTCCGTACCGACGTACCGAGTTCATCTCGATATGGTACGGTACCCGGTATCGAGCGGTACGCACAATGCATACCACTCAGTATATTATAATATAATATAGTATATATAATATAATATTAATATATAATATAAATTGAAAATAACAAAAGGCGACGTCGCCTCGTTCTTCTCCTTGCAGGGGGAGAAGAATCGCCCGCCGGCGAAGAATCGCCAAGGGGAATCGGGGAAGAGTAGTGCGCTTTCTTCTTCTCCCGCTTCTTCTTTCTCCCTCAATCGACCGCCAACGGTTAATTTCGGCAGTATTAACTGGTAGCGAACGGTTCACATACTGATCCACTGATGGACCGGTACATACTACTTGATACAGGGCCTTACTGCTCAATAAGGCAAACCTTGGTTGTAAGAAGCTTCAGTTTTAGAAGAGATTTACCAGGATGCTACAAGTTCCCAAGGGTATCAGGCACTGTCATGCTTCAATCTTGAATCAGTCTCTTATATAGCATGCCAAGCTGTCATAATCTTGCAAACCATTGTAATATGTTATGGAAAATAAATGATTGCTTACATCATTAACTGTTGTAAGAAGCTTCAGTTTTAGAAGAGATTTACCACGATGGTACAAGCTCCCAAGGTTTTCAGGCACTGTCATTCTTCCATCTTGAATCAGTCTCTTATATAGCATGCCAAGCTATCATAATCTTGCAAACCATATATACAATCCACTCTTCAGTGTTAACACCAACAATTAGATCTCGCATAATCTTGTTTGTGCTCAAGCTTATGTCAGTTATTATTCAATACAGGCCTTGGAAGTAAGTGTTCATCTGTCTTAAGATTTCATGTAAGATGTGTGCTCCATATGTTTGAATTGTCAACATTATGATAACCTGTGCTTATAGTTGCTACATTTAGGTTGGTATGTGTGAATCCAGAGTGTGTTTTGTCTGTTCTTTTTTTTTTTCTTAAACCATGATAATGGTTTGCAAGCATTACAATTTGATGCTGCATACAACTGAGTGCTAATATATGCTAAGCAACACACCCAATGAGGCATCATCATCAGCAGTTGTGGACCATGAGTGCTTCCTTTGGGAGATGGGTCTAACTGAGCCTTGAAAGCAGATGACTGAAATAATCATTAGCTCACAAGTGTATTAGCCATGAATGATTATGATCTTTTGTCATTCAATTGTATTTATTACAGTGAATCACCAAAATTGATTTTGATTGCATAAGTTAGTGACATGAAGAGCAAAGATTTGCTATTTTCTTATATTTGTGTTTGAGTCTGGCTGACAGCCTCCATCATGTCTGAAATTATGTATACTTTATGTAATTTATTTGTTCCATCATTTGCGTAATAAATTCTGTTCTGGTTTGCCACTCGGCCAACTGCCCATGTAAAAGTGCATCACTTGCTTCTTATTTCATCTTCAGGACAGGCATCACTATCTTGGATATCTAGAGTTCAAATTGCACTTGATACCGCTAGAGGACTAGAATACATTCATGAGCATACCAAAGACCAATATGTTCATCGAGACATAAAGACCAGCAATATCTTGCTTAATAGTTCTTTCCGAGCAAAGGTTTTGACTGTAGCGTTCAAGATGCATTGTTATGATCAATAAATGCTCATAAGACTAACTGTTTCTATATATATATATATAGATATCAGACTTTGGGCTTGCGAAACTTGTTGCGAAGACAGGAGATGGAGAAGTTTCGACCACTAAGGTTGTCGGAACCATCGGGTATCTGGCTCCAGAGTAAGTAGATCCGGAGATATTGGTTCACTGTCACCTCGAGAATAGCTTTCTAATATTCACTTTCTGTTTTGATTCCTGTAGATACTTACATGATGGCCTGGCCACGACAAAAAGCGACGTGTATGCATTTGGGGTTGTCCTTTTCGAGTTAATATCAGGCAAAGAGGCAATAACAAGGACGGAAGGAATGGTTTTGTCTAATTCCGAGAGACGATCTTTGGCATCAGTTGTGAGCACATTTTCTTGAATTCCTGTTGACCATGGACATTATAGTGCTTCCAAAATTGAAACTTGTAGAATTACCTTACATTAATATTTTCTTTATCTTTTTTTGTCTGACACAAGTTTCTTGATTATGGAAGACAATGAAGTAGATGCTTGCAACTTCAAATCTTAAATAGTTAGCTTATTTTTTTGTGAGAACATCTAGCTTTCACTTTGCAAACCTAGAGAATAGGTGCATTATCACTCGGACATTCTACATGTATTATGTTATGCAGCAATCCAGAAGCTCATGCTAAGAATAAAAAGCAAGATGAGGAAAATTATTGCTTTATATGGAATCTTATATGGGTTATGCAAGCTTTTTAAATGTGTGTTCAGGAAATGCTCAGGGTTTTACTTTCTGGGTCAAATTGCCAACTTGGGCTGAATGTCTTGTAAAACATAGCTACAATAAGAAACCATGATCTGGTGATTCTTTTTAGCTGTGCAATTGAAAATTTTGATTAGAGGACATATTATTTAATTCCAATTAGCAGATCTATTGACAAAGGCACTTATTAGAAAATCAAACTTAATATAGTTTAACCTAACTGTGATGCTTGATCTTGAGATCTGTATTTAGTTCTAAACTTTTTACCTTTGGTTGAATATAATATAGCCCTAACTTCCAACTTGCAGCTTCTGTTACATTATTGGGCTTCCGAAAAGAGTTTTACCTGCATTTACTGAGCCTACCTAGTTTTTTTTAGTGCTTTTTATACACATTGATTCCACCAGCAGTTACATAGCTTTATGCATTTCTCACCTTTTGAGTGCTGAAAACTTGCAGATGTTAGCCGCTCTAAGAAGCTCTACCAATTCAGTAATCATGGGGAGCCTGAGAGACTACGTTGATCCTAGTTTGATGAATCTATACCCTCATGATTGTGTCTACAAGGTGAGTTACTTTCTGCTGATTTGGATGGTTAATGTCGTTTTTTTTTTTTTTTTTTCATGTACCTAATTTTTGGAGAGCATATCTCAACACACATTCATAAAAGATGCATGACATAATTCAATTAAACAAATGTAGATGAGGGTTCACTCTGACTCGGTTAAAAAGTTTCTATCATTCTTTGCTAAGCATATGTTTGTCAAAGAGTTTCTGGTAATTCATCATGTCTTTTGTTTTGTAAATATTTGCTGAAGATTCCTTTGCCTTTTTTTTTTTTTTTTTTCTTGTGGGGAAGTGGAATAAGCATCCTTCCATTGCACAGACATATATGTTGCTCTGCTGTAGTTATGTGAAGGCTCATTATAGTAGTTTGGATATAACATACTAAGATATATAAATAGTAACACTCTTAGTTTGGATATTATATCAGATAAAGTGTCCTCCTTAGAATACTTCATTTCCAAATATAGTGCTAGCCAGGAAATTTAAAACATCATTGTTCTATGATTTCATGCTAGCTAGCAAATGACAAATCTTATGATGGATTTGGCCCCATCTATGATAGAAACAAACACTTAAGTATCATGACCTAACCGGGAAGGCCCTTAGAAATTTGATATATGTTGCAACGATCGGTGGCCTTCACACTTAATACCAAAGGAGTGTTTTAGTCCCCATGATGTTAATTACTGGTAAGGCGAAGGTAACTTGTGACTCATTTGAACTATTCCTTGTCATGTACTAAGATGGCCATGTTGGCGAAGCAATGTGTGGAGGATGATCCTATACTGCGACCCGACATGAAGCAAGTGGTGATCTCTTTGTCTCAGATCCTGCTATCGTCTATCGAGTGGGAGGCAACATTGGCAGGGAACAGCCAAGTCTTTAGCGGCCTTGTACAGGGAAGATAACCCTCTCTATGTTCCTGTTGCTGAGTCGTTGATAATTTTTGGCAGCTAATAAAATATTTGTTTGTGATAGGAGATGTATTTAAATTTAATGTACATCACAGCGTAAGTAGTAGTACTTACTACTTTGGAATAGCTTTTAGTTGTGGTACCACTTCAGCTAATGTTGCATTCCCAGCTACAGCCTTGTTGGGTCATCATCCCCCCCCCCCCATCACTGCTCACAAGTCCATCATAGCTAGCTAGCTATATTTTTTGATGCTCTAATATATTTTTCCATGTTTGACACGGGACGATACGTCTAACCAAACCCACCCTAATCAAATAAAGCATGTGACGCACGCAACATGACCTTCATAACCAACACGTCAAATAAAGCTTATGATGCGCCCAAGTCAACCTTTCACGACCAACACACTCATCAGACGTACATTTATTTAACTCTGGCACAAACAGATCAACCATAAAGAGCAAGTATTCAATGATACGATCAAATATTTTGGATCGATCAACATGCGCTAAAGAGAATGAGTTTCCTCCAAAAAAATCAATATTTCTGTTTACAGGTCCCTTCTATTCTATAAACAAAGGACTATCTTAGGTATCAATTCAGGATCATAAGTTCTATTTTCCACATGCTCGTCAACTACACTCACTAGTTCTTATACAATAATCTTGAGAGAATTATTGTGAAAACATCCACTACTTTTGACTCGAATATGTGACATGGATTGACCACCAATATGACACTAATAACCAAGGATTGTCATATCGTTTCGTACCGACATATCTAACTCAGCTTGGTACAATGTAATACCCAAAACCGAGCGGTACGTATAGAACATACCACTCACTATAATATACTATAAAAATATAATATAAAAAAGTTTTAAAAAAAAAGGATAACGTCATCGAGGCAATGTCGCATCGTTCCTTCTCCCCATGCGGGGAGATTTTTCTTCTCTCCGTGTGGGGAGAATAAATTGCCCGCCAAGAAAGAAATCACTCACGAGCGACGGATCATGCAGGTGAAGAGGACTCCGAGTATTTTTCTCCCTCTTCTTCTTTCTTGCTCCCTCGACTCATACCGCTCGAAATCGACCGACGACAGTCGAAATCTATCGTCATCGCCCGACAGGAACTGGCGACGATCGAAATCGATCGTTACCGATCGATTTCACGTGGTAACGGGCGGAAACAGCCGCTACCTAGCTTTACCGCCCGATAGCGAACGATCCACGTATCGATCAACTGGTGGACCGATATATACCGCCTGATATGAAAATCCTTGCTAACAACAACCAAATCAGCTAGGGCTGTTCTCAACCTAGCCGACAAAGTGACCAAATTTGTAGCATCACTGACACCACAAGTTAATCTATCAGGTAAAATGCATTCACCAAGTAAATAATTCTCATAAGTTGACTAACGTGAAACTCTTCAGACAAGAAACAACAGTATTTTATAATGATAGCCATTTTAGATCAGTAAAAGGCTACAACTTATATAGATTAGCTTAAGACCCATACCTTCTGGAGCTTTTCAGGACACGCACACATAGCTCAGGCATCACTGTAGAGCAAACCATACGCAATAAAGCTCTCCAGATCTTACAGCATGATCTCATCAATCAACTGCACTTCCCATATTCTTCCGGCCCAGTAACCAGTACAGGCCACATTGGCTGCAGCATGATGCTTTGCCGAGGTGCAACATTCAAATCCTTGCAACTAACTCCGCTGCTTCAAACTCCAGAAAACTTTGATGCTGGATAGCAAACTATTGCAGTATAATCTACTAATAATAATAATACTTTGAGTCAAGCTTGAGGAATAGAAAGAAGTTTCCTCTCATCCGAAAATGCAATGGCCAATCAGAGGTTCATGCCATATCCTGAATCCATGCAGCACCTGCGTAGAAGCTAGCAAGGGTGTTGGAGAACAACGTAGAAGTTGGTATCGCTGAAGAAAGAAGCCAATCTCATGCTTTCTGCCTTTCTTCAAAGGTTTACCCCCATTGTTAGAAGAAAAGTCGCAGAATCTACATCATTCCGTTTGTCCCAGCCTCAGACTGGATTCCATTCTGCAGCTCCCTGCAGCCCAACTACAGACGGAAACAAGCTATGGATGTAATCTTCAACCTCTTCTGTAGTTTCTTTTGTGTTTTGGACATTATGGTAGATCACCGCAGAAGCCATCTTCGACCTTCCCGTCCAACAATGCATCAGTGGATACTAGTACCAGCCTTGGTTGACACTTGGTATATCTCGGATGCATAAAAAACGCATTTGAAGGCACAGGCATTGTCGGAACTGTCTAAGCCTACGCCTGCTCCTAGACTTCAAGTACCAAAACCCGTCTACCTTCTCACTGTCTAAGCCTACGCCTGCTCCTGGACTTCAAGTCCACTACCACTACAGATATGTTGTCGGAACTGTTCTTCTGGTAAGCCAGCTCAGTAAGATGATCAGCAACAGCTTGTGCAGGCGACACTCCATCTACTAGTCCATTCCGCCGCTGCCACCTAAAATGACGACAAGCCATGTCCCCAACCTCTTCAATGGACATAACATCCCATAATCCGTCGCTAGCCAAAATCAAGCAGTCATCATCCTCGCTTCGAGACATAAAACTGATCTCGGGTACAGGAATAACCCAAGGTCTCATGTATCGATCACCTGAAAATTAGCATCTTAGAAATCATTTGGTAATGAAGCAATATTTCGGACTCATGTTATATGGCAGAAGTAATTGAAGGTAGATTTTATAAAGAACATAGTTCAAGAAATCTATTTTCACAGCCCCACATCATAACCATAGTTTTTATAACTGGACTGGACCGTTTCGATCCAACTGGAAAGGACAGTCCAGTTTTGGCTATAGGATTGGAAATGTCAAAAAAAAGAATTAATAATAATAAATCCAACCTGCCGGTTCTCTGTGAAACAGATTGACCAGTCCAATCTAGACCAGACTGATTTAAGATACACGAAAACTCTTCATCGTCCTAGTTGTAACAATGAGAGCATTTTCTCTATTTGAGTGCTAACAATAAATGAAGCAAAAAGGCTTTGAGAACCTTGGAATCGAGACATAACATTTCCTAATTTTTTTTAGCATTTTAATGTTTTTTATAATTTATATATTTTGTTAAATACATGGTTCAATTGATTGACCCATTAGCCCAACAACAGATCCAGTGACTCAAGGCTTGGTTGGGCAGTTGCCGATCCAAATATCATAATTATGATCACATTAGGAACTTTCATAAGCGGAAACTTCACAAGTTAGAGTACTACACTCACTAGCATAAGTGTTCGCAGTGTCTAGCTTTTAAGTATTTCCTAACCCAAAATAAGTATGACAGAGACTAAGCAGGCATTAAATACTTCAATTGAGTTTGATATGTATCCCCTGAACTTAGAAGGATGCAACAAGAAACATCTGCAATATTTCCTAACAAAGAAAAAACCTGTAAAAATTTAGTATAAAGCAGATCGAAATTGATTTAGTAACAAAATGTGTAAGTAATAGATTAGGTTAAGAAAAAAAACCTATAGACCGGGACACCGCAAGAACACCAGAAATTCTATGCCCTTGCCAGTTTATGACTCTTCCACCTAGGCTCTCAATGCGCATGAGTTCATCCTCTCTGTCAGGCTGTAAAGAACCACTATCAGAAGAAGCTGTAACACTGGAAGTAATATGAAGAAAATTGTCCTTGCAAAAATATAGAATCATATAATGAATTATAACAACAAAAAAAAAAGCAATTATGAACATTTCCAGAGCCCTGCTATATGACAGCTGGTAGAATGGAAGTCCACAAAAGATATATCTCCACAGGAAACCATGATTTTTAATTTTAAGTTCAGCTAGACATAGTACCGATTGGTTATCTGGATTGCAGGAGCAATTTGCCGAGGGACAGTACTTACGATGGCAATTTCATGGTCGAATGCAATTGCTACATCACTACATCTAATTACAGGCTTCAACCACCTATCCAGCCCCCTCCCAACAAGGAAAACGTAACAAAGGGCCCTGTTATTCGGGGCCCTGTTAATCGCTTCACCATAACACAATAGATGATGGCCCAGATAAGAACTGATCAGTAACAATGCATCAAGGAACAGAGGATGCGGTTGTAAGTTCCCATGATACATCAATAACAACAAAAGGAAAGTTGACACACTAGGTAGCACTTTAATGCCTTCTGCTTCACAGAGATTTTTCAGAAATCACAAAGTTGTTCATAAAGCAGTCACCTGTTGAGTTCCACAGCCATGGACGTCATGCCTTACATTAGCTTATTGCAAATCGAGAGAATATATTGGCAGTTCAAACTGAATCAAGTTCACAATTTTTAATTCTGAAAAAAATCATTAATATTTAAGTACTCTCAATCTGCTTATCATGGTAATAAGTTAAAGAGGCATAAAAATAATCAAGAAGCATTTTTGTTGTCACAATTCAATTTACCTTGCAAGTCAAGAATCTGTTAGTTTGAAAAGATTGTTCTATGGAGGGGTCTTCTACCTTCAATACAACAAGTGGTAAACCAGATAAATTTGTAACCTGTATTTTCAGTGAGCATTCGGGAAAGAATATAACAATGAGTTGCTATAGTGTAGGAACACCTTTAAGCAACACAAACAAATTGCTTCCTACTTAACAAAAAAATTAATTCCTACATTAACTCAAACAAAGAAGATTTGTATAGAAGAGTCGAAGGATAATAGTAGGACCTTATGATCAATGGTTAACTGGATTCTTTGATTCCCACGACAGAGAAGGGCCCTTGAGTCACCACAATTAGAAGAGATGATTTGACAACCTGATATTACTACGACAACAGCAGTCGATCCAATTATATCTGGGGCTACAGCTTCATCAATAACCTCATTATCAACCCTCTTGAAGCCATCATGGAATGCTATCTCCCACCTCCTTTTCCAGCACTCTGGATTCTGTATCCTATCCCACTCCTCTGCCACCACCTCATGAACTCTTTTTGCACAGTAATCAGCCACCTGAATATAAAAAGGAATATGAAGTATGGCAACAATGTCTTTTTTCTTTCAAGGAATTCAGTTGACCAAAGATCACAATAATACTTCTCAGAGAAAAATAGCCATAACAAAAGAAGTGTTTATTGTTCAGGATGTCACTATTCCATGATCTACAACTCGAATGCCAAACTTAATCATATACCTAACAAATATTTTTTTTTCAGATCAAATGGAACACAGAAAAAAGAGCTCTATATATAGAGAAATGTTGTGTCTGCTCATGCTGTAATGATCAACTAATAGGAAAATAAATAGAAAAACCATGCCTTTACACCTGTTTTTGTTAGGTATCTCAAATCATGAAAATGACAAGATTTTGATATACGGACATCAAAAAAAATATTTGAAGCACAAAATCTACCTCAACGGCCACCAAATAGAATAGGTCCCCGGTGAAAGCATAATTTGTTAGTATCCTATGGTGGTCATCAGGTTCACAGAAGTAACAAACAAAGTAGTCAAATGTTGAATGCTTAAGTAACTTCATTCAATAGAGGTGGCATTTTTTGCCAAATTGGGTAGAAAAGCATGATACTTGTGATCTTAAATTTTCAGTATACCTAACAGAAAAAAGAGGTTTATTGTACCGAGCAAAAGTTACCTTACAGTAGGTATTACAGTGACCCTTCCAAATAGAGGTTCCAATCTTACTTTATTCGCAGGTCACCTTCCACTATTTTTATAAGCTACCGAACAATGACACAACCTTCCCGATGACCCCAACCTCCATTAAGATGGTAAAATATTATCGGAAGACAATGACATATGTTCTGGACAACATAGCTTATAACATAATAGAAATGGGTTTACCTTCCATTCTTTTTTTCATTATTGATCCTATAAGAAGAGATTCTGTCCTTATCATTGGCAACACTGCATTCCCAAGGACTACAACATCAGCTAAGCTGGCAAAGACTACAGGAATATGGCAGCAGATGTTTTTCCATGAACGGGATAATGCTTCCAACACAGTGGTAGCAGCAGGCTCAAGTAGTTTGTGGCAGAATGGCTCCGGAGTAGGACACTGCATGGTTATGTTTGCACTGAGAATAATAAAATTATCACATTTGCATACCCACACAGCTCCCCTCATCAGCAGACAAACATGAAATCTGCAGCCAACATTGTCGACTTGTTTTAATTTAGAAAGATGCCTCATGTCTCATGACAATAACAGGTTTCAAAGTTAAGCACATACATTACTTGAATAAAATGTACCCTCTGATTAAACATGGTAGCAAATAAGAATCAACTGAAAGGACACACTGGAACATTTGTCCAAAGGGAGTCTGAATAATAAAAAATAAATAAAAATTGTGATTCTTTCAAGGTAGCAGCTAACATAATCTTAAGGTACAAAATCTAACAGGTACATATTCACCAAAAGATAAGAAGATGTCCGCTATCCAAACAATTTACGGCAATGTGGTGCATCAAAGTGGACACATGAAGGTAGTACTGCAGGAATGTGACGCGTAAAAATCAGATAACCAAATATGATTGATTCCCAGACTTCACGAATCCGACCGTCCAATGAGCGTAGCTCGATCAGACGACGTCAGAAAAAGGGGATCAGATTCATGGAGAGAACCAATCCGGATGGTCCACGTTTGTGCACGCTGGGTACTCTGGATGTATAGAGACGGAGGTCAACGTACCTGCGCGCCCCCGTGGCCGTCGTATACACCGAAGAACCTTACGTGCGAGACCTCGCCCGATCCCGGCGGCGCCGCGCACCCGCCGACCCGCTCGCACGTGAGGGCCATGAACGCCGGCGCCACCGCGACGGCGTCCTCCATCTCCTTTCGCCGCCCCACCGTCGACGCCGCCCCCCACGACACCGCCGCTGCCCCTCCCTTCCGCCACAAGCACCTGCCCCTCGCCTCCGCCGGCTGCGCCACGAGGCTCGTCGGAGCCGGGATCTCAGCGGCGACGGAGGAGGACTCAGCGGTGGCGGTGTCCTCGTCCCGCGCGCGGCGAGGTTGGATCCCCGGGTGATCGGATTCCATCGCCGAAGCGAAGGGGGACGCGAGAAAATTTGGGGGAGGGTAAGATGGGAATAAAAGGTGCAGAGCGGCCAATGGCACGACGACACGCAGGGAGATGAAGCCCTCCCCCAATCGATGAAGCAATTGAATGACGCGCCACCTTATCGCAGCATCGCTCCCGCCCGGAGCGACACGTCACGAGTGGCAGACTGCGGCAGCGCTCCGATCGCTTTCGGTGCGGGTAAGTCCTGCCGCCAAAGTCGATTCGACAACACTCGCGTTACGTGATCGTTCGCTACCCGCTCTTCTTGTTTTATGCCGGGACCACGCTGCGGGCCCACAGGTGCGCCATGCTTTGCGGGTGCTGCGCGGGTTAAAACGGTGCGGGTACTCGTCAGATAAGGAGGGGACAGGTGGCGAGCGGAGGTTAAGTTTTTATTTGGGCATAAGTGAGAGGTCGATTTATTTGACGAAATAATCAGATTATGTGGGTAAAAAATAGTATGTTGTTTTGGATGGCTAAAGATGACGATGATAGCAAAGGAAGATTTATTAGGAAGACAAGTATATTGGTCTTCAAATATAATAAAACAAATGTATATTGATTGCATCATCACTGGTTGATACATTGAGAGCAGCTGCGCAAGCGTAACACTGCAATCTACAGCTTCCACCACGAGTTAGTAGACGGCGGCAACTGGATTCTGTGACCTGTGTATGGCTTCTTGATCGATCGAATACGGGCAGGCGTCTCTCGCGGTCTGTGTTCGGGAGCAGAGAGACCGCCATCGGGAACAGGGGAAATGACCCCACGGGACCTCAAAAGCCGTGCTCCCGCGTCTCTTTTCTCCAACCCTGGTTTCTCCGCCCCCTCTGCCCATCCCCACAAAGGCCTCCTCCTCCTTAGGTCCACACAGATCCCACACAAGCTGTCTCCCGGAGGCTCTTCTTCGGTCGGCGGTAGCGAGCTGAGAATGCCGCCAAAGAGCCCAAAGGCGAAGAAGAAGTGTTTCCCGACGAGGAAGCCTCACTTCTTCAAAGTCCTTCTGGGTGACTTCGCACAGCGGCTGGCAAGCCCTCTCTCAACCTTTCCTTTTCTTCTTCTTCTTCTTCTTCTTCTTCGTCTAGACCTTACTAACTGGCCAACAGGGGCGAGATTCTACAGTAGTTACAAGGTAAAGAGGCAACGTCTTCAGTAATGAACCCATCTTTGACCATCATGTTCTGGATCTATCACTGTAACTACATCATTTTTTTCAAGCGTTGCTTGATGCAGCGAGTTGGCTTGCCATCGTCGACTCAGATTTGTTGCTGCGTACAGAAGCTGAGAGGCATTTCCTCAGCTTCAGTTGCTTATGTGAAGCTCTCCGGAAGCAATTTGTGCTTCAGACTGACTGGTCGCAGAAAGATTCTGCGATGCTTTCGTCGTTTCGTTTCATTAGATGCATGCATGCTTACAAACAACTAAATCATCAACATACCAATGAATGTTCTTGACGTAAGCTAAGCCGAAAACGAAGCTCATGAAGACACCACTGTGTCATGGAAGGTCACTAGGCTACCATTGTGTCATGGAAGGTTTGACGAATAGTCAGCGTAGCGATATTGATGAATCCATTTGTCATTGCTTTCAAAAACTGCAGAGGATTCCACCAAAGTTCTTGAAGCACATTTCTAGCGTGGGATCCAAGAAAGCCATCCTGCAGGGCCCGAGCGGCAGCAAATGGCATGTGGAACTTGGCAAAGACATGAAGGACACATTCCTGACGGCCGGATGGCCCAAGTTCGTGAAGGACCACTCCCTCAGAGAATACGAATTCCTCGTTTTCCAGTATGACGGAGACATGCACTTCACGGTCTTGGTCTTCGACACGAGTGCGTGCGAGAGAGAAGATGTTTTTGCGGTCAGACCACGGAGACAGCCACGCCAATGTGAAGGGAACAGGAAGCGCGGTAGGCCACCGAAGCCTTCGCCGGAAGTCGGCTGCATCGTCAAGAGCGAAGCTATCGAGCATGGCATGAGCTTGGAGCTTCGGAAAGATGATGTCCGACAGATTCAACCCTTTCGACGTAAGTGCAAATCCTGCATTCTTGTTCTATCGATTCATACATAGCATACGGCACCGCACGTCAAGATTAATGAGCTCTCCAATTATATGTTACTTTCACTTTGCAAGTTGAAATGCTGTAGTTTGTGTTTGATCAGAGGCTCCTGCCTGCGATGTCAAGGTTGAAAGAGAAGAGTCTGAGCTTCTGATTAATATTCTTCGCAACACAACCAAACGCCGCAAAGGTGGTCGTATCTCGACGAGAAGGCCTCTGACTGAGAAAGAAACGTTGAGAGCAGAGGAAGCTGCCAATTCCTTCACCTCGGCATTTCCTTACATCGTCATGCGCATGGCACCATCGCAAGTTTACAGACCATACATGGTGAGTTAACCATATAGGTGTGGTGATACTTTTGTCCGTCGAGAGATCTATTCTACATGACATGTTCTCTGTTCTCATGGGCCATAGAAGTAGACTACACACTATAATCAACAAAGAGCACAGCATGATGGCCAAATGTGTTGGAAACCAACTCTTAATTTGTTCCCTTAGTGTTTGTTACCTTCTCACACCTGAAACAAGTGCATCTTTAGCTAGAGTTGTCGTTGGAAGAACACGAGTTACTTAAACGTAGGGCTTCGGCTTGTGTTTTACCATGTCAATCTTTTCTTTTCGGCCAATCTTTGATTCAGAACTGATTGCAGAGGATTCCTAAGTGGTTCTCGCGGGCGCATCTCCCACCGAAAAGATCAAATCTTGTGCTCCGCGACCCGAGTGGTAAGTCCTGGATTGTGACCTACATTCCAAGCCTGAGGTGCCAAATATCTCGAGGATGGTCCGTCTTTGCACGCACCAACAAACTGGAGGAAGGAGACTACTGCGTATTAGAGCTCATCGGACCGATCGAGCTCCGAGTGCACATCTTCAGGGCGGTGGAGGTGGAGGAGACTCTGCAGATAGCTACGACTCCAATAGCGTAGGAGGAATGAACGTATCGGCCTTGTGTAATAAGTCATGACATTTTGGCCTTGTGTAAGTCATGACATTTTGCCCTTCCATGTTTTCGGGGAAACTACACAGATTGGAAGCAGGGAAGAAGACATGATTAAAAGACTTGAACTATCAAGTCTGATTCAGTTAGTTGGACATGCTTGTATATAATCCAATCAAGCTGGAACTTCTCCAACAGCCTGCTATGATCAATTGAAGTGTATCTTGGTTTTTGTTTTTGTCTCTGTTGTGTTGATTCAAGTTGAACATATATGTCTGCATGTACAGAATAGAATTGACACAGCAGAGGGAGTTCAGGAACAATAACAATCCAGGAAACAGTCCTGGTCTTTGGTGTGGAGTCTCCAGTGGGAAAGATTTCATCATGACAGATGCAATCTGATACCTCCACCTATATGCATACTAAACCATGGGGATAACTTGAGTATATTATGTATGCAAAATAATTAGATTGCAATCCATTCATAACAAAATTATTCTGGTCATGGAAAAAGGTTCAAACAAAAGTAGTAGTATCTGAGAGTAAGAAAATGGAGAAGACGAACTAACCAAAACAACAATAAACAATGTTAATCATCTCAAACAAAACATGGAAAAGATGAGCTACATATATATACAATCATACATTTTTTTTTTCTTTTTACTCGTTCATGTGAACCATCAAGCACTCAACGCTTCAACCAGTTCTCCTTTCTTGAGCTTGGAATACCTTTTGACCCCTCGATACCTAGCAAGATCCCTCAACTCTGAAAGTTTCAAGGAACCCAAATCAGAAGAACCTTTGGTAGAAGATGATTCTATAGTTTCTTCAGATGTTTCATCAGAACCAGAAGGATCCAACTGATCATCTGGTGATAACTCATCTGGAACATCCAACACAACAGGCTCTGCAGAGTTGATATCCACCTCTGCTGAAAGTACAGGTTGGAACTCCATTCTAGGAACAGGAGATTTTCTTCTAAAATTTGAGGCAGGCCTAGCAGAAGGAAGAGTGCTGAGTACATCAGACTTGCTATCACTAGGGCCAAAGAGATTTATATTCTGCTCATCTTCGAATGTGTTGCTTCTTTCTACTTGGTCAACAGAAAACTCCTCTTCTGGACTAGTTGTCTTCTTCTGATCCCCTGAATGCCTCCTTAATAATTTGAGAAGCGAACCAACAGTTCCCTTCTTGCTTTGACCCTGTCGTGCGGCTTCAATCTTCTTCTCTTCCTTGATTGCAGCCCGTTGTCTCAGTTGTGCTTGAACTTTCCGGAACAGCTCAACTATTTCTCTCTCTCTTCGTCCTGAAGTTGCAGTACCCTGATATCTAGTATTAGTACTTAGAGAAAGCAATGACCCATTTTTGGAGGACACAAAATCCATTTCTTCAGTGTTGTCAGACCGCTCAGACTCTTGGTATTGCTTCTTCTTGCCCCTTAAAGACCCCTTCGGTTGTCTAGAGAAATCAGGATTTCTCTTATAATTGTTATAACTAGCATTGCAAATCACAGACGTCCTTGTTGAACCAAAGGAAGGGATGACTTTGGTACCACCCAAAAGTTGTTGGCCTCTATGACACGAATATGATGACAGAATAGCTCTTCTGGGTATCCCTGGAAGCAGAAAGGATTTTCCATCTGCCGACACATAACCTGCAAATCAAGAAACCCTTGACATTTTTTATCCCATATTTAGAACTCGTAACCAAATGGCTGATGGTTTTAGATTCTTTAAAAGCGAGTTAGCTTGTGCTGGCTTTTGCTGCATATCACGACAGAGAAAGTGCCATATAACTGATGTTTTGTAAATAAAGTAAGGATAGGTTCCACAATTACTTCACACTAAGCGAGCTTTAAGACTGGCAGACTTTCAACTGCACAATTGAGCGCGTAAACTATTTTCATCCGCAGCCTAAACTCTACTAATATAATTGCCTTTATAGCAAACTCAAAATAAAAAAACATGCAATGTCAAAGAAAAGGTCTGCATCTATCGTTTTACCAACAGTGCCACTAATGCTTTCTTGCTCGTAACATGATGACAATGGTGTCCTACTATTGTTAAAGATTTAAGATATCAACCGAAGATGAAAGTAGACCCTTATGACCCAACAATCCAATAAAAAAGGAAGTTCTTTTTTGAGAGCATTGGTTCTCAAATAGGACCCATTAGGCTACATTGTGTCTGGATCCTACTAATGGATGTTTATCCTAGACGGAGAAGGATTAAGATTCAAGATCACAGCACCAAAGATCATTCAGACAGAAAACAAGTCATGTATGTTGCAATTAAGACATACCACAACCTGAACCTCTAGTGCTTTCTAGTAACCAGTTCAACCAGCCTGCATCGATAGTATAAACGATCACGACCCAAGTTTGATGGGCTAACTGACCTATTAACTTCGGTTGACCTAACCCACTGATCAAATGCTTAAACTGAAGTTGATAGTAGTACGAACCCTTATAAGTCAATCTTAGTCTTGTCCACTTCAGTGAGACAAATCAGGGGCATTACGATTTTCCCCACGGGTAGCCTAGTGGTGGCTCCATGCTGTGACAAGTCTTCTAACTCATCTAAGGATACCTATTCAAACCCTCTTATCATGCTCAAATACTAGGTCGACGCTGATACATAATGTCTCGACCCGAGCTTGATGGGCTAATTATTCGATTTTGGTTGTACAAAAATATTCTAAGATTGCTAAGATATCTGAATAATGAAACCCGAAAGAATTAAACCATCCAAAGTTTTGATTTTGATCGGAAAGGCCTGAGGAAGAAGATAGCGAACGGCAAACCATACCGTTGGTCATCATCCCTTCCTTCCTTCCTTCCGAACTGTTAACCAGCAGCCAAGCTCCAGAACCGGACCCTGGGGTTGGTCGTCGACGTGTTGCTTTCTTCTCCAGTTGAAGTCCTATTAAATAAGACAAGTTCAGAATCATGAGAGAGAGACATAGAATCGAGGGCAAGACCGCGAAGGAAGCTCGACGGTTACGGTCGCAGAGGAGGGTGACGAAGGGACGGGAGTCGAAGACGCCAGCGGGGTCCAGGCGGGTTAAGCAAAGGGAGAATCTGGTCGCGGAGTGTAGCGGAGGACCGCGACCTCCTTGTCGCAGTCGGCCACGCCGGCGGCCGCGGAGGAGCCTAGGGTTTCGGAGGCGGGATGCGGTGTGGCTTCCGGAAAGGGGAAGAAGCGCGCAGGATCGCGATAAGGGCAGTCGTTCTTTCTTATGTGGGGCTGGGCCGGGGCCCACTACTGGCAGCAGCTACCTGTCGAACTTTGGTATGGCCCACTCCATCATTTTTCGTGGAACTTTGTTCTTCATTATTTTATGGGCTATCTCTCTTCTATACATGAAATCATTAACATATTGCAGCAACATTTTAGTCGCTGTAGGACAACAATACCATATTCTACCCTATATTTCAACGGTATAGGAACCTCTACATAAAAGACCTCCAGCCAAGAGAGAGAGATGGGGGATGGGGGATGATCTCCAGGATATTTACACCATGCTGCCCGCCATTGCTGCAGCATAAGAACAGGAGTTGTGCTACTTGTTTGGAACCCAGCACCCGTGCAGCCCATAGGGAAGTCCGTAGGGAAACTTGGCTCGTGCGATCTCCTCGAAGGTGACCCCGTCCAAAACCAGTGCGTACCCTTCTCCGTTTTTGTCACTCACTATGGAGATCACCACGCCTGGAAAGATCCGAAAGCTGTGAGCTAGGATTTCATCGACTCGAAGAACACAGTGACTGGTGGGGCAGCAGCGAAAAGGCAGTCGGAGCTTACCGTCATCCTCCTCGGTGGCTCCTGGCCTTGCCACGAAGAACGGCTCTGAAGGCACTGCACCGTCCTCGTACCAGTTCTTCGCCTTCCTCTCCACCAAATCGATCTGTCATAATATTTTGGAGAAAGAAAAAGAGAAAGCCTCGCCATTAGCGACGGTGAAACTTAGCACGCAAGCAGCTCCACCGCGAAGGATGATGATGGATCTGAACCTTGGTGAGGGTGTTGGGGAAGTTGCAGGGGCGTTTGGCCCCGCAGGCGTAGGCGTATCTGTACTTCTTGCCCAGGTAGACCGGGTTGATGCTGCACATATCCATTCCTCTGCCATGCTCCTCTGGGTCCAGTGCTGCATGCAGCTCCCCCCTGGGACGCCCGTCCAAAGGAATCCTAAACCTGCCTACCCTGATCAATACAAACAACATCAACCATTGTTTAAGGTGCCCCACGAGCTCACCGATGACTTCCTCGAGTGTGCTAAGTAGCTCAAGATTGTGTGTTGCCGATGACTTCATCCATATTGTTGTACGTGCGAGTTGCAGGTAAGTACAAGGGAGGAGTATGCCTTGTTCGTCAACATAAACGAATGGGATGATGAGATCGGGAATATTACCTGGCATCCGGCAATGCGTCATGATCGGCAAATGATCTCAGATTTTGGAGGCGAAGCAACTCCAGGATGCTGGTGTCGGCGTTATGCTCGCAGCAATCGGCGACGATTCCGGTGATCCTTCCGTCCTCGTCTACCTCCTCGTATGCATTGATGAAATGGAACGTCACGTAGGGAGGGACTTCAACACTGGCCACCTGAGCGTTGCAGTCGCATCTTTAGAATAAGAGAAGGGAGAAGTGAAGTGAAGAAGAAACCGAGGAGGTCAGGCGGCGATTACGATCTTTCCGGTGGCTCTGGACATGACGTGCATGTAGCTCCCGGACTCGGGATGCCACTCGAACTTGTACAGCGGGGTTGGCTCAGCCCTCAGCAGGTTGTGGACGCAGTACCTCAGCGGCATCTCCGGCACCACCACGTACCGCTCCGTCACAGCGAACGAGTGCACCCATCCGGGCGCCGAGCCCCCGCGGCAGTTCACCCTCCCCATCACCCTCCGCTCGTTGCTGCCGGACGCCATCGTCACCACCAAGTACCCCGGCCTCACTAGGTCCGGCAACAGCGTCAAAAACTCGGACTCCGTCACGATCGGATGCGCCGAGTGTATCAGCCCGCCCAGGTTGTCTTCGTACACGAACTTTCCTAGGGTCTCGAGCGTGTCGGGGTCGATCTGGATGGAGCCCTTGATGGTCTCCGTGAGGCACAGAACGCGGCCGTCGCCGAGCCTCACGACGCCGGTGTTGGAGTTGTCGGTGAGCGACGCGCCGGAGAACAGGCTGGCGACCTCGCCCACGTACTCGAGGAAGCTGGCCGGCTTGGGGACCTCAGAGAATTCACGGTAGCAGAGGCGCCGCTTCTTCATGGCGGCCTTGTACGCCTCGGACTCGACCTGGCGGTGCGAGGCCATGACGCGGCCCTGCTCGAAGTAGACACGGACGACGGTGGCGTAGCCATCGAACAGGTGCCGGAAGTTGTAGTCATCGATGTGCCACAGTCCCGGCCCGTTCCTCAGGTATGTACCGTTCTGGAGGGAGGGCGTAGTTTTGCCGATTAATACCAGTACACGGTTACAAGAAATAATACGATGATAACTTATATTTACATCTTCGTATTAAGGAAATCCTCTTATGTAAAAAGTTCATGAATACTTATCACGCAAATTAATTCCAAGTGGGATCCTGTAAGCAGGACAGGGATCATGCATGCTAGTACTATACCAGCCAGAGAGGGACGTCTCCTTCTACGACCAGCTTCCCTTCCCACCGCTCCTGCCGGACGCTCGTCCAGGCGGCGAGCTTCCGGCCGCAGTCGACGGGCCCGGTCTCGGCCGGTCCGACGGAGATCGTGGGTTGTGGTTCGACCCCAACGCTGGCCTTGGCAGACTCCCAAGCTCGTCGTCGTCGACGACATATCGTATCGAACGAATCAAAGCTGGGCCGACCAAACCCAGACGACGACGACGAGGTCGACATACGGAACCTGCAGTTTGGAGGGGACGCAGTGGATTGAAGTGAAGAAAGGAACGAGAAGGAAGACATGGCTGTGTGGGAAAGTGATGCAGGGGGCAAGTACAAGGAAGATATGCTTCGTTGCAAGTACAAGGGGACTTGGGAACTCAGCTATTTATAGATAGAGTTCTTGGCTCAATGGAGGGGGGAGGAATCTCCATGGATGAATTCTCAAAGGCTAAAGGACGAGACGACAAATCTAATCGAGTGGAATCAAGCGAAGGTCGATGCTACCCACCAGTGAAGTGATACGTAGGGTGACCATTCGGACCAATAAAGTCTCCACAAATGGTGTGGTCGTCACAATGTATTGGCACCACCCTCTCTACCACTTTTCAGGTCAAACATCCTACAACATGGGTTTTGAGAAACATTTTGAAAGGATTGCTCTGTGTCAACGTCATCAAATGGAGGAATCTTAGCAAGCAGCATAGAGTTGCACAAAACAGCGCTTGGGAGGAATCGTAAATCTCTTTCTGGAATCCAACGACATGCATCAAATTAACGGCAACCGTCAATGAGGGATGGGAGGAATCTGTGTCGGATTCCTTGCCGTCCGAAGTGGGGGAAGGTGCGGGAAGAAGACGATTTCTTTGTTGCGGCTTTTTCCACCCTCTGCAATGATGCTGTTTCGCATCAGCTACACATCATCTCCATTAGTTTAATTGATTGGTAAGACCACAAGGAAACCCATTGGTTGGTTGAGCATCGCTCAGAGTTTGATGCCTCGATGGAGTATTCTATTCATGAAGAGAACAGGGGAGGGAAGAACAAAAGGAAGCAGGAAACACATTTGTCGGTAGTGCTCTAAGCACTGGAATATGTTCCCAACTCGGGAATGTGCTCCGGTAGATCTGTTTACGCTTCATATAAGCATCCAAGATGTAACCACAGCATGTCACAAGGTAGGAGATGGCCAGCAGCTGGGATGGATCCCACTCTGTTTAAACAACGGTGGTGTGTTCACGCAAACGACAGCCTCTGAGGAAGCTCAACACTGACAGTTCATCTGGAAGCATCTGTGGCATTGGCAAATGGTTTGGTCACTGACAAACACCGCGGAGTTAATTGTCTGTAAGGCTATAGCTCTGTGCTTCTCTGCTGCTGGAGAGCAACTCAGCTGCCAGTTTTCACCCAATTCCATACATGCAAGATGAAACTTCTGTCAGAATCATATGTTTTTGCTCGGATCGTCTTGAAACCGGCTTTGACAGTAGAACCAGCATGGTTGGTGTGGCTCAAAAGCTTTCACAGCAAAGGCCAAGAATGGAGCGTCGCTCCACTTGCTCTTCATGTCAATTTGTGCTCTCTTTCCGGTTACTCTATTACTGGAGAACCAATCGGATTGCGGTGGTGGAGCAGTAGCTTGCACAAGAACAAAAACTCCTGCCATGGGGTGGCAGACACACTCCCCACTGCGGAGCATCTTCCCCGTATGGAGAAGGTAAGCTTTGTCAAACGGCAGCGGGGTGGCGCCATTAGATCCCAACCACCACGTAGGATCTGTGCGTAACCATTTCGACCCACCCCGACCAAGAGAATCTAAGCGTTCAATGCAAGAATCATTAGGTCCATATCAAGCTGAGAAGATTGTCGATATACATGCAATCCAACTATTTATCTTCGAAAGAAAACATTGCAGCTTAATCGTTTCTTCTTAAACTTGAGTATTGGCTCCATAGTAATCTAGATGACCTTCACAGAGGTAGAACTTGAGATCCATCTGTTGTTGGCATCGAGATCCAAGAAAAGACTCCTCTTCTCTAAGGAACAGTAAATGGACCATCCGTGAAGTCGCTGATCACACCCATCGATGACGGTAAGACTTGCTTACAGGCGTTCTTCCATTCTCCCCACTTCCTCCATCAGAGAGGTGAGTGAAACGGGAACGAGTCTTCTACTTGTAGTTGCAATTTAGAACCCCAGGATTGCTATAAAACGGGATTTCACACGACTGCAGGATCACTCAGCCATCATGTGGAGGAAGAAGGATCGCGAGGCTGATGTATGAGGTTTAATGGATCACTCTGAGGGAGCAACATTGGGTGGTGATGGTGGGTTGCCATCAATTCTACAACGTAGAATTGAATGCACTGTTTCAAATCATTACTGGATCCCAACGAAGGTGGTGTTTCGGGTTCGATCCATCTCCTCGGTTCACAAGTTGGATGCCGGTCAAGTCAGATCGAAGTCAAACTATATAGAAATCCTTGGGATCAGAGGATCATCAACGACATAATCTGTTTACATCGAGATAATAATATGTTCATTGGCAATTCCAACACTGTTCGTCGGATGAAGACACACACGTTGAACAGTTGTCGTCGTACGTTGAGCAATATCATTGAACCAAGTGAATACGACCAAAAAAGCTCGGTGAGAAGCATATACATATGCCTTGTTTAAACAGGCAAAAAAGATCACACGAGCTTTTACGAGGAAGAAGACGGCAGCGGATGTCGCCATTGTGACTGTAAAAGGCCGGACGGAAAAAAGACATTGTAAGATGAGATGAAGAGCTGCAATGAACTCTCCCTGTCTCGCAAGGAAGACCAGAAGTTATGGAAGTCCCAACGGGAATGACTGCAACGGTGCGAAAGATTACAAAAGTAGAGGGGAATACAGCCTATTGGAACGCCAGTCGTAGAATGATCGCCACCGTCTGCTCCTTCGAGTTGGTTCCTCTTGAACTGCACCGTGAGTTACGTCCTGATGAGAGTCTTTTAGGTGACGAACATGAGATGGTGTTGCAGCGTTTTCGGGCAAACGGCAACGCTGAGTTCCTTCTCTCTTTTCTGGTGAGCTGTGCAGTGTTTGGAAGGAGAAGGACATGAAGAAGAAGAAGACATGAAGGACATTTACTTGCTGGCCCAAAAGAGAGAACTCCGAGGCAGTGGAGATGCTGCATTCAGGCAAGAACTAGTGGTCCTCTTCTCCCTCTGTCCTTGGCGGCGTGTACACCCACAAGTCCCACGAGTCATGGAAGACGAATTCGCCACCCAGATGAGCAGAGCCAAACAAGTCCTGTCCCAGCCGCGGGAGTTCCACTATTTCCTCAAGCTCATCCTCCTCCACCACCAAAGCGGCCGCGGCTGAGCCCGGCGGCATGTCCATGGCCGCAGCCCGAGCGGCAGCCTCCCGCACGTCGCTTGGGGAGAGGGAGGCCGGGCGGGGCAGCGAGCCGGCGAGCTCGGGGAAGTTGAGCACGGCGGCGGCTGCGGGAGCGCCCTTGACGCTGAGGGCAGCGGCGTCGTGGGCGCGGGCAGCCATCTCGGGCGTGGCGAAGGTCCCCAACCATATGCGCGACTTCTTGCGGGGCTCCCGGATCTCGGATACCCACTTCCCCCACGCCCGCATCCGCACCCCGCGGTACACCGGGTGTTTCCGGATGTCCCGCGCCCTCTTGTGCTCCCCCGCAGTCCCCGCTCCGATTGACGACGCCATGGACGGGCTCCTCGACGACGACGACGACGAGGATGTCTGTGCGGAGTTCGTGCTAATTTTGGACTCAACAGACGTCCATTTCACATGGTCGGTCATTGCATCCAAACAGCTTCGGAATCCCAAAACTACAACTATCTTCTCTGTACTAGATGCTAATAGACTGGACTCCAAGACTGATTGATACCTGGAGAACGAAGGAAGAAGAGCAGAAGAGGGAACTACTCAAAATGGATGCACAACAACTTCATGTTCTATATATTACATGGACGTCTTTATGATCCAAATGCGGTCCCTTCTATATATATAAATAGAAAGAGAGAGAGAGAGAGAGAGAGGGGCGAGGGTGGGTAGGGGGCATTAGTGGATGGAGGAAGGCAGAGATCGAGGGATGGGGTATGACAACCGTGTTGACAGCCGGAGGACACAGGGGGGGGAGGGGAGCAGTGCTCTCCTTGTCTTTTGGTACAATAATAATACCACACTGAGACGTGTACCAGCCTTCCGTTTAAAGGGTGCCTTACCCTTTCTCTGCACTTCCACCTCTGCTTGCCCTCTGTCTTCGTCGTAGGGGCAAAAGGTAATAGCACACCTGATATGGGACGGATCGTACCGTGCGATCATGCCATTTTCATTATTAATAATCACAAGAAACTTGAAATCGACGTGAATTTAGTAAATCTTCTGGACAGAGAAAAGGAGAAGAAATACTTGATTTCCATGGAGGAATGGTCAACAAGGTCCATGGCTCAGGCCACTGGGACTTGAGCTGCATTATTTGGATGGATCACAGTAGGAGGAAGAAGAAGAAGAAGAAGAAAAAAAAAAGAGAGAAGCGCGGCGTCGATGCAATAAATCATGCCGTCCTCTCTGTCCGCCTATCCGTGCACTCTTTTTCTTTGCAACGCTGTACTGCGGCTACTTCGTGGCCTCCATCTGGTGCCTCATCAACCCTCTGTGCTCTTCAAAAGATGATGAGAGAGAGAGATGTGAAGTGTCGTCAATTCCATCACCTTGGTACCCTTCGCTGCCAGCCACACAAATCACCTCCGCAGTGACAGTAGCTTCAATTCGCAACACGACGAAACGGGGCAGACCAGCTGTGGGGTACGGTGTACGTCCTGGTTGTCGTCTCCAAGTGGAAATTTGTCGAACATGACCTCCTCCCCATCCCCTCCATCTTCACCAGCACTGCTCTGAGACGATGGACATGCTCTATGCGTGTGATTTAGGTTAAAGAAGAGAACAATCGTACTTGCTCCTCGGCCGATCGACATGGCTCCATCAGCTTAACACGAAGCATATGACATTGACATGGAGTCGGCGGAGGAGATGAGATGCACACCCCCGCAACAGGATTCAAAAGGGAAGCTTGTCCGAAGAATCCAGCTTGAGGGGTGGTGGAATGCTAATGCTTCGGATCATTAAAGACATGGTGCCGGGCGACTGGTGGACTTCGCCCACTTTGGTTTAGCGTAGATCACCGGGAGCTCCGTGCATGCTTGCATGCAGCGTTTCTTTAGGTGCTATGCACGGAGCTGCTGAGACGAACGATCGGTTCTCTTACCGCTGCGTCCACCGAAAGATGTAGTCTCGACTTAATCACAGGATGTTGTCGAGATTTCGTCCACATGACGTGTGTTGATTACAAGACACTGAATTATGAATGTAAACCGCAAGGAAGGCGGCCACAAGGATCCAAGGTGTCGGCCACGTATCAATCGGGACACCAAAGTGTCAGCCAGATCATCCCCCACATCGCCCTGCATACCTACAAAAAAGGTCTCTTGGATTCCCTTCTGTCATCAGCCAGTGAGTCAGTCAGTCCTAAAACCTCTCACGTCGATGCACATCCGTTTCCAAGATCACGAAAGGAAACAGCTGCTGCAGTCTGAAAAAGAAACAAAATCACTACTTTTACATTTGCTCAGATGAATGAACACCCATCCTCCTCCTCCAGAATCTTTCGAGTCCCAGTCATCACGACACAAAACATCTCCCTCGGAATGGGTAGATCAACACCACAGCCTGATCGCTTCCGTGTTTCATCCATCCGCGGTAGCTCTCCATCAGGAGAAAAAAGAAACAAGACGACGAGATGAGAGGTGGATGGAGGAGTCCATGACTGAGAGACTCTTTTGGATGTTTCTGTCTGTGGCTTTTGTCCAGCAAACGATGAAGGGACCAACACTTTGATGGTATGCAGCAACTGTAGAAACATATCACTCCACATTTATTCATTTGAGATATACACGGATATGTAAGATCTAAACATGCAAATACAAACAAAATTAATATCCTGGATAATGGCTAATGATTCTATACTTAATATTCACATACGAAAACAATATACTGTGCTCGAAGAAAGCATAACAAAATAAGGTTTTGGATGACAAAGATTCACAAGTCTCGTATGGAACAATATTAAGGTCCAAAGCATGTTTTGTTTGAGTGTTTGATAAGAAATAAACTCGAATACTGATTTGACTTTTGCATCAGAAATCACTGAGTGATGACGGGGCTGAATTGGGCTCGTCAGAGACCCGTGTTCTTCAAACATGACAAGAAATGGATCGCTCTACGCTTTTATTTTGTCTTGTGAAAGAACTATGCTTGTGTCTGAGAAGTGAGGGGACTTCGAGAGCACATCGTTGCGAGTTGTATTCGTCAAATAGGTATCGGCAATGCCTTTAGACCACTAATGACTTCATTATGTACGTACTGTGCTCGAACCCAAATCAATTGCAAATACCCGTAGTCCAATTTTAGTAGATAGATCAAACAAACACAAAAGTTTGATCCGATTTCGTCGTCATTCATAATAGAATTCTTATGAATTTTAAGGTCTGTCTATCCAAATTCGACTCAAATGCTTAATACTTTTATCCAAATTCTTAAATCCGATGGTTGACATTATTGACTTTCCTAAAATTTGGGTCTACTATCTACCAAGTGTTGCATTGTATTGCCATCCATAACCAGCACAAATGGACATGCAATTATGTACCCAAGCTCAGTATGGTGCTGTCGCACTTGCTCGCGAGCTACTCGAGAACGGGACGACATCATTTCGAGCACATCAAGAAAGCATGGAAAGGAAGAGAGAGAGAGAGAGAGAGAGAGAGAGAGAGGTACGTAAACCAAGTACGGAATGTGTGACGGGGTTTCTGCCTCGCGGCTGCCGTCTCGGGCGGATCGAATGCGATCGTTTCCTTCTTTGTTTTTGCTGCCATTTATTGAATGCCATCCGTTCTCCGAAAAATGTGGCGTCGTTTTCTCTCTGTAGCCATTTATTTTCCTTTTTGTTCTCCTTTTTATTTCTCCAACAAGTTCCTGTTATTGCGTGTGTGCGATCTGCATTGTTCTTTCCTTCTTTGGTTTCTTCTCGGCTTGCTCTATTTCAGGTGTTGTTCTCGTTGTGTTCGGTTGCCTTGCGACTTGGGATTCTTGAGAGCCCTCCACGCTTCTTTGATGACCACCTTTCTTCATCCTTCCCGTTACGATATATAGCTGATCCATGGCAATCACTCTTCTCCCTGAAAGATCGATGATTCACCAGCTTTAGAACACACCTTCCTCCTTCTCCTTTGTATGGTTGCGTTTGCATCCTGTACCCACCGGTTCTGAGGTGCGGGAGAAGAGGCTGCAGATGTCATGGAGCAGAGAGCCAAGGCGCCTCCTCTTGTTCCCCTTGCCATGGAGAAAAGATGGGTGTGGCCCTTGCTGCTGTGCTCGGTCGTCGTCATCGTCCTCGCGGTCACCTCCTCCAACATGAGCATCATCTCCTCCTTCCAGACCATGTTCTCGATCTTCCCCACCGTGCCGTCCGCGAACAGGACCGGCCCCGCGTTCGTCGAGTCGCAGTTAGCGTGCGCCCCGCCCCCGCCTGTAATTTCCCGGATTCCCCGGCTGGCCTATTTGATCTCCGGATCCAAGGGCGACTTGGACCGGCTGTGGCGCACGCTGCGGGCGCTGTATCATCCTCGCAATGTCTACGTCGTCCACCTGGACTTGGAGTCTCCGGCGAGCGAGAGACTGGAGCTGGCTTTGCGCGTCGCCAACGATACCGTGTTCGCCACCGTCGGCAACGTGCACGTCGTCGAGAAGGCTAACATGGTTACTTACCGAGGACCGACGATGGTGGCCAGCACACTGCACGCCTGTGCTATTCTTCTCAAGAAGAGCAAGGAGTGGGACTGGTTCATCAATCTCAGTGCCTCGGATTACCCTCTCGTCACGCAGGATGGTGAGCCCGCTCGCGCTCCTTCGTGATCTCTCTCATCTCTGTTCTTTGACTGTTTCCTTGATTCTGACTGCAGACATACTGCATGTTTTCTCTTCGCTGCCGAGGAACATAAGCTTTGTCGAGCACACGAGCAGATTGGGATGGAAAGAGTTAGTAGATCGCCAAATCTTTTGGGTCAAATCATTTCTCTGTCTTCTTCTAATTCTGAAGATTGCGTTTACAGGGGCCAGAGAGCAAGACCTTTGATGGTAGATCCCGGGCTGTACAGGACTCGCAAGACCGACGTGTTTTGGGTGAGTCAGAAAAGAGAGGTACCGACTGCATTTAAGCTGTTCACAGGTACGCCTCTCGCCGCAGCTTTTGAGTCTACGATGGGGGTGATGGGTTTACGAGTTCATCTGTTTTGTTCTCTCGACAGGCTCTGCATGGGTGGCTCTGACTCGAGAATTCGCGGAGTTCTGCGTGTGGGGATGGGACAACCTGCCAAGAATTCTCCTCATGTACTACACCAACTTCATCTCCTCCCCCGAAGGCTACTTCCAGACGGTGATCTGCAACGCGCCCGAGTTCTCGGTCACCGTCGCCAACCACGACCTGCACTACATCTCCTGGGATGTGCCCCCGAAGCAGCACCCGCACACCCTCTCCATGGACGACTTGCCCAAAATGATCGGCAGCAACGCCCCCTTCGCCCGCAAGTTCAAACGGAACGACCCGGTGCTGGACCAGATCGACGCGGAGCTTCTTGGCAGGGCAGAAGGAAGCTTCGTCCCCGGAGGGTGGTGTGCAGGCGCACCCTTGTGCACGGAGGTCGGAGATCCCACGCGACTCCACCCCGGGCCCGGTGCCGAGCGGCTCGCGGCGCTCATGGACGTCATCGTCCGATCGAAGCAGTTTTCTCAGAACCAGTGTAGGTAGGACATTTTTCTTTCTTCAGGCGAATCCAGGTCGCGACATAAATTTGTAGCTAAAATAAATGCGAAGCGAGAGAGGGCAATCCATTGGCCAGAGCCTGTAATCCAGATTGACTAACTTTAAAAAAAAATTGTCTAACCCAATGTGATATCATCACCGTAAACATATGGTCAACCGGCGTGCATAAAATTGCATTGACTAAATCCGCCGATGGAATTTGACCGCTGCAATGCAATCGGTGGCCCATTTAACAGCCCATTGTAATGATGGCCCATTAGATTCGTGTCTTGCTTCTCGGGATATAGGTTAATCAGAGCCGTCCGTGAGGTGGGCCGATGCCAAGCGGCGTCCGACGATGCGATCTGGTCCGGTATGAGAGGCTCGAGAACGAATCCGTTGATCACTGGCGTGGAGTTCGATGCAGGGGGAATGCTAACGTTGCTGCCGGCGCTCGAATCCCTCGCCCGACCAGTCTCGACAAGGGAAGCGGGCGTTGGTGGGTGGTGAGATCGGCCGGGCCGAGGATGAAGCTCTCGTCGACGGGGCCTGACGACTCGCGGGGGCGAGGGCGAGCTTCTCCACGCCGTCGTCTCCCGTAGGTAGGGTAGGTGATTAGGCTTCCCGATTACGATGGATAAACAAAGGGGGAGTTCTGACGGGTGATTCGTGATGATGATGACGCAGTGCAAGGCATTTTGGAAGGGCGATCGTGATGCCCGACCTGAAGCCCCCGATCACCACCACCGCTGCGGCGGTGGCGTACCGGCAATCCATCTTAAAGGATCTTCCGCCTTTTTCGATCCCCTCGTGACCCTCTACGTCGCCGGCAACACCGGCCCCGAAGAGATCAAGCTTGCCGGTGTGCTTCTTTTTTGTCTTCTCCCTCTTTTTGGTGCTATGCCAAATTTTAGCGTCTCTCTCTAAATAAACCACTTAGACTAGAATAGATTTCACATTGTTTGGTTTGTATTTACTTGATAGTAGGTAGTATTGTTTCACCTGCTACTACCATCTTGGTATCCATGATGATATAAAATGTTCCTCGCTTCTGCACCTTATCACATAAACAAGTTCTTAAATCGAGTATAAATGTAATCCAAAAATTCTTTTAAAATTTTGTTTTATCATATTTCTACCTATCACACTTATTCATCATATATTTCTTATTTATACTAATTATTTTCTTTTTTTTTCCTACTGAATTGCATATGTGATTTACATGTGCTCCTGCATGCTGCACATATGAGATTTGGTGTTCAATCATTCGCGTACCACATGCGCTCAACTAAAAAAATTATTTTTAGAAAGAATTAACACCCATTTGAGCTTTTTCTTTTCATACTAAATGTTCTGCCTCTTTTTTTTCCTTCAAGGAACTTGATATGCTTTATGTTCTTCCTGGTAATAAAGGGAAGATGATGGCTCACTAACACTTTGGCTTTGATCCAATTTCTTGTTTGTAGCTTTTTTTTTCCTCCATTTTTGATGATTTTAGTTTTCAAGAAGAAGTGAAGTGGTCTTTGCTGTAAAGTTATATCCTGCTGGAGCAACTACCAATTCAGAAGATGGGGTCACTAATGTATTTGGAAAATGTTTGCCTGTCCTTGAAGAAATGGTGGAACAAAATATGCCACTGTTGGTATGCATTAGTTTAATCCTTCTTATTAGTTTACCATACTTTGTGTTGTACTTGGGAAAATAACTATGTATTAGAGAAAAGGTCTGAAAGCATTGGTATTTAAATTTCTTCCGAGGCAATGTCTAATTGATCAACAAATTCTTTTACTAACATAAATATTTTGTACACTTTATCTGTTGTGACACTGGAGGTTTCGTCTTTTTTAACTTGTTGCTTTATTACCGAGGGAGTAACCTTGAGGCTGATCTCTTCATCTGAAACTTACGCCAGGTGCATGGTGAAGTTACAGATCCAGATATTGATATATTTGACAGAGAAAAGGGTCTTCATTGAGACTATTTCATCACCATTACTAATAAAGCTTCCTCATCTGAAAGTTGTAATGGAACATATTACTACTACATTGGATGCAGTTAAAATTATTGAATCATGCAATGAAGGTAAGCTTCAGGATGAAGTATTTTCTTCTTTTTTTTTCTTCATGTTTCTATAATTCAGTAAAGATGAGCCTTTGCGCTATGGTATGGTTGTATTTTATGCTTCCTGGGTGTCAAGGGTTCAGGTCATAAAACACAATTCTCTACTTGTAGGAGTAAGACTGCATTGGCCCTCTCTATCTCTCGCATTGTTGAAATTTCGTGCACTGAACTGCCTTTTATCTTAAAATTACTTATTATATATTTTGATATATTTTCATTATTAGGTTCTGTTGCTGCAACTGTGATGCCACAGCACCTTCTCCTGAACAGAAATTCTTTTGTTTCAACGTGGATTACTGCCTTCCATTACTATAATGCGAGATTCATAGTACGTTCGACTTCATCTTTTGCTAATGGAAAAAAATTTACTTCTTGCTTTTATTGCTGTATACTTAGACTGTTACAAACACTTGTGTGGAAATTCAAGAATAGCATTCAGCAACTGCCAACCTAAATTAATATATCTGTCCAAATTAGTGAAAAAAAAAAATCACTTTTGTATATGAGATAATACTATGGCATAACTATATCATGTCCTTAGTGACTACTTTTTATATACCACCATATTTTTCATTTTGCAGATTGTATCATAACTTCAAAAGAATCATTTCTAGTGCTTAGAAATGTGATAACATCACAGTTTGATTTATTTCCTTTTATTCTATAGTGGTTCTTCTTGAGTTTGTTGAGTCTCCAGTTTTAACCATATTCTAGTTTGTATATGAACTAAGATAGTTTAATTCAACAGTTTGCTGAAGTTTGAACTTGTGCTGATAGTATCCTTTTATTCTCTTCTTCTGAAGGACAAAGCTGCAGTATCAGCCATAACGAGCGGCAGCAATTGTTATTTTCTTGGCACAGATAGTGCTCCAGAATGTTCTTGCGGATGTTCGGGAATACGGGAATATACAATGCTCCTATTGCATTATCTCTTTACGAGATTGAGCTTCACATCCATCTCGGGACTGTTCTCATCTGTGTCGACAATGGAGGACAAGAGACGAGATAGAGTCGATCATTTTCGAATGCTACAATGATCCGTTGCCGCTTTGGCTGCTTGAAAAATCAAGAAAATAATGAGTACAAAGGAAAAGGAGAGACAAGAGAAGACGAGAGAGTCTATCATTTCCGAATGCTGCACTGGTTCATCGTCGCTTTACTTGCATGAAACCCAAGAAAATAATGAAATAGAAAGGGAAAGAAAAAACGAGACAGAGTCTGTGATTTTAATGTTGTATTAGTTCGTTTTCATTTCCGAATATTGTATAGGTTTGTTGTGGCTTTCCCTATATGAAAATTAAGAAACTAATGAGTACAAAAGTAAAAAAAATAGACGAGAGATGATATATGGCAGGATTTGTCATTTACGAATATTGCATTGGTTCGTTGCTATTTTGCCTAAATGAAAACGATAAGTAGACCGAGAAAGAAGAGACCAAAGAAGGGAGGATTTTATCAAGTAACTACTGCTCAAGCTCATCTTTTCGATAATAACAATAATAATAATAATAATGATAATAATAATAACTACGCGATCAAGCATCTTAACAACAGAGAAAATTTAACTGTTGATTTCTTTTTTTGTTTTTTTCTTTGCGAAACGAAATGGACTCATACGTGGGTTATCAAGCAAGACAAACTGTGCGTGTCCCAACCATAGGGGCCCAAATCAATCGGAAAACTAAAAGATCGGAAACCTGTCACAAAGAAATTGACAGTGACATTTCATGGCGCAACTCAAAGATCAACACCACCACCTTCGATTGCACCTCCAAAGATGCGTTTCCTCCATCGGCAGGGAATCGATCGTCTCATCTTCCAAATCCAAAGCAGCTTCGGCGCCAGCAAGAACTGCTTGCACTCAGAGTGCCCGGGCGATGTTCTTGAACTCGCTCAAACAAGATTGCAAGATCTTTTGGCGCTTGTTGAGTGACTGCCTCTCGCCTTGGAGGACGTCGATCGCCCCCGGCGCCGCAAACATGTCCATGAACCTCTCGTCGTTCACAGCGAACAGCTGAAGGCCAAGCGCAACGAACAGCCTCTCTCGACTACATCATCATCTATGTCAGGATGGATGATGAAAGGAAATATACATTCATGAGATAGATAAGGAGAAATAGGGATGAAAACCTAACCAGGGAGTCAAGAATCCAGCACTCAAGGCTGATGGAATGTTTCTGTCGATGAGGACCTGACGTATCCTAGCAAAATGTTGAGCCGACATAGAACAGATCTCAGCATACGATGATCCTGTTCTTGAGCCCTTGTTACCTGCACCAAACAAAATGCTACTGTTTTGGTTTCTGTTAGCTTCCAAATTTCTTCCACAAGTTATAATTCTCGCTTGTCGTTTTCTTCCTCCGATATCCATCAAGCTCACAGTGTCCTTCTTCACCCCATAGAATTCTTGCGGCTGATCAGGTGAAGGCGTCTCAGGAACCGTCATTTGGCTTTCTTTAAGACCAGCATCCTTGGCTTCAGTTACCTTACCAGGTGTTGAATGTGGTGGTTGATCCTTGGGTGGTGGTATGTTCTCTTGATCTGCAACCATTTCATCCTTCGCATCCGACAGGTCCAGAAGAAATGAGGCGGCAGAGAGCTGGTTAAATCTGCAAACATCACCTACAGGATCACTTTCGTAGCACACTTGGGAGTATGGGCTGGTCACCGAACTGAGATGATGTTGCACTATTTGCTTGCATTGCTTGGAGAGATCCTGGATGAAGTTGTTGTAAGAACGCCTCAGAGCAGCATGAAATCCAATATACCCGTCCATATCACCAGTTTTCCTCCAATCTGAACCAACATAGACATCAGTAGGACACCGATCTGGAAGGAGTAAACCAGTCCAAAACAAGAACAGAGCCACAGATGATCCAAACATAAAGACGATGTCTCATACTGCAAGCTCTTCAAGCATGTAAAGTTGAGAACGTACGGTCGGAGTCATGGCTTCGATTGCGCTCCAAAGCCAAGTCAAAAAGGCTCCTCAAGACAAAAGAGAGTCGTTCGCAGGCGGCGTCAAGAAGAGGAGCAAGCCATGCTCGTGCTGCTGCGCGTGCTATTTCGGCAGCTGCCTCGGTGAAGCCTCCACAGCCTCCTCTGCCGGCATGAGCGAGCAGTATGTTCGCGACCTGCCGCAGTGATGCAAGTCTGTAATGAGCTTCTACGAACGGAGATCAGCAAAATATATATATATATATATATAACTTTTACCTTTTCTCTGGAAACCAGTGGGCACTCGATGGAGTATGTAGCACATTGGAATTCATGCATTGCTCTCTCGAATGCTGCTCCACCATAGAGTTTAAGAGTGTGATTGGGAGGCTTCACGGCGACGGTGACTCCCGGCCAGCTGCCGATGCCGCTATCCGACCGCTCTTCGTCAGTGGTTTTACCCCACTCTTCAGGAGCAGGATCTGATGCTCCATCAATTAGTGCCACCTACAGACCATACAAGTGCTCTTGAGACTCGAAGCCGATGCGACAAGAAACAAAGAACAAGGTTCAGATGCGTGGATACCATATGACTGCAGATAGAGGCAACATGCAGCATGGCTGAACTCCGAAGATGGCAAACGTCAGAGGTTGCCTGTAACTTGGATTCCACCCGAGCTAATTCGATGGAGACCTCATTGCAACGCTGTTCTAACAGAGCAAGTGTTGCAGGAGCTGCTTCCTTGTATCTCCTTTGAAGCTCAGATTCCAAGTATTGTCTGAGACAACTAAATCCAACATACGGCCTATACTTTTCCTCATCGAATCCTCCGTTGACGCTATCACGCAAATGACGCAGTACTTCGGCGTCTACCTGAGAAATCTGCCTGCGGAATTCCTCGTTTGTGACGGCGCCACGGTCCTTGGGCAGTGCCACAAAATATGGGCGAATGTTCTCACCAAGATAACCATTGGCGCTCAAGTAGTTGTCCACTTCCCATCGTTCGGTAAATTCCTGCACGGATATGATAGTTTAGTGCATAGAATTTGCTGATGCCGCTCTTGCAGATAAGCGCACAGCGGATACCTTCAACCGGTTATCGAACTTGGAGACGACTATAATCGTCCGTTTGAAGGTGGGATCAATCTCACGAATTGCATCTAACCAAAGCGAAGAACACCATTCCACACTGCTCTGCTGGAGGAACAAGAGAAGCCGGTGAGGAGGGCCTGCTAGCGACTTCACCATTGACAAAATCTCAGTCGGCGTACTCTCTGGCTCGCCTTTCTTTGCCTTGAAGACAGAAGTAGACGACGATCAGTAAATTTACATGAGAAAAAGGGTGCTAAGTTCAGCTAAGAAGTGTAATTTACCTTAAGAACAAAGCCAGGGGTGTCAATGATGGTGAGATTAGGGCAATGGGCATATTCGGCTCTCATCACGATTGGCTTGGAGGAGACGGAAGCTTGGAGCTTTCTCAGATGCGCCTCTGTTCGTGATCTTATAAGATCAGCGACCGCAGAAGCCAAAACAATTGGACCCCCGTACTCCTCCGAGTCCTCTTCCTGCGATCACATCAGTCGAAGGATGAATCTACAATTTCATACAAAATAAAGCTGAAAATTTGACAGAGAAGAGAAGCTGATGTGTCATCAAAATCCCTAATTTATAGAAGTAGATCGAAAAATCGAGAGGAGAAGGGACAAAGCCCCAGAGAGTGACATAATGATTTGGGGTAGATGACCTGGAACCTGCAGCGGGGTTCGAGGGCTGAGGGATCGTGAACCATCTGGAGCACGAGAGGCCTCCGAGTGCCCATCTCGACCTCCCGCACGTTGAACCGGAAGCCGAGGAGGGCTTCAAGTAGCGAGCTTTTGCCGTCAGATTGGCCGCCAAGGGCCACGATCTCCGGTATGGGGAGCCTCTCGCCGAAGGCGACGGCGGCCGCCTGGAGGCGGTTGTAGGCCTCGAAGCGGGACTTGAAATCCGCGACCGCGGAGACGGAGGAGTCCATCTGGTTGGGCGGCGGAGCTCTCCGGGAGGCGGAGGAATGGTTCTTAGGATTGGGGGTTTTCATAGGGGTAGAGCTCTGGAAAGCGTTGGCCGCCATCACAGAGGCAAAGAGGGGGGGGGATTTGGAAATTTGAATGGGGGGGTAGCCGTTTTGTTGCTCTTTTAAAGATTCGAGAAACCGGTAATAGCCGGTCACCGAGGCAGCATCGATTGGGCTTTCATAGGCCCAATTCAATGCCTTGTTAGGACAAAAGTGTAATTCCCTCGCCATTGGTTGAGGAGGAGATGGAGGAGCCGAAACAGGGGGGGCTCAGAAGGAGAAGAAAGGAGACGGCGGCGAAGAGGCGGGTGGCCTGTACCTCACAACCATGACCGTCACTACCAGCTTCTGGCGCTTCATGCAGTTCCCTTGCTCTTTGCTGGATCATCTCTCCAGGAATCCGGTCATCCGGAGGATCGAGTTCCTGACATGGCAAAGCTCCCGTCCCTTGAGCGTCCTGCCGTCGCCGACGCACACCGAGAAGGCCGTCTTCCTCCGGGCCACGATGATGTGCGGCGGAACTCTGTGGTCACCGCTGCCATCATCACCGCTGCTACTGTCGTCTGTATCTCTACCGTCACGGATGGTACGATGAGCAACTCGAGGTCTTGAAGGGATCTCGACGGGGCTGGACGCCTTCTGTCGTGCTGCTCGCCTGGCATGCAGCTGCTCGGCGATCTCATCTTCTCCACGAGCATCGTCGGGCCACAACACGTCAGCTTCATCGAACTCCTCCATCACCCTCCTCTGGGTTAGGAGGCGAGCTATCTTGCACGGAGGAGGGGAGTGATCGAGGAGGGCTCTATAAAGAAGAAAAAGCCAGCAAACTTGCACCCGAACGTGATGGTTTTGGTTCTTTGAATCTAGACTAGGTTGGTAGCTCACAGTCGATTCGTTGGTATGTTGGAATCCATGGTGAGGATGAGCTTCGAATGGCATTATGATGTTCCCCTAAAGTGTCTTCCTCTGTCTCGACCAATTTGGAGCAAATGAATCGAAGAAGAAATAGATGTTGGGACGTGAACGTCCATGTTTGTACGCATACGGAGAACAATGCATCTGGACTACCTCCTATATGCACCAAAAGTCTGCCATGCCACAACCTTACAAGGAAAGAGACCTTCGTTCCAAACCACCGAGCTGTGGAGAAAGGGAATGGACTCGTTACGTCAAGCACTTGAGCTCTGGATGATGGATTGCCCTCCCTCCATTTGGACGGCCTGTGTTCTTCATGAGACGATTGCATTTGTGCACTGTCCTCTTGCTTCTTCTTGTCGTCGAGGAGGAACAGGGTGAGATGGACATGGACTATACCGATTTCGATGTCTTCGTCTCTCGATGCCAACTGCTCCAATCATCTTATTGGCAAGTTCGTCTCGCCTCGCGTTTGTTCGTTTCCCGCGAGCCTGCCTGCTTTTTGTGGAAAGAGAGAGATGTTTGGCATCAGCTGATGATGGATGAATCAAGGAGACATGCAATGATGGATCAGCAGATCACCCGCCATTCCGCACTACAAGTCGAAGGAGATGTTAGTGTCATTTAGTGCCGGGAATTCGACATTGACTATAGTTCATCATCCTACAATGGATCCCACTCGTAAGACTTCTTTGGTTTTACGTCAACATGAGCTTTCTGGTGCTCCTTGAAACTTAACCTCGCAGTACCCCACTTCATGATCTTATTTGATGCACAATCATCGAAGTATCCGGCGAAGGCGCCGCAGCGATCATGGCGCCGCACCGAGGGATGGAAAACAGGATAAAGAGAGCAGGTGGAGGAGGAAAGAAACAAAGGGCTAAGTGACAGAGAGACGGAGGGGTGGAGGAGCTACCGGCGTTCGGTGGCGCACGGGAAAGAGGAAGCGGAGGCGGTGGCGGTGGCTACAAATATGTGACGAGGTGTGGCCGTAAAAGTCGTGGGGGGAAAAAAATGGGTATTTTTCGCAAAGATGTATGAGTGTGTGTGTTTAATAAATTCTATTTTCTTAGAAATGTGTTTGGGATGCACAAGAAGCAAAAGTCAACCTTCATTTTTTTTTACTTTAGATATGCATTGTGTGGATGAGCGTCTCTTTTGAAAAAAAAAAAAAATCAAAAGTCAACGTTAGTTTCATCATTTAGGAATCTGTCCGGAATATGAATAAGAATAACTTTTTTGGTATAATTAAAAAGTCAGCATTAATTTTACCTAACTTATGGGGTGTAAATCGAAAGTCAACCCTAATTTTTAGTATTGGAGTATCGATGAGGACTTGTTTTGGGTATCAAACAAGGTCAACGACCATTTTCTAAAAGTAGATCCAAATAACTTCACAACAAATTACCAAAATTATTTTTTCTATTTTTTTAATTTTATCATTTCTATCAAGTTATATTTGAGATTACATATTACACTTGTAACTAATTAATTATTTTTAATATCAAGATCTTTATATTTTTAAAAATTATATATTTACAGGAGTGAAACATTTAATCTGCTCTGTAGTAAACCCAAAAGGTAATTAATTACAGGGATGATCTGTAATTACCCTGTTATATTTTTATACTGCTTCTATTCAGGTTTTTTTGATGCGGGAAAAGATTAAAAGAAAAATAACTTTAGACAATAAACATGGAAACACGAGTACACCAAATTCCAGTAACATAATTCAGATATTACGGCAGCCCACATATGGCAGCTACTTGGCTTCCATAATAATTCAGGAACTTAAGCAGCCACAGCACTTGGGAGTTTTATATGAAATTAAAAGTCATGATACCATCCCAGTATATGGGCATGGACATAAAACCAGAGAACCCAGATGAGGATAACAAGTTGAATCTGTGACCACCGTATCAAAAATAAATGTAAGCGGTATGTGTTGCATACGGTTTTCCAAAGTGGAGGACAATTTGTAACTTGTGTATCATTTCGCTGCAAGTCAACCATGTGGTCAAACCAGCATCCTCGGATCTAACTCTCGTTGGAACATCCAACAATGGTCACAAGTTTGGAGTGGATGAACGTGAGGAACGGCTGCTAGGGCTTTCTTTCTTCCACATTGCCTTGAAACTTGAGATGCATTTTAATTGCACCATCTGGTCAAGAAGAACAAAATGAAGCAACCAAATTTTTAGTTGAAAAGCTGTTAGAGAAACTATGTGGTGCAGAATTGTCAAAAGGAGAGGAAATTATATCTCATTCACAATGAAAGATAACCAGATTCAATCATTTATGTTCCGCAGATGCTTATATCTGTGAATTTACTGAAATCTAAACAAGAATACCACTTTCGGCATCAAAAAAAGCCTGAAGCCGTATTGGAGGAGGAAATCCAGAGGTATGTATGGTGGGATAGTATGTAATGGTACCCTCAGCAGGTCCATGTTTGTGTTCTTGATAGTGCACTTTTTTTTTTTTTTTTTTGTCAAGCACCTGAATGTTTGGCTGGATACAGTTTCCGAATGTGTAAGGCATCATGTATGCTTTCATCCATTCATGCAAATGACTGTCGTTACGGAATTCTCTCTTCAATCAGATGTGCTAATAGAAATTGCTTGCTGCATGGAATTTTTAGTCAGAGGTAGTTTTTCTAAGCTTCAATTTTTCTTTTTCTAATTGCAATGTGTTCAATCTTACAAAATTTGCTTCATCTAGCATTTTAGAGGTAAAGAATATCATGATATCATGCTCTTTGTGCTTCCAGGAGATAATAATGGTTTCAACATATTGTTACTTAGATCTGAAAGGAGAAAGTGCACCATGAAGTAAACACATATGTCAAATCAAACTTTCACCAAAACAAAATTTCTAGATAGAACTGATTTAAATTCTCCAGGTATTTTGGTATGTATTTTTCATGCAAAACTCTGTGATTATAAAGAGCAAGTATTTTGGTATCTTACAGCAGACTATCACAATCAATAGAACAGATATGGAGGACAGATAAAATAATAATTGCTTTTTGTGAGCCAAGTAATAAGATGACCAACAAGAAAAAAATGAATCATGAGGTAGAAGTTTAAGAAACTTACCCTCCAATGTCGTTTTCTAACAATATAATTTTGAATATTTAACAATTGATCAATTATGTCTTTAAATGTCGGTCTGTCGGCAGGGTTTTCACTCCAGCATTCCTCAATCAACCTGTAAGTGGAAAAATCATGTGTTTGATCCAGTCAATCTTCTATGGTAATAAAGCAACATAAGAACTTAATTCTTTCGCGCGCACACAAACAGAATTACTCACACAGACATAGTCATATGGTGTTCCCATTGTGGCCACTAATAAGTAGTAGTAGTTGTGTCTATGTCAATGCTGCTTCATAAAGATGATTCCTAAAAATCAAAGTCATGTTTGTTTTTCCACATGAAAGTATGGAGAGCAATTTCTGAAGCATAGCTCAACTTATCATATACCCCAACCTAATGTGTTAAATGGAGCATCTCAATGGTTTTACTACCCAAAAGCAAATCAAAAGGCAACCAGCACCAGAAAATCTATGCCATAAAAAATAGTCCATTGACCATTGCATGATTATGCGACAAATCAATGATAATCCGCAATACAGTAGATCAACTAAAAAAAATATAAATTGAGAACAAGGCTTACTCTTTTAATCCATGCACATACAATTTTGGTGGAGCTCTGAAAGGTGGTCTCTGCTTAGACACATATGCTTTTGGGACTTCATTATCTTGTTTATAAACAAAAGGAGGACATCCTTCAATCATCTATAAAAAAGGCCAATGACAAAGTCAAACACGTTAATGCACTTTTGACAACACATTGGATTTAGCAGCAAATAAATACCTAGTAAGGCCAAAGATAACCATCATTTCAATTACTTAAAAAGCACATTAAAGTTTATCATATTTACGCAAGCAATGAACCTCAACTTCATAAAACTAGAAACTTGGTTCTAGTGTCAACTATAGGTTAGATAGCTAATCACAACCAGTAAGTTGAGTAGCGTACGTTCAGTCACTGGTAAAGCCAGCAACAGCATTAATCTGGAACACAAGTCAGGTGCAGCCACAGTAATAATAACAATTTTTAGGAAGCTTGCAGTCTGATTTCGAAGAAACTCATTTCACCAACAATTACAGTCCCTATAGTTTCTCAAGCTTCAATGGTTCTTTTATGGCACATCAAGAAACCAACCAACATGTCCATAATGGACAAGAATGTACATATCAAAGAACAGATGCCAGATAAATAGTGGTAAAGAATGTAAAAAACATCCTTACTATATGTTGAAATTAATCATACTTCAGGGTTCAAAGCATTTGTAGTAATTTAGAAAGGAATATCCTAGGAAGTGTCATGATTACTATAAACAAAGTTAAGCACACTACCATTTTTTAGTCATAATTACTTCGTAATAGATTCACCTTTAGATTAATACCCAAAACAAGATGTTGAAATTAAACTGAACATGTAAGCACCACCTTACCTCTTGTAGAATCAAAGCAAATGAAAACACATCCACTTTGGTATCATACTCCTCATTGCACAAGACTTCCGGAGCCACATACCTGCCTGTATATAGTAAATCAAACATAAAAAGCTACATATTAAAAGTCAAAAGATTAAAATGGAACAACCAGGTTGTGATTGACTAATGTATGACTGCAGAAAGAAATATTGCTACACTCACAACCAGTGTCTAGATGTGTTAATGATTTTTCTTCTCTAACAGTCTTTGCCACTTTTAACAATTTGCTCACTCCAAAGTCTGCAACCTTCAAATTCCCAGAATCATCCCGCAAGATATTTCTATTATTTCACAATAGAGAAAGCATAAAAGATTATTCCGGCAAATATTAAAATAATCACAATTCAGATGAGAGTGTAAATTGAAAAAAGCAGCTAAACACTTACGAAGGCTCAAGATCACGGTGAATTATGGCTTCTGGTTTATGCTCATGTAAGTAATTCATCCCTCTGGCAGTTGTTCATGTAAGAGATTAGATTATGCTCAACTAACTGAAGATGAAGAGTTGACTTAAAATGAGAAAAAGAAATAAAAATATTAGTATCTCGATTTATATTCCTAAACAAATACATACAGAAAGCAGAACGATAAGCACATGAAATCATGAACCAACCTAGCAATATCAAGTGCAAATCGCACTGCCGATGATAGCTTTAGAGCTCCTTTACGTTTCAGATAGGCATGTAGGTCACCCTGCAATATGAATGAAAACTAAATAATCTGAAAGACAACTTCAGCCAAATGATGGAATCATGGAAGTAAACTTTTTCATTTGTAGGAAAGAGTTGAACATTCACTTCAATGCAATTAGGTAGTTTGAAAGAACCCATTGTACCGAGGGCTCTTTTCTTTTTTAACATTGGGTTGACAACATGCGCATATGCATTCTGGTAAACAGCAGAAGGCAGATTCTTTCTCGTATATACCTGCTAATATTTAGTTGGCATCAAAACAGAGCATTTTTGTGAAAAATTAGTTGGCATTACAAAGACCTTGTTTTGTGAAAGAAATGTTTAATGTACATGAAGAAGAGGGATGTAGGAGGATTTCTGAAGCATTAAAATATTTGTTTTCCTTCCACCATGCATGCTAAGCCTCTCTTTTCTAATTTTTCTCAAGTCTCTCCATCATCCCTCTTCCCAGCTCATATATATGTACATCAAATTAAAAAGGCTGACTTTATAATTGACCAACTAACAAGTATGCATTCATAGGAATCCATCAGCATGAAGATTTATGAAAGGGTTGATTTTGCCTTTGCTATGATGCAAATTCCAGAGTTTGATGGACGAGAATTTAAAAATAATACCGTGAAAAAGAAAAAAAACCTCCAAATGGATATGTTCGATTTGTATCTAGATTACAGTAAGAAGAACAACCTTTGGCAGATATTCTGTAACAATCATCATTGGACTACTTTGAGTAACAGCACCCAAAAATTGAACAACATTTGGATGTCGTATTTGCTGAAGCAATGCAAGCTCATCTCTGAATGCCCTTCTGCGAAACGCATAAAGAAACTCTAAATGACAAACATAAATGCAGCATAACCACAAAGTACATATAAAAATTTGCAGTAGATCTGTGAAAACATTGACTCAACCCACAATTTATTCTCATCGACCAGGACATCTTCGCCATACTTTTTAACAGCGACTCGAATTCCACGCCATGTTGCTAATCTAAATGTTCCCTAACAAATGATATTGGTAAAATTAAGAGAAAATAAGTCATACTGTACAGAAGTTTACAGAGATCATGAAATTGAAAATAATAAAATAAAGGAAAAACTCTTTAGCAGGCAAAATTCAGATATGAAGAACTGAAAAATGATAGCTCCAAGCAAAATCTAAATGTTCCTCATACTTAGTATAGAACTAATTAGTGAGAGCTGTTTCGGTCATATTAGTCCAGCTTACATGTAATTAAAAAATCTGTGGTGAAATTATGCAAGTCACAAATATGTTAAAATGGCATAGCAATAGAGCCATAAGGTCCCAACTATCAAGGTTCAGCTATATGGTTCTTCTCCCAGCATTGTGCTCTGTTAAGTGAAATATCGCTACCCAAACTAAAAACCAATAAATCTCTTCTTGTTATCCTTAAAACGGTTTTTAGAGTCTCCCCCTACCTGTCATAGCACCACTGACCGAAATGGCTTGACACCCTTAATCGGTGCATCGATAGATATTGAAAAGCAATATTTAATTTCAAATGACAAATTCCTTTCGCCAGCATACAGCTAGAGTTTGAACATTGACACTTACATAATGTAAACAAAGCATATCTATCACATAACGTACAAAGATATGATAGAATAAATGACTTCTTGGAGGCTGCAATTGTTTAGGATAAGCTGAAGACCACTGAGGTTATTTTAACATACGTAAAGGAGACAACGAAATGCACCCAGAATAAGCCAGAGAATCATTATACAGGTGGGCCACGAGGAGGTAGGATGACAACAATAATCTTGCACAGGGAGTCAAGGAAAGAAAAGGCATGATGACCCTTAAACTGATAATTTTGAACATAAATAACCTAGATGACAAAAGAAATTCATGCTGAAAACCATAAATTGGAAGTTTATTCTCCAATTTGCAACAATTACAGCTTATTCATTGAAATGCCATATATAAAACATAAAATACATGTTCAGGGATAATGTAGGGGAAAATTATTCTAAGGTCCAAAATTTAAAACCATCAAATAGATGTTTAGACCAAATGAAGTGAACATAACAAATTGAAAACAACAGATAGTAGGATTCTGATTAAGACTACATCTTATCTTAGCCATAAATAGAGAAGAGAATATATACCTTGGTTATATTAACACTGTTAGTGAAATCAAGTTCACTGGGGTCAATCTCATATTCAGGGACTTCACGGGCATTCTTGAAATGCATAGGAGCAATCTACATAAGGTATAAAGAACAAGGGATGATAGCTTATAAGTTGATTAAAAGAAAAGTGCATCGCCTGATATCTACCTTTTCATCAAACTAGAAAGACTAAAAAGCTTCACTATTGACATACCAGTAGCTTGGCACCATGCTTCTCCAAAAGATCGATCACTTCATGGTTATTATAATGTATTGCATCTGCAAGTGGCTGTTAGCAGGAGAAAGAATGAGGAGATCTTACTTAAAAGAAAAAACAACACATTAAGATTCCAACATGTAAATTGTACATGGCTAATCATCACCCATAGTAATGACTTGCGCAGAGTATTAATTGAAACCATCAACATATAATAAAGTTACTCTGGTCATGATTTGAATTTGGCGAAAATGGACCAGTTTGAGCCAAAACACTCATTGGTTCTGGTTTTGATTCTCCAATAATTTTTATATAGCCAAATTCAGTTGGTTTTACATAGCTTCCACAGAAACCAAAATTTCAGCCAAAACCAACTAAGGTTTGGGTACTATGTTAGCATTTCAATTCAATCTTTTGGATCTTCTAACAGAACTTCATAATAAACCAGTGCTTATAGCTTTTGGTGGATTATTTGCTAAAAAGTCATGATGGTTTCTTCTTACCAGAAAATCATTTGCAAACATCTGGTCAAATCTAACTAGTTAAGTTGGATTTTAGGTTATGCCAAAAAGAATTGAGCTACCGATCTTCATGCACCACATTTCTCGAGATTTCAATGCTAAACCGAACTAATTAAAAATACTTATTAAATAAGCATGCGAGTCAAAAGTTCACAGCAACTTCATGCACCTAGTTGATTAGGAATGTTTATAACTCCTTTTTTGTTTAGTTTCAGATCTTTGAAGAACTTGAAAATTGTATGCAATGGTTGTTAACTTGAATGGCATATTTTGTATGCTCATGTTATTCAGATTAAGTCTCCTAGTCTAACCCAAAGATGTCTGATGTGGGCAACTAAATGTTATAATTGGAATATGTTCTAGAATCAAACAACAAAAAGAGTTGTCAACCTGATATACATTATTTTTAAAATTGTCCCACCTTTTACTATTTTTCAGACCAAAACTTTAAATCTCAAACTGAACTGCCACAGGACAGAAATTGGCAAAACCAAAAAAAAATAATATATAGGCCTGACAAGACCAAAACTGAGGTTCAAGTTTAAAACCTTAATGTTTATGCAACAAGTTGTGTTTGATGATAATATTACTGCTCCCCAGAACCTCAAATCGGCATCTGAAAGTTGTATCTTCGGCATAAATAAAGTGGCATTTCAATAATTCAAAAACAAATTATTTGTCATGCGTTCTTCTCTCTATAATAAGCCACATCCTTACTGACAATTAAAGAACACCATGAATAAATAGCTTCTAAGTCTAACATTTAACCGGTCAGGATTTAAAATTCAAAGGAAGCTAAGAGATTATCGGGGATTCAGAACATAAATGCAGCAAAGAAGGGCACCGAGGAATCCTTCCTGGTCAAGGCCGCCCAATATACTTCAGGCAACATGAATCCAGAATGGCCAGTGATGTTGTTAGCATGTACAATCCATTAGGCACAGAGTGATTGAGACTCAAAATTCAAAATTCCAGCAAGAACGAAGACTACCATGTGTTTTAAAGTCCTCAGGAAGTCCAACAAACAATTCGCGCGCATGAAGAAATCCAAGCAAAGGAAAAAGAAAGAAAGAATGGTCGATATAACGACGCACCGTGCTGCCCCAGCGGTCCTCCAGGCCCACCTGCACCCCCCTGTCGAGCAGCAAGCGAACGACGTCGGCGAAGCCCTGACAAGCGGCGACGTGCAGGGCGGTACGACCGTCGATGTCCCTGAAGTTGACGTCGACGCCGGAGGCCAGGATCTCCTCGATCCCCTCCAGGTCGCCCTCGCTGGCGAGGTACATGAGGCGGATGTCGGCGTCGACGTCACAGGGGAACCCGTAACCGTCGCCGTTGCTGCTGCTCTCGTCGGCGCAGTCGCGATCGGGGGCGAGGGACGATTGCTTGCCGAGGGTGAACCTTCCGGTGGACCTGGACCCCATCGCCCCCCCCCCTAGAGAGAGAGGTCTTCGGTGCGAGAACTTGTGTTCGTATTTGGGCGACGAATGGCGGGCGGCGGGTTGGTTTAAGAAAGAGAGGAGGGACGCGACGTCGGTGGGGGAGCACCGCGAGAGCTGCTCTGGAGCGTCTATTGTGGCGACCTTCGTCGGGGAGGTGTGTGCGCTTTTATCAACAGGAAACAGCGCTGTTGAGGCTGGACATGACAGCGCTGTCGAGGATCGTATTAATTAATAATGGTCATTTATCCATCCCCTCATATCATTATATAATAATATTATATATTATTTTATGTCTCCGAGGTATGTGGAATACGAAATCATATATAATAAATATTATTTTATGTGTTGGAGAAAGGAATTGGAGGTCTAAACTTGGGCAGGACGACCGAAGGCGTTTGGATAATACAAGGCGGCAGCTTCGGGTTGACAACCCGCACGCATGTGCTGGCCCCACGCTCTTCCCCAAAAGGTTCGGGGTTTCGTACGGGCCAAAAAGGATCCTCGTGCCCTTTTTTGCCTGTCACGTCCTCGTATAAAACAGTAACGTAATATCGAACATATATATATATATATATATATATATATATGGATCTGATCACCAAGAAATATTGTGCGTCGATCTGAACGAGATTGACTTTGATAGAGAAAAAAAAAAAGATACTTCTCGAACATCGAAACATATATTCCAATACTATTCAATATTATGTGCTGAGGAACGCGTTGGCCTCCGGTCATGTTTGTTTTATTTTATCTCAACGTGATCCACTTAGGGATCTTACGCGTCAATACGTGGTTATCAACACATTATCTAGTTGGGCATGATTTAAAGTCCCAACACATTAATACCGATGCATATCTATATTAATCATAATATAGAATCATAATTGTCATATAAATTAAATACTCGTTTATTGTTGTATTTTGTATCGTAGACCGGGAGTTAGCACGGTACGGTTCGGTCCGCGTGTATATGATTATTCGAGCTGGATTGGAAGACTTGGGGCGGCTCGGTCGAGATGTTGGGCGTCATTAAACTGTAGCCCCTCGGTCAGGAAGTCCACGGGACTGACTCGGGTCATGTAATAAGACCCTCGTCACGGTGGTGTATATCCAACGTGGCCCTCTGACAGCTAAGTTAGCTTAAAAAAAAAAAATCCATTATGAGCTACAGTGGGGATATTTATACCTACGGGACGAAGGGAAGTTATACCGAGATATTAATGGATGTTAATGGGAGCGACACATTTGATCGACCTACGGGTATGACTCTATACAGGTCGCTGCCTTCGCAGGTTTACGGGGCCTCGTTAGGTGTATGTCGACTATCAATAAGTTTTATCGAGTCGACGGTGCTATGTAGGACGTCACCTACGATTGCCGAGGCAGTTGTCGATGTAGCCCGAGACTCTTAGAGTACCAACATGGTTATCGGGCTGGCATGGCCAGGCTAATAAATCGAGTCGACGTGGTCGTCGGTTATACATCATCTATTTACCCTATCATAAAACGTGGTCCTCTTCAGACATGGTCGGCCAGACCGATGAGCCCAATATTTACCCTATCATCACTTATACATTCATCTATCAAAAATTTATCATATAAGGTGTCAAGTAGCCCTACTAATCAAATCTCAATTTAAGTATAATTATTTTTTTCTTATGAATTTGTTTAAAAATAGTAAATTAAACAAAAAAATAATTATCTCTTCCTATTATAAGGAGAAACATTCCTCTTATTAATTACAAAGATAGATTTCTTGTCTTTCTCAAAAAATATTTTTTATTATATTTAAATATTTAAAAATATTTTTAGATTAAGATATGTTATAATTATTCATGTTATATGCCATCTCAAAAATTTTCTTCTATTCCTTCAAGTATTTAAAATTTTATTTTTTAGATTAAATATGTTATAATTATTCATGCAATATGCAATTCCTAAATTTTTTTTTCTACTCCTTCAAGTTTATAAAATTTTTATCTTCTAGATTAAAATATGTTATAATTATTAATGCTGTATGCATATTAAAAATTCTCTTCTATTCAATCAAGTATTTAAAATTTTATTTTTTTGGATTAAAATATGTTACAATTATTCATGTTATATGTAATTTCTAAAGTTTGATATAATTTCAGAGTTGAGCTTATTTAGATGTTTATTACTGTTAGAGAACCTATAGAATTCAGAGAACCACAAAAGCCTCATGTTATATGCATGCATTTGGAGTTTTTTCCTTTTTCTTTTGATAATAAGGTATTATGTTCTAAAGAATTAGAGAGCATAGTCTTCCTGTGATTCCTCGATCATTCTCTGTGAAATATCCTCAAAGTAGGTATATTTTGATTGATTGATAACGTAAGCTTCTTGAGAAAGCTGTTTTGATTTTTATACAAATTTCATAAAATAAATTAATTATAGAATATATATTATAATTAGTTATTTTTAGTATCCCAATTCATATATTTTCAAAAGTTATATATTAAAATCTTATACTTATAAAAATAAAATATTTTCATAATATAATTAAATATTTTATTTTTATAAATATAAAAAAATCGATATAATTTTTAAAAATATAAAAAATATTATAAAAATAATTATAAAAACAATATGTATTACTTGAAGTCAGTGATTTCATCTGATGACCCAAAACCTACGAGAGGCGAAAGAAAAATAAGCGCCAAACGGCCATAACTGCCTCCATTCGATGGTTGTATTCCCTCTGGAAGCGGGTAGGAACAGAGTTGGACAGCAATTAAGGGACACGTGTTCGGCATCATCTTCTACTTCCCCCACCTCGTGATAAGGCAGACAAAAATTGCATAACCTACCCGTTCCGTACCTTCGTCACTATTGAGAACAAAATGGGACCCTGAGACCCCTCTGGTGAGCGTCAACTGTGAGTAAGTCTCGTCCAACCTCAATAATCCTTCCCCGGTGTCCCATCTCGTGTCGTTCGTTCTTCTTCCTCCATCTTTCTTCCACCCGTCGAATCCACAGCTCCACTCCCGGCAAAATCCACCTTTACCTTCCTAAAACCACTGCAATTGAAACGAATTGCAGATCGGTGGTCGCTATTTCTTGAGCTGCGTTGGTGCGTCCTTATTGGTGTTGTACGAGAGAGAGAGAGAGAGAGAGAGAGGGGTGGCATGGCCGGGTACCGAGCGGAGGATGACGACTACGACTACTTGTTCAAGCTGGTGCTCATCGGGGACTCCGGGGTGGGCAAGTCCAACCTCCTCTCCCGCTTCACCCGGAACGAGTTCAACCTCGAGTCCAAGTCCACCATCGGCGTCGAGTTCGCCACTCGCAGCATCACCGTCGGCGGCAAGATTCTCACGGCCCAGATATGGGACACCGCCGGCCAAGAGAGGTGCTTACTCTTCCCGGATATCTATCCCTTTCCTGGTCATTTCTTCTCTTGCATTTAGATTTCCCTTTGAAGTTAATCTATGACCGGGATTCCGATTTCTTCCACGGGCTGTGGAAGGGGATTACCTATGTCATCAGCGATCCAGGATTCCTGATTCCGGTGGAAAGATAGTAGATTACAGTGCGTAAGGATCGGATTTGTCTCAACTTGAATCCGTTTCTCAGGAATTTTTGTAGGTTGATATTGATTCTGTATCCCAATATCCAATTTTTCTGAAGTTCCAAAATCAATTAGTCGAATAAAAATAAAACGATCACATCTATTTTGCATAAATTTTCAACACTGGTTTGCTCTATGCTACTGGCTTTAACATCTTGGCCAGAAGAAGAGAAGAGTCAATCAAATAAAAGAGGAACCTAAATACTATTAAATTCTAACCATTTTTTGTGTCTTAAAACCCAAGATACTAAATACAAATTTGATCCAACTCCCTCAGCAACCTTATGAGTCAATTTAGTTGACTGCATTACCATTTAACTTGATCCGTTTTCGTTAGGTCAGTCCGTGAAGACGAAAACCATGGTTGAGATCAAGCCATGCCCAATCATTCCTGATTACATGACTTGTCCAGCCATGCTAAATAGCGTTACTGATAAAGGAAGGGCTTGTTTGGATGCTCTTAGTTTTGTTTCTTAGGCGTGATCCTCCTTACAGAATTGAATCAAAAATATACTCTGAGTTGATAAAGCATTCTATCACGTTACCTTTACCTAAAATTGTCAAGATATGACATGAGTTTTGTACTCTTTATGAGAGCTCCAGTGAAGAGGATATGACGTTTCTTCTCGGGGTCCTGAATTGGAGGAGAATTAATTTAATTGCAAACTGACTAGCTGACACTGTTCTTAAATTCCTTTGTAGTTTCCTCCTCTAAAGAGGCCTGCAAAGAATCCAATAGCATGTTTTAAGAGAGAGAGAGAGAGAAAAGGGAAAATTGAAGAGGGTAGTTGAGAGTGACAAATAGTGAGAAATGATCAAAGGAGGATAAGTTAGAGAACAGTCAGAGAGAGAGAGAGGAGATAGACTGACTTGATGGGACTGATGCCAAACGTCGCAACAGATTAGGTGTTTGAGAGAGATAATGGAAAGGGGTGAGTGGGAGAAGAGGTGCTGCCAAGCAGCAGGCTTTCCGATCACATGTAGATGGGAGGGGGGAGTAGAAGAAAAAGGGATAAAGAAACATTAGAAAAATTGGCATAGTGGTAAATGAGGATATGGATGTCCCCTAGGTGCTCAAATGAGGAATGAGAAAGAGACTTAGGTAACATAAATGGAAAGAAAGGCTAGAGTGTTGGGTAGTTATGTTAGTTATTTTTAGATTTCGTCCCTCGTGTGCTTCAGGTTTTGCAACATTGATATCGTCCTTCCATTGTGCCTTTTCACAAGGTTCCTATGAGATACGTAATCGGGATCTAAGTCCTATTATTCCAACTTTAAACTGTTCTACTGATAACTAGCCACATCTTCAGAGAATTCCTTTACTATCAATCAGATCATATAATAGCGGGAGTAAGTTTTATATAATACTTTCCAGCAAGATTATGAAACTTTAGTGTGACTAGCAACTATTGGATATCGCATGGTTCATTTGGAGGAACAATAAGAGATTAGTTGTACAAGAATATTCGCAGTTCAAGTTTAGTGCCATTCTGAATTTATCATCGGTTCTTAGTTCACCGGTTACTGCTGCCAACAGAGCTACTCTCTTTAGCATAATATGGGGAGTATAATTCAATATACATCCTGTCATAAGTTGTTTGCTTTCATATTACATGGTGCACTGTTGGCAGTTGTGTGCTTTCATATAACAGAGGTTGATTTGAGTGTGGCAAACCTCGGATAAGTTTCTTTTGTTCATGCCAAAAATTGCGCTTTATCGATTTTGCAGCTCCTAGCAGGACTTCTTGTTTTTTTGGATCATGAAATAGTCACTTGGGAGGTTAAACAGGGGTGAAGTCAGAACTTCAGAGGGGCAGAAGCATACAAGGGAAACAAGAAAGAAATCTGCTACTTTTTATATAGAAACGAAAGATTTCTTAGTGAAAATTATTGGAAGTTAACAAAAAAAAAAAAAAAATCTTTTAGTTTAAACTAGTTGGGCTAGGGATTTATAAACAATTAATTGATTTTGAACAAAAGGTGATATGCTTGATCCAATAATTTGAGTGTTTCATATTTACATGTGGTTAGAAATTTTGAGAATGCAAAGGTAAAGTAATGTGATTCCAAGCAAAGAGCTCCAAACTAAATAAAGTTAAGTGGTGCACCATGATTTATCAAAAATCATTATGGACATGCAAAAATGAGTTGACAGAGAAATCTAATCTTAATATTCTCACATGAGGGTTTGACAAACTCTTTTGACGGAGAACAGATTTGTTCAGCATGTTCAACCTTTGGTCTCTTGTTTATAGACTACAGTTTGCACAGAAGATAAGCAGATCCATGAACATGTAAGCTACTATAGGTAACAACTGTCATAATATGGACACGCAAAAATATTCTATATGGGTGTTATAACCTGAAAATAATACCATGGATCTTAAAATTGTCAGATCCGGCAGAAGCTGAAAACCATATCCAGTGCTAATTGGTGCATTTCTTGCTGAAAGCATGTATGGTATGGTATCACCTAACCTGGCCTGCGATTGCAGGTATCGTGCCATAACAAGTGCTTACTACCGGGGAGCGCGGTGGGTGCATTGCTGGTGTATGATGTTACTATACATACTACATTTGAGAATGTTTCACGGTGGCTGAGGGAGTTGAGGGACCATACAGATCCTAAACATAATTGTCATGCTCATCGGCAACAAGTCAGACCTCCGTCGACCTTGTTGCTGTTCCTACTGAAGATGGCAAGGGTTATGCTGAGAGGGAAGCTTTATATTTTATGGAAACATCTGCACTAGAAGCAACAAATGTGGACAATGCATTTGCAGAGGTCTTGACTCAGATTTACCATATTGTCAGCAGGAAGGCAGTGGAGGCTGGTGATGATGCAGCATCTTTTGTACCACCTATTCCAGGTGAAAGAATAAACGTGAAAGATGATGCCTCTACGACGAGGAAACTTAGCTGCTGTTCAACTTAGGTAATCCTAATGTTACCCAAAGGTTATACCGTCTGTTTGCGATGAATGTTTTAGTTTTTGTTCTTGAAGTATTTGAGTTCACTCACTTTCTTTGGATATCAACAATCATGGATCTGAACTTTCAAACTGCAAATCTGTAGGTATAATCCATCATTCCATTTGTTGAGATCAAGGATTTACTATGGTGTAAATTAGGATTTACCAAATTAGCAAACAACTTGGAGAAACACATTGTTTGTTGATCATTTCAAGTACATCCTTGTGACATATAGGCTGCTGCCCAATTCCCAACCACAAGACAATTAGTGGTAGATAGATCAATCTTGCTGGTTACAGTATGATCCAAGCACATAGAGGGGCAACTCTCCATATTTTCTCATGGTAATGGAAGAGTGTAAACAAAGGGGAAATATTGTTAGAATGTCATATTTCGTATTTAAATTTTTCCTAAATTCATCTTTTTCTTCCTGAAAAGTTGGGTCCATCATTGTGCAGAGGTGATGACAGGGTGCGTACAAATCCAACCAAGCTCACTCACGAGATTCTACGAATCTGAATCTGAATCTGTCTTCTCTGCAACAACAAATAAGACTGCGCCGGAGCCCCTCAACGACCAGAAGCCATCTCCATTGTACGCTCATCAATGACACCTTCGTTTGGACGGCATAGCACCATCATTCATTCGGGTGGTTAGATGCTGACAACAGTATCACCTAATTGTGCCCTGTGGAGTAAAGAAGCAAACATCATCGAGCATCGAAATGACGGGAAGGTAACGAAGGCCACCGTCATTTATGATAAGCAACTTAGAAGGACATGTCCAGCTAAAAAGATGCCACCTTTTGCCTCTAAATCCAAGCAAAACAAATTAAGAGTCAACAAAGCACTGTCCTCTCATTACCTCCACTCGTCCCATTATTTTACCAACATTCCATCAGTAACCACCATTAATTTATCCTCAAACCGGAAACAGCTGAGAAGGAGAGAAGATAGTTGTGTTTCACCTTGGTCACATGAGCTCAGTGCTGACTCAGGAGAATAGTGCTACAATGATTTCTTCGTATGCGAGATGAGATTGAATAGTAGTAGTAGGAGTAGGAGTAAAGAATTTTTGCTCATAAACTTGTTTGATTTCAGGCGCTTCAGCTACAAATCCTGGGGAAACTACGACCTACAGAACCTCTCTTTTCTTCGGGACAATGGTGATTCGTGAATCAGATGAGATTGAAGAGTTGCCGAGAAATAATTAGAGGAAAAAAGAAAGAATTTTTTGCTCTTGGGATTCAAACTAATTTCGCTTTCGAGGTGCGTCAGCTACAAACCTTGGAGAAGCAAACAAGGAAGATGACCAAGAATACAAAGCAGGACAACCCAATGGCCACCCCAAGCACCAGCTTACTCGGCCCGTGGTGACTCCCGCCGTTGCTCCCTGTGTCTCTATTCCCTTCGTCGCTGCTGTCGTCGGAGTAATCTGACGAGTCCGCCCGAGTGGAGCGATCCGTGGGTGGCGACACTGGCAGCCCGTACTTGTCGCAGGGAGCGATCCCGAGCTTGAGACTGGAAGAAAGCTGAGTGTGGTTGTAGCAGAGGTTGTTGTTGCCGCCTACCTTGAAGACCTCAAGCCGTCGTAGGAAGGACGCATTGAAGGGGAACACTCCCTGGAAGTTGTTGTTCTCCAAATTTAGGAGCTTTAGCCCTTTCATCTCGGATAGGAACTTTGGGATGCTTCCGTTGAACTGATTCGAGCTCAGATCGAGGTGGACGAGTGCTGAAAGCTGCGATATCGAGTCGGGGATTGGGCCGGAGAGCGAATTGCGAGCGAAAGATGCGTTTTTGAGGGCGGAGAGGTCGCCGATGGTGTCGGGGAGGGATCCGGTGAGGCCATTGGAGCTGAGATCGAGGGTCTGGATGAAGCCGAGCACGGAGATGGAGCTCGGGATGTGGCCTTTGAGGAGGTTGGAGGAGAGGTTGAGGTGGACGAGGTCGAGGGCGTTCCAGTGGTGGGGAACGACGCCAGAGAGGTTGGTGGCGGAGATGGTGGCAGAGCGGAGGTGGTGCATCTGGGAGAGGATGACAGCTGGGCCGCTGGCGGAGACGGGGACGCCGACGACGGAGAGGTCAGTTAGGTTCTGAAAGCGGGACAGCCAGACGCCGTTGAGGTGGCGTAGGGAGGCGTCGCAAGAGAAGGAGCGGAGGGAGGCGGTGAGGGGTCCGGGTAGATGCCTGGGAACGGGGATGGGGCAGCGGAGAAAGACGAGGGAGCGAAGCGTTGAGAGGGCGCGGAGGGCGGTGGTGGGAATGTCGAGGTCCGGGGAGCAGTTGGCGAGGCGGAGGGAGACGAGGTGGCGGAAGGGGGCATCGTCGTCGCAGGCGGTGGCGTTGCCATGGGGGGAGGGGTCGGCGCAGGGGTCGGTGGCCGTGGGGAATCCCATGGACTGGAGCGCCGTGAGCTGCCGGGGGTCGAGGGTGGAACCTTGAGGGGCGGAGGGACGGGCCGGGGACGCATTCGACGCCGGGGAGGAAGGCGCGGGGGAGGCTTTCGGAGATGGGGAGGGAGGGACGGCGGCGCCGCCGCCGCCGATCCATGTGTAAGAAGGGAGTAAAGCGAGTAGTACGAGAAGCGCGGTTGGGCGACGCTCCATTTGAGATCGGAGCGAAAAGGACGAGAGAGGGTGTGTCGCAGTGGGTGTTTGGTCGTGAGCGGAGGGAGAGGCGGGTTTTAAGCAAAGAAAACAAAGAGGCGTTCTTCCAATAAGATGATAGAAATATGCACACAAAAAGAAAAAAATTATATTTGATTCATGTTGGTTAATATCAATCTTATTTTTAAAAATAATTAATCTGAACTTTTATTGACGTTAGTAAGCTTATAATTATGTGGATGGCCTCAGGATGTGACCAAAACGCAGGTGTTGCCCCCTCACGGATGTGACGCGTGGGACCCGCATATATTTCGTAACGCAGTCAGTGAAAAGGGTTCCTAACAATCTCAACCGACCTGTACGTGTGTGTCGGACTCGTAAGTTTTGGGCGTCCGGCGGACGGCCGGACCCATCCGACAGAAGACGTCATATCGGATCGATATGGAGAAATAGAAAACACAGGGGGCAGAAGTAATAAGGAGAGAGAAAGATTTGTTGACTTGTTACCACGGTCAAACAAAAGTGTTTGCCTGTATCCCATCCATCTATTCTTTAAAATCTTACACAAATGCTAAAAGATTAAGATCCGCATCATCAAAACGCCTATGATTCGGACCTAATTTTAACGATCATGCCTCACAAAATTGCAATTTCAATTTCAATTTCAATTTTAATTTTTGATTAAGGTTATGCATCCAAGCGCATCTCCGCTCGCCACTCGGATCTTGTTGTGTGGGTGTTCATGGGGGCCCAATTTGGGGCTTGCGGATCATGGGCTGGGTGTAAGCGGATCTTGCGAGAAGTTGGACCCGCCGTTGCACCGAGTATAAATACTGACCGATCGAGAGGGCCATCTCCTCACAGACACGGCTGTTCCGCGATCGAAGCTAGGGTTAGAGGCGAAGGAAAGGGGCGAGAGGAACCATGGCTTCCAAGGCTTCGCTCAAAGGGAAAGGGAAGGCCGGGAAGGGATCCAAGGGTTCGGAGGAGGGGTCGTCGGCGGCCAAGTGCGTGAAGGAGTGGAGCACTTGGGCGATGAAGAAGGCCAAGGTGATCACCCACTACGGTTTCATCCCCCTCATCATCGTCATCGGTATGAACTCCGAGCCCAAACCCCAGCTCTATCAGCTCCTCAGCCCCGTCTGACGTCTTCCCCTCGAACATCGGCAAGTTTTGCACTTGGGGTGTGCTCCTTCAATGGACCTTGCGGTGCTTCGTTTAATGACCTTGCTTGGAATTGGTTTTATCTTCACTTTCTCTTTGAGACATGATAATCGATTTAAAGCTTATATTTAGGTTTACCACATAGCCCATCCGTTTCTACACATGTGGTATATATTGGAGCTTTTGGGCTTGGTTTGATGGTACAATCTTCTGTGCTTCGCCGTTAGGAGATGCGTTTAATTTATGTCTACTTGTGCCTTCTTTTCAATATTGTTGATTCGTAGATCTGGTCCGCCTTGAAGTCTATCGCCCAAAAGTTTAACCAGGATTTGCCTGAACTGCGCTTTTGAAAGGCGTGAGCTAGATGGCATTTGATCTGCCAATCGGGTGGTTGGTACCTGAGTACTGTCACATAGGAAGAATCTTAGTATAGTGCGAGTGTCTTCAAGACTCTAAGTTGCTCAAAAGACGCTCACAACGATTGGATGTAATTGTTAAATAGTATAGGTTATTATTGTGACACACGAGTGGCCATGAGTTGGGTATGATTAAAATTTTTGTTTGGTGGAGCATGGAGAAGTGATGGGAGGAAGGTCTTTAAATTTCATCTTGGGAGAACTGATGCTGTGTGCTTGAGTGTGTAGTCGATCATTATCTGGTAAAATATTTTATTATGAATATGTGCTTGTTTTGCAAATTATAAACTCAAAAGTAGATGCATATGAGGATATACAAATATTGTCTGGTTTTCTTCCTTTCTATGTAGGATATGTCATCCGCTTGGCTTGCATATTAGAAAATGGATCCATCAAAGAAAGTTTTTTGATGTTGACATCCTAATCACAGTATAATTTTCTTTATAACTTATTCCTGCTTAGAAGAAATTTTCAAAGGGAAAAGGAAGAGAAAACTTGATACTTTAAGGCTGTTTTGTATAGAAGTGATGAGACTCCTTATCAAATCTTTCAAGGAGGCATGCTTTAAATGGTATTCCTATCAATCCGAGGATTAGCTAGTGAGAATTCTAGGATTCTAGTGAAGTTCAAGCAAAAGCAGATTTGCAAATAAGATTTGACATTGCGATTGCTAGTGGTTTATATTTCTAGATTTCAAGAGATGGGTGGGTGCTTGGGAGGAGGTCTACAAGGTCGTACAATCTGAGATAATTAAACTGGTGCATGGTTTCTCCGTAATAAGCATTTTCGGTAGACTTAAAGGTTTTGTTGTCCTTGCCGCAATGTTACGGGCTTAGCTGATTTTGCCTAAGTCGTGCGACACCCATGCGTGTCCGTCTGCAAGAGATCTCCTAAAGTCCCTTAGAGTTACAAAAAGAGAAAACGGGCCAGAAGAATCAATTCTCATAGGATCCACAAGCAACTACTCAAAAAAAAAAAAACACTTTATAAAGCCAACTACAAATTACACCCATGGACATTACAAACTCAGAGAGGTTGCACGCAAAGGATAATGGTCCATTACAGACCGATGTCGCCACAAGTGCTTATAAGACACACTTGTATTTACAAGCCAAACTTGGTCATAAAGCAAATCAAACTAGGGCTGCTAAGTTTACTAAAAGCTCGCTTCATGTTATACAAGATATGTACCTAAATCGAAGGACACGGATTAACACAAGCATTTTATCGAACATCTTGTTTACATTGTTGTCCGTGACAGCAAGCAAGAATGTCGCCAAATGGATATTGTTTTGCCTGAGGCTTGTAAGCTGTAAGGAAGGGTTATTCATCTGGCTTATGTTGTGTAATTGGCTGCTAGAAAAGCCTTGTTTTTTTTAATAGCAAGTGGTGTTTGTGGATTTATTGGTCTCTCCTCTATTTGACTGGATTGTTGGCGTGTGGTGTGTTCTGTTGGGGGTGGGATCGTATAAGAGAGGGCTACCTGTTGTTGTTGAATACAAATTTCTTTGGGCATCTTTTGGGTCATCAGTATTTAAGGAGGAACAGATTGTTTTGGCGATGAGATTGCAAGACCTTCTTTACTGGTACGTTACCTTAACCCTCCTCTGACATATCTACCAGTAATGTTGGATGTGTACTCGTTCGAGATTTGGATTTCAGGATCGATTCTTCTCTGTTGTGGGTGGTGTTGACTTCTGATGCATTTGGCAATCTCTCTTAATTGGTGTGTTGATGACCGAAGAAGAAGAGGAAGCAAAACTCGGAGGAGGGGAAAAGCCAATCGCCGGAAGGTCGAGGTGACGAGGGAATATTAGCGAGGTAGGAAATCTGAAGAGATGGCATCATAAGATTAGATATCCAAAGATGATTCCATTACGATTTAGCCATGGCGTAAGAAGGGATTTTGCCCATTTGATTTCGTCTAATAGTTTACTTTAGGATTTAATTCGCTTCAAATGATCAATACGAAAAAGACAATACTGCACAGCCACACAAATTAGTGGATGCTTCGATTATATTTAATGGTCTTCAATCATTGAAGGCGATGGTGGCCGACCACACGCTTTCCCCTTCCACAACCAACCAGGAAGGAAAACAAAGGAGGAAACAAGATTTTGAACCATTAATCTGAAGCGCAAGTCTTTGATCTGCTGTTCACAAGTCCTCGGTGATTGATCTGATAGGCGGGTCTGTGTAAGGTGATCGCTGGTGAAGCCTCAAATATAAATATTTGACTAGTGTAATGGAAAAATTAAATAACTAGTTTCATTTATCATAATATCGTTAAGCACGAAAATAATTAATAAAAAATAATTTTAATGTTCTAATTATGTTTTAGGTGATGATCAATGACGATGCTGGAGACTGTGGGTGATTGTTACGAATGAAGAAAGAATGACGATGAAAAATGAGACAAAAAAAGGAGTAAGAGGATGATGTAAATATCAACGCTCTACTATTATATCGACATCGCTCAGTAATTGCATAACGACGTCAACCTAGATGCATAGTGAAGTCAACACAAATGTTGAATGACATCGTTTTGCATCTGTGTCGACACAAATGCAAATATCGAGTGATCATTTTGTCAATATGCATCTACATCGACATCGTTTAGATGCAGAGTAACGTTACTCCACATCTGCATTGGCACAAACGCAGATGCAAAACGATACCACCCTTCCTCGCATCATTGTTGACACCGACAAAAATATAAAGTAACACTACTCTGCATTTACATTGACGCCAATACAAATACCGAGCGACCCTTTCACCGCTCTGTATTTGCATTGGTGCCGACGCAATTGTCAAGCATCAACATATGTCATCCTTTTTCTTCTCTTCCTTTGCCTCACCTCTCGCTTCTGCTCTCTCATAATCCACAATAACCACCCACAACCCCTAACGATAACATCATCTACCACTCTCAAAAACATAATTGAGACATTACAATTATCTTTTTTTTAATCAATCATTTCCATGCTAAAGAGATCTAACTACCAAAACAAAAAAAAATGTAATTACCCTCTCTTTATACCATCACATTCACATGATGCTCCAGCCGTGAACAGCTCTCGCTTGTTATCCGCAAGTAGCAGAGCAATTCTACTGTTATAATACGTTTCACAAACACCAAATGCCTCAAATCACCATAGTTTAAGGATGACATTTAGGAAATAAGAGTGTCAATGGCTACAGTTGTTACAGGAATAAGCAGTATACATTTAAATGTTACATTGGGTTTCGGATGGACTAGAAATATGAGAGCCAAAGGCTGGGGAAGGAAAGAAACACTATGTTAGAGGAAGAAAGTTGAGGTGGGGGTACATATATACAAATTTGTGATGTCAAACGCCACTAGGATCAAGTTAAAAAAACAGTTGATGTATGTACCAAATTGCTGGTTAGGGGCAGAGTCTTTGGACTCATGGCAATCAGCAACCTGCACGAGAAAGGGAAAAATCAAATTGGTGGCGAAAACTTGCTCCTATCCAACCAAATTCCATGGTTGCTGATATTGAAGTCGTATTTGAAGCGACTCTGGAAATGCTAAGAGTTATAGTTCAAGTGACTGATGTAAGTGCTTAGTCTAAGCTATCCTATTAAACCAGCGGTAATCCCATACTTCTAAGAAGGGATGACAGATTAGTGACAAACAGGAAACAATGACAAGAAAAAAATAACCTTACCATTTCTCTTTTGGCACGAGGCATTAGGACCTGGATAGAGAACTGGATAAGAAGCGATAAAATCGTAGTACTTTTGCATCATGGACTTGTGAAGGTTGCGCTTGATCACCACCGATGGTCCCCCCACATGAATATCTCCTTCTCTTTTTCACTCGGAACAAGAAATCTTCAGTGTCTAGCACATAAGACACCTGAGAAGAAAACAATAAAAATTACGTAAGATATACACAACTTACAAATCCAGAATCGAGCAAGGACTAGGACTTCTAGTAGAACTTTCAATCAAGCACCTTAGAAGAACTGCAAGATATCTTGCATTCTAAACCATTGATAACTTGAAACCCATTCATTGCCTTGCAAGCAGCAGAGTACTCATCAGCACCTCCATATTTGCGTTTATTCCTACCGATCATCAGCCATTAAAAACATTGGGTTCTGGAAGAACATATAATAAACCACCATGATCCTTACCTTCCAAGGAACACACCCTGTGCTCCTTCCCTATCTGAGACGCTTGACAAAAGATCATTGTATAGATATTCCGAAAAGTTGGGATCTATTGAGATAGCAGTGGCTTCGGGCTTTTCATGTCCATATTCCATGAGCTGAATTGATAGTCGGGTCACATGTGAAGACTGTGAAACCTGAAAAAGCCAAAATATTTGATAACAGATAAACTATTTTAAAGATCCATGTTTCGTAAGTGTTTAATTACGGATATTACCCTCAACAGGGTGGAATGATACGAAAAAGGTCCATGTAGCACACCCTGATTAGTTGGGACATTTATGACCTATTGCTGCATATTCTGTAAGTGCTAATCTGTTTCTGCTCAGATATTTGAAACAGGACTTCCCTATTACATTTTTCTAATCACATATCCCTTTTGGCCTGCTAAAGCAAGATCAATATATGGAATACTACAAAAAGTAGCTTCTAGCACTGACTATTAGCAGCAATTCCTTGGCAATCAATTGTCTGATGGTGAATCCACATCAGAAAGACATGAATGACACAAGTGGAAATTTATTTCCCTAAACATGCAGGGGAGGTAGGAAAGAAGATTGAGAAACTCACACATTCAAATCTGTATATGCTCTCATCATGTAAAAGCACTCGAGCATTCTCGTGATGAACTATATCAAAAGATCCACCAGCTCGCCTTGATTTTTCATACGAGTAGAGTTGGAGAATATTATTCTCCATCTCATCTGAGGCTATTGCTTGAAGCTAAAAAATTATAGGTAAGTGCATGCTGACAGAAATAAGAGGATACAATTCTTCATGAACCATCTGATAGTTTATGTCCATAACTACCTGTTTAACAACTTTATAGATTAACTTGTCCAATGTAAATAGCACGTAGGACTGAGTTCCAATTATAGCACGGCAATCATCTTCAAACTTCATATTGTCAGCAGAACCATCAAGAAGATTGTATAAAGCACTCATAAACCTGCAAAGTCATATTAGAGATTTCACGCATGGGAATACACAAAAAGGGAGATAAAAGGTGGGAGACACAATTGTCACTGAATGGTACTTGGCATATAAATCAGGAGGGCTCGTGTCTTTGAAGCTTCTCTGTTTCTTTTCGGCAGCTAATGAATTTGTCTTGGCTGAAAGTATCCTTTCATACAAAGCCTGCAAAGAATATAATAGAGCTATAAACTACTTATTTAAATATGGTCCAAAATAACCAAAGGGGAAAAGAAAAAACAACTGACCTGATGGAGCCGTAACAGCACATAAAAGGAATCATTTCCATAAAAGACACGGGAAGAACTATCTCTTTTATCATGTAATGCTGCAGGCACATGCCTTGCCAGTGGTTTCACTGTGTTAAGAAAACGTTCTGAGAAAGGTAATGACATAATTTCCCCTTCAGCATCCTGCACATTAGTCATTCCTTCAGCCTCACCCTCACTTTCAGCCTTTGCATCCTGATCATCATGCACAATATCATCTTCTTCCTCCTCATGAACATCATGGGAGCATTCCTCACCATTACCAGATTCACTGCCAGAAACATCCTCACCGGCCTCCGATGCATTTTCACTCACCTCTGTAGACCGTTGAGCACTTTCTTCACCCTCATCATCAGCATCAGCATCATTCTCTTCTGCATCCTCACCACAGGAAACCTCAAATTCTCCAGGTTTGATTTGGTACAGTGTGCTGGCACAATTATCCTTTCCTTTAGGAGCTACAGTTATAGCAGCATCCTCAAAAGCCACAATATTATCCTCTTCAGTATCTCCATTAGGTGACAATTCACCTTCTTCTCTTTCAACCTTGAGGTTGTTAAGGCAAGTGGAACCTTCATTAGGTCTGTCACCTTTGCTGCATTCAGCAGTGCCACCACAATTCACCGATATAATTGACCTTCCAGTTTGTCCAACCTGGATAGACATATCAAGTTTTAGATGAGATTGTCAATTCTAAAGTAAAACATAAAAATTTTCATAAAGGACAAACACCAATTGGGTTCATGGAAGTATGTATAGATACATACATACATACATACATACATACATACATATATATATTAGTCCTTGAACCTGTAGCCCTTGAACATTAATCATAAGCCATGTACCTGAGCTTGCAAATTTATACCTCTATAGAAGCTCGAGGTTCAACCAGGATCTCTGTTCCACAGTGGCTGGTCTGTAAAGCTGCAACACCAACCCCTTCCAAAGAGAGTAAAAGAAGTAAGCTAAAGGGGAAACAAAATGGATGCGAGTGTAATTTCAATTTAAAAAAACTGTAGCCCTTGAACCTGATACAGTCTCCAGGTTTGTTCTACTCTGACTTTCTTCAGCTCTGCCAACAACAGAAGTGTTATCTGACAAATGTTCTGCAGGCACATTTTGCACAATTATTCCAGAGCTTTCATCAGCCTTGGGAGCACTACCCTGCACTCTTCTCTGAAGTGGATTGTTACAAAGATTTCTGACACGATGAGTGGCTCGACCCACATCATGAAAACAATTCCCAGCAACTGTTGTGTCTCCATTTGCTAACTTGGTCCTGCATGAAGCCGCTTGTTCGGATAGAATATTCTCACCACCATTACTTTGCTTGCTAGCACCTGTGCCATCAGCATCAGGAGTCTCATTGCTTTTGACCAAACCTGCAATACTGGATTTGCCAGAGTGACAATTAGGTTTTACATATCGCATGCCTTCTGCACCTCGGTTTTGAGGTTGAAAACCCACTAGGGGCTCCAGAAATGTAGTCCATAACTTAATAACTTTGTCCAACTGATCCAAAGATGTGCAAACTTCTCCACATGAATATCTAATGATCCGATATAGATCCTCATGGATATCTAGATCTACATACTCAAATTCCATATTGGGAACTATAGGCTGCCTATTTTTGGCTGCAATGGAAAGAACAATGTCATCTTCCTTCTTCATCTTGTCATTAATTTCTTTAATCTCAGCCAGCAAAGCTGCTCAGAAAACATATGCAACATATTATGCAGGGCTACATCAACAGAATGAATAATAAAACCCAAATCCAGAACTTATCACCTTAACAAAAAAACCTATTTTTTATACTATACCAAAAACGTTATCAAAAGATAATATACATACCTTTTGTGCTCAAGCTCTTTGCATCCTGTTGCTTGAAATAGAAACTACGATGGTCAAGTGATTTGTGATAGTTCTTAGCATATATTTCTGCCCAAACTTTATTAAAATCTGAACAGCACCTAGTCCATTCCTCTTGCTTTTGCTTCAGGCGGGTTAGTATGACAGGCATTGCAAGACTAGAATTCTTGCGAAGTACATCCATGACATCAAGACCATGGTCTCCATATAATCGTTCAATGCATCTCAAATTCAAAGCTATTTGAGGAGAGATAAACAAACAAGAAAATCCGAAACAAATTGTTCAAAAGAAGAAAATTCAGAATAGCATAACTATATGCTGAAAGAAACCTAATACACTCGACAATAAATACGTCATCAATTAGATATCAAGTATACTAACAAGTAAGGTTGTCTTCAATGTGAATTGGATTCTCTGATTTTACTGGGTCTTGCATCATCTCTAGCAATTCCTCCACTCGTTTCGTTGTCACATTCACTGATTCCAATAACATATCCAGCTCAAATCTGAAAACATCTCATGGAGAAAATGGAAGTCAATAATAGGTGACGTAGTCGTTGAGTATCACAAGACTGGTATGAAGTAAACCAGCTGAAATAAAGAACAATATACAGTAAAATGGCAAATCATCAACTAACATTTGGTAAAGCATTCTTGTCGTGAATGACTGAACTCTTGTCTATCTATATTTGGCTGTGAAAGAAGGGACAATAGATTTAAAGTGTATAAGCTAGTACCTATCATCTTCGCATCTAAATAAGCTTTCTTCATATTGGTTTTTGCGCATGTGCTTGAAAGAGTAGTCCTCACTTCCTGAAGTCACTGATACCCATACATCATTTAATACTGACTCTCCAAGTTCAGTCCTTTGACTAGCAGGAGGTATTGAATACTGACAAGCAACAATCAAAACAATGAACATGAAAAGTGAAGACAAGTGAAACATATAAAAAATTGCAAACGAAAAAAAAGGGCAACAATTACATTTTTTGGCAGAAGACAATAACTTGGGCTACAACGTTGACAATTTGAGAGGTCAAGCTCTGAAATAGGTTTCCATAAATTATATTTTTCTTTGTATGAAAATAAAGGAGCCTTGTGAGTGGCACCTTTATCACCTCTTTCTCTTTCAAAGTTTCTCTCTCTTTCATGATCTTTCTCCCGCTCATTTATTTCATGGTCCCTTTCTCTGTCTCTATCCTCTATCTTAACCGGCGTAGCCATGTGTCCTTCATTGCAGAGGAATTATGTTAGTATAAGTAACAACATGCTATTTAATCAACTGAACAAAAATCACATATTTAAAATTCTTGAATTTCTTAAGTAGACAGAAAACAGCTTTCTTCTCCAGAAAAAAGAAGTCAACCAACTTTAACTACAAACATAAGGGAGAAATAAGTTCTTGAGACATACTTTTGTTGATTACACCTTTAAGAAATCCATCTGCAGAAAAGGATTCATTTAGAAAACTATGAAGGCCTACAATGACTAACGATATCTTAAAAATACATGCAAAAAATAGATGGACTCCCAGCAACAGGAAGATGCATAAGCCCACCTATATTCTCACAATGGGCCAAAAATTCATTGAAACCTTCCATGAGATCTGGATACTTTCCAAGGATGTCAGTTACCTGTAACAGAAGGCATGAAATCTCGGAAGCAATAAAAAATCCTACCTTTTCAAGTGCTAAGGGTCTCTGATAAAGAAGTTAACACAGAAAGACATAATTTGAGCAGAACTTCTTAGAGCATTAAATATTAATGGAAATCGTCACCAGATTCTCTCATTTTAAAAACAGACAAGCTAACAGGTGCAGCTACATTTTATTGCATTTCACAGAGAAAAGAAATTGAGTGTTATGTATGCATATATTAATGTCTGTGTATATATAACACTTGTTACAGTTTGTGTATAACACTATGCATATATGAAATCCATTAATAAAATGACAGAACTAACAGAAGCTTCGTTCATGATTTTTAATATACCCTGTTATCAAAATTTTAAGAATTGCAACCGATTATAACATGTCATGATACAGTATACACAATTGATTTTTACACAAAAATCTAGCACAAAAAGTTTAGTCGCATGCAAAAACAGAATGTACGTATGAAAGAGTTACTAGCTTCACAGCCAGAGATATATACGATTAGAGATACAATGATAAAAGAACCAATAGAAACTTGACTATATCTCTACAGATACATGGAGTTTATCGTAAATACAAAAAGTAGGTCAAAAGTATATTTTTCATGAAAAAGAAATTGCACCTGATTCAGCCACCATTATCAAAATCTCACAAATATCAAGTAAATGATGCAATGAATTATAAGCAGTTAGACAAGCCATGTGTTGCTAGGTCAGGTATGTACTCATTTAACCTCTAGATGCTATCATCTCATTTCATGTAGCAGCTTAAGAAAATACTTCTAAATTTCCACTGAACATATGCAATAGCTCATCCCAGAATAAGACCATCATTTGTGATCAATCTTTTTAACATAATAGAACCTAACGTATCTTCTGTACAGCTAATCATAATTTGCTTCTAATATGAGGCTTCAACATTGTTTCTGCTAGGCATGTCAACAGGGGACACATTGTCAGTCTACTTTTGCCTACTTCAGTATTGCTCCACATTCAACCTTGAGTCCAATAAGGGTGTTGTTAGATAGTTCAGCAGACTGTTCAACTTGGAACACTACAAATGTTCATGGGCATATTTAAATATTTCCTATGGTCATTCAATATACTATCTCTTAAAAATATTCTGGTGTAGTCTCCTCAAGATCAGTAATCACATTTTGTAATACATGCACAGCAATGAGAAAGTGCATACACTGGCCTTGATAGAAAACAATTGCTTGAATTGTTGCCTATAAGATTAATTTTATGGTTTTGTTTGTTTCACATCTTAATCATCATTTTCATGATGACAAATTTTAGGTGTTTGTTTGTTTCACATCTTAATCATCATTTTTATGGTGACTAAGCATCTTTCAAAAAGAAAGGAAATCCCCATAACAAAGGCACATCAACCACTGGGCCATGAGCCACACATATTGCCCACCATGGAATGATCTATACAGTTCTGGCTCTTTAGGGCATTAAATTTTTTTCATGGGGGTGTTGTGATACCCAATAGTACACATTGAGAATCGATAATGAGTTGGAGTTTGTATGCCTATCAGGACAAGTTGTGACAACTTTCCTTGCATTAATCAAGGAATGTGAATAGTAGGCCCAAAAATCTTACTTTGGGAAGAAAATGGCAAGTTGATGTACAATATGTGGCTTCTATTTCCTACGGTAAAGATAATGTCCTTTGACTTTTATGCAGCTAATACTCAGATAATCTACAATCTCTAAGAAATCATGATTTGTTCATTCAAATGAAAACACTTTATAAGCTCATTTCATAGTAGACACTGTGGTATGTATTTATCAGCCATCACATTTCTTTTATGCACTATTATGTCAAACTTAGGTAGCAGATTTAATACATTAGATACAGAGTCATTCAAGATATCAAGTTATTTAAAATTGAAGGTGAAAAATATAAAGGAGAAAAAACATAAAGATACTTCAAGAGATCAATTATCACAAGGAGCAATTATTTAGCTTTAAAGTAATAATTTACAAGACCAGCACAGTCACCATAGTTTTGGATGCCTTGAGAATTAAAAAGCTTACCAGATTCTTTAGTTCTGTTCTGTTTATTATTTCTTTGCTGTATATGTGAAGGCATTGCAAAAATTCCTGGTATGTATCACGGTGCAACTTCTCCTTGACTTTCTCGCAAAAGTTCAATTCTCGGGTATATACGCCTGTCACATTGAAATTGACAGAAAATAAGGTATTACAAGAACAAAACATTTGAATTAGAGAACCATTAATTGCTTGTATGAGCTTTTAAATAGACAACCGAAATGTACCCAGCTAATGATAAAGCTAACCAAGTAATTTTAACGAGCAAAAAGTAAATATTTTCACACTCTAGGACCTAACTGCATGAACACTGCAACTTCACTAGACAACCTTCCGGCCTCTCTCCCAATGGAGATGTCTATTACTAGAATCAATTTCATGGGAGTTCAGCTGAATGTATATTTACACTTCATCAATTTCATGAGACCTAGAAAATTAGTTCTCCACGGCAAGCACTAATCAAAAAGTGAGCCCACAGGGAATCATCAAAAAGTGTTAAGAATTGATGTGATGATATAGAATCCATAGTAACAGTCATGAGTCAACAACTGTAGCAGAGATGGAAACATACAATGCTCAGGGTTAAATTATAATGCAGCATCCACCGATAAGTGAACTAGAAATATAACCTTTTTTTTAGTAAATATGTCACACTTGTAAACAATATGGTATGATATGATACCACATCCAGAGATGCATTCAGAACAGACATCTAAGACAAACAACAAATGGTAGAAGACTCACTCTTCAAAGCATTTTTATCATCAAATTGTGAAGCTGAAATGCTATTCATGGCAATATTACCGCCTTGCACCGGTTCGGCAATAGGGTCATCCACCCTTCTAGATGGAAGTTTACGCCTACACTGTTCGTTGTCTAAATCTCCACTATCATGCGCCAATTCCTTTTCATCACGTTCATGATATCTTTTGTCCCTATCTTCTTTCCTATCTTCTTCCTTCTCTGCATTCCTTCTCTGCCTATCATGCTCCATATCAAGACGATCAATGCTAAAGTCACGCTCGGCATGTGACATATAAGCTGTCTCTCTCTATAGAACCAAAAAGCAAGAATCGTATTATTTCGAAACACAAAGATCAGATATTGAATTTTGACTTGTCTTATTAACATATGCACAAAAAAAAATTAGAAGCACAAAACATCTGGGTTGAAACATGAACCACAAAACTCTATAGAGTAGGGTATGACAGACCAGAAGTGAATGCATTTTCAACACTCAATGGTCAAAGGTATCTCTGTTTAATAGAACCATTGTGTTTAATTGCAACCAGTAAATTGTGACAAAAAAAAAAGTGTACTTTATCTTCTCTTGCTGAAGGCATCACAGGGCTCCTCTCATCTTGGTGTGCAAAGGATCGATCAGGATATCCAAGATGTGGAGCATATGTTGCTGAGGCATCAGGCAAAAAGTGTGTGAATTCCTCAAGCAAATCTTGGTGATTCTGAAAGAGGGCTGCTACCTATAAACATATACGATCAGGTGGTTCAAATCATGCACACTTGTCAGCATAAACCACAGCATAGAATTTGGGAGCAAAATACCTCTTCGTAGACCTCACGGATTGACTTATTCTCCCTTCGATACATGTTCAGAATATCTAAGAATGACTTGTAAACATGTTCATCATTCTGAAAACGACTCTGCATCAGAAAAAACACATCAAGTGAGTAGCAACTGAGGTGCTAGCAAAACAATTCTAGGACTAAGATAACTTTTTGCTGCATGTATACCTTGATTTTGTTAACAAAAACGATTGCTTCCTCAAATTCGACTGGTTTCTTTTCTTCTGGTAGCTTAATCTCATATCCCTTTGGCAAGAAGGTGTTAAAGCCTAGGATTAGATCCCGGTGCCCCTTAAATAATTCCTTCACCCTCATGATAACCCCATTCGTGTCAATCCTGCAAGGTGCTCACAACAAAATATACAGATAAACAGAACAAAGAAGCATTAAACACAAGTCTAACGGGAACCAGAAGAAAGGAAAACTTGGAAAAATAATGATAGAGATGAAATCAAGCTGAACCTCTGGCTCTTGAAGTCCTTCATGACCTCAAGGAATTCATCATATTTCTCCCTTTTGTCATGAAATATATCCTTCACAGCCTTCAAATAGGCTAGGGCATCATTAGTTGTCAGCTTGGAAGTACTGCCAACTGCTGCTGCCGGCGCCATATGGGTTTGCCAAGACCTGAACAAAAGTTACCAGGATTCATTAATCACAACAGATCCAAGCATGTATCAAAATTTTCCTAATAAAGGATGAGAATGACCAAAACTAGCAAGAAAGATCGAGGGGGAAGGATCAATTTTTCACCCCTCCACCAAATTCTGCTCACATGAAATTTTACTTCACGTTCACCTCTTATATGTCAGACAAGAAGAGCCACAAAAATCAAGTATTGCATAAATCGAAATAATCGGAGAAAAAAATCGCATTCATCAGTAACAATACCGCCCATCAAACCGACAACACCACCCAAACAAACCAGAGTGAAGTCCGCTCCTTTAGAGAAAGAAAAATCTCGAAAAGCGAACCGACAAACGAACCAACTGATACGATGGGCCGAGGAGGAAGAAGAAGAAACCCACGGATCCGCTCGAGGAACGTTGGGCCACTTGAGCCGAGAACCCATCAAAGCCTCCTTCCGTGTCCCTTCCGACCATCCATTAAACTACCACGGTCAGCTTTAACCCTCGCCAAAATCCTCTCTTTCCCCTATTTACACCGACAAGATGCGAATCAAACCCCGAATCGAGGTGAGTCCTCGATATTTCTCCTCTCTGCACCTCCTTTCTCGGCTCAAATTCCGATCAAACTCATACGAAAGAGGGAATTCTCCGGGATCAAGATGAAGAAAGCTCGCGGCAGAAAATAAGGCGGCGCTGACGAGATAGGAAAGGGGGAGTAGTGCCAGCTCTTCTTTGCCCCCTTTCCACGGATTGAAGGCGGAGGACGAGGCGGACGCGAGCGGGGCAGAGAAGAGAAAGCTGAACTAAAATCATACAACAGAGACGGGGTGAGCGCTCTCTTATATATTACATATCCGTGAAGTTACCGAAACAACCTCGGTTCGGGGACGACCTGCTCACCCGAAGGCCGCTGATGAGCCCGTCTTCGCCGTTCGATCAAGTGGTCTGCAGCGACCGGACGGCCGAGATGTGATGTACTCTAGGGTGGGCGGGGTGGTGTCACCGCCACGTGCGACGAGGTGAGGTTACCCCCTCCGGTTCTGGGTGCGGTGCGGAGCCAAATGTGGGAGTCTTCTACTTTGGGACAATCTATTAGGTCTTTAAGCCCGCCCTCATCGATGCATGCTGATTTGGGAATTAGGGAATAGATGACAATATTAAAATGCTGGCTAGGCTTAAAAATAATGAGTTAAATCATTGAATTTTACCATATCATGTATCGAGATGCTTCATATCGATGCTTGTTCTCATTCTTCTACGCAAATAAATGTAATTACCTCAATCCAAATAAAATTTTCTATCGATTAATTATGGTTTCGACGTCGGATGTCCAGCAACAAACATGGCAAAAGAGAGTGAAACATTTTGATTCGTTTCCTTCTCGTATCAGTTTGAAGAACTCCGAATCGAATGCCCAAATTAACTCAGATATGCTACAGATTTTTAGTAGTGTCTTTGCTACACAATAAGTCAAAAGGGGTCGATGCATACCACAGCATCAACCGCAGCTTCAACACTCTGTTGATACCTCTTTTAAACCATAGCCTAAACTTTGACATCACAGTTTCATGTACACAAACGGGTTGAAGCATTTGGCGAGACGACAGCAAACATATTTACATCATTACAAGCATCTCATGTTTAAAGAACTCTCTCCCAGATCAAAAGATAGTTTGGAAGTATTGACTAGTTAAGCTTCTAAAGTTCAAAGTCACAGTTAGTGGCATATCAGCCAAAATTCTTCTTTAATTGAATTTTGAACATCTGCAAATTTGTCGGAAAAGAAGTCAACATTGGGTCTTCGAGAAACTGGTTCGACCAAAAAAAAAAAGGAGAAAAAGGAAAAGCTTTTATTACCAGGAGAAAGTCAACTGTACATGCGCGATAGGCACCACTTAGAAAGGCTAGGTTCCAAGAGATTGTCGAATGACATATCTCAGAGGTTGCTCAAACATTAACAACAAACTCAAAAGAAATACCGACATGAGCAAAAGCGACATTCCGAATGAGTTGTGGCTGTTGATCCTTCTTTCTCGGACATGAGGTTTGAAGCGCATCAGCTCCTTGCACAGATCATCATGATCCTGAAAGAGAAATAGCAACTTGGAAACCACGAGAGAAAAATGCAATTAAGCCTTCGGGGAGGAAGAAAAATTAGCAATTAACAATGCATCCAATGTCACGATATTCTTACATTATGGTAAATTTCTGGAGGTGTCCGCTCCTTCTGGTTGAGAATGTCGAACAATGACAGGTATAACTGGTAATCACGAGCCTGAAAAGGCAAGACCTACTGATCATAAAAGATGAAATGAAGGAGCATTTTGCTGAACTATTTGAAGTATGGTTGTATGTATTTTAAGATGCTATCACATTCTAGAACCCCTTAGAATTTCTTGTATACATAAATATCAACACTTCTACCAAAGCTAGTAGTATTCCCACTCCAATAGGATTACACTTTTATTCAACCCACAAATTGCCTATTTAGAAAATATCAATTTATTTATGCCATTAAATTGGTATTGGTTAGAGATACAGAGCTTCTTGACCAATTCACTCGTGATCAAAAAAGTTCTTGAGTCAAGGCAAAGTAGGTGTGTCCAGTTAAGATATCCGGAAATCACAGTCTACTGTTCCCATTCCCCACCGTGATCTGACTGACAAAAAGAATCTAGATTAAAGAATCTTTTGAAGTGGTCTCTCTTTTTGACTTAAGATTCTAGGCATTCATATCTTATGCACAACAAGAAAGTCTCTGTGAAACTGTCACAATCATGCAGGCCATGATACATAATAATCTTTATTCACTTCCTTTTTCAAAATTTATACCATAACTGTAATGCAGAAATAAACTTTATTCTGAAAGGTTATCGTTGTGACTAAAAATTTATCAACCCGAACCAAAACATGACACAACACAATAGCAAACACCCAATCCTTGGTGGGAAACAATTAAACATCACCTTTCAGTCCATAATGTGCTTCAGGATTTTGCAACATCACTCAAATTCCTATAAGTGTTTAATAGAAACGAAAAGCAAACAACAATCAACTAAAATACACCATCTAAATTATCTGTTAGAAACATAAGATTCATGTGAGCAGATTAAAAAATTTATGCATGCCATGGAATTATTGCTGGTCCTGATCTTCTAGATGAACTAAAATCATTGGTACCACAGAACTGGCACTTACACAATTAGCAGTGCTGAATGGGCGAGTGGAAGCAGAAAGATCATTAGGTTACAGTAATCCTTACAAAGAATTTATTTCTAGCATGAAGGGTCCATTAATTATCAAAGATGGCTTTTTTGTGATCAAAAGTGCCTAATGCGACATTCTTTATATTATGCGTGCTTGAAAGAAGTGCCTAATGCAATGTGCTTTACGTACCGAGGCCTCTATAGCATGAAGACAGAATACTACTTCTTTTTTTCTCGACTCACCTTTACTTTCTTCACAAAGTCGAGAGATTCTTCAAACGTAACAGGGTTCCATCTCGACAGGAAGGAATTGAAGTCAAACATGAGATATGGATTTCCTGTGGACACAATTTTCGTCCTGGACATCTAAATGGTGCAAACAGCGTAAAATTTGACAGTTAAGAATAGATGCGGATAACTTAAACTGTACAACTTAACTAAAAATGATGATGAACAAAGTTTATATTGGCAGCAAAAGCAGAAATGGTATCGATTACTATAATCTAATTATTAACATCCAGATTTGATCTTCAATATAATCGAAGTTAACAAATGAGTGAGAAAACTACATTTCATCAGAAGAAGACCAAAACGTATTGCATCCTCTGGCCAAATCGGGACTTTCTCCCGGAGGAATTTTGATTATTTTGATCTTCGATCAAAAAATAAAAAGTGACAGCTCCTCCCTTCAATCAGAAGAAATAGCCTTGAGTCCTCTCCTACCATAAAATTCAAATATTTCCTTTCTTAAACTAAAACATAAACTACATGTATTCCTAAAAATTGAGAAAGGGGACAGAAGAGGCCCCGAGTTCTACGACAAAAAAAAAAAAAATCGATATTTAAGTCAAACGGGATGAAAACTAGAGAAGAACAACAATCATTGCAGAAAAGAACACCAAAAATGCAACATTTACGCCTATAATTGATTAAAAAACACAAAGATTAAAGGTTTTCCTCCAAAAGAGAAAAAAAAAAGCTCATCATTCTCAATGAAACTGCCAGAAATTTGTTCACGATCGGGGGAGGGGGAGGGGGAGGGGAAGGGTAAAGAACTTACAAAAGCAGAGGATTGAAGAGGTGGGCCGGGAGAACCCCGTCAAAATGGGAAGCGAAGGGGGTGGGAGGAGACGAAGGGGGCAAGACTTTGGTTGTCAGAGTCTAGTCACCGCCGTGTGGTTACCGCAAACCAAGCCACGGCCGGGAATCGTGGGCTTTTGCAGCCGATCGTCGGTGGAGCCCAATCGAGAAAACAAAAGCAAAGGTGATGGGCCCACATAGCTGGCAACAGAGAGGGGTTTGATTTGGACCTTTCTCCACGTTGTCTAATTGCTGCACTTTTAATTTTCCCTTTCTTTTTTCTTTTTTCCTTAATAAACTCGTTTTTTATCCTTGTCAGATTAATAAATATCATCAATATCAAACTGGAATTTTCTTTTTTCCTTTTTCCTTCTATTTATATCTTGTAAAATCTAGAATTATATGTTGAGTCATTCGAAAGTGGATTCCATTTTGTTCACTTTCCTTTCTCTCACGACGGGAGATCGAACAAAAATTATACAGTCAATCTCAAAATACTTAACATCAATTAGGATTTTATTTGGTTTGGATCAAATTAATTCAAATCATGCGTTTGTTGGCATTAAAAACTACATGCAGTATGAACCGAACCATTATATTGACGACAACTATATATTCTAATGCAGATGACAGTACAAACGAAGTTGAGAAGGGATCTTTGGCTTAATCTTGACCAAGTTTATAATATAAACTAAATAAATAAATAGACGTGCAAAAATCCTAAACGAAAATAAATAAATGATAGAAGTCACCGATCAACTAAATTTGCGTATTTTTTTTTATTCTGGAAAGGTGGCAGACATCTCACGGCTCGTTCTTATGGGTAAAGTATCAGTTTGTCTTCCAATCGGTTCGAATGAAACCAATCAGAATTATTCAAAATCGATTATAATTAATTAATTTATAAATTTTATTTGAGTCAATTGAATCGAAGAATTCGACCCTATAATTATAGGACCCTATAACTTTAAGAAATGAAGTTGATCGAATTGATATTTTTTTAATTAAAATTGATTCGTTTCGATTCGAATTAGTTAATCAAATCGAAAAAATATATATATTTACATCAAAATCACTTAGTCGATGAATAAATTCTAGTCAGATTTAATTTTAGTTTGATCTAATTATTCGATTCATTTTGAACACCCATCAATGAGTCAGTTTCAATTAAGGTAAACAGCGTTAACTTATAACATATTACACATCAATTCAATATAAAAATCTATAGTTATTAAATCATGTGTCATACTCTTCCAATTGTTATCATTAGACTATATATATATATATATATATATATATATGCTGGAATGCATCCAATTCATGTTGTAATCTCCCAAGTGACGACCTCAGAGAATAGCCAGCCATTTCTTTTCTCATTACAAATCCAACACACCTTTATAATGAATAAACATCGTCGGCATAAAAATGATGGAGATAACTCTTCCAACAACAAAAAGTATTAATATACCCAAAAGCAAAAAAAAAAAAAAAAAGTTGCATCGTAGGGCCTCAGTAGTAACTCCATGACAGCACCAGAATCGCAAGTACGGTTGTCGCCCACCATCCCACCTCAGAGATGACACTGCTCCTATTCTGCATTTACCGGAGTAATATAGACGCGAGTAAAATATTAGTATCACTAATGAGGAAAAGACATTTTATATATGGTAAAGATGGATAGTGAAGACGAGTTTTGATCTCAATCACCAAGTCATCCGGTTGTGGCGCCGGGCTGGGAACGTCCACCTCTGGGGGTGTTGGTACAACCGGCGCCGGCGGGCTGTGCAATGTAGGAGCGGGTGCTAGTGCATGCTTCTTCTTATGCCTCCTTCTCCTCCGGTGCTTCTTCTTACTCTTTGCAGGAGCAGGTGCAGGGCCGAGTTCGGGCGGTGCTGATGCTGGCACGAGCGCGGCTGGAGCCAGTGTTGGCACTTGCGGCGTTGGCGGTAGAACGGGTGGCAGAGTCGGTGGAGGCACAGCCGGTGACGGCGATGTTGGCGGCGGTGAAGTGGGTGGTGGTGGTAAAGGTGGCAATGCCGGGGGAGGCGTTTGCGGTGGAGGTGTGGCTGGTGGTAGAGATGGTGGTGGTGGTAGCACCGGTGGGCTGGGTGAAGAAGCCGGAGGTGCTGGCGGGCTTGTTTGGCTGGACGTGGGTGGCGACGTGACCGGAGCTGTAGCAGCGGTGGGTGGTGGTTGTTGAGATGGTGCAGCAGCTGGTGCTTGGGCTCCGGCGATGCCGATTCCGATGCATGCAAGCGACATGAAAAAAAGAGTAGTGCACCACAAGGACTCCATCGATAGATGGAGGTCGAGGCGTGTGTGTGTGTGTGTGTGTGTGAGGGATGCACGGCCATCTGGTGCTGCATATAAAGAGATCTGACAGCAGCTTGAGGGTTTGCAGGGGGAAGGAAGGAAGGAAGGTGGTTGGGCTGGAGGAGTAATTAAAGGGACAGCAGAACAAATTCATGGAATGATTTAGATTGCAGACAACACATCATTACCTCCGATCTGGGGTTGAGAGCTACAAGCAAGTTAGAACAATTCGAATTTGCTCTTCAGGTATTATACCACAAACATAGCATCATCCAGTTGGGCCTTTCAGGAGTTACTGGTACTTGTTGATGGATCTTTTTTCGCTGGAAGATGAGATGTCAGAATCACAAGGAAGATGCTTTACCAACAACAGGTTTGCTGGTTTCTGAAGAAACCTTCACTCCAAATCTTTTACCACCAAACCTTCCCAAGAGACGGAAACAGTAACCAAGCTGATTGATGAATTAAAATTTGTCTAACTTAATATATCTTGATCATCTATGTTTTACGGTACCAAATTTCTAGTCTCCTTATTAATTTTATTAGAACTAGTTCCTCTTTTTTTTTTTAAATGTTTTTTTCTCAAAAAAAAAAAAAGGATTCATCTTTCCCAACATAGTCCACCATCAAATGCATGGATTGGTGAGGAAACCTCAACTTCTTATGAAACTTTTTCATGCCAAAACCAAGTTTCTATACAACATAACCAACAACTGGAGTATTAAACATAGTCTTGAGGAAGTAGGGAGGAGTTGAAAGAATCATCTTCAAGTTTCCTATGATCCATCAAAGAAGCCATTACGATTTAGGAGCACCGGGAAAAGTTCCCAGTGATGGATGATACATTGCTGGTTGATACGACGATGTTATGCGTACAATGCAAGCGCGGTTCCTTATCGATCGCAAAATAATGCTGCCGAAATATCAGAAGAAGAAAAAAAAAAAAAAGAAGAAAACTTGGATCTGTTCCTGTTTGAATTTAATGGGCACAGATATAAGTTTGACCAAAAGTCAACTGCTCTTCGTGGCTCCAATTGGATCACAGATCTGATTGACGACTCCAATTGGACTGGCTATACTCCGAACTGAATTCTTGGCTCCCGAATGCCAACCGCTGAAACAATCTGATGTCTGCCGTCCGTCCCACGTTGAACACCTCGCTCTGACCCGGTTTGACTCCGTTGTGGAGATCAACGTCGCTCAAACTATCAAGAACTCTGACCACCTGCAGCCAAGAACACAATAAACACGGGTTTTTTTTCCACACCTGAAATCAAGAACTAGCTAGGATGTGATGATAGATACCTTTCCCATTCGAGGCCTCATTGCTGCGGAGTGACGGGTGCATGCACCGGCTGCTTCGATCATCCGAAACATTTCGGTGTCGTCGTAGTCGTCTTCCAGCCTCGGATCGGGTAGTTCTCCAAACTCTCCAGCTTCGATGGCATGGGCCAGCAATGGTCGAGCCTGGTGGAAGACCACAGTTGCAGTTGACACCTGAAGAGGTCTGTCTAATAGCAACATATTGGTTATATCTTTCTTACCCACTCGACGAGGCTTTCGTCGCCTAAAGGACGAGTGCCGTCGACAGGCTTTCTTCCGGTGATGAGTTCCAGAAGCACGACTCCGAAGGAGAACACATCAGATCTCTCGGTCAGCTTGCCACTGGATGCGTATTCTGGGGCTAAATATCTGGAAACACCAAACTCCTATCATCAGATTGTTTAACCTGCTGGGCTGTATGCATGCATGCATGCATATGTTTCACGTACCCAAAGGTCCCCATTACACGTGTGGTGACATGTGTGCAGGCATCCATGGCCAACCTTGCAAGCCCAAAGTCAGAAACCTGGGAAATGAATCAACACAAGTTACTGTTTCTGAGAAATGAATCAACACAAGTTACCAACACAACCAAAATAAACACTGACACAACTCATGTATCGAGGATGACCTGAGCTTCAAACTTGTTATCCAATAGAATGTTGGAAGTCTTTATATCTCTGTGAATAATCCTTGGATGACCTGGTCAAAATCCCCAAAAAGATGAAGAGAGGAACAGTCAAAAGAGACGTGAGAACCAAGTGTTGGTGAGGAATTCATACAGTCCTCATGCAGGTAAGCTATGCCACGAGCTGCACCAGCTGCGACTTTAACCCTCGTTGCCCAATCCATGGCCGGCCTTCCTTTCCCTGCAGATGCGCTAATAAGCTATAGTTTTTGACATCAGTGACATAAGTAAGCAAAAGGAAAGCTTACCGTGAAGATGAGATTCGAGTGTTCCATTGGGGACGTAGTCATACACAAGCAGTCTTTGGTTCTCCGAGATGCAGTATCCAACTAGCGAGACCAAATGGCGATGGTGCACACGGCTGATGATCTCGACTTCGGCTTGGAATTCGCGCTCTCCCTGTCCACTGCCCACCTTCAATTGCTTCACGGCCACTTCTCTTCCGTCGGATAAGCACCCTTTGTAGACACAACCAAACCCTCCTTCCCCCAATATATTCTGTGGTGTGAAGCCATCGGTTACCTCGTACAGCTCTTCGTAGGAAAACCACGACGTTGCACCGCCTATCGTGCTGGCTACCATCGACTCAGATGCCAGACTTACAGACTTGTGGTGGTGGTGGTGGTGGTGTACAAGAGGAGCCGATGGAGACCTCTGCTGGGACGACTCTGATAAGTAGAGCAATGTAAAGGAGGTCAACCACGGCCGAGGTGTTGTCTGCTATTGTCGATGGGAATTACCTGACATTACCGAGGACTGGTACGGTGAAGACATGGCAAAGCCTGATTCATAGTTAGCAGGTGGCTTCCTTCGCTTCCTCCTTACGATCCACGTGATGGCTCCTACCAGGCCAAGCAACGCAACAGTGGTTACCAGCGCAATAGCCACAGCAGGTCCAGCCTTCATGCCGCCATCTCCTGAGGATTGGCCACTCTTCTGTCCCGCATCTGAAGTAGGAATTCCCGACTCGTTGGAACTTGGGCTGATTGGATCAGCTGGAGCTCGATTTGAAGCAGAGGGAGAGGGTGAGGGAGGAGACGGGGGTTTGGGTGGAGCAGGAGGTGTCCGGCCCGTAGAATTACTGGGAGCAGGGGCAGGAGGTGATTGACTGCCAGGCGGCGGGGGAGAAACAGTAGGCGGCGTAGCCGATGGTGGAGGCGGTGGTGAGTTAGTGGGCGGTGGTGTAGCGGATGGTGGTGGTGGTGGAGGAGGAGGAGGAGGAGAAGCAGCAGGAGGAGGGGAGGCGGAAGGTGGTGGAGGCGGAGTAGAAGCCGGTGGAGGAGACGATGCCGGCGGTGGAGGAGAAACGGATGGTGGTGGAGGGTCCGGTGGCGGCGGAGAGTTGACCACAGGAGGAGGAGGAACATCCGCAGGGGGCGGTGGTGTTGGCGGTGGTGATGATGCTGGTGGCGGAGAGGGAGGGGTAGGAGGAGGGGCATTGGGGGCAGGGGGTGGTGAGTCAGTGGCGGGAGGCGGGGAAATGGAAGAAGGTGGAGGCGGGGAAGTTGGCGGTGGTGTCGCCGACGGAGAGGGTGGAGGGGAGGACATGCTTATATATTTCTCAAGACAAACAAATCTTATTTCCGCCGCCTGAAGAGGAGGAGGAGGAGGAGGAGGAGGAGGGCGTCAGAGTAGTTTGAGCTCCTCCCCTTACATTAACATGCTCCAAGATTGCAATGCCATCGAACTCACAGATGGATACCCATCGAACGCCAAGATTGCAATGCGAAAACCCCAGTAGTAAATCTAGCACACAGCCACAGGCAAATCCATCCAGAACTCACGACTTCCTCTGCACAAGAGTTGAAAGATCCCACCTTTCTAAAAATTTGCCCGACACAAGGACCGACCAAGAGCGTTCCGGATCCCCAAAGCGCCAAGCTCCACAGTCCAAAACGAGCACCGCATTCCGCAGCGACCGCCCAACCCCGGCAACGCGACCTTTTCCCGAACAAGCTCCCCCCGAGTCCCACCTTACCACCTTTATCAAAAGATTCCACACCGGAAGGGCGACCCATGAGGAGGAACACAACTCGCACAAAGTCTCGGCCGACCTCCTAAGCCTGCCAGCTCAAGTCGAGCACGTCGCCGGAAACAAGTCTCCCATAAAACAAAATAATCCCCCCAAGCTGTAAACAGAGCAGACCTCACCACCTCGCCTCTTTCTCCGCAGACGTGCCGACAACTCAGACTTCGGCCCCTCTTGCGTGAGCCTGTGCGTGTGTTTGTAGAGAACTTAACTATACAGAGAGAGAAGACTTTGCTTATACACATTATCTTCTCCGAAATAGCCTGGAAGAAGCTGTGTGACCTTCCTCCAAAGGAAGAGAAATGTGGAACTGTGCTACTTGGTCAACCTAACATGCAACTTCCAACAACTCACATTGCTTGCTTCGTTGACCCGTAAAACATGGGACTCGAACATGCAACATCGGGTGTCGTCAATGCAAGAGTTTTCAGGCTTTGACCTTAACGATTTATATTGCACCCAGGTTGTGCTAAGTTACAGTGATTCATATGGTTCCTTATAAAATAATCACAGAACAATTTATAGTGAATAAAATGCTGCTGAATAGCCTCGTTATCGGACGTGGACATGGTTCAATCTATTAAACCAAATGGAGTGCAATATCATGTGAAAGAGATCATACTTTACTGGTTTATGGTTCCATAGAAAATGCTTCCGTAATCTCCTCACGTTCGTCTGCATCCTCACGTATCGCCTGCTGCTAATTCCCAGAAGAATCTGCTTCAAATTTGGTATATCCTTCTCTGCTACCACTACAGAGAATACACCCCAGTCGAGCACTTCCTCGAACGGGAGCACGAAATTATTTGCTATGATCACCGGAACACAGTCGTAATAGATGGCCTCCACAATCCTTGGGCTATTCACTTCATACCCCATGGGGCAGATGCAGAACTTGCTCGATTTCATGTGTTCGATGTATGACATTTTGGCTACGACCTCATCCGGCAGCACTTCGTATATCCTCATGTCTCTGTCTTTGCCTCTCCAGTACCGGAGAAGGATGGGCCTTACACGGCCGTGCATTTGTCCGGCAAAGAAGGCCAGAATCGATCTCCTGGCAGCAGGTCTTCCTCCTATGGCGTTTCGAGGACTGCTGGGTGTTCTTACATACGTCTCTGCGAGGGAGACATCTTTTCCACGGACGAAAACTCCTTCCGAAACATCTGCGTTGCATACCACCTTGATCGTGTTCTCCCGCAGCTCCTCATGCAGGTTGGTCGTGTAGGTCGCCTGGAGGAGAAGAAGTCATAGTTGCGATACGAATAGTAAGTAAAAGATTAGCGAGAGCTTACCCAATCATGGCAAGCAACCAAAAAATGATCTGCTCCTCTTGTCCTGTTCCAGAAAGGATACTTAGCGGCGATGGAGTTGACATAGTCCCTCAGAAAGATTGATAGTGGCTGCATACTGCGAGAACCAGCAACATAGAGATGGGTTCTCAGCTGCCGCGAACTATATGGTAGGTAGAACAAGTGGGCCTTGTTTGGATCTTTCACCACAAACTGTGTGTTTTCCTGCATTAATTTCATAAACCATCCTTCGGAGGCGTAAATGCCATCGAGCTGTGGTGTGTGGCAGAGTGGTTTGGGTCCATCCTCGTAGATGTAGACCTTCAGAATTCTTTCCATCATCTTATAGCTCCTGAAAGCATTTGGATTCTTTGAACTCTTTGGTTTTTGTGACCTCTAAGAAGTGAATCGAACAAGGCAAGTGGGACTACACTAAACATAAGAATCAGAAACTAGATAATGAATGATCAAAAACATAAGAAGAACTCTTCCTCACCTCTTAAAAACTGAAACATTCAGGAACAACGGAGCATAAAGATCCGGGTCGTGCGAAACCACAGGTGCACCAGCGATCTCCTTCTTTGCGTGTATAAGCTGCAGATCCGTCTGCACTAGCATGATAGGCGCTCAAAAAGTCAAGTAGGGTTCGATCTTACCACCGAAAGAACTCTTCTTTGGATCGTAAAAAGAAGGAAATGCAAGCTTACGCGTCTACCTCTCGCCGGTGAGTTGGGACCTCTGCCACTCCTGTGGCATTCACTTCTGCCGCATTTGAAACTCCAGTTGAAGGCGTCTTAGCGGCAAAGGCCGCCGTGGTGATGTTCTTCGAAGTGGAAACACACTGTGCACACCAACGCAAGAAACCAGACTCTCAATCTCCGACTCCATTTCTGCTTCACCGTAATACAATACAAACAAAAAGCATCAGCGTTTGTAGGATTCACCAAGGCAACATCACCGACTCGAGGAGGCCGATGTGGTGCAACGGAAGGAGGCGTCACGGTCGTAACAAGGAGAACACCGGGGCTTGCAGTGAAACCGGGCTACAGAGTATCAACAAGAAGTCAGTGGCCTGTTGGTGCACGCTTCAACTCGTTTGACTTAATGCCATGCAAGAAAGTAGGTTTGCTTTACCCACCCCATCGGGCACCAAAGGCGGCGTCTTTGGATCATATGCACCCTCGGCCGGAGAAGGAGAAGGCGCAACGAGAGACGGTGATGCGGTTGAAACAGGAACTTCGGTTGCGGGCGGAGTAGAAGCAGGTTTCACATGGGCAAATGAAAGAGGGTGAGTAGGAGGAGGCGAGGGTAGGAGAACGAACTCCTCCAGCCTCCGGAGAGTGGAGGAGAAGGACGCATAGAGCGCCGCCGTGGACGCGACAAGAGCGACGAGAAGTAATAGGCTCCTCCAGCCTCCGGCGCTGGCACCGCCCCCCCATCCCAGGCAGCGGGCCACTGCCTTCTCATAGTCGATCACGGCCACGGGCCGGAGATGTTTGGTTCGGGTCGTCCGCCGGCGCCAGAGATGGAAGGCAGACATCGGCGTCATGGGCTTGCGATGGACAGTGAACACAGAAAAAAAAAGGGCAAGAAGGCGGGGGAAAATTAGCGACAGCGAGGGCGACAAATCCGCTGCGTAGTCGTAATTTGGACCATAAAATGACGTGCTTATCCCTGATCGTTATCACTAAACTCAAATTTAAATTGACACGTGACGGAGTAATCGGTAATTGTAACTTTGTTGGTAGTTGTTGCCTTCCTGGGTTTCATTTGATGGTATGAAATCTCAAGATATGGTTACGAATTAGAACAGTGTCTCCACTTCCCGATTTATAATATATTATCCAAGTAAAAATCCCAAAATCTCAATTCATAATTTCGATTTTTTTTCTCAATATTAGGAAAAAAAAATGAAAAATCAAACACTGGAATCAACACGGAATAAAGAGTTGAACCATGAAAGGAGGCAAAGAACTGAATGCTCTCATCGTTTGCTTGATTCCACGGTTCTTGGAAGTGTATCTTTATTCCTCTTCTCTTCGCAACCTTCTGTTTCCTCCATCCCATCCTTCGAAAAAGTCAAAGATCTCAGCGACACCCTTCTCGACGTAGTTTTTTATATTTGTCGAACCCTTTTAAGAAGCCCACGGAGGCGTCATGTTCCCACCCAGCGCTGTGCCCCTCGTCCTCAGGTTCGCCGCCGCTGCGGTCACTGGAGCGGCGGCGCTCATCGCCCTCAGGTGCGTTCACCGGGAGGAGGCCGTCGCTGCGCTCCGCCGTGACGTTCGCAATGCCCTCCGCCTCCTCGACGAGCCTCCCGCGGTCCTGGTCACGGGGTTCAGGGCCCACGGCAAGAGCGCCCTCATCAACACCGCCTGCCGTGCCCTCGCCGCTGAGGCCGGGCCGGTGCTCCTCCGGACTGAGACGGCCCCGCGGGGCCCTGGAGGCGCTACGCTCGCCCGCCAAGTCGTCCGTGCTGCGGTCGCGAGGGGCAGCGGCGAGAAGGAGGAGGAGGAGGAGGTGGAGGGAGGGGGGTCGGAGGAGGAGGACGATGAGGATGCGGTGGTGGAGATGGTGGACGCGCCGGCCTTGCCGGATCCGGGAATTCTAACGAGGGCCGACGTGGAAGCCGCCGTCTGCGGCAGCCCTGGCAACCCTCCGCCGGACTGCGTGATCCTGGTGCTCCGCTGCGGCGGATCGTCGAAGGAAAGTCGCATGGCGGTCAAAAAGCTGGCCGACATCGCTACTGTGGTCCGTGAAAGAGGTATCTCATTCCACCCCTAAGGCGAATCGTTCGTTTCCCACGTCGCGGCTCCCTTCAATCTCTCTCCCGACATGGATCTCCTTCTTGACATGTATAGGTCAGTGGCACCTTTACGCACGCCGACGGCTGTTGTCTAACATAACACACGGCTGTTGATGGTCGTAGGCTTGCAATTTGTGGTCATCCTAACCCACAAGAAGCACATAAAGAGTATGAGGCAAGCCGAGGAGCTCCGGCGGGAGATCGCCTCCCGAGCCCGAACAGACTGCGTCTACTTCATCGAAAACTACACCGCCGGCAACATGCTCCATCTCCGGCGTCCCTGGACGTCAAAGAACAACTTCGATACGCATTTCACGGTGCTAAACATGATGAGGCAGTGCATCGAGTTCACCAAATTGCACCGCAGCAATTTGGCGCGGAAAGCCAATGACAACGCCGGCGGCAGTAAGCTACCGTAGGGGAACATGGAAACTTGCGTTCTATCAAAAGGTTATCCCAATGTATTTTTCCTCCTGTGAGACGATGTTATCATCCTCGTATTATGATACACGAATACTAATGTAGGAAGGTAAGAAGAGTTGACTGTGGTCATTTGTGATCGTTTACAATTCGACACTTCCTTTCGTTTGTCATGAGAAGTGTGAAGAATGAGGGAGATCATGTGCAATTATAATTCTTTTCCAAATAGTAATAATAAGATATTATTAATTCAAAATCAAATCAAATAAGAAAAAATAAAAAAAATATTAAACTTCTCAAAAATAAAAATATTTATAATGTCTTAAACTATTCTTTGACTTGAGGATTATTATCAGCCTTAACACTTGAAACAAATATTATCTATTTATAGGTGTCAAATAATAATTTAAATCAAGAGACCCTTTATCGAAAGTTATATCCAATCAACTTATTTAAAGGATAAAAGATAAGAATCTTAGAGATAAAATTTTATCTAATTAGTTTATTTAAAAGATAAAAGATAAGAATCTCAACATTCTCCAAAAGATAATATCCTAAATTTTAATATTCTCACTTAAAATATATGTTTGGAAACAAGTCTAAGCTTCGATGATACTCCAATGATCCTTTGGAGAGAGATCTTTTAAAGATATGTGTAAAATTATTTTTTCGCTTTATCTCTATGACCTAGATGACTCATCAAAGTTTTTTTTTTTTTATGAAATGATGTTCAATTTCAATATGCTTAGTTCTTGAATGATAAATTAAAATTATAGTAAATTTTATGACATATTGATTGTTACACTGTAAATAGTTGATTTATTAATTTAATAGTAAACATCTTCCATCAAATATCTTAACTATACCATAAGATACAAGTAGAATTATATAAAATGATATAGTTAAAAGTGGATATATGATTATTCAAATCACATCTGAAATCAATATTTATATCATATAATTCAAGATGTATGTCGTTCTTCTACAATAATCTCAAATCAAGGATAGAATTCATGTATTTTAAAATTTTCTTTGTTAAACCAAGATGCGACTTCCTCCATAATCACACAAAAAAGACTTATAATATCAATTAAAAATATAATATCTGATCTTATAATTATTAAGTTAATAAAACTATCAATAAAAGCATAAAAAATTAAGATTGCCATCATTATAACAATTTTATATTCACATCAAGTGGGGTAGAAACCTTTTTACTTTTGTTAATTCCAAAATTTTTCAATAATTTTTTTTACAAAACTTGTTTGAGAGATAAATATATATACTTTTGCATTCATCAACTCCAAACCAAAAAATATATATTTAGTTTTACCATGACTTTTTTTATTTTCCAAACTGGAGAGAAAATCATTATGAAGCTTTGAAATCTCTATTTTGTCATTGTTAGTGATCATAATCATCCATATATAGAAGAACAATAACATATAAACATCTTTATTTTTTAATAAATAAGTTAGGAACTGAATTAGAAGAAAAATTATCACAAAATGTAAGTATTGAGTAATTTTTTCATACCAAGAGTTTGCTTTAACATATAGAGAGCCTTCTTGAGCTTGAAAACATAATTTGATTGAAAAATAAAAATATAAGCTAGTGGTTGTTTCATATAAATAACCTTGTCAATTTCACTATACATTCTTCACATCAAGTTGTTAAAGTTTATATCTATGATTAGCTAGTAGAGCAATCTCCATCTCCATTGTTAAAATAAAACATGAGCAAGCTCAAAATCATCAATTGATTCAGAAAAAAAACTATTACATATGCTTATATTATCTCCATCTCCGTAGTGTATGATTCGACAATTGTTCTATTTTGATATTCTTAATGTGATAAAAAAAGTTAATAAGAATATATACATATGAGGAATAAGATGAGTCTAAATTCATAGGAGTACTACATAATAAAGAAAACTCAACTACAAGTTTTCAATATATATCACTTTCACTATTGTGGATAATATTTTTTTAAAGAAAATACTTATAGAGGATAGATAATAAGAGGAAACTTTATCAAACACAATATCTCGAGATACTATATACATATGTGTTTGCAGATCCATACATTTTTTATTTTTTCTTTCTTTCATCATATATATTTCTTGATCTTAGCATCAAGCTTGTTTATCTTTGAGTCTGGTATGTGAATGTAGCATAGAGAACCACATACTTTAAAATATTTAAAAGTTTGATTTTTTTTTCATCAAATATGAGCTTATATAAAGACTTTAAATGATTAGATTAGGAGAAATTTGATTAATAACAAAAGTTACACATATCATATTTTCTACCCATAAGATTTTAAGTAATTTCTTTATATAAAACCAACAATTATAAGTCTCCACGAGATATCAAAATTTTCATTTTATACAATTTTATTATGGTGCATTTGCACAATTGAATTCTCTTTTGATGTCATGCTCTTTACAAAATAAGTTTGAGTAGGGCACATTAGATCGCTATTATTAGTGCATAGCCTTTTAATTTTTCTTTCAAAAATACCTTCAACTAATAACTTGAACTCTTGAAATTAAAAAAAAAAGAAAATTTTAACTTGGTGAACAGTATGATTTATCATAATAATCATACTTAGTCATGTTTGAAGTTGATGAATGTCATGCTCTCAATTATAACTATTTCAACTATAAAATAAAGTATCAAAACAATCTTCTTTATTTTTAATATTTCTCCTTTAATCTCAATGATAATTTTACTTGATATAACATAATTTACCATACTTATAATATTTGATCTTCTTTCAAGTTATATCATTATTCCAATAAGATTCTGGTTTATTATTAGTATCATTCATCTTCTTTTTATCTTTATCATTATTATTTTTTATTTATAGAAAAGGTATCACCATCTTCCCTTGAAGTAGAGACTCTCAATATTTGGCGAGTTAAAGATTTCTGAAAAAGTAAAAAGATTTTCTAACTCTTTTTTGTTGAATCTATCCTTGAATAGATATAACATAAAAAATATATTCTTTTCGAATATCATAAATAATTTAACATTTCATTTGTGCATCAAAAATAGGCTCAATTGGATCTAAGAGTAATATATTCGAACATTAAGTTTTAAAATTTAAAAAAGTATCGAAAAAAATTAAGACGTAATCTTGGAACACTAGTAATTGCTAAATCATTCTCCAAACACTGAAGTAAGTCATATTCTTTTTGTTAAGTAATGCATCAAGCCAACTTTTCTCGAGTAATTCATCAAGAGTGATCCAAATATTTAAGGGGTAATTTGTAACCAATAAAATGTTTAAAACTTATGTCTTTATGGCGTCTCTATTCCAACTTGTAGCTAGCTAGAGTAATTAAAAAGTTCAATATAAAACTCATTAACTCGACTACCATAATTCATAATTAAAAAATATTATAAGAAAATTTTGAAATATATAGTATAACCTTTATGGTTCTGATAGCATGTGAATGGAAGAAGAGATCAAATCGAATTAAAAAATCAAAATAAAAAAGATATATTATTTTTTAAATAAATATTTATAAGAGTTTGAACTACTTTTTTTTACTTAAACTCTTGAAATTTGGATGAATCCAGATACTATCGATTTATATGTATTAAATAATAAATTAAACTAAAAGATTTAATAACTCGAAAATTTTACCTAATTAATTTAATTGAAAAAATAAAAAGATAAAAAAATATTATAATTCTAAAATAAAAAAAAAAGATACTTCACAATCTTTTAGTTGTACCGGTGATGATGACACCATGTAAGCGCCTCCCATATCTCATACCGACCATTAACCAATGACATTAACTACTACTACTACTAGCAAATCAATCATAGAATTAAATGTGAAGGCGGTGGGGGTGGGCCGGCCCAGGTTGCTGGGCTGCCGGTGGTCCCATCCCTTTCCTTTGGGTCCCACCACCTCCCCTCCTTCCTACTTCCCTCTACGTCGACTGCCGAACCGCTCACTACTCTTCCTTGAGAGTAAAGAATCAAAAGCAATCTACCAACAACAGCAAACACATTGGGGAATCGCCTTATTTCGATCACTTCACCAATCATTCCTCTACACACACACACACACACACGCAACTCGTTTGCATGCATCAGATTCTTGATGTCATCCGTACGTGTTCATATGTCAGCATATTTAGTGGTAAGATTGATAAGACAGACCATCTTTATGATTGCGACACGTGGTGGTCCACCCACCTTCCCTTTCGTCTACCCTAATCTGAGCTCTGCTTCGATCATAGTGACGGGATAGGACCCTCCACCCTCCATCCATCGATGTGCATGTCGCCTTGGATCACCAACCAATCACCGTCTCCAGCTTTTCCCTTTGTCTTATCCGAGCACGGCGGGGGCGGGCGCGTCTACTGAGATACCAATCCCGGCCGTCCGTAGATCTAACGGGTGATGCGCTGCTCCATGGGCAAATCCGTCACGTTAAAGGAGGGAAGAGCTTCCCCCCACCCCACCCCCGGCCCCCGGGGAATCGGCCTGGGCGGGAGAGGAGTCGCCTTCTCTCTCTCTCTCTCTCTCTCTCTCTCTCTCTCTCCCTCTTCCTCTCCCTCTCCCAACCTCCTCCTGTTGCTTCCCTATCCCGTCGCCTCCCGTCCCACCTAATCCCCCATCTTTTCACGATGCGTCCCCGTCTTATATAGCACACTCTTTTCGGGGAGACGGGAGAGCTCAACGACGATCCTCGCTCCGGAAATGTGGACAAGATGGAGGGATTTTAGGTATGGATTCCGTTCTCTATGTCCGGCGATCTTGGATGATATCGAGGACGAGACTCCTCGTTCAGCCGGTGCAAATTACGCTGCGTCGATTTTTTATTCGTGTATTGATGTTTTTGGTTTTGGATCTATATTGTCATCCCGTGATATGGGTGGAGAATTCCTCGAATTCTCGATTGTGAATCTCAAATGCGTGTCGTGTCGATCGTCTAATCGTTTCTCTTTTTAGGGATGGATTGGTTGCTGTTTCTGATGTTTTACGTTCTTCCATTTGTTCATTCGCTTGAAAGATCACATCTTGTGCCTTCCATGATCCAGTATATCAAGCTTTCTCTGTTCTTTGTTTGTTGACCCTGCTTACTTTCGTTCTTTAAAATTTGATCTGTTCTGCAACATGATGATTCGATTTGTTGCTTGTCCTTGTTAGATTTGATTTCATGACCATAGATATTGCGAGCTCTTGTTTCCTTGGTTGAAAGATTTTTTTTCTTTTCTTTTTTCCCCTTTCCTATGCTGGCGAATAGTTTGCAGGGTTGCTGTTGTTGATATCGGGATCCGCCTGCTATTCTGACGACGTCGACATGCCGGGAATCGTAATGGATGGAGTTGGCACGAACGCGACGCCAAATGGATTGAATTCTTCAGATATCAAAGAGAACCTGACCACGTCAAGATCACCGATCTCTCCGAGCCTGAAGAGTGCTCCGAGTGAAGCTCTGGAACTTGTTCTTGACGGTTGCAAGGACCTCTCGATCGAGCAGCTGTATCATAACGTGTGCGAGATGGGGAGCTCCAGCAACGAATCACTGTCTCAACAGAGCTTTGGCTCCGACGGTGAGGAGTCGAGAATCGACTCAGAGCTGTGTCATCTGGTCGGTGGGGAAGGCGACTCCGTGAAATCAATAAACCAGAGAGAGGAAAACGGGACGGATGCACAGAAACAAGAGAATACCTCAAAGACCCAGTCCCCTGACATCTCATCGAAGAAGTCGAGAAGGCCTCTTGGATTGCGACTAAAGTCTGATACCTCCATGAATTCCGGCACCAGGGCCAAAACCTCCCCTGAGAAAGACGATAAAAGTGCGGCGAAGCTTGGCTCTGCAGTGGGGCGTATGAGGAAGAAACAGAACAAGTACCCTAGAGGCGAACCAAACTGGGAGAACGGAACCCAGGATCCATCGGAGGCGGGGCTGGAGAACCCGGACCTGGGGCCTTTCCTTCTTAAGCACGCGAGGGATTTGATTGCTTCCAACAACGCGAAAAGAGCTCTCAAGTATGCCCTCCGAGCGGCCAGTTCATTCGAGAAATCCGCCGGCGGGATGCCCAGCCTGGATTTGGTCATGAGCTTGCACGTCGTAGCAGCGATCTACTGCAACGTAGGACAGTATGCGGAGGCTGTCCCGGTTCTTCACCGCTCGATTGAGATTCCAGCCCTGGAGGAAGGCCTAGAGCATGCACTTGCCAAGTTTTCTGGTTATATGCTGCTGGGCGACACATACGCCATGCTGGGGCACCTGGGGAGCTCCCTGCAGTGCTACGCGGAAGGATTGGCGATTCAGAGTCGTGCACTGGGTGATATGGATCCACGAGTGGGTGAAACCTGCCGCTACGTCGCCGAAGCTCATGTCCAAGCCCTCCAGTTTGGTGAGGCCGAGAGGTTGTGCCGGAAGGCTCTTGACGTACACCGGGAGAAGGGCGAAACTGCGTCTTTGGAAGAAGCAGCAGACAGGAGGCTCATGGCGCTCATTTGTGATGCCAAGGGAGATCATGAAGCGGCCCTGGAGCATCTGGTCTCGGTGAGCATGGCTTTGGTGGCCAATGGCCAGGAAACAGAGGTGGCTTCCGTCGACTGCAGCATCGGCGACATCTATCTCACGTTGGGACGATACGAGGAGGCGGTGTTCGCGTACCAGAAGGCTCTGACCGTGTTCAAGGCCACCAAGGGGGAGAACCATCCCACAGTCGCGTCTGTCTTTGTCCGGATTGCCGATTTGTACAACAGGATCGGAAAGTTCAGGGAATCCAAGTCCCACTGCGAAAACGCTCTTCGAATCTACGGCAAGCCAATTCCCGGTGCATCCCCAGAGGAAGTCGCCGCCGGTCTGACCAATGTCTCTTCCATATTCGAGTCGATGAACGAGCACGAGCAGGCACTGAAGCTACTACAGAAGGCCTCGAAGATGTACAACAACTCTCCTGGCCATCAAAACACCATCGCGGGCATCGAGGCACAGATGGGGGTGCTACACTACATCAGAGGCGAATACGAGGAGTCGTATATTTCCTTCCAGAATGCCGTCACCAAGCTGCGGGCATGCGGGGAGAAGAAGTCGGCCTTCTTTGGAGTTGCGTTGAACCAGATGGGCCTTGTTTGCGTGCAGAGGTTCGCAATCATCGAGGCCGCGGAGCTGTTCGAGGAAGCCAGGAGCATTCTCGAACAAGAGTACGGACCATTTCATCCCGACACATTAGGTGTGTACAGCAATCTCGCCGGAACTTACGATGCCATGGGAAGGTATGCTCTCAAGAAACGACTACGTGCCTTCTCCTCCATTTTGCAATCTCATGCTTACTCCCCTCCCTGGTGGTGCATTTTTTTTTTTTTTTTTGGTTTCCCCGAGCCAGGTTGGACGAAGCCATTGAGATCCTGGAGTATGTTGTTGGGATAAGGGAGGAAAACTTGGGAACAGCCAACCCAGAGGTAGACGACGAGAAGAGGAGGTTGGCCGAGTTGCTGAAGGAGGCTGGCAGAGTGAGGAACAGGAAACCCAGGTCTCTGGAAACCCTGCTCGACAAGAATCCTCATGCTATGAACCAAAACACTGTTACTGCAGTGGTATGACCACCGTTTGGAGGCGTGAACCACTCGTATTATTATTATTATTATGCTGCACAAATGTCGAATGCTATGTTGTCGTTCCTTATGCTGCGATTCCAGAGACGACGGTGAAAACCCTGGGTTGTACATGGGTTCTCCTTCGGTGTATGAAGTTGAATAAGTGATTGCGTGCTATGCGATGGAAGGCAATGCAAAGCATTCAAATAAAATGTCATGTCGACTGCAAATTGTTGGGAAGGATGAATAGGTCAAGAGGTTGACGAGGCATAGATCGCGTCATTAAAAAAAAAAAATCGGATGTAAAACATAAAAGTAAAAATACAGACGATTTAACATGACAGATATCGTTCTTATGTCTATGAAAAGAAAAAATAATCTCGATAAAAGACTCGAATCGTACAGAGAGTCACAACACACGATTGTGATCTGCTTGGAGAGACAATTATAAAATTACCCAGGCTGACGGAAGTTGACTGTTGTTGACCAGGGTTGATCGGTCAACTTTCTCTTCTTCCTCTTCTGCTGTAATGAGCACAGTAGCCAGTCTTTGACGGAGATCGGCGACGGGACGTCGGAGATGAGGACGAGAAGCTTTGGTCGCCCACGCTGTTGCCCGCGGCCAACGTCGGTGAGGGTTGTGGTTGACGTAGTGAAGGCGTGAGGAAAAAACGAGGGAAGACTTAAGGGTGAGGGTGAAGGAGGAAGAGGAGAGTGAGAGAAAAGAGCCCAAATCCGGTCAAACCACTTCTCCACCGAAAAGTCTGATCGCCGATCGGGTATTGCACTCGTTGCTGCAGCATCTGCAGAGAAGAGGAAAAGAGAAAGTTGACTGGTCAACCTTGCTAAACTTTGGTCAACAGAAGTAATTTTATAATTTTCTAGTGCTTCCTGTTTTTGTTGTATCATAATCTAAACCATGTTAAATCGCTTACATTTTATACTTTATCGTTTGATTTTTTTTTTAGTCCACTCCTCATAACCTATAAATCACGACGGTATTTACAGGTTATGAATGATACATAATAATTTTGATCCATAATTTAACAACTTGGGTTTTTAAAATTGTACAGCTGTGTTACAATGCTTAATAATTTGGTCATAAAGTAACCCAGAGTTGGTTCGAGGGTGCATAAATTGCCACTAAAATCTTTAATTGGTTTCAAACGTCAAAAAGTTCATAGTAATAATAGAAACGAAGCTTATGCTAAGATAGCATCGGTGATCGAACCCGAGCTCTGTCGCTGGACATCGTCAAATTGAAGCTATCATCGCGGAGGCCCGAGCTTGGCTGCCTCTTCTGACCTCACACTTTGGCTCTATCGTGAGGTCGACATGTCTTCTCGAGAGAGGAGGTGGTTTACTTCGCCGGGGATTGACCAAAGGAGAACGAACCACCATACAACCCGCGAGAGGACGAACACACATAGGGAGCGACGAAGCCAAGTCTTGGGAGAGTATGCAACGGTGCTTCAAGCACCGTCGGTTCCGCAGGCGCTCTCCCCCACAAATGGAAAGTTGACGCAGTATATAAGCGGAGAGGCTGTGGTGAGCTCCGCCATCTCCACCAACACCACCAACCTCATCGACTCTTTCTCCGGTATACTCCGCTAGCAACGATGACAAAACTAAACTCTTCCCACGCCCTCGCCCTCTTTCTCCTCGTCTCGTGCCTCATCGTCGACGCCCACGTCGAGCCCCGACCTTCCCCTTCATTCTCCTCCTCCAGTTCACTCTCCACTCTTCCTTCGCCCTCCTCCTCAGCCGATGGCACCAGCAAGGGCAAAGTCGGGGTGTGCCACGATCACGCCAACGTCGACCACCTCCCCACCCCCGCGGACATCGTCCAGCTCGTCAAGACGCACCAGATCCCCAGGATCCGTCTCTTCTCCCCTGATCCCGCCTTACTCTCTGCGTTCAAGGGCTCCGGCACCGATCTCATGGTCGGCATCCCCAACGAGAACCTCACCTATCTTTGCACCGCCGGCGTCGACAACGTCGTCAACTGGCTCAAGTCCGCCATCCTCACCAACGTTGACCCCAGCCAGGTCCGCTACCTGGGTGTCGGGAACGAGGTCCTCCGCAAGGCCCCTTTGTACATCTCCAACCTCGTGCCCGCCATGCGCAACCTTCAGAAGGCCTTGCAGAATCTGGGCCTCGAGAAGCAGATCAAGCTCTCGGCCCCTCAGGCCGCCTCGTCCATTCTCGGCGTCACCTTCCCTCCCTCTGCCGGCATGTTCGAGTTGCACCTTCTCCCCGTCATGAAGCAGTTGTTGCAGTTCTTGTCGGAGACCGAGTCGCCGCTCATGGTGAACATGAACCCATTCGACACCTACGTCGACAGCCCTCTCAAGGTGGCACTCAACTACGTGCTCTTCGGCGTGAACAAGGCGTTGTTCCACGACGACGGCAAGGCGTACTCCAACCTGTTCGACGCCACCGTGGATGCACTGGTGGCGGCAATGCATAAGCAGGGGTTTCCCAAGATTCCGGTGATGGTGACGGCCACGGGATGGCCGACCAAGGGGAACACCGCTGCCACGCCGGAAAAGGCCGCGGCTTACGCCCAAGGAATCATCGACAAGGTGGTGAGGGGGGTCGGCACCCCGATGAGGCCACATGACTCGGTGGAGGTGTTCTTGTCCAACCTGTTCGACCAGAACAAGAAGGAGGGCAAAGAGTACGAGAAGCATTTCGGCATCTTCAACGTCGATGGAAACCGCATCTTCAAGATCAACTTCGCGCCGTAGAATGAGATGGGTTCTGCCTCGCTGCTGTCTCGGTCGCATGGGACCTCATCTCCTACGTCTCTCCTCATTTCCTTTTGGTTCTCAGTTGGTCGTTCTGAGTTCCCTCCACTGTCGTCGGCGACTCCCTCCCTCACCTGGGATGGAAGCGGCTCTGTTAAGGTGATGAGCTACGACTGGCAGTGTATAACTCATGGAATGAATGGCATGACAGTAAAGAAAGAGTCTCTTCGGTTCGTCTTCTTCCTTCCTTAGGACTTGCTCGTAAGAAATGTCACTCCCCCCTCCGATTTAACTCACTCACCAAGTAAACTGCATCGTGCATTAACCACGAATCATAAAATAATTTATGGAACTCTCGAATCATCATGCCAGCCCAATCCAAAAGAACCCTCATTTGTAAATTTGATTCAACATTAATTATATACGTCGAAGTGGTGGAGGGCACGCGTTCAGGCTATTGAATCGGTCCTTCCATCCACATGCTATTATTATATACTTTAGTTAATTCCTTGATTCATGATGTAGGCTACTGCTTCAGTTGGGCGTCGAACACAGAGTGAATTGAATCATTATTCATTTATTTTTATATTCTTTGTCTTGTAGTTGTTGGTAGAACTGTAAACAGCCACTGCGACGCATTCACTCAACGATCTATTCTTGGTCATTCGAAAACGGAAGGAGAGCGAATTAGATGGTTCGTCGTCAGTCAACCCTCTCATTTGTTTCACGTAATCATCACCGCTGCAAGATTCATAAGATGACAAATAGTACAAATCACCGGTCTACTGCTTCATTTTTTCGGGTGGCATTCTAATTTTTTTTTTTTAAGGTTGATAGATATACTGATATCTTGCAGAATTATTCACAAGCTTACCTCTAAAGAAGATTGACAACAAGAATTGTTATTATTTATTAGTGTTTTGTTGTTAACTTCCTTCTCTCGGTCTTTTGTCCATGATGTAAGCAAAGTCAAAACGCAGTAGGGCTGATGCCTTATGAGCAAAGTCCAATTTAGAGGGCCAAGTCAAAAGCGCAGGGGTCAATACACGCCTTGGGTGGAGCCAGAGCGCATTAGCCCACGTGGCTATTATCTATTTGATGCTAACGGTGTCCCGTGTTTCTTGTAAAGAGAGCACTTTCCATCCCCTTGCTCGCCTGCTTCCGCTTTCCCGAAGGAACGCCACCGGATAGTGTTTAGACTTGGCTTCCACCTCCACCACCACGCCGCTGATTGGTCCCTCGTCTCGTCGTGCTTCTATCTGCTCTTTCTCCGATCTGCTTTGTAGTTTCCTCTCTCTGTCTCTCTCTCTCTCTTTCGACGTACACCCAACTTCCCCTTCCCCCTCTCCTCTTCCCTATCTTTTTCCTCCGCCTCTTTCCTTCCTCCTCCTCCTCCCGCTTCCTCCGTCTCTTCCCCCTGACCTTCGGTCGAGTTTTTCGTTACCTTTTTCTCCCCGCCATCCCGAGACAGTTCGTGTATACTGATCCAATCTCCAAAAGAAGCTCTTTTGAGCGCGGAGGCTGTTCGGTCATGAAGGGGTAGCGAAACTCCGGCACGAAAGAACTGATTCAGCAGGTCTTCGTTCTGGTTATGCTGCTACTTCGCAAGGAATATTGATAGTAAAGATTCGATCTTTGTTTGTTGCCCTGTTGGACTATTGTTTTGATGAGAAGATCTTATTTGGTCCGATATCCTTTGGTGAATTTATATGTTATAAGAGTTCCGCATATTTAAAGTCCTATTTTATTTGATTTCTTTTATTTTGCGAGTTAATTCTGGTGTTTTTGTGTTTAAATTATTCGCCCATGTAATTTGGTTAACGGTGTCTTGTTTTGCTATAAGTTTGCACGATGAAGAACACGGTCACCTCTTGACTAGGGTTATTCCATTTGAGATGGGTAGCTGCTATTTTCTTCTCTTGTTAGAATTGGGTATCAACCTTAGTCAGGTAGTCAGGCTATTCCCAAAGGGATTTGTATGGTTAGGTTTACGAGAGATATTAACTTGGGAAAATTACAAGCAAGAACATTAAAAGCTGGATTTATTTTTGCTTATATTACGGATGAAGACTCTGCTAGTATTACTGGATAGCATCAAACCGCATAATAATAGCTAGTCACTGTTTGCATCATGAGGTGGATAAGGGTGTTGACATGACATCTACTTTTTGGAACAACAAAGAGAGAAAGGAGTCTGTTTTTATGGGAGTTACTGTTATTTGTTATACTAATAAATCTGGCTAACATGCTTGATATTGTTTTGTTGCCTGCTGGTGTCATACCTGCATTGGAAAATTAAAATTTCGTTCAAAAGCCTTTGCTTTGCTTAAGTTCCTTTTCTCCCTTCTATCAGAAATCTTATTTTGAGTGGTTTTTGAAATTATTTAAAAGGTTTTTTTAAATATATCAACACCAATTGCTTGTGCAGTTTCTTTTTAGCTCGGAGTTTTATTTTAAGCAATTATCCAATTGTAAGTGAAGGTATCAGTGCAAAAGGGAAAAGGTTGGACATATACTATTCTTTTTCTGACATTCACGCATTTATTAATTGGCGTTTGACATATTCAAATTCTTGATACGATTTTCCTAATTTCACTGTGATTTTTGAATTTAAATTTTGATTAATCTAGACTGCTCTATTTTTTGAGGAATCAAATTGCCATACTTTTTTATTGTTTTTAGTAATGAGAAATTCAATTAAATGCAGATTTATTTATTTATTATTTGAGGTTGTTCTGTTTCTTCTCAGCTCTAGTTATTTATTTCTTGTAAGAAACTATCATGAATAATGGCTGGATGATGTGCATGCCACTGAATTATGTTTTCTTATCTTAAGGTACTTTGTCATCCTTCAGAATCAATGTTCCAAGTATTGCTCGGTGTCTTATGGATTACAACTAAGCCTATTCGAAGATCGTTTGGGTTTTTAAAATATAGGCAGTGGTGTGTTGCTTTTCTATGTTAATTGATCATGAAGGAGCTTATCATTTATCAATTTCTTTTATAGATTGATATCAGGTTCGTATTGGATGGGGAGTTATGTTACTCGAGCTGTGAAAGAACTACAAGATCATTGTGATGCCAAGGTATATAATTTCACCTTGTTGTAAACCTGGATATTAAGCTCCCTTAAACTATTAAGTAGTAGTCTTGTCCTCTGAATGCATGGCAATGCCCTGGATTAACTTTATTGAGCGCACATGCAGTGTGAACTTTAACATTGGAATATGTAAGTGTTACCTCTGACAAGAGCTTAATTTGAATTATCAGTCATTTATATAAGCTGATGTGATGGCATTTTGTTGTATTCAGTATACAATGTATTGTAGCTATATTGGAGTCTCTGTTGGAGTGGTATAATAAAATATAATGAAATGGTAGATTAGGTAATTATTTGCCACTTTTGATACTTTATGACTCTCAACAAGACTTGTGCAATCCTAATCTTATTGAAATTTTGTTAAGGAAATTTACAGTCGATAGGATGTTGTCTGCTCTCATGCTGTTTTTACTACTTAGAGAACCCAGAATATCTGAAATACTAAATCCTGTAATTTGTACTTTTTTGTATTCATATATTACTCTTCTATTTTTATCCAGGCCAACAGTTCAATATGTTTGGAGCTTACGAAGATATTGAACAGGATCAGTCTGATTCTACCTGAAATAGAATCATCTCGACCTGGAAGTACTTGTGGGATAGCAGAGCTATGCTCTTTAAACAATTCAATTGACAAAGCAAAGCTACTTCTTCAGCACTGTGCTGAATCCAGCAAGCTTTATTTGGTACTTCTAGACTTTTGCTGATTTTCTATGGGGAACTTACTTCTTACAAACTTTGGATTATGGTTCTAAAAATAATTATCTCAAATTTTCTTTTAAAACCCACACAGGAAATTTTGAAGTATGTTAAGCACTTTACAACTTTAAACTAATTCCTCAGTATAGTTGGTGATATAAGCATAAACATATTGTCATGCTTCATCCTATCACCTTGAGATTCATCAAGCATGAATCTTTACAGAGAATATGAACAGGGTTGAATTTTGATATATCTTTTCTGTGTCACTGTATTTCCATGACAAAAAATTGGTTTCCGTTTTATCGGTAAAAAATACATGGTTTTAGCTGGATTCCAATGTAATAACTACAGTTGCATGAAATCCCAAATGTGTTCTATGAGAACAAGTTTGTATTTGTGACAAAATCCTTAAGTTGTTTGTAAGTCTAAATTAGCATTTTATTTAGAGGAAGAAGGATGATAAAAAACATCATGAAAACTAGAGACAAGGATATAATATGAGTAATTTCATCTGGATGCTCCTTATGGTGCCGAGCAAAGTGCATATTTATCTAGCTTCTTTGCCGGTTCCAGTCTTAGGGATAAATCAAGGTTGATGTAGTTGCTTGGCGTGTAGAACATCATGCTAGAATCGGAAGAAGTTGCAAATTTTGTTTCATACTATGTTAATTAAAGGCAGTAGGTTCCATGAACAGTAGTTTATTAATTTGTTTATATTAAGCTTTGTGAGAGTCGGTTATGCTATTTGATTTCTGCTTTAATTCTTCTTTTGGTTCTAATTTTGGTGCCATGTACATTGTTAATATTTTTACCTCGTTCACGAAGCTTGGACATAGCAAACTTTCCACCATTTAAGGGGAAAAATTATAATTGTCTATACTCTATAGTGCATCATCAATATTATAAATTATAAAGTTGGGGTTTTTTATTATTAATTGATCAGCATTTAGGAGGCTATTTTCCCAAGTGTCCAAAACAAGTATCCCAAAATTGTGTGAAATTTCCATTTGTATATCATAATCGAGTACCCACTTGCCTACTCGAAAGACGAAAAGTGATGCCGAGCCCACCTAAGTATGGTTCCATCTAACCTGTTACCATTTTGTCATCCATTGTTCTAGGCGAAAGATAACTGTGCCATCACAGTATAGCGATGGTTTGTGGGGAAAAAGGTAACTGACACTTGAATTAGAAAAGGATCTTGCTTTGCCTAATTTATACATTTCTCCATTCTAAGTACTCATTTGCCCATAGAAGTGCCTGCATATAACTAGGGCTTATGTTATCTTTTTTTTTACCAAGGATTAACGAGTAACGACAGTAGGGAAAGATGACTTGTTGGAGGGAACCACATTCAGGTAGATTGAGTGTCACTTTTGGTCTTTTAAGTGGGTAAAGTAAAATTCAACCTCTCGCAGGTGGGTAATCCATAATTTGCCCTATCTTGATAAAAGGATACTTGAATAAACAATTGTATCTTAGGTCTACTCATGAGTGGCTATGTCGACATGGACAAAACATCATTTTGGAAGGATTTTTGTACCATGGAATTGCAGCTACTAAAGTAGTTGACTCGATCAACTTAATCAAGTGGTATGATATCACTTTTCCAATTTGTCCAATTTCTGATAAATAAGTTATTATCAAGCAGAATGCAGCCATCTGACTTGAAATATGTCTGTTCAGTCATGTGAATGAATAGTGGTTCATCTATGCCACTATTTTTTTGCTTTTGGCAGCAGAATTAGAGATAATTTCTCTTTTCATTTTATAGAAATGACTTATTTTGTCTTCAACAAAAATACTATATCATTTAGGAAGTTTTTTGCAGTTTTATTGATAAAGCACGTGTAGGAGTAATCATATTCTTTAAGATGGCTTGAGAAATTTTGACTTGGAAACGAGAATTTAAGATATTTTAACTTGTTGAATTTGCCTAATAAAAATAGGTGTCTTTATTTTTTGTTATATAAGATATGTATAACCTTACCAAAGGCAACAAACCACATATTAGCCCAAGATGCTGATCTCATATGAGATGGAAAAGAAGCCTTGAACCAAGATGCACCTAATTTCACAGACACTTGATGGGAGGAAGACGAATCAATCAACATATAGCTGTACACAACCAGTTGGGAGCAATACTATCAGGGTTGTACATAAAAGAAACAAAAATTTCCCTTTTTTTCCAAAAGAAAGTAAATTATATTACTTCAAAAGATGGTTACAACCCGTACCAATTCTATCAAAATCCAGCTGCGAGCCAAAACCATCCAGCCAACGGCCATCCTAGATTTTCCCTTTCGTTTGAGGCTGTTTATGCCACTGATCTACAAGTAGATATAAATTTGTCCGTCCACCAAAAAAAGAGATATTTTCTGATGATAGATATTCTAACTAGAACGTATCATTGGTGCTATTCTTAGCTTTATATTGACATTCATTTTATTATTCTATAGCTCTATTAACTGTAATTTTGCACTCATATTTGTGCCTCATAACTTTTCCATTTGTTTAATTTGTCCATCCATAAAAAATAGAACTATTTGCTTCCTTGTTTTTTAATTTCTGTAAATTCGCAGGCAATAACAGGAGAAGCAACTTTATCCAGATGTGAAAGGATCAGGGTCTCATTAATTAACAGCTTATGTCAAATTCAAGATATGGTCCCGCCACTTTTAGCGTGTAAGGTTCGTCAGGCTTGCAGTTTAACTCCTTAGGCCTTTCATTTTATTACAATGAAATTATGCTGGTGGTCGATTTTATATTGAACTATTTTGAATAAACATTGTCATGTCGAGCAAGAGTTTGTCCTGGAGTTTTCATAAGATTATAGGGTTGACTGCTAAGAAGTCTTCAAAAGTTTTAAGTCCTTAGTCAAAGTCATGACACATCTGCAAGCCCTGACATGACCAGAGCTATCTATTTTTTATCTTTTTCTAGTAGACCTTTTTATATTATTATATAGAGATTAGGAATTCTTCCTTTTAACAATCACCATTTTGGGGTTTCTAGGCTTTGTTCTGCAGAATAGTAACCTAAGATAAGAATGAATGAGTCGACTCATTGTCTTTGTGAACCATGGGTTCAACAACAGTACAAAATGTGCATTTGAAGTAAGTGCAGGTTTTGTGCATGCTACTTTATAACAACTTTTGCTAACAGGATACTGTTTTCTAGGGTGAGAAGGACCTCATACATAAACAAGGTCTAAAACCTGCATTACTTATTATGCTTTGTTGTGCCTTCTAGACTATCTAACACTATGTCATACTTATCGAGTCTTAGAACATTTACTTTTGAATACTTACCGAAGCTTAATCATGTACATTTGGACTGTTGAGCTAATTACTCTGCTTCTTGGACAAAGTATACTGGTGTTTGTTGATTTTCACCATCTCTTATAATAATGATTTGTAGATTAAAACTGGTTAACATCTTTGCATTATTTGATATCAAATAAAATGATCATTTTTTATTTGACTGCACTAGGTGTGTTTTTTAAATGACTAAGATTTTGATTCTGGAATGTCATTTGTCTTACTTTGGGTATCAGTAATTATACTATTTATAATAATTTTGATTGAAATGTCTTACAGCCAAATCTAAAAAGGAATTGCAAAAGCTAATAGTTTGAAGATTAGAAAATGTGAATTATTATTTTGAGTGGCTGATAGTCTCTGATTTGATGTGGTAGCATCCAACATGCTAGAAGATCTAAGTAGTTTTGTTTCCTTTCCACCATTATATGGTTTCAAGAAACCACTGGATGTGATGCTTTGCAATTTTCCATTCTTCTTAAGATAGGCAAATCAGCCATAAAAAAAATATTTAATGTTTTCCATCTCACTATGTATTGTAAAATTAAGACCTCGTGTTTTCCTGATCTAAACTGAAGTTAAATTTTTGTATAAGGTGTTTGATCGGGAGAAGCAGATGCCAAGGATGACACTGAGCTGAGGAGGAACAGGATTAGACAATAGAAGTAGAAATTCTAGTCAAAACTTTCATAAAAGATTGCTTGATTTGAAGAATGACAAATTCTCATAGTTCATAGAAATAAGTCATGGTTCTCAAGTGATGTGAACACATCTAAACGGTCTTCTGGATAAGCAAATTCCTTTTGGTTATTGGCTTAACTATAGCTTAACTATCTTTCACTAAGAAGCATATTCCTTTTCACTTATTATTCCAATTTTAAATGCAGAAAACTGATAATTTAGAGGAAGGATGTTAAATATTATGTAGGAAAGTGCTTTTTATTAATAAAAGTAGATAAGTCTTGGTGCTTGGCCCTTGTATATTACTAGGAACTATTTTCTCTTTTGTTACTACTTGACCATTTGTTAATGGGAAACTCCTTTATTGTATAGATGGTATGGTCGTTTGTACTTATTTTCCTAGTTGACAGGTTGAGGGCTTGAGGTTTAAGGATTATAAATCTCTAATCATGTAGTCGTTGGTGTGGTTATACAAATGTGATAGTGTACTGGGTTCTAAAATCAGACTCATATAATAACATTGCAGTGAAAAGATGGAAGTGACTGAATTTCTAACATCTGCATTGGTTAACCAGACCTTTTAGTTTAGAGACGGATAAGATGGCAGTAGACCATTTGATATAAGCATTACGTATCTTTAGCACATTGAATTGTATTCCGTTACTTGTTTGACTCAGTATCAACCTTACATGGTATACTAGTATCTTGCAGTCTATATGTTGGTCAGAACTTTGTCTTTTTATGACTTCTGGGAAGAAGAATATTCTTCTTTATGTGCTTATAACCATGATTAGCATCGGTTCAGCTAGATTTGAAAAATCTGTCAGTGTGCTGATAGCTTTATATCATCAATATAGATTGCTGAAGTTCTAGGCTACCTCAGAGTCACAAAATTTAAAGTGGATTCTCCAGAAGAGGAGGCTGGCAGAGCTTTGCTGGATCTGCTTCGTCGGACGGACTCCAGCGAACACGTAGAGTTGAAGGCTTTTCATATTGCTGCTTCAAGGTTAAAGCTGACATCTTCTAAGGCCATTTTAATAGAGAGAAGATCCTTGAATAAACTACTAGACAAATTGAATGGATCTGATAAAAAAAAGGAGAAGATCCTCTATTATTTTATATACCTCCTGAAGAAGCATGGTAAGAATGTTAGGCAGGATGGTAGTGAGTTTAAGGAGAATGGCAAAGCAGGTGGTGAGAATATTATAATAGATAAAAACTGTGCCAGAAGTACTAGTAGTTCTTCAAACAATGATGAGCCAAGTATTCGAGGCGTGGCTCCAATTGATATTTGTCAAGCTGCTGTACCTCCTGAGGAATTTTGTTGTCCTATTTCATCCAGACTGATGTATGATCCTGTAGTTATAGCCTCTGGACAAACATATGAAAGAAAGTACATAGAAAAATGGTTTGATGAGGGGCATGATACATGTCCAAAAACCCGAAGAAAGCTGGTAAACCTTGCTGTGGTTCCAAATTCTTGCATGAAGGATCTTATTGCCAACTGGTGCAGGAGACATGGCATCAACGTTCCGGAACCACGCTCTGATTGCAGTCCTGCAGATTTTTGTGGCTGGGAACCTTCACATAGTTACTCCGTATCAAGTTTGAAAAATGTTTCTGCAGCTCTTTTAGATGGAAGTGTCAGGCATTATTTTCTTCAAAATGATCACAGCAATGTATCAGTTCTCTCATCTGATGCTAGCTACTGTTCAGATTCATCCCAAATTAGTGGCACCAAAGGCACACAGGATAACCAGACTCATTTGTTTTCGTGGAGTGATGATTATCAGCAGTATCAGTCATTCTCCAACTTCAATCATGAAATGTTTCTGAGATTCTTTTATAGACTTTTGGAACTTCCAATTGATGTCCAAGACAAAGCAGTAAAAAATGTGAAATTCCTTCTGGAAAGCGACGAGGAGGTTTGTTGTGCTATGCTCTCTAATGGTTTTGCAGAAGCACTAATTAGCTTTCTGAAAAATGCACGTGAAGAGGCCAATGTACGAGCAATTAGAGCTGGAAGTCAGCTATTTCTTGCTTTCCTGAATGAGAACTGGTGATTTCCTTTCTGTTGTACTCATTGTCATTTATCTTAAAAGCTTGTCTCCTGTTTTTGTTGTCACCGTTCCATATTCTATCTGTTGTCCTGTTTTGTTTTAATGTACTGTGTTACTGACGTCATTTTCATGCTTGCCCAGGGTTAAAATCTCGTCCTTGACCGAGGATGCATTGCAGTTATTGGTAACTTTTCTTGATTCTGATATCAGGATGGAAGTTTTAATGCTGATGCAGAAACTGGCTCAGAATCCAAGCTGTAGATCCAGCATTCTGGCACCTGGTGTTGTGGCTCCAATTATAAAATCTTTAGATTCAGAAGACACCGAGTTGCTTGAACTATCTCTGAAAATTCTTCTTGATTTATCAGCTGACGAGGATGTAAAATCTTCTATTCTATCCTCTGGATGCATAACAACTCTCGCTTCATTTCTGACGGATGGAAGACTAGCACATCTTTGCTTAAAGATAATCCAGAACATAAGTCACCATGAAGAGGGTGCAACGACGGTAGCCAAAGCCAAAGCCTGTCTTGCTGCGATTGTAGAGCTGCTTGATACCGGCAGCAAAGAAGAACAAGAGCATGCAGTGGATATCCTCTACGCCATATGTTCTCAGAGTTACGAAAATTGTCTGCTGGTCATGGACGAGGGGGTGATTCCAGCTCTCGTTGATATTAATGTTAATGGGAATGTCAAGGGCCAGGAGATTGCTACAAGGCTGCTCCATCTTCTGAGAGACGTCAGGCGGAGCGATCGTTTTGTCAATTCATATATCAAGCCTGAATCCATACCTGAACCAACAGTGAAGCTTGTCCAACATTCTGCGGACGGAGTGCCGCATTCAAGATCTCTTGGTATACTTGGGAAGAAACTAAGATTCTTCTCAAAATCACGGCCCTCGACTCCTTGTTAATAACTTCTTATATATAGTGTCATTTAGCTTAACTAGTCAATAAATTTTCTGTAAAGCTGATGCAATTTTGGAGGAACATTTTGGGCGGGATGCTCTTCTCGTCCACATTTCTCTTTGTTCATTCTTGAATGTATAGACAAATAGATGTGGTGTTTGGAAATGTCTCTGTTTTTTTTTGTTTTTGTCAATCTTGCCTGTTGACTTGACAAAGAAGTCAGCCCCGTATCGAAGAGACGAATGATTCATCTTTTATCAGACCCGGATTTCCAAGGCAGCCACACCCAATCTCTTGGCTGTTCACTTTGCTCCACTCTAATGACTTCCTTGAAGCTCTTTTGAGCAGGATAAGCATGCATGAGAAATAAATGGCTGTTTCCATCGTATCTGTGTGGAGATTGTCCAAGAACAACTCTATCTGTTGTCTCCTCACCATCGTCTTCTTCCACTTTCCCTTCAAATGAGTCCTATCAAATCAGTACAAAACATGAGCTTGTTTCTTCCCTCCCTTGCAAAGTCTAAGTCACCACCAGTCCCTTCTTCCTCTCTTGCTTTTAAACATCCCCTGGACACTGCATCTGTCTAGTTCATCGCAGCCGTCACCTTCCACAAATCATTTCATGTCAACTCATGCGATTGATCCAACCTCCTTCGGTGACCATCTTCTTCCCTTTAGCAAAGTTCTTTTCGTGTACTCGCTTTACAGTCGCGAGAGACTTCGAGAAAAGAAGGGGTCTGATAACACCCTCCCAGATGAGGTTTCCATGTCGACCGCTTACTTTACAACTCCACCCATCCACAACGATGCATTTGTTTCCTAGAGAGAGAGAGAGAGAGAGAGAGAGAGAGAGATAAAGTTTAATCACACTCATGCTGCTACACGAAAAGGATCCAAAAAGAGCATTCTTGTTCAAAAGGAATCAATGGAGCTAAGTGGTTGTGTCTCGGAACATTCGTGATAACCGAAAGTTTCCTCTGCATCATACTGTTAAGCTGGTCGTATGCTTCACGGAGAGTATGCTATGAACAGATCCTTTAATCCTTCGGTGGCTCTCCACATTTCAGAGAGATGCAATCGTGAAAAGCTGCATGGTGTGGTTATATCTCAGTATCAGCAGGATGATGGCCTCCATGTCCGCAAAGGTACGGGGGACAAAGCCACATGGAAAGGTGGTAGACGAGGACTTCGCCAGAACCCGATGATCTCCTGCTCTGCTTCACCATTCTTATCTCCAAGAAGAAGGGGGGGGTGGGGCGCCATGTTCAATCGACGAGCGTCACGTATCGCCTCTTTTCCACCATTCATTCTCATGCTAATTCAACTGCCACCCAAAGGATTCATGTGAAGAAGAGATGGTTTCGCACTCAACCCTATTCTGAGAGGCCGAAACCCCCCTTTCTCTACTACTGTTCTCGTGTCACAGTACGTCAGATGGCACGAATGATCATTCGAACGCCAATAGAACCTCCGCGGAGCCCGTCATATCATCGGTTTTGTCATCCGAACACTCACAGTTTAGTTGATATTTCTGATACTTCTTCTTTTGTGTCGTTCGACGAATCTAATCATCGTTTCTGTTGTCTTTATTACCTCGTTTGCGTCTTCATGGCATCAGAGCAATGAATCAGACCAAGCAACGCAGTTTTCTTCTCTCTCTCTCTCTCTCTCTCTCTCTCTGTCTGTGTTTGTGTGTGTGCACCTCACCTGTAGGACTATATAAGATCCATAGATAAAAGAGAAAGACCATGCAGTGCGGACCATCTCCTCCTTCCTCTAATAAGCTCGCCGCCGGTTTGCAGCATCAGCAACCACCACCATCGTCTCACGATTTCGCCAAAACTATCGTTCTGGCGTCGACGTCGTTTCGTATCGTTGCTGATGGGTGGACTGGTGTTGCTGATGGTGCCCAATTCCAGTACCCTGTTCTCGGTGCTGCTAACGTTGGACAGGAAAACGCCAGTGCCAATTCCTTCGAGAATAGCAAAGCTCCTAAATCCAAGGTAGAACATTGTTCTCTTGTGGCTTCCACTGATGAATATAACAGTAATGCGTTGTTGAGCACGACTCACGATGAGCTGATTCGTCTTTCCAGCAGCAGGAAAGTCGCAGCAGTGGCGCAGAGGAAGAAGGAACAGCCAGAGGAGGCGCAACATCCAAGAATAAGAAGAAAGCGTCAGGATCAGACGCTACAAAGGCGACCGATTACAGCCATGTAAGAGCTCGCCGGGACAAGCCACCGGTAGCCACAGCTTAGCCGAAAGAGTACGCCACTTCCAAGTAGCCATGACTTCTTCTTGTGTCGTCTCTCTGTCTCTCTCGGTTGATGGATCGATGGTGCAGGTGAGAAGGGAGAGGATAAGCGAAACTATGTGCAGTCTCTCCAAAGACAAGTCGAGGTAGATCCTTTCTAGATCTTCCGATGACATTTAACTCATTACACGGATAGAATGAGGAGACTTAATTGCATCTGTTTTCTTTGATTGCTGCCAACAGTTCCTGTCTATTGAAGCTCGCTGCTGCAGACCCCAGAATGCACCTCAGTGGTAGCAACTTGTTCGACGGAGAAGACGTACAGTTCTCTCTCTAATCAATATGCTGCTGCGCGCGTCCAAGCGATGATGATGGAATGTGTCGTTCCTGCAGCAGTTCAATGCATCCTGCAATCCCAGTAGCGTTCCGGTGATGGGGGTGTCACCAGATCAACTCCGGCCTTCAGTTGCCCTCCCCCTGCAGCAGGATGCCTTGGCTTCATGCCTCGGTGTAATGGATTCTAGACCGTGTTCTTATACTTTGATCGCTGTTGGCAACCAGGCAGAAACAGCAGCTTTTGCTCCGTGGGAAGTCTCTTATCCCACAATCTAAAGATGGAGATGCGATTCCAGTTGGATTTGATAGTTCTCGGATGTCGGAGGTACCGATTGCCGAGGTCAGTGACTCATCGCAGAGGATGGGTTCCAAGACTGGTGCTGCTGACAACATCTTTGAGCACTGCGTCAACCATCGTCTTGCATCTCCCCACTCCTCCTCTATTCTCCCTACTGTTTTATCGTTGAGGAGTACTGGAAATGCTCGTCTCCTAAGGATCCATTGGAATTCTCTTAAACAAGAGAAGACATATTTGCAAACAAGATATATATATATATATATATATATATACATATATACAAGTGTGTGTACAATATTTCTTTCTTTATCATTTTTATTTTAAGTTGTTCCCAGAATGAGTTTATTTTTAAAACATAAAAATATATTTTTTATTATATTAAATAATACCCATGACGCTTACATATGAACTTGAATATGAGACCTATTTTGCTTAGATAACAATACACTAATCAATCTGGATGTCTAGGCAAAGACCTAAGAATAAGCTTATGCTGGAGCAATAAATACAAAAAAAAAAAAAACAAGGAAAAACACAGAGAGAGGGAGAGAGAGAGAGAGAGTCTGCAATAATCTCAGGGGAAGTCCAAATCAAGAATTTATGATTTTTAATTATTTTGAAAAAAAAAATACAAACCATCAAGAACAGAATAAAAATACAGTGGCTGTGAGAAAAAGTAAGGTTGTGGCAGAACTTTTGGAAACTTGTACATATGTGCTTGTGTACAGGTTTTGTTATACTTATGTAGCACACACTCAGAATGTACTATAGTTGTCCATGTTGCTGTTGCTGATCTTTGATGGCTTGTTCTGCCTCAATTTTCCTGAGGGTTGAAGAACTTATCTTGGTTCCTGTTGATTCCTCTGGCAATAAATCCACAACTTCAGTCTGCATTCACGACACGATCAGAATCAGGTGACAGATCCTCTACAATATCAAAACTTATCATTTATGGTTGACTTGTGCGGAAATAACAACAGTCGGTCAGTTTCTAGATTTTAAATGCTCACATACCTGTAATTGTGATAAGCCTTTCTCGGCCCTCTTCCTGTTAACAGCAATGCCCCCCGGCAATGTTTCCTTGCTGTTGGACAAACAAAGTTTAGATGTGGTTTCTCCTGATTGAATTTGGCACTTTTTTGAGCATGACTTTGAATTTTCTTTAAAGTTAAATCAATATAAATTAAAAGATAGGTATGAGACCTCACAACAATAGCCTCCAAATCTTTATCTACAATTGACGGACCATATGGATCTGCGATCGGCTCAACTTGCACCACCAGCTCCGGCTTAATTGACTGAAGAATGTACAGCAACCGGAAAAAAAAAGATAAAATAATTATAACATATGAATCAGCAATGGAACAGAATCGATTAAGTTAACATTTTTAAAATATATGAGCAAAGTTATATGAATTCTTATTGCAAGTTGTGTTTTTACAGAAAAAAAAATAGAAAATTGTGTGATCAAAGCCTCTGGATATTATTGTGTAAACATCATATTCTAACTGCTCACTGAAGGACCCAATAATCACAATTTTCTTCGATGATGCTGCCAGTCATCACTGTAAGAAAACCAGACGAAGCGCCAGAAGAAAATTCATTTCAGATAGGTTTAATGTACACTAGGAAAAAAATGAAAAAAGACAAACATAAGTAAAAATAATAAGGAGATGAAACATGAAAGCCTTTTTCAAAGGTGAGATCAAATTCAACAGGACAAGAGAGACATCAGTAGATGTTTTATAAAGAAGAAAGACCAAAAGAAAATGAGAACTGAAAAAAAAAATATATATATATATATATATCAGAAGAGGTTCTATAAAGAAGACTTGAAGAAAGTCTAACCAGCATGCAAAAGAATATATCCAAGCATTAATCTCCTTCCCCGTTGTTTTTCTGCTTGTGAAAAACCCTACAGATTCTGTCTCACCAAAGAGACAAACAATATGAGATGCACTAGTTGAACACTCCTTCCAATATCTACAGACAGAGAGAGGCATGCCAGGCACTTCAGCACTAGGAAGATAAAAACAGTTATAACATCTAGAGTTGAACTCAATACAAGAATGAGAGAGATGTTGCAAGGTCAAGTTAAAAAGACAAAAAAGAAGAGCAATGGGCTGGAAGGGTAAGACACAAAGAATATTCTCAATAAAATACTTGGAAGAATTCAAAGGACTGTTTTCCAAAGACTCATCGCCTTAAACAGGTAAGTTTGTAAGAGAAAAAAGTGAAACCTAAACAATCGCTATGAGCGGTCCTAGCATAAGTGAAACCTGATTATTCTAAACTGATTATTCTGGCATATAAACAATCCCGGCCATGCCTGGGTTATATTACCAAAGCCTTGGCTCTAAACTGATTATTCTGGCCTACATAGGAGAGAAGAATTTTCTTAAGATATCATACTTTATCTTCGCTAAGGTACTTCACATAACAAATAGTGGAAGACAGATAAAAAGCAATTTACAACGGCGGACCAATTCACTATATATGTAACTCGGAACAGGATTTATGCAGTTTTAATCAGATGTGTCCTCTCAGTAGATCAGAAATTGCAATTATATAAATGCACATAACTGTTTGGATTGGCCAATATGGGGCTCTAATTTATGTTAGATTTGACCAGATCCATCAACTCCAAGAATCATCACTAATTACTTTACCTGATTGCATAACTACTTATATAAACTTATAAACCAGCATAAACTAAGAATCTTCAGAAACCAGCACGAAAGGACTTGCTGCACTTACAAATAATCACTACAAAAATGGTTTCCTTGAACTACAATTGATAAGACAAAGGAGCTATATTTAATTGAAACGAGCTCTCTATATAAAATGACATTAAAAAATTACAACAATGGAAAAGTGAAATGTGAATTCAGATAAATTTCTGCAGCTCATAAATAATGGTTCCTTGACTACTAAAATGTAAACTAGATCAGGGCCATAATGAGTGGAAACTAACAAGATTCATTCAGCAATGAAGGATGCTGTGATGCAACTATAAAAAATATTACCTTAATGAAGTCCTTCACACTTTGCATGCGCTTTTCAACTGGTTCTATTAGGAAAGCATACTGCAATTTCATGGAGCAAGGAACAAGATTTTAGATATTAAAGACCAATAGCAAAAAAAAAAAAAAACTATTTGTGGAACTGTATCTGCTAAAATGGATCAAACAACGATGATATACAGAACCAAAATGAAGAAATTATTCTGCACAAAAACTTGTAGCAACAGCAAACAGTAGAATAATTGATAAGAGACTCCAAGGCCATGACTGACAATGAAAATTTCCCCAAAGTGACTGACCTGATGCTAAATTTTGGTAACACTGCGTTGCAACAAACTACATCTAAGCCTAAAATTATAACTAGGTTCAAGCAAAGGAATGCACATGGTTTTACTTAGCGTCAGCGGCCAGAAATAAGAATACTGTTCCACTGATCTAAACGGGGAGTCCTATCTAAGACAATTAATTAAATGGAAGACTGTCGCTTGATAGCTTGTCAAATGACAAACCAAAATGGCTGGCTTAAGAATACATTGATAGAGTATGAATGAGAAAGTGGGTTTCAGATTTGTTGTTGCTCAGTAAGTTGTTCTTTCCACTTCGATTATTGATAAAGAAACTAAATTGTGAATAATGCCAAGAGTAACAGCAACAAGTGAGACGAGGAGGAACCTCTTTCTTGCTCAACATGGGTCCATCGCAAACCCCTACGACGATCCGCTCTCTCGCAAGCTCCGCGGACGCCTACAAGCGAGCAAGAAAATTAAAAGAAACAAAATCTCGAGCCTTTGAGAAAAGCGCTATATGCAAACCGATCACAAGGTAGACAAGACGCGTACCAAACCCTGTAACAGCTATTACGGATCCAAAAAAAAAACCAGAAACAAAGAACAGTGATCGAGAAGAGAGAGAGAGAGAAAGAGAGGGGGTGGGGGAAGAGAAAGGACCTTGAGAAACAAGTGATGGCCTTGGTGCAGTCTGTCAAAGGTGCCTCCGATCACAACAGCCGCGTACGAATTCGGAGGAGGAGAGGGATTGGGATGTACCGATGACACGCAGTCCGATCTGTCTCTCTCCCTCGCCGCCGAGGGAGGAGAGGCCGTCTTCAGATCATCCATCCGAAGGACAAAGAGATGTTTGCAATAGAGAGAGAGAGAGAGAGAGAGAGAGAGAGAAGGAGGCGTAGGAGAGTAGGACAGGAGGAGGAGGCGACCAGCAGAGTCGAGAGGAGAGGTTGGTGGCAGCTATCTTCCAGACAATATGGCGGCGGATCTAAAGCAGCCCTCACACGAGGAGGGTTGCATCGAAAGGGACAATCCCGTGTATAGTAGCTTGATATGGTCAATCCTTACGCAAGAGTTGCAAGCAGAAGATGACAACCTGAAGGAGTAGTGATGACAGGTCAAACAAAAGAAGGGGTAAAATGATATTTTCACATGTCCTAGGGCACTATTTTAAAAATTTTCAGATAGGAGTGCTGAGAAATTTCGAAAATTATGATTTTCTTAAAATTCATCATTTTAAAATTTTCAAACAATGCATCTCTTTTACCTAATATCTTGGTGGAGGTGAATCATCTAGTTTTATTATTTTTTACATGTTTTCAATAATATTCAAAATATTATAATGTAGTAAAAAAATATTATAACATAATATTTTTATTTTTAGTAATATAAAAAATATATAATATAAAAAATACTATAGCTTAGTATTTTTGCACTATGATATAGTATTTTTGATATTACACAAAATATTATAACATAGTGTAAAAATATTATTATAATTGGATTGATTCACCTTAGTGTCATGAACAAAACTATAAATATGGTATTTGATATAATAATTGTTTTGTTCATGTTATGTATAACAAGTATAAGTCTTATGGCAGTTTTGACAATTCTATTGTAGTTGGTAATTGTGATTATTTTTGGTTTATAAACACATGTTATGTGTAATTATGGTACAAAGATAAAATTGTATAAAAATATACTATCCAACCAGCCAATTTGGATGTTTTCTAGTTCCACATAGTGGTGCTTAGTGTTAGCCAACATAGCACGTAGGAGCTACCCAGGTGACACATGACTAGATGGCTTTTAGAATAGTGTTTAATGCTGGTTCACTACATTATTCCATAGTATTGTCATATGGGTATTGGTGGAGAATTTTTATCATGATGGACCACCTTGTACTTTTTTTTGTGTGAGAATGTAGAGTTCTCAAAGTCTATGTTTATAATTTATATTACATATCAAGTGTTTGCTGAAATTGATTACTTGTGGAATCCTGAGTTAAACGCTTCCTCTAACCCATCTTTTTTTCAGGTCCTTAAGGGACCATAAAAGGTTTTGAGGAGGCTAACCCTTTGTGAACGAACATGCAATTATACCACATGACTCAAACAAAATCAACTAAGTCCATCACTAGTGGTATTAGAGTATGACAATTACACTTAGAAATACTTGACACAACAACATTAGTGACCTAGCAAGACTATATTAAAGGCAGCCAACACGTGTGACTGCTTGAAGGAAACGAGTGTTGAGACATAGAGAAATGAGTCATTCACAAGGGCAGACATTTGAGATTGACATTCAGATAAATGACCAATCCTTCACGCGAGAGGCGTCACAAGGACATGCGAGTTGGGAAGAATATACACAAATGTTAGGTGGCTTTGTTCTAGCTGTGGCTTGATGTTAGCAGCTAAACTTGATGGTGCTCAATGCAAGAGAGGCACTTGACAAAGGATGAGACCGTGCAAGAAGAGATGTGTTGCTTATTAATTGAAAAAATTGTATAAAGCTCATAAAGATGAGAAAAATTACTAACTCAAAGAATTGTGTACTCATGCAATAGCTTATATATAAACGATGAACTATTTATTTGTGGTCATCCTAAGGCAATCAAAATTCGACACCATAGAGCATTGAAACTATCTCTTCCACATGAGAAGGATATGTCTGTAATGAGCTAAAGTGTGTAGTAAGTTTAGCAATATTGCTAAGCCTTGAGAGGCGTAGTAGGTGCTGTATTGGTGAAGAGTTACAATCTAACAAGTACGTTCAAGAAGGTAGAATAATGTATAATTTGTTCAGCAAAATGGAGTAGTCAAAGGCAATGATAATCTCCAAAACTTCTAGAGGGAATAATGCTAAGAGAAAAGTTACTCTAATAGAATAAATATCTAAGAGGGATAAGTCTCAATATCTAGAAGGAGAATAATGTATAATAGATTGTACATATTGATGATGGATACTGTAAGACAACAACTCTACAAGGCTCAATAGACCGAGCGAGCAATGAGAAGTCATCGTGTGATCTTGCACAAGGTAATGCATGGACACATTATGAGATCAAATAGAGGAGCAACCCAAAATAATACCGACTAAAGACATCTTTAGAGTCGATACGAAGATCATACTAAATGGATAGTTGACTTATGGAATGGTGGGCGCGAGAGTCACCATCAACTCAATGCAAATCAACTTGGGTGAAACTTAGTAAAGTGCCCAAGCCACATTAAGAGAGTCGAAATAGAAGATAAAACATAGAGTAGAGACGTGCAGTTTTCCTTGGATAGAAGTCAAGGACATGAACTCTTACAGAGCAAGAGCGAAATCATGTCATTCCATGGGTCACTCATTCTGATAAAGTGGACTCATCTTGCATGATGTCAAATTTGAATGGAGCTTTTAGACACATGCACATTATTTTAAGAAAATATTTAATGGAAGGATGCATAGCCAGGTACTCTTGAATAATATGACATAATATCATCATTCGAGTTATTAGAAGGAAGGATTGTGCAATGAAGATTATAATAGTGACAGAGGTCTAAGATCTAAACAATGGCACATCAATTTCAGTAAAGCTTATAAACTTCGAGAGCTGCTAGGTAATGGACTATCCTAAAGCTATGCTTCATCCGAGTGTGACCCGAGAGCTAGTGGATGAAGGTTGATTGACAAAGAAGCAAACAAAATCAGAAGTGGCAAAGGTCTTGTGATATGTTGACAAAGGCCATAGATGAAAAGATTATAGTCAAAGTTCATCCTATAAAAATCAAAATGTAATGAAGATGTCACTAAGAAGTAATATGGTACAGATTGTAATGAAATAGTTCGAGGCAAGGCGACACATACTAGATAAGTCTCATGAGGGACTTAATCGCATAAAGGTATGATCATGAGTTATTAGTATCTCCACTTTGGTAAATAACATGATGACAAGAAGGAGCATAGATCTAAGGAGTGAATGTTATAATATCGTAAAGGTGAGCCTTCCATGCATACATTGAATTTTGCATAAGATGAAAATCTTGATCATCAGCATATGAAGGCTATATACCACCGAGGAAAAATTCTGAGTACAATTATTAATGAGTCCCATGAGGGAGACATGATTATACATATGTATGATCGAAGTGACTAAAGAGTTAGACTACTCCAAAACTGATTTTCGCTTAAGAAAGCCTGACAAGTCAAATGATAAGACCGATTAAGTGATTAAGGATGCAAAGGAGAATAGAATTAGTGGTGCATCCTATATCATAATGGTGAAGATCATACATAAGAATTGTAGTCTATCTTTCCATCAACTAAGGAGAATTGTAGTCTATCATGCTACAACAACTTGATAATGACTCTAACTCTTGTGTTGGGTTCGTCGAGTTGTGTTGATCTTTATTACTTCTTACAGATCCTTTGAATGAAGAAAAAGATATTCTTTATTATGCGTAAATCTTTCAAATATTTTATATTGATTGAACTAGGTGGATGTCTGTTAAAACTTTAATGAGTATCACCTAGTATACTTTGAGTATCACAAGTTCGACAACTCAACAATAATGATAGAGAGCAACTGTGAGCCAAGAGACATATTATAACAGAAGCAAAAGATTAAGATTCAACAAAGATGAGGAAATGCAACATTCGTAAAGGCTTCGACGAGGACATGAAAGGAATAAGTAAGAATATTATGAATAAAACTATAAATAAAGTATTCAATATAATGCTTGTGTATGTCTATTTCTTTCAGTTTTGTTCATACTTTGCATAGCTTGTAAAAGGCTTGCAATAGGTTTCGCAACCCCATTTTAGTTTGCTTTTGTGATTGTTTCGAGCTTATAGATGTATGTTGTGTACAATCATTATGTAGAAACAAAACTATTAAGATACATGCTCTCTAAGTAGCCATTTTGAGGATTTTTAAGCTCCGCACAATGTTGTAGAATATTGGACAACATAACACCCAAGAGTTACCTGAGTGGCATATGACTGAATTAGATTTTGAGATAGTGTCTAAGGTTAGTTTATTATATTATTCCAAAACATTGTCATGTGAAACTTGTGAAGACTTTTGGTCACTACGAATCACCTTAGATATAACATCACACAATCATTCAAAATTTATAAAATTTATATTTATAATTTACATTACTTATCAAGTATTTGTCGAAGTTATTATTTATGGAATCCCGAGTTAAAATCTTCCTCTAATCTATCTTTTCTTTTATATGTCATTAAGGGTATCATACAATTTAGATAAAATCAATTATATCCATGATATTAGGGATATATATATATATATAATAAAAAGTGTGATGAAAAACATAATAAGTAGGTGGGAGTATTTAAGGTATTAGGAAAAAAAGTGTTATTCAGGAATTCTAAAAATAATGAAGGAAAAAATCTAAGGAAAGTTTTTTTAAGACTTTGATTTATTATATATATATATATAAATTAATCATGTAATTATAAACATATAAAAGGAGAGTTATTTTCTATCAAAATCAAAGGTTATATATATACATATATATATATATATATATGGATTAATATCCATGTAATTATAAAAATAAAGTAAATAAATAAATAAAGGAGAGTTTTTGCTGTAAAAAACAAAGGGTAACGCGATCCTTCCTTGATATGTCATTTACCGTATTCCCCACCGAGATCGCAATATTGCTACAAAGGAAGTGTCCGAGGAGGGAGGCCATCTCACGTGAGATAGTACAAAAGAGTAGATGAGTGAGCGCTTTCATTTCAAACAGACCACCGACTCCGCACCCTCCGTTCATTCAGCTCTCCCCTTCCTCATCTCTCGAATCGGTCGTCGGAGGCAATCCGATCTCGACGGGCAACCTCCTGCCTTCGCCTTCTCTTCCTTCTCCTTCGCATCTTTCTTTCATCACACACACCCTTTCCTGAACCCCATAAAGAAACGAGGGTGAGAGATCGATCGCGGCGACATGGAGAAGATCTTGCATGTCTTCTGCATTGGGACTGCGGATACCAAACTGGAGGAGCTCCGTTTCCTCGCGGACGTTCTGCGATCCCGCCTCGCCACCTTCTCCAACGATTCACCGATTTTCAAGGTACTCGGATACGACGTGGGTCTTCCTGCTTTTCGCCCTTTAGTTTCTGATTCCTGATCTTTCTTGATCTCCTGGTTCAAGGTTCTTGGATCTGCGATGAGTGTGCGTCGTTCTGGTCTTCGGAGCGGGGAGTCGTCCGTATTTAGTATCTTGATCTCGCTAATCGATTTTTGGTACGATACCACCGTAGCAATGAGGTGATTAGTGGTTGTCTTTCTTGCAAGAAAACCTTGGGAGTATGGTAGCCTGGCGTTCCTCTTTCTTGGGAAATTGTTCGGGGGTTTGATGTGCTTGTCTTTGAAGCGAACAATCCCAATTGTGATTTTGCGTATTGATTTTTTTGCGGTACGGTCGTGTCGAATGATGCGATTCCAGTGGTTAACTTTCTTGAGAGAAACTTGGGGATGTGGTAGCTGGCGCGACAATTTATTGGAAGTTGTCCGATCCGGTACCTGGGTTTGACGAATAAAACATCTGTTCTCCTTAATTGAAGACCTGAATCTGAAATTGGTAACGCACGTATTCTCATGGTTGATACCATTATCCACACCTTTCAGTCTTCTTGACGTGGGAAACTTTGTCCCGTATGGTCAGTCGGACTCAAAGCTTCCATGTTGTTGAGTTAATTTTACCTGAATGAGCCATGAACATCAGTTTCTTAGATTACATAGCTGAACTTGTAGGTGTCATGTGCAAGTTCTTGATAATACACTTCGAGGTAATCCTGGTGCAGTCAGTTACAGATGCTCGATGCGGTGAGAATTTTGTTGGATACCCACTTGTTTGGGGTAGTGTAGGAAACACTTGAAAAACAATGCAGTCCAAATAGATAACATAGACTGTAATTTAGACAGAGTAATTTGGCTATAGAAAATTTGATGTCCAAGGTTCAGCAGATAATATGGTGATTGTTACATAATTCACTGTTGTGAGTTTTGCAACAGTGAATTAGAGCACTATTAGAGCACAATTATTGCTTCATAGTAAAATTGCTTGTGAGTTTTGCAAAATGGCAGCAGCATTATATCATAACAGTGGGTCTCATATTGAATAGCACATAACTGGTGAATGATGATTACCAGTTTTCATTCATTTTATTAGTTTAAAACTCATAACCTGATTGTTGACATCAATATATACCATTGTCATAGGTCTCAGATATAGTTCTTGCCGGACGCCCCAAATGACTAGAAATTTTCTATGGGAAAGGAGACCTCTGCTTATGGGAATTCATTTTATTTGCTGGTATCATGTTCCGATCCTATGGGAACTCAACTTGCTTGGTTTTAATATTCCTATATAAGTATGGTTCTATTGGCCTAGGGACATCAAAATTAAACATATAAATGCACAGTTAAAATATGTGCAGTCTGAAGCTAATAATGAAATGATTTGTCATGTACTTGTCCTTATAATCTTGATCAGTGATGGGTGCTAGGAATGGAATGATATGCCTCAAAGCAAGCAGCATATTTTTGTGACCATGGATATTGTTGGTGGCTCCAGCAACACAACTGCTTTCATCTGCACTAACAGCTCAAATGTTGTGATATTAAACTGGTTTCTTTATGATAATATAGCTCATAAAATATTTATGATGCAAACCAATAACGGAGATAAAGATGAATGTGAATGAAGCGAACACTGGATTAATAAGCCTGTCACTAGGAATATTCACCATTTGGCTCTTTTCAATAGGTATGTTTTTGGTATGTGTCAAAGAGGCAATGATCCATTGTAGTCAATTTTCTTAGTGATTTACTATTCTACTAAATGTATTTTGGTTTCATGGAATGGCAGATACAGGCTAGTCTGGTCGATGTTTCCACCAGTAATAAGAAAATAGAATGCCTGGAAGACATTCCTTTTATCTCTAGAGATGCTATCCTTTCTTGCTACACAAGTGTTGAAGAGCACCCATCGTTTAAACTCCCTGATGACAGGGGTAAAGCAATTACAAATATGAGTAATGCGCTAGGATGTTTTCTTCAAAAAGCTTATGAAGATGGCAACCTTGTTGGAGCTATAGGCCTTGGAGGCAGTGGTGGAACTTCACTAATCGCTCCTGCATTGAGATCTCTCCCCCTAGGAGTGCCTAAGATCATAGTATCAACTGTGGCTAGTGGTCAAACAGAGCCTTACATTGGAACATCCGATTTGATTTTATTTCCATCTGTTGTTGACATATGTGGTATCAACAGTGTTAGCAGACTTGTGTTATCTAATGCTGGGGCAGCTGCTGCTGGGATGATCATTGGAAAATTTTTTGCCTCTGACATGTCCAGTCAAATGGCTAAGAAACCAACTATTGGCATGACTATGTTTGGTGTTACAACTCCATGTATAACTTATGTGAAAGAAAGACTGGTGAAGGAAGGCTTTGAGACACTTGTATTTCATGCAACAGGAACTGGGGGCAAAGCTATGGAGGAACTTGTAAGAGCAGGTTTAATACAGGTACCTTGCCTTCAACACCAAATTTAGAAGTCAAGAGAATGGTTAAAAGATAATGGTTTCTAGGAACATTTACATTATATGATATCAAATATCAGAGATTTCTTGTTATCTACATAGTTCAGAACATTACATCACTTTTTTGCTTTGCTACATACCCAATACTATTTGCTAACTCTGAATTAACTTATATTTCAATTCAAAATATGCCCATGAGCTATATTTACTTGTCAAAGTTGGAAGAAATTGGTCAATTTATCTATTCCTTTTTTGAAAATTCTGGTTTGCTTAACTTTGTTTCTCTTGGATGGATGTAGGGTGTCTTGGACATCACAACAACAGAAGTTGCTGATTATATAGTTGGGGGAGTTATGGCCTGTGATAACACAAGATTTGATGCCATTATGGAGAAAAATGTTCCTTTAGTTCTCAGTGTAGGGGCCTTGGATATGGTTAATTTTGGAGCTAAACATACAGTACCTTCTTTATTTCAGCACAGAAATATTTATGTACATAACGACCAGGTTAGTTCTCAGTGGTTAATCATCTTTATCACCTTAGCCACTCTTTGGTCCCTTAACTTCCTAAATGCTTGATTTGCACAAGTTTTATTCTTTAACATCTGACGGTGCAGATAAAAAGAGACTTCAGGGGTAATATTTTTTTTTGTTTTTTTTAATCTTAAAGTATCTGAGAAAGATATTTTTCTATGTCAATATTGTTAAGAAGATGAATTGTCAAAATAATTGATCGTCTATTTTCTCCCTTCAAGCATTGTATGAGAGGGAAGGACAGACAAAGGCTTTTTTTTTTTCTTTTCTTTTTTACGTCTTACGGTAACTGGTATGTTTGTTTGTTAATCTAACGAGATTTTATAAAAATGAAACAGAGACTAATATAGGTAGTAAATAGTGTTTGAAGTATTGAAAGGTTATTTATTGTAAACATAATTTTTTTGAAATATTGAACATTTATCTTATTGAAACAAGTGTTTATTTGCTGTCCAGGTTTTTAATAAACAAATATTATATAATAGCAAACTAAACTGGTGTTAATGATATATTATTTTTGTTAGTTGTTTTTGTTTTTTTTTTAACCTCTCTCCTTCCTGAACCTGAAGTCATGATGAATTGAGTAGAACAATTATTTTAAGTAACCTTGAATATCGTTGCTTGTGGTCGTTCTCATCATTTTTTTTTCTGTTATCAAGGATTTTAAATCGTGAGTTCTTATTTAGACGAGGGGTTGAAATGTCAACAATTTGCAGGTTTCAGTAATGCGAACAACTCTGGATGAGAACAAGAAATTTGCTAAGTTTATAGCTGATAAAATGAACAAGTCATCATCAAGCATCCGTATTTGCTTGCCACAGAAGGGAGTGTCTGCTCTAGATGTACCTGGGAAGCCATTTTATGATCCAGAGGCCACGTCTGTTCTGATAAATGAATTAGATAAACTTATTGAGAAAAATAAAGATCGACAGGTACTGACTTGTAGATAATTTTAAAATTTACTCAATTATCACTTTTTGATTAACTTTTATGATGAATTATCAGAAATATGAAACTGCTTACTTCCTTCTAGGTGATGATATTCCCAAACCATATTAATGATCCTGAATTCGCAGAAGTATTGGTTGACTCATTTCTTGAGATATTTAAGTTCTCTAGAAGTGGAACTCCTCCACAAAGGACACCAGAAAGCCAAAGTTTGGTAAATGATATATTAAAAAGGAACTATTCAGATGGCAAAGCCATTTGGCGGGCTCCAATTGATTTTCCTGATGCAAAACCAGGTTTTCGCACTCTCTGTCAAATCAGTTATACTGTCTGTTTTAGTACCTGATATTGCCATTTTGCTGCACAGTTTTGAACCTTGTAGCAAACCAGTTAGTGTACTAGAGTGTTTTGCTACACAGTTTTGAACCTCATTAACTGGGATCAACAATATTCTTAAAGAAATTTTCTCAATAATTAATCACGTCATTCTTATTATTGTTCATTCAGTGATCTTCAAAATATTAGTGGATTATACAGATTGTGGTTTTCTGAAACCTTGAAAATGCTAATTGAGGTACTTCCATATAGTTTACAGAATAGGTCAATTTATAACTATTGCTTAAACAAATGCAGTTTTCCTTATTTCTTTGAGGACTAAAAATAATTTACAAGGAATAGTTGCAGCGCTTTCTTTCAAGCAGAATTAGTGTCCACCTTACTCAATAGCAAGCATTAACACAGTTCCACAACCTAAAAGATGCTTGACTGCCGACAAGTGATCTTGTTCAACATTTGTTGTCACGAACCCCAATCTGAAGGGATATAACTGGTCTTTTCATTAACCCTGAACCACTGGTATTTAGTCGAAGTTAACAGTAGTACATCCACAATCAATTTCAGTCTTTGTCCACTTCTGATGTTTGACTAAACCGCGGTATGACATTTGTTGTGATGATGATTACAGAAGTGTGATAATAGTTGCATGATTCTAATCAAAACTGATGCCTTTTGCTACTATATCCCTAGATATTTAGGGTATTTTAGTTAAGGCTACACTACCTGAGCAAAGTGTTTAGCAATGTATAATTATATAACTGCAGACATACTCTAGGTATTGTTTGTGGAATATCAATAATTTCATCGTGTTGCTCGCTTTGATTGTGTAAAATACATGAATATTTAGGGTAAAGTTCCATTAAAAATGGAAGTATACTATGCTACTAAGTACTAACACAAAAAACATGTAAAATATAACGATGGAACTATCTCCTATCTTTGTGGAATAAAATAATCTAGCTTAGAATTTTTTTATTGGTTGAGTTGATTCATATATATGCTACACTTTGATTAGTCCCATATTAGAAGCAGGAGCATGACCGTAATGGTATATAAAGCTAGATAAGCCTACTAATAATTTAGTTGGTAAAATATAGTGCTCTCTATCAGGTGGTAAATACATATTTAAGGAAAGAAATAAGCTTGTGGAATCGAGAACATGCATTCACGTGGTTATTATTTGCTTGATGCAGTCATGCATTTGTGCTGCTTACATTCTTAAATACAAAAGCTGGATAGTTCTTCTAACATACATTGCCTGTATATGTGGCATAAGTTGTATATATCTCACTAAAACCAGAAATCTTTGTCACCAGATGAGAATAACAGGAGTCATTAAAATTTAACATTAAGGAAAATATTTTGGTTATTGGCTTGCATATCTTGATTCATCTTACATATCAAGATGGTTTGCCATCTTGACCACCTTTGGATTACATGTTGAAGTTGTAAAATGTCTTTGCATGTTCTGGTTTGCCTTAAATGCCTCAAAATATGAGTTCCTTGTGTGACATGCCTTCTGTGTATATTAGCAATAATCTATTTCTCATTAATTTTACAGAAACGTTGCAAGGAACACATAAAATACTGGACCATTTGAGGCAGCAGATAAATAAAGGTGTACCAATTATAGGGGCAGGTGCAGGGACAGGTATATCTGCAAAGTTTGAAGAAGCCGGTGGCGTTGATTTGATAATCCTGTACAACTCGGGTCGATTTCGGATGGCGGGAAGGGGGTCATTGGCTGGATTGCTGCCATTTGCAGATGCAAATGCAGTTGTTCTTGACATGGCCAGTGAAGTATTTCCAGTGAGTTCTCTAGTACTTTGAGAAAGTTAATAACACAGTTCACGGCTTCTGCTTGTTTAATGTATGTAGTGCATCATTAGATCTGTTTTAGTAGATTGTAATTTGGTCATGACTTGATAAGCAAAGAAAAGGAAGAGTTTGGTTTCCTATGGAAAAAAAAAAGTATTGTTGATTTTCAGAATCATCTTGTCCTGATGACATGACTGTTAGCATATGTAGGTGGTGAAAAGAGTACCAGTTCTTGCTGGTGTGTGTGCTACTGATCCATTTCGCAGAATGGATTATTTCATAAAGCAGGTGGAAGCTACTGGATTTTGTGGGGTTCAGAATTTTCCAACCGTTGGACTCTTTGATGGTAACTTCCGCCAAAACTTGGAAGAGACAGGAATGGGCTATGGGTATGTCTGTAGATGCTTTGCAATTAGTTACTTGTTATATTCATATTGTTCGACTAGTTTAAGTAGCCAGTCCTAGGAGATCAGCGGTGAAGTCATATCTCACCAATTCTGTCAAGGAAGACATGATTTTGGTTAATAACAGCAGATATGGGTCATATCTCACCAATACTGTCCTAGGATAACAGCAGATATATATTGAAGAAGGATCACATCTTTTTTCTTGTTTTCTTTGGTTATATAATATTTCTGATGGTATAACCCTGTTGTTTCTCTAACATGAACCAACTTTCTGGTTTGCCAGGTTGGAGGTTGAGATGATTCATAAAGCTCATAAACTAGGATTATTAACAACTCCGTATGCCTTCAATGAAGATGAAGCCATTGCTATGACCAAAGCTGGTGCCAATATCATAGTGGTACATATGGGTCTAACAACATCAGGATCTATTGGTGCAAAGACAGCAGTAACTCTGGACGACAGCGTTGGCCGTGTTCAAGCGATTGCAGATGCAGCAGTTGGAATTAATCCTCAAGTTATCGTTCTCTGCCATGGAGGTACATTTGCATGAAATAAAAAAAAAAAAAGAAAATCCATTATAGCCACAAATGCCTGTTTACTCTTTGGGAAGTATATGTTGTGGGAATTACTTCTCTTTGCCAAGTATATGTAGTACAAATGAGCTTTTTTTTATTGCAGGTCCTATTTCAGGTCCTCGAGAAGCCGAGTACATTCTTAAGAGTACCAAGGGAGTTCATGGGTTTTACGGTGCATCGAGCTTGGAAAGGCTTCCAGTTGAAGAGGCAATTACAAACACTGTAAAGGAATACAAAAGCATTTCCATAAAGAGAGATTAAAAATCCATCCAAGTCTTTCTTTGAACCTATGAATGTTGGGTATATCAGCTGAAATACCTATGTTTATTTATTTTTTGCACTACTCGGCAAGTGTGACAAAACCTGCCAAGTTTCGAGCAGATGTGGTTTTCTTCTCTTTTTTTTTTTCTTTCTTTTTTCTCTTTTAGCATTTTTAAAGTTTGAAAGAAAAAAAAAATTCCAAAATTTTCCTTGTTAACTTTTTAGAAAAATTTCATACTCGATCGATATGTAGTTGAAAATAGTCAAAGAAATTCTAAAATTAAAAACTCAAGAAGTTCTTCAAATGGGAACCCACCTCCATCCAACGGTTTTTAGATGATCCACATGCCGCTGCAAAACAGAGGCAGCTTTGAAATCAACAGCCGACAGATGCTGACCAACACCAAATGTTAGTGTGTGATCCTGCACCAGTACTATACTGGTCCGGTTGCCGACCGGTATCAGTACATGATTGAGAATTTGCTTATTAACGAGAAAGCCTTAAATCAGATGGTACAAGTGATGGACAATGGCAGAAGAATGATATCCTAAAGGAATCAGATTACTGGAAACAAGATGGACAAACGGAATACTTAATGAACCATAATGTATGTATAATGGGAATAGCAGAAAAAGAAGTCTTATATATATTTAAATAAAAAATTTAAAAAAAAAAAAAAGGCCGGTAGATATGTTCTTCACTGGTTGGCTATCCCAATAGTGTCAAATCTGAGAGGGCTCTGATACGAACGTGCCCTCCCTCCCTCCTTCCAGCGTTTTAGTCTCCATGGATCTGTAGACCACCACTTGGTGACATCTAGTAATTGTTTGAAGTGGTGGTCTTTGACAACAGAAAAAAAATGAAAACGTCTTACACTTTAGCGCATTGGATAAGAGGAGACGCACACAATTAGCTTGCAAACATCATGATAGCCAGTAACAAAAACTAGAAAGCTCATATAAGAATATTTCAAAGGGCATTGTATTCATTCTCAAGTAAAAGTCAATTTCGCTGTTTCTGTCAGCAGCTGCGTATTATTATCCCGTCAGTTCATCACAGCAGCAGAAAGAACAAAGAGTTCGCTGTGGAAAGAGATTATGATATCCAATAACCATAAGTAGAAAGCTTACATAGAAAGGTGGAAGGGCTTATTTACTTCTGGGACTGACTGTCCCATCATCTTCATCGTCAAATCGAGTTATTTCACTGTCTTTGTCAGCGGCTGGTATATTTCCGTCGAGTGGCACCCAAATCATGTTTCGTTAAGCAGCAAAATCAACAAATTTTGATGTTGTGAAAGCCATCTCCTCTGTGCTCCCTTGGGTTCAAAAGCAAAATTTCTTTTTCTGCACAAGTGTAAAAGAGAAGTTTGGTCATCTGATCAAACAACATAATCAAAACTAAAGAATTAAATCATCTTAACGAACCCGCATCTTAGCCTCCTCTTGACGGTCAATATATGCAAGAAGTTCATCCTGCCTCATAAGAGCTTCATGCAGAGCCTACAACCAACATAAGAAACCATTTCATTGATCCATGAAAGGAGATGCATCACTAAACATAGATGAACTAAAAAATATGGCAGATGTGCAAAGATAAAGGTTGAGTATAGGCTAACTAATTGCATGACTGCAAGTATTTTGGCAAGAAAAAGCAGATACACCTCCACCATGATATATTGGCAAATGAGGACCTCCAATTTATGAATAGAAAGATATCGAGAACAGTTTAATTTTATCAAAGAATCCATATGTTAACAAAACAATTGCTTTCGCTTGACATAAAATAGGTCCCTTTAACTGCCGCTTCCTAAAGCATACTCATTTGAATTATAAAAAATAAAGATTTGTAAAATAGATAGATAGGACACAAAAGCACACCTTTTTGGTAACGATAAGCTCAGCCTCCAATGCATCCACACGACACACAGCTGCATTGAGCAATTCATCTTTCTCTGAAGGCATTTCAGATGGTTTTGCTTGAAGTATGTTCACCTTTTCTTCCAGCTCTCCCAACCTTCTTAGAAGGCATGAAAGAAGGTCAGCCTCGGTAAATGCAGGAGCAGGTGACGGATGACGGTTTTCCTCCTTGCCCATGGGGTCCACAGAAAACATAGGATCATGTTGATCTCTTTCAGAGACTTCATTCTGTAGCCTCTTTGACACACAACTGCTGACTGAACAAACAAGCGTAAAGAGGTACATCATGATGGTCACAAGGAATTGGATCATTTGAGCCTGAACTCCTTGAGGAGATTTATGTGTCTCAGAGTTAAAGCATTGTCCTGCATTGAAGTTAAAATGATCCAAGTTTTATTAGACAACAATGATTTGATTTGTTAACAGGGTCAAAGACTCCAAGTACATGACATCCCAAATGCAGCAAAAATACATGTTTCAAGGAATTAATGTCTTTCAATTGCTAAAATATTTTGCTTAAGAAGATCCAAAAATAGCCCAACATAATTGCTATCAGATAAGCCTACATTATCTCCCAGGTACTTCTTCGATTAACAAATATAAGCATAAATCTGAACTTTACCAAGTCAATGCAGATGGCATGAAATTGCAAGATTTTGGACTTTCATGTTAGATGTTTAGGAGATCTCTAGAACATGGGAGAAAACCAAAAAATGCTTGGTCCTTGGAGTTTGATGATCAAACGAGTAACCTAATTCGAACAACAGTTGAATGTGGTAGGTCTGTTTGTTCTGAACCAATTTCTTGAAACCATGATTGTGAATAGGGCATGCTTGCTGAGCAGCAATCAACGCGTGTTGGATAATAGAGCCATTTGAAAAATCATATTCCTAATAGCTCCAAACTATTGGTGGTAATGCAAAAAAAAATTTACTTAAATAGAGCAAACATGCTAACAAAGAATTGATCATTCATCAAATTATTCATTTCCCTTCCCTTTTATTTATAAATTATAACTAGTAGAAAATAGAAATAAACTTGGCTTGCATAACTACTATTTCCAAAACATTAGACTCATGGACCTTTGGATGCATATAGCCTTTTATTAGAGACCTCTTTCTTCCATCCACCATCCACAGCCTTGTCTACCATGGGAACATATTCATCGTACTCTGGAAAACCAGAAGAAAAACTAGCTGCCTTAACCATTTTTGCCTGCAGGAAGACAAAAGAGGATATGCAAAGATGTTAACATTGACTTTTTATAACCTCTATCAACATTCATATCTAACATGCATAGATATTAATATTCATAAAATATTATCAAAAAATGACAAACTTCAGAGGCAACTTCCATGTAATGAATTATAATGAAAATTCATATCATTTATGCTTATTATGATGACTTGATCTAGAAATCTGAGAGATCCTTTTTTTCAGAATTTCAGCCAGATCCATAAGGTCCTCTTTTTCACTTTTTGAGGAAACACAATAGTTAAAACAAATTAAATTTCATTAAATTTATTTTATGAAGTAGTAATCATAATGGCTTTAGATCAACAGATGCATATTGTTAGATTTGTTAGATATGATATATTAGTGTCATATGTTATGCATGAATCATTAGTTACTTAAAAAACGGTACTGCAAAACAATGATGGCAATGCAAACTCCTACAATAACTTAAATGCTGCAAGAGATAACATTCATTTCATTGAAAAGATAAAAAATAAAACAGGTATACTTGAACAGTGAAAACCATATCTAAATTCTGCTGCTGACTTGTCTCTTTAGGAATCAGACAGTCAAAGGATGTCAATGCATCAAAAAGGGCAATCAACTTTCTATCCTAGGATGGAATACAAGAAACAATTTTGGTTGAAGAAAAGACCAAATGAATTGTTCCTGATTAGTCATTAATTCTATATTTACATTAAAAGACCAATATGTGATCAAAAATTTCCATTTATCTTGGTCATCGGATACAAACTGAATCGAAAAACTAAACCAGTGCTCTTCTTTTACATTCTCTTCATCTTAGGTCATGATAAGTCCCGTCACCAAGATGATCGAGCCAAAACTCATATTTTTTATTTGATACCAAGACATAAGTATATCAAATAAATGTGTCAACAGATCAATTTTAGTGTGATCTATTCTGAAGTCAAATATAAAAGAAAGGCATCTCTATTTATTTCCTTCCACAGAGTCTCAAGTTAAAAATAAGCGAATTTGAATTCCATAGAACATCAATCCATAAAAACCTGCAGAAATAAAGAATTGCTTTTTGGTGATTAGATACCACTAATGTAAAGGATTTGCATATATAATGACCTAAAATTGGAAACGGGAAACTAGTATCAATTATCAAAATGCCAACTAACATATAATTTTCGAGGGATTGCCAGATACAAATAATGTACGAGGAGGGTGGCACAGGAACTACAATAAGTATATCGAAAGATCCCTTGAGACCATATAAAAATCAAAAAAATATTCTACATTTACTGCCATTGATAATGGATGTAAATGATATAAAGGCAAAGGTCAAGATCATACTTAAAATACGGCCAAAAGACCCCAACTAGAAGAAAAACAAAAAATGAATGAATTATAATAAAAGAAAATTCATTGAAAAATTATGCAGGTTGCAATACAAAGTGGGCCAAATGTAAGACGATGAGCAGTGCCATAAGCATTCTAGAGAAATTTGCAACAGCAAAACTTGAACTTCAGCATCATTTTCAAAGTGACAGAAAATGAAAACCAATCAAATACCTACAAGTCTACAACACAACAAGAAGACACAAGCTTACCTCTTCATGTACTGGGGTCAAGCGAGGATGTGATATATGATTCCTCACTGTTCTAGGAGAAGTGATATCTTCAGCTTCTGATCCAGACTCAGCAGTAGATGTATCACTACCCCTTATCTGTTTCAGCAATAGAGAACTCAGTAGTCTACAAAATGGATTTTAGTCTAATAACTGACATCAAATGGGAAGACTCAACTCAGTACTCTACAAAATGGATTTTAGTCTGAGAACTGAGATCAAATGAGAAGACTCACTGTTGGGTAATGTGGCTTAGCATAAGCAATAATCTTTTTTTCACCATTTGAAACAGTTACAATCTGCCGGGCACATTGTGCTTCACCATTGAGGACCATCTGTTTGACAAGAAGAACCATGATAAACACAAATTCAGAAAATGAAAGAAACAGGTTGAAAAAAGTGAGATATTAAACAGAAACCTTCAGTATATTTAGATCCTTCCATGGACCTTTTTCAGATCTTAGGCAGCCTCCGTGTTCTGCACAGGTACAACAGCCACCAAGGAACTCTGGCAACTCACTGGAGATAATCCAAAGTGATATATTATCATAGTAAATACCTGTCTCTCTAGTTAATTATCATATGAAATAAGCCAGATTCAAAAATTCTGTTTCCTTGGAGGTTAAATCTAATATAAAATAATAGCAAAGCACATACCTGGGTTCAATTATTTCTAACAACTTATTCTGATACTTAGCTCCAAGAACCTGATAGCAGTTGGAGAAACAGTTTTAGTATGCAACTTCTCATGTCCAGTTAAAGATCCATTTCAACAAAGTAGGAGAAGAAACACACATGAATTTTGGAAGTAGTCTTTGGATCAAGAAAGGATTTTACAGTGTTCCACAGCAACCTGAATCCCGTGCCAGCATTGACAATAAACATTCGGTGCAAGGTCTACAGTCATTATTTCACCAGATAGGAACATTGTAATCAGAGGAATATTACTAACAAAATACAACAGACACTCGAAGTGAAGAAAATGAGTATCTTGTCTACCTCAGGGTAGTTGTCATTGTCAATCTTCTGTAATCGCTGAATTAGTTCTCTGGCAGTCTTGCTGAAGTTTTTCAAACTCTACAAGTCACACCAATCATGGGAAGAATAAGATTGATGTGTCAGACCATTAGATGTTCTAACCAATTAATAGTGATGGTTTTTCCATGATACTGAGTCTGTGACAACATACCACGCCTTGAACATCAAGGATAGTTGTACTTGAATCAATGTGCTTCTTTGCAGCAATTGAACAAGCTGGGAATTTAATTAAAAAGCTCCTCTCAAACTCCTTCACATGATACCTTAAATAACGCTCCATAGTTGTCACCTGCATTAGTTTGCTAGGATCAACTTTTCCAAGCCTTTCAATATAAACAGGTCTTCCCTCCTTGTCTACCCCATGATAACCATGAGGATAGTATTGCAGAACTTCATTTAACTCGGAATACTCAAAGTCCTGATGAAAGATCAAATCCAGTTAGATTTTGAAGGTAAACACAATGAGAATAAAAGATGATCTTATGATGTATGAGATAAAGGGAAAAGGATGTCCAATATCTGCAAATAGAATTCGGTAGTTCATAGTTTACAAGGAGGTTTCTTTCATGGTTTCAAATATTGATCTGGTATCGGTTGGTATTACTTCTTAACATTTTTCAGGGTGAGGGTAAGGGTTGGTATACCACAGTATATCAGATTATGAGTACTGTAGCAGTCCAGCAGATTACCAAAATGATATTGGACCAAATTTTTAATTTTTAATTTCTTTTCTATCTGGCATAAATCCCATAATAATTTAGAGGAATCACTCACATAAAAATTAAGATAATCGAAAGTTTAACAACAGATAATAGCAACCTACAGTTTATTGAAAATAATACATAAAAGGTTTTCATGGTTCCATTGAATTATTAGCAATTTCTGCTAGGTCCTTTATGTTAGAGTTGGCAGTAATAGGAAAAAGAAAAAGTCTTGCAGATTACCAAAATGATACTGGACCAAATCTTTAATTTTTAATTTCTTCTCTATCCAGCATAAATCCCATAATCATTTAGAGGAATCACTCACATAAAATTAAGGTAATTGAAAGTTTAGCCACAGATATAGCAACCTACAGTATATTGAAAATAATACATAAAAGGTTTCCATGGTTCCATTGAATTATTAGCAATTTCTGCTAATCCCTTTATGTTAGAGTTGGCAGAAAAAAAGAGGTCTTGCATAATGTATCATATTGGATATAATACTCAGAATTGAAGAACACATCAAAACTTATATATAAGTCAGTTCTCAAAATATTAAAATTCAGTTAAGATGTGCCTAAAGTCAGTGTTCATGCAATAGGTTCAACAAAAGTATTCTATTTGTACACTGAATAATTGCAATTTGGTTTCTGAGATCAACAGTCAATAACCTCTATGATAGTGTCAGTGCCATAATCCTTTCTCCACTGAAGCATTTCAGCCCACATATGCTTTGCTTTCTCAACATCAAATTTCCTTGCCTTAAGAAACCTAAAAGTAAACAAGTTTTCAAGATATTAAGCAGGAAAAGTTAGCTGCAAAGCAAGAAGTAAAAAATGGATTCATAAAGAAAAGTCACATTAGAATAAGCCACTGAGCAAGCAACAACAATTCAGGCAACTTACTGAAAAGAAAAAAAAACAAAAGATTAGAACCTTTTTCATGCTAGAAGGGAAATTTTAATCCTTATAACTAAGAGACAGAAAGGCTAACTATGAACTACTGGAAGGATACATGGAGAAGCAAAACTTATAAAACATAGTCAAGCTGAAAATATCAAAGCACAGGTCATACTCCAAACTCCAAAGTGCTAAGCAGATAATAACAACAAGCAGCCAAAGAATCCCAACTATTTAGGATCACTACATGGATTTGATCCCACCATTGAGCTATATACAAGACAATGTCTCTATTCTCTAGTATATCTAAAAACAATCGAACCTCTTTCTTTCTAGTGAAAAACCTTTTTACATCTTCCTATACCTCTTTGTGCTAATTGATCGAGGTCATATAACCACAGCATCTATGGTATCCTTTGAGCATACATATCATCTACGACAATTCTTAGTCATTTTATCCTTTATTGAGTCTGCATCTAATTTTTCACAAATAGAAACATATCTTTTTCTATCTTTTCTAGTAATTCTGCACATCCATCACAACATTTTCATCTCAATTACACATTTTTTGGACATAAATGTATTTTATTCTCCAAACTAGGATCAATAAAGCATGACTAAGCCTATAACTAACTTATAGAGCATAGTTGATTTAGTTCCTCCATTCTGGACTAACGATGTTCCAAAATGAACTAAATCAACTAATCCTTTTAGTGCTAAATGAATATAGCATCTCCAAGAAAAACAAACTAAAAGGAAAATCACATAATAATATTTGGATATCTTGAAAAAAGACAAATTAAAGCACCAATTCGAGTTGAGTTAAAATAAAGGGGCCAGAAAAGAAAGAAAATTTGTTGGATATAAATAACAACACCATAGCCTATGTATCTAGCCTACCCTGGTTGATTGCAAGAATCAAGAGGAAGAAACTGTGGCATTGACGAATGTAAAATGGATTAGTATACCTATTCAAAAATTATTACATAAATCCTCTAGATATTTCGTAAAAACATATACAAGTATATAAAGCCAAAATTCTAGTAGAGAAGACATAGCTTACCTCAGCATCATATGATAATCATCATGCTTTGCAGGCAGCAATTCATCTAAAATTAGCGATTGACGAAATGCATCAACAGCCTCCAACTCCTCAATATTTCTTATATCCTCGATTGGAACAGAAATGACTCGGCTATCACTCTTCCTCCTGTTCTTTTTCTTTAAAGAATGCCGAAATCTAGTAGATGCATTTATAGCTTTTTTCTTCAATGATCCAATTCGTGTTCTTCTCTCATCTTCTGAATTTTCAATATCTGATCTCCGTTCCCTTCGTTCATCATGGCTTGAAAAACCCTCAAAACCTTTGACAAGTCAAAGAAGTTATACGTTATTCATTAATGAAGAAAGATATGTTATGGGGTATGCATAACACAAGAAAAAAGCTCTATTGCCAAATGGATTAGTATGTCACTTAATAAAAGGAAATAAAAGCAGCGAGAAAGATGTTAAAGCTTTCAATATAAAATATTATGTAGGAATTTCGCAAATAAATGACTTACAAATTTCCACATCACTAATAAATTACTCTGATTCCAAATCATAAAAAATGCTAGTATCCAATAATCTGGATTTTGAAATATCGGATAAGAAAAAATTAAAGACAGATAAGCCAATATTCAATTCAAAATTTTTGTTAAAGCTCTGATCCTGCTGAGAAAGAGACAAGTTTATATCTGGTAAAATTTTTTGGTGGAATAAATTATCCATGAATTCTTTTAGGGGTGATGTGGTCTCTCTGATCTGATGCGTGAGATCCACACACATCAATTCTGTAAGAGGAGCCACCTAGCAGAATCCTAATGTTTATTGGCATGCCTCAGCTTTGCAAAATGAAGAATAAGTTATTTGTTAAGCGAATAACTTCAACTGCATGGACATATTTTATCAAACCTGGATGCCTATCTTTGAACGTGGTGATACCTTATGATTTATGAAGAGACTGCAATATTAATCACTGATTAGAAAGCACTGAAGTATTTAGCCTTCATTCAATTTCCTTGTTTGCTGCATTATACCTCGGATGTGAATAGAAGCTAACAAGATATAGGTAAGAAAATCAGAATTAAATTCAAATGGGTAGCCCCAAGTTGATTTAGTAGGAGAAAAGCACATCGTGCGCTGCAAATCAATACCGCAAAAAAGGAAAAAGAAAAGACAAATCCAGAAAGTTAATCGCTCAACTATGTCTCGGTCGGAGAGACTACAAAAGCGGATCAGAGTATCAATACATTATCTGCAAGGTCAACAATCAGAAATCTTGGATTGTATCGATACGAAATCGACTGCAGAAAAGCAAAGAGTGTGCATTTTGAACTTCGACAATGATTAAGTTCCTATTATCAACAATCCCCCATCAGGACTAGCTGGGAGTGAAAAATAGGTAAAATTTTGCAAAGAAATGATGCCGTTGCTGCAGGGAAACATGCCATAACACGATTGTGAGGGAGTAGAAACCCAACAACAAATTCAATCAGCAACTTTAACTTGTAACCGAAACTAGTATCTAAAAATATTCAAGAATTCCTTTTGCTTAGATACTATGCAAAATGATTGCATATCGGACTGATTTGGAACGAAAAATCCAAAGACCACAGTTCCAAACCAGCCATTTTGATCAAACACGACGAAGAGGAGAAAACAACTCACAAGGCCTGGCGAACCGATCCAGTGGCCCCGACATATCACACGGCAAACAAACCAACGCGATGAAGATATCACTGGGAGGAGGAGGAAGCTAAGACCCTAATCACTCCTGCAAAGAAGATACACTCGGGTCAGAAAACCACTGAAGACCCTAGAACCTCCGGATCGTCCCAAGAACCCAACCGGAACTGGCTCGAAGTACCACGAAGCGATCGAGCGCCTTGAGATGCATCCAGATACCTTCGCCGATCGACGGATTTAGGCGCGAGATCGATCCTGGAGGCGGAAGCGGAGGAGCCGAAAGAGCTGAGGTCGGGCCAAGTGGGTGCGAGCGAGGAGAAAAAGGAAGACGAAGGAGGAGCAGATAAAGAAAAGAATCGCCGATTCCTCGGCGGAGAAATCGGGGCATTTTAGAGAGAGAGAGAGGCAGAACGGCAAGCTGGAAGCAGTCCCCCACCCCCCAGTTTGTGGGCCCAAATGCCATGAGAATGACACGTGGTGGGGTCCTCCGCGGAGAATAGTTCCCTCGTAGAACGCGCCGGTGCAGAGACGTCAGATGCTGCGTTCTTCTTAGGTGGGACTATAATAATCATATTAATTATTATTACTACTATTAGAGTGATGGGGTGCAAACGCCGACTTCCCACCGTCGAGCTTACGCGCTTCGAGTACAGAGGGATAAATCCTGCGGCCAGAAACGAAGGCCGCGGGGAGAAGAATCCTATGTTTGAGGCTGGGGCCCAAATTGGCGACCGTTGGTAATATGCCACGCGTAAAATACAAAACGAAATATGAGCAGCCTTTGCTGAAGGGAGGGAGCTGCGAGTCCAGTCCTCCCGGTGGCATTGACCGTCACGACCTTTACGGGTTCTCACGACAAATTAATACGATTACTTGCAGAGGTAAGTCAAACGCCATCGTCGGGTGGGGGAAGAGATGGAAGCCTGGCAAAGTTAGGGTGTGGAACTTGGGAATCACGTCATGTCTCATGCTAATAAGGCATGTTTTAGTACGTCAAAAACATTCTCCACCTTCTTTAGCAAACCTGTGCGTCGAAGTTGACGACGAGCCTCGAGTCCTTCGGCCTCGACGTGTTCTTCGGGTCCGGACTGCACTTCCTTCGAAACGATGGATTGTCTTTGTAACTTCGCGCTTCCTTTGATATATTTATTATATGGTGGAGTCCGTCGACAACGCCGGCCTATCTTTTCTTATCAGTATGTATCTACGTATGTAACCTATGCTGATGCGTCTACTGGCAATGCTCGTCTCCTTCTTCTTCTTCTTCTCCTTCTTCTTGCCCTATCTTTAGCTCATTTTGGGCAAATGGCATGGGATTTGCAAAAGCAGGGCGGACCTTTACCTTTTGATAAGAAAACATATAAAGAAGTTGATTCCTGTCAGCGAGCACCAGGAACATTAGCCCAGACCTGCGATAGGAAAACCTGGAAACGATGCTCTGGTTAAATCGAGCCACACGTACGGTCTCATTGCAGAAAGCATGAGAAGTCATGGATTACTTTATTCTCCACTACCGTGAAGAGATTGCCCTCGAGAATAGTGTTGCTCACATCTCGTTATTTGAAGTACTTCAATCATTCTCGAATTCGAAGATGACATCGGTTCTGTAGGATCAGACTGCACCCTGCTCTTTCTTTTCTGTGGTCTTCAGCATGTTAGTACTTCAAAGCCCACTTCCTTCGGTGGGTCATGCTTGCTGGAATACTTGTTCCTCAATTGTTGGTTTCTTTCTTTCTGTTTTTTTTTTTGGTCCTTTTTTTGTTCCAAGTTTTGATGTGCATACGTTTGGATGCTGTGCTGTTGGTACTCAAAAAGAAAGGTAACAGTCGTATGATTTATAAACTAGGAGAGAAAGATACGGACTTTGATGTATGATTTGGTAGGGAACTAAGGATTGATAGTTTCTCTCCTCCAAGAAACTTTAGATTGAAGGGTGTCAAAGTCTTAGGAAATAATATCGATAACTCTACTCAGATGAAAAACGCAACCACTCACTCGCACAAATCTATTTCCTTTGCATCTCAAACTTTAGATTGAAAGGAGCACAAGAAGGAACAATTACTTTAAACAGATGAAAAATGCTGCTAGTTGCATAACTCCATTTCCTTTGCAATTATACATTAGTTTCAGCAGTTGTTTGCTACATCAGCCGGATCCAGTTGCAACTGAGATCGGATCTCAAATAAAGTTCTTCAAAAGCATTCGAGCGACTAACAATGTATTGTCACAATTCACCTCTTAGGGCTCCTTGGGCACTGAGTTCCAAGATTCCAGTATGTTTCGCAACCCCAACCTGTAAGATGGGAACATAAGACTGACACCGAGTTCCTTCTTTAGTCGAGCATTTGACACACGCTTCTCACATCCTGCAAGACTCTTACGGGGGTTCATATCATTGTCATCCAACTTGCACACTGTTCCTGCCCATCTTTCCTCAAGTAGACTCTGCGCAAAAGCAAATACTTCTTGTCGTGGTGCTGGATCATCATCTACAACATTATATATTCTCCTGAAGCAAACATTGATGTTGCTATTAGACACTGCACAACATGTTCAAATCGAGCAACATAAGCATATCTCATCCAAAAATCAAGTGAAAAGTTTATCCAATCAAAAAAGGTACATTAAGGACATTTTTGTTGATTCTTCCTGAACGAAATCGAGAAATGTGAAAAACTAAAGCAGTATTCGATGTGCCACATGAATAAAATGTGCTGAATCAAGCCATATATGTCTTTTTAATTCATGTTCTTAGTCTTTAAATAGTTTGCTATAGCCAATAAAGAATGAAAACAAAGAACACAATCAAACTACTTCACCTATGTCCGTGGCTTAAATAGCCATCCAAGTAGCTGGATCACTAGTTTTCCCACAGACAAGGGCTTGATCTCCAAGTAAAGCATATTGTCTGCATGTATTACTTGCCTAAGTGGGAGACAAATGTTACATTCTTAGAGTCTAAGAGGCACATGAAAACACCACTTGGATGTCATGATGCCACGAAAATAGCATATTCCAAGATGGAGAACTAAGTTATCAGGGCTCTCAACTGTAGATTCTTTTTCCTATTTTATAACCTCTCCATGCTACAATTCTTAGTCAGTCTGTTTATAATAGGTTATTCCCTAGGTAAGGCAATCAAATTCACCAGAGAAGGGTTAAAAATAGATGGAAGTTACTTCTGTATCAGTCCCTCCCCATAACAATGAATACCATAATCAATGATGACATTGAAAACTGACAAGTAATAGAGCATAGATAGAAAAAGAAAAGCAAAATCCCGGCTGTTCACATAGAAGCACCTAAATATCCAAAAAAACATGCTCCAATATAATTGAAAGAGGAAAAAAAAGTTTATCAAGTCGAAAATTGGTACACACCCTGAAGAGAGAATTTCCATACTGGCCTGTATTGCTTGGTATATGTCAGCAACATGAACTCGTGCTGTAAAGAGCCTAGATTCCCTCTTCTTCTGTGCTTCTGACAAACTTTGTCCTTTAATTATTGTGTCCAAAGCACTGGAATAATCATGATTAGTCATAATATCATGGAACTAGAGTCCAAAAATAAATAAATAATTATACAAAAAAGAGATTATCTAACTATGCTAGGCATCCTGCAAGGGAACCACATCTCGGAATAATTAACATAAAAAGACCCATGAATACTTCAACCTGAGAGTCAAATTTCAAGTTCACCTAAAAGCCCTTCAAGTCTCTCACCTATTCTGATAGATGCAACAAGTGCAGAATCACACAAACTGAACACAAACCTTCTTCCAGGGCCATATATCCCTCCTAGTCGAAACATATTAACAGCCACCCCAAGCTCACGGCCCAGATCCAGCCATCCTTTCTCTGCTGCAAGCCTTGACTTAGCAGACTCTGTTTTAGGATCTGGAGGGTAGCTGCATAAAAAAACTAACTTATTTAAGACAGTCTTTTGAACCTAATTTTCTAAAAGCAAGCAAAACCATCAATAAAAAATAGCTGCTCACTCTTCGTCAACCCAGGCACCTCCACAATCTCCATAAACACCTGCAACAACACACGAATTAACTACATAGTGACAAAAGCTTGCTCGATGATAGCATAGCGAATTTTCATCCATATAAACAGAGAAGGGGCAAACTACATTATGTTGCAAAGGACAATCCCATGGAGATGAATGATTTTGATGATCCTATGTTGAAATATCCTTGATTGACATCTTTTAACCTGTTTACATACTGAATTGTACTCTAGATTTTCATTAAGCCCATACCTACATATCGAGTTTATCTTGATATGATACGGTATCCGGTATTGAGCGGTACACACAGTGCACACCACTCGGTATAATATAATATTATATTATATTAATATAATATAATATATATTAAAAAATAAAAACAACATCGCCATGCCTCACGGATGAACGACGCCTCGTCTCCCCACTAGAAGACAAGGCGGCGCCTCATCCCCGCATGGGGAGTCGAGGCATCGCCTCGTTCCTATGTGGGGAGACGAGGCGTCACCTCGTTCCCGCGCGGGAAGACGCCGATTTCAACGGTACCACCCGATAGTGGGTCGTTCGCGTACCGGTATTCTATCGGACCGGTACATGCCGCCCATACCATGAGGTACAAATCGAAACGGCAAACACTATTAATATATATCACCATATAATATAGTGATGTTTTACTTCAGGATTAACATGAATTAAAGGCCGATAAGAAATTTCATGCAAAATGCAGTCTTGAACATTTGGACTGCAAGAACAAGTGATCTGTGATTCTGTATGTAACAATAAGTAGACAGGTCTGGTAATAAAAAATAGAGCAAGAAATATTATCTTGCAGCAAGGGACCATCAAAACTGTCATTGCCTGTAAAACTTGGAAGAATCTTTAAGAATTATCTGTCTTAACATCATAAAGGATGCCAAATGGTCGGAAGGTGCTGGCTGCTGCTGCTTAGTACTAGATATGGGCACATGTAAAACACCTAGACATTCACCAATTTATCCCGGCATGCTGAGACCTGAAAACATCTTATCTAAGTGAATTTGAAGACATTCAGTATTGCATCAAGTAACTCATGTACCATTATATGCTACGAAAGGTAATAAGTCAGCACATGATAATTCCCCACTGCATGTTTCAAGGAGCATCAGATACAGCAACACCTTGACCCTAACTTGGGAAAGATGCCTTCTGTTGTTCAGAGCTATGTCATTCAAGTCATAGTCACTACTTGCACTCATATTTGACCAATCAAAGCAACTATTTTTTTTTTTACTGAGTTTCTCTAGTTAGATTTTTTTAAAAGGATAATTTTTTCCCAAAAGGAATATATTTTTAAAAAAATTTCCCAAAAGGAATATATTTTAAAAATTATTTCTTTATTTTTTTCAAAAGATAAAAATAGTTTGTTAAATTCACTAAACTATCCCTTTCAAGCTATAATGCATACCCTGATCTTCAACAAAGTAACTGGTCTCATACTAACTAAACAATCAGGATAACCTTTTTTGCCTTTTGTTTTCTGTTTCTTTTTAATTTGATCATCAAAATTCTAGGTTCAGTCCCTAGTCCTTACTGCAATGCAGATTAGCAAGACAAATAAATACTTTTTTTTCCCATATGTGATTCATATACCGTCCTGTATAATAACATATTCAAATTATATTTGACACCCACCAAATATTTTGTAGATAATTAGCTTAGGTTGCTTAAACAGCACAAACTGGACATACTCTTCCGAAATTTATTATATAGCATTCCACTATCAAACTAGAGTTGTGCATATAGGGCAAATACTTGTTTAACCAATGTATTCCAGCCATGGCATACAAATCTCCAGCATATTTATGATATTTCTTTCATGTGGTATAACTAAACCATGATATAAAAAAAAGGTCGCTTAACAACAATCATAAATCATATTGCGTAAGAAAAAGAGCTTTAAAAATATCAAATCCAAAAAAACAACATTAAGTTATAAATAATAAAACATACTTGTTGACGACAAGTACCCTAGCCACTGCAAATTTCCATCTCCTATTGCAGCTTGCAATTCCCCATGAAGACACAACAACTGCATTTAAAATTATAGACATATATGCCTGGCTGGTAACCACTGAAATGTTAAAATCAGAAAACAACATAGTCGGCAAAGAATATCAACAAGATGATAGTCAACTCACAGGATCACCAATGCCTACAATAGGAGGAATAGAGACCAGGAGATGGGTTGCACGTTGCAAGGCATGGAGGCTTCTCAGCCTATATTGTCAGATACAGAGCAAATGGACGTCAAGAACGAGGAAAAAATTAACAAGCCAGAAATTTCTGCAGTAATTTTAAAGTGAAAAGGATACCATCTGATCTTAGCAATCATGGTAACATGGTTAATGAAGAACATGCAACATACAACAATCTATTGAATATGAATCCATAAACACATATATAATCGGTCGGCCTGCTAATTCAAATAGACTATCTAGTATCTACACACATATAATTGGTTGGCCTGCCAATTCAGATAGACTATCTTTGCATAAATTGCATTGTCATTCTATTTGAGGGAAAGAAATCTTTTCCCAAAGCTTAACTGTTCTGTTTGAAATAACATCATCACCCATTTAAGACAGAACCTAACAATCTACAAATTCACTCAGATTGAAAATTAAAAGTAAGATAAATAAAATGAGAAGTAAGCAAAATAGAGAAACAGAGAAAAAGAATGGACGGGGGATAATAGAACAGCATCCACTAATAATTTCCATCCGAACTGTCTCGTAAGCTCTAGAGAGATATCCCAATGCTTCAATCGATCTAGCAAGATTTACAAATTCATGCTAATAATCTTGATCAAACACCCCTTTCTTTGTCGAATGGACCAGCAAAAGGGTAAACTGAGCACCATTATGATCGTGCCGAAATTGTTTCAACGTGACAGAAGACTTACTGGTCGCTAACCGCATCAAAAACGAAGGCCTCCATTCCAATCTCCTCCAGCTCTGTCTTCATGGAAGCACTGGTACAGGTGCCGGAAACATGCCTGAAATGATCCATCTGTGTCTCGTTAAATTACAAATGGAAAACACCTATCAAACAAAAGAACCAACTTGGCTGCTCGCGGCTACAAATTTCACATCGGAAGAAGGATAGGCGAGGCTAAAGGATAAAAGATAGTACTCCGATTCGAAGATCCAAATATTGGGGAAGGCACTACCCGAAGGAGATAAACCCCAGTGGCCTCAGCGGAGCCCAACAATTGGAGTCAACAAAATAGAAAAAATCTAGACTTGAGAGATGAAAAAGATACGATTCGCAAGGAAGGAAATCGATCAAAGTATACCAGCCTTGACTTATGAATCGATCGGACACGTATCGGCCGACGAATCCTGTTCCAAAGACGAACAATCGATTGCCTCCCCCACCAGATTCGGACCTCGCCACCGCCACGGTCATCGGCGCGGGAAACCGGCGGTGCGCCCTTTCCAGAGGAGAACGCACGGCCACTGTCCCCGCCCGAGAAAGTCGGCAAGAGGCCCCAAAAGCCTCCATCCCGGTCCCGGTAACACTTCTGCGTGGAAATACTTCTTTATGTGGTCTTCGGTACCCTCCGCTATCTTTTGAAAAATGAAAAAAAAAATACTATATTATTACATCGGAACAGTTACTACATCACACCCAAAAAAAAAGTCAACCCGTTAGATCGAGTTCACATCGGCAAATCTCCGACGCAGAAGTTTGCCATTTTATTAAGATAAAGTAACCTCAAATAGCCAATAACCGATGTTTCATTCGTTGAAGAATCAACATCACAAAGAACAAAAAAAAAAAAAAAAGTGAAATTGATGAGTCAGAGTCAAGATTAAAAAGCAGTACACGAAGAACGAAAGCAATGCATTGTGTTTGAGAACTCGCAAAGGTGAGGCAGACGGTTCCAAAATGAAGAACATTAACACTCCATATGGTCGTCCATCCATATCAATCAATCCCCAGAAAGAGTTGACCGTACTGATAAATATTTTGTACTGGATTCGACCATTACATCTTAATTTTTCAGGCAAGAGGATACGCTCTTTCGATCGAAACGCTACATCGGAAGGATGAAAGAAGCATTTTTATCCATCCGGTTGAAGGTTGAGACAAAACAAAAGAGAAATGTAGAAACCTTGGAGACATATCCAGTCCACAGCTTCTTTGACCTGCAACACGCAGTGTCGAGTGGTACTCCGAGGATGACATGGGAAATTGGCCATGGAGTCACCATCGCCAAACCGTCCCATCAACAGCCAGCCATCAAGAAGTGAGATCTCGTTTTCCATGGAGGATTCTGAGCACATGCTCAGTCCAATCTTTTCGTCGGACTCTTCCAAAGATGCTGCAGATCTAAGGAGCTGCCGACCGATGGAGACGAGGTGGGCTCGATCAGCAGCTGGTTCATCGGGGTAAGGGTCAATCTTTGACAGATCACATCAATAGTAGAATCTTTCAGTGTCATCTTCAATGTTTATCCAGGCTGCTGCTATTATTAGAAACCAAGTACGTAATTACGAACAACCACTCGAGCGAACTAATCCAGAAACAGTCGTCGCCTGCTAAAAAGACCAAACGCCATGCAGAACTATGATCGATCGTAATCTGTGGGTTGGGTTATGAGATCGTTTCTGTGGTGTTCCCCATGGCAAAGAGTTTTAGAGCGACTGTTAGGTAAAGTTGCATGATGGTTGTCAAAGTATCTTTCAGCCTTTTAGCTTGCAAATGGACCATGCACTTCGTGTTGTTCCGAGCCAAGGAAGGTAGAGCTCAAGCTCAGATGCAGTGCCGATAGACCAACAAGCTAAAAGCTACTGATATCCAACAGTGCCAGCCATTTTACTTTGTATACCATCCTGCGGTTGAAATCCTCACCGGATACGAACTACTTTTCCCCACCTTGAGAAGATAGGGCGGGAAAGGAAGAGAGAGAGAGAGAGAGAAAGAAAACCTTATCATAGGGTTCTTCTTAACATCCTTGCCATGGCCTCTTCAGTCACATCCCACGGACGTACTTGTGAACTGTTCAAAGCTTCTGTGCCGCAGCTTTCTGTCCCATCCTCCAAAATTCCAAACTGGTGGGGGACTGCTCCCACTTCACTTCACCACCGCCCCCTCCTTTTTGAAACCCTCATCCATGGCTGGTGTTCTGTTAAGCAACTAAAACCCCCAGCAGTCGTCAACTTCGTCAATCCACAAAGCTAGTTTGACCTTGAGCACAACTTTGGACTTTGCAGGATAATTACTACCAGAGTTTCTTCTTCTTTTTTTCTAATTCCTCTACTGAGATCTTATTTCTATGGTTATCTATTTTGCCTCATGAGCTAGCTGCCCAATCGAACATGTCCATGGTATCAGAGGCCTTGACCCCCCTCTCCTCGTCAGGTTTTCCGTCCATGTATCCTTTGGAGAAGATGAGGCTCATCGGGTCGGTCTCCAGCTCCGCCAAGTCCGCGAAGAAGTCGTCGGGCTGGTCCGCTTCCGGGATCATCGGCTTGTAGCTTCGGTGCATATTCTGGTTGAAGTCGTCGTCTTCAGTTGGCTTATCCATCTCTCCTTCTTCTTGCTCCTGTTCAAGATCTAGATGAGCGTTCGAGGTTGTTGCCTCCCTGCGCTCTTCCTCGGGAGCCGTGGGCGACTTCAGAACATCGTCGCCGGGGATCTTTAAGGCGTTCTTGAATGGATGAGATCTCGTGGATCCTGCAAGCGCATTGCGTTGCGTAGGCCACGGATGGTTGTGCTCCGACGTGTACGTGATGACCAACATATTAGGATCGGTTCGGCTGCGCTCCACTTGCTTCCTTGCCGAGCATCCCTTGGAACTGCTACATCTGTAATAGCCCCTGATGTCCATGAAATCTCCATCAGCTTTCGGAAAACACCAAGCATGCAGGCAAATCTTGAACCGAGAAAGAAGCCATGGCACGGATGATTGCGAGAAGAGAATGTACCATGAACGAAAACACAACCTTTTCTTTTCCAGTGAGAAAAAAAAAAAAAAAGCTCGTTTGATATGATCCAAACAAACAATAGAAAACTATAAAAAAAAAACAGAGGAGGCGGCATAAAATTTCACTCTTCTGCATTGTTTTCACACAAGCTGGAAATATAGATAAAGAAGAAAAATTCTATACTTCATGCGCGCTGACAAGTCCAACGATGCTCACAGTTAAAGCTAACAAGGTTGTCAGCAGTTGAATTCTCATGTAATGTAGCTCCAGATTTTGAAGAAGTAATATGAGCTTCTAATATTAATCACCACTATTTTATTAGGTTTAGGCATCATCCATGAGAGGAGTGATAGAGGCACGCACTTCATGTTCCTCATGCGAAATTGTGAGAGCAGGACCGATACACAAGGAGTAGTTCCTTGTTCTTTCTTTTATGATTTGATCTTTGCATTGGCGACATCCGCTAATCGAGAAAAGAAAGGAAGAAGAGGAAAACTAGAAAACTGATGATGGGGAACTTTACCTTGGATACGGAGAACCCTTGATCGGCTTCTGGCCATACTTCCTCCAAGCCCATAGATCAGATGGAACAACCTCACCGCTCGGTCTGCCGCTGGCCGCCGCCGGAGCCGGTATGCATACCACCTTCTTTGCCTGGCTTTTCCTGTGTCAAAAGTCCACTTGGAACTTTTAGATCTTTCAACCCCATAGATAGGCAAAAGAGAAAGAAAGAAGAAGAAAAAAAAATTTACAGAGAGAGAAGAAGAACGAAAAGAATTCCCAATATTCTACAAGTCTTGGTTGATTCAAGCGGAGGCTTGTGGTTGCTACTACCAATCGTAAACCCGGTTCTGGGAATCCGTGGGTCTGTCTTTTTGAGCTCTTTTTAGCTAAGGCCTGTACTGCTTGAAGAACCAACTCTATGGCTGCCTGGTTTCACCAAGGAGAAAAAAGATGCTCCCACTTTTGATGGCCCGAATCCTTAAAGAGTTCCATCAATTCCTTCCGATGCATTCCCGTCAAAAGCAACTGCCTTCTACGGGACACTTAACTTCCGCCTAGATTCAGTGTCATTAAAACTATTCTAGCTATATCGTCTCGAGGGATCATCCCAAGACAAGTCACAGTAGGAAAAGCTCAGGGGGAAAGAAGAAAAAGGAATCTCTTTTTAGATGCTAGGAAGACTAGGGATTTTTCACAAGATGATCGAGATAATCTAATAGATTAGGTAATAAGTCTTCGATCTCGAACCTTCGTTTGACCCCTGGAGTCTGAGGGCACAAGATCTGCACTCCACCACCATGATCCACCGGTCCGGCTGCGGAGCTGCTGCTCACATTCATCAGCTTCGTCATCATCATCTCCCTGGCCGCTGCAGGAGACGGCTTTATCGGCGTCGGCGAGAGCGGGAAAGGCCTGCGGCTACCGCCAGGCGAGATCTGAAGAACCCTCGAGAAGTTATTACAAGGCCTGTCGATCTCCTGCTCGCCTGATTGTAACTCGGGAGATACGAGAGACCTCCCTCCCCCGCCATGGTCGCTGCTGCTGTCTACGTCGGTCTTGGCCGGTGCCACCATCGCTTCCGCGCCATAGAAGAACTCCACGCCTGTGTACTGATCCGGCAGAGGGTCACGGAGGTTAAGGAGATACTCACCCGAGTTGTTGGTAGGGGTTTCGGTTCTCTCAGGAAAGACCAAAGGCTGTGAAGGAAGGTGACACCGAGCGACCACAGGATCTATGTTGGCGTGTGGTGGTCCGCTACGGCTGCCTGCAGCTCGAACTATGTCGGCGAGGTCCCCTCGGTCATTCTCCATCCTTTGCGAGAAATAGTCACACGCATCCCTTGCTCGTTAGCAGCAGACACATCCGGATAGAGGAAATCAGAGGTACTTGGGCCTGATGGTGTTGCACTAGCTGCCTGGTCTCTTCTTCTTGCTTCTGCCGAAGCATGGGGGAGAGATCAGTCGGGAGGAGGCCTAAAACCCGAGCCTTCACCAAGAGAAAGTGAAAGAAACCGAAGGCTCTTCTTCAAACTTAAGAAAAGGCGTCGGAGACAATGGGAGGGAGATGGAGAGCTAATCATATATATTATATGCAGAAGAAGCTGACTTTTTCATGGCAAGGGCTTCTCTACACGCAACAAGAGAGCCACTGAGAGTGAGTGAGAGAGCGAGAGAGAGAGAGAGAGAGAGAGGGAGAGGGGGAGAATGAATATATTGGAAGAAGATGGTGGGTTAATCATGCTTCTGATTTTGGGGTCTTAAAATCTATTCAATGGGTGGATTTTGATTTATAATTTTTCTTGGGAGGGGAGAGTGTTGATTGATGCATTGATTCATTTTATTATTTATTTATCCTATGATAGAATAAAATAAAAAAATAGTATAATCATATCAAATTAAATATATAATATGTTCTAATAATTCTGATGTAATCTGAAAAATAATCTTTAAATTCTTGATTGATTGAGATAATATTTAGCCAATATTTGTAATCATCAAACAAGAATTGTGACAACTAACTTATTATATATATGTATATAATATTTTAAACTATAATAAAAATTATTATTTACACAATGTTTTGATTTTGATCTTGTTTTTGGCCTGGAGGGGGGAGAGAGCATCTATCTATCTCCATGCATTTCTCCTTCAGTAAGCTCATATGTTTTCATGACAGAGACCTGCACTGCTGAACCAATTAATTAGGTGGAAAGGGAGAGGTGGCAAGCAGCCGCAGTTTCCGGCTTTGATAAGCTCCCTTCTCGTCTTGTTTCTGACACTGCCTCTGCCATGAGATCTTGCTGCTGCGATGATGGCCAGTTAAAAGACCTCCTAAAGCTCTCTCGCTGCATGCAGTCACTTCTTGTAGTCATGGTTAATTACTGACGCAAAGTAAACGACGATCGTTTCCTGGATGTGAAACAACTTTAAAGAATTCCAAAGCTACAGTGCAAATCCTCTTCATGGTTTTGACCCCCGCCCCCCCCCCCCCCCCCAAAAAAAATATGAATCGGATGATCTCTTTGCTCGGAAACCTTTGCCTGGGGAAGAACTCATTTTACGCTGAAACTCTAACATCACACGTGCAAGTCGGACAAAGAATGAGTAAGCTCGACCTGTGGATCGAGTTGCAGTAGAAAACATATTTTAACCAAACAAAATAATACATCATCTTAAATGATTCCACGATCAAAGACGACGCAACCAGACTGCTACCTCATATCATTCTTTTTCTGCGTCGTAGAGCCGTCCTCCTGGCAGAAGCTGATCGTAGAGAGATGGAGTTCCTCAAGTTTCTTTTGGTGTTGATGATGTCTTGGATTTGCATTCTTCAAATTGATTGTTTATACCATGTACTCTCATTTAAGATGTATTATAAATTTGATGGAGTTCCTCAGGTTGCTTGTCTTTCGAGTACGTAGTTTGACATCTATCTAGCATGGATTTTTAGTCATTATATTCTAGAGAATGATTTGTTTGCAGGTTTGTATCAAAACAATGTCTACTTCATATGATCACGAAATGTGATGCCGATAAGAAGAATATTTGCAATTTAAGAATAGACCTTCAAGAAACCTCCTCTGGTGTGGCTTTCTATGTTGGAACTGTCACACAGTGAGATCCTTGTCCCGTTTCAGTGGGATTGGTAAAGTAGGAAACCGGTACTGTTTCAAGATCCACATATCCTAAAGTTTAATAGTGCAGTTCTAATCACCCACAGACTTTTATTCTCAACTCTTAACATATGCCATCGAGGAAGTTATTATTAGATACAAAATGACAAATTTAGATCAATTGTTAAGAGTTTGCAACTCCAATCAATTTCGATTCTGATTTCAGTTTAAACAGTTAACTTTTTTAATTATATCAAATCCAGATATGATTTTTGTTCGATTAAAAAATAGTGATTCTATTTTAATTCAATTTCGATTCTGGAATAGAAGTGTGATCAAGAAGAAGTCATAAAGAATCTACTTGTGCATCTCATTTAATGATCAAAACCTTATGCCAACTCATGCCATTAATGCTGGAAAAGCATATATAGAGCCCACGTTGTTGCATGAATTGAATACTCTCACTGGGATTCGCTGGAATCATCAGAGGCATCTCACCATGTGATCCGAAACCTCATTCAATCAATCTATTACATACATTAAAGCTCATCCGAGGGACTCTACGCCTACGCGTGTGTATACGTATCGATCAATATACATCTACGCCTCGTAATGCCACCTCCTTGTGGTGGTGCCGACGACAAGCATCGGAAGCTTAAGACTACACTGAGATGACCCAGAATGGCTCCGCGGTCAACCATGCACGTCGATCGACACATGCGTCACCTGCAAAAGTCACGTCTCATCATAACAACAGCAGTACAAATACGTAGAAGCGGTGCAAAGTTACTGTGATTGATTCTCACACCAAAAAAGACTTGGAATTCAGATATCCCATTTTGCTCGACATTTGATGGCAACCATGCACTGTGTTTCTACTCCTAACTTTTTGCGAGAGAAGGAACATGACAACAACATTTCAGAAATGTTCACTCGGACTTTGGGTGCTGCAGCAGGAGCAGAGGCTGCCCTCTCACCAACAATCTGCTCGTAGAGATCTGTCATCTTCAACCCAGCGATCGCCCGGAAGAGGCCAGTCCCGTTGTTACTGCCAGCGAAGTCTGCATGCTTCACCGTCTGTTGGTGGACGGGGTGCTTGGATGCCTCTCCACATAGATCAGCTCATCCAATCTATCGAGTTCCCCATCCGTCTCCGACACTGATACCTAGCAGACAACGTATTGCAGATCATCACCTCACCGGAGTAGCAAGTGTCTGGGCCATAAGCGACCTCGATGCCATGGTACGAGCGTGCCAGCTTCCTCCCGCATGGTATCCACGAGATGTCGAAAAGGTAAACTGGACTGAAGTACTTCAACCCCTTCCTTCATGATCAACCTGACGCACAAAACTTTACCTTCACTGTCATCAGCAATCAATTGCGTTGGCAGAACTCCGACGGCAGCACCAGCGTGTTGCTTCTGCGGATCTGCCACCCACAATAAACATGGTATGAATTGAAATGTTCCTTTGCTGATTCCTGTATATTTTCTACTGCAAAATTAAGTACCAAGGTAAGCATCAGAGTCGGGCTTTCGAGCTTCAATGCTAGCTTTGATGCTCTCGAGGCTGTGCCCACCTTGCACCACATCTCTCTGCGATCCACAAGTAAATGGATTCAGACGACATTGTACTGACATTTACAGCATTACGGAATTAGGTGCAAACTCGACCTCACTGCCAGTATCCAAGTAGATGCTGAAGTCCAAGAGGGTCGGTCATACCTAAGGGACGGTCAACCAATTCTCATCAGATCGTTTGCTACGTATGCTACAGAGGTAGAATATGAATCCGAGACTTGGTATGTTGCTCATGACCAAAACTGTTTGCTCACAATGAAAAAGAACCATCAAAATGAACCAAGCGCTCTCCTATCTGATAAAACTAAAGAAGAAAAAGAAGGGAAAATGCCTGCAGATCGTATGTATTACCTACCAGTCACGAAGAACGAGAAATTCAAATCCACTGTTTCCAAAGGAAACACAATGGAATCTCACATCGGGTGCTGTTCTTCTAAGACCAGGAGCTTGGGTGGTTGGATTAGCTCGGGGGGTTCCAGCAAACCGGTGAGATGGTTGTCGATGGGCTTCTCTACGGCCACTCCTTCCTCGAGAAACTTCACTTGCTGATACATGAAGTCTTAAGTTGTTGGCCCTTGGGTCCAATGTCGTGACTCCCTTCTGCTTCCTTCCACTTCTATCCAAGGAGCGGTAGTCATCCAGACATATGACGGTGGCGGTGTCACCGATCAACGTGTTGGAGTCTAGGTTGCCACCCTTGGGTGGCGCTGCTGCATCTCCAAAAACACTGGTTAGCCTCCTCATGAAGGTGCTCTCACCACACGCTGAGTCTGCCGCCAGTCCTATCACCAATGTCTTAGCCTCAGCCGAGAATGAGATATCTGCGCTAGTCCTCCCTCCTCGCCTGCTAATCAAGATAACCTGCCGTTGGTGGAATCCCAAGTGAGACTTTACTTGGCTGGATCGGAAAGGAAGTGGCAGTATGGGCTGCAGAGGTTGCCATTTCTTCTTTCCTCCAAGCTTTTTAAAGGAGAACGCCAGGGAGGAAGGATGAAGATGAAGCGAAGATGTTGTGGTTTCTGTCTTCCCTTCTTTTCGATGGTTTCAAAGGGCAGCCTTTGATTCCTTCTAATTTTTATTATTTGCGACAACAATTCAAGAAAAACGCATCGCCTGAGGTACTTTGATTAAAATAAATGAAATTATTTATTTTTAGGATATATTAGAATATAATAATAATGATGATGATGATGATAATAATAATAATAATAATAATAATAATAATAATAATAATGTCTTGCAGAATTATATGTTAGACTAGTAATGGAGATAGGGTTTGTGTGTAAAGGAGAATAGCTTGTGGTAGGGGCAATTGCCAGGTGGCGCGGATAATGGTGCCTTTGATGCGGCAAGAACACGGTCGCATGTCCCGATTTAAAAGACGCAGCAGCGGGTCCCATTCAAACGTCTCGACATACGTGTCAGTTCCTCTTTCGCTAGAAGAGTTGTGGTGTGTTGGTTCGCCAACAGCTGCTATTAGCCTCACCATCCTCTGTCCTTGTACGGCTAGACCCATTAAGGGTCTAGATTTATCTGGTATCGTAGCGATGGCGATAAATCACGATCGATCCCGAATCTTAAGGCTTACAACACCGCCTTTGCTTCCTCCCCCTCGGCATCTCGGGAGGGTTAGAAAATAAAGACGGAAAAAGAAGCGGAGAAAAAAGAAGGAAGCGATTAGGGTGGAGTTAGGGCTACGCGATTTCTTCCGGGGTCGCGTCGATTTCTCCCTGCGGAAGAGGTCCACCGATCCATCAATGGCGGGGGCGCTCCAGTACCTGGAATCCCAGCGGAACGCGCAGCCCGAGCTGGCGGACTGGTACGGCGCCTTGGCGGATCTGTACCAACGGAAGCTGTGGCACCAACTCACCATCAAGCTCGAGCAGTTCGTTGCCCTGGCCGTATTCCGGGTAGATCTCTCATCCATTTCCTCAGCACCTCGTTGATTGCTGCTAGGGTTTAAAGTCATCAGTTTGACAATTGGTCTAGTCTTCTGTTTGGTGTGTCCTGGTGACTGGATCTTCACAGGAATTTGCGCTTTTCCTTCTTTTCTCTTTTGACATGCGTGTTTGGATCTTTGGCGGAATAGATATTTAGATGCGTAAAGATAACAGATCTTGAATGTAGAATTCTTGTTCAGTGTTCCTTCTTCTTTCTGAGCCGGAAGATTCACACAACAGCAAACCTTACAGAATATGGTTCTCGAGGAGCACTGTTGCGCGAAGATAAATTTGTTAAAGTTGATCGCTTCTTCTATCTTCATGGGAAACCTCAATAAACGATAGCTTTGAGGTGGCAAACAAAGCCACCAGAAAATTTGCGTAGTTAGCTTTGTTATGTTTTTGTGCTTGCCTCTCTGTTCTTCTGGCTCACAGAAACTATTGGTGCCTCGGATTAAATATCTTTACCCTAGTAGAATGTTCAAGTTCCATCAGTGACCTTATAATTTGCAATTCCAGATATTTAGTTGGATAAATCGTCTACTGAAGGTATTCTTAGTATATACATATGAGTGTGTATACATATATGTGTATAAAAACATTTATAATATAGTTTTTACACGAACAACAATGAAAAAATCTTCTACTTTTATCCTGCAGTTGTTCAAGCGTTATTTTAGACCTCTATCTTTTCGGCTAGCAAGCGAAACTCTTTTTGCATTCTTCTTGATCATGCATAGGCTCGGTCCAGCTAGGTTTCTTATTGCACTGAAGTTCCAGTTTTGAAGGTTGAGGCACTTTCTGATAACAAAAAGAAGGTAGGTAGTTTAGTAACATTTTAAGAATAATTTCTGTTAAACATGCCAGTTTACTCTTGTTTGCACCTTAGATTTTTCTATCCAGGATTCATATGACAGTGTTATGAAGGTAAGGCAGAACAGTGAATCTACATTGATATTATTTGGATTCTAATTCTATTTTGATATTATTTGGATTCTTGATTTTGGTTATCTAGTCATGCTTTATTCATTAATTGGTTTGCACCATCAGGCAAGGATATTGGTGATCATTTCAGTTAAAAGAAATTACTTGACGTATTTCATGATTCTACTTTTGATGGCATTATAAAGTTTCATGTGGTATTACTTGTGTCAGGTATATAAGCAAGAAAGTTTTCTTAGTTTCATCCTGTTTAATTCCCTGCATTTTTCATGGCAAATAAATTATATTCAGAAAGCAATGTAGGTAAGCTCCAGTGGATTTGTTTGTTATGATAAGTTCTCTATATTTATAACCTCATTATCCTTGTTATTTATGTAACCCTTGTGGCATGTAATTGAGAATGCATGCTTATTTTCTATTCTCACCTTTCTGCTACTCTTTCTAGGCGGGCGACACTCTTATACAGCTGTATCATAACTTCATTACAGACTTTGAGACGAAAATCAATCTCTTGAAGCTTGCTCACTTTGCTACAGTAATTTCACGACAATATTCAGAAAAAGAAGCTGCAATTAGCTATCTTGAAGGAATAATTGAAAAACTGCATGCTACTAGAGAGTTGCGGATTGAGGAGCCTATCCTATATGTGAAGATGCAAATTGCTGCATTTTATCTTGAAAAAGGCAGTCAAAAGGAGTGCAAAAAGCTTCTTGAAGAGGGAGAGAGAACACTAAGTAGCATGACTGATGTCGATCCTTCTGTTCATGCTAGTTATTATTGGATTACCTCTCAGTATTATAAATCACGACAAGAATTTGCAGAGTTCTACAAGAGTGCCCTTCTTTATTTGGCTTATACTTCAGTAGAATCTCTTTCAGCTTCATTCAAGTTGGTAAATGATTTACTTATTACATATGATATTTGATGACGGATTTTGTTTTCAATCTTGCCAAATTTTCTAAGAATCATTATTTTTTTTAATGATTTCCATCTTCTGGAGAATGTATCAATTATTGAGCAAATGAAATATGTATTACCCAACAAACATGACAGATTTATCATGCTTTTTTTTTCAAATCTCTGAACAGCATATCGGCATATTATTGTAATGCATTGGTAGATTCTAATTTGGTTATTATATATAGGCACTGGGCAAGAAAACAGGAATAAGATTGATCCATCAGAATCATGCAACATTTCTTGCCTTACCTCCTTTGTTTTAGTATTTAATTTTTTTATAGGAGTTTGGTTTGTGATGGTGTTGATAACAAAGAATGGATACATGCTAGCATACTTCTTTCATGCCCTTAACAAAGGAGGCATTACTTTGTGTTACACTGTTTAGTCTAGTATTTAGGAAGTGGGCATTATCTGGTTGGTGGAAGGTCTTCATGCTTACATCGGTAGTGAAGAGCAAAGATTGGAGATGTCGAGAGGTGGTTGGAACAATTACCAATTAGTACATTATAAATTATTTTTAATGTTTAATTTTCATTTGATTTAATAATCATAGATTTGTTCATAAAATTAGAGCTAGTGAAGTAAAAGATGCATTAAATAAGATAAAAATAGTTAAGAGTGTGAGACCTGATGGTATCCCTATTGAGGTCTGGAAAAGTTTAGGGGACGAGAGTAGCCTGGTTAACTAGCTTATTTGACAAAATTATAAAATTCAAAAAGATGCATGATGCATGAAGAAAGAGTTTTTGAGTGCCAAGTTACAAGAATAAATATGAAATACAAAATTATTTAAATTATAGAGGAATTAAAATCTTGAGTTATATTATAAAATTTTGGAAAAGAGTTATCGAATGCAGGATAAGACTTGAAACAAATATCTCTGAAAGTCAATTTGGTTTTATGCCTGGAAGATCAACCATAGAAGCTAATTTATTTATTAAGATAATTATAAAAAATATGTAGAGAAAAAGAAGGATTTTTATATGTTTTTATTGACTTATAGAAAGCCTATGATAGGGTTACTAGAGATTTATTATTGGTGAGTTTTAGAAAAGAAATGTGTATCTATAAATTATATTATTGTTATTAAAGATATGTATGATAGTGTACTTACTAGTGTTAGAACTATAGGGAGTGTCTAGTGAGTTTCCTATTAGCATAGGATTACATTAAGAATTCGTATTGAGTCTCTACCTTTTCACATTGATAATGGATAAACTTATTAGTCACTTACATGATAGACCTCTCAGGTGTATATTATTTGTTGATGATATTATCTTTGTTGATGAGAGCCTAAGTGGAACTAATAATAAACTTGGGCTATGAAGGTAATCCTTAGAAACTAAAGGTTTTAGATTAAGTAGGACTAAAACTGAATATATGAGATGCAATCTTAATAATTCTAGACATAGATAGAAGAATATAGTTAAGTTAGATAGACAAGAAGTTCCTTTAAGTAAAAAATTTGAAGTATCTTGGTTCAATTGTTCAACAAGATGTAGAGATTGATGAAGATATTATATGGTTAAAGTGGCAAGGGGTATCAGGAGTCTTGTGTGATCATCGGATACCTTTAAGAATCAAAAGAAAATTTTATAAGATCATTGTGAGACCAACAATGTTTTGTGTATTTGAGTGCTGGGTAGTTAAGAAACAACAACATATACAAAAAGTTTGTGTTGCTGAGATGAAAATATTAAGATGGATGTGTAGAGTTACTAGGAAGGATAAAAAAAAATTGGTATTCATGAACAACTAGGTATCGCTTTACAGAGGATAATATAAGAGAAAATCATTTAAAATGGTATGGACATAGTTTTAGTAGACATTCAGATGCAATAATCAGAAGAGGTGAAACGATTAATGTTAATGGTACGAGAAGAGGTAGATGAAGACCTAAAAAGATTTTAATAGAAACTATAAATAAAGATTTAAGTACTCCGAACTTAACTAAGCATATGACTTTTTATAGATCTGAATACTTTTTATAGATCTCAATGGCAGTAGAAGATTCATATAGCTGACCTCAAATACTTGATACTCGCGGCTTTGTTATTGTTATTCTTTAACTTGCATTTATTTGCAAAAATGCCCAATTACCTTGTCTTGATAACCTGATTGTTAGGTATCAAACGATGGCCCATGATCTTCAGCCCAACTGCTAGCATTAGTTACCAAACCAAGTAGTAAGGAGAGATCATGTGCATCTTGGTAATACCATTACAGTTTGAGGTTTTGAAATTACAATCAAGGGTAATAATTTGATCATGTTGATGACATGATTGGGTTTTCAGATTTTTGCCATTTTCTGTTGTTTGAGATTCATTGAGGTCTCTTGTCGTAAGTTATTGTAACTTAAAAGGGTGTTTGACCTTGTTACTAGTTCAACATGAAGTTGGTGAGAATCTTGAATGCAGATGCATAAGTGCTCAGATACTGAATGCAAATTTCCCTTTCCCTTAGATCTATTTACATTGCTTACAGTTAGATGATTTACATTTTTTTACTGAAAAGTCCTTCACGGAAGGGACTACTGTACTAGGACTATTATGTGACTTCTATGTATGAGAGATGATTTGTGACTATTATGTCGTCCATGGCAAGTTTCTGTTTCTTCACACAGTTGCACTTCAAAGTCTCTTATGAGTTATCTGGTAAAATACATTCCATATGGGTTGTATATATAGTAGTTCTTTAATTTTCATCCTCTAGTTATTCATAGTGGTTGGAAGACATTGCACAAACACTTCTATTAGTCCTTCATAATCTCTTCTAAGTTTTGAGTTTTGCTGGTGGTGGCCAAAGATCCGTGTAGCTGACCCAAGTAGTTGGGATTTCACAGCTTTGTTATTGTTGTTATTGTGATGTTAATGTAGTAGTTTGTCTTAATATTTTGTGGTACTTCAGTCACTAAGTCTGATCTATATCTTGTTTCCAGGATTTGGCCTTTGACCTTTCCCTTTCGGCACTTCTGGGGGATAACATATACAACTTTGGGGAATTGCTTGCACATCCAATTGTAAGAAAAATTTATAGATAAAATTCTATGATATACTTTCTTTTTCCTGATAGAACTAATTACATTTTGTATATTAAGTCAAAGAATTATGATCTTTATTTTCTATGTTTTGATATTTCTAAAAATATCGATTTGTTGATATACCTCTTCTATCTTGGTTCGTTATTTATTTGCTGACATGCTTCATCACTCCTTAACTGTTTGTTTCTTTCTCACATTTTTTTCTTCCGTTTGTTGATGATCATCATCATGATATGTGTCCGCAGAGCATATAGTTGGAGCAATCTGAATGCTATGTTGGTTATCTCATGTTTTTCTTTCTATCCAAGTTCTACTTTCATTTCTTGTTACATATTTAACTCAGAATGTTTTGCAGATCAATAGTCTCACGGGAACAAAAATGGAGTGGCTATACCATATTCTTCAAGCATTTAACTCCGGACACCTGATTCGCTATCAAGAACTATGTCGGATTCATAATGCTGCTTTGAATGCACAACCTGCATTAGTAGAAAATGAGAAGAAGTTACTTGAAAAAATTAATATTCTGTGCTTGATGGAAATAATTTTCAGGTAAGATTTTCAAGTGTCAATTAATTTTCATATTAATGTTAAGTACATATTTCTGCTCTTTCATTTTTAGTGTGATCGAGACTTTTAACCATTTCCAAACTGTTACATTCAATTCCTTGCAGTCGGCCATCTGAGGATCGAACCATTCCATTGAATGTTATAGCTGAGCAAACTAAACTTTCTATTCAAGATGTGGAATATCTTCTTATGAAAGCCCTTTCTGTAAGTCTAACCTTGCATGTTTTTTACCCCTAGTTCTGATTCTGCTAAAGGGATGCACAAAATGTCAGTATCTTTGGAATTAATTTAATCACTGAATGTTACGCCAGCCTTTGTTGTGTTTTGCCCCCATACCTTTCATGCCTTTTCTGTCATGTAACATTTACAATACTTTTGAAGTGTTGAAATTGTTACTTATGTTTATCCTTGCTACCTCGGCTTTCAATTTGACTATCCTAGCTTTGTACTTGTTATTGGTATTCTTTCATTCTGGATTCTCTGGATTTGTATAAAATCTAAGTTATGCTCGATGATTTGACACTTTTCATTGTCCTCTTAATTAGTCGTATAGGTGGATATGTTTCACACTTTTGTTTATAATATTTTCTGCTTGTTAGCCTTCCACATTGTGTGCATCTTACATATATTGTTTTGTGAGCATTTTTTTTGTTTTGTCACAAGTAGTTGCAAATAGTGCTATGCTTCTCTGGGCATATCTGTCAACAAGTGTAGGTCCAGCAAGATGGCTAGAACCGTGTCAGTCTATTGTTGCAGATCCTTCTGTGCGTTTGTATGGATTCCTTGTAAAAATGTATTCAACTATTAAGGAAAAAGCAAATCATTTGCTTATTGCAGGGCATGTAGGCCTTCCTGTTAGGACTTGTTTGTTTCCTGGAACTTTTTTGCCTACGTGGCACAAAATGCAAACACACTGCTGGTAGTGCCATAAGCTCATTTTTTATGATTTTTCTCTATATGTTGGCCGCCGGGTATGAATCCATTTTAAGTAGTTGTCAAAAGACAATCAATTTTAACTACAGTGAAAAATGCTTTAATTTCTTAGGTATTTTCTAATATTCTCATTTGAATTGCTGAAGAAAGCTGGGAATTCAATCGGAGCTAAAGCCCCAGTGTCTTAAACAGACGGAGGCAGTTCAATCTCCACGAGCTGCCTAATAGCCGGGACTAATGTTATTTGTTGTACTTTAGGTCTTAGGCATCCTAATATGCAGCTGAAAAATTGCATCTATTTTGAAAACATTCAGTTGGAATCCTGAACTTTTTCTTTTATAGCCATATTACTTCCTGCATCAAATTACATAAGGCTTTAAAAGAGTAAATTCTTGGGGGCTGCAATGATTTGCAGGTTCATCTCATCGAAGGCATAATAGATCAGGTTGAGGGTACAGTCCATGTCTCATGGGTGCAGCCAAGAGTTCTGGGAATTCCACAGATCAAATCATTGCATGATCATCTTGATGCCTGGGTGGGCAAAGTGCGGACAGCCTTATCGATGGTTGAATCAGAAACCCCCGATCTGATTGCTTCATGATTGGCGTTTGGGACCTGCTCATTTACCATTCCTCTGTTAACAGTTCCCGGCTCAGGAGAATTCAGAAAACCAAACATTTGTGAATGCCCTTTAATTGAGGTTCTTCTACCTCTTTAGAAGATTTTGTGCTCTAGGCGTGGTGGGTGGCTGCTGAGTCTGTATCTTCTTTTCATTGATTTTTTTAAGAAATGAATTTTAAGCATGCATTACAAGCATAAACTTCATAGTTTATTCTAACTATTTGAGTGGTTTTGAATTCAAACGTTATCCAGAAAACGATTCGTGAATTCTCATTCTCGCTTATTTTACTGAATGTTTTGTGTTTTTGGATGGAAAGAAACAGGGAGTCGAATGTCATTTGATATTATTTAAAAATGTATGTGAATGATTCAAGCGTATTTAGGACAAATATGCCACATTGTTGGTGTTAAATCATATGGATGGTATTAATCATATGCATGGTATGATGCACAGCGTTGTTCAATATAAGTACACAAAATTATTGTGCTGCTAAGGGTGTGAGGAAAAGGAAAATTTTGATGGGACTTACATGATCATCGTCCTAACTGTCTTAATAATGATTAGATCGATTCATTTCACATCGTGTGTTTTGCTTATAAAAAAAGATCCATTAAAGTTTTAGAGAGTATGCGGAAGGTGTCGTATCGACGTGACTAAAGTTTGAGAGATGTTGTATCGACGTGACACCTTCGATATCTCTAATCATTGGCTTATTATGAAGGAATTATATTATAAATTATCTAATTTTTAAATTCTTATTCATAAAAAAAAATAAAGTGAATAAAAAAGTATTTGTTTTCTCTCGAGTTTTTAACGAATTTACTTATTTTTAGAAAAAGAAATGGAAGAACCCCTCCGGAGTTACGGCGGTCTCACAGTTCCTGTGCAATGGAAAGCTTTAGTACTACTGCAGTGGCCGTCGGACTGTGTTCTCCGTTCCTGTGCAATGGAAAGCTTAGTACTACTGCAGTGGCCGTCGGACTTGCTCTCCAAAGTCACGGAGGTTTGGGGTTGAACCCTAAAGCCACCAATCTTAAACCCCTGGTCGTTCTATGTTCATTCCTTTGAAGGACTCGGCGAATACATCCTTCCTCTCTTAAATGTTTTTTTTTATTTTTATTTTTTATCTCCGTCGTCGAAAATTTTGGCTCAAAAATCTCTCTTTTCCCCCGCTCCCTGCCTCCCTCCCTCCCTCCCTCCCTCCCTTCTCGATTGCAGAGAAGGGCTGGCTCAACTTCTTGCCCTAGACCCTAAATGATACTGAGGGCGAGAGGGTTGTGCCGCCTGACCCCCCACCGAGCGTTCGAGTCCCCAAGAGCCTTCAGCATACAGTCGCCTGACAGCTCCAGGCTCCAGCTTTGCCCTGAGACCGTGGAGTCGACCGTCTCCGCATGCCCGTCGGATACGATCGCATTGAGCTTCTTCCTCTGGTGCGCCCGCCAGCCGAATTACTTCCACGATTCATGTTCTTTTGACCGAATGATCCCTGTGGTCTTCCGGCTCACCGACCGATTTGGGTCTGTTAGGGAGATTGTCAGGGAACAGCAGGCTGTTGGGTGCTCCGTAAAGGCGCAAACTTTCATGGTTTTGATCAGAGTTTATTGGCGAGGGAACTTATATGGACGTGCATTAGAGGCGTTTGATGAAATGATTAAGCAAAATTACGTTCCCAACACCTACGCCAGGAACATGGTCCTGGATATCTTATTCAAGGTGCATCATTTTGACGTGGCAATGAAGTTCTTCAGGGACACCAAGTTTCCAAACTTCATTAGTTACAATACAGTGCTATGCAATCTTTGCAAGTCAAGTGATTGGCTGGGAGCCAGAGATGTTATAAGAGAGATGGTAACGAAGGGATTCCACCTTAACACTGGCAGTTTCTCTGTGGTCTTGGACTGTTTTTGCAAGGCCAGGAGGCTCATGGAATTGCTGCAGTTACTAGCGCTCATGATTGTATCCGGTAAACAGCTAACGGTAGCAATCTGGACGATTTTGATTGAGAGTCTCTGTCAAGCTGGTCAAGTGGATAGAGCAAGTACGTTGTTTGGAAAGATGGTAGAGCATGGGTGTTCACCTACTGTGATGACATACACTTCTCTAATTAGAGGTCTCTTTCAAGCTCAGAAGTTTAATGAGGTCTCCGTGCTCTTAGAAACCATGATATTTAATAAGTGCAGTCCTGATCTGGTTTTCTATAATGTCCTGATTGATTGCTTTTCAAAAGCGAAAAGGTTTGATGACGCAATTGATGTTTTCCTTTGTCTGGGGGACAGTAGATTACATCCTGACGCTTATACTCTCTCTTCTTTAATATGCACACTATGTTCATCCGGGAAATTGAGATTGCTTCCTAAATTAATAGCAGGATCGAATGTTACCGCTGACCTGGTTGCCTGTAACTCATTAATAAATGCTTTCTGCAAGGCCGGTTTTCCATTTCAAGCAGTAGAGGCTTTCGTCGATATGGTCAACAGGGGTTTTTCTCCAGACAATTATAGTTATGCTGGACTGCTAAATGGATTATGCATGTCCGGAAGTATTGAGAACGCAGTCAATGTTTATAATGCCATTGTTGTGAACAATCCCAATGTTGATGCATATGTGCATACAGTCATCCTCAATGGGCTTGTAAAAAGAAGAAAATATCATATGGCAATTAGACTCTTCAGGAAAGCTGCCCTTCAAAATTACTGCCTTGATGTTGTGTCCTATACAATTGCTATTAATGGGCTTTTTAGAGGTCATAGGTTTGATGAGGCTTGGCATTTGTTTGAACAGATGAAGCATTTTGATATTGTTCCCAATCTTTACACATACAATGTGATGCTTTCTGGCTTTTGTTTGGCTAGAAATATGGGTGCAGTTAATCAATTGCTAAAAGAAATGGAGATTGCCGGAGTTGACATGGACCATACCTCATTCAATGTCATAATTTGTCTTCTGATTAAGTTGCATCGTTATAATTCAGCACTCCTTTTATGTAGGAGAATGTGTGATCTGGGAATGGTACCTAATAGGATCACTTGCTCGTTACTTTTGGATGGTCTTGTTAATATCTCTGTTGAAGAATTATATGATCTTTACCCAAAGTTGGCATATAACTTCAAGAATCCTAATTTTATAGACAATTCCTCATCTGATTTGCAAAGTGACCTTCTTGTATGCTCTGCAAATTAGATCATTTTTTGGATGTCCAGTGGAAAAACATGAACACAGGCATTACCATAAGTGCATGGGTGAAGCAACTTGGACTTCGAATAGAGCCATGAAAAATGGATAAAGTTGCTACTGCTATGACTCATGAGATTGGTACTCCATTAGCTTCTGAAGTGTCCTCTGGTGCTTCATTGCTCAAGTAACTTGTTGGCATCACTCCGGGTACTATAGATGTTATTTGCAATAGTCCTATGTGAGAACAGAAAGCATGTGAAGAAAGGAAGTTTTGATGATTACTTAATTTTTGGAGGAATGGCACATATTTCATGTACAGTGGCAGAGAATTAGATGTAAAGCAAGCATTTAATATACAACAGATCGTGGGGATTTAATATGAGCACAATGTATTCTTCACTGGTGAACGGCGTTGGCATCACTTCTACTTGAACTCATTATAATTGCTAGATCAGTGGTTGGTGCTCTACAGCTTCACTGAACAGTGTCCTTTTCGGACAGGTATAGTTATTTTCTTCTTAGATGTTAGGACTTAGTGTAGCTAATAACTATTGCAAAATTGGAAATGGACTTTAAACTTTAAAGATCCTTAGGCTGTTTTGGTTGGTAACATGTGCTTAAACTTTTAATTGCTTGTCAGTGTTATTTTTCTAGTTGAAATATGGGAGTTAGCCAGAAGCCAGTGGTGGAATTAAAAGAAAATGCTTGCTATGTGATTTATATGGAGAAAAAGACACGTTATGAATTGTGGTAGTTCTAAGTTTAGGACATGTTATGAATTCTTGGTAGCATCCAAGAGGAGAGAAGACATGTGATAATAATTCTTGGTATTTCTGAAGTTTCCATGACCGTCCCCATCATCCAGATTTTTCTTCTCCTTCTTGTGTTTGTTGCCTTTGTCTAGGGCATTTCGAAAGTTTCCATGAGGAGTCTGTCATTATGTCGAATTAACTTATCGCTCCTTTCTGTGTTCCTTTCAAGATGATCATCTTCTTCTGCATTTTTCTGACAGGGTGCTGCTGACAACTGAATTACAAAAATGTTGATCCCGGGTCTTCTCTGCAACTGAATTACAAAAAATGTTGATCACTTCTTTCACCATTTCATGGTTAATACCCCATATGAATCAACTTTTTTCATGATCAGAGGGTGAGTCCGAGTCCCCACCAGAGAAATTGCTCCATCAGAACAGTAGCAGCATTTGAGCTCTTTATTTGCTCATCTGGAAGGTGTTGCTGCAGAATCCTTCAGGAAAAAAGAAAGCTACTGGCACCGTATACCATTTCTCTGCCTCGGAGTTGTCGAGAGGATGGGAGAAAGTTGTCGAGAGGATAGGAGAACTTGCAGCGAAGGTAATAGGCCATTTTGCCCGATATTAAAGTTCATTGTTGTGAAGCCGACTGATCGGCTTGCTGTTTGGTTGTGATAGCATGTAACGAAAGAGCACATTATGAAATACATGTATATATACATTGTTATCATTATTACAAAAGCTATAGGCTTCATGAAAATGGAGACCTGTAAGAAGGCATTTTGGAGGAATCATGGCTGCACTAGTCCATGCAATCAGGTTTCTTGTTTCTTTTACCAAAAGATTACTGCCCGAGTCCTCCTGAAGATAAATTGTTCCAACAGATCAAAAAGGATCTATTTCATGGATAATTTGATCTTTCATGTATGTATGCCCCTTCCAACACTCCAAAACTCTTTTAAGCATTAGAATTGCCTTTATTATTTTCAAGTTCTCTACTGTGCGCCTATGCCAAAATTTAGATCGCAAAGATAATTCATTAATTTTGCAACTTCGAAAGAGAAGATTAAGAAGGGCATACGAAGCCAAAAGAGAAAATAAACCAAGTCCCAAACATCGATCATCTTTAGCACCTAAATATGATACTGGATAACCAAACGTGTATCATATAACCTCAAATTTCAATCGCTTATCCTAAATAAAAATTCCGTACATATCATAGAGATCAATATTGATAATGCTTACAGGTTCAATCTTCCATATGGATGAAAGGAAATTATTGTTGTCTTGACTCTTGTACATGACGATGATGCAAAAAAAACATAACAGAATCCATAAGTAACAGAAGTGTGAGCTTAATAAGAAGAACTTGGATTGCAGCACCTCAATACAAGCAGCAAAAATTGCGGAGTATGATGCATGGGCAAATACAGAGTACATGTGTACAAAAGGAGCTTCACCACGATGGATTTAGTACGATGAGTCAGGCATTTGAACGTTGTAACAGTTCATGCCCTTGAAGTTCTTGGTCTCCTGACATCTGAATCAAGAGGCATGTCTCTGCTGTAATTGTTTTCATACGGAAGAGGTTAGTGCCGCAGATTGGGTTGTTGGGAAGAAAGCGAAGCAGGATACTAGTTAGACTTGTAATGTATTTTGTTGCTGGAGCTACCAAAAGGAGACGGCACCTCCTCTGCAGGTAACCTGACTACAATATGCATCCAAGTATGATCTGGCAGTTTGATGTAAATTGCAATCTAATAGGGAAAAGAAAAATGACGCTTGAGTTGTAGATGCAGTCCCCTTGAGTTGTTTGGGAAAGCGCGTTCATCATGAGTTAACTTGAGAACAACAAAGCCCTTACCTTTACTGCAATAGGAAAATTTGAGCTCCCATCCAAAAAGCTGTAGATGTCTGAAGCAGCTCAGTATTTATGCTATCCAGTAGCTTAAAATGAAGAGATCCATCAGCAGAATTTATGCAAAAATAAAGGACACAAACAAATGGCAAATTAACCAAAAGTGAGAAGTATAAATTAGTCCTAAACTAACACAGACGATGAAATCAAAATGAGTTTCTAGACAAATAGACATGTTATAATAAAGACTTTAAACTCAACGGAAGTTAAAAAATCAGATGCTAATTATACATTGAAGGAATAACCCTGAGGTCAATCAGAAATGTGTGACTACTTCTGGAAACTCACATCATGATTCCTTTCAGTTATACTAGGTGTAAGTTTTTGTCAAAAGAAGCTAGCTAGCAACTGGGGTCTTGTATGGGGTTTGTGATGTGCCAAGACTGTGCCAGCACTTGCGGCAATGTGATTAATTAGTACCAGTCATCACAATGCCCATCTTACCATACCAACCAGCACCTATTGGTACTCCACCCAAGGGCTGGCATGATACTCTTATATGAAATGCGACCCATACTATGAGATCTGATAATTGAGGAGGATAAACTTTTGACAATTTATGAAGGAGAAACTTGTGTATCATTAACTTATGTATCACAACTAGGATGATCAAATTGGATCCCAACATGCTCAGATGATTATATATCTTCTTTTCATTCATCAAGCAAGTCTCTCATAAATTCCAAGTAAAGCCTCAATGTGGAAACTCCATGTATTCTTAGGATGGAAAGAACATGTAAAAATAACAGCTAACTAAAGATTCTAATAAAATAATCAAGGCAGATAAAAAGGTACAGTTTCTTGAACAACATGAACTTTGAAACTTTTTAGCAATTAAAGCAAGGAAAAGAATGATTCAATAACGAGACAACCTCAAAAAATAGATTCATGACCACGGTTGTGAAAGGGAGATGAGGGAATTTGATGCATTAAGACCCTGATATCCATATATAGCAGATTCAAGCACATTGTATTGTTCAATTACGGAACCATACAGAGCTCGAGAAAAAGCCTTCTTAGCCTGCAAAACCAAATCTTTAAACATGAAATCTAACATACAAAATAAAGATCAATAGATTGCTTGTTTTCGATTGAGAAATTGCATTCATACCAAGGACTATTACTTTATTCTTCTTTAAAGAGATATTTGTGTTCACGGATAATAACATGCGTCTCAAATAGAAAGGAGCATATACATTGTTGTAGCATGTATACACAAGTATATTACTATATGAGAATAGACAGGATAATGCAAAAAACTTTCAGGAAGACAAAAAACTTGGGCACCACATTAAATGTATATTTGACTACCATGAAAATCTTCATATGCACTAAAAACTATTTAGGAATTAATTTATAAATCCAATTCTGCCATCTAGCTAAATCAAGTACGAACCTTTCCTTCATCAGAAGGCAAAGATCTTTATTGCATTTGTATCTTCTTTGGTCTTACTCCTTTTTTATGGTGTTTGATCTTCCGGTCAACCTCAAGAAACTAGTGTTGGATTAACTTCTTTCCACATGTCACAAATACCTCAAAAGTGGCCAGTCTGGAAACATCATTATAACCATGAAGTTAAATAAGAGTCAATACCAATCATACTAAACCAGTCCAAAGCAAAACCACTAAGAGGTGTGCTGACAGGACTACCATAAAAAAAACTTCAAAATTCTTTTTTTTCCAGCAGAATATATTAAATTATACCATGTCAGCCGGATAATACTTTTAAGGGCCAGCATCAATAAGCTTAATTCAGACAATATAGCCTCATCTCCCGAGTATTCAGAAATTATTTCTAGCATCCTTTTCCAGCCTCATAGTTCTATAAAGTATGAAACTGTAGAGTCAACTGCAACAGGTCCTTTATTATGCTTGGAATCTTCTATGATCTTCCTCGCACCCACAGGAAACAGGATTATCTTGAATAAACTTCTTCCAAAAGTCAAAATCAGTACCACCTTAAATGTGATCTCCATATGCCTGGAATTCTATTTTGTAACCCCAAAGAGGTCCAATAGAAGGAAATGAGCACAGAAGACCATGGGAGTTGGATAAATTGTGCAGTAGAAAGAAATACGCACAGAAGTATGAGAGTTGGATTAATTGTGCAATAGATTAATTTCCGAAAAGGAATCACAAATTTGTACCAACAAAGACTTGGTATGATGTGCAAATTCTTTTTTAGGATATCCTATGTATGCAAGATATCCCTACCAGTATGTGTGTTGTATTACCCTATCAGAATGTTTTTCTCTCCTGTGGTAAGCCATCTTTAGAAACTTCAACAAATTCTAGTAAGTTTCATATAGAGTTTTGTATTGCCTGAAGTAAATTATAACACTACACACCATTTGAAGTTCAGAAAAACCCAGATTCTATTCCTCTGTGAAGCCTCATTTGCAAAAGCAGGAAGTCCAGATACCTGAGTTCAAATCTTCTCAACTTTCATTACAACATGGTGTACCCAACTCTCCTCTCCTCAACTTATGTGTTCAACTTGAAATTGCATCCTTAAAAAATGAGGCTGGATATGTCCAATGTGTATCCACCATGGCATTTACTAACAGATAAGGCAAAAAGCCTGACAAGTTCGGCTGACAGTAGAATTGATCTACCTGTAAAATTAACAAAATAACCATGATACAATCCCAAGCAGCTGCACATGCTTCTTTATTACCATTCGAGTTACCACCTATTGTAGTAATTTCTTTTGATATACTTATATTTCTTAGTTCACCATCTTCAAGACTTTCTCTTGATACACCTCAAAGCAAATTGTCGCACATGAAGAATAATTATGTCCATAGTTGCTTTCAAGAATCATGGGCTTAGATTTATTGTTTTACACCCGAGAGACTTTTTCCCCGACAAATCTAAATAACGCAATCACCAATTGTAAAGAGAAATCTAGATTTGTGATTCACTTCTACAAACTAATATATTTCTCACCAAATATTATCATTAAGGGCATCAATAATTTATGTCAGATACAAGCATATCAACAGAGATAATAAAAAATATAAAATTATGTAACATGTGTCTCTTAAAATGTGAATGGTTAAATTAAATGTCAATAACCGACCTCTTCAGGGTTCTCACGACCACTAGCAATGTCATCAAAGTTAATTTCTGGAGCCACAGATAACCCAATTCCATGAAAAGAAATTTTTCTTCTCTCACCAATTTGCTTTTCTACCTGTGGAAAATATACATATAAAAACATAATACAATGTACCAAGTCTAGACTGCAACTATTAGGTAGAGCATACCTCTGGTGGTGGAGGCATGACCTCATAACACAGCAATGCTAGGGGATACATATGCCCCATTACACCAGAATGGTCCACAAGCCTCCTCATATTGTCCGCTGAAGATTCATCAAATGATGCCTGTACTCATTACTGTCAGCACAAATAGTGTAATGATAATGAAGTGAGAAAACCATCAGATGTGAAGGAGAATGGTCCTTCAAAGTATCTCAAAAATTGTGAGAATCATTTTAAATCTCTAGTATAGACCAAAAGAAAATGCTAAAACAAAAAATTCCCTGGTGTGAGAATCATTTGGTTAACCCATGATTTGAAGCTTCTGGTACACCAATCTGTACGGACTGGTATTCACTGGTCCAACAGCTGTCCACTGCACACACCAGGCAATTTCATCTGGTCTGGTCCAAAACTAAGCTTATCATTTGAAAAGCTCACCATGCTGGAGTTACTGGGTAGTAGGTTGACCAGTACTAATGTGACCAGTAAATCTCTGATTATTATTTTCTCCTGTTTTTATAAGCTGTTGACAGCTACATTATTCGTTTTTTATGTTTTTCTCCTTTTTTTTCTCTCTCATCCTCTGCCACTTCTCTGTGACTCTGACTCTGCTTGTCCAGTTGGTACTGACTAATACAGTCCATAACAACAAGTGGTACACTATATAGTCCTATCATAGAACCAATCAATCTCCGATCATTATCAATACTAGACTGAGATTTTAATCCTTGGATTAATCCTTTTCTGAAGTCATAAATCTTCTCTTTTTTTTGTTACAAGAATCCCTTTTCACTTTGATCATGCACTCGATGAGGAACTACAATATTCAAACTTCTTTCACGTAACTTTTTCAGTCAAACTCACCAAATGTAACACAATTTCCGCCAGATACTTGACCCAAGATCTGATTGCGACATAGTAGGATAGCACAGAGACATATATCTTGGAACTCTATGTTGTTATTAAAATACAATTGAAACAAAATGTTCCAGCAGAAATGTCTGCAATTAAAATCTTCAGCCACCATAAATAAAAAAAAGCTGCATTGAAGACCTTGTCGAAAATTTAGAAAGATTTAAACAGGACACAAATATTAACTAAATGTCTCAGGGTTAGGCCTTAATCATGACAAAAAAAAGTGGAGAATTATTAAGAAAATCTTCCACACAGTTTTATTTCCAATCAATAAAGTCCAAACACATAAAAAACAAAGGAAAAGAGCACTAGGCACTTCCTGGCTTCCTGCTCATTCATAAGTAGCAGGATACAACAGAGATGCAAAAGTTTTATTGACATAAGCATGGGAATGAAACAACTCTAGATAGAAGCAAGGATTTAAATACTGATAACCTACCAAACCATTATGTAACAATAACAGGGTGGTATACTGACTGCTGCCACCTAACATTATAGACTATAACAGAGAAAACAAAACACAAAAAGAACTAATATGTACCAGTATCAAGCTATAGACTGCTATTTAAAACCTTGGTTAGAAGGATGGATTTAAAAGAACCAAAGTAGAAGTTCACAGAAAACATAGGAACAAAGACTAAAAGGACTTGGCAGCTCCACTCTCGAAATTTCACATAAAGCCCCTTTATTTTCCCTACCAAGTTTAAATTTTGAAATAAATAAGACTGTTGACAGACAAATAGATTAATTAATAAGTTCAGATTAGCTATTCCGTAAACAAAGCCTCCACAAAGCAGAAAAAGCAAATGAAATATAAACTGATGGCAAAAAATGATCATAGACAGAAATGTCTGGTGCATGATGGATATCATGATTTTCACCCGAAATTGGCCCTTCAAGACCACCACCTCACACCACCAGCATCACATGACATTCCTACCACCAACACAACCTGTATCGGACCCCATCTTTCATGCAGCTCTGCACCACCATTTGCCCCGACCATGGGTGCCACTTCTCACCACACAGCCTGTGCATCTTAACAGTGCTCACATCACCAGCAGTCCTTCATTACATCACAACATACTCCTGCTTTCTCTCCAATGTCACACCATGAGTATCCACAGTACCCCCCTCTTCCAGTCTCCTGGATTGGCATCAAGGCTAACCTCAGTAGGTCAGCCATAGATATAATTGCCAGCACATACTTACCCATCAATCATTCCCAACCCCAGCTTATAGTGTACTAAGTGTTAGCTATTTCCTTGTGCTGCTATTTGTTGGTAAATGAAACTTCTCAAATTTGATAAGGCCTCAACAAAGCTAGTCCCAGGAGGTACCACATGGTCTACATCTTGATGTCCTCTCTCTCTCTCCCACAAACAAAAGATGAAGCAAGAATGCAGCCAAAACCTTTAAAGAAAATGAAAATAATGTATCCATCAGATTTTCAATATAGTGTCTCCTCACATCACAGGATAGATGAATACATATAAAGAGCCGCAATTGAATGGAGGTCGAAATGGTGACAGCAATAAACAATATCTGGTTTTTAAGGAAAACCAATTTAAAGTGTAGTTTAACTCTCAAGAGAGGACTAAAATTACATCAAAGCTGATAGAAATAGGTGGAACAAGGAAAATAAAAGAATGTTTTTTTTATTACAAAAGGAAGAAATACTGTGCAACCCATTAAAAGTTTAAAATTTATGAAAAGCATAACAGAAGAATTAGATTGAAGAATTAAAGAACAATCGTGCTCAAGGGTACGTACTGGATGCCATTTTCCTGTGAGTGGATTTGGTCGGTCCCTACCACCACTTGGTGCAATCCATATTATCTGTGATCCACCCCTATGTTTAATAATTTTTGAGTCAAAACATACAGCAAGTAGAAAATCATAAAACAGTCAATTGCATTTTAAAAGATGGACATATAGAGATAAGTACAAAATATATCTAGCAAAATGTCCTTGAAATAAAGTAGTAGATGCTTCATGATTGAAAATTATGACCCATCTTCAGAGAAAAACTGCTTATGTCAAGAAACCATCAAACACTCAGGAGAATTCAATAACTTTAGAGATTGCAGATATAGCCATTGTGCAAATGCACATGCAAATTCAAATACTTTTTACAGGAAATTGGTCAATGAGTAACTTAAAAGAAAAGGAAAGAAACATCAATATAATGGTCAAGCTAGCTTTTTGATTAGGGTCAGCAATAATTCAATAATGCATCTATAAAGTAAGTAGCATTTACTAAAACATACAGTTAGTTATAAGCATCAGCATCTGTAAAGTGAATGGTAACTCATTGCCAATCTTGGCTTTAGAATAGAGTTCAGCTCTTTTAGCAAGGATTGTCAAAATATGCAAGTAGGCATCGTTGATGTGGTTCAGTGGTAACTATGCTTTTGTTTTAATGTTACAAATTGATCCATTAGAATGCATGGTTACCATTTAAGGATTTTTCTTTTTAATATGCTCTCACTGGCTCCTTAATAATTCAATGCTATCATTAATTACCTGGAAACATTACTTGCTTCATTAATATGGATTAAATAGTTCATGGCTTTGTGGGCTATTTTATTTACATGACAAGCAGCCATGAGCCTAGCTTTTGTACCAAACCTACATGCTCTGCTGTGGTAGGTGCATACACAAGTATGTTCGAGTAAATTATTTCATGTTAGCTTCCTGGTAGCTGGATACCTTTCATTAGCTTCTTGATATTTTGATGCTGTATGATTGCTCTTTAATTCATAATATGGTTTTGATGTAAATTAATTTTTCATTTTGGTACTCACAAGAAATTGAATGACTTGTGAATTTCTTCTAGGAACGAGTCAAAGCCATTACTTCACATTTGAAAAGACATGACATTTCCCATGACCATAATTTTGTAATTTATTATTATCTTAAAAGGAAAATGATTTGGTTCTTTACACTTCCATCCACATTACTAATGAGTAATGAGCAGACAAAGCTTGCTTAATATACAGCAAACAACCTAAACTAGCTTTATCTGAACCAACTATACAGGGATCAGATAGAAACCCTGCCAAAGAATCTGTATGTATATTTTTCAAAAACAGCTTATTTCCATATGTATCGGCAATTCCAAATCCAAGCCACTGGCTAAATCGGTCGAAATCAGACAGAAATTGGTCAAGATAGGACAAATAACATCGTTTATAAAACCAGCCAAATTTCACAATCTGATGCCAATACCTGCTAATTCTACCTTGGAATGTAAACCTTGTGCCAGATTTCGACCAAGATGTTAAGATGGGAAAAGAGAGGAGGAAAGATAGAAGAGGAAGAAGAATGAGAAGAAACGAGGAGGAAGACTGATGTAAGACTTTCAGTAACACTTTTTTGTTCATATATAAGTAACTCTTTTAGAGCTAATACTTGCCGTGGAAGAAAAATGCCCAATAAACAAAAAAGTTCAAATTTTGAAAAAAAATAATATGTGAAATCTGAAAGCCTTTGTTACCTGAGCCATAAAGTTATACACCACTTTTTCTAAAGAGTATAAGAATGTTAGCACACCTTAAAAGCAAAGCCATCTCCTTGAGGCTTCTAGTGTTTGCTCTCCTTTTCATTTCAATGAGCTCAGGAACATCATGCATGTGCTTCTTTGAGTACACACAAATAAGATTTCTGGCAGACAAGAGTGGATTTCAATAATTACAAGAACCTCAAGTTAGCTGCAATATTTTATTACAATTATTTACTGTGTTGGATTAAAAGAAATGACAAGAACCTGCCCATGCTGAAGGGCTTGCAAAGTGGGTCGGTAACAACCCTGTCTCCTGCCACAAAAACCTGAGGTATAAAACATAACACTTAAATACCACTAAAACGCTTACAACAGAAAATGAGACTACTACTAGCCTGACCAGTTTTTCAGCAAGATATGGATTTGTTTTTTCAAGCAATAATGCAATCAAGGGTGGATCTGCTTCTGTCTGATGGTTGGAGAACAAAACAATGTTATGGCCCTACATAAGAAAACAATATTATGAGTTACAACCAAATATCAAGATATATATCTGAAATAAAAGTAAAAGCATGAATAGCTCGAGGATGTGACACAAAAATACCACTTATATTTTAACTACGAGAACAATTACAAAAAAAGTTTACATGAGCTCTTCATTGTCCACTTTGAGATCAGAGTCAACAGGTACTATCCAGACCAGTCATTCAATCCTAGCCACACTGTTGGAACGTGGGCATGGTGGAGGATACATATTGTTAAGATTGCTAGGAATATATGACATTCAACAGTATACTGAAAGAGATAATGTATTCATAGGGCAATTATCTCCTAACCTTACAGAAAAACTGAGAGAAACATAGATATTATGGATGTTGGTTCTACCAGAGCTCATTGCCAGCAAAAGACATACAAATTGATCTCAATTGACGGTTGTTACAGGACAAAATTAACAAAAGACAGTTGCATGCCAATTTTAATTGACTTAATTGTCGACCTTAATATAAAAAGCTCCGATAAATCATATGGCACTATGATTGAGCATGTACTTAACATAGAAAATCTCGTTACAATCTATACTGTATATGCTAAGTAACCAAACCTATTTCCATGTTAATTTGCAAGCATATCTTATACGAAAAGGAATGATTCTAATTCCTAAGCTATTGAAAGTATAAGAAAGATAACCTCTTAACAAATATGGGTTCATTGAATTGACAAAAGGTCGGAGCCCTTCTAATTTATCTTTTTTTCTAGTGCAAATATTAATTGATAACCAAAGCTTTGTCATTGCATATAATAAAACAAATAAAATCAAAATATTTATTCTACTAAAGACAACAATCAGCTTCAGCTATTAAACAACAATAATTGATTATTAACAGCAATAAATCATCAATCGTACTGAGGCACCTGCTTAAGCTTCTTTTCCATGTCAAAGAAAAGGGAGAGGTTGCCAATATATGATGTTCTGAGTATAAACGAAAAAATTTCATTAGTATATTGAAGAAAATACAATTTCACAACCAGAATTTGATCCAAAATTTGAATATTTGTTTTGTGCAATTCTCATGTCTCCTATGATGTATGCCATTTACGCAGTAACAAAACAACTATCATACTTGGAATTTAGAGCTGTATAACTGGCAATCTCATCAGTTTCATTCAAATTGTTCAAAACAAATGGCAACAGAAAGAATATGATAATCATTGGTCAGATGGTCAAACAACAAATGCTACCTTAATCTCTGAAAAATATTTGGAAACATAATGAAACATAAAGTAGGAGTACTTCTTATTTTATTTGAAATCATTAGTTTGGGACTGCAATTGCCTAGCACAGGTGTCCTTGCCAAGTCAATTCAAGCAAGAAATGGACCTGCTGATAGAAGTAGAAGACCAATGTCAATGAGGAGATTCAACCATGTTGGTTGCTCAATTTAGGGACATGCAATTAGGCAATAAAAAGAAAACCTCAATGAGTGTCACTAGGTAAAAAATAGCTGTCATACTTGTTCAAGTTGCAGAAGAGACATTGGACTTGTCATCACCATTAAAAAAAGACCTACCAGATTAAGAACCATACACTTGTACTTAAACATTGTTCTATGTTGCTTCAGAAATGGGAACAGCTTAAATCACATAGGCCGTTCTCACACTGAGGAGATAAGATTGTTTCTTTTGGCATTCGAGGAGCAAGCCTTGAAACAACAATAATTTCTCTTTTGAAACCTGTGAAACCAGAATTTAAGTCCCAAAAACAACCTCTTCACTTACAAAAGGTGGTGCTCAAGTCTCATACATTAACCATCCTTAGATCCTGCATTGTCAAAAGCCTCGTGCACAAAGGCCATCTTTTCCTTTTGGCATTGAGGTACTTAAGAAGCCTTAACACTTAAGCAGTTGCATCCTTTACTACCCACAAGAAAAATAAGATTTCAATCTTAATTTTCTTAACTAAGGTCAAATTAACTTTCATGGAAAAAGCAAGCTAATACAAATATGTGCAACTTGCACTCCACTTGAATCATAACTGAGTTGGCTAAAGAATCAAGACGACAATAGTGGAATATTACAAATGAGAACATAAACAAACTGAAAGCAAAATTGATCACCATGAAGTTTAATGCCACAATATACTAAAAATAAAGACTAATAAAACTTATCTAGAATATGTGCATGGTGATTCAGATGCTAAACTTAACATCTAATAACCATATCAAACCACATATACAATCATGATAGACAAACAATTAGTGACTAATCAATCAATTACAACTCAGTGAACTAAAAGGTAGCTGCTGATCCCAATCAGGGCGTAACACATCCAAAAGAGAAACAAATAGGCCAAAGGCACCATGAATATTGAACTACCTGAAATCTACCAACGGACGGAAGTAATTTTGACCAAACATGTAGTAGTCAAAAGGCTCTCGTACTGCCTTATGATAAGGTGAAAAGTTAAAGGGATTCTGCGAGAGATAGAGTTGTTATTACCAAAATCATTATTTAGAACATGGACAATGTACGCCAGGTTAAACAATTTGATATAGCTAACTTTGAATGTGACGACCTCAACATCCAAGAGAATACGATCAAATGCAACAGCCATATTTGACAGTATGATCTCGCTTGCACTAGAATCTCCGCTTTGCATGACCTGACAAGTTTCAAAGATACAGATTTTCATTAAATTACCCTTTTGAACAAAAAGAATGGGAATGCACCAACCAAGAAGATGGAAAACAGAACAAATTCCTCCAGTACACAGCAAAAGAATTGAGAAAACAGTCATCCACTCATCTAAATAACTTCCTTCAAAATGATTTCATATTACTATAAAAAAACGTCTCATATCATAAATTTGATAACAATTTTGACCTCAAAAATAGGGCAGGCAAATCTTTTTTCTGTGAGAACTAAAATACTGAAAAGCCCAAAAACAAACATAGTTGAGCTTATTTTGGGGAGAATCTACAATAGGAAAAGAAACAGATGCTGCATAAAACCAGAAACTGCTAGGGTAGTTATTATCATAAGAAGTGAAGTGACCTCCAAAAAGGATTTGGTGGCAGTGGAAGGTCTGAAAGAAAGGAACAGTAGAAAGATTAAAAAGGATATTCTGACAACATGCCTTATCAAGTAGTTGATAAGCTCATCTGCAGTATACTCCTGAATCAGGCTAGTCTACGGTCCAGTTCTCCATTATCCTGATATTTACTATCCGATCCAAACCAATCCGGGCAATTTTTCAGACCCTGGTATCGATTATCAGTTGGTACTAACTGTTCAATCAGGTATCAGTATCAAAACATGTAGGTTGATTATGGTACATTACGTGCATTTTAATTTTTATATTTTATTCAAAGACATCAACCAATACATATCAATATACCACACGACACGATTCCAAATAGAAAGATGCCTTCTTGATAGGGACTGGACTAAAAAAAAATCAAGGTTTTGTAATTTCACTTCGAATGTTACATAACCAGTCCATTCATGTTTTGCACAAGGTTTGACTTACCAGTCCATACCAGTGTACCAACATATTATCGGTACCAGTACCGGGCGATATGCACAGTGTGTACCGTCCGATATTAAAATAAAATATAATATTTTTATAATATATTATATTCGATCTTTCTCCCCACGGAACGCCTCCTCGCAGAGAAAAGCAGCGCAGCGACTCGCAGGCGCGAGCCTTGAGCGAGGTATTCTTTCTTCTCCTCTTCTTTTTTTCTTCTTTTTCTCTTCTTTTTTCCTTTTTCTTCCTCAATCGACCGTCGACAATCGATTTCTCTCTCAATCAACCGCCGACGATCGATTTCTTCTTCAATCGACCGCCGACGGTCGAAATCGACCACTGACGATCGATTTTGGAAGCGTGAGGCGGTCTGGATAACCTGACGGACCGATATGTACCGCCCATACCGAGCGGTACAGGTCGAAATAGCAAACCTTGGTTTTGCATCAACCAAAACATAATAGAATAAAATAAAATATAGTTGCCTGTAATGACTAATGAGCAAGCCTTATAGCGCAATTAACAGCTGAAATGATAGAGCACAAAAAAAAGTTAAGAGTTTAAGAAAGCAACTTTACTCATTTTGCCACCTAACTAAACATAAACCGATAATTATATGAAATCCATGCATGAGGAGCATCTGCATTTTGAGCTGGACTTACAGCACTGTGGTAGTTGTAAAATAGTTCCTTTAGTCTGGCAGCAATATCTGAAGAAAGCTTTCCAGCTTCAACTTTCTTCCTTATGCAAGAAAGCAACTCTAAGGATAAAAAGATAAATGGAGTAAATAGTTAAAAAAAAATCACGTGGTCCTTTTCAGTGGACTAGAACTATTTCCAAGAGGCTTAAGTCCAAAAAATTTTCAACATGCCTGTAATCTATAAAAATAATTGAACACTTCTACTAGGCAGGGACAACTATGAGCTGAATTTGAACAGCTTCTATCATGCAATTATTTTCAACATGTCAATGATTTACAAAACAATGTCGCAAACAATTTTTGTGACTATTTGACAGCTTACTGATAATAGTTTAACCAGAAATATTTTAGTTGATGAGAAATTTAACAGTATCCAAGAACGTAAATTTATGATGCTATGAATCACGTTCCACAGCCTGCTCATCGCCTAAAGCACACTGGAGAGGTAAAGAGGTGCTTAACTTAATCTGGCTTTGGGAAGCTTATGCTGTCATGCAGACCAACCATCACGAAAGCATAGTATGGATGACGCAACATGCCAACTTGTGCAAACCAATTCAAGGGTCGGATGTAATTTCAGCATTTGAAATAGCACACAGAGTAACAATTGTCTTGGCATAAACAACACAAATTTCAAAATTATAGCATTCCAAAAAACCACCAAAATTTTCAAAGCTTCTCAAACGCAATAGAATGCCGTTCATCGAATCAAACACGAATTCGAACAAAAATTTAGTAACAGGACCGCACCTTCTTCATTCCGCACCCTAAGAAAACACCTGGAATGCCCGACCTCCTCCTCCGCCCCCATATCCGAGGCAAGAACCGCTCTGCTCGTCACGCTCCTCCAACCCCTCCCAACGGGCTCCACCACCGCCGTAGCCTTCAAGCCGGAGATCCAGCTCGGGCGCCGGCCCAGCCTCCACCGAACCAAACAATTTAACGAAATGCCGCCACCTGAACTCGAAGCACCACGACTCGTTGGAACCCTACGCGCTCCACCGAACGAGCCAGAAGTCCGAGGAGGGGCAACAAGCGTCATCGGGGTCAGCGACCAAGAAGTCCAATAAGCGACCGAAGAACTCATCGACGGCCCGGACGATGGAATCCCGCCGCAAGAGATGTCTCGAGAAAGCCCTAGAATGGCTTCCGCACCTCCCTCGAGCTCCGAGCCAATCTCTCTCTCGCTCTCTCTCTCTGTGTTGCGATGTGGGATGGAGCGGAGATGGACGGTGTGCGCGCCGGAATGTATCTGGCGCGGCTACCGAGCGTTTATTGGTCGAAGAAGGGGTTCGATTCCCTAGCGGATATTTAAAGTAAAATAAATTCGAAAATTAGAGGCAAAAAAAAGGAAGGAAGGAAGAAGAAGAAAACATACATTATAATATTATTTTTTTTTTTTGTGAAGGAAGGAAGGAGAGGAGGAAAAATAAAAAGAAAATAGAGGAAAATACTTTTACGGTTTATCAGTTAGAAGTGCACGCGCTTCGTGTGGATGCCACCCGGGCTAACGGATGTCGGTCCCTCGTAGATATGGATGACTACCGTTAAAGACGCACGTGGCACGTCAGAGCTATCGCAGTACACGAAAGTTGTTGCAGCATAGGATCCGACGGCGTGGGGTAAGTTACGTGAGGTCCTATCTGGCGTGACACGTGGTAATCAAAACAGCCACTGACCGCAGGGTGGATAACCTCCGGGAATTCGACGCTGTCGACCGTCTGATGAGGACCTTTGCCGATTCATGTTGACGGTTAGAAGTGAAGTTTCCGAGTTGATGTGTCAAAATATACTGGGTTTGCATGTCGATCATAGGTGGAACTGAGCATGATCCCAAGAGCTGGTCGAGGGAATCAACCCAGCGGTAGAAAGAGTACAAACCTTGATAGGGGTAATAATGAAACTCCTTCCAATCAATCGACTTGGTATGAATAAGCAGAACTGATTGATTAGGCACATGATGTGTCTCTTGACACTCGCAAATAATGCACCATAACAGGGGGAGAAGCCCGATGCACAGCGCTATCGGGCGTCGCATAATCTTCATCAAATTTTATGGGTCAGAAAAGATCATACAACAATAGGGCATGAACCACACGTGACATGCCCGTCCACGGTGTGGACAGCCGCCGATGATGCCTGCAGCATTAAACACTCCAACGAAGGATGCTGTAAAAACTGATGAAAAATGTACAACCGATCGCTGACAGACATGTATAAAAGTCACCCCTGGGGTCCTCTTGACTCTCTCGACTCTCACAATACATACAAAAGAAAGCTCCGATGACGAGAAGGCGCCAGAGATACTCTCATCCACAAGGCTAACTTAGCCATCGGAGGGACCTTGTTGGGAGGCCCTCCCCCCGACGAAGGTCTTTTCTTCTAGGTACTTGACCACGGAACAAGGAAAAGTACCTTGGACGACCAAAACACCTCCGAGCCTAGTAGACTCCTCATATCTTCCCCGAGCTCCAAGGATAAAACCACTGCTAAAGGTATGGAATCAGGGCATACAAGAATTGAGCTCAAACTAGGGAATCAAAATGCTACTCTTAGAATAGAACTGTTGAAAATATGGCTTTGACTTACTATAAATGAGAATCAAAACTGGTGCTTCTCATACTTAACCATGCAACTCAAGCTTACTTTACTGATATCACTACTGAGCTGCTCCTACGCGTGTAGGGCGGACCACGTCGTGTTGACTCCTCGGACACAACGGATCATCCAACAAAATTTTAAAACTAGAATGAGGGTTTGATGTCGCAAAAACACCCAGCACCCAGCAACCGACCTCCGGGGAAGCCCCACAACCTCCACCTCCCCTCCCTTTGTTCAGAAACGGGAACCCGCCTTCGCGCATTCTATGGCGGTACTGGCGCCTATTCAATGACCATGGACTGACTCCACCCTACTTAATCTCGGGATCCCGACGGTAACTCCCGAGGCTTTTCAGGGGCTTATCAACCATGTCTAGGCTATAGCGGGAATACTTCAAGCAATTATCCCCTACATCTCGTAGCTCGCCTAGCAACCAAGCTCATAGTCCCAGACAGCCTCCCTGACCTAGGCAGGGGTGATGCTATCACCAAAAGGACAACCTCCGGTGACCTAGCCTGTCGACGATCTGCCTTGGTTCCCATCGAAGTTTGACCATGCCCCTTCGAGCAACGTAGCTAAGCGCCCGACATCTATACTTAGTGTATTAATCCATAACTTGTCAGACCTCGATACACTCGCTTCGGACTTCACTGATTCCCTGATGGTGCAATTGGATCTGATGAACCAAAGAATTAACGACGTTTACAAGAACATCAAGATGAAGGATGAGCGTGGCGAGAGTCCCCTTTGTGGCTCTCCATTTTTCCAGGAAATCCAAGATACACTCATCTGACAGCACTTTCGCCTCATGACATTGGAGGCATATGATGGTGGCTCCGACCCAATGGAGCATGTAGCTACATTCCGGGCGCAAATGGCTTTGTATGGCATGTCAGACGCCATAATGTGTCGGGCTTTCCTGATGACTCTATAAGGGATAGCTCGAGGGTGGTACGGTCGGCTATCGCTCACCTCCATCCACTCCTTCGACTAGCTCTTGAGAGAGTCGAGGCTAACTTTGTCACTAGCACCCGGCCAAAACCAACCACCGTGTCCCTCCTCGGGATGAGACAGAAAGAAGACAATCACCCATTTCATAAAGGAGATCAGGGCCATTCCTGATACACATCCGTCATTGGTTATCCAGGTATTCATGATCGGGATCAGGCCTTCCCGCCTCTTTTGGTCGCTAGTAGAGCAACCCCGGATGATTGTGCTGGAAATACTACAAAGGGTCAATCAATATGTCACCATCGAGGCTCTGGTGGCAGAGAAGAGCGAAGACCAGAAGTGACCGCAGACCGAATCCTCTCGGGGCCCATCACCCGGGCTCCCAAGGAAGAGGATAGAAAGAGCCGAATAGGCTGTTCCTCGACTCCCCAACATTCCGCTCAACTCTATCCGGATCGAGATCTTCCTTCATATCTGGGAGAAAGGACTCCTCAAAACCATCAACCCGATGAGGACTCGAGCCGAGGACTATGACCACAGACACTACTACCACTTCCACCGTGACTACGAGCACAATACCGAGAAGTGATATGACTTGAAGAACCAGATTGAAGACATCATACATCACGGCCACCTCGATCTATTTATAAGAAAGTCGCACGAGCCATCTCTTCGCTCGAAAGGCCCCGTGGAGAGGCAAATAGACATCATAGTAGGCGGCACGACCATGAGTGGCAACAGCTCCTCAGCGAGGACCCACGCATAAGTCCAGAAGAGACCCCGAGCACGGTGCGATCCTAAGATCACATTCGTATCCGAGAGCGAATACTCAGACCATGACGATGCCCTGATGATCATGGCTTGCATCATAAACGCTCGTGTCAAACGCATCATGATAGATATAGGGAGCTCTGTCGACATACTATACCTTAACACTTTTCAAAAACTCGACATGACTAATCGGGATCTCATCCCCATGACTTCAAATTTGACAGGGTTTATCGGGGATGCGATAACTCTAGTAGGCATCGCAACCCTCCCCATGACTTTCGGTGATGAGCCAAGAACCAAGAGCTTCATGGTTCTTTTTGTGGTGGTCGAGCTCCCCTCGGCATACAATGTGATCATCGGGCGGCCGACTCTCAACAAGCTAAGGGCGATCATCTCCATATATCACTGCAGCATGAAGTTCCCAACCAGTGCTGGGCCTGAGGAGGTCAGGAGCGACCTGTGGGAGTAGAGGCGATGCTACCTGGTAGCAATAGTCATTCCTTAAAGAGACAAGAGGGAGACCTCGGTCCCCGATCCTCGAGAACCTTGCAAGTCAGACACTCAACCCGAGCCCACTTAACCGATACTGGAAGTACCTTTGGAAAAAGATCATATGGAGAGGATGGTCTGAGTTGGGTCGACTCTACCCGAGGACCAATGCATCCAGTTCATAGAGTTCCTTGGGCGCAACATGAATGTCTTCGCTTGGTCACCAAGTGACATGCCAAACATACACCAAGGAATTGCCCAGCACCAATTAAGCACCACCCTAGGGGCTCGCCCGGTGCAACAGAGGCCAAGAAAGTTTACCCTCGACCGACAGAAGGCCATTGAAGAAGAAGTTGATTGGCTACTAGAGAATGAGTTCATAGCAGAAGTTAGATACTTGACTTGGTTATCTAATGTAGTCCTTGTGAAAAATGCTAATGGAAAGTGGCACACGTGTGTTGACTACACCGATCTCAACCAAGCTTGCCTGAACAATTGCTACCCACTGCCAAGGATTGATCAGCCGGTAGACCCTACCTCCGAATATGAACTTCTTTCATTCATGGATGTATTATTGAGATATAACCAAATCAAATGGCCCCTCAGGATCAGGAGAAGATGACTTTCATCATGCATCAAGGAACCTACTATTATAAAGTGATGTTGTTTGAACTAAAGAATGTTGGAGCTACCTACCAGAGAATGATCAATTAATTGTTCAAAGATCGACTAGATAGAAATAAGGGGGTCTATATGGATGACATGATCGTCAAAAGCAAACAAGCACAGACACACCTTGCGGATCTCGCTGAGACATTCTGAACCCTCAGGAAGTTTGGAATGAAGCTCAACCCTACCAAATGCATCTTTGGTGTGGCATCGAAAAAATTCCTCAGCTTCAGCATTCACCAAAGAGAGATAGATGTGAACCCGAAAAAGATAAGAGCCATCATCGACATGAAGCCACCCCAGAGCGTTAGCGCCTCGTCGGGAGGTTGGCTGTGATTAGGCGGTTCATATCTCGGGCTAGAGACCGAAGTTACTCCATTCTATAGGCATTGAAACAGAATAAAAGCTTCAGCTATGGCCCCAAGTGCGATCAAGCCTTCCAAGAGCTGAAGGCCCATCTCGCATCTTACCTCGGATGTCCTCGGTCAGCTTGGCGACCAACTCGAGCTATACCTCGCCACTTCAGAGAGGGTTGTCAGCTCGGTCCTAGTCAAGTTCAATGGAAACAACCAATGACTTGTCTACTACTGTAGCCACGCCCTATAGGGCCCTGAGGGCCAATACCCCTATCGAGAAGCCCGCCCTCGTCCTAGTCCTCGCTGCTAGAAAACTGTAGCCATACTTCCAGGCCAACACCATTAAGGTAATCACCAAAAACTGCTACATCAAATCTTTTCTAAGTTCGATGTTGCAAGGCGGATGCTCAAGTGGTAGTGGAGCTCAATAAGTTTGACTTGGTGTATACTCCGAGGAAGGCAATCAAGGCTCAGGCAATAGCCGACTTCTTCACAGAATTAATGGCCCTGAGCCCGAGCAGTAACAACTGACTTGGCCCCTCCACGTTGATGGGTCGGCAAACACCTCAAGAGGAGTCGGGATGGTCCTAAGGAACCCCTCGGGGCGGACTTGGGAGCACACCCTGCGTCTCGAGTTCTTGACTATAAACAACGAGGCCGAGTATGAGGCATTGCTGTTTGGATTACGCTTGGCGATTGAGATACAAGTGGAGCATCTGGAGGTACTCATTGACTCACAACTGGTTGCGGGCCAAGTTGGTGGAAGTTTCGAGGCATGAGGGCCGAGCATGGTTTGATACCTCATTGAGGCCCATCGATTGATCGGCATGATCAGGTGTTTCAAGATCTCTTAAGTCCCTCGCATCGAGAACTTCAAGGCTGATGCCCTAGCAAAGTCGGCCTCTACCGATACTCCCAATGGTGAACCCCTGGTGCTCGCCAGCGTCTACCGCCCGATGGTCGCTGCAATCGAGAGAGTGACATCAACTACTCACCCAGACTGGAGGGAGAAAATACTGCATTATGAGAAGGATGCGACCCTTTCGATCGACAAAGAGGTTGCCTGACGAGTCAAGAGGGCTGAAGCATGGTATAATGTCATCAACAGATGTCTCTATAGGAGAACTTTCAGTTAGCCCTTACTACGATGCTTATCAAAATTGGAAGCTGACACTATGCTCGTCGAGGTCCATGAGGGGATATATGGTGAACACATCGGAGGGTGCACCCTAGCCTTCAAGATCCTCCGCCTCGGGTACTATTGGCCAACTATGCGGGCGGACGTGATTGCCTACATACAAAAGTGCATGGAATGTTAGAAGCATCTCCGCGTCCCTCGCCAACCCACCTTGTCACTCTCCCTGACCTGCTACAGTTAGCCTTTTGCGCAGTGGGTGATGGATCTTCTCGGTCCATTCTTACTGGCCGTGGGACAACAAATATTCCTAATCGTCAGGGTAGATTATTTTACTAAATGGGTCGAGGCTGAGTCTTTAGCCTCAACAACCGAGAAATAGGTGGAAGGATTTGTATGGAAGAACCTCATTATGAGATTCGACATTCCAAAGATCATAGTTACTGACAACGGGATGCAGTTCAACAATCCCAAGTTTAAGGCCTTTTGTCAAGATTACCGTATACAACTGAAGTTCAACTCGGTCGCTCACCCTGAGGCCAACAGGCTGGCCGAGGTGACTAACAAGACCATTCTCGAGGGATTGAGGAGAAGAGTAGCAGGCGCCCTAATCGCTTAGGTCGAGGAGCTCCCAAGTGTCTTATGGGCTCAACGTACGACTTTGAAGACTCTAACCTAGGAGTCACCCTACAGCCTGGCCTATGGCACTGAGGTCATCCTACCTCCCGAGATACTCTTCCCGACCCTAAGGATCAAACACTTCACCCCCGAAGTATTAGAAGCTAACCTTAGAGGGAACCTCGACTTGTTGGAAGAGCACATAGCCGAAGCCCACTTAAAGACTCTATGCTACCAAAGGGCAGTGGCCTGACTCTATAATCAGAAAGTTCAGCACTAACCAATTGACATGGGAAACCTAATCCTCAGGAAGGCCGATGTCAGCGATCCAAGGCACTCCCACGGAAAACTTGCCCTGAGATGGGAGGTTCCGTATCGCGTAATCCGAGTCGTCCGAGATGAGACTTACTCTCTAGCGACAATGGAGGGGAAGACACTCCCTTGGACCTGGCATATGTCAAACTTGAAAAAGTTTTATATCTACAATGATAGAATAAAGACTTAAAATGTCTGGGGTAGTTCAAATAAAGCAAGATATAGCACCCCCAGCATCAACAAGGGGTCGAGCCTGAGGAAGCGCAGCAAAAGGGTGACTCCCAAGAAGCTCGCGGATGCCTCAGGGAGCACCACTAGGATCCCCGTTGGAAAGGGGAAGGAGCTAGTGGAACTCGAGGAGGCCCCCGAACGGGGTATACCATCTGAGAGCTGTGTGAGGTAGAGGACTGGGTGGGAGCGAACAAGTAGTTCACTTCTATCATGATGCAGCTGAAGACCGTCGAGGGTGAAGATCCTCTGATACTGAGGTGGTCGGCCATCTCTGGGTCGAGCCAGGTGTAGATCGAGGGTCCGTTGTCCAGAGAGTATCTGCGGGGGGCTCTGCACCCCGCCCTGGCAAAACAAGTGTATGAATGCTCCTCTAAGGAGTTTATGAACAAGGCCGACAAGTTGGCCATCTGGGTAAGCAACTCTTCTCTTTTCTCCCACTCCTTGTTTTCTTTCTCACATTTTAAGTTTTGCTCCCTTTTCTTTGCAGGGGCTTCCCTTTGTCAGTGCCCTCATTGATTGGGTCCATGATGCGAGCCGATTGGTTCAGAGCCAACACAAGAGAATTCTAGCATTTCGGGCCACCAACAAGAAACTCAAGCTTGGGGCCAGCCAGGATTTGGTCGCTGTCGTCGAGCTTCATGTGAAGGGGCTGGACGAGGATGTCAATAAGCTACTGGCAGAGCTAGAGTCTCTCAACAACCAGTGAAAGGAGCTGGAGTAGGAAGTTGGGATTCTGTGCTCTAGCTTGGATGGGGATTAGAATGACAGCCCGCCTAGAGGGGGATGTGCTATCATTGACTGAAGCAGTGACACTTCTCGAGGCCGAGCTGAAGGTTGAGGGACCAAAGGCAGTGGCCACCTACAAGGTATCTCGAGGGTTTGAGTTGGGCCTCAAGAAAATGGGGAGGGTCAGCTACGAGTTCAGGTATCGGGTGGTGCTCGAATGGCTTTAAGGGAAGTATCCAGAAATAATGATCGAGCAAGACCCGTTCGCTGAGTGTCCCGACAATACCAACATAGAGATGGATCTCAACCAACCCTTTAACGACAGCACCCTCTTAGAGAAGTAGCTGACCTTGTCGTAACTTTTACTTTGTATGTCGGGTGCTGGAGCCCTATTTCATATTTGTTGCTAGGTCGACTTTGTAATCTTCTCATCATTAAATGAAATTGCCTGTGGAGCCAATAGCTACTACAAAGGGGAACGCACCAGTCACCGATGGAACTGCTGATCCGTTGCTCACCCCATCATTGGACTTCATCTTTCCGAGGTTGAAGATTTCTACACGATAAGGTATAATAAGAAAAACATACAGCATAATAAACAAATAGGAAAAACATACCCCGGGTCGGGCTGAGGCTCGCCTCGGCCAACCATATCTCGTTCATGTCCTTCACCCCCTAGAAGTAGAAAGGATCCCCTAGAGGATCTTGACCAGTTCGGTCTCATCGGTCGAAAGCACCGGGACCGAGTTGTTCATTGTCCAAGAGGTCCACTTAGTCGGGAAGCTCCAACACTAATGATAAAAAATGAAGAAAAAGAATGACTTCCAGCCTTTGTTGCTAGAAGGTGCACCTCCCACTCGAAATCCAGTACGAGCAATCAAGTAATACCCGACCTATCTCTGACTTAGGCAAAAACAAGCCATGAATAAATCTCGGGTTGTTACTTTGCCTGACCCATAGCATTCCCACAGAAAAGCCACCAGATAGTACCATGAGTTGGGCACCATCTGGGAAGGAGAGATTTGCCACCCTTCGAGGCACGCCTCAATCACAGGGTGCAACGAGAATCTTAGGCCTGCCTCGAGGGCATCAATCGATAGATTGAAACCACTTGGAAAGGCATCGTAAGGATGCTCCCCTGCAGGGGCACATGGAGTTCGTACTCCAAAGGAATGTAATAATGCTTCCTAACCTCGACCAATCGATGGGTTGTCATAGTCGAATCTACATTGAAACATGATCGCATCATCGCCAAGGCCTCTACGGCCCCGGAGTTGGCAGGAGCTACACCCCCAGATGATGAAAGAATAATGATTGACCTAGAGTCCCCGAAGGGATGATCTAAAATCCTAGACCTACGGGTCGAAATTGTGACCGAATGAGACTCAGAATGAGAGGAGGCAGAAAACATCCGACCTTCTTAAGAAACCGTTGGGGGAGCAAAAAGAGGGGTTAAAAGCAGTAAGCGATAGTGCAGTTGGTACCGGAGATGATAGAGACAATCAACAACGTAGCCATGGAAAGAGTAGCGAGAGACTGCAAAGAAACCAGAGGGATTAGTACCTCGCCCAAGCACAGGTTGGCACTTCACTTGCCCAAAGAGCGGGATAGTTCAATATGACGCTTCGGGCTCCATGCCTAATGAGATACTGCGTAGGCCACACGTCACCTTACCAAGGGTTTGATGGGCAGACGAATCAACATCAATCCTAATGAAAATCTCCCCGCTAAAAAGCAGGTTGCATAATGCCCTCTATTGCCCGAGCACTATCTAAACGAGCTCTCAGCCTTGCCCAAGGGTTCAGTCCCGAACATCTCTAAGTGGGCTCTTCGCCTTGCCCAAGGGCATTCAGTCTCGAACATCTCCAAGTGAGCTCTTAGCCTCACCTAAGGGCTTTCAGTCCCGAACATCTCCAAGCAAGCTCTCAGCCTAGCCCAAGGGCTTTCAGTCTCAAACTTCCCCAAGCGAACTTTTCACTTCACTTGAAAGCTTCCCATACGAAGCCCGATAGTTGCATGATAACCATGCTAACGTCAGATCGATCGATAGTTGAAACGACATAACTCCGTGCAGGCATGCAAATCACTCCCACACTACAACTCCGCACCCGAAAGACCCTTCCCTGCACCTTCATCAAACCTTGCGGAAGCCTCCTCCTGGGGGAGGGGGGGAGAATGATAGGGGTAATAATGGGCCCCCTCTCCAACCGGTTGACCTAGCCTATACAGGCCCAACAACGTGTCATAATAAAGGGAGGAGCTCGATGCATAGTGTCATCGAGCGTCATGCAATCTCCATCAAATCTTATGGGTCAAAAAAGATCGTACGACAGCAGGACAGGAACTACACGTGACAAGCCCGTCCATAGCGCAGACAACCATCAGCGATATTTATAGCATTAAACACCCCAACAGAGGATGCTGCAAAGACTGATGGAAAAGGTATAACCGGCTACCGACATACAGGTATAAAAGCCACCACTGGGGGGCTCTCAGGGGAGGCTCTTGACTCTCTTGACTCTCATAATACATACAAAAGGAAGCTCCAACGTCGATAAGGCGCTGGAGATACTCTCATCCACAAGGCTAACTTAGCCATTGGAGGGACCTCGTTGGGAGGAGGCCCTCCCACCGACAAAGGTCGTTTCTTACAGGTACTCGACCATAGAACGAGGCAAAAACCCTAGACGGGTAGAACACGTCCAAGCCCAATAGACTCCTAGTATCTTCCTCGAGCTCTAAGTCCTGCTCAACTGCTTTTGCGCACACAGGCTGGACTATGTCATGCTAACTCCTCGGACACAATGGATCATCCAACAATAAACTGTTAGGATCTAGCTAGGGGAGTCCTAATTTAGTTTCATTAAAGAGGATAATTATGTAAATCCTAAGGGCATTCATATAAACCCTAAGGGTATTCATGTAAATCCTATCTAGTCGAACCCTATTAAAGAAAGTAAGGAGGCCGGCTATGTTAAGATTAGTTGAGGAAGATATTTGAAAGGAGAGTAAGATGCAAGTTACCTTAATTAACCATCCCTTATTCTAGTTAAAGAGAGGTTAGTTAAGAAGGAGATTAAGTTAGGAAAGAGTTAGGAAAACAATAAGCAACTGACCACCTCTAGTTAGGCAGATTGGAAGTTAGAATTAGAGGTGCATTAAGAGTTGCTTAAAGGTAGGAGTCTTAAAGTATGAGTCCTCTTAGGAATTAGGGATTGAAGCCTATAAATAGCCTTGTAATCATCCACTTTTTTATCATGAATAGATCAATTTTTCTTTAGCCAATGACTTGAGTATCAAGGAGGGAGGAACCCCTATAGAGTTTCAAGTAGGCCGATCCCCTATAGAGATCACCCCAAGCTTAGAATCCATAAGAGTTCTAATACTTGGTATTAGAGCAACATTCTTGGCATCTTATTGCCCTTCCATAGCCATCCATCAACCCCTACAGCCATCCAAAGTAATTCCCACAATTGCTTGAAGATCATCACCGAATTCCGTCATCATCTCCACCACCGTAGATCATCCCTTGATCTACCCATGAATTGCAACATGTTCTGATTTTCTACCTTACTGCTACTGTAATTTAGTTATCCTTAATCTAAAAACTCAAAAAAAATATTCCCATATTGCTTCATAAATTTTTCGTCGTAAAGTTTCCATCTTACTATTTCATTTGCTACTGCATTTTTACTGATCGAATTGCTACGAAATTTCTACTACGGCTTAATAGCTTCCTATCCTCAGAACTCTCTTTAGTTTCGTTAAAAAATCATCAAGATAACATGCTCAACTTTTATGTCCAACATGCTGCAGTTTAGACGTAAAACCCTAATATCGCACTTCTTCGTGATCTTTAATTTTGCCAAACCTATTGATGTTATTTCCTTCCACAAAATTTTTTATCAGCATTACTCTTACCTACCAGTAGATCCTCTTTAAGTTTCACTCAAATTTTCATTGAAAATTTCTAAAAAAAAATCTTGTCTATACTGCTGAAATCTTTTGATGAAAAATTTTGCTGCAATACCTTCTTGTATTCCTTAATATTGCCAAAACTTTTATTGTCGATTCTTTCACAAATTTTTTTACAGCATGATCTTTCCCTTGCTAGTGGATTTCCATTGAGTTTTTCTTGATTCCTTATTATGCACTACTACAAAAAATTTTGACTATACTGTTAAAATCTTTTGCTGAAAAAATTTTGTGGCAACACCTTCTTGTAATATTTGATTTTGCTGAACCTTTTGTTGTCGTTTCTTTCCATAAAATTTTTGACGATATTATCTCTTCCTTGCTAGTTGATTTACTTTAAGTTTCACTTGAATTTTAATTGATAATTTTTGGAAAAAAATTACATCTTATCTATTGGAATTATTTCGATAAAAAATCTACTACTGCACCTTTGTTTTTCTGCTTCTCCTTAACCTATCAAAACCCAACTAACTTGCTATCACCCCTAAGATATCTTTAGGGTATTCCTTTAGCCTTAAGATGCAACCCTCGTAACCTATTTTTCTTACCCTAACAGCACCCAAAACTGCAGCCTAAAATAGTGACTATCGTAGTCTATCGATGCATAATTCTGTAGCACTACCTTTCGATGTTTTTTACTATGCCAATATCTTATCCTTACCGAAATTATTGTTGCCACCTATGTCATCTTTAGGGCACCTCTATAGCCTTAAGACACAGCTATCATAGCCTTTATTCGATTTCCATAGCCAACCTAAACAGCAACCCAAACAATGGTCTTCCACAACCACTGAACCTTCCACTGATCCTTATCTTCGGTAGCCACCGAACATTGCCAAACCGGTTGCTGCCTCAACAATAATACTATACCTTCCTTACCAACCTCAAACCACTGCCACAAAAATCCTTTGCAGCCTCCACAACACCCTCAAATCGTAGCACCAACAGTGACTTAAACCGTAAGCTATCAACCCTAAACCACAAGCTTTATCCATCACCCCTTTGGCCATCAATCCCTACCAAACCGCTTACTGCCATTAACAGCTACCCTAAGCCAACCTTTTAACCCTATACCTCTATCATTGAACACCCCTTACAGCCTCTGCAATAGCCCCAAATAGCAGCATCAACAACACCATCTTTGCCAAAAAATTTTGCTGCACTACCTTCAGTACTACTTGCTGCATCCACACCCAATTCCTACCAAATCCATTACTATCATCAATAATAATCCTAACCCATTCCTTTAACCTTAAACCTCAGCCATTATAACCCCTATACGACCCCTATAGCAGCCCTAGATCATAGCTCCAGTAGCAATAAAAAAATAGTAACTTTTCAGCTCTAAACTGAAGTCATCTACCTTTGATCCACCACCTCTTTCGGTCATCAATCCATCAAACCATTTCATATCACTGACCTAACAACAGGAGAAGGACATTGCATCTCAGATCCGGAGGCACATGTAATAACATCTCAAGGTTTAATCGATGCTAAGTTGGAGGCATTTGAATCACACGTGGAGGACAAAATTGCGCGCATTATTTGTCGAATTCGGATTTGGCCGATCTCCGAGCCCAACAAAATTCCAGCGGAGTGCAAGTTTAGAGAGGCCTCTCAAAAAAAAAAGAATGAGCCACTGATATGAGACAACTACGTATAAGGGATGACTTCCCTCGATGGGAAGAAGGAGACTTGATGGGATGGATTTCATACGCCAAACATTACTTCCATTAACACCAAACACTCGAGGATTCCATGATGGACACCACTGTCATCCACCTGAAGGAGATGCTATATGATGGTACAATTCACTTAAATATAACCATGGGGCTTCGATATGGATATAATTCAAGTACGCACTGCTGAACCACTTTAGGCCGACCAAGAACAAGAATATCAAATAACAACTTGCTAAGATCCGACAAACCTCCATGATCCAAGAATACCAAACCAGGTTTGAGGAATTATCTTACTTTGCTCGTGATTGGTCTGACAGATAATTATTATAGATGTTCATCGAAAGACTCAAGCTAGAAATTAAAGGAGAGGTTAAAACACGATAGCCCCCCATCGTGAAGGCTGCAATCTCTTTTGGTTGAATCCAAGAGGAACGGCTGAACCAAGATACTTGAAGGATAAGAACTACTCATACACTAGCAACATATAAACCTTCAGCACCCCCTGCTCCTAGTCGTGCTTTGCTACTAAAGAAATTGATGAGAGAATAACTTCGCGATAGATCGGTGAAGGGACTTTGTTGGCATTACAATGAACTTTGGAGCCGCAACCATCACTGCAAAAAAGGAAAGCTTTTTATAGTAGAACCTATAGAAGAATATAAAGAAGATGAACTTGAACCTAAGGAGGAGAACATGAAGAACTTGCAGTCGGTCGATTACATGACTCACACTCTAGTTGACCATATAAACCTATAAGCAATGAAAGTTGAAGAATCTCTTAAGCAGCAGTTGGTCACCATCCTCATCAAGACCAGAAGCCCCAATGACCTTATAAATGGCAAAGTAAAGCAAGTGACCTTACACGGGAAATATGAAAATGAAAAAAAGATATAACACTTGGAGAAGTTTTCTACCTCCATCGAACTGAGCCGATTTCATCCTATTAGACTGCACGATCTCCGTATGTTGATCTTACAGGAGGAACCACCAATACACATTCGGCTCTATTGCTATCCACATCCTTAGAGGGCCGAAGCCAAAAGGATTATCTAGGAGATGCAGGAGACACAGATCATTTGGTCACGATTTTTCCTTGCAACGACACTTTATCTCCAAAAGCTTTACCTATTTATCTGTAGGGATAAGCTCTACTTGAAGTGCTACATCCAACTGAACTAGCTATGGTTTTTGATGGCAGCACTCCCAGATCTCGGGTTACTTCCACTACCTCTCCCAAGAGTGGACTATGCTGTTCGAAGTCTTCCATATTGACGATCGTAAGAAGATCAGGTCCTTCTAGCAATAGTACTAGCATAGAATCTATAATTGGATGGAGATCAAAATTTTAAAGGAATAGGAGGAAGACATCCATATGTCCACCATCTATGGGGCCTTCACAGCCACAATGTCATCTATATCAGTCTTAGCATTACCAGATCAAAATAAGGTGTTTGAAATTGAGTAGACAAAATATGAGTTAAGATTGGCACCACCCTCTTACAACCTGGTCAACAGTACAATGGAGAGATGAAAACATGCTCGGTAAAATTATAGCTCTTACCCTCCTCGGACTCAGAATGGGCTCACACCACTAGGAACCTTAAGGTAGTAATTATTCCAAAAGAAGGCTCAGTTACTATTAAAAAACAATCAAGTGGCAGCCCATGCAAGAAATAAATAACCACTTGATAAATACTAGAGCATAAGAAAGTTTGCTATTGAATATCGAGTTTTTCTTCATCTCCAGTCCTACCAGCATAAAATTCAAGCCTCAAGGAAGTGGTCCCCTACTACTTTAGCCCGTGCAAAATTAGGGATCACGATAGAAATGTGACTCATGACTGATCAAATCAGTATATTAATTTAAAATATAATTAATCCTTCAAGTATCTCATCGTAAATGAAAGTTTAGAGAAGACAACTCAGCCCTGACTTATCCATCCGACATCCAAGTTGATGAAGAGGCATAAATTCAGTTGATGATCGCTTGGGATCGTAGGATCATGATGCACCACCATTTGAATACTATAGCCCCTAAAGGAGAGATACAAGACAATGCTGGGCTGTCGGACCACAGTGCGCCTATCGTAGATACACAAGGAAGCTTAAAGGAGAATTACAAATTAAGATCCAAAGTTTATAGAGCCTCAGCCTTGAGGACAAGGTTGATTTGAAGAGGGCGGGTATGTTAGGACTCTGGCTAGGGAAGTCCTAATTTAGTTTTATTAAATATGATAATTATGTAAATCTTAAGGGTATGTAAATTCTATCTAGCCGACCCCTATTAAGGAAAGTAAGGAGGTCGGCTAGGTTAAGATTAGTTGAGGAAAATATTTTAAGAGAGAGTAAGATGCAAGTTATCTTAATTAACCATCCCTTATCCTAGTTAAAGAGGGGTTGGTTAAAAAGAAAATTAAGTTAAAAAAAGTTAGGAAAACAATAAGCAACCTACCACCCCTAGTTAGGCCAATTGGAAATTAGAATTATAGGTGCATTACGAGTTGCTTAAAGACAGGGAGTCTTGAAGTAGGAGACCTCTTAGCAATTAAGGATTTAAGACCTATAAATAATCTTATAATCATCCACTTTTTATTATAAATAGATTAATCTTTTTTTAGTCAATGACTTAAGTACCAAAGAAAGAGGAATCCCTATAGAATTCGAAGAAAACTATCCCCTATAAAAAAATCACCCCAAACTTAACATCCTAAAGAAGTCTAACGTAAACCATAGCTCCATCAAATCCTTCACCAAATAAAAACCAGTATTATTGGACCGAGCAACCACCCCAACATCTATTCGCACTCAACCGTGCCTTGCCTTACCTTAAGCTGATTAAGAAAAAGAAAGCCGCTGGCTACGGCCAGACCGGCCGGGAGAAGAAGGGTTTCTCGAGTCATCAACAACAACTCGGGACCCCTTCGGTATCGTATGTATTCGACAAACTCGCTTGCTACAGCTCGGCCTGCATCCTCCATGTCCGTCGTATCCAAGCTTGTGTGTTACGCCGAATTGGAGGCTTCCCCCCTGCTTTGCATGCGGACAGCTCGTCTCGAGCTACCATTCTTTCCGGCCACCTGTATCTGTAAATTTTTCTCCGATAATAATAATGATGGCAATTACGATGACGAAGTCTCCGTCCCCGTAGTTAGGACGTCGATGCGTCGACGTCCATTCCATCCACGCGGATCTCCCTTCCTATCGGTGCAAGACAAGTGTCATATGCCACTTCGGTCAACTCCTTCTTATTTGGGGAAAGAGAGGGTCGTGGAATCTCCGGTGGCACAGGTCGGCGGCGCGTCACCATCCCGGCATGCAGCTTCCTCGTCGCCCGCTTACGCTTCTGCACAATAATAATAATAATAATTTATATTATATATATTGAAGCAAGCACAAAAAGAAAAGTTAATTTGCATCAATCATACGAGATAATATATTCCGGCGTTATCTCATGACTACTGAATAGAACATAACAAGTTGCAATAACCATGAGAACGATGAACTTTATGGTAGTCCATCTAAAAGGACATTATGTTGGCGTAGTCGGAGAAACAAACTTTTATTTCTTCATTGACAAGGTCCCTTTAATAATTTTCACACCATCATCCTTGGAAGCCCCCTTACCATTGATTAAGGTGGCGTGATAAAATGGTTGACCCAAAAAGATGATCATGCATACGTATATATATCTATATATTTATATAAATAAATGAGGATTACTTTTTGATAAATATATATATACCACGATGGAGTAGGTCGAAGTCTTTTTCCTCACGAGTAAAGACTGTGACTCGCCAACAATGTCGCACCAAAAGTTCCCCATCATTAAGAGGGAGAGTGTTAGAGTCGATTGTACGCAGTCGTTGGGTGACTTGAACCGATGTATGCTTTGCTGCTAACAGGCAATGATGCGGTCATTTAGTGAGAGAAGAAGAAAGGCAAAATATTTGGACAATTACAAACGTTTGGTGGCCAAGAATCTGGTCCCCATCTTCCATTCAGTAAGTTAATTATCCAATCAAAGCTAATGATCATATAAAAACCTCGTCTCCCTCCTCTATAAGTGATGAAGAGGAGGCACAAAAAGGGGTGAGAGAGAAGAAGAGAACAAAAGCATCGTAGAAAACTAGAGAAGAGATATACCGGCATGGCGGCAACTCCGAGGAGTATGCCGACGGCGTTCATCTTCATCCTGTGTATCATCACTGCGGCGGTGGGCTTCGACGTGCCATCCTTAACCTTCAGCGAGGGCTTCTCCCATCTCTTCGGCAACGACAACCTCATCCGCTCCGCCGACGGCCGGAGTGTCCGTCTCAGCCTCAACCGCTACTCCGGTAACCCTCAGCCCCGTCACCGTCTCGCCTCGCTGTGGCCTTCATCGTTGTCTTTCTGCGTTGAGCATATCTGCATATGCATACATGTGTCAGCCAGGCTCGGGCTTTATCTCTTCGGACCTGTATGATCACGGATTTTTTAGCGCGTCCATTAAGTTGCCATCGGATTACACCGCCGGCGTCGTCGTCGCCTTCTATGTGAGTCAACGGCGTTGAATTCTTCTGTTTGCTTCAGCTTTGTCTTGCCGTCGTTTTTGTTCACCGTAGCATATCGGACGCTCCTCTTCCAAAACTCTCCCTATTCATGTAACGTAATGAAGCGCTGCATCTAATCAAACGTGATGCCTTGAACGTTTGGCGATTGGAATGGTTCTCCTGCACGGTGAGTGGTGGTAAGTTCTGTGGCTCCCGATTGTTATTGCAGACTTCCAATGGAGATGTTCATCCCTGGACGCATGATGAGCTGGACTTCGAGTTCTTGGGCAACGTAAGAGAGAAAGACTGGAGGATCCAGACCAATGTTTTCGGGAATGGGAGCACCACCCGAGGCCGGGAGGAGCGCTACCTCGTCCCCTTCGATCCCACCCAGGAAGCCCACCGCTACTCCATCCTGTGGACCCCTGACACCATCATGTATGTATTTTACTTCCCTGCCTCCGTCCTATTATAATTGCAGCTCAGCTTTGAATAATATATGGAGTGCTGGCCTCAGAGGCATGCTCTTATCCGTCTACTGGTTGATCAATTCGGACCATCAGACCACTGAATTCCTTCGCTATGATTCCAGTCCTCGCTGATATCTGATGACATCCGTATTATGGGTTAATCTATATTTTTTGTTTTTTTGGCTACTTCATTCTTGAGCTCGGTTCTTGCGAGGACGAATGCCTTTGACCGTGCAACTCTTACGTCTACGCTTGGTCAATCGGCATGCATGCAATTGAACCGATCGTTGCTTCTTCCCTGCTTCCTGCAGATTCTACATCGACGACATCCCCATCAGGGAAGTGGTCCGGAGCGACGACATGGGTGGCGAGTTCCCAGCGAAGCCCATGTCGGTGTACGCCACCATCTGGGACGGCTCCGCCTGGGCCACCTCCTACGGCAGGATCAAGATCGACTACGAGTACGAGCCATACGTCGCCGACTTTTCCGATCTCGCCCTCCTCGGCTGCCGCGTCGACCCCATTCAACAGGTGGACTCCGCCGACCGGTGCGCGGAGGCCGTCGAGGAGCTCATGTCCGCGGACTACGCCATCCTCACCCCCATGAAGCGGGCCGCCATGCGACGGTTCCGCGAGCGCTACATGATCTACTCCTTCTGCTACGACCAGCATCGGTATGGGAACGTCTCCTTCCCCGACTGCGACTACGTCTCCTCGGAGCGCAACAGGTTCGGGGAATGGGGAGACAACAAGATTCCGCCCAAGGAGGTGCGCGGGTCCATACGGCGGAGCCGGAAGCCGAGCGCCGTGGCGGACGTACGACCACCGGAGTAGATTTGATCTTCTCGTTCATATGGCATACATGCCTTCGATCTCCACACGATCTTTAGATAGAATTGTGTTAATTCTTTAGGTAAGGTGGCTAAGTTAGATGGATCATTGTAATCAAAGTAGGTTGGTGGTTGGTCCTTTGTCGAAATCATGGGGTTGGTCGGCGCTACCAATAAAAGGCAGCATTCGTTATTGGGCCGGAAAGGAATGAATCCAGCCAACGATCCATGTCTCGGCCCAACCCGGCCCAGCTACTACTTCAACGGCTAGTTTATACCAAATATAGAAAGGGTTTGGACAACGGTCATATTACCGTTGCATTCCTACCAATTCGAATCCTTTAAAAGCCCTGCTGCTCAACTTCGCCACACACCGCGACTCATATCTCTCTCGTCTCTGCATCCCCTCTTCTCCGCAACAGCAGCAAGAGGAACCTGTGGTAGTAGTCGTTGTTGTGTCAGGTGGTGTGCTATTCTTCTTCTTGGCAATGGAAACTCCATCCTCCACGAGAAGGGTCACAAGATCTCAGGGCGCCGCCAACTCCCGTGAGCAAACTCCACCTTTCTCTCTATCTATGTCTCAACGAATAAGGGCATATGCAGTTCCTGTTACTTAGAAAATTCTAGACCGCACAGAGAAGAGCAAGGATGAGGAGTGGCACCCGAGACCAAGAAACGGAGGGGATCGAGCAGCGCTTCTTGACGTCACCAATGACTCGCCCGTGGTAGGGCTCGCGACCGGGTGCTTCCTGGTGGAGAAGACGCCCTCGTCGTCGGCGGTCAAGAGCCGGGTCATAGCCAAGAGGACCCCCGGGTCGGGCGAGGAGGTGCTCCGGGGCCAGGTGCGGACGCTGCTGCAGAAGGTTGAGGAAGACACAGAGCTCGTGAATAAGCTGCCTTTTGGACAGCCGCCACCACCACCCCCGCTGCGCTTCCCTTCCCTACTGGGACTCACAAGGTCTCCGACTCATCTTCTCGCCCCGACGCCAGCCAATACGCCACAAATCCCCAACATGAACTGTTCGAAAGAAGGCTATACTTCGACGGGGTTTGCGTCACCCTGCGTTGTGCCTGAAGAAGACTATCATCCGAAGGTATTATAAGGAATCCTGTAAGATCATAGATTTCCACTTTGATCAGAGTTCTTATGCTATCTTTTCCAACGATGCCCAGTTAATCACTTACCAATTCTATGTTTGCCGATATAACTCACGATTTCTGATCTATCCATGTTCTTGTTTTCACTTGTCATCATCGATTTCTTCACTTGTTGCCTCCAATTGGTTCAGGTTATGGCAGCAGTCAATCCAGAGGAAGCCATCCATCCTCAAGAATGCTTGATCAACCGGGCACTGATGTTCGACTCGCCTGAGAAATCAAACATGTCAGACATCTCGACGATCTCTTCGTCGCTGACATACCAATGCAGCAGCGAAAGCGGTCGCCAGGAGGGGTCTCCCGACGATGATGACAACTCCATCTGGTCCGTTCAGGTCCATGCGAGTGCCAACTCCGACCGTGACCACCACGAGCTGCTTGAAGAAGAAGACATCGATTGCAAGGAAACGGAAGCTGCACAAGAAGAAGAGGAAGAAGAGTTGCTGGGCGACTTGTACCAAGGTATGAAAAAGATGTCGATGCTGGATGACGAGGCAAGTTTGCCGGAGTTCACAGGGAAGCACACGAGATTCATCTATAACAGCGACGATGAGATGGACCGAGAAGAGGAAGCGATGGGTGGAGCGGCGGTGTTGTCACCGAGCGTGTTGGTGTTGAAGGGCTTTCCTGCGCCGCAGGGGAAGCACCTGCGATTCAAAGAGGAAGACGACTAAGGGCAGTGCTGCCATTGCATTTTGGTTGTCTTTCTGTGACACCGTTTATCTGTTTGTTTCTCTCCTCACCATTTTCATCTTTTTCTCTACCATGAAAAATCTGGATAGAGAACGATGCAAATAAATCAACTCAGAATTTGCAAGAACTACTGTTTCTTCATTTTCTTTGAATTATTTGCTACCATTTTGCGCATCATGCTATTGACTGAGCTTTTTAGGTACACACACATCTTTTTCTGAGCTTTCACCTCTTTTAGCAGTGGGGATATCTCATGCTATATTGACTGCAAGACAATGGAAATTGTTAACACTCTCCATCCCTTTTGCTACTTTCTCTTTTGGTGCTTCTGCTTCTTTTCAAGTTCAAAGTTCATCCAGAATACAGCTATCCTCATATCGATCACAAGTGATTTGAAGTGATGATTGCCAAGGCTGAGTAGGTGGATTTATAAAATGAGTTTATAGTAGTCTTTACAAGTGTCATATTTGGTCAGCTACTGAGATTTGTTGGTATTGTCAAACACAACACAGACATCGAGTCGGTCAACAGTAATACTAGAATAGAAAAGAAGGGCTAACTGCACTGACATGGAGTTTGCATGTGTGTTCGGGTTAGGTAGGAATTGCTTTTAATGTTGGATTCTTGAAAGGATAGGATTAAGGTGAAAAGAAGCGCTGACTACACTTACATGGAGTTTGCATATGTGTTTGGATAGGTAGGAATTGCTTCCAATGTTGGATTCTTTAAAGGATGATAGGATTACGTTGCACCCATTTAAGGATTCCTGGTATCATGTGGTTTGTGACAACGTACAAAATAAGTTTTACATTGAAATCTTGCTCCATATATCAATTTTTAATATGGAATCGTTTGGTATCCTGACCATACCAACTTAAACTTCACGATATATTATCATGTCGCCCGTCACGACACCGCCCATCATTGTGAATGATACCCGCTCTGATCTCGATGAGTATCACTATACTTTCTAAGCTACCTCCCTCACGAAAAGACAGAGGTAGGAGAAATCAGAAACAAACCTGAGGTAGAGTTGGACTGCCATATCATAGGCACGATAGGTGGGGGCACAACAGAACACGAAGTGAGAGGTGGTGGGGATGAAGACGCCTAAGAAGAGAAAGAGAGATTAGGAGATTATTGTTGGTTACAGGTGCCCTGCAAGCCAATCACGTGAGTGATGACACGTGTAACACGTTATGTAATCTTTTTTGCTTATAATTATTATTAGTATTTCTCACATTATAGTATTTATTGAATATATACTATGATATCTTTAGTTCTATGTAATGAGAATTATATCATAATAAGATCACGAGAATGAGACTAATTCACCTTTAAACACAAATCCTAAATTATTATAGTTATAGGCTACTCGAGAGGGATATCGAAAAAAACCAGACAAATCAATGTATTATATACATATCCATATGATGGAGGCGGTTGGTCTCATAACCACTTGTGTGGGATACTAAGGGTACAATATAAGTGATTATTTAAGAATAAGTTTAATGATTGATCCGCTTATGAAATATTAGATGACTAATGATATATATCATTAGACAATAATTCAGTAGTCTCAGTTATGTATCTGGTCCTTAGACTTGAGACATCAATGATGCCTTATTTGAATACTCATTTCTTTTACGCCAAACTTACATGTTTTGAAAGTTTCAGATTTAACGCAATAGGAATATTTCATGTATTATCGCTTGGATAAATCCTCGATCGGAGTTGCTCGAATTGAGAGATGAGTTCTCCGGGAGAATCTGACTAGAGCGAGACTCGGACAGATTTTATATGTGGCTTGATAGTATTATGTCCAATATATGGTCTCTGAAATATTTGATAGATGAGGGACTATAGATATACAATAACTGAAGACATACGTATCTAATAAATAAGATCCTTTGTATCATTTGGGGAATGTGGTATAGTAGCATATTACGTCTATACTCGATGAACCAAGTGAATTATTATGAGATAATAATTTACTGAGTTAGAATTAGTTCTAATAGGTAGGACTCACGATCAGCTCGGTATTGGGCCTAGAGGGTCACACACATATGGTGGATGCTTCAGTGAGTAGATGATTTGATATGAGTTATCCAATTAGCCTATGTTCTCATTAGATGAGACCCAACATTGATGAGATTCATAAGGCTCAGTTAGAAGCCAATTAAGATTATTATATAGAGATCAAATAATCTAAGATTAGTGGGTAATTGGATGGAGATCAAATACCCACCAAAGCTGGATCCAATATAGTTTTTGGATGACTCTTTATAAATAGGAAGCAGAGATACTTCATTAGTGATCGACTATACCTTTGGCCACCCCTTTCTATTCTCCTCTCTCCCTCTACGCAAGAGTTCCGAGCTTTTGGGCTACGATTGGAAGAGTATTACTACAACGATCTATCGTGTGAATACCGCTAGAGAGGAGTACACTTATTTTTTATCCTCTCCATCTAGATCTAGATTTTTAGAAATATAAGATCTCCCTAGGTAATCAATCTCACATATATCGTAATTTTTATTTTTGTGGGTTTTTCGTGTATTAATCTGACGATTTGATATATGTAGTAAACCTATTTTCTTTTATTCATTTCCATTCCAAATCTTAATGAAGAGTATGGGAAATAACACGTTTTTCAAATTACCGCACACAAAGCGATAAAAAATGAAGGCGATGCTTATTATTACACAATGGGAAATATGACCCAAAAAGAGACAGATATGTTGCTGGACTAAATGGGTTTTTAGAATCGCTCGCGGGCAATTTATTCTCCTCGCACTGGGAGAAGAAACGTCTCCTCGCGTGGGGAGAAGGAATTCAGATGACAACACTCCTTTTCTTGATATTATATTATATTATACATATATCGTGTGATATGCCTGTGCATAACGCTCGGTACCGGGGTAATATACCATACTGAACTAAGCTCGTTACGTCGGTATGGATCAATACTACGAACCTTGCCCAAGAGGAAACAAGTATGACTCTAATGGTCTCGACGACTTATAAAAATTAATTAATTAATTTTGAGAGGAATAAATTGATTAGTCTTTATGAGTCAATTAAAATATAATATTTAAATATTTAATAAAAATTTAAAGAAATAAAGGATCTTATATATTTTAAAAGATATGGTAATTTGGATAAAGAGTTCAATCACTTGTCAAGCATACACATAATTTGTTTTACAAACTCATATTTTTCAAATCGATCATCAATACTACTCCAACGTTCATCCAATCGAATGTTTTACTCCACAAGACTTCATCTTTAAAATTATCTTGCCACACATAAAAATAAGGATGTTTTACCTATTTTAACTTGGTTCATTTATTGATACTTAGACAACCTTACAAACATAACCAGGATGATTAAAATAAAAAAAATACAAAATATTTTTAAAAAATAATTATAAAATAAATTAAGGGTGATTTACTTGAAAAACCGTCTTTTTTTTGGATGATATATATATATATTTTTTATTTGATACTTTTATTTTTTTTCCTAATATCCTAAACATCCATCGGTGTCGCCTGCTGCTCATCATCGTCGTGTGGTCACATTTGTCTCATTATTTTTATTTTACTGTTTTAACCCTATCGCTTGTGCACAGAGAGAGCAGAGATGAGACCATGATCGAGTCAAAACAATAGATATTGATACCGAGGTAGGAGAAAAGGAGTCGTCACGATGGGGTGGAGATTGAAGCGGTGGGCGAGAGAAAATTAAAAATATTAAATAAAAACCTAAATAGAGTGATATTATCTGAAAAGAAAACCCTTAAAAAAAAAGACAATATTAAAAAAAAAAATACGTCCATTTCCTTCTTCTTCTCACCCGCGCCACAGCGGCGACCGCTCCTGCACCACCTTCGTCGTCGATTTCCGGTTCCAGAATGCCTTGATCGGGTCCGGGAAGCGCCACCTCCGCCCTTTCGACCTCCCCCCATCCTCCCCACTGCCTGCGTCTAGCGAGCGTACCGCCGCCACCGGCTTCGATCTGCGCAGTTTCCCGTCCGCCGCTTCTTCCGTCGCCGGAACCCTCCAGAATGCCCGTAATAGCGCCGACCGCTTGCCTCCTTCCGGCCTTGGCAGCGGCGCCACGTTGCTGACGGAAGGGGCCGCGGATCTGGACCTGAGAAACTGGAAGCCGACCGATCGTGACCGCCGGAAGGCCGGTTCGCTCTCGATGGGTCTCGACACGGGTGGTCCCACCGCCACGATCCCCGCGCCGTCGCCTCCTCGTCCGCTGGATCTGGCGAGCTCGGTGGAGGAGGGGAGGCAGTGGCAGGGGCGGACGCTGTTGCAATCCGGGCAGAGCCGGAGGAGCTGATCACGCAAACAAGCGGGGCATACGCCGTAGCGGGGCTGGGAGGGATGTTTCCAGCACTTCTGGCCGCTCTCGTCCTCCTCAAATTCAATAACATCAATCGAAGCATTGATATCTACTGAATGACCACTAGTCTCTGTTCGATTTATGATACATGCAACTTCCAAGTCATGATTTGTTGGAACACCTTTGCCACTGCATGAGAGTTAGGAAACCCATGACCATTCCCAGTCATAGGCGGATCGATAGGATCGTTAGTTTTTTCAATTGACTTCATTATTCCTAGATATAAAAAAAAAAATTGAGTGATTAAAATCAATAAAAAAATACCCAAACACCTACAGATAATATTATAAAAATATTATATTTTAAATTTTTTAGTATTGTAATATCTTCTCATAAATATGTTTAGAATCAAATAAATAAATATGTATTTATTTTTATTAATATAATAAATACTTATTATAATTTATTTATTAATCAAATCATAAGTCAAAAACAGTTTTATGTGTTATTACGAAAACACAAGTGTTATTAAGAAAACATAAGTGTTCAAAGTAAATTCGATCTAGTTTTATTAGAAATTTACTTTCAAAATTAAAAATAAAAAAATTAACAATACAATACAAATCCCTTGTGAGTCAATTGAAAAAAATATATATAACCAAAAGTAAATCATCTCGCTAGTATTTATCAAATACTCTATCAAATACTCAAATGATCACTCCCCCAATAATAGATGAAGATGTTTTATCCTATAGAATGAATTTATATTATTCTAACATCAACTAAAGATAAACATATATCATACTCGTGACAACGAATAGAGTGGTGTCTCTCACCCGTTAATGAAAGAACAAGTTACTCTCAATAGTGGATAGAGAAAATGCTTAGCTATCACGTCTTATAGCCTACTAATTTTAAAATAGAATCACTCTACTGTCCTCGACAAGGAAATATTATTATCTCATACTAGCCATATCTATATCAAGAAAAAAATACTATATTAAAATATTTTTTAAAATATTATTGATGTCAAATAATATCAATTAGCTCTCAAATGACTTGAACCATAGTTCAATCGGTTCAATTAGACTTGATTTAATAAGAACCTAGTTAAATCAATCTCTAATCCTCATTTAACTAGTCTCAAACTACCTTAAACTAGTATAATTTAGACTATGTTAGATTTTTTTCTAGATTAAACATACTAAAATAAGTCAAACCAATTCAAAATAATCCTGAATTTATCTAAATTGATATAATCTAGTTTGGTTCTATCAATGTTTAGACTCAAATTAAGCAAAATAAAGATAATAGGTTATATTGTAAAATATCGGGTCATGTGCATTTCACATGACTACTATACATTTATCAGAACAAGTTGAGCCAGCCGGATTGATTATGTGTATCGCTTATGATTGTCTATGTTGGGCTCGGTTAAGTTAGTTTACGGGTTAGGGCTTGACCTGCGAGTTGGGCTTGGCCTGTTTGTTAGGCCTGACATATTGGCAAGGTATAACCTATGGGTTGTGATCTGATGTATGAGGGGGTCTTGCTTGTTGGATGGGTTTGATCTATTTATTTGGTTTATCCTACGAGTTGGACCTAAGTAGCTGACTGATTTCAACCCAAATTTTAACTAATTTTTTTAATTTTGAATTGTGACGTCATGAAATTATAATCGATCATCTATTTGTTACCAATAAATTACTATACCATAATGAATAATAATATATTAAAAACTATATAAAGAGAAAATAATATTATTAATCAAGTATTGTATAAATTTAATAAAAATCAAATATCATGCATTCAAGATAAAAAATATAAAAATAAATATAATATAAATAAATTTAATATATTTTAATCAAAAAAATAAAATTCTAAATATTTAAAGGATAAAATAAGATTTTAGAAATTTCATATGATATGTCTTAATCTATTAATAATTTTTTTGACATTTAAAGGAATAAAAATAATATATTATAAGTGCATATAACATATTTTTTGATTCAAGAATTAAATTTTAAATATTTAAAGCAATACAAAATATTTTTCAAGAAATATAAGAAAACTACCTCATCTCTTATCAATAGGATGCAACTCCTTGTTTCTCTCGCAACTAGGCCTAGCTTGGTAAAGATGAAAGAGAGAAATTTCTCCTATTAAATAGTAGGAGGTGAACCCTTTATATAAAGAATTTTTTTTATTTTTGTATTGATTTAATATTTTTTATTTAATTTACTATTAAAATGATATAATCTTATTGGGAATGTTGGATAACTATTTCCTAAATTTCATTAGTAAGAAAAATATTAAAAAAAATCATACCTCAATTGGAGAGTTATTACATTTCTCTCTTCCTAAAGAAAATGTGATCCCCAAATTTAGGTTACCTTAAGAAATAAGTAAGGATACTGCTCTCTCACATTTTTTATTTTTTTCCTAACTCTAAAGTCGAGGCAATGCCAATCTGTGTGTGATAGGTTTGATTTTCTGTATTCTCTCAAATGAGTCAATGAATCTAGAGACTTACTTTCTCCTTTGACCAAACCTCATAACTTCCTTGGTTGCCAATACCTTCAAGAAAACGTGATCACCAACTTCAAACTATAGATCTCTTTACCTTTGATTTGTAGGCTTCTCCAAAACCTAAGGTGAACTTTAAATCTTTATATGAGATAATACTAACTCACACTTCGTAATATCAAATAATCTCTTTAATGTATAAGTTTGTTAGTTTATCGAATGAGTATTTTTTGTTAATAGAGAGAAAATGAGCATATTTATTAAGTTTGTCCATTACTATTTAAATTTCATCATGTTATTTTGTAGGTTTGAGTTGTTTTAACACAAAATCTCTAGTGACTTGCTTCACTTTCATTCAGGAATTAGAATCTTTACTATTTTCCCATAGGTACTTAATATTCTACCTTCATTTGTTAGCAGATCAAATATTTAGCAATAAACTCTGCTATATCTCACTTCATATCATACCATCAATAGTTTTGGCATAAATTTTGATACATCTTAATAGTTTCGGGATGAATATTAAATATTAATCTATAGGTCTCGTCCGATAGTTGTATCTTTACTATATAACTTTTAAAAATACAAAGTGATTATGGAATCTAATAAAATAATCTTTGAGTTGGAGGAATTTGGGTCCAGATCCCTAAGCTACCTTCTAAGTTATCATATAAAGATATGCATATTTCTTTTGATATTTTTTAATCCTTTTTATCAAAAATGAGTATATCATCAAGTATGTTAGAAAATATTTATTTGTCTCAGTTAAAGTTTTATATCTACCAACTTTGTCATCATAAAATTTCTTCAAATATTCAAATAGGTTATAAGACTTGAAACAATTTTGCTCAAGTCATCGATGAGTACATTAACCTTTATAGGATGGTAGTTGATATTACAATCATAATATTTTAGAAAGTCCAACTATCTTCTTTGTCTCATATTTAAATCTTTTTTGAGTGAAGATATATTTGAGACTTTTATGATTTGTGAAAATTTTAAAATTATATTCATATAGATAATGCCTCTAAATTTCAATGCAAAAATGATAGTTGCTATCTAAGTTATGGGTAGGATAGTTTTTCTCATTAGGCTTTAATTGTCTAGATGTATAAGTAACTACCAACTCATTTTACATTAAAACACAATCAAGTCATTCAAGTAAGATATCACTATGCACTACAAAATCTTTTCCTTCAAGGAGGAATTGCTGATTTATTTCTCTTTCAACTCTTTAAAACTTTGTTGACACTTATTATTCCAAATGAATTTTATATTCTTGTGTCAACTTGGTCGAGGGTATTATTATTTTTAAAAAATCTTCTATAATATCCAACCAAACCTAAGAAGATTCTTATCTCTGAAATAATGAAGGCTACTTTCAATTCATCATAATCTTAATCTTTTGGAGTCAATAAATATACTAATACCCGAAATATAGTAACTTTATTGAGCCAAAATTTGCATATGCTCAATTTTGCATATAATATCTCTGTAATCTCCAAAACTATTTTGAGATGATATTTATAGTTCGTCCTACTTTTAGAGTGATGAAAATGTTATTAACTAACACGATTATAAATTTATCAAGATAAAGGTGGAAGAATATATTCATAAGATCATTGAAGTCAATCGATGCATTAGTGAGTTTGAAAGATATTATTATGAATTCGTAGTTACTATATTTTATTCTAAAATTAGTTTCTTATATATGTGTTTCCCATATCTTTAGTTAATGATACTTGGATCTCAAGAGAGAGATCAAAATGATAAAGGCTAAGGACGACCTGATACTCGAGGCACGGGACGAGATCAATCAAATGAGAGTTAGAGGAGCCCTAGTATTATAAAGGATTACCAATATACAAATAAAAATCTAAATATTTCTCTCTACTCTCATTGTAAGAAATATGACCATCTTGAAGAAGATTATTAAAACAAAAATTAAATAAATTATTATGACAAAAATAATAGTAAAAAATATTTTTTTATATGAATGAAGAATATTTTAGATCTCATTCATATAGAATAATTAATGAGAAAAGAATACTATATTTTTTAAAATAAAAACACTTGATTTATAATAAAAATATTAAAAAATTGATCGTAATTGTGAGGATGATAAAATATAAAGTGTTTCTCTTATTATTTTTATATTTATCCTTACATGCTATTATTACTAATGAATATACATTATGACATAAAAGATATGATCACGAGGGTATAAGTCATGGTAACTAAGAAACTATGACTGATAAGATGTATATGTAGAAAAGGGCTATGGCGTTAAACTTCAATAGTAACAAGCTTATATGAAGAGACCAAGAATAAAAAGATGTAACTAATGACTCAAAACAAAATGATAATAAAATGATCATATCTTTGTTAAGTTGGGTTCCGATAGTGATTTAAGAAAAAGAAAGGAAAACACTGATCATGATAAATGAAACAAACATTCATTAAGCATCAATGAGTCCCAAGGACAATTAAAAAAATTTTTAGACACATCAATTAAGGAATCTGTTATGAGTTGATAAAAGATTTAAAGCTATATTTTTATATTAGTAGAGATTGGGTTTGTTGTGTAGATAAAAGAAAAATACTTCTGCTTAGCCTTGACTTATATTTAATTTTATATATAACAAAAAAAATCAAGAATGTGTTAATCTCTTAAGCTTTAAGCAAAGTATATTACTGTTACAAGGACAATATATCAAATAGTTTGGTTTCAAATAATTGTAGCAATTTTTGAGAAAAATAAGATGAGCCAACAAGAATCAACTGCAACAACAAGTCTACGATTACAATGACAAAAAATCCTATATTTCACAAGCGTATCAAACATATTAGAATTCAACATCATTTCATTCGTAAATAAATTAATAAAAAAAATTTCAAATGGACTACTATAACACCAAAGATATATCTTCATAACAGTTTTGGCAATATTTAAAAAAATAACTTCAAGTCATAATTATTTCAATCCAATGTGTAATAAGATTAATTCAAATAATTAAGATCAGATAAAATAAAAAAATAAATAGATAAGAGTAAAATATTATTAAGATATGATATTTTTATTATTTAAAAATATTTATACTTTTTTTTATTAATATAAATAAATATTTTTAGATCAATCCAAAATATTATAAATTAAAAATTATTCCTAATTTCTTTTAGTACGAGAGCCAACGAGATCCGCCTCCAGCCCTTTGGCCTCTTGAGCCGACGAGTGGGGGGAGAAGCCCGAGCCGGAAGCCGATCCGCCGTCGGCACCGGATCCTCCTATAGACGAGGACGAATGGGGCATCGAACGGGGTGCCGCGGCGAGCATCACCGAGAGAGAAAGCGGAGCCGGAAGTCGAGGCGTCGTCCCAGGCGGATCCTCCAAAGGATGAAGACGAATGGGGGCGAGAGCCGGGGGGAGCGGAATATCTGTCAGGGAACGGAACCCCGGTGCCGTCCGATGATAAGCTTGAGGACTTGAAGCGGTGCCTGGTGGACTCGTTGTCTGTGACGGAGTTGGGGCTGAGAGCGTCGGTTGAAGATAGGGCCGAGATCCTGGAGCTGATCAACCAAATGGAGGCGTCGAATCCTCCTCCGGCACCGACCGAGGCGCCGGAGCTTCTAGATGGAAATTGGATCCTACTGTGAGTTGTTCGGATTTCTGACCTTTGTTCTCCTGTTCCCTTAGAGATTCAGATTCATAAATGTTGTTAGGGTTAGGAAATCATCATAGTGGTTGCTTAAATTCACATCAGATGCATTGCATAATAAAAGATTATTTGGAAAATGGATATCAGCTCCACCTGCATGAAACAAACTGTTCGAGGTTGAGCTCAATTTTATATGTCAATATGATACATTTACAGTGTGTAGGGAAAACAACAATAGAGTTGAGTGAATGTAGCTTTCTGATATTGGCAATTTATTTGTGTCTATCAGAAGATCTGCTTGTCTGGCTTGATGAGTTTTTAGTATTTGATGTAGGATAATCTAAAAGGTGAACCTGAAATTTCTAAAAAGTTAATCATTAATATGCAACTCCACGAACATTACGGCTAACCAGATTAATGCAAGTGAATACATATATGAACCATGGAAGCTCAAAACTAAGCTGCTAAACTGAGCTTGGTTGATTGTCACCACTGGCTTACCAAAGTTCCGAAATCCATACCAAACAGTAGTAATGCTATGATGTCAGAAAGGAAGGGGTATTAAGGAAACCATGCTAATTCAGGCTGGAAAATCATTAGAGATCAATTTCCTGAACCCAACCATGGTGGATGGGTACTGCAGGTGCTGAAGCTAATGCAGTGAATAATTTGCTCTAACTGATGAAATTCCTATGCATGCATAATATGATATCCATCTCATATTTTATAAAATATATGTTCCATTACATGTTTGGTTTTTTCTTCCTGCAAAATAATTGAAAACTTGTTGAATCGTGATCCATTAGAGTGTTATTTGTCTCAATATTCAAAAGAAGTAGACTTTTATAATTAAGGCTTCAGGTTGTGCATTCTGCTTTGGCTAATTGTGAGTTGCTTTTGATTTGCTTTAGGTACACATCTTTTTCTGAGCTTTTACCTCTTTTAGCAGTGGGGGTAACACCATTATTGAAAATTAAGAGGATATCTCAAGCTATTGACTGCAAGACAATGGAAATTATTAATGCCACAACACTCTCCATCCCTTTTGCTACTTTCTCTTTTGGTGCTTCTGCTTCTTTTGAAGTTCAAAGTTCATCCAGAATACAGGTATCCTCATATCAATCACAAGTGGTTTGTCATTGTACCTTTTCTTTCAGATAATTAGTAAGGCTGGGAAATGATGATTGCCAAGACTGAGTAGGTGGATTTATAAAATGAGTTTCTACTTCCTTTGATTTTAGTGTCTTTGTGCACTATAAATGTCATATTTGGTCTTTTGAAGTCCAGCTACTGAGACTTGTTATTATCAAACACAACACAGACATCGAGTTGGAGTAACCTCACTGGTCAGTTAACAGTAATACTAGAATAGAAAAGGTCTGACTACACTTGTATGGAGTTTGCATACGTGTTTGTGTTATTAGGAAGGAATCGCTTTTAACGTTGGATTCTTGTAGCAATAGGATTAAGGTGCATCCTTTTATGTAACGTTTGGGTTCCTGGCACTCTGGTTTGTGAGAATGTACAAAATAAGTTTTACATTGAAATCGTGCTCCATATATCAATTTTAGAAAACGAATCCTTTGGTACCTTAATCCCCCACGGAAGTATAAAGAGAAGTTTTATAATAATGAGCTGAAATTTAAAACTGGAAAAACTGCAACTGAAGTGATCAGAGAAAAGAAATTGGGAGAGAATGAAAAAGAAATGGTTACTTCTTTCTCCTCTGTGGTTAACCCTAACAAACCCACTTATTTTGGCCCCCCAGACCCTGCATGTCATCACTTCTCTATATATTTTCTTTTACCTACCTATTTTCTCTGATGCTCTTCATATAGAATGTGAGTCATCAGCTATCTGAGTGTTCGTTTAGGTTGATAACGCTGTAGTTGTTTCTGTAGTTAGGTTGCAGTTAGTGAGCTGCAACACAATTGGCTCTCTGTCTTTTGTGAAGTGAAAAATACTTGTATAATGAATGTACTTCTACGTTTTTTTTTGTTCCATGTTGTTATGCATAGATGTTTCCATTCTCAACTGAATACACTGCATGTTGCCTTTTTTTTCCTTCTGTAACTTGACCACTTTTCTTGTTTCAAATTCACCTTCTTCATGAAAGTTTCAAAGATAGAAGCATCTGAGCATGTATAGGTAACGGCAAGGAAGCTTAAACTTGTTCATAGCTGTGCAGGTCCAGTTCAAGGAAGAATTTTTTAGCCTCCAGAGATATCACCCTCTCTGGATCTACCAGAAAAAGTCAACGTCTTCGGGCAGAAGATAGACTTGAAACCTGTTCAGCAGACACTGAACCCCGTACAAGAGGCTGCTGCAAACATCACTCGTTCCATCTCCGGCCAGCCACCTCTAAAAGTCCCACTGCCTGGAAATAGAGTGGCGTCCTGGCTTCTGACAACACACCTCGATAAAGATTTCAGAATCTCAAGAGGTGATGGTGGCTTATTTGTCCTTGCCAAAGAAGGAAGCCCCTTACTTGATCAGCTGTCATGAAATCGTTGGGAACATAAAGCGATCGGGCGTACCTTCCTGTTCTTTCAATCGATGCACTATGAAGAGCATACTATTGGGAACGGGGACTGCATCACTCGAATGAACAATCGATTTCATCATTTTACACGGGATCTGCAGATGTGGATTGTATGTCTGATTTCCTCCTCTACTTACCAATGGCAAATGATCATCATATGAATTTCTTAATCTTGTTTTATCATAGCAATTTCATCACATTTAGAATTTACCCATCACCAGTCAAGCTTATCTACATTTTGTGTGACCTCACTCCTGCTATATCAGTGAACTGCTGGAACATTAACATAATGAACCAAATGTTTCGGTTCATATATAGGTGTTTGGAGAAATAATCATGTGTGCATGGGTTTTTTGGTATATCAAACTTGCTACCTTATAATCTTTTGTCTATTTTGTCATCAAGGTTGTAGCGAGGGAGAGAGGAAGGCCAAGAAAGAAGAAGAGGAGGTGGAATGGGAGCAAAGTGGACCTTCATCTTCTTATTCTGCACCCGCCACTCTTGACATGATCATAATCTTCCCAGAAGAACTGCATTGCAGCCCCACAAGTCTCTCAGGTATCATTCGAAACGCATGCTCCAAGCCTTTTCCTATCATCCCCATTCGATCGACAGTAAACATCTGTCTTGTCTTTTCTCAAAATTTGAGTTTTTTTTCTTTCTGATAGAGAGACTGCTGCCGTCCATGATCGAAGTTACTATCTTGATTGGCCGTCAAGTTTTTGCCCATAATAAAGGGATGGGAATGACAAGGTGGGGGACGAATGACATGGACCGGTAGGTTCCAAGTCATCTTCGTCATACAGATCGTGGTATAGCCCCATCATTCATGTCCTACGCTCTCAACCACGACAGCTCCAAAGCCATCAGAAGCTCATCAACACAGTTCGGCGATCAGAAGGCTTAACCCTTAGCCCAAACAGCTGCACTACAATCTTATAGCATTCTTGATAGGACCTGTCATAACTACTATCACACAAGATTTCGTTATCATATTAGCTTTTGTAAGCACAAACCCTTTTACCAGCAAACTTCAAATCTCCATCCATCATCACCGACCTGAGCAGAGGCGTTGTGAGGATATGTATACGAGTCGGTAGCAACTCCGTTGCAACATCCTGAGAACTCCTCTCAGGACCACCGGTATGATCATGCATGGGGCATTCTAGTGATTTGACCCGTGTGATGTGTGTGATTCGCACAAATATTGATTGGATTGGATATGGTTGGATTGGTTTTGATTAATATGCACTTATCACCCAACAAATTTTTTTTTTTTGTTGAATAGATTGGTTTATCAGTTAGTATTGCCCAAGTATTTCATTTCCATTACAAAGCATAATAAACATTATGGGAAGTTCCGGCATTACTGTTAAACCTTTTTTTTTTCTTATTACCGCACGCTGGCGATGCTGATGATTCTTACACGATGCATGCATGCATGCATGGAAAGATGACCCAAAAAGAGACGGATATGTTAGTGGACTAAATGGATTTGGAGGAACACTCGTGAATCCATTCACTGTGGCGCCCTTTGCCAACAGAATTTTTTGGAAGATCGATTTACTATCATGAAATTAGTTGAACTTTTCTAGATCATGAGAGTGAGTAATTGATAAGTCTCGACGAGTCGATTAAAACATAATATTTAAATATTTTAATAAATATTTAAAAGATAATTAAGAAATAAAAGATCTTGGATATTTTATAAACATTCATAATTTCGATAATGATTGCTCAACCAAGTGTCAAATCACTTAATAAGCACACACATAATTTGTATTACAAACTCATTGTTTTCAAATAAATAGTATTCCCAATCTAATACCACCTTAAGAGATTCTAGGGGTCTAAGATCATAATTAATGCTTTACTCCACATAAAAATGAGCCTATAACACATAAAAATGAGGATATTTTAACCCATTTTAACTTTGTTCATCTAGCGATTTTCATAAAAAAACACAAGGGCGATTAACTACTTTTTAAAAAAATACTTTTTCGAATGTAACTCTTGTTTTTTATTTTTTTTAATTAGTGCTCTCCATTTTTAATTGATGCTCGCTCGTTGCAACTCTACCATCTCCGTGCGATCACATTCATCTTGTCATTCTATTGTTTCAATCCTATCGGTTAAGAACGAAAGAGAAGATGAGACCATAGCCTAAATCAAAATAATAGAAAAACGATGGGTAAAGTGATTCATAATAAGACAAAATTAGATATTTAAAATATTTAAAAATTAAGAATATTAATTTAAAAAAAGTGATATTATCTGAAAAATCTAAAATAGGAAATTCATTAAAGGAAAAAAAGAAAAAAAAAAAAAGGGATCGGTTCTGATGATTAAGATGTTGCAGCCGCACCAGCACGGTGAGTCATCACGGTACGTGACATTACACCCATGGGGTATGCCCCGATCCAATGGGGTGTACCTCCGCGCCGCCGAGACGGTGGCAAATCATCACTTCCTCGGCGGGCCTTCGATCGTCCTCAGCCACCTCCCAACCCCCCCCCCCCCCATATCCCTCCCTATCAATAAACAAAGCGCAAGCACGCGTGCGAGAGAGGAAGAGACGACGACATCATCACGTGCACCAGCAGAACCCACCCCTGCACGTGCGACCCTCCAATCCCCAACTCTTTCTCCCGTCTCTTCGCTTGTCCCGAGTCCGTGTCCTATCTACACAAGCTGACCGTCCGATCGGCATCAGACGGGCACAGCCGTTCGATGGACAATAACGAGCAAACAAACGTATACGATGAACGATCATAGTGTTCTCCGAAGCAATCCCAACTCATTTTATCTCCTCACCTGTGTTGGAGTTTTCGGAGATTTCTGATTTATGGAGTGATTGTTAGTTACTTAATATTTACAACAGTCTCAGCGAATACTAACAACCCGATAACAAACAAGCGGCGAGACATCGTCCATTCCTTGTTCTTCTTCTCATCCGCGCCACAGCGGCGACCGCTCCTGCACCACCTTCGTCGTCGATTTCCGGTGCCGGAATGCCTTGATCGGGCTCGGAAAGTGCCACCTCCGCCCTTTACCCCTCCCCCCATCCTCCCCGCCGCCTGGGTCTTGCGAGCGTCCCGCCGCCGCCACCGACCTCGATCTGCACAGCTTAGCGTCCGCCGGTTCTTCCCGCGCCGGAACCCTCCAGAATGCCCGTAATAGCCCCGACCGCTTCCCTCCTCCCGGCCTTGGCAGCGGCGCCACGTCGCTGACGGAAGAGGCCGCGGATCTGGACCTGAGAAACTGGAAGCCGACCGATCGGGACCGCCGGAAGGCCAGTTCGCACTCGATGAGTCGCGCCACGGGTCCCGTCGCCCCGATCCCCGCGCCATCGCCTCCTCGTCCGCTGGATCTGGCGAGCTCGGTGGAGGAGAGGGAGGAGAAGGAGGAGGAGGAGGAGGAGGAGGAGGGGAAGCAGCGGCAGGGGCGGACGTTGGCGCAATCCGGGCAGAGGCGGAGGAGACGGTCACGTAGACAGGCGGGGCATACGCCGTAACGGGGCTGGGAGGGATGTTTCCAGCACTTCCAGCCGGTCTCGTCCTCCCCCACCACCACCTCCTCATTCTCCTCCCGCCACAGAACCACCTCCTCCGCCGTCGCTCTCCGATCGCCTCTCATCCCCCCGCCGCCCGTGTCCCTTCCTCTCCCTCTCTCCCTCTCTCTCGCTCAAGCGCTTGTCTGATGGCAGTGACGATGGGAGGTTTTTAGGAGGCTTTTGGGTGGGGACTCGAACGCCCACTTCCCGTGGTCGTATTTATAGAGGCCGCGCGGTGACCAAGTTAAGCGCTGACCGCGGCTGACGGGACCGGGGTCAGGTTTGTTAGAACGGGTGCCCGCGGAGGTGAGCCTCTTCCGTTTCTCTAAACGCCATTTGCCTTTGCTTTTGCTACGAAAATGCCACTGTCAATATCCGGCCGTTAGTTTCTGGTCGGCGGCATCAGAGCCATCCATCGAGCGATCAACCCGGATCGGACGTCAGAGATCTCGTTTCGTGCTGCCGCGATGACGTCGGTCACTCTCAGATGGTGGGTCCCCGTGCAACGTACGGATTCTGCGGGATGAGCCATTGCATGCGGTGGGCCCCATTCCTCCCTCTCCCCTCAAAAACACGAAGGACTCGAACGAGTGACTGTGATACGACGTACCCGCGGGCGTACGTTTCGTGCCCGCTGGGTGGCACCAGCAGTAGCCACGGTGTCATGGATTGACCCACCCACCCACCCACCCACCCGTGAGAGCAAACGATGGTTCAAACATAACCTACTTGAGCTCGAAGAACATGTCCGAAGGCTTCGATCCAACTCTGGTGCGTGTATTTATCGGAGCACTTGGATAAAGAAAGATACCAAGTACGTTTTGACTCCCTCCCATGATCTTTGTTCCCAATCTTAAAGACATATCGTTCGACTTTAGCAATGGGGGGGGGGGGGGGGGGGGTTTCCGCTACTGTATTCTGGATCGGTTCTTTCTCATCCTAAATAGTGGCATTTTTGGCTGCTTCCTCGTCCGGTCACTGTATCTATAATGGTGAAGCAATGAAGAATGATGACACGAATGGTTTCGTGTTACAGGAATGGCCATCTTTTTCTTTCACTGGAGGCCATAACATCACTGGCGGGCCACCGAAAGGAAACATTCTTCTTTGCCACCGATAACTCTTTCGCTGAAGAGAAAGGGATGTAACGCCAGGAGCAGCTTTGGATGAATCAGTAGATGGTCCCAACAGTGGTAACTTTGTGGTACATATATGCTGAAGGATCACTGTCCTCTCTTGGACAAACCACGCTGCGGAATGCTTTTGCTCTCTGCTTCTTTCGATCCGAATGCAACGAATGGAGATGGGAGATCTAGAAAGCAGAGATTTGATATGACAGGCGTTGACGTAGTTGACACTAATGTGGCACAGTAAAGATGATTCACCGTGGAAGAAGCCTTTTGTTTGTGCAGCAGCAGCAGCTGCAGCATCAGATAACATCACGTGGACATGGATGTCTGCATTCATGCGTCAGAAGAAGAAGAAGAAGACGATGATGAGAAGAGTCGGGCGTTGCCTGCTCAGCAGATACAGTAGTTGTTGTGGTGATGAAGGAAGGGGCAACCTTTCCTCTTTGTCCTCCTCCTACCACTGCCGTTGCCACCAAATCACCACCACCACCACCACTACTACTATTATAGCGGAATAGTTTGGTGAGTTCGGGAATGCATGCCGCCATATGTTCTTATTGCAGATGGCAAGCACAGGGGATTCGAGCTTCAGTTTGTTTTCATCTACCTCACTCGTTATCACAGTACCTCTACCAACGTAACGCACAGATAAGTAATTAGCATCATCGCCTTAAAAAAAAACTTGTATATAAGATCATATCCGGACAAAGCATACAACTACGAAGCCTTACAGTTGTATTATATAAGAGTACCGCATGACATTCAAATGTGCTGCCTTCTTTCTCTTATGTACAACCAAACCGTGACACTTCACTCCTCAAATCAAGAACTAAGAAAATGAGAGAACAAAAAGGAAAGGTAAAAGAAAAAAAGATAACTTGTAGGCTATAAACACATGCTCAAGGCTTCCGATGCTACCCTATGTTCGATTCACAGTATAGTTAGCCACTATTGTCGAAGGTATGAGGACTTGAAGGTGGATTCAAGTGTCGGTAGAGCCACCAAACAGATTCAGAAAAGTGTTGCCGCCACGCAATTCTTTAGGAACAGGATTTTCTGTATTTTTTTTCTCTATGTCAGGAGAGGCAAGAGATAGAGAGAGCCGTGCTGACATATCATCTTCGCTAAAGGTGGAACCAGACAGCTTATATAGTCTTCCCTTATCAACCGAAGGATGAAACGACGCAAATATTTCCTTCTTCAACGACTGCTTCTTACCACCCAGAGACAGTTCGAGATCTGGGGTATCAGACTCTCGTGAGGCCTCATCTTCCCGAGAAAGGAAGTACCTGAAGTTCTCCTCCACATTGTTCCTAAGAGGACACGAATCCACCGGAAAGAAGCTCCTTTCAGTGCATCTTAAGCCCTCAGACATCACAATGCCATAGTTGACACCATATCTCGGCTGTGGTTCATGTGAGTAGCCATTCGCAAATGGTTGTACCTTGAATGGTGATCTACCATCCATACTTTGATCTCTATGACTACCGGTACCATGTCCTTCGCTGTAATGTTTCATCCTTTTGTGCTCTAGGTCATCTTCTGGACAGAAATAACCTGCTTTCTCCTGCCAAGTATTTGCTCCATCGGTGCTCCATGATGCTTCACCATTTGTCGCTGAGCAAATACGTGCACGTTTCATATTAGGCTTTGATCCCCAGCTCAGGCAATCAATTTTCATTATATTGTCCTTCGTCCCAACTTCTATCTTCACCGAGCATTCTTTCTCTTTAATCTTTTCTGTCCCTCCAATATCTGCTTTTTGAACAAGATAAAACATCCACAAGTATATATAAATATATATTTTATATGATGGATAAGACAAGAACTACCTAAAATATTCAGTCAAGAAAAAGAACCTTGTCCAAAAGAAGAAGCTGAATATCCAAGCAATGATCCACTAGGGCTATTTAGTACACTATTTGCATGAATATGGGGAATCTTTCCAGCACCAGCATCATCATCCAAGTTCCCCTACAAGCATACTGAATGCTCTTAACTTGTGATGTCATTTTGAGCAAAAACATAAAAAAGAACAGACATCATCGCGTGCAAACAGATTTCAAAATCATTAACGGGATAAATAATTTGTACTAAATCATTTTATAGAAAAATATATTCATCATGAATCAGATATTTGACATGTTTAGGCTGCAAGATTTGTAATGCAGTAACAATATTACTAATGCATAATTCTCATATAATATTTGTAAAATGCAAAGAAAAAGTGATTGCAGATTACTCATGGATGTGATGGTACAACAGTGAGCTGCATTAAACATGCAAAGCATTATGCCAAAGTAGTGTATCAACACATGTTTTGCATAATCACTAGAAAGTGTGCTTCGGGTCTCTTCAAACTTTTGGGTTGCCTTCTCTTCAGACTATTAGCGAATGTGCAAATTGCTTTCTTGCCAAGAACTTCTTTGAATAACCCAAAATTGATTATATATATATATATATTTCATAATCAGGTACAATGGTAAAGTTGCTTCTTTACTATTCTTTTACAATCTACAAAACCACAGTTCGAGTCATGAAAACAACTCTAAGGTTGCGTACGTTGATCCTTCCTATACCTGAGAGCCTCGTGCACTAAGTACAAACCTTTAGGACGACAAACTTATCAATAAGCAACTAACCAACAAAGTCTTGTATGGACAAGGATATGATAGTCAAATTTAGACTTCAAATCATGCTCTAATTTGGAAGAAAAAAGTAGCCAGAAAAAGAAAAATATAACAGTTAACTAATTTACACAGGAGAAAATGACAAAGGTCATGTTGTTAGAAAGAAAAAGTGGCACTTCCACCATTCTCTGTATCCATAGCTTGATAAGAAATGAATTGGCCAGGTGGAAACATGAATCCAGGCAACACAGCCCTCAAATGTAAGATCACTAGTTTGTTGTGACAAAAAGGTTTCTACTTCCACCATTCTTCGCACCCACAGATTGGTAGGGTCACAGTAACTGACATGCTGATACACATTAGAAATGAATTCACTAGTGAGCACATGAGTCGAGACAACACTGCCTTCAAGTGTTAAGTGTAAGTTTACATGAATATATCCCATTATTTTACATGGACTAATAGTTTATGTTATTTTAGAAGAAAGAACATGGTGTTTCCACCTTTATTCTCAAGAAAAAGAGTTAGATAAAGTCAAGCATGAAGGGCCTACCCTATGATAACAAAAGATACAATTCAATTAATAGCTACTGCATAATCAATACATCATAACTAATCACATGGTGTTTCTACCTCTCTGCCTTTGCTTACAAAAAGAGGTGATGTTATGTATGCATGCAGCAAAGAATCCGACATTCAAAAAAAATATACACAGCAATTTAATATCATCTAAATTGAACTAAGTCACATATATCTCAAGAAGATATCACAGATAATAAACATACAGTTCTTATATGTAAATATGTCCCATAAACAGCAATGAATAAATAATGTCCACAATGGCCATAGAAACATAATCTTGTAAAGGAAAACAGTACCAGGTTGGTTTCGATGCTTTTTACTGCTGGACATATCTCATTAAGATCAAAAGAGTAGATCCTGGGACACAAATCTGAATTATGATTTGAAAGTTCACCACTCTCTTTTTCACCCGCTGCCTTGTACAAAAAACTGTCTCTCTTGCTGACATCATCAGGGCCAGAGGTGCTGGGCCCAGATGATTCATTTCCCCAAGAAAATTCTTTTGGTGGATACTTTTGGGAATCGTGTTTCTGAAAGGTACATAATTCACAATTATGAGAAGGCGATAATTCTTGAATAGTGGGATCTGTGACTATCTTTGATTCACAGAGCTCCTGCAAATCAGTGTGAGGCTTGAAGGAGTCTGATTTCCTTCCTCTGAAGATGCCCCAAAGAAAAAATAACATGTTCCAACCTAAAAAGAATACAGAACATATTGTAAATGAGATAATATCTCTAAGATATGCTTAGAATGCATACATCAATACTGTTTGGAAATTTTGTGAAAATCAAAGGCAAAAGCCTGTCACTTGCACATAAGCAGAAAATTTATGCTTATAAGCATATTGTTTCTTACGTTGCGAACTCTCTGGTAGCATACTTGAAGGAAATATAAGAAGCTCCACCTCACTGATGTTCCCTTTGAGAGCTAAATCATTTTCTATTGCAGCTTCCAACACCTTCCGGTAAGATCTTTCGTAACTGTAGATAACCAAGAACAAGTCAGTTTATGGTACATAATTTATCTCAAAAGTAATATGAAATTCTTCGCCACCCAAACCTCTCAGCATCTTTGGCAAAAAAATATAGCGCAATATTAAATTCTTTCGGACTGATTTCCTGAAACTGCAACGGCCACAAGCTAATCCGAGGAACTTCCTCTAATTGGATTTTGCATGGAAACTGGCACACTACTTCACGCACTTTCGGTGATGCAAACATTGATAAGTGAGCTTGAATTCCATCGACAATTTCAGTAATTGTTCCAATTTTTAAAATCTCAAAAGCACCCCTGCAAATCAAATAGATATAAGTATTATATTTCAACAGCTAAAAAGAAACAGAGAAAAAAAAACACTCTTAAATACACAATTTAAAGTAAGAAGTTTTGAGTAAACTATCATACTGCCATATGCATTCCTGCTCTGGGATTATAACCGGTCTAGAGATAGTTGCAAGTAGAGAAGGGTGATGAGGCAAAGCCTGAGTCAACAATTTCTCATTCAACTCATCAAAATTTGTAGGATTGACATTCAAGTCTCCTGCTCCAGAATTACATAAAGATTTGGTTGAACATTCTGTTTGCTCAATGTTAGCTGCACTATCTGTTTTGCTATAGTCGGTGTCAGAGCTTCTCAGGATAACTTTCCCATCAGGTGCTCCTTCTAAAGGAAAGTTCTTCTGACAAATTGAACTCGTCAAAGAACTTCTGGAAGAACCTTCGGAATTTACATGGTTGCTTAACAATCTACACTCAGACTGTTCAACTATTCTACTTTTGTTATTCCCTGACATTGCAGCTTTAGCCACATCTTTCCACCTATTTCTCTTGATAGTTCCATCTATTAAACTCACAGCAGCAGAAGGCTTTGCAGAAGATAAAGTAAGCCTGTCAACGTGGCGGCACTGAGTAGCATAGCTTGCTTTTGTTAATTTACCAGAACATAATACACTGTTGCCTCCTGAAATTCTGATCGTTGAAGTGTTAGGGATACTCTTCGTTTTATCTTTCGAATGAACTTGATGCCAAGACTCTGCAAAAGAAGACACACTGCTTGTAACGCCACCAGCATCATTATATGTTCTATTGTTAGCACCGGAATTTGCACGAACAGATTCCTCATTGACCAATTTACCCCTCTTTCGATTCTCGGAATCAAAGATCCCATAACTTTTACATTTAAATGCTGACTGCTGCTTCACTTCTTTATACTCTAACAAGGCGATAAAAAAATTTCAGTACCAAAAATGTAAAGAAAAAAAATTTAATCATTGACCAATTAAATATTGTCAAATATTAAAGCTCTCTAACAGAAGGACCGTTTACCTGAATCATTTTCTCTATTCAATCCTTTGCTAGTTCCAAGGATGCTAGGCTCAAAGTTCTTACTTAAGTTTCTGTTAAGTGGTGCAACCTTCATACCCAGATTTGGCAGAGACTTCCTCCTGACGTGCGGACTGGCAAATGGGTGATCAAGAACAAAGGAGATCTTTCTTTCGGTTACATTTATTTCTTTCTTTGGTTTAAGACTTCCAGGGTCCTCATCCTGTGGTGACTTGATTGATTGATAATTGTCTGATGATTGGATGCTGTTAAGGCCCGAGCTAATGTTGTTGAATGAAGCAGATTTGTTGATAGTTTCCACCAAGGCTTGATATTGTGTGTTTCTTGGTGTAGACTCTTTAGCTAGATTTTGGGAAACACCTTCAGCCAAATGCTCAACTTTCGGTTCCACATTCTTCTTGAAAGAAACTTGTTTTGAGGCAAACCCTACTCAAAGACATAGCCAACACATGTAAATATTAGTTTTCCAAAAATAAGCAAGACACATCTGCGATAACCTAAATAATATGAAACATGAAATCTTACCCTTGGAAGAACAAAGTTTTTCTTTAACAATTGAAGGGCTATAGCCTAGGGATGGTGAGTGAGAAGAGGTCCGGGAACTCTTTGCATACTGACTTCCAGGTGATGAAGCCATATTGGTTCCCGTTACTTCAGCTGTATGAAAGTTTTTGAATGAATTTTCACGAGTGAAGGCACTACATATTCTAGGACTTGCTACCTTCAAAGCTTCATCAGCTGTTTCAGAAACCTTCTTAACCGTTGGTGAAGCTAGATCCATTTGGTATGTGCGCCCTTTACCAGTTCTCATTGGATTTTGCATTTCTTTACTGGATCCACAGGCTTCAGGGTCAGTTGGCTTGGTGTTCAAGTTTGCTAAATTCTCAGGTTTCATGGACTTCCCAATAGTCTCTGCTTTCTTATTCAAGCATTGTACATTTGATGTTCCAGAAAATGACTCAGTTTTATCCAGCCTTTTCATCTCAAGTTCCGCCTTTAGCTGACATTCTTCACATAGCCAATCTCCTTCAGGAATTTTGTACAACATAGTCCTCATGCAGTAACTAAGAAAACAATTGCTTAGTTTGTGTGAGAAATCCAAATTTCGTAACAGACAACTAAGAATATGGCATTGAGAACAAAATATACTTACGTGTGTTCTGCACCATCGATGCATCTACTGCAAGTAGCAAGAAGCTCCTCCCGGCCAGTGTCTCCACATATATCACATACTTTTACCTATACCACAGTACATAAATGTACAGCAAGCATAAATGAGAAAATGACTAAAGACAGCAAGAGACACAGATATGATGCTAGACCAACAGTATCAAATATCGATTATACATATGGATAGAAGAAACAACAGGAACGTTATTATTTAAACCACATAACAAAGCCATAAATGAAATGGATTGTCGGCACAAAAGCTAACTAGATATTTGCTAAACAACAATGAAGACAAGAAATTGGCATCAACTTCAAAGTTTAGCAGAAGTCCTTATGGCTACAAGTTGCATAGAAGCAAATGTTGCATCCTCCTGAATAACTTGGTGTTTAACTTAAAGAATAATCACAGAAGCACTTACGTCATACAACATGCAATCTGATTCAGAAACTTGACCATGCAGAAGTGACTGCTGTGGTTTTCCAGACTCATGCAAATTGCATTCAGAACTGCCGAAGCCAGAAGCAGATTTAAAGCATCCATCTTCATTCATGAATTTCCCAGAAGATATGTCACTTCTGATCTGAATTGCTTTGCTAGCTTCATTGTTTGGGAGCATAATAGTCTTCAGTGCATGATCACCACCAACAGCTAGCAGTCCTTGATATGAGGATTCATCATCAACTATCAAGCACTTACAAGGTTCTCCCAAAACTTGGCATGGTTGATATGCTTCCATATCTTTGGAGTCAGCATTATGACTAGAAATATGCCCACTTTGAGAATGGAAATGTAAATTTGGTCGTGGAGAAATATTCATTATTGTGGAAGGCTCGGTAAGGTCAGACTTGCAATGAAGGCCTAGACTGTCGCTCTTCCTACAAAATGATTCTCCAGGGAATGTCCTGAGCTTCCCTGAGTTACCCCAGCCAGCATCCATATGACCACCATCATATTCACGAGTAGCTTCAACTTGAATCAGCACTTCAGTTTCTTTGGCACCTAATTTACATGTTGATACTGAACTACATTGTGTATCTCTCATGTCAAGTTTCAAATTATCAATTATAAGTAGTGGATTGGAGTCTCGGCCTCCAGTAATGCACGAATCATTATTCCCATGACATCCTGACACATACTGTTCTCTAGCTGATGCACCATTTTGAAAATCAGGTCTGCAAAAGCTGCATGATGTTCCATTACCAATACTAGCAGAGCCACTTCGAAGAACCTTATCTTCCTCGACTGCCTCAACAGTTGAAACCTTTAGGGGTATATCAAAGTCTTCATAAGTATCATATGCAGTAGACTTTCTTACTGTTTTGCTATCTGCATTTTCAGAATATGAATCATGACTTGAACTTCCACTCAACAAATTGCTTGTTTCACTAGCTGCAATTTGCAAATGATTACATGATCTACACTTGGCACTAACAAAAGAACAACTATCTGCTTCTTTTCTTCCGAAGATATTATCGGAGGATCCAAAATCACCAGCTGACTCCATTTCTGTGGCAATCCGATGCATACAAGAGGAGCAAGTAGCAGAGCAAACATTACATGTACCAGATTTTACATTCATATCACCTACAAATATAATTTTGTTTTGGTCTGTAAATTTGCCCTATCACGCACAACATGAAAGCCATCGGTCACAAATATTATACAAAAGAAAAGTAGATGGATAAAGGAAAATGAACCTTATAAGGTTAAAAATTAAAAGACAATAGACACGTTACAGGAATTAGCATTGAGAATATCCACAGACAACAAAAGAACAAGTGCATGGATAGATTAAGATATGGGAGCAACTCAATGTTTGAGGTTTAATTAGGCACAAATTTCATTGAACAGAAACTATCCAAATATAATTCTGGTTCAGGCAGATGGAGGCCTAGTTATTTCCATGATTCATCTGGTAAATAAGATAAGCAATTCTATTTCAAGCATGCTTTGAGAGAACCAAAAGTCAGAGCACTTGAGACTTTGTTTAGATTGTTTCTTCAATGCAACTATCTTGATTTATCATGTTTGAATTTACCATCTCATTTTTGGATACTGTTTCAGTTTAAGAAGTCAAATATAAACAGTGTTCGTAACAAGAAAGATTTTAATTTGATTTATGCCACCGCTCTGGTTCATCTATTTTTGCAATTTCTGCTACCCAATTACGTCTTAAGAATTCATACAACCTGCTCATTTGGATCATCTTACTTGACATCATATGAGCTAAAAGGACAAATGCAGTGCATACAAATGTAGTCTAAGTGCCTTAAGAAACATGGCACATGCACCAAAGATCTATCGATAATAATATCTCAAACATTTTCAGAAAATGCAACTTAAGCATGACTGTTTAATCCATTTTAAATAACATAAACAAAATGGGCAGAAAAAGTAGAGTTGGTACAAGGGCTGCTAAATATGGCTTGATGCTAACTGCTCAACACAAAGTTTCATCATTAAGTACATTCCAGAAAAGATGTGACTCGGCGCAACAGCATGACAATTAAACACTCAGAAAATGCATTAAATTAAAGTGAAAGAAATAATCTTCATGGAAATATACCTACCTACCTTTATGCCTTTCCCTAACTTCAAAATCTTGCATCACCTTTTTCAAATCCCTCGACTTCCACTCCAAAATATAATGAATGTGGTACTTGATATACTTTTAACATTATTTGATATCTATAATTACTATAGAACAAAAGACAAAACTAACTTGAGACATAATTTTCAGCCACGATGTTACCCTATTTTAGTGTCAGATAAGTTAGAATATCCTTCAAACGTGAAGTTTCATCTTGCTTCCAAGTTTTCCTACCTCATAATCACTTGAGGTACTCAAATTTATTAATATTCCTTTTTTTCAATCTTGATTTCTGGGAAATATGTTCTTACCAAAAAGTACCCAACAGTGTAATTCACTCTCTAACTCCAGCGTTAGCCAGCATCAATGAGCATCATGATGTGGAGAAGAAATATGACAAATAATTCATTGCCAAGAAAAAAAGAAAGTACTAATTGGAAGTCAAACCAAAGAGGGGGATATTTTCAGTACAAACAGGGAAATTTCTTTTACATGGGGAAGGTTTTTACCAAAACCATCACCTGACGTTCACTATCTGACTCGTCCAAAGATCCGTGGCCCCGTGAACTGCTTTGGATCACTGATGCCATGTAAAAACGAAATCAGAGTGCGCATCAGCCTTCCACGTCAAAGATACAGTAGCAAGAGGAAAGAGAACACAGCGAAACATAACAAGAAATATAAAAAATATAAACCAACCGATCATGAATCCAAAATTCCAATACAATTACTTCATATAGCAAACTAATTTAGCATAAATGCGAAGATGCACGAGCAAAACGAAAAAGAAAACAGTGCACGCGGGGATGAAATGAAGAGCAAAGCCCTGAATTTAAACTTTTTTTAAAAAATCAGAATTTGCCAGATCATCTGAAACAAAAGCAGCATTTTATAAAACCTCTTTCTCTAAGACAACGAAATAAATTTTGAATCTTTTCATCAATAAAATCCAAGTCGTAGTCGCGAGAACTTAGTAGTCATCATAACCAAAATGAAGAAGAGGAAAAAAGAACATCAGCAGCGCACACCAAAGACGATCATTTGAGTCCACACACAACGATAAGATGTCTAATCTTGCAAGGCGCACTCACCAACACAAAAATATCAATTTCATCTAATATAGGAGACATCCTTACATGCCTACGGCTCAGCTATGGTCCCATTGAGACCGTACAGCTCCATCAGGCTCCGCTCCGACCATTTCCTCTTCCTAGTACCTCTGATCGGGCTACCATCAAGGACACCGTTTGCCCTCGACCACCGGGACGAGGGTGTCAAGCCGAGCAAGTCCAAGAGATATAGAGATCCGGGCGAGGAACAAGGAAGCAAGGGAGCGCAATCGGATCGCCGCTGGGGCTATCGTGGGCCGTCCCGGTGTGCCTCAACGCGCTTCGAACTCCATTCGATCTAAGCCGAGGGTTTCTTCTCGTGGAATCGATGGCGGATGGAACAACAGGAGCCAAACAGGAGAGGAAGAGAGGGGGAGAAGGGAAGCCGAAAGAGAGCGAAACAGGCACAGCAGTAAGGGCCCGTCTGCCATCTAAATTTAGAATACAAAACCAAAGTGTTTTCCGTATTTTAAATCCGCAACACGTACGAGCGAGCGAGCGAGCGCGCGGTGCCTCACACGTGTTCTCACTCTGTCAGCCGACCGATGATTACACGTGGAGGGCGCGGATGCAAGCGGACGGCGTAGCGCCGTGGCGATGGGGCTCCTTTGCATATCAGAACCGTCCGATGTGGGGGAAGCCTTTGACGAAACGGACGGGGCAGATCGTCTTGCGGGAGTCGTGGGTCCGACTCCGGTAATGGAACGGGTGGATAAAAGAGTGAAGCGAATGGGTACGAAAATTATTCTCTCTTTCTCAGGCTGAGCGCGCGACATGCGCTCTGGAAGCTTCCGCGAGAGGGGAACACGTGGCGGGCGGTGGATCCGGTGTCGGAGAAGAACGCTGGGCGGTGTACGGACGCACCAGAGGATCAGGGCCGCCCAATCACCGCGGTGTCGTGTGCGTGTGGGGAGAGACATGCGTTACGTGATCGATCCATCTCATGGTTGGGTGTGGGTGTGGGTGGGGTGGGGTCGGGCAGTATGGCCAAGTAAACCAGCTCACGAGTTCTGCTGTCGTCTTGTCTTTGAGCAGCCAAGTCAAATATGATACAAGTTTTGAACGAAAACATCACCGTTGACCACAAAGTTGACGCGAGAAAACATAGGGCAAGGCAGCCCACACATGATTCACCCTCGTTCTTGACGTTGTTTATCCAAACTGCATGCGATGGACAACGATGCACAACCACCACCCAAACTTGGGGGCGTCATTCATGCGTCTGCATCGGATACCGGACGGCGAGGAACATGTGAAGCTAAAGAGAGACGACACTCACTCGCAACAGGTTGCGGTGTCTGCAGCTTATTGTTCTTGTTCGATGCTCAACGAGGTCGATAAAAAAAAAAAAGCATGCAAATGGTTGATGCGTTCAAGTTATTCGTCGACTTGTCTCGTTATTATTTCCGTGTCAAGAAGGTGTTCTTCAAATCAATCTTTTTGATATCGTCAAATTCTACCTGGCACCGATATGGTCAGTTTCTTCTTGTTTCATTTGATCTTTGTTTTCTTCCCTGGGCCAGATAAGTTGATTAGCTTAATTAGTGACCTAAAGAGACAAGCACTAAGATTCTGCTATTTTAATCTCAAACCAAAATGCACCATTGCGTCAACGCAAAAGAAAAAAAAAAAAAAAGGCCCCATTGTTTCAAATAAACAGCGACAGAATCTTTCCATCACATACACATTTAGCGACTTATTTGAACAGCACATCTGCTTGTATGTTGTCGCTATAAGCTTAAGACTATTCGCTTCCTCCGCTTGGCTTGCTAGTCCCGGCGACAACGACGTCATTTGGCTAAGGAGAGGAGGGGAGGAAGCAGTAGATAAAGGAGATGATGCATGGCTTCGCTGCTATGGCACTGTAAGACAGCGTATGTAAAGTCTCCTGCAATGCTTTGAATCGTGAACATGCGGACATGACATAGCCACTGTCGTGTGTTGTCGTTTTCCTGCAATCAAACTGCAACATGTCATCGACTTTGCTTCCATTTTATGTGGCATAAAATTCTGGTTGAACAGTGTTGTTTGGGAAGGCTTTTTCTTGGGAGTGATGCCCGCTATCTGTTCATGCGTTCCGCTTTCGTCGCTTCATACTTTGTGATCGAAGACTCTTTGCCTGCTTTCGCTTCAGCAGCAGCAGCAGCAGCAGCAGTAGCACTTTCTCTCCCTTCACGCGGCAAGCGAGAGTTTGTGCTCACTGGAGATGGAGAGACCGACGTGCTCTCAACACCTACCACGCCTTTCTTCTCAACACATTCCAGTGGTCATTCGCTGAAGAGAGAGAAATCACAGGGTTATATGGTTCTCTTGAGTTTTCTGAAAAGAAAAAAATCTTTAGGATAAAGGAAAAAATTTACCCCAATTAAGACTATATAATTTAAAACAGCAAATTCATGAAAAGACGAAAGCTTTGTTTCGCGTTGATCAATGAAGATAACACACACTATCATGTCAAATTGGGCCAACAATACTGCGTTAAATTGGGCCGGGCTCGATAAATGTTGGTGTAGAGATATGGCCCGGTAGACCGCTAAGACCGGGCTGGGATCGGGTCAACATTTAGCCGGTTCGATCTGTGTCCACTGTCGTTGGAAGAAGGTGTTTGGAATGTGGTACCAAAAGCTAAGCGGAGGGGAAGCGCCGACCACGAAATAAATACTCTCTCTGTGCGACCGGCAGCTTAAGCTACAATTTTCTATGGTTGTATGTTCCTTCCCTACACTAATAAAGAATAATTATTCCCGTCTTCCCCCACTTTGTGGCTGCTTCCCCTTGGTGTGGTTGGTTGGTGCGGCGAGGGTTCGGTGGTAGCGATGTCCCCGAGAAAAGAAGGCAAACCTTTCTGGGTTTGCAGGCCGTCGCGCGACCCATATCCTTGAACCTCTCTCTCGCTGTCTCGTTTTGGTTGGGCGACACTCTGTTGATCTGATTCCAGGTATGTCTCGCCTCTCGCAGTTGTGTTTCGCGTTTTTTTTTTTTCTTGACGGATTTGGAGGAAAAATGAGTCTTTTTTGTGTCTTTCCATGTAAAAGCCTCAGCTTCTTCCACCTATTAAAATGTGAGCTCAGTGACGAGGATCTCTTGTTTGCTGTTCAAGGAAAGGGGATCGATCTTTGTTTCACGTAAAGATGAGATTTTTTAGGTGAAAAATCGTAAAACTTTGCTCTTCAGTGGGATCGGTCTTTGTTTCTCTAAGGCTGAGATTTTTTGGGTGAAATTTCTTAAAAGTTCTGTTTATTCATACCCCTTTCCCTTTCGCGTTCTGTGTTTTGACGGATTTGGTGCAAAATGAGTCTTTTTTTTTTGTTCTTTCCACGGAAAAGCGTCGTCTTCTTTCACCTTTTAAAATGGGAGCTCACTGACTAGAATTTCCTGTTTGCTCTTCGGTGAAATCGTGAAATTTCTGTACATTCATGCACATTTTCCGGTTGAAGGTTCTTATGTAGCTTTAATCTCGGTGAGGAACTGAAGGAAGTGGTTCGGCTTCCACGAGGGTTTTTTTTTTTTTTTTTTGGTTGATGTAGCCATCGAAGATCTAGCTAAAAGTACATCAACAAAAGGAATTGGGGTTTAGGGTTTTGGAAAATGGAAGCTAGGGAGCTTCCAAGAATGAGCTCGTTGCAGCCTCCAACTGTGGTGATGGGTCCTGGGTCTTATGGAGCTGGAGGATCGACGATTGATCCTGTGGTGGCACCGAATTCAGCTGGAATGATGCAGGGCATGCGCCTTTCCTTCACTCCCATGGCTTCTTCGGCACCTAAGCCAGTGGATACGGCTGGTTCTTCGTACCATGGAGATGATGCCTTGGAAATGCGGGAAACTAGTGTGTTTAACATGGGTGAGCTAACGAAGAAGAAGAGAGGAAGGCCAAGAAAATATGGACCTGATGGTAGCATGTCTTTGGCGCTAACACCTCCATCTTCTGCTTTGGGTTTCTCAAGCAATCCGATGTCTGATCCAGCGGCCAAGCGCCGAGGCCGTCCTCCGGGGTCGGGGAAAAGGCAACAACTTGATGCATTGGGTAATTGTCGCATCACTTTATTCTAGTTGTGAAGATTACTCTAAGTGTGACCTACTACATATAATTGCTAAGTGTAGATGTCTTAACTTCTAAACCGGTGATGAAAAGGTAGGCTTCCTTAATTTCCCGGTTCATTACATAACTGCATGACCATATAAATTCTGAGCTGTTAAAGTACATTTAACATCCAGTTTGTCCAAATGCTCAAATATATTCATTCATCTAGTATTAGTCCCGTCTAATGTGCTTCTACGCTTCTCAGTTGAAGCTATATGTGCATCAAGAACTTTTAAACTTTTAATTATGGTTAATGTTTTTCTTTTCTAGCTACTATACAGCATTGTCCTATTTTTTTGCTTTCAAATAGACCTAGATGATAAATTTAATTATTGGCTGTCTATTCATATAACTTGCATAAGTTATTCCTTTATTTTATGAAGTTAATGCCTAGATGTTAAGTTCTCGGGTCTAATTTTTCAGTTTAACTGTACACAAGCTGCAACTCTCCAACATCTAATTGCTTTTCCTTTGTATTCCATACATCTTTTCGTCTACATATTCAATTTCCAAAGATTTAGATATTAGTATTTCGATGCTTTATACAAGTTTCTAAATCAGCACTCATGGTTAACCAGGTGCCCCAGGGATTGGTTTTACTCCTCATATTATCACTGTCAAAGTTGGAGAGGCAAGTACTTGAGATTTAAATTTACTCTCTTTTTTTTTTCTACTTCTAAAGTCTAGATAACTTTGACTATAGTCTTGGTAATTCTTCTTCCTTGTTAAATTGTTACTTGCATTTTCATGATCTGACTTTTGTCACCAAGCAACATAATTTATAAACTTGTTACACAGTTTCGTGCTTCATATTCTTTCATACCATTTCAATATACTTGGGGAGTTCATATAAAAGAGTTGGTGTTGTTAGAGTGATAAGCCAATAGAGTATAATTACTTCAAGCAATTGTTTGCATTGGCAGGACATAGCTTCAAAAATTATGGCCTTCTCACAGCAAGGGTCTAGGACCGTTTGTGTGCTGTCAGCAAACGGTGCCATCTCTGATGTAACACTGCGGCAGCCGGCAATCTCTGGTGGAACAGTAACTTATGAGGTTTGAGCAGAAACTAGACTATCCTAATCTGTATCTTGAATAAAATTGAAATTATGTGCACTATTCATCATCTACGTATGTTGCTGATGGACAAAATTATTCTCTATTGTAGATATATGTCTGCGTGTTATGCATAACCCAAATGAACACCATGATGGAAGTGCAATAGTCAAAGACAAAATAATATGGCTAGATTGGGAAGCTTCTATTTGATGTTTTTGACAAGGTCACTGGATTTGTGTCAGGTTTGGAATCGGTTGTGGAATCTATAACCCAGATCAGTCTGGAATCAGGTTCCTATAGAAACAACCAGAAATAGACTAGGGTGATTTGACATAAATACAATTTATCATAATCAACTTCAGTTGACTTGGTTGGTTTATGACGGGTCAAATTATTGGGATTGACCAGAATGGTTTGTGATCAATCTATTTTGGCCAGTCCAAATAACTCCCCTTGAGATCAAGGGTTTCAGATCAGACCAAGTTGATACTAACTGGATGAGGATTGATTGATCCCCAAAACCAAGTTATCAGTGTCCAAGGATATTACATATCCTACAAGCATCTTGTGTTGTGACATTTCTTTTCTTTTAACAACTTTCTACACGAGAGAGATGAGAAACAATGGGAGAAGTTGCAACATTTTACAAGGAAGGCGAAAGATAGGGATTAGGCTTTTGTTATGGCCACCTCACATAAGATTGACTAACAATAATTGTGCCCTAAAAGGCCATTTGCCCTTTTGCCAATTTACGTCTCTACTTAATGCCAACATGCTACGTTCTGCTAGGCACAATATATATACACACACACATATATATAGTATCCTTATCATCATTTGGGTCATGAAAGTGATGCTTTAGTTATGTAATATTTTCAGTTACTAGATACAGATCCACCCTACTCGTGTCATATTAAAAGGATTAAAGATCAAACTCTCTGTATCTTGTCCACATACCTTGCTTTCCATTTGTTGCCATAACATACAAGTAACACTTGCGAGAATTTTCATGCAGGGACGCTTTGATATCATCTCTCTTTCAGGTTCCTTCCTGCTCACAGAAGAGGGTAGCACTCGTAGTAGAAGCGGTGGATTGAGTGTCGCACTTGCAGGATCTGATGGCCGAATTCTTGGTGGTGGGGTTGCCGGAATGCTTGTGGCAGCAACACCTGTGCAGGTCTAAATCAAACCCCCTTTGATGCATCCAATCGCTGTCCTTTTAAGATCATTTTTCTGACACAGTGGAGTTCCGTTCAAATTGCAGGTTGTGGTGGCAAGCTTCATCACCGAAAAGAAAAAGCCAAAGCCTGAGCCATTGAGGTGGGAACCTTCATCAGCTCCACCGCAGATGGCCAGCTTTGGAGCAACTCTAACAGTCAGCCCACCCTCTGAAGGCACATCAAGTGAATCTTCTGACGACCATGGTAGCCCAACAAATCAAAACGGTGGCACCTATGACAACTCTACTCAGAATGTTCAATCTGCATATCCATCTTTCATCAGTTGGTCACACTCTGTAAACCAGAACAGGCATGACTCCGACATGAAAGTAGTGCCTCTCTAACAAAATTATGTCGCAAGCATCGCTCCACGTCTAGTTGTTTGAAGTAAGACGATACCACCAGGAGTCGAATTACTGTGATTCGGTAGCCACTAATTACTGTCAAAGCTTACAACAAGAGGGCTTTACACAAATGGCATTCCAACAGCATATATCTAGGCTTGTGTTCTTAGGACACTGCTGCTGTTCTGTAGTATCTGCTTTGTCTTCATCCATCAGTTGTAATTTCTGTTGGTAACCAAAGACTCCTTATTTTCTTCAATTAGGATGGTGCTACGTCTGAGATGCAATGTGTGTTTATATATGTGTCTGTACAAAGGATCAATAGTGGCATTTGTTTTTGGAGAACAAAAGGCAATCTTGCAGCCGAATGCAATGCACTAGAATTATTCATCCTTTCTCAGGAACCATAGAATCATTCATCCTTTCTCAGGAACCACGACTGTCTTCTCCTTCTTCCTTCGAGGTCAGCAGAAGGAACACAGCCCCTTCTCTCCGAGATCAAATCCGCCATGAATCCATGGCTGCTCGTGAGCCACTGGTAATTTTCCCGGTGGCAAGCATTGGATAACGTCGCTTCCACGGCAAATATCCATCAATGGCGGCGTCCGTGGCTGTCGGCTGCTGCTGTACTCTTGACACACCACTTTCTTTCGCAACGCCAAATCATTTCATCACCACAGCATGCGCCATGGTTGCTTCACCCGGCGGCGACGCGGGATTGGCGAGCGGGAGGCTGGTGCCCAAGCGACGGCGGATCAAGTCTCGGATAGCCGCCACCTGTGCGATCCATGCTATTGCCTCGGTGCTGCGGAGGGGAGGGCTACCCACTGCGGTCGCTGCGTCCTCATCAGTCATCCACCGGGACGAAGCAAGACCTCATCCGGCGTCGTAGTTGAGAAAAGACTTGGGGGCAGCGATGAGTATTCTATCGATCTCGTAAGCTACTGCTTCACACCCCATCAAAATGACTCGACAAAAGCATCAGCAAGATGCTCATTGATACTTCTCCATACTTGATAGATCCTACCAGTTTCAGGATGCCTTGTGTCTCCCACCACGAACCTAAACTTAGCCAAGCCCCTCGATTCAACGTAGCTCCAGCCTGCCTCTTTTCTCGATCCCTTCCTTCTCATCTCAGCTCTCACCCCTGCAGCTTCTTCCCACAGTCCAGCAGATGCATATACGTTCGACAGTGTCACTCTCCAGACACTACAATCTGGTTCCATCACAGATAGCTCCGCCGCAGCTCTTTTTGCAATATCCACGCTCCCATGAAGCCTGCAAGCACCCAGTAAAGACCCCCAAATGGATGCACCAGGTTCGACGGGCATCTCTCTGATCAATTCCTCTGCTTCACCAAGCTTTCCAGATCTCCCCAAGAGATCCACCATCGCTGCGTAGTGCTCCATGGCCGGCTCGATGCCGTAGTCCCTCTGCATGCTCTTGAAGCACTCGTAGCCTTCCATTGTCAGCCCACAGTGACCGCACGCTGAAATAACATTGACAAAGGATACAGCATTCGGTTTACGCCTTCCTCCGGACCTCAGCTCGTCGAAAACTCGCAAGGCCGAATCACCATCACCATGGATCCCGTAGGCTGCGATCAACGAGTTCCAAGAACCCACGTCTCTTGTGTCCTCCATCTCCTGGAATAGCTGTTCCGCTAAACCAACCCTTCCCGACCTCCCGTACATGTCGATCAGAGCATTGCAGACGAAGGAATCGGAATCAAAGCCTGCTTTGATCACAAAACCATGCAGTATCTGTCCTCGCTCCAGCGAGGATGTGGTGGAGCAGGCTTGTATGGAGCTGAGCACCGTGACGAAGTCCAGCGCTAGCTCCCCTCCACTTGCTTCATGAACTTGACCGAGGTGCTGCAGGGCTTCCTCCACGCGGTCGTTCTTCGCAAAACATGAGATCATGGAGTTCCACGAGACTATGTCTCTGCGCCCCATTCTTTTGAAGATCAAATGTGCTGAGTCGACGTACCGATGCTTTGCATACAGATCAAGGAGGGAGTTCTCGACTATGGTGCACGGAGAGAAGCCCATCTTGATGGAGTACCCGTGAATCACCTTGCCATGCTCCAAACATCCCGACAGGACGCAGCCATGGATGAGGGCCGCGATGAGATCGGGATCATGACACTCCGGGAGATCAAATTGGAGGAAAGCCTCGATTGCCTCGTCCAAAAATCCATTTTTTGCGTACATCATCACGAGAGACTTCACGACGGGAAGACAGTCATGCAGATCCAACTTTACGAGCCAAGCATGGACACAGGCAAACAGGCTCGGTTCCCCCATTAGTGAGCAGGCCTGGGTGATGCTCAACATCGTCGCCGTGTTCGGCAGAATGCCATCTTCCAGCATTCGGGTGAACAGAACCAGTGCCTTGTCGAACATCCCATGGAGGACAGAGCTTGATATGATGGCACTCCAAGAAACCACGTCCCTACAGCTCAACCTACTAACAAGCTTCTCGGCATCCACGATTGATCCTACCTTCCCATACATATCGATCAAGGAATTAGAGACGAAGGCATCATGGGAAAACCCAGCGGCGACCAGGTGCCCATGCACCATCCTCCCCATCTTCTCATCCCTCAGCATCCCACATGCCCGTAACACAGCAGAAGCAGTGAACTCATTGGGAGGAGGTGCTGTTCCCTCCGATAACATGTTCAAGAAGACAAGGATGGCGGCAGCGGCCGCTCCGGTATGGCAGTGCCCGGAGATCACGGCTGTCCAGGATACAACGTCTCTCAGAGGCATTCGGTCGAAAAGCTTTAACGCGCTGTCCATGCGTCCACATTTGGCGTATGCGTCCAGAAGGGAGTTGGCGACGAAGAGGTCGGAGTGACAGCCGGACTTGAGGAGACCAGAGTGTAGAGAGGCGGTGAGGCCGAGATTCCGTTCGGCGGCGGAGAAGCTGAGGCAGCGGACCGAGGCGGCCGGGTCGAAGAAGAGGTTCTTCGAGTGTGAGAGAGGAGAAGGGGAGAGGATTGGAGAGATAGAAAGTGACGAGCACATTGGATTTTTGCGGGGAAGGGGATGTCTGCTTTCTGGGGATGAAGGCCAGCAACGAGGTGCTTGTTTTAAGTCCCCCAATAGATTGGTGGACGTATAAGCAATTGGGCCGGCCCGTGCGCTGATTTCGTTCGTGGATTGATTCCATCGATATAAGAGATGATTCGTATTCCACAGAATCAAAAGCAACATTTACTTTGAAATAAAGCAACCAATTAAAAACAATCTGTGCAACATATTCGATCACAAAAATATTTCTTCAGCTAGTTTAATCAATAGATAGGCATAGCCAAAAACATCAAGTAGAGCAAAGAAGCCACTCAATTGTAATCACTTATAGAGCTCGAAAACATCAAACTCCAATGTTCAAAAAGCTATATGCACATACGATACATATATGCTGGTTTTACTATGCAGGATGTTGGGAAGAATATTACTACAATACATCAGCCTCATCGGCGTAGGCATATCTGGGCTGCTTGCAACTGTGTTCCGGTGTTAGATGATCAGAAGCAGCTCTCTTAGGTCGGAACTGCATGTTCGCGGCATGAGAAGTAAGAACAAAGGACAGCAGCAAGAAATACTACAAGAGAAAGAGTAAAATGCTTGAGAGCTTGCATACCTTCTCTTCTGACTTCTGATAGAAATGACTCAGAAGGATATTTCTGGCTTCGGTTGATATTACTAGGACAATAAGTGAGTACATATCAGATGAATGATATTATCACAGGTTAATATTATGCCTCAAGTAGCAGCCACAGTAATTAAGAAAAAAAACCATTTCGGTATACATGTGAAATATTACTTCATGAAAGGCTAAGTGATAAAATTACTTCACAATTCTAGTCACTATGAAAGACAACTGGATGTCAAGAAGATAATATATAAGATCCGAGCATCCAGTACAACTCGTGTAGGAAATGTATATGTCCAATACATATTTTATAAAACTGATAAATGATTTGAACATGAAACACCAGCTTCTAATAATCATTTCTTTCAGTAGCTTACTTAGTGTAACATTAGTTCATCCTCATATGCCCTAACCCCCAAAAGATAAAGAGACAGAATAATTTCAAACCCACAACCATATTACTTTTGTTCTCTTTTCCCATCTGTGTCCCATCTCTTGACCACAGCTTTCCCTGAAGATGTAGCCTTTTGTTTTTCCAGCTGGCATTCCATTAGAGGTATCATTGAGAGCTTGTCACAAGGATCACACCTTATAGGGAAAAAAAAAGAACCCTAAATTTCCTCATAGATTGAATGGTTACTTACTCTTCTTTGACTCTCTACCCATTTTCTATTTAATAACTCAGAGAAGGCTTCTTTAGGTTTTTCTAGCACATGATTCTTCTCTTTAACATAACGGTGCATACTAAATGTTGATTGGTTTTCTTTCTTTTTCAATACAAGATGGCCTTCGTTATGTGTTTGTTGTTGGTTATTAGGTCCAACGTTGATACTCCATTTATTTAGCATACAAACTAACATAAGACCCCTCACGGTAAATTTTTTTGAGCTAATATGGTAACATCTTGATACTTGAGTTACAAATTAAAATGGTGAAATTATAATATGACATCCAATGAAAATTGGTGTAAATCCAACATTAAAATTACAAATTCACCTTGGTAAGAGTTCTAGATATAGACATGTTAAGAGGTCACTATAACTTATTACATGCAACATGCAGATTAGATAATGTACAAGCAAAGAAACTCTCACATTCTAAGGTGAAAGAAGCAGAATATTAAAGAAATGGTAGAACTGTGGTAGAGAAGTGAGAGAACACTCACGAGGATGAAGTGTATCCTCAGCACATATTAATGTCATGTGTGATCTGTTAGCATTTAAACATTTCATAATGATATGCCCAAGAAAGGATTTTTCTTTAGGAAGATTTGTTTTGGGTGCACAGACTGACCTACTATGTTTAAAAAGGTTTATAAGCATGTACACTTCAACATTAGTATGAGACTCTTCCAATGGATTATTTTGATAATTTATTGAAAATGGTGAGCAAACGAACTGTACTGATAATTCAGAAAGCAAAATTCTTCAACTCTCAATTTATAGTGATTAAGTACTCAAATAAAGAAAGATGACACTCAGCCACGTATCATGATGAATAACCATATTCTTTTAACTCTCTTAAAACTTAATGGTCATGGCATTCTTCATGTTTTAGTTACTTGAGAACATAAAACACTAAGTGATTGAGAGTTCTGCCAAATATCTTCGACCCGGCATCCGGATAGAAAATTACAACAGAAACTACACTAAGTATCAACACAGGTACCAACAGCCTCATGAAAATTAGCTCTGAGCAACCAAAAAAATATATATATTTATATAATTTGTTCTTGGAGACCAAGGACAGCATTGTTACCTTGATCTGGTGGTGGGAGAGTCTTGTTATGAGTGGGACGATATGTGACAGGCGTAAGTTTCTGAAATTAAACATCAAAGGAAAAAATCAGAAGAATGGATAATCTATGTGTCAAATATACGAAACTTAAGATCATGCGACTGGATGTGCAAAGATCACATTCTAAAAGCCCTTTTAGTTGAGCAGAAAAAGAAATCAATAAGTTCTCTGCATTCGATTACTCCAACAGTAAGCAGCCAATAGAGTCCGCACCCAAAACAAGGAAAGAAGACGAAGGGGGAACCACAAGCAGTGGGAAACAAGAATGTGTGCTTATTAGAGCATGCTTGATTCCGACGATTTGCGACTTGAACAAGAAAGATTATAAGATGCTTACAATCGCGAACCTACAGCGATCATGAAAACATTGATTGAATATTAACGAGATGGCAAAGGAAGATGTATCGGAGAAGCATACAGAAGATTGCGCAGATGAATCGGCCGGGCGTAGTTGGCTGAAATTGTGAGGGTCGTAAGAGGGCCAGTCGTCGAGCAGAGAGCCCATCTCTTCTCTTCCTTTCCTCTTTTCTCACCGCCACACCCACGAACACCTCTCTCTCTCTCTCATGTACCTATTTATATAAACCCAACAAAACCCCCCTCTCTCTCCACATATTTAATCCCCATAAATATTAACACGGCAAAAATTAGCTGGGTAGAAGAATCTTGATCGACATGGAATTGGAAAATCCAATAGAATTAGAATTGACGTGCTCGGCTTATGTACTAATAATTATATTTTAAGTAATAGTAATAAGAAAATATACAAACTACCTATAATTTTCTCGGTAATTAATGTAAATATATGCAAGGAAGATTAAATTGTGAGTTTGATGGATAATTAACTACCTCTTGAGCTTAGGATGAATAAATAGATCGCCACATGAACTTCTTTTTTATTTTTATTTGGCTAACATGGTCAGTCCAACAGGGCAAAGAGCACCGCATCCCCACCTCGGTCATGTCACTGTTCAGCCATATCGAGCCTGCGTCACACGCTCGGTCCGACCTCGGGGCATCCTCTGATGGTCCTGCGGCCAACTAACGATCCCCCTGATAACGGACAATGCAGCAGAATCGACGTACCAGACCAACCCTCGAACAGTGCCTCCTGACCCCCGACAGCGGGTGACAAGCGGCGTGTCGCGAGGCGATGTGACCGTGACGAACCCGACCGACTAGCGACGGGCGGTGTGCCAAGGCAAACATAGCAGCCGACCGACAAATAGTACCCCTTGCCCCCTAACAACTGGCGACAGGTGGCGTGTCATGGCAAACGCAGCAACCGACCAGCCAATAGTGCCCCAAACGACACGCGGCTTGTCAGGTACTGTAGCAATGACGTGACCCACATACAACCAACTCGTCTACGCATATATAAATGCTCCCCTACCATCTCGGTGCCAATGGGACTTTTTTTTTTTAGAATCAAGATCGACCCCTGACTTGATCGTTGGAGGGACTCAGCCGAGCCCAAACAGCTCGACTTGAGTCTTTTGTAGGACTTACTGCCGACTGACCGAGGAAAACGTCAGAAGAGAGTGGAGCTACCATGTCATTGGACCACGGAGGCGATCCGACGCACACAGGAAACCTCAACAGGGTGATCTGTCTTCCTATATTGTGGGATGACCCCAACATTTTGGTGCTAGAAGGAGGGCCTATGTCACAAGATTGCATTTCTAATCTCTTCCCTAGTCGGGTGACTGAGGAAGCAGTTCCAACCACTCCAACCCGCATGACCATGCCATAGATCACGGCCGCACCCTGGCCCCCCAACCGTGGCCCGCAGATGGGGGATAGTCTACCATGACTCCTGATAGATACTGGAGATTGTTCATCGATCCCGGGCTCAACCCTCTGGGTCACACGTCATAGATAGTCACCGCTAAGGCTTTCCTCGAGCTAGCACATCAAGTACAGGCCTTGATGAGGATGATACAGGTGATCATCCCCTATATTTCTCAGCTTGCCCAGACAACGGCTCCCCTCCGAACCGGAGCCTCAGCGACCCCCTACCAACCAAGAGAGGTCTCGAGAACACCTAGTGCCAGCCCGACCTGGCCCGACAGAACCAAATCCTCTCGAGACCTGGTCCGAGACCCCTTCGATCGTCCCGGAGAAATCAACTGCTCCGCACCCCGGGACGGAGCATGCCTCGTAGGACCCAAACACCTTATCGTCAGACTCGACCAACTCATTCCGAATGCAGCTCCGATGCATGAATGAACACCTCGATGAAGTACAAAAGGAGGTTACGAGACAAGCCAGTATCGACCAACTTCAAATTACCCATTTTAGAGTCGTATGACGGAAGCTCAGATCCAACCAAGTATATGCGGCCTTTCGAGCTCAAATGGCATTGTACGACTCGTCTGATGTGCTCATGTGTCAGGTTTTCCCGACCACCTCAAGGGGACCAGCTCAGATGTGGTACGACCATCTCAAGTCGGCATCCATTATTTCCTTCAACCAGCTTGTGAGGGAAATAAAGCAAAACTTTCTGGCCAATGCCCGACTAAAGCCCATGGCAGCCTCACTTCTCGACATCACCCAGGGAAGGGAGGAACCCCTTACCCAGTTCGTCAACAGATTCACCACCAAGACACGGGCGATCCCTGACGCGCATCCCGCTTTAGTTATCCAAACCATTTTGATAGGAATCTGCCCGTCCAAACTATTTTGGTCTTTGGTCGAGAAACCTCCAACCATAGTCCTGAGATGATGCAGAGGGCAAACCACTTCATCGTTGTCAAAACCCTAATCACCGGAAAGCGTGAGGAGCAGAAGCATCCCCGAACGGAACAACCCTGGGGACCCACCTCAGGACCGTCGAGGAGGATACAGGGGCCAGACTTCAGCCACTCACGACCCTCGATGACTCCTCTCAACTCCGCACGGACCAAGATTTTCCTCCAAATAAGGGGGAAAGGGCTCATGGCACTGCCAAACCGCATCAAGACCCGACCCGAGGAAAGGGACAAGGGCAGATATTGTCATTTCCATCGTGAATACGATCACGACACCGAAGAATGTCAGGACCTGAAGATTCAAATCGAGAACTTGATCCATCAAGGACACCTCGATCATTATGTCCAAAAGCGAAGGGACCACCCAGACAGGCGATCAGAGAGAGATCAACAAACATGCCTTGTCTACCCAGTCAAACGACAGATCGATGTTATAGTCGGCAGCCCATTGCAGGTGGAGATAACACCTTGGCACGCAAGGCCTATGCTAGGGCCGCAGTCGAGAAGAGGTCAAGGTGTCGCCCCGACTCCAAAATCAGGTTCCAACTAGAGGGAGAAGAGTATCCGGATCATGACGACGCCTTGGTCGTCACTGTACGCATCGCTAACGCTCGAGTTAAGCTAGGTCTAACCGATCGAGATTTAACTCCACTGACCTCTATGTTGACAGGGTTTACTGGAGATTCAATTGCCCCTCTCGGAACGATGACCCTACCATTGACAATTAGCGATGAGCCATACACCAAGACATTAATGGTGTTTTAATGGTGGTCGACCTCCCTTCGGCTTACAATGCTATAATTGGCTGGCCAACCCTCAATAGGTCGAAGGCCATGGTATCAACATTCCACCGCTCCATAAAGTTCCCAACTGATGCGGGAGTTGGTGAGGCTCGTAGCGACCCATGAGAGTCTCGATGATGTTACTTGACTGCCACCACACTCCCAAAGAAACTCAGAATGACAAGCCCGAGGACCGACCCGAGAGGACCCAACAAACTCGCTTTGGACTGTAAACCGATCGAAGGCATAAAGAAAATAGTCCTCGACCCCAGGCAGCCTGACAAAACCTTAAAGATCGGCTCGGCGCTCTTAGGCCAACAACAAGTCAAGATGATAGAATTTTTGAAGAAGAATACCGACCTGTTTGCATGGACCCTACAAGATATGTCCGACGTGGACCCAGATGAGGCACAACACTACCTCAATATAACTCTCGGTGCTCGAACAGTTAAGCAAAAGTTAAGAAGATTTGCTCTGAAGTGCCAAAGAGTCATCAAGGAGGAGGTGACATGCCTACTCGAAGCCAACTTTATTACAGAAGTCATGTACCCGACCTGGTTGTCCAACGTTATACTGGTCAAAAAACACAATGGGAATTGGCAGATATGCATTGACTATACCGATCTTAATCAGGTCTGCCCAAAAAATTGCTACCCCCTACCTCACATCGACCAATAAGTGGACTCCACGTCGGGCCATGAAATGCTTTCCTTCATGGATGCATACTCGGGATACAATCAGATCTGCATGGCACCTCAATATCAAGTGAATACTACCTTCATCACGTATGTCGGCACATACTGCTTCAAAATGATGTCATTTGGATTAAAAAATATAGGCGCAACCTACCAGAGAATAGTGAACCACTTGTTCAAGGACCAGATCAGCAACACCATGGAGGTCTACGCCGATGACATGATTGTAAAAAGCAAAGCCTCGAAGGACCACTTAAGAGATCTAGCAGAAGCGTTCCGGACCATACAATGTGTCAGAATGCGACTCAATTCCAGCAATGTATCTTCGGGGTCACATCAGGAAAGTTCCTCAGTTTCATGATCCACCAATGAGGCATCGACGCCAACCTCGAGAAGATAAAGGTGATCCTCTAAATGAGATCCCCCCGGACAATGAAGAAAGTACACTGACTTATCAGAAGACTTGCAGCTTTAAGTCGTTTTATCTCTCGAGCAGGTGACAGAACATATCCATTTTTTTGCACCCTAAAGAAGGCCAAAGATTTCTCATGGACACCTCAGTGTGAAGAAGCTTTTCAAGAACTGAAGACATATCTCTCCCAACTACCTCGACTGTTTGTTGTTTCCCCGAGGGAACCCCTCAGACTATACCTAGCAGCGTCGATAGTGGTCGTCAACTTGGTCCTAGTCACACTCACCAAGACAGAAAGGCCAGTTTATTTCTTGAGTCACATCCTTAACGGTCCTGAGGAGCGATATCCCTTTGTCGAGAAGTTGGCTTTGGCGCTCCTGATAGCCATAAGAAGACTAAGACCTTATTTTCAAAGACATCCCATCAAGGTAATAAATAACTGACCAACCACTCTGCCAAGTCTTATCAAAATTTGATGTCGTAGGCTGCATGCTCAAATGGTTGGTCAAGCTCAGGGAGTTCAATATCGAATACGTACCCAGGTCGACCATAAAAGCACAAGTAACGACGGACTTCCTCGTCGAACTTACTCTGGCGAACAATCCAACCGATGCGCTCTCGGTCTAGAAACTATACATGGACGGGTCAGCCAATGCCAAGAGAGGGGGTGCCAGCCTTGTGTTAGAAAGTTCCACCCACCAAGTATATGAACAAGCCCTCTGCCTCGACTTCAGGGCCACAAACAACGAAGTAGAGTACGAAGTATTGCTCTTTGGGTTGAGGCTGGTAGTGGAACTCCAAGCGAAGAAGGTCGAGACCTTCACCGTCTCCCAACTAGTAGCTGGCCAGGTCCACAGAGAGTTCGAGGCCTAAGCCAACACTATGGCAAAATATCTGGCCGAGGCACGATGATTGATCAGCACCTTTCGACATTTCTCCATCGCCAAAGTGCTGCAAACTGAAAATGTGCATGTGGACTCCCTAGCGAAGCTTGCTTCAAACCAAAATGCTTATAGGGAAACTATTTGATTGACCAAGCTCACCCGACCTTCCATCAGCTCACCCAAGGTGGCGGCAGTAGAAATAGAGGAATGTTGGCTCGACCAACTATTCTGCTTCAAGGCAGAGGGCACCTTACCCGATAAGCAAGCTGAAGCATGTCGGATAAAGCAATTAGCATCCTGATATTGTGTGATCAATTGGCGCCTCTATAAGAGAGGCTTTAGCCGACCTCTGCTCCGATTCCTCCACCCAAGCAAGGCACATATGACACTCGCCGAGGTACATGAGGGAGTGTGCGAAGAACATATCGGGGCCCGCACACCCGTGAACAAAATCCTCATACAGGACTACTACTAGCCGACCATGCGAAAGGATGCTCAAACCTACGTACAAAAGTGTGAACAATATCAGTGTCACACTCATGTGCCACACCAGTCGATAACTCCTATGGCAACGATTGAGGCGCCCTGGCCATTTACCCAGTGGGGAATGAACATACTCGGTCCTCCCCACACACCCCATACAGGACAATGCAAATTCCTTATTGTGAGGGTCGACTACTTCACTAAGTGGGTTGAAGCTGAACCACTGGCTTCAATCAGAGATAAACAAGTCAAAAACTTCATTTGAAAAAATATCATCACCAGGTTCGGCATACTCAAAACCATAATCATAGACAATAGGACATAGTTCAATAACCAAAAGTTCAAAGACTTCTGCAGAGGTTTTAACATCCAGCTCAAGTTCAGCTCAGTCATGCATCCCTAAGCCAACGGGCTCGTCGAGGTTACCAACTAAGTTATCCTAGAAGGTCTGAAGAATAGAGTCACTAGTGTAGGGAACTTAGGCCGATGAGCTATCCAGCATCTTATGGGCTTCAAGAACGACCCCAAAAATATCGACGGTAAAATCTCCATTCAGTCTCGCCTTCGAGACGAAGGTAGTGTTGTCGTCTGAGATGATCTTCCCGACACTCAAAGTCGAGCATTATAAAAAAGATACCTCATATGCACAACTAGGCGAGAACTTGGACTTTTTGGAGGAAAAGCGTGCCAAGGCACACCTACGAGAACTCACATACAAGAAGGTCGTTGTGAGGCTCTATAACAACAAAATACGCCCTCGGCAAGTAACTATGGGCGACCTCATCCTGTGCAAAGTCGAGATAAGTGATCCAACTCGAACTCGAGATAAACTGGCACCCACTTGGGAAGGTTCGTACCGAGTCGTCAAAATGATTTGAGAGGGTACTTACATCCTCGCGAACCTAGACAGCAAACAATTGTCAAAAACTTAGCACATATCCAATCTGAGAAAATTCTACACATAAGGTGGGAACCAAAAGACCATTCTGTATTAAATAAAATATCTAGTTACAAAAAATAGTGATTACAAAAGTACCGACCTAGGGCGAACCTCGAGACCAAGGTCAGAGTTACATATAAAACAAATACACTGACCCACTCAGACCCCAAAGGTTATAAAACTCTCGATTATTCCTAGGGGGGATGGAGTTGTCAAATTCTTAACGAGTCTCCATTGGCACCAAGCCATCTTCAGGCCACTCAGTGAATGGGTAACTATCGACCTCCAAGTCGAGATATGGGGCCTGGAAATGAGCAAGGGCAACTCGATACCTATATTCGTAGGAAACTTGTCCCATCCGTCGTAGTCCCCATCCAAACTCGATCGACTGCTTATAATTGGTGATGCTTCTGCCCAAAAGCTCGGCCTTGAGGGACTCATTCTCCCTCATTAATTTCAATAGGTCGACGTTTGCCTTACGACGATCGACTTTTTGCTCTCTCAACTGGCGCTGGCTTTATGCCAAGCCCTTCCGAAGCTCGTTTAGCTCTTTGTTGGTCTCTTCCAACCAACCACTCAGTCCATCCAATCCCGACCTCAGCTTGGCATTGTCCACCTCCAGCTCGTTCACCTGTCGAGCCCGAGCTAGCTGCTCAGGGTCCCTTTCTGACTTCAGCTTCTCGAGTTCTGCCTCGGGTAGGGATGCTTGATTCCCCATATGGGTCATTAGATGACTCTAATCATGTACCATTTCTAGAAGGGCTATCTGGTAATGGTGTCCCTGCAAAAGTAAAAAAGGTAGTCAACATAAGGAAAAATAGCAAGCAACGACATTAAGTATCGAGACATGACTTTCCAGCACAATCTACTTTATCGCTCGGGCTATGAGGACCTCCGAAGGTAGGGTATCAAAATTCTTGGTGAATGTCAGGTGCAATACTCCCTGATCAAACTCTGAGGCCGCCTCGGGGCCATCCCAGACCATAGTTTGGTACGAAAGGTTTGGCCACCGAGCTCACATCGCCGCAATCAGGTCCTTCGGGCCCAGTCGGTCATTTGAAGGGCATAGTAGCCCTCGTTGTCTTCTCGGACCCGCATGCCACACAGGTCCCTCATTGATTTTGGTTGGCGGTAGGTCGAAGAAGGGTCCTCCGTCGAGACCTATGGTTCTCTCTCCCGAGCTGCCTATCGGGAGCTCCCCTCGTCGTGATGGGACTTGTGCTTTCTCACCACTATCTTGACCCATTTATTGGGTCGGCCAGCGGTAGTCTGGTCGGCAACAGGACTCCCGACATGCCGCTTTGCCGAAGCCTCTATATGGATCACTTCCACCTCTGGATGTGCACCCTCGGAACCAGTGGCGGGAGTGCTCTTCCCCCCTGGCATCCTGGGCTTCTTGCGCAAAACGTTCAGATCCATGGCACCTGCATCTCGATCAACAAGTTAAATTTGGATGACAGTCACACATACTAAGAGGTGTTAGAGTACAGGTATACTCTGAGAAGCTAGACTGAGCCCGGTCTCTACCAACCACTTCTCGGTCATATCTCGAATTGCTCGGGAAAGGGGAAAGATCCCCCTCAACCTGTTGACCACGATAGACTCCTCCTCGGATAATAAAGGGGGGACATTGCTAATCAGATGAATTGATCAGTCGGCTCTAAAACCCCAACTCGGACCACTGACAAAAAAGTATCGAGCCTTCCAACCTTTGTTATTGGTCGGCACATCGCTAACCTTAAAACTAGCCTGAGCCATCAAATAGTAACCTCTCCAGCTCTTACAAAGGTGAAAGCAAGTGAAGAATAGGGTTCGACTAGGAACAATGCCAGCACCCTGACACTCGCCTAAGAACGTAATAAGATAACGCCACGAGTTGGGTGCCATTTGACTTGGAGAAATCCTCCACCACCTAAGGCATTCCACTATGGTGGGATGTAAAGGGAAGCGCAAACCCGCCTCCAACACATCTACCGAGATACTTATCTCGGAAGGCCTAGGTTGATAGGGCCATTGCTCGGGCGAAGGGGCCCGAAGCACGTACCCCTCGGGAATGCTATGACACTCTTGAATGGACTCAAGAGCCTCCTCACTTATGACCGAGGCAATATCGTGACAAGACTTCATAACCTCCAAGTCCTTTCCTGACCAGGCATCCTCCGGGGAAGGTATCCCCGAATACGACGACCCAGAGATGCTAGTTTCCCGACCCTCTGACCGCGTCCCCTCCGAACTGGTAAAGGAAATGACCCTAACGCTAGACGAACCCGAGGAGGACATCCGACCTGTTTAAAGAAAAAGGGAGGACGAGAGAAGGAGAAATGCGAAAAGCCGAGGCGAAAGCAAGGGGAGTTTAGAAGAGCAAGTAAAGTCTCTGGCCATGGGAGATGTGGTTATAAAGCCACCGAACAGCAGTTCGCGTGCCCGAGGCAGAGAGAGAACACTGCCTAGAGAACCAATTATATCAATAAATACGGATCCACTTTAGCCCTAAACAGTCATGACCATCCGTCGCCAAAACCACAGGCACAACACGTGACATGCCGGAGCGCGGCTCCGTGCGCACGCGACCCGTGGGGGTCAAAACTCACGCGTGCTGGTCACGTGTGACACACCGACGGGTGTTCTTGATGCACACCCTTAAGTATCATTAGTCTAATCGTGCCCGAGATGCACCTCTCAGACCTCATCAGTCCACTCATGCCCGAGATGCACCTTTTGGGCCTCATCAGTCTAATCGTGCCCGAGACGCATCTCTCGGCCATCATAAGTTCAATCATGCCTGAGATACATCTCTCGGCCATCATCAGTTCAATCATGCCCGAGACGCATCTCTTAACCATCATCAATCCAATCGTGCTCGAGATGCATCTCTCGGTCATCATTAGTTCAATCGTGCCCGAGACACATCTCTCGGCCATCATCAGTTCAATTATGCTCGAGACGCATCTCTCGGCCATCATCAGTCCAATCGTACTCGAGACGCATCTCTCGACCATCATTAGTTCAATCATGCCCGAGACACATCTATCGACCATCATCAGTTCAATCGTGCCCGAGATGCACCTCTCGACCATTATCAGTCCAATCATGCCCAAGATGCATCTCTCGGTCATTATCAGTTCAATCGTGCCCGAGACGCACCTCTCGGTCGTCATCAGTTCAATCGTGCTCGAGACACACCTCTCGACCATCATCAGTTCAATCATGCCCAAGACGTATCTCTCGGTCGTCATCAGTTCAATCGTGCCTGAGACGCATCTCTTGACCATCATCAGTTCTATTGTGGTTGAGACACATCTCTCAGCCATCATCAGTTCAATCATGCCCGAGGCGTATCTCTCGGCCATCACCAGTTCAATCACACTCGAGACGCATCCCTTATCATCTTCAGTCTAATTACGCTTGAGATGCATCCCTCAGCCACCATCAGCTAGAGCATGTCTCATTGGTGCCCCTTGGCCATCGCTAGTTGCCATAAGTTCACGGAGTCCAAGCCGAGCAACTTCCATACAACACTTCCCAAAAGATCAAAAGCTTCACGATAATCCTTTTCACCACAATTCAAGCCCTGACATAGCCCTCGCAGGTTTGTCCCATAAAAAAACAACGAATAGGATTTTTGTGGGGGGAAGAGAATGATGGGGCCAACATGGTCAGTCCAACGAGGCAAAGAGCACTACGTCCCCACGTCGGCCACATCACCACTCAGCCACATTGAGCCTGCGTTGTGTGCCCGATTCGACCTTGGGGTATCCTCTAATGGTCCTGCGACCGACTAACTATCCCCCTAATAACGAACAACACAGCAGAGCCGACGTGCCAGACCAGCCCTTTACTAGTGCCTCCTAACCCCTAACAGTGACAACAAATGACGAAACAAGACCCACGACAACTAGCGATGGGCGGCGTAAGGGCAAACACGATGGCCAGACGTACCGACACCGCAACGGGTGGCATGTCGGTATGAGCTGACACCAATAGTGCCACAGACGATAGATGTCATATCAGGTACTGTGGCAATGATGTGACTCGCGTACGACCAACTCGTCTACGCAGGTATAAATGATCCCCTACCACCACCGCGCCAATGGGATATTTTTTTTTAGAAACAAGATCGACCCCTGACTTAATCGTCGGAGGGACTCAGTCGAGCCCAAACAGCTCGATCTAGGTCTTTTGCAGGACTTACCACCAATTGACGGAGGAAAACATCAGAAGAAAAAAGTAGAGCTACCGCATCACTAGACCACGAAGGCGATCCAATGTGGGTAGAAAACCTCATAAGAGTGATATGTAATCCTACGTTGGGGGATGATCCTAACACAATCCTAACTTTAAATATTTCTTTAATATTCATGGGAAGAGCGGATGCGTGCACAAGCATGGGCTGTGGTGATGGAGAAAAAGTAAAAAAGGATGATAAAAATAGAATTAAAGAGATTGTGTAAAGTAAAAAATTATGAGGGGTCCTAAATTGTGAGCTTCTTTTTATTTTTTTATTAGCAAACATTTTTTAATTTATTCTCATAAAACATATATTATTTTCTAAAAAAAAAATTGTCTCTTGTCTTCACATTACATCATCGCCGCACCGTGATCACCTTCACTGTGCCACCCTCCCTTCCCCACATATGGTGGTTATATTCGACACTGAGATGAACAATAATATTCAATTGTGATTCTTAAGATTCAAAAGTTTATCATCACACAAAAAAAGAATTTTGATATTTAGATTGACGGGTCGTAGAGAATACTACTGGATTTTTCCAGATTCTCATTCCAAGTCCAATTAACGTTCAATTGGAATCCAATTGAAACCAAACCAAACTAATCGCCATTATTACCAGCCAAAAAAAGCACGGATTCCTGCCATCGCCGTGCTCGCGTCATCCCTCCCCCCTCTTCCGAACTGGACACCAACACCAAGGCTGTCCGTCACACATGCAGTCTCCACTGCCCGACGCGATGAACTCACCTCCACCACAAAATAATACCTCCGATTGATTTTTTTTTAAAAAAAACCCCCCCATCAATCGATGGGGAGCAGAAGTGGCAGAAACAGTCCTCTTCGCGGCGTAAGCCTCGCTGCCGTCTGCTACTACTCTCAGTGCCAGAAGAATAATGCCCTGCTTTGCACATTTATGCCCTTATTTAATCCCCATCCCACCACTAACTCGGGTGGCCGGTGCGACTTTTATGGCCAAAACTTGGACTTCTCCTCTCCCTCTCTCTCGCGCGGGCGCGCGCACTTGCCGAGTGTGATTCATTTCCTGACGTCGACTCCATCGGCCGTCCCAATTCGCTTTATCTGGAGTTCCCCAAAGAAGGATATATTGCCAAGAAACCGACTTATCACCTTCATCACTTGCGTAAAATTAACCATATCATAGTTGATTTGGTCGGCGCCCCACTTCGTGATACAACCACTCCCGATGGCAATAGGACGCATGCGATATGGAGCATGTATGCCATGGTCTGCGTTGTCGATGTTATATGGGAATATATGCATGCATGCATGCATGCCCACTTCCGCACACCCGATGCGGACAAATAGAACATAACACATGCCCAAAGTGGAGGGAAAGGGGAGCGGGCGACCACTCACTCGCCTTCTACCTAATTGTGACACATTGGAAAAAGGGGAACCCCACCCGCACACGCACGCTGTTGTTTCGTCACATACCCACCATGATACGACATCATGGTGGAGGAGGCAATTTGATTGGGGGTTTAACCTTTTGGTTTGATTAACTCGAGTCAGATTCGATTGGATCAATGAAATGGCATGTCGTAAATTGTATGAGTGATTGAAGAAACGGTTTCGCCGGTCGCTCTCTCGCGATTTCGAGAAAGTGAAACCCGGGAGCGGAGTCAAAGTAAAAGTCCGGCGAAAGCTTCCCTTTAGTTGATTGTCCGGTAGGTAGAGAGCGAGGGAGGAAAGAGCGACGTGAGCACTAATAGTGAGTGCAGTGCAGGGGGCGGGGTAGAGGAGGAGGAGGAGGAGGCAGAGGCCAGGATGGCGGCGGGAGGGAGCGATCAGCCGTGCTGCTCTGTGATGTTCTGGGTGTACCTTATGATCTGCGTCGGTCTCGTCATGTTCGCCGGCCTCATGTCCGGTCTCACGCTCGGCCTCATGTCTCTCAGCCTCGTCGACCTCGAAGTCCTCGTCAAGGCTGGCAAACCCAAGGACCAGCTCAACGCCGGTCTGTTCCCATCCCCCCTTCCCTCTCCCCGTCTTTTCCCTTGTCCCCTCCCCCCCCCACCCCCCACCCCCCGTTTTCTTGATCTCTGTTACGCCCTGTGCTGCTTCTTGTTTCTTCCGCAGCCAAGATTCTTCCTGTTGTAAAGAATCAGCACCTCCTGCTTTGCACCCTGCTCATCGGCAACTCCCTCGCCATGGAGGTCTCTGCTGCTCCTCTCCTCTCCTCTGTGTGTCCGCGCATGTGTCTTGAAAGTTGGTTTCTCGTTGTCGCTGATTTCTTCTCATGCCATCTCTATTTTAGGCGCTGCCGATATTTCTTGATGCGCTCGTTCCGGCGTGGGGGGCCATCCTCATATCCGTAACCCTTATTCTGGCCTTCGGCGAGGTAATTGCCTAGCGATCCCCAGTAAATCGGATTCCTGTAGCAAGAAATCAATTTAATAATAGATTACTGTTGAGATACAAGTTGCGTTTGGTTTTTTGCATGTTGGTTTCCTCTTAGATAATTCCACAATCGGTTTGTTCGCGATATGGGCTGAGCGTGGGAGCTAAAACCGCGGGACTTGTTCGCGTGCTCCTTTTGATCTTCTTTCCGGTGGCTTACCCCATTAGCAAGGCAATAATTTCTTGTTTTTTCGCTTGTTCATGCTGATTAATTATTTTTTTTAACCCCTGTTAAAGGGGAAAGAAAAAAAGAAAAGAGCGGCTGGCTTCCCTTTTTTTTCTTACCATTTCGAAAGATTAATATAATTTGTGTAGTTGCTGGACTGGCTACTGGGCAAGGGGCATTTTGCACTTATGAGAAGAGCTGAATTGAAGACCCTGGTGGATATGCACGGAAATGAGGTTTGATAATTTGTTGTGCATTATCATCGCTTATGAAAGGGCTTTGAGTAAAATATCAAGATCTGAATTTTCTGACTACGAAACTTTTGGCTTCCTGTAAACTAGAGTTTGTAAAGACTACCAGATGGATGCATCAAAATTAATTGTTGTAGATGCTGAACTAACGATTCCATAAAGCAACTTGTGCAAAGGCATGATAGTCTTTTCTTGGTTTTCAGGCAGGCAAAGGCGGGGAATTGACTCATGATGAAACTACTATTATCACTGGAGCTTTGGACTTGACACAGAAGACTGCAAAAGATGCAATGACAACAATATTAGAGACCTTTTCACTTGATATAAACTCTAAACTTGACATGTATGTAGTTCTACTGATTAACAAGCTATTGATGCTCCGTAATATTGTTAATCTTTATCTCTTGTCAGGCACACTCTGGGTTTAATCATGTCCAAAGGACATAGTCGTGTACCAATCTACTCTGGCAGCCCAACAAACATTATTGGCCTTATTTTGGTTAGTCAAACAACCTTGATATTCTTTCAGTGCTTGGGGTTTAAAATATTCATGATCACTCTTGAAATTTAGTGTGAAATGACTGATCAATCGACTGCAGTCATTCATGAAAAGAAATTGTACTAACCAGTACTTCTCATGTGTTTATATACCAAAGAAAGCATAAATGTAAGAAGATTATTAACTGTAGTACAACAGAAAACATTTTATGATCGTGGTGCTTTTGAATAAAACGGATCTCCTTGGGAGCACAACTTCCAAATGAAAACAATTGTCGTTAAAAGGCAATTGCTTACTATAAATTTGCAGACTATTGTCTCTTTACTAATCCTGACTTAACAATGGCCAATTGCTTACTATAAATAACTAGTTGGTTCCTTGGATATTGATCATGCTTATATTTTATACAGATAATGCAAACATTCTTTCATATACATATATGTTGGAGGTCACAGTGGACAGTTAACTTTTTTATTCAGCAAGGAGATAAATGATATGATATCTATGAAAGTAATGGAAATGATCTGATATTTTCTTCTGGGTAGTACTGCAATTTCAATAGCTATTGTCAGAATCAGTAATGTGTTCTTTTATTCCTACATTAACCTGCTCAAGATTCTTCTGTTTACAACAATTTGATTCTTCTCAGGTTAAGAATTTGATAACTTGCCGCCCCGAGGATGAAGTTCCTATTAGAAATGTTACTATAAGAAAAATTCCTAGGTATGCCCTGATCCATGTTTCAAAGATGTATATCATGGAGATATTAGTGTATGTAGATGTGGCATGTGGCTCAAGTTTTCTGAACTTTACTAAATGACGAAGCTTGGACACATTAATTGGCTTCATTCCATCTGCTCATGTTTTACATCTATACAAGTCAAACGACAATCATAGTCATCGGTAACATGTAAAAGGTAATTACAAGAATAAGCATACAAGCACGTTAAGTGTTCTTCACTTGAGCATGCGTAGATAAAATAGAAAAGGTATTTATGAACCACGACATCTGGAGAATCGTAGCCAAGTAACCATAAGTTAAGAAAATGGCAAATATTTATCTTGAGAAATTTACATGTTAGTCATGGTTAATGTGTAAAAAGTAAATATAAAAATAAGCATACAAGCATGTTAGATGTTTCTTCACTTAAGCATGTGTAAATAAAATAGAAAAAGTGCTTATGAACCGTGTCATCTAGAGAATTGTAGCCAAGTAACAATAAGTTACGAAAATGGCAAATGTTTATCATGAAAAATTACATCATTCCTTTCTTTTTAGGAGGTGCTGCAATAAGCCATTTTTTACGGGTAGAAAAAGCAGTGAATAACATCATTCCTTTGTTTCTGTAAACTACTCAGGGTTTTTTTTGTGCACGTTAACAACATTTATGTGTATTTTGCTCATACAATGCACTAAACAAAAAAAAAATCATTTGTCATGATTATATACATCATTTTTATTCTTTCTGAGGATTTGCTATGGAAGCTGTACAATCGAGATGTCAAGTGATTACATATGACAACCGAAAGTAATTGTTGGTTGCATATTGCAGGGTGGTAATATCTGGACCACTTCTACAAACTCATTGTGCAAAATGGTCCATGATATAGTTTATTTCGGAATTAATAGATTTCAGTCGAGGGTATACCAAAGTAGTTTGTGATGTCCTCTGGCACAAGTTATCTCATCAGACTGGCACTGCTATAATGTATTGGATCAAAAAGCTCCTTGCTCTGTAAATGAGGAAACTGGCTTAATTATGGAACTGTTAGGAGTTAATTACAGAACACTATGTATTAAATAAGGAAACTGAGGACTTAATTATGGAACAATTATAACTTAATTACCGAACACCATTTATTACTGAGCATTTAGTCTTCATATTAAGTTAATGGAGTTAGATCTAGAGGTGGTATTTTTTACATTTTCTACCATTTTGGTGCTCTACTTTTTACAGATAATATCTACATTCACATCCTACCTCCAGACTAAAAATTTCAAACCAGTCAGACTGGTATGGTACACGCCGTGCACTCTGTAATACTGCAGAATTTCAAACCGTTCTGAAGTTACGGTGATATAAATGGAGACAATCACATGGGATAGAAGATGCAAAGTAGATTATATTTATATGAATATGAATATAAGGATACATCAACAGATTGTTTTTACATGGATTCACTGTAGTACCTAGATGTTTTGATGAAACATGATACCATTCTTATTGTATATCTTATATTTTTTAAATGCAGTACAAAATAATTTTCTTTCCCGATACAGTCACATTTGGTATATAATTTTTGTATGGAAATAGATCTATTTTTGTGTATTGCTGCACTTAGTTCCTTTTCTGCTTTTGAATTCTGTCTCTAAGTCATGCTTCTATATATTTCTGATACTACTTTGGTTTTACCAGGGTCTATGATGACCTTCCTCTCTATGACATGCTAAATGAATTCCAGAAAGGCCACAGTCACATGTCTGTGGTTGTTAAACACATAAAAGACAATGACACACTAATTGAAAAGAGCAAGACCTGCATGTCAGAGAACAGAATGAACCAGATTAGGAACCACAATGAAGTCCATGGTATTCCTCGTATACACTATGGCAGCATCTTATTCTGATCTTTTGAATGATGATTAATCTTTTTCTGGAGCATTAAACATTAGATCAGTACGTTAAAGGACTTGCATATATAGAAAGATGTGCAATTTGTATAATCCAAGGAAGTGATTCATGATTTTCCAGGAGATGCATCTCAGTCTTTTATGGCTGAGCATTTGAATAGCATTCCAAATGGATCCCCTGCGAGTAGTAGTATTCAGGGATTTCACAGTCCTGTGAAGAGAAGCAACATGGAGAAACATGGAGACTCACGCTCACAGATCAAGAAGTCAGAACGAGGGCGGCATGATAATATCCTTGATGTCAATTCAGACACGCTCCCGAGCTATTCGATAGATGAAGAAGTAGTTGGAATTATAACAATGGAAGATGTTATGGAGGAACTGCTACAGGTGGAGAATCTACTAGTGCATATATTTTCTAACAGTTAACTATCCCTCATTAGTATGTTCCTTACTTGATTGGACATATATTAATGTGCATAGGTCTCAGATACAATCTTTCTTCTCGACTACCTGAATAGCTGAGTACATACAGTTCATAATCAAATTATGGTTTATTTGCTGCACTTCATATTAGTATGTCAGTAGCTTTTGTAATGGATAGAGATCCATTTTTCTCATGTTTACGGCATTATTTGCAGTGAATAATTTTATATACTTTTTATGTGCTTGTTAGTGATTGAACTTAATAGTGTAAGCCTTAACAGAAGAAAGAAAAGTCTTGGTCCACTGTTGAGGAATAAGGGATATGTCACTTCCTCTTTTTATTATATGTCAACCTAAATTATGAAGTTATAATTTCTAAGTTAACACTTTGTAATCTGTGTCATATCTCAATTCAGATTTACCAAATCAAAGATTCATTATATATCTGGCTTAGTTGGTGCAAATCCTTGAGTGGATCGGGTCAAGGTCTGGTTCACATTGAGGTCATACCTAATTCAAGTTCCACAGTCAGGAGAGACAAGCGACAAAACAGCATTTGACGGTTTCAGACATAATCAGTGTCCTATCTGCACCATTAGACACTAGAGGAAGTAGAATGTCCTTTTCAAGCTTTCAGATCTGATCTGTTTACATTCTGACCATAGTGCGTCCTGAGGCAAATAAGTATGATGCATGTAAATCTAGATTAGATCCTTCTTCATCTCTATGCTCTATAGAAATTGTAATGGTATATGGCAGCAAATCTTCATATATTGTACCAATAACTTTTGTTTTGATATTAATGCTGTTCTATCTGGTTTATTTGCACATTCTTTTTTTGAACTACACCGTAGAAGTTCAATTTTACCCTCGGTGTTATAAATAAATTTGGTATATCCTTGTGCAATTACAATTAGCTAATGGATTGTCGAAGTGAATCAATGCTGCAAAAATGAAGTAAATAGACTGCCGTAAAGGCCATTTATGTTTGCCTTGGACCTTGTTATTAATAAATCATAATTTCAGTAGGAACTTTGGAGGGACTTTGTTAAAGTCATTTTATCGTTTTTCACTCAAGTAATGGCAGATTTTGGGTATTACTGATATCTAACAGGAACCTTTTTTTTGTGGTTTTATTTTGCATTGTGTTAAGAAACATGGAAATTTCTTGGACATGAACAACCTATATAATTGGTTAAAATTTTTAAAATGAGAATGACCTACATATTGCATCTTAAGCTTAAACTCTTCACAAATTGAAAGCAGAAAGAGGTTTATGAACACTTTATGAAGCCAAAAGTTAATTTCTAGTATACGTACTTTAACTTTTTGTACTATTTCTTTCTACCAACTTAGGCATCAATGTTTTTAGTGCATCTACATTTCACTACAGCCAGGTAGAGTTTCCTGCATGATTGTACAACTTATTGTTGTAAATCAGAGAGTTGGCTGTGGTCACTGTAACCAATAAACTTTTGTGAATTAGCATATAAATTTCAGCTTGTGCTAATTTTTCTTTTGGTTTTAATACATGTCACAATTATGCATGTCACAGCTAATTAATTGCGTCTGAATTGTTTTTGTAGGAAGAAATATTGGATGAGACGGATGAGTATGTTGATGTCCACAACAAGTATGTGAAAGTTTGCTAGCTCTCTGTTATTCTACTTTTCAGGTTGTGTTAGAGAAATTAATGGGTCAAATGATCTGTAGGATTAAGATAAACATGTTACCTACACGAAGGTCATCACCACGATCCTCTGGAACCGTAACTATCTCTCAGTTTCCACGACGAACTCCATCTGCTTCTCCACTGTCTCCCTATCATGATGCTTCTGTATTACGATCACCTGTTTCTCAGTATGCTCAAGTTCCTGGTTCAACACCAACCATTGTAAGTTCTCCTGGAAAGTCATTACCAAGTTCCCCTGCTCGTCACATAGTTCTTGGGCAGAACTCACCGTCTTCATATCGAGTAAGTGAAATATTATATTGTTTGGTTTGCCTTTTGAAATATGAAGTGTGCACTGTTTATGCTTTTAAACTAGGATCTCCTTGTGTTCTTTACAACCTTCATCATTTCAGTGCTCATTCCGGATTCGCATGGAATTCATTTAAATGATTGGATATGGATCTGGTCTACGAGTCTTTTTCTCTTTTTGTTTTTGCAATGATCTGTTACCTTTAGCCTTGTGGAATAGTCTGATTATGTGGTATTAGCATCTTGAGGATCTCCTTGCCATGGATGAAATCTCATCTGAGATCTATTGATAAATTTACCTGAATTTCAATGATATTTCTTCCATCAACCAAGTAAAAGAACTGTATTTAGCATTAATCTTTCTAGGATGTTCAGTGAGTTATAATTCTTTGTCGTCGTTCCTTTACTACAACTGAGCGATGCGTCAGCAGTTGGATCATATTAAGTCTGAAAAAAACAAATACATTTGAAGTCAATTACCTTTCTTCTGTAGGCCACTGCTGGAAATGCACTTACCCTAGTTGATTGAGTGATGCTATTTGTGTTTGTGGGTGAAATGTTTGTGATCATATTAACCTGGTGGTGGTTAGGAAGTTTGCTTTTCTTCACCAACCTTGTTGGTGAGTGGGTTGATATTCGGGATCGTTATCTCACCTTTGGTTGATTAGGATAGATATCTTGGGAGTTTAGCTATTTGGAAAATTTTTCATTTTGGACAATGCATGATACACTGACGTCTTAGCAGGTATCAAGAAAATCATATGAGAAGCTTGAGAAAAATGGAGGGGGTAATGTTTGATTGCTTATTGGATGGAGGCAAGCCCGAAGGTGTAATCAATCAGCTTAACTGTTCTATTCTGAAATCTCCATCTAGTAACCCAAATTGTAGCTGTTGCTCATTGATGTGACCATATGATTCCTTGTACATGGAACGTGTCTTGTATATTATTTGGATGGGCTCTCATATCTATATATATCTATATATATTACTCTCTTAAAGTGAATTTGTTATGTGTTGTGTACAGTTAGTCCTCCTATGATGGTATGTCGAACTATTAGCATCTCCGTCGTTTCTCTCTCTCTCTCTCTCTCTCTCTCTATATATATATATATATATATATAATATTTGATGTGTTTGGAATGTGGACGAGTACTATTGATGCCTAATAAACAGGGATTGAAGTCTTTGGTGGGGTTTTGAGGGGTAAACCGGTATGACCCGAGGATCTGCTGTCATTGATGTGGGTAGGTAATAGGAATAGATAGGCAGAGGGTATGGAGCTGAAGCTCAAAGATTTAAGCTTTACTCAAAAGATTTAAGCTTTACTCCGTCATGGATGGAGTAGCGAAGCCAAGATTTGGAGACAGACTTGGTAACCAAGCAATCTAATCCGCTTTACCCCAGAGAGAGAGAGAGAGAGATAGAGAGGCAAAGACGACATCATCTGTCTTGGAAACATCCAAATGCCGCGCACCCTACGGAGGTTTAATATGCTGGTGGGAATCCAAAGGCACTCACTAGCTGATGCATCAATTTCTTATTTTCCAAGCCCATGGATCTGGTGGAAGCCAGCGTGGTAGGAGGGCGAGATCATGTTTGTCAGCTTTGCTTTTTTTTTTTTATTATTTTTTATTGTATAAGCAAGAAAAAGAAAAAAAAAAAACCCCATGGTAACCTTGAACATCACTAACTAACTCTTCCTTTGGTTATTCTGGAGTAAGAAAAACCATGGAGCACTCTCGTTTCGTACCTTAGCTTTGTGGTGGTGGAAGACAAAACACCGAAGAGAATAGGGGGGCTTCTGTGTCCCTCCCTCTCTCTACCGGGGCCCTTCCACAGACGGAGATGATGACAGACCCAGCTTTGTCTTTTAAGGTTGCAGGGATGGCTTGGACTGGTCTTCCGAGGTGAACAAACCACGAGAAAGAGCGGTCGGTCGACCATCACCAGCAGCAGCACCCAACAGTTGTACCCATCTCCCTCCACCGAATCTAGTATATCGTGTTGATCATGATGATGCACACTTACTAGAAGATTTCCTCTCTCTCTCTCTCTCTCTCTATCTCTGTGTCGACGGATCCGTCCCACGTGGAATTGGAGCTGCTAGATCAGGTCCCACGGATTCGTAGTCAAATCTACCAGTGTCCATATATTGCGCCAACCATCAATTGCTCTCCATCCAACGGCGGCGGCTACAATAACCTATACATACATAAAAGAGAAACCCAACACAACACTACCGACCGACTCTTGTCCAAAACCATGCCCATGCCCATGCCCGACGCTGCCGACCCGATCGTCGCCGCAGCTGTCGGGTTCCCTGCTAAGAAGATGGAAGGCTTTGTGGAAGCTCCTCTCTCCGAACGAGGGGTGGAGATAGCCAAGAGTCGAGAAGAGCTTCTGCGCCTCCTGCACGATCTCCCGGAATCCGAGTTCGAGCTCTCCCTCACCGATCTTGTGGAGAAAGGAACGGGGTTCGCCGGTGATCCCGTGGCGAACAAGGGCGCGTCTTTGCATGAAGGACAGCTGAATCGTGCCACTGTCCTCAGTAAAGAGAGGCGGAGGAGGAAGAAGAAGCAGCGAAGCAGCAGCAGCAGGAGTAGCTTCGGAAGCAGCAGCAGCGACGGCGTGCTGCTCAACTTCTACGTTCCGGCCTCCTTGTCCCGAAGCCTAACCACGCCGAGGTCGAGCCGCCGGCCTGCCGCCGCAGCAACGACGGACTGGCGACAACACGAGGTGAGCAGGCGATGAGTTCTTCCCTTCGACATGCATCCCCGCCGGTTCCTCCAACTTTGGTTGCCAACTGCTTTCTCCATCAGTTTCTTCGTGAGTTCTCTCTGGCTGGAAACACCGATCGACCAGAAAAATGAGTTAGAGAATCCCCCACCATTATTACTAAATCGAAAGCTGGAATAAAACAATGAACACCTGCACGCAAAACAATTAGATTCTCTTATCTAGTAGAGTAGAGCAGAGCAGATCTATATATGAACCACGAACAGTAGAGAGGCTGGCAAAAGATGAAGAGATGGAAGATGACGGTAAAGCAAATATAAAAAGAAGACCGACGAACAAAGCATAAGTGATTAGAGGGAGAAGCAGCATAGCGAGATGGATGGGTTTATAATTTAGCATCCATCCATCAGCCCACAGAATGAAACGATTCCTTGTTTTCTTGACTGCAATGGAGAATTATTCGCCAAAAATAATCTCAGAAAAGATTAACAGTTCTAATCTTCCAAAGAGCATTTGGGGGGCGACCGGTTGGACTATCTCTCCTGCTCCAAGGGGGGGTTGGGGGGCATCCAGCCAAGCAAGAACAAACCATTGAAGACAAAAAGTCACTAAAATTCACAGATTCAATGCCCGACGCAGCTTTTGATAAATGACACTTAACATTTGTTCTTTCGAAAAGGTATATCTCATTCTTCATGTTTCACCCTTTCTTTTGCTTTGCAGGACGGAGAGATGAAGACTTTAGGGTGCTGGTCGAGCCTGTGGCAGAGGGGGAGGGGGAAATGAAGGGGATACTCGGTGTCTTGTGTCGTTCACCATTTCGGAAGCAACTAAGCCATGTCTTCGTCTACCGATACGCTTCAAGTTGTCATGTTTTGTTTGTAAATGATGTTCAACCCTTGTGGATCGGCACTGTCATGTTCTCTTTGGTGCATTATAGCCTTTGATTCCTCAATCTCAGGATGGTTGGTGTCTGCAATCAACGACAAAGAAGAAATGTCAGCTTTAGACAGGAAAGAGATGGAACAAATACAACACCACCTTCATTAAGATAGAAGCTGACAAGAAAACAGAATTGGTACCTGACAAAGTGAATGGAACAGCCGACGTTCACAGTTTGATGCATGCAAAGTAAGCAAATAGGATTAATACAATAACTTGATTGAGCCAGACTAAGCCTTCTTCATTGACAACTGCAAAAGGATCTCTTATGTGCTCAATATCCATGACGGACACATGTGATAAAACAAGTAGAGAATCTTAGCCGATGGGCAAAGACACTGTCGGAAAGATACACAAAACTTGCATTAGAATATATATCAGCCTGCAACTAGTCCACTTAATGTCTGTCTGGTCTTTGCAAAACGAAAGATAAAAAATGGACTTCAGTCCTTAGATGCAGGAAGCAAGTCCTGTCTTTTCCCCTGCTTGTCAGTTCTCAAATCCTTTCAACTCTTCCCACTTTGTTATTTCATGAACTCATGCTGAATCTTAGAGGTATTCAATCCTCAGAGAACAAAATTTTTATTTTAGATCAACGGTAACAATCCGATGGTAGCCCACCAAGAATTTGTAAGATGATAGACACGTGTATCTGTATATATATCTACAATCTTGAATAAAATTTTCAAGATGGCAAAGACACTTTTTGGCCAGAAGAAAAAAGCTGACAAAATTGATGCATTATTATATGCACAAGAAAGTATATCACGTGAGCAGAATTAAGCTAAGGCAACAAACATGATTGTCTTTGCTTTTGAGATCTAATACCAAACATGACAAGATGAAATTGAGGATCAAAACAGCTCCACTCACAAATAAACCATACAATTTAGTGCTTTCCATCCTAGGGTAAAACATCCAAAGAAGATGGTCTAATTGTCTAAGAAAACTCGAGACTCCAGGAAACATCATTAAGTGGCATGTCACCCCTCTAAATCCCAAACTATTAATATTGTGAATACAACTCCTTAGACATACCAACCATTGATTTTATTCCAAGAAATCCTGTCTGTTATTTGTGTATCAACATTGGGATTGGATTGGATATCACGAATCTTTCTTCATATATTTCTATTACTCCCATCTCAAAATGCAAACATGGTTTTGGGCAATGACATGGTAAGTCAATGAATGAACCACACTCGAATGTACCAAACAAGACTGAATTGATTAAATTATCAGTAAATTACAGACATACAAATAGACTAGTTTCCAATTTAAGGCCACACATATTCAACCGAAATTTTGCAGTTAATATATGGTGCAAGAGTTTACACCTTTACCAATATAAAAGAGTTCAAATATGACCATATACATATAAAGTACTTGTCATAACAAGATCAATGCTACTTTTTTGGCATTATTACATCAAATGTTAAGAATTATGACATAAATAGTTCAAATGCAACATGATAGTCAAACTGCAATTTTGTAAAAAGGGATCAAATGGATTGGCCACATGTCTGGGCATATTATCAGGCCTGGCAAAATAAATTCTGTTATTATCCATCATAATGGCAAAACTAGTACAGTTAATCCAATCAAATGTAGACTATGAACAAAAAGAACTCTGTAACTTATAAAAGAAATTATGGCAATTTAGTTAATGAAAATTGCACCGATGCTCATGCACAAATTGTTAAAAAGATTTAGTCAATTGAATTTGAACCAAGAATAGTCATGATCTACTATGATTATGTTTAATTATTGCTCCCAAACTTTTGATCATCAATTTTAATTACCCACTTGCTACTAAAGAATTGCACCTTGTTCTTTGCGGGGACTAGCTAATGACTTGTATTTCAATTTGGCCATTGATTACTAATAATAGTCTACCATAAATAAAGATGTTTTACAATCATCAATACTAGTGTAACACCCCAATTTAGTTCTACATAGGAAGTAGGGGCTAAGACTTAGAATGACATATACGAGTCTGATGGATATACAATTGTTACCTTCAGCTGAGGTATTTTTGCCAATGATTTGGGCTCAACGATGTTAACAGACCAGCTTCGAGTAGGAAAAGACTGCCGTAGCCATGTGATTTTATGTTTATAACAGCAATGGACAGTTGTTAATCATGTGATGCATTATAGATTTAAATGCCGAGGAACTATGAGACAACATATATAAAAAAATTGTCGCTGAGATAAGAATGTTGAGGTGCATGTATGGAATACTAGGAAGTTTGTGTCATTGATACAAGAATGTTGAGGTGATCGTATGGAATTACTATGACATATGAGAAAGAATTATTTTTATTCGTGAATATTCATGAACAATTTACTATGATGAGGAAGCACCATTTAAGATGGTATGATTGTGTGATAGGGAGACTTGTAGATATTGTAGTTATAAGGTGTGAAACTACTAATTTTGTGAGAAAAGAAAGAGAGAGCTAAAAGGACTTTATTAAAATCTATAGATAAAAATTTAAATACTCTTAAATAAGGATATGATTTTTTTACAGAGCTCGTATGCTAACCTCAAATAGGTGGGACTTTACGGTTTTCCTTGTACAGTTCGGAGGACATGTCCTAAAAGTTTGGAATAAATCAATCACCGCAATGAAACAAAAACTGTTAACTGAGATAAAGATATTGTGTGCCTTCCAGTATCTTAGTATACCTCAAAAGCTTAAATGATTTGAACTTTGATCTTTCGGTGTTAAAATTGTATATGAGGTAGTGTTTCTACAGATTGATATTCACGTTTCAAAAGATATAAGATTCCTAACAAGTAATCTATTATATTGATTAGTAATCAAGTAGTGAACAAACACATGGAAAATAGTAACAATGTTAGGATCAAGATTTGACATACCGGTCCGTACCGGCATACCAAGATTATCTCGGTATGGTATGGTACACGGTACCGAGCGGTATACACAGTGCATACCGCCCGGTATATTAAAATATATTATAATATTTTTATAATATAGTATTAAATATAATATTTATTTTAAAAAAGAAAAAAACTGACGACGTCGCCGAGGCAACATCGCCTCGATCTTTCTCCCGGCGTGGGGAGACATTCCGTCTCCTCGCGCTGTCACAGACAAAAATATAAATAAGGTATTCGACATAATGCTCATGTTTGTCCGTGTGCTTTGGTTTTTGTACATACTTTGTACAGCAAGTAGTGGGCTTGCAGTAGGCCTGACAGCCCTAGTTTGGTTAGCTTTCACGGCTAGTTTTGGCTTGTTTTTTCCGAGTTGTATCATGTAGGCACTTATGGGGACTTCGGTCTGTAATGGATCTTGAACCTTTGTGGGCAACCGTTCAGAGCTTGTAAAGTCCATGGTTGTAATTTGTATTGGCTATATAAAGTGTTCTTTAAAGTGGTTGATTGTGAATCCCGTGGGAAATACTTCCTCTAACCCGTATTCTCTTTTGTAGGTCCTAAGGGACCCTAGGAGGTTTCGGGGAGGCTGACCTTTGCGGACAGACATGCAAGGGTACCGTACGACTTAGGCAAAACCAGCTAAGTCCATGACATTTTGGTATCAGAGCGGGACAAGCATAGGCAGAAACACTTGTCATGCAAACATGGGGGACCTAGCTGGGCTGCGTGGAGGGCAGCCAGACGCGATCATTTGGGAGAAACGGACATGAAGATGTAAGGAAAAGAGTCACTAAGAGGAGTGGGCATCCTTGATTGGCATTCGAGAAATGAAGAAAGAATGGGTAGCGACAAAGATTAGGATGGTTGAGTTCGAGCTATGGCTCGACTTTGGTAACCAAACTTGACGATGCTCAAGACAAGTGGGGCGCTTAGTAAAAGATGAGACCATGCAAAGTGGGATGTGTTGCGCAACGATCGAAAGAGTTGTGCAAAGCTCACAGAGGTGAGGGGAATTGCTAACTCGAAGAATTCAGTACTCATACAAGGGCTTGTGTGCAGACGATGGTGTGTTCGCGACCATCCCATGGCGACCAAGACTCGGCGCCATAGAGCACTGAAACTCTCTTCGGCATGGAAAGGATACGTCCGTAAGAGACTGAAGTGTGCAACAAGTTCAGCACGTTGCTAGGCCTTTAAGGCTGCAACGGAGCCTATATTGGGGAAGAGTCGCAATCTAGCAAGCGCAAGGGGCAAAACAATGCACAAGATTGTTCAATAAGACGGAGTAATCCAAGGGGATGGTGGTCTTCGAAACTTCTAGAGGGAAGAATGCAAAGAGGAAAGTTGCTCCAACATGACATATATCCATGAAGGATAGGTCCTAGTTCTTCAGAGGGAGAATCATGTGCAACAGACCGCACATGCTGAGGAAGAATACCTCAAGATAATATCTCTACAAAGCTCAACAGATCGAGTGAGCAGCAAGGAGTCGTATGATCTCGAATGAAGTAATGCATTGGTGGATGCATTGCGAGATCAAGTAGGGGAGCAACCATGACAACATCATACGAAGGCACACTTAGAGTCGATATTGACATCAAACTCAATGAAGGGCTGACCCATGGAATGGTGGGCGCGAGAACCACCATCAACTCAAGGCAAATCGAGAGGCGAAGCAACTTGGGTGGAACTTGGTGAAGGGAGTCGACGTAGAAGATGAAAACATGGAGCTGAAGCACAATGCAGACTCTTGTAGAGACAAGAGTGGGATTATGTCATTCCATGGGTTCTTCATTCTGATAGGGCAAACTCATTTTGCATGGTGTCAAAGACGAAGGGAGCTTCAAGGCACATGCATCTTATCTCAAAGAAGCATTTGATAGAGGGACTAAGGCGACTCAACTTGCAGAACCAAAGTTGGGATCAGAAAACCTTAGCACAGGGCAAGAGGACGCAGAGGCGAGTACTCTTGAAGAATATATCATAGTGCTGTCATTCGAGTTGTTATGAAGAAAGTGGTGCGAAGCAGAGATTGTGCTGGTGGGGGATAGAGGCCCAAGATCCAGACAATGGTGCACCAATTTTGGCAAAATCTGGGGACTTCAAGGGCTACTAGGCGACGGACTGTCCTAGAGCGATGCTTCGTCCGAAAGTGACCAGAGAATGGGTGGGCGAAGGTGAATTGCTAAAGGAGCAAACGCAATTGGAGGTGGCGAAGGCCCTACGATGTGCTGGCAGAGGCCACACATTAAGAGATCGTAGTCCGAGTTTATCACATAAGAATCTGAATGCAATGGAGATGTCACCAGGAGGCGACATGGTGCAACGGATCGTGGTGGAATAGTTTACGGCAATACAACATATGCGGAGATGTCCCGTGAGGGACACGATCATGTAGAGGTATGATCATGAGCTACAAGGAGCTCCACTTTGGTGAATAACACAACGACAAGAAGGACTATGGATTCAAGGAGTGAATGTCATGGTACCGCAGAGGCGGGTCTTCTGTGTGTGTGCATCGAATCTTGCATCGGATGAAAGCCTTGGTCATCAGCATATGGGGACTGTATAACCACCAAGGGAGAAGTCAGATTGCAAGTACCAGTAAGTCTCATGGAGGGGACTTGATCATACAGAGGTATGATCGGAGCGACTAGAGAGTTGGACTACTTCAGTGCTTATATTCGCTTAAGGGAGCCCGACAAGTCAGAGGACAAGGCCGAGTAAGTGAACGTTGCTACCAAGGAAGCTAAGGAGAACATAATTGGTGCAAGCCTTGCAACAAGATGGCGGAGGCCATGTATGAGAGTTGCAATTTGTCTTTCATTGACCAAGGAGAACTGCTAGAACACAGAGGTGTTGAAGCAGGTGGTCGAAAGGGGCAAGGAAGCGACGACGAGTCCAGAGGGGCTCAGCTACCCAAAAGCAAAGCGTCGATTAGAAAGGAGATGGACTCGGAGGAGTGTCACAGTGTCGCAGAGGCGGACCTACCGATCGCGAAGAAAGGGACGCAGATGCAAGGCAACGGATAGTAGGGCCATGGGCTGGCAGTGCCATGATACCGCAAAGGCGGGACTTCTGTGGAGTCATCGATCCCTTGATCTCATGGAAGGAGAGCGTTGGTCGTAAAAGGGGTCGAGGAGGTGGAGAATACAAAGGCAAACTGCAAGTACCAAGACAGGGCGAAAGGGTAGAGGCCGAGGAACTTCATAAGACCGGTGTCGACGGGCTTCTCATCAAGATAATTGAAAGTGAGGGACTTCGAATTGATGCAGAAGTGCTCGACCAAGAAAGAAGTAGGCAGTACGTGTTCTTGTACCTTTTCTACTTAGAAGAGTAGGCGGCAAAGATGATGGAGAAGACGGTACAATCCCAGAGGCGACCAGAACTATCAAAGACTTACTCCAAGTTGGGGGACTCCAAGTTGGGGTAAACTTTTTTTGTTCTTTTCGAGCAAAACTTCTTGCATTTCAGAAGTTCGATAGGATTGGAAAAGCGAATCACAATAGCTAACTCAACGCAAGGAGTGCAAACACTTCAAGTGCTTCGAAAGTGTGAGCAAAGAACAGGCGAAATGCTAGTAACCGGCTCGATACATGAAGTACAACCTCGAGGAGGTAGGCGAAATCAAGTAACCTTTGTCTTCTCAACTCAAGAGAGAGGGCGAAACCGAGTACCCCAATTCTAGTACCTCGAGGAGGCGGGCGAAATCAAGTAACCTTTGCCTTCTCAACTCAAAGAGAATGGGCAAAACTTAGTACCCTGATTCTCTTATTTATCCAGCAGAGGAGCCCTACACAAGTTCAGTGACCCTTCGAGGAAAGCTTATGGAAGACAACAGTTGTCAAATCCTCACCGTTGGTGATCAGTACTACTGAGAGTAGATTGTCCGCTTCATTTTCTAATAGAATGCCAATCGAAAGCGAGAGTGACGCGAACCTACTTGGAAATGACAACAAAAGTTGAAAAAGGATCAATGAGTGAATCTTGTGGAGGAAGGACCACAAAAACTTCAAAGTTTACGAAGTGATGCTCGTTAAAGCTCCAACAAGCATCCATCCAGTTTAAACAACATGAGATTATTGCAATACTAGCGCATAACAAAGGAAGGTTTTTTCCTTTACCAGAAGAATACGCAGAAATCAACAAGGATCAGCACAGCTCAGCCAACCTCACACAAGAGTCAGTCATTGACGAGTTGAAGCAGCATTGCGGATTAGAGTTCGAATACTCAACAATAGCGGTACAGAGCAGTTGGGAGCCAAGGGACGTGTTGCAGCCAAAGCAGAAAATTGAAGATTCAGCAAAAGACGAGGAGATGCAGCGTCTACAGCGGCTTCGACGAGGATGTCGAAGGAATAAGTGGGGAAGAATATCACGGAGAAAAATATAAACATGGTGTTCGACGTAATGCTCATGTTTGTCCGTGTCCTTTGGTTTTTGTATATACTTTGTACAACAAGTAGTGGGCTTGCAGTAAGCCTGACAACCCTAGTTTGGTTAGCTTTCACGGTCAGTTTTAGCTTGTAAATCCGAGTTGTATCATGTAGGCACTTATGGAGACTTCGGTCTGTAATGGACCTCGAACCTTTGTGTGCAACCATTCAGAGCTTGTAAAGTCCATATTGTAATTTGTATTGGCTATATAAAGTGTTGTCTAAAGTGGTTGCTTGCGGATCCCGTGGGAAATGCTTCCTTTAACCCGTTCTCTCTTTTGTAGGTCCTAATGGACCCTAAGAGGTTTCGGGGAGACTGAGCTTTACGGACGGATACGCAAGGGTGCCGCACGACTTAGGCAAAACCGACTAAGTTGGTGACAGCGCGGGAGAAGAATCGTCCGCGGGCGAGGATGGCGCGCGAGCAAACCGCGGGCAGCGACGACGCGCAGGTGAGGACGACACGAGGAAAGGATGTCTTCTTCTTTGTTCTTCTTCTTTTCCTCTTCTACTTCTTCCCTTTTTCTCCCTCAATCGACCGTCGACGATCGATTTTGGCAATACCGCTCAATAGCGTCGCATCGCAGCGGATCGATATGTCGCCATATCCCAAGACAATCGAAATTGCAAACCTTGGTAAGGTTTGACTTAGGACCGTATCGGTGTACCGAGTTCATCTCAATATCGGTATGGTATGCCGGGCGGTACACAAGGTATACCGCTCGATATATTAAAATATAATATAAATATTTTATAATATAATATTATATGATATTAAATATATTTAAAAAAATTTAAAAAAAGAGAAAAGGGACGACGTCGCCTCGATCTTTCTCCCCGCGCGAGAGAAAAAGCGCCGTCGACCCGCGGGCAGCGACGGCACGTGAGCGCTAGGTATTCTTCTCCTCTTTTCTTCTTTTCCTCTTCTTCTTCCTTTTTTCTCGCTCATGAAGGGAGAAATCGACCGTCGACGATAGAATAAGGAATAAGATACCCCAACATTCTTCTGGAATCTACCCTAAAGATATATGCTTTAACCTATTAAGTAAATTGCCTAAGAGCCTAAGATAACTCATCTGCTTCTATCCTGTATAGCAAGGAGTGAAGGAAACCCCACCAACCACGTCCTTGAACAGATCTTAAAGATTACAATCAAATACCTGAACGAATTACCAAGCAAAACAATTATAATTGTTCTCAGTATATATTTTCACTTGATTCCTTTTAGAGACCTAAATCCTTTCCTGCTTAGTCTAATAATTATCCTAACAATGTCACCACCGGAGAACTGCAATAATCACACAATCATGATTTAAAGTACATGTTAGACTGGAAAAATATCCACCGATCTATTAATTATCCTAACAATGTCACCACTGGAGAACTGCAATAATCACACAACATGATTTAAAATATAGATTAGACTGGAAAATTATCACCCGATATTTGCTGGTCTGACCAAGCATTGATGCTCGAACATATGATACCACTATGCATATGTTCCTTTTTACAATTTTTATTGTTAATACTCGATGGCAGCAAAAGGTACAGCTTGATTTACCACTCAATAACAACAACAACGAGTACGCTATAATGTTCCAACTATTTGGGGACAGTTGCAGAACTTCTATCGTCAATGAGCTCTATACAAAAAAATCTGTTATTAAATTAATAACATATAAAATTTTATTTATAATTTCCATTAAAGTATTCCTAAGTCTCCATCTACCTCTTCTCATATTCATAGTACTAATTATTCCACATTTTCTAACTGCAACATCTGTAAGTCTTTGTAATATATATCCATTTCATTTTAAATGATTCTCTATCATTTTATCTACCATCAAAGCTACACCTAATTATTCAAAAATGCATGTAACAATATCTTTTTCTATCTTTTCTAGTAATTTTACATGTTCATCTCAACATTTTCATATCAATAGTGCAACCCTTTTTATATATAATTTCTTAGTCACCCATAATCAAATCCATAAAGCATCATTGCCCTAATATCTGTCTTACAAATTTCCTTTTAATCTAAAAAATACCCAATGATCACACAAAGCAACTCCTAACACTATTCTAATTTTCAACCACCTAATATGTTTACTTTATAAGCAATATTTCTATCGATGTCTTCAACTTGTTGAATAATCAGTTTAACTATATTATCAATTCTTCTTTTACATTACTAATATTACATCTCACATATCCAATCTTGATCCTATTTTATATAAAAACTTTAGTTTCCAGTATTTGTCATCACAACTTAAGTTTAAAATTAATTTTAGTTAAACTTCCATCAAGATAATATCATCAACAAATAAAATATAGCATAAAGGTTTATCTATATAGTAATTTTATCTATTATTAATGTAAAACGGTAAACACTTCAGTTTGATCCTTGACATAATCCTATACTAATAGAAAACACTATATATTCCATATAGTTTTCACTCTAGAAACCACACCATTATATCTTGTATAACATGAATATAATTAGTAGATCCACTTTTCTTTTCTAATACTCACCATAATAAATCTCTAGGAACCAAATTGGTATTAGACCTATATTTAAATCTATACATGCAATAGCTGATAAACGAATAAAGAGATTATGCATCAAGATAAAAGGTCATAAATAAATGATACACCCAATAGTTCTTAAGCCAACTACAACATGCAAGAGAAAGATTCATCAATAATTTTCATTCAGTTAGGGATTAGCAGCTGTGAACCCATGAATAACAGCACTGCAAATCCTGTGCATTTGTGTGGATCGGAAAATCATACACTATCACTATCACTATTATTGGCTGAGATGCAGGCCACAAAGAACAATCATTAATAACACTCACCAAAGGACAGTTGCAGCCATAAGAATAAGCATTTAATGTGCATGATGAGGTGCCAGGATGAAGGTTTGTAACGTGGGTCCTTCTAACACAAAGTATGCCATAAACAGACAGATCTTGAGATTATTTGTCTATGGATATGCCTCACAATTACACATCAGACAACTATGAACAAGTATGAAAATTAGAGTTGGCAAACCTGGAACTCATTGTAGCGTCTCACAAGAGAGTGTGGTCCGATTAAACCAGCCCATTAACTCATAATTTACCTGAATGTCTGCAACAACAAAAACCCATTGTAAATGTTAACAATGTCTAAACTTCATGTTAGGCATGGCCACTGCCACCATTTTTCTTCTTTCATCCTCCCTTTCACAATCGTATTCAATGATAAATAAACAATCATGTCACCATGCAATGCAAATGAAAATAAGAATAAAATAACCTGGAACTACTTGTCGTGCCTCACGTGAGTGTGATCCAAATTCACCAGCCAATCAACTCATCATTTACCCAGCTTCCTGCAACAACAAAATCAATCATAGATGTTAACAATGTCTAAACTTCATGTTAGCCACTGACAGTGCCATGATTCTACTTTCATCTTCCTTTCCACACCAGTATACAATGATCAACTAACAAAGAACTATAAACACTAGCAAAATTCCTAGTTAATTTGTGCAATGCAAGTTAGAAATAACTTGCATACAAAAAGAACACCTTAGAGAAGAAACTGAAGTTCCAGTGCCAAATACTGGAAGCTAGTTTAAACCGGAATTACTGATCCAGCCATATAGATGTCTTGGTAAAGGTATTAAAATTTATGAATAAAATAAAAACCAAAGTCAAGCATAAAAGATACCACAATGCACTGAAATTTAGCCAACTGAAATAATAAGTTCTACTTTGAAACTAAAAGAGGTTCAAACAGTTTCACCCCCAACAGCTGAAGTTAAAAAAACAGTAGCATCTGCTAGATCATGCACTTACACATCAGTTTTAAAGCAACAGACCTGGTGATAGGTTATAAGGTCTTGAAGGATGTCCATCTTCCATAGGAGAAGAAAATGCCTAGTCAAGCAACAGAGAGTATTTGAATTAAGCAAGGAAATAAAAAATAAGTGAAAACCAAGGGCAATATCATGAGAACCAAACCGCACAGCAACTCATGTTAACAAACAGAATTATAATAAATCATATCAAAACAATGTGTTAAAATTCAGGACATTCAAAAAATGAACATGAATAAGTTTACAAACTGCATAAGTTGTTCCAAAACCACTATGATCCTCAAGAAAATGCTTTACTCTCGGCAAGCTTCTTTAAAAGAAGACGAGCTTCATAACCATAACAAGATAAATTTTAGAACTGGCATCATTCCAAAACCAAAATTTAATGAGGCCAAATCCATAGCTAAAAATAAATTTAAAAAGGATTACCCAAAAAATAAGAATATGATAAAGATTCCTTCTTTTAAAAATTTTGACATATGAATAATTGAATTAAATTCACTAATATGTTGACACCTTCATAGGACCTCAAAATGTTGTGGTGCTGACATGGATATAGAATGGTTGATACAAGTCATGACTCCCATATTATCCAACGGGGCACCATATATGTATCATGTCTGCACGACATAAATTTGGGATTCACATGAGCTTATAGGTGTGCCATGTTAACACTATATAGGAGTCACGTTAGTGCCACATCAGCATGATGTAAATATAATCATATTAAGGTTTTAATGGTCATCACATGGATATCATGCTCATATATGTATTACAACAAACCCACATCAGCACCAGATACAAGCCCAATAGTCTGAAGTGTTTTAAGTGTTTTACAGACTATGGCACAGGTGGGTCAAAGTCATACACTTTACCACACGTGGGCAAATTGAAATCGGGCCACAAACCACAGCTGTACAAACTATAATTTGTCATTAAAAATATAATGGTTAAAAAGAACTTTTATCCAAACTCCCCCATCAAATATTCAATTGCAGACAAACTCAATTAGAATTCTATGTCAAACCTGAAAAAAAAAAAGGACCAATTTCTAACCACAATCAGTCAGAATCTAACCTTCTACCTTTGATCACAATGAACCAGATGCCACAGATATTACAAAGGATGACAAGTCTGTTCCGTGTTCATCATTAATAGCTAAGGCAAATTAAGAACAAAGTCTGTGCCATGTTCAGCATTAATAGCTAAGGCAAATGAATAACGAGACATTCCATTCAGTTTCAAATTTACAGAGATCTATCATTATCTGCTTCAATTTGACAGCACAAAAGAAACATAAGATATTGAATTGTCACATGTAACCAAAAAGCATTTAACGCAACACCCATAAGAAACAGGACATGAGCTTTCTTAACAAGTAAACATGTAATTTTAGTCAAAGACTATCAAATGTCAAGAACTACTGTCAACAAATTATAGTATTAAATTTCTCTTGAATATGACTAGCTTTTGTTACATCACTTGGAAACATCACGACTTCACACTTTGATTCATAGCCATGTGCCTCTCAATCAACTTGTCCACAAAAGATCTAATCTGCAACAACACAAACCACTAAATAGTCAATAAGTGCAATGTAAAAAACTTCCTCCGGAGAGGAAAATCTATAACAAGTCAGGAAGAAAATTCAATAGGTGAAACACAAATGTATACATGGAGTTATAAAAGAACAGCATAAAAATAAGGGTAGCTACATTGGTCAAAAAACCAAAAACAAATTGTTGCTAGATAGAGGTTAGAACTTTTTGCCTGAATGCAAGAATCAATTGAGATAAGTCACTATAAGAGAAGTTGAGCAAACCTTGTTCTTCCGTCTAAAATCAAGAAAGTCATAAATAGCCATTCTTTTTTCTTCTTCTGTACATTGTTCCACAACCTGACAATATTAAAATACAAAAAACATAAGAATACATTTCTGAATATTGAATTTCATAACGGCAACATTCAGGCCCCTCGGTTGCAAATATAAACATGAAGCTAAACAGAAATAACTTTCTTTGTTGTCATGTCAAACAAAAGAGAAATCAAGATACGATTATCATGATCCAAAAATGATGACACCAGAAAATGGCATGATAGAGCTCTTCCCCTTGTGATGTTGCATTAACAATAGATGATATAAAATATTCAATATATGTCCAGCTAATATAAGCAAAATGCTAAGAAAAATGAGGTATTGACCCAAGTGCTCATGGACTAAAAATAATAAGGGTTCACCTTGGTCGCAGTTCTCTTCATTATTGATTTATAACCTTCTCTGTCTATCTTCCTAGTTCTGTACAGAGGCATCAGTAGGGAAGCTACATAATCCACAACACCTTGTTTAATATAGTTCACTCCTCTTGGCTGATGCTCTAAAGATGATTGGTTTTCTGCTACTTGTAAGGCAGCATCTACCCCAGTCTGACATTGATTCCTTAAAGCTGGTAGCACTAAGTTATTGGAGTCTTCTTCGTCTCTTATGTGAATGCTGCTATAAAAATCAGCATCTGCATCCATTGCTTGTAACTGCCACCTCTCGATGGCAAGAGAATCCTTAACACCTCCACTACCAACAGCATCTGTATCAATCCAAGCTTTGGTCAATCTACTATCCACTGCTCCACTTTCTCCAGAATGTTCCCTTAGACTTGAAGCATATGGTACTTCATTTGAATAGCTGCACTGAGTATAGTTATCACCGGACATTTTTGAATTGTCAAGACAAGCAGCACTGACATCAATAGACCAATTTCTAACCCTGCAGTTTCTTGAATCTATTTCTGAGACACAATCTTGCCGTCCGAAATTGCCATCAGACCACTTCCTTCTTACATCAAATTCATCCAACTGCACACAGTGTTCACGTCTCGCAAATTTATGAAAAGATGGTATCTTGGGAAGCTCACGCAATGGCACCTCTGCTTCTGATGTTGCATATGCCTGCACAGCAAACCACCAGATATTATATTCAATGCAACTGATTATCAAATAGGAGTATTAACACTCATAGAAATAACAAAAGGAAAACAGATTAACTTAAACAAGGTTCTGTTAGAAACCTCTACAGCTTTAAGAGCTGCGGCACGTGCAGATTCCACGGCAGCAAAGGTTGCAGCTTCTTCAGATACAACTAAATTATCCTTTGTCTTTGGTTTTGTGTGTACAATACTCTGTGAACGCAATGATTTGACATCAGATTTTATGCATACTGAGGATTCTAACTTGGTGGGCAGGATCTCAGGTTTCTTAATGTTTACTTTAGAAGGTGAATGGCTTCCAGAAGATGAAGGAACTTGAATAGTACATTTATTTTCTGATGTTTCAGTAGTCATCCGTAGATGTGGCTTTCCTAATATGAGTTCCTTAGATCTGACTTTTGATGATTCTAAGCCTGTTGCTTGCTTCAGCAGCTTCAATCCATTTACAGCCTTTTCCTTGCGGAAAACTTCTATCCACATGCCAACCAGCTGACTTGCGACAGAACGGATATCTCGACTAGTATGCACACATACCTTATCTTTAATGGTTCTTCCGATTCCTGCAACAGGAGGAAATGCCTGGTATTTAAGATCAATATTGTTGACTGAGCATTACATAATAGTCCAAAACAACTCAATGCCTTTCACGTAAAAATAATAGTAAAATATCTCACACTATAGTTAGACAAGTTACTAAACAGATAAAAATATAAAAGGCAAACGAATGTGATGCTTGTGAACTAAATGCATGCATTAGACTTGCTAAACCAACAAACAGAACTTCCAATATAGCATGATAATGACCAAAAAAAAAGGAGCCAAACAATGGTTGACCAGATCAGAAGATTTTATGTGGGTTATAGATTACAAATCATGAATACTTTGAATTTCATTATAAATAACAATACTTCATATTTCTGGTTTTATTCATACTGGACACATGTGTGATGTGATACTTCATATTTTGTGAATACTTCCACAAATTAATTGACCTCTTTAAAAATGATCTAAAGAATGAATTCTTCCAGGCAAAAATTTAAATTTCGATGGTACCTGTTTCAGCAACCAATCAAATCTTTATGGTGTTGGTATATAGGTTGGTACGCAAGTCTAGACCAAGCAGGTATAACCAAAAAGAAAAGAAATTTAATAGCGACCTATATGGCCCAGGACAGGTCCTTGGTTGGACCAATAATTATTGATTGATACATACCTGTCTGATTAGTATATGAAAGTTTTCTACTATAATACTCTGGAAACATTTTTGTTATATATTTTGAAAAAAAAAATGCAGTAGAGGAAACTGTCAATACCATACCAGTCCATCCGAGGGTCAGTATCGATGCCAAACAAATTCCAGTACTTGCTGAACTGCACTCATTTTTAATCCCATTCTCAGATTGTCTGCTTTTTTTTCTTCCTTCCAACCACTATGTTACTTGCTATTAAAGTCAGCCTCTACTTCAAAATTGTCTGGCAAATCCTACTTTCCTCTGCCGCATACAAATTAACTCCTCCCACATCCAGTGCATGACCCATGTGTCTCATAGGTACTGGTACATACCCCATGTGTCACATAGTATTGGTGTGTCTATCTAGGAGACTAGAGCTGGACTCAAATCCATGTGAGACTCATACTTGAATATGTTGAGAAGAGTATTCTTGTAGCCAGTGTGAAACAAGGTTCGCCAAACCGTACCATACCGGCATACAGAGCTCAGTTCAATATGATACGGTATGCTTGTACCGAACGCTTGTACTGAACGATATGCCTAGGCATACTGCTCGGTATGTGTGTGTGTGTGTATGTAATATAATATAAATAAAGTTTAAAAAAAAGGGCAACGTTGCCTCGTTCCTTCTCCCCACATGGGGAGACGTTTCCTTCTCCCCGCAAGGGGAGAAAAATCCCCCGCGAGCGACGGATCAAGAGAGTAGCGCCAGACTCCAGGTTCTCCCTTTTCTTCTCCCTCTTCTTCTTTCTCCCTCGGCTGATACCACCCGAAATCGATCGCCGACGGTCGAAATCGGTCGCCGACGATCGAAATCGGTCGCCGACGATCGAAATCGACCGTTACCGCCCAACAACAACTGGTGAAGGTTGAAATCGACCATTACCAACCAATTCTGAGTGGTAACGGGGCGAAAACAACCCCAATCGACGAGCGGTCCGGTTCATTCCTGGTACGAGCGGTATCCATCGAAATTGCAAACCTTGGCGTGAAACCTAATGTCCATCCATGAAGATCTTGTCATTCTTTCTTGCATATACCTATACAATCACATCCTACATAACTTGTGAAAAATTGCACTTAAATAATATATTAGTTCCTCCAAGTATCCTATTTGGCTGAGATCCTAAGCTATGAAATAAAAATTTAAATAATTAAATACTTCATCAAGCTGGTGGCCACTCCAAACAATGTAATATCAAGATCATGCACCACAAAATAGAAATAACACCCTGACTACAAATGCCAAATTCCAATTAATTGCAACACAGAACATGGTACTACACAACATATCAACTTTATGCTAACTCCAATACGCCATAACCAGTCAATCCTCTTAAAAAGAAAAGTCACCTTGGCAAAGGAGCTAGACCATTCGAATTTGTTTCAATAATGCAATTACAGCTCAGTAGAATGAGAAACAAAACTAAAGACCATTTACTATTTATAATACATCCAACTTGACAAGAGATTAGGCAGACAAGAAATGGTGCCACATATAAAATTTGCAATCAGCAAAGGAAAAATGATCAACTAAGATGCATAGGTACAGCAAACTAACACACTTCAAAAGCTGATAGGCAGAATATAGGCAGCGGTACTTTGATGTTAAAATAATGAGAAAAAAATTAATAATGTGAAACGGTTTAAAACAAATAAAGCATGAGCTAGAAAATTGAATACCAGATAAACGAACAGCAACTAAATCAGTTGATACAAGAACAAGCAGGCGGACACAATGTCGCAAGAGCTGAGTAGAATTTTTTCCCAACGAATCCTGTATTGAAAACGAGAGGTGAAAATTATTATTTTTGGAAAATAGCTTCTTATGGCATATCATTAAAAAATTAACCTTCTAAAAAAGGTAAATTTACATAAAAAAATAACTTCAGAATTATCTTACAAGGATCCATGTATTGAGTGTGCTGAGTCCTTCTTTGGTCCCAGTGAAAGATTTTAGAGATTCAACAGGAAGACGCAATAATTCTTTAGCAAGATGTAGTCGTCCAGATGTAGTTTTGGCACTAAAGAACAAGTCTTGCAATAAAGATTCCTTGGTGGACAATATATGTTTGCCATCTGAAGAGCTTTTGCAAAGAACACTAGAAAGCTTGCATGCATCAAGTCGCTTTGACATGTCTCTTACTTCATTTCGTTCACTATCTGTCTGTCTCAGTGTAGATTCCATTGCCTCTACTTCTGCTAGGTAATCCTTACCAGTAGTTAAGATGTCTATAATGCGTACTGCTTCTCGAAGACCACTCATCATGGCACCACCAACAGTATCAGGGTGCTCCTTGCAGGTTGCTTCACCAGCAAAAAATATACAATTTGCAACTGTTCTTCCCAAAATATCGTAGTCTTCACCAGATGCTCCAACAGCAACATAAGAGTAAGCACCCCTACTGAATGGGTCCATACCCCAATTTGTCACAACAGATGCAATTGGATCTGGTACAGAAGATTCACCAAAAAGTTTGCGAAGAACCATCAAAGCATGGTTCACATGATCAGATTTGCTGAAAGTTTGTCTAGCTGCCTTTCCAACTACAAGTGCTATAAGAACAGGTGTCCCAACTGTCTTCTTCACATTCCAAAACATAAAACATTGGCCCCTTTTATCTGTTTCTTCTGCAGTAGCCCCAAAATAGTCTACATTTTCATCCCAAAAAGCTTTAGAGAACTCCAATACAACTTTATTTAGCACACCAAAGCCAAGCCTCTTGATAGAAGCCTGCTTCCAATCAGGTAAAGCGGGAGAAAACTTGATTGTCTCTGCCTTCAGACAACCAAGTGGAACAGTGATCAAGGCTGCATCCCCTACATATTCCATACCAGTTGATGTAATTATTTTGACTTTGTTTTCACCTTGGCCAGCACCACTTATTTCATTGGTATTATAGATGATCTCAGTAACATTTTTGTTTAATTGAATATCAAGTCCCAGGCCTAAACTTTCTATAACTGTGCTATAGCCCCCTTTAATCATACAGTGGGGCCCACCAAAACCTCCATAAACATCATCTTGATTCCAGTGAGGAAGTGATACTTCCTTAAGTGATGCAGCACAACCATACTCCAAATGCGCAAAGTGCCAATCCATCACTCTTCGCTCAAGGGGGCTCAAAATATTAGTTTCAATATCGTGGTCAGCACCATCTGTCAATCTAGAAGATGATGAATTTACAGAAGCATCCACCGTTGCTGAATCATAAACCACACATAGTTTATTGAATTCTACAGAATCTGATGTTGCCTTAGACATGCGCCGCTTCCTAATGGCATATTCCAATCCATCCTCGAGACACATTTCCATTGCACCCTCACCATTTTGTGCAACAAGAAGTACCATGTCATCAAGAAGACTATTATATTCAGCTTCCAGAGCTTCATCTAAGTCAGCGGGAACTTTAAGACCTGTGACTATATCATAAAGAGGACAATCACTGTTCAAAACAGTCAACTCAAGACCCAACTGGTTACAGATTAAGGATGATGGATCTGGTCTTCTTTCAGTTGCAACATCAGCCTCTACACCAGTGATAATGCTGGCACCAAGATCGACAGGAACTGAAAGTGATGACCGGTCTGTGTATACACGACCACCAACTCTATCTCGAGCCTCGAGAACAGTCACGGAAAAGCCTTGGCGATGCAAATGACGTGCTGCAGTTAAGCCAGCAGGACCAGCTCCAACAATGATTATCTTCTTGTGAATGTTTAGACCAGATTCAGTACTATTATTCACCTCTAAAGATTGTGCAAAAGATGAATGAATCTTAGCATTTTCTTTCACAATTTTTGTCACATTGTGCATATCAGAAGAAGCCTCTATATGCTGTGAGGAACCATCAGTCTTTGATCCACAATCAAATGGTGGATCAATCATACAAGGAATACACGTTTCCGCAATGTCTTCTTTCTGAGCATCATTGCACCTCACCCCTTCATCATATGGAGAAAATTTGTCACACCCACTCCTTAAGTAATAGACCAAATCTGAGCACACAGAATCCCCAGCAATGAAAGTTTTGGGTGGTTCTCTTTCACATATTAGAACTGCTGGCAACAAATCTAGTTCTGCATTAGCATGTTCCTTAACTTGCACAGTTACAGAAGGCTTTGGCATGCATTGCTCTGAGGCAATTCCAGCATTAATGTAACCCTGCAGAAAACTAGTTAGAATCTGGATGTCTATTCTTATAAAAAAAAGAGTAGCATACCAAATCTTTAAAATTTAAATTTATCCTGAGCACAGAAGTGCTTGGCCCAAAAGACAATATCATTTATAAGAAACCTCACTTATTGAAAAACAAAATCTCTTCAGGACAAAAGAGGAAGTACGACCACACACATCCTACAAAGATCAGTATCAAAAACTCTCGCTTGTTACATGGAACCAAATAACTAAGACTTAATTGCAGGTATTCAACTTCAGTGATACTTGAAGAAGGATAGCTATGACTTGTTAACAATCAACATTAATAGGTAATATGATATTATCTTGGAAATGAAGAAAAAATATATTCTTTCCTATAGGAAAACTTACATTTCGGTCAAGAAACATATAGATCTCACGAATGAGGGATTGACGTGTTGATTCATCTTTTGAAGAAGCATCAGTTACACCACAATTCATAAGAGGAAGTATGTGCTTCACATCTTTACTCCAACAACCTAGAATAAAGTTCCTGACATGCAAAACAACAAGGATATCTAAATTAAGTTTCAAAAATAGCAATCAACAACCAGAAATTCCATAAGTCAAATGAAAAGTTTCAACCACCCCAAAAAATAACCATGATTTAGAAAAAAGGTAAAACTAAAACATGTAACAAGTTTCAAAGTGTACATATAAGAAAACGCATAAGCTAAAAGCAAAACTGGTTTTGATCATGTTTTTATCATCAATTTTTGAGTAAAAAATTCCCTATTTAAAAATCACAAAAATTAACTGCACATTTTCACGAAAATGTAACTTACCTGCAATCCAAATATTCTTGAAGACCACCTCTACGCTTTAAGATGTCCCTAAATTTGATCTTCTCAATTGGACAAACAGCATGAGCTTTTAGCCCAGCTGCTACTGCTACTGAACCATCACAAGAAACCTCATCCAATGAATGTGCACATGACTTGTCTCTTTGTCTAAGAGACTGGTCTTCATTAGTGGCAGACAAGTTTGCAAAAGGTCCTTGCTCATGCATTAGAACTTCCCAGTCAGCATCTCCCTCGTATGCCATGTCACCACGCCTATGTATTTTTGTATTACGGACCACACGGGAAATTGTTGATTGGTTATATACAATGTGACACTCAGATACTGAAGATGGTTCAGTTTGATGAGTTTCTGTCTGATTGAATCTAGTCTCAGAATTAACCACATCAGGATCCTCGATGGTAAAAGGAACTCGACTCTTGGTGGAAGATGGCTCTTTGGAGGCATCATATAGTACGTGATTTACCAGGGAAACTCCCTGAATGTTTGCACTCAACGGTTGGTGCATGACATCATCAGGTTGACGATTCTCATCAGATGAGTTGTTGGCAGGTAAGCACTGTGAATTGCAAGATCTCATAATATCTGTCGATTGATCTGGATGGACAACAACAGCGTCAATTTTTTCTACCTTCTCACCAAAATTTGGGAAACATAAACAAGGGAAAGTTCCATCATATTCTCCGCTGCTCCTGACACTGTGATGGAACCTACAGTCATTATGTAGCTGACACTTTTGGCAATTGATGTTTGGTGAAATCTCAGAGGAAGGCCATGATAATTCATCATGACCTTCAGGTTCTATTGCATGCAGTCTTTCTTTCCCAGATGATACCTTCTCACAATTATAATAAGGTCTTTCAAAAGCTTCCTCATTTAAATTTTTATCGCATGAACCAATGGACACATCATTATGCAAAGCCCCTACAATTTCCTTCCTCTGCCTTTTGAGAGAACAAATTTCTTCAGAAACCCCAGCGATAACTTCATTTAAAGCATTACAATGTTCCTTGCATTTTTCTGACATCCTAAGCACATGTTCAGAACATGAACCTTGAACTGATAACCCATGAGTACCATCAGAATGTTTATTTCCATCCTTAGCTGATGATTCATTTGATCTATGAGAACACTGTCTAATCCTAGTCCCGTTACATATCATCGATAAAAGATGGTCAGAAGCTGATAGACCCACATTGGTGAAATGTTTGAGACTATTCCCCTGCCATGCTATCTTATCATTTAACTGGTGAGGTAGCTTCTCGTCAGAGGTTTCATAAGGACTTTGATTCATCTTATTGTCATTTTCCACACATTTTTCTGACTGCTGTTTTGGTAAATCAGTTATCTCATTCGTTGCTTGATTAGAATCTGAACTCAAGGCGTGACATGAAGATGGTGCATAGTTACCTAAATTTCCCTCGTGATGTAGAACAGAACCACCACAAGCATCAAATTTTGCACTTTCCATAACTTCAAGGCCAGAAATAGAAGCCTCATGAGCTGAATTTCGGGGTAATTGTATGGAAGTTCCACCTGAACTATGACTTGACAACTTGGAAGATTGTGAAGTAGGTATCCTACCTTCTTGAGGCATAGATGAGCGAAAGAGAGTTTTTCTGGAGGCAGAAGTCTGTTTTTTCACCAACATTTCATCATCAGATTTCCTACCCGAATGTTCATCCGGTGTACTATTGATCTTCATCTCTGTAACTATACCGTGAGGCTTTGGACCCCTACATTTGGTGACAAGTTCCAATTGTGCTCCATCAGAAGCTGAATGCAGGCCACTGTTCAACAAAGGAGATCTCTCAAGGTTTGGAACCAAATCTTTGGAAACCATGCCAGTTCCGCACATCAATTCATCATCAGTACTCGGAGTTCTATCTTTTGCCTTTGTTTTTTTAGTCGGATGAACCCTTTTGACAAAAGTTGATAGTGAATTTCCCAAACTGACGTCTGAAGAACCATCTGAGCTGCTGCGAAGTGAAACACCTTTAGCCCCATCTTTCAAGGTTAAATCATGCCTGGATCTTCTGTTTCCAGGATTCCCTAGATGCCCTAACTGCACATTGTCACCTCCCATGTTGTCCACCTTCTCCAACAAGCCTAACCCATCCAACGGAAGGGATTTCTTTTCACCTATGGATCCGGCGCCACCAACAGCTTTACCCCTCTTTGGACCCTTCAGCTTCTTCTTGAAACTGGCTAATGTATCGTCCATCTCGCCGGAATCCGCCTTCTCGTCATGCCTAGGGTTTTCAGCCTTGGCTCCAGGGGAAGCGGGCTTACCCTTGTTCGCAACCCTTCCCTTCTTGACCTTGAAGAGACAACCAATCGGCTGCTCGTCCTCATCCAATACTCCGACACCTGCCCCAGCCGAGGGTAATGATTTCCTCTTGCGCTCCTTCTTCTCCATCTTCGAAATCACCGACCTATGTTGCGGGGATCCGGACTCTACAGGGCCACTACCAGCGACGGAAACATTAGACCCCGTCTCCCGTTCCCTCAGCGCCCGCCCAGGGCCAACCCGTGCATCATCAAGACCGCTCTTTTTCCGCTGTTTCATCGGTATCAAGAATCCGAAACCGTCGAGGGCTCACACGCCCTTCAGCAGTGGAGGGATCATCGGGGGAGGAAGGGAAGAGAGGTCCGCGATCAAGAAGAGCGCACCAATGGCCGTTTCTTGGAGGACGAAAGAGAAAAGATCGTACCGTTACGAGGAAGGGCAGGCGCAGGAGGAGAGGACGGGAGGAAAGCGCCTCACCTGAGGAGCCTTGCTGACGTTGCTGCTGCGTCGGCGGCGGCGGGTATCGCCAGCGGGAGCAGGGCGGGGCCGGCGGTGGCTGGTGAGAGGAGAGTGCGGGAGAGAGCGAGGGCTAACGGGTCTTTTGTTGGGGAACGGAGAGAAGAGAAGCAATGAAGGTGGGCGGGGTTGAGTTAACCTCTTGCAAGGCAATGATTCCCTTTCTGTGGAGGACCTGCCTCTCCCTCTCTACCTCTCTGACTTGTGTCATGGGAGCCTTCTTCCATGCCCTTTTTATTAATTTCTTTATTTCATAATAAAAATTAGGTAAACTTTTAAAAAAATATTTTATATATTTATTATTATTATTTTCTATTTATTCCTATCGAACGTCTCTTATTTCCTTTGCAACTAAATTGCTCTCATCGATCGTCACATTTATCTCTCATTATTATTTTTGTTTATCCATCCTTTTTTTTCATCATCTTTGACTTTCCTTCCTACTTCATTTGTTGTCCTTATCGACTATAGTTTCTGTCTCTCGTCATTAAGACTACCTCTACATTGCTCGTGCATTATGTTCTCACATCCATCGTCCACTTTCATGGTGATCTCTAGGGTTCGATCACTTTATTTGTTGTCCTTCATATTTCATTTGTTGTCCTTATCGACTATAGTTTATGTCTCTCGTCGTTATGGCTACCTCTATATTGTTCGTACATTATGCTCCTACCTTCATTGTCCACTTTCATGGTGATCTCTGGGTTTCGATCACTTTTCATTTTTTTTTTGCACCCATCAGACCTTACCCTCCTCGTAAGATTGCCATCGAGACATCTTGTCCTCCACATCTAGAGTTTTGTTGTAAAGGAGAATGTTACCTCGCCATCTTCGTTCAACAATCCCACTGGAAGTTAGAAAATCTATCATCGTCTCTTATCTCAGATGTGTGGGCGACAAGAATACTGATGCAACAATAAAGATGACAATAAGGTTTATGCCTGCAAAGATGAAGAAAAAGGTAAAACAGAGGCGACAATCAACGAGGACGATGCAAGAAAAAGGGCGGGAGGTAAAGGTAGAGAAAGGAGAGAGGGAAGATCAGGGTGACTACATATTATGATAAGATGAGGAAAATGGATGATAAGGGTGGTACACGAAGAGGGATGTGAAGCGAAGGATGAGGAAGAGGGAAGGAAAGATAGAGGGCGACGAGTTTTCATGATGAGAGGAAGGTGATAGAAAAATATGAGAAGGGAGATAAAAACGTAGGAGGAAGGGAGAGGGGATGAGACAACGCGAAGAGATAAAAACAACGATCCATGGGACAAAGACCAGGGATAATATCATTTTTTAAGGAAACAAGAGATACTATATAAGAATAAATAAAAAAGTATTAATCGAGAAAAAAATAAAAAATAAAAAATGTTTTTAGAAAACTAATCATAAAAAATAATTTTTTTATAGATACTATAAGACTTAAATTTATAGATTTATAAAAACCGGAGGATTTTCAAAGCGTAAAGGTTTTAACTTTAATTTTTTTTTATTAGAACAATTCATCACAAATTGCTCAGTTAAATATTGATGGAATATAGAATTAAACAGTTCACCTTCCAAGTGATATGATCAAGCAATTTAGCTAAGGCCAATCCTTGCTATAATTATGATCGAATCGGGAGCCAGGCCCAAGCTATTTCTCTTCTCTTCCCGGATCCGCGTGACGAAGCGGGCGGTGGTAGCTTACTGGAGCTGCCATCGAAATCCACTCGAGATGGTTGGTGCAATCGGATATCGGGTCGGGTGGAGTCCGCGTGCTTAAGCTACCTTACCCGTTCTCTCGATAGAAGACGCTGGCTACCGGAGTCGCCGCTCATGGTGTCATGATCGCATACTCGCGATGTATCGAACACCTCTCCGAGTGCTGCACCTCCTTCGCCAAATGTAAGCAGGCCCATGCCTTCCTCCTCCGCACCGCCCTCCTCGACGACCCACGATGCGCCAGCAAGCTCATCTCCTTCCTTGCCGTCTCTCCCTCTGGCGATCTCGGCTACGCCTGCAGGGTTTTCGCCCAGCTGCGGCTCCCTCCCGACCTCTTCCTATGGAACACAATGATCCGCGGCCATGCGCGCGGCCCCGATCCGTCCGCCGCTCTCTCCTTCTTCCGTCTTATGCTCCGCGCAGGCGTCGCGCCAGATCACCACACGTACCCCTTCGTGCTCGCGGCCTGCGCCCGCTCGCGCGCGCTCGAGCACGGGATGAGGTTCCATGGGGAGACCGTCAAGGCTGGTCTCGTCACTGACGTCTACGTGCTCAACGCATCGCTTCAGATGTACACCTGTTGCGGCTGCTTCGGAGCCGCTCACAAGTTGTTCGACGGAAACCCTCATAGAGATGTCGTGTCGTGGAACGTCATTATGAGAGGTTACGTCCTCGAAGGCTTTTCCGAGCGGGCACTGCATCTGTTGGAGGGGATGAAAGACATGGGTATCAAACCAGATGAAGTCACATTGATAAGTCTGGCGTCGGCTTGCTCTGGATCTGGTGATTTGGACACAGGGCGATCCCTCCATTCGTACGCGATCGAGCTCGGTTTGGTGACGAAGAGCCTCAATTTGGGGAACGCCATCCTGGGCATGTACTGCAAGTGCGGAGACTTGGAGTCGGCACAGAGTCTCTTCGGTGAGATGGAGGAGAGAGATATTTTGACATGGACAACCATGGTATCGGGTCTGGCAAAATCGGGCTCGTTTCAGGAGGCGTTGGCGTTGTTTGGAAGCATGCAGCGCAGCGAGGTAAGGCCGGACGAGGTGATACTGGGGACGATGCTGTCTGTTTGTGCTCATATGGGAGCTCTGGACCAAGGCAAATACATTCACCTCTTGATGGACCGGCAGGGAGTCAACCATGACGTTGTGATCGAGACTGCTCTGGTGGACATGTATGCAAAATGTGGGGGTCTAGAATTTGCTCTGCAGGTCTTCGAGGAGATGAGGGAAAGGAATGTCTTCACTTGGAATGCGGTCATCGGCGGACTAGCGATGCACGGACATGGTCGACGTGCACTGGAGCTTTTCGGGAGGATGATGAACAAGGAGAGGATCATGCCCGACGACGTCACCTTCATCGGACTGCTATCCGCATGCAGCCATGCAGGATTGGTGGACGAGGGCCTTCGATGTTTCAGGATGATGAAGGAGGTATACCAGATGAGGCCACGGACGGAGCACTATGGGTGTGTGGTGGATATGCTCTGTAGGGCGAGACTGCTGCAAGACGCTTTGGCATTCATGGAGAGCATGCCCATCGCACCGAATGCGGTTATGTGGGCAGGTCTCGTCGCTGCTTGTAGGGCTGCCGGAGACGTCGAGCTTGCAGAGAGGCTCGGTCAACGCGTCATCGAGTCGGAGCCTGACATCTGCGATCGGTACGTGATGCTATCCAATCTTTATGCGGGCGCTCGAAGGTGGGACGAGGCCATGGAGGTCAGGCAGCTGATGAGAGCCAAAGGAATCGAGAAAGCTCCGGGAATAAGTTGGATCGAGTTGAATGGGACAGTTCAAGAATTCGTCGCAGGCGATAGATCTCACCGCCAAACAGAGCAAATCTACATGATGGTGGAGGAGATGTGCCACAGGGTTAAGGCTGCAGGCCATGTCACAAGCACTACGGATGTCCTCTTTGACGTAGAAGAGGAAGAGAAGGTTTGATGAGCAGTGCTCCTGCCTCGCCGATTCGAATCACGAAGAATCTTCGTGTGTGCGGGGATTGCCATTCTTTCCTAAAGGCTGTTTCCGAGGTTTTTGGTAGAGAGATCGTCGCAAGGGATCGGAGTCGATTTCACCATTTCAGGGGAGGCCTCTGCTCATGCGATGACTTCTGGTAGTAGCTGCAACGACAATGACCAATCTAATATACTGCAGAAACTGGTAAAACTTATGAGATATCGCGATTATTTCCTCCTGTTCATGTACAGGACGTCACATGCAAGCCAGCGTTGACACTGTGACGCTTACGGAGGAAGAAACACTGATCCGAATCTGCTTCGATACATGAAGGAAAAAAAGTCAGCGGTCTCCGTTCTGTAGCAATGCGCATCTGAGTCAGTTTAATGGCGATCTCGCCACCCTGAATGCTGATGACTTGTTCGTTCCTAATCAAGAAGAACCGAAGCGCCGCATCGCTATGCCGGAAGAGATCATAGCCGGTACGCGGCGACTGGGTGATGGCTGTACATGTCGAGGGCGGAGCTGGCTTGCACAAGAAACTATTACTTCATGCATTAGACAAAACAGCAGCAGATGCATCTGGATGCATGGCGTTGAATGGGTTAAAATTAACAGGAACAGATGTATCATATCGAGGAATTTTTAGAGGGCTGACTTCACTGTCCCTCAAAGCCGACCAAAATTATGGTTGGCTTTGCTGTCAAGTGGATGGGCAGGGCTGTTTGGTAATACTTTATCAAGCTTATGTATGAACGAGGAGTTGACCCGAGTCCCGAAGCCTTCGATTCTAATGCCGGCATGGCCGACATGCTCTGCGGATGGGGTGCTACCATCACAAGTACAATCCTAGGAGTCAGACCCAATTTGACACTTGCAATATATGTATATAGGAGTAACAAGTCAAGAGTGGGATGAGCTGAGTTGATCTGAGGCGACAATGAGTTGGAATTGGGACCCAGCCGCCGTGTTGGAGGACCAGTGACAGGATTGTTGTGGCTAGCTTTAAGCAGAGAAGAAAGAAGAAGATGGCGGAATCCACATAGGCGTAGCACGCAATCTACCCACCATAGACGAGTGGAGAAGGCAAAGCCGTAGCACAAACCAAATCGTTCTTTCCTTCCTGATACGATTATTTTACAGTCCAATCCGCCCACTATTATTAAGACGGAAAAGAAAAGAAATAGATGAATGAGAAAAATAGAAGAAGAAGAAAAAAAAATGTTGTTCTTGTATTTGTCCTAAAACTGTGAACCCGAAGGATTGAAACTGAGCGCAAAAATAATGAGGGCTTCGTGCTACGAACTTGGTTGCTCAATCTTTATAATCAGGCTACCAGTCTCATCGACGCGATCCACGGGCATGCACTTCTGCGGCGGCGACGGCAATGCGTCGTCGACTGCACCGATGGCCGCGCCGGTGAGCTGCTGCGCCCGCTCCGCCTGCGTGCTCCAATCGGTCCTCTTGATGACCAGGAGCATTAGCAGGACGCATGTGGTCTGCGCGGCCAGCAGCCCGAGCCAGAGCCCTTTGAAGTCGAGCCCTGTGAAAAATGCGAGCCCGACGGCGACCGGCATCCCGACGGCGTAGAAGGAACCCAGGTTCACGTTGGCGCCGACCCTTGGCCGGGCGCTGCCTCGCAGCACCCCGCACCCGGTGGTCTGCGGGCAGTTCCCGAACTCGCACAGGCCGAGGATCGGCAGCACGGAGGAGGTGAGCCCGAGGATCGCTGAGTCGGCGGTGAACATTGTGGCCCACACGTGGCGCACCGAGACGGAGAAGCAGAAGGCGAGGAGGCCGAGAGCGAAGCTGCATGACAGGCCGACTCTGGCGGCTCTTCGTGCTCGGTCGGGTCGGTTTGCTCCGAGCTCGTTGCCGACACGAGTCGAGACGCCGAAGCTGAGTGACGAAGGGAAAATGTAAATGAGAGAGGTTGTCTGGATGAGAATGCCCATGGAGGCAACGGTGGCCTGCGGGTTCAGGAGAAGGCCGCACAGGATGATCATGATCTCGTACCACCACCACTCCAGGCACACGGAGACGCAACTGGGCACGGCCAGGTTGAGGAGGTGTCTCCATTCTCTGAAGCACTCGGTGGAGAAGGAAAGCCCGCCGGTGCTGCGGTGGAGGCCCGAGAGGTAGATATAAGCTACGAGGAAGAGTACGAGATTGACGTTGGTCCAAACAGAGGCTAGCGCCACGCCGCCGACGCCTAGGCGAAGGACGGAGACTAAGAGGTAACTGATGGGCAGATGGAGGGCGACGGAGATCGCGGCGCATGCGGTGAGAGGGAGAGTGATGGACTGGGTACGGAGGTAGATGCGAAGGGGATGGAGGAAGGACTGGAGGAGGAGGTCGGGGAGGGAGGCGTGGAGGTAAGCGCTGGCGGCGGCGGCCAGCGCCGGGTCTTGGCCGAGGAGGAGGAGGATGGGGCGGATGTAGAACCAGAGGAGTGCGATGGGGAGGGAGGCGAAGAGGAGGCCGGTGAGTACCATCGGCAAGGCCAAGCTCAGAATGGACTTGGCTTCTATAAGAGCCAAGGTTGAGGAATTGGGGGGCTTCGGCTGTAGGACCGGTGGCGCGGTGGTCAGCGGCTTCTGGACGTCGACGACAAAGGGGAATGTGAGGAGGCCATGAGGATTATGGTGGTGGTCGCATCGGTACGGCGAAGCAGAGCTGGGGTTGTCAGGCACGAACATGGCGAACTAGTTTGATGCAACCAAGTTACGAGGAGAGGAACAAAACGGACACTTGCCCGCAGGCTGAGAAAAAGGAGAAGAAGTGAAGAGGCTAATAGACGATTTTTGTCGGCTCGTCGTCTCTGGAGTAGAGCGACAAGGGAGACGATGCCGGGCCTGCATACAGCAGCAGGCACAGCGAATAAGCTGTGGGAGAGGGATCGTTGGCTCGGAATGCCTCTAATTTTGGTGCAGAAGAGCCAATGGGGAAGTGAGACATGGTGTGAGGGGGTATATATAGCGGGAGACGACCTCTTTCACGTCAATCGATGGCCAATACGGGAGCAACAAGCAACACCCAAAACAAGACGGTTCTGCTGCTGCTTTCTTGGTAGCGTCGGCACACCCGCGTTCGGGGCTCACAGCGGGATGTGCTTCCAAGGAGGAAGAACTCCGGAGAATATGTTTTGACTTTTCTTTTGGGGGGGGTATTAGGACGAGTTTTGAAGCGTGCGAGAAGATGGCGGTTTTGACCTTTCTTCTCACTGTGAACACCACGCGGACGAGAGACAGCAGCCGCGGTCAGTGTATGCTTCCCACTCACGTTGCGTATTCTCGTCCTTCAGCCTTTCAACATTTTGACACCGTCAAATTCTTCTTCTTCGTCCTCCTCCTCCTCCTCCTCCACTCCTGATGTGATGCCACTTGTGATCGTGGCACAGACCAAGCAGAACCCCAGGATTGAGGTACAAGTTTCAGTTGCAGGTAGGTGAAGGAAACATATCGAACCCATTGCCAGCACATTTTGATTTCTTGCTTTCCGGTTGGTGATCACACGTTCAAGCTTCCTCAGTGATGACTGTGCCTTGATGTGGTGGTAACATGGAGGAGGAACATATCGCATGCATCAGCAAAGTCAAAACCAAATCAAGCTGTCTCGATTAATTCGAGCTCTCATGCAGGTGGAGGAGAAGGAAGCAAGCAGATTTTGGCTGGTGCTCCGAAGCTTCCTCGTGCATGGAGACTGCTTCTCTCTCTCTCTCTCTATATATATATATATATAGATATATGCGTCGAGGGTTTCCTGTGCAGTAAACAAACGGAGAAGAAGCAGGAAGCTCTAAAGTTCCCTGTTTCATCTCCTCCCCTGTTTTTGCTTGGTTCTCTTCTCGTGCATCTTGTGGCTAAGGGGTTGATTGGTGCCAAATGAATTCCACTAAATGTGTATCTCGTGCAATAATACGTGATGGCAACGTCGGATTTGTCGCGGAGAACAAGGGTGGATGCAGCACACAGAATGTTTCAGGTTCAGCGGAGGATAAATAGATTCTGTTCCACCGCCACCGCCTGAACCCTACCCAGCCGAGGGAAGGCCACTCTCACCAACGCTGACAACGCCATGAGCACAAGGATTGGTCGACAACCATGAGCAGGTGGCAGCTCATATCTGGAACTCATATGCTCTTCTACACGCTCGCCCACCGGACTGGGAGTACCCGAACACACATGCTTGGGGGACGTACATATGGGATATCACTTTCCGATGGAAGGACCACGCGATGGGTTGTCCCGTGGAACGTGGCCGGCCGAACCTTGCTTTGACATTGTGTGGTGGGAGATGGTTACAGCTCGTTGCAACCTTGAAACCAGCAAGGCAAAACGATGGTTGCTCGGAGCTTGTCGACGGGACGGATAGGGATGGCTACGGGTCTTAGCATCGTCTCTCAGACCGGATGCCATAAATCTCCTCTTGTTCGACCTGGAACATAGGATGAGCTGCTCCATTGCATCTAAATTATAAGGTGGTCACAAGCTGCAGGGACCAGCATTGAGTTGCCATAGTAAGGGCTCCAGTAGTCCTTTACCTCTCACCTGTCGTTTGTGAAATCGAGTGAAGAGAGATAGCAGCAGTCAGTCAGTCAGTCTCTCTGGCACTGCACAGATACCGTCAGGAGAGGTCAGGGCGCAAACAGGGGAGAAGGACGGAACAATCGTCCCATATGTCAGTCCCAAGTATCCATCGCTATTCATGTCAGTAATCTCCCACGAAGGTCATCAGTGGCATTCGTTTCTCGATCATGGATCGACAAGCCTTGCTCAGAAGCGAGCGAGCGAGCGAGCTTGGGGTCTGTCATGGGACTGACGGCAGCATCCACGGTACTGCGGAAGCTTTCTTCAAGCTGACGCTGCTGCACTGACTGATTGGAAAACGACAGGGTGAATGATTTATGCGTGTCCATGAAATCGAGCGGAACGCGTGAAGTATCTTAGACAGGTCATAGCTGTTCCCGTGTCATCATTAATAAGGTCAGTGGTTGTGGGAGGTTGACTTGCTAGTAGTGATCGATAGTTTCTGATCGCCGGTGGTTGTGCGAGCTTGAGCGGCTGCTTTAGGAGGATGAGTGCCGAACAAGGTCAGAAGATCCTCTCTGTAAGCGAGCTTTGAAGTGTCTGCTTGGGTCAGAGAAGACGCTTACTTTGTCGCCACAAGTAGCCCCGCCCCGTCTTTGGCTGTCGCAGTCTTGCCATGGTGGTGGTATTCACGACGGCAGTCCGACTCCATCCTCTTGCTTGGGCTGATGCGACGCTGTCGACAGTCTTTATCTGCTGCCGAAATGTGGAGCTCGTGATGCACGCTCTTCAGACTTTATATGACTGTCTTCTACTGTGCGCCGGAAATATACTTCAAAATGAAACGTGACTCGCCATATAAAATTGAATCGTGATCCATATATTTAACCCTATATCGAGTTGAGAAGTCAAAAAAAAAAAAAAAAAAATTGGATCGATCCGAAAGGACAAAAATCATATGAACTCATTCCTCGTGGGTCCTGAAAATAATGCTCACAGTCCTCCTGCACACCTAACTGTTACTTTTTACAGTGAGAAACATCGGATCTAGTGGTATTTTTCTCATGTTATCGGAATCTTAAATTGTCAATCTATGGTTTAAATCTCTCGCTGCTCCTGCTTTTACGATGAAAGAAACAAAAATACATATGACACAAAATCTTTCTAGAAATAAGCTCCTTAGAAGTTATAAATGAAACATATGTCTCCAAGATTATTCATCTCTAAGCGTAACTGATAAGTCCCCATCGATATCATTTTCGTTTTGAGACGGTTTTCTATAATTATAAATCTTTCATGTTCTTTTGATTTCTGGATTTAAAAAAAATCATTACATACAAAGTTCAGATTCATACATTTTTATAATTAATAATATGAGTTGAAACACTAGAATCAATCCACTATGTATTAGAAGTATCTTCTATAATGTTTGATTTTAAACATAAAGGTCATGTTTATACCTTTATTTTCGAACCAAGTTATACGTTTAATGCAATCATTCTTTACATATCCTTTATTACCACAAGAAAGCATTTTTACTGTAATAGTTTTCTTTTCAATAGTCTATTTAATGTTTCTAGACCCGACAATTTTCTTTGATGGATGATGTCTCAAATTTCTTTTTTTGTTACTAGCTCCTTAAGTAGTAGTCATAATATTATATGAACTTTCCTGCCTTAATCTTAATTCGTCCTGAATATACATACTAGTTAACTCATTCAAGTTCTATTTATCCTTATTTGTATTGTATTGAATCTTGAATGGGCAAAACTAAGAAGGAATAGAATTAAGAATGAATTGCATGAGGAAATACTTATCAACATTTTAGTTTTGCAACTTTATAAACAATATTGAGGATGTGATCCTGGATTCCTCGAATATCATCATACTGAGCTATAGTCAATTCTTTTATTATTATGTCAGCCAATGACTTATCAGTAGATTTAAATCTATCTTTAATAACTTTTAACTATTCTTTTGAGCTAATTACAATCGGTAATGAAGTCTTTATGTTATTTACAATTTATCATTCTTATGAACATTAAACTAAATTTGTGAGATCTTTCATAAGTCTTCATTTCATTAACTTGTTATACTATACTTTCATTAGTTAATTATATAGGCTTTTCAACAAGTAATACTAAATCAAGAACGAATACACCCAATGTGAATTGCATATGTTCTAACCATTATGAATAATTTGATCCAGAGAGTATAGGAACACTAGAAGTATTAGAATGTAAAATAATATAAAATAATATTAATGCTTTTGAGTTTTTCAAAATATGATGAAATATTGATACCATCAATAGTTAACATTTGAGTAAAATATCGACATGTCTAACATTCACTCAAGATCATTTATGGAGGACTGATACCATCCTTGTAGAATAGTTTTGCTACATACGATCCTAAACCATAAGAATAACCATAATAGTATCATCATCCTATCTAATAACATAATTATTTGAAATAGATTATCTAAAATTTTTAATTATGTATCCTATTTTGAATATTTATTTTTAATGTTATTTAGGACTAGTTACTTAATGTACTTTTATAAGTCATGATCTAGGCCACTTTGGTGACTACAAGACCAATACAATAATATAAAATATAAATCAAATTATCCCATAAATGATAATATCTTTATTATAATTCATATCCTATAAACCTACTAAACGAGGCCAATTTGACAACTATCCGTCAAGCATAACTTTAAGGATTACAAATAATATTCACCAAATTTATTCAATTCTAATTTATGCTGAAACAATTGAATAATAGAATAACAATCATAATAATTACTAAACATCAATCAGTAGGAAAAACTCATATGACAACTGTAATCACGATAATACATAAATCATGCCTTCATATGAAAAATAAATTTATATTTCATCATTTCAAACATATGCATGTGAATAGTTGAATAAATATCCAAAACAATAATTATATTTTATTTACTACTTGCAATCAATGAATAATATGAGAAAACTATAAAAGAAACAGTAATTTATATTTTATTAATTAAATTAAACTAATTAATTTTATTTAATTGGGAAAGCCTATAAATTTAATTAAACAAATTGATCAAAATAACAAAAAATAATCAAGATTTAAACATTTCCAAATTTAATCAAAACTAAATTTAATCAATGAATAATCAAAAATATAATCATGATTAAATTTTATTAAATTATATATTAATCAATTTCATAATTAAGAAAATAAACAAAAAATTCTCAATTTCATCATGGTAATACCATAGTTTTATGATAGGACATAAAAGAGAATTACCAAGTTTATAATAAATGGTAAAAATGTCATTGGCATAACAAGTATTAATTAAGTGCAAAAGGGTAAGATAATAGTTTCCTCTAGAAGAAAAATAAAACCCTAACTCTATTATATTGATGTTGTTGCCGCCACCTATATAGCCTTTGCCCACACGCCCACTGTTGGCATGTGACTGCTGCTTGCACATGATCGTCAGCACGCGACTATCGTTGGATCCGACTTCTACTTACGTGAGACTGTCGCTTGATGCGACCTCTATTGGTATTAATTAAGTACAAAAGGGTAAAATAATAATTTTCTTTAAAAGTAAAAGAAAACCCTAACCCTATTCAATTGACGTTGTTGTCATCACCTATGCAGCCTTTGCCTGCCACTGGGATGCAGCTTATGCTTGTGCATGGTCACCAACACGCGGCTATCGTTGGATCCAACTTTTGCTTACGCGTGGTTGTCGCTTGATGCATCCTCTGTTGCATGCAGTTATCGCCAGTTGCTTTTGGTAGTCTTTACCCATGTGCGATCGTTGCTGAATGCGGTTATCGGTTGTGGGACTACCGCTAGTGTATAGTCACCAACGCACGACTGATGCCTGCATGATCGGACTAGCGCTCGGCCTGGGTCGTCGCCAGCATGATCGTCGTTGCAACCCTTACTTGCAGCGGTGCGCACACACTGCTCGAAGCAATTGTTGTCGCAAGCAGATTCAACCATACGCAGCAAGATTGTTGCATCTAACGTCAGCACTACACAACGATCATTGTTGTCTTACGAAGACAGTGATCATGAAAGATATGTTATCTAAGACCTTGCATCACCCACAAGCAAGCGACAAAACAGAATAGATAGGAATTTAAATTGACAAAACATTCATATTATTAAAGCATCATAAATAAAACTAATATAACTAATATATTTGATCTCAAGAACCTAGCTCTGATATGAATTATAAGCATAAAACTATAATATTCAATCATATTATGCGAAAAACTTTTATGTCATGATTGAAATCAAATAACATTAGATCGATTTACGATATGTATCTTTCGATGTCATCTGAATAATATCTATTTTTGATCTAAAAGGGTACGTTCTTCGAATCCAAATATCATCGTAACGTCGATCTGCAAGAGAACTAGAACAGATCTAGAACTCCTCTCTTCCTATCTTTTCACAATACCACTAAGATTGATGGTTTATGAATGATGAGAGAATAATCATCATCTCTCAATTATATTATCTTCTCATCATATTAGGTTTAGATAATATCATATTTATTTATACACGAGAGCAGAGGGTCTATGATAGAATATTAACTCCTCCCATCAAAAACATCCTCTAAAAAATTCTAATATAATATGAACCTTAATTTAATATCGACTAATATATGTTATTAAAATCTAATTAATTTTATTATATATCATATTCAATTATAAAGAACTACTAAGTCCATGATATAAAAAAAATATGTATCGGAAAGAACCATCATCGATCATGCGAAGAGCTACGGTTTTCTTAGCCTTTGATTGCCATGGCAAGAGCAGCAGGAAATCCGATTCATGAGGATCATCCGAGTTGTTCAAACGAGGCAAAACCTGTGCGGCAAACGGAGAAGAAGAGCCGAAGAGCAATCGAAACATGAGGAGTGCAGCCATTTGTGACGTACAGATACTGCAGCACAAATGGCACGCAAACAAACAATGTTCAGGTTTAGGATCATGCTTCGTAGAAGACCTAAAAATTTGAGTTCATTTATTGCATCTCTCATCTGCAGCTCTCGTGTGCATCCACTCAAGAGCCGGAAACCTCGACATGGCGTACTGGTCGTGCCTGAAACAAAGGTAAGATGACGAAGATTAATACTGACCTTTTATGTTAAATCAAAATTCTAACTGGAGGGGTTGCATGCATGGAATGTTTTATTAATTGATCCTCAACGTATCTTTTGTGCTGTGGAGAAAGAATCCCACCGTCTCTTTTTTTATGTTGCATGAGAAGAATTTTATTTGTCGATGATTTCCTCTTGTTGTTTCTTTCATGCAATATAATTCAAAACTCGATTAAGTTGTCTTTCTCTTTTAGTTCGGATAAGCGAACTTTATGAGATTGTATTGACTTCCCTCTCGAGCTGATGAGTGAACATCTAACCCAAATAGAAAGATAAAGGTTTAGTAAAAAAACATTGGTGATTTGTAGTGAAGAGGGAATAAATTTTGTGACAAATAAAATGGTAATCAATTTTAATATGCTTAGTGTCAGCCACATAATTTGCTCCAAGATAAATGCAAAATCCAGTTATGAGATAAGGGATAACCAGCCCAATCTACATCATAAAAGCCAGTAGAAGTAAGAAAACTTTTAAGATAAGATTCGGATGCCAAAACTGGAAGTACCATTTAGGGAGTGTAAAATTCTTTTGACGGCACGAAGGTGAGCGAATGCAGGTTTATAAAAAAACATTGGCATAGTTTATTTACAGAATGGGTGATATCCATCGGACCATCTTCTTTATATTTTGATTCGAAAAACTCATTATGAACCAACAACATTTGTTCTCCATGTCTTGCTATCATGAACAGCAATTAAATCTTCTTCCATTGCTACTTTCTAATGTAAAAAATTTTAGTTATACTATTGTATTCTAAATTTTGCAAGTCCTTTGGTTATTTTGAGGATAATTATCTTGTGCATCTTAGTAAACTTCTGTAGTAGTAGTGTTTTTAAAAAGTCATTGTCTTGACTTTTTAAACCATTATTGTTTGAAATTTTTAAAATAATTTTAAAACTAATATTTTTATTTCCATAGAAAAAGAAGGTAATCTATTTATTAAAAAAGTTACTATAAGAAAATTATCTCTCAGAACTTCCAAGGCCTACTTTGCTTTTGGGAGAAGGGGTCAATTGACACCCATTTGTATTGATGACGCAAAAGATTTATAGCTTGGTACAAGAATGGATTTTTTGATATGATATCAATTTTCTTTATTAATCTCTAGTCTAATTTGTTAAGTAACTTTATATCGTGATCGAGGTGTTAACATGACTTGATTCAAGTTTAAATATACAAGGTCTCTCGTGTGGGTTGTCGGAATGATCATCACTTGATCGAGTTGAATCTTCGTCTAGCAGGCTACTTCGAGGTAAATAGCGATGAGCCTCTTTAGTCTTCTAAACCTGGTTCTTGCACTAAGGCCGAAGTCAAGAGGGGGCTTCTCAACTCGACCCCTCCGATGACTAAATTAGTATATGATGGAAATAAAGAATTTTGGGTGTTCGAAGTTCGACCTCTAGCGCTGGCCCAAAGATTAACTTTTATACCTATGACGTAGGGTCGATTGTACGCAACCTCTTAATGACCGTCGATGGTCCGAGCAATTTGATCGTACATTCCATGTGGCATGGGGGGTGTCCTGCTCAGTTTTGTACTATGCGCTATCGTTTCATGCGTTTAAGGACGATTTGTGCAGTGCGACATCATCTCGTATGATCTTGGGCGATTCTTATGGTACGCTACCATCTCATACCATCTCAAGTATAATTTTACTGAGTTCATTGTGTCGCATCGGTGCTGACATGGTCTGATGCCTGTTGCCACGTGGAAGTACCTTAATATGCCCCATCACAACCGATGACATACATCAGACTTTGTGTGATGCTTTCTCGGTAGAAGTTACATTTCATGGTTAGGTGAGTCATGCAATGCCATGCTCCGTCGTCTGCCTGCCTGTACACATATATGGTGGCAGTGGGGGAGGAGGATGGGGAAAACGGTGAGCTTGATCGATGTCCATGGCGAGGGCCAAGTTGTTCGTGTCGCTTCCTGCAAAGCCGCCGCCGGCAGGAGCTTGCTTGGTGCTGTTGCTGGTGGCGGTGGCTGCGACATCTCAAGTAGTTTGCTCGTCGCCGTCTCAGCAGACCTGCTCTCCAAATCTTGGCCAGCTCGCCGCATGCGCTCGCTTACTTGTTCCTGGCCAAGTCACAGGGCCTCCCGTCGAACAATGCTGCGCCTCTCTCGGACGCGTCGACCACGGCTGCCTCTGCGACACCCTCAGTGGCATCGCTCGCCTGCCTGCTCGCTGCAACCTCCCTCGGATCACCTGCGGTATGCTTTCGGCTCATAGACGCCGATCCTTTCTCATCTGTGTTTGTTCCTCCGGCTTGCTTATATATCCTCGGTTTCTGGATGCGCACAGATCCCTGAATGCAGGCGGCATGGAGTCCTGCCTCCTCGACTGGCTCAAATAAACCGAAATCTTGGCTGGTTTTTTTGTGTTCTCCTTTGATCTTTCAGCAGCAGTTGTCAGCATAGCAGAAGTAGGGATCAATAAAAAAGACAGCTTGCTTTTATGGATAAGTTTGATTGGCTGATGATTGAAATAACTAAGACACAGTGATGCTTCACTTCATTAATAAAAAAGATGCTAATTTTTATGCCAAAAAAAAAATACAGATTTTGATATTTTTATGTATTTTTAATAATAAAAAATAGTGAGAAAAATGTAATATCTAATGGCTTGCAAATGTGATATCAAATCGAAGCATTTAGTGTAAAAGATTGTCCCAATTCAAGAAGTAATTTAATTGAAAGGCCTTAAAGCCCGGCCCAACTTTAAGCCCATGAGGCGGCGCAGGAAGCCCGGTCTACGCCCTCCGCTACTCCGCCATCGAGTCCTAATCCTCGCGATTTCGCGCCGCCGGTCGGCTGCTCGGGCTCGTGTCTCCATCTCTTAATCCCTCTCACAGCTTCTTCGCTTACGGTTGTTCTTTGAAGTTGAGATATCTGGGTTGCAGGCTTCCCGTGCATTCATCATGTTCAGGTCGAGGGTTTTGGGCAGAGTGCTTTGCGCCGCTGCCAGGTCGGAGTCTTCTGCTGCTGCCGCCTCGTCCGCTGCTTCAACTTCGGTTAGGAAGGCACAGAATCCGCTTGAGGAGTTCTTTGAGGTGGACAGAAGCACGGATGAAGAAAAACCCGTCATTTATGGTACCATCCCGATTCCTTCTTTTATCTTTAGGATCACTCCCTGCTATTGCCTTATCTTATTTTTTATTTAAGATCTCCCTTCTATTTCTCGTAGTAATGATACATTTGTTCGTGCCAAAGTCGTCGTCCTTTTGTTTTCTGCAAATGGTTGCTTTAACTGTACGCGAAGCACAGATATTTGTGATCTGATTCGGTGTATTGAAGCCAAAATATTCTCCGATTTTTTTTGCTACAATCATTCGACAGATTTAGCCTTCTTGATTGTCTTGCAGTGTCACATCCACAACATCACGAAGACAGCAAATAATTCTCATGCTACAAAAATTTAATTGGCAGCAAATGACTCTCCAATTGGAATTTGTTTGCACCTGTTCTGCATCAGACTGACATTGATGCGTTAGTTTCAATGCGCAGGCAATGCTAGACTTTGCACTGAACACCTGGAATTACTATGTCGTTAGTTTGTCATGCCTATCTTTGTTATCCAGAATCTGCTGTTATAGCCTGAATTTTTAGTTTCATCAGCCTCTCGAAGAACACTAAGAATCTAATGGAATTGCTTTTGTAACACCCTTCCATAGTCTCCGGTCTTCAACACAGTTTCAATGTCATCTTTTGCCTCTTTTTGTCTTTAAAGCACTTGTATCTTTTTTTTTCTAGCCTCTAGTTTCGAACAAATTCTAGTCTCTAGTTTTGAACAAAGAACATGTTATACTCCTCATAATGCTAAAAATATTTCTTTACCTTATTATGTTCAGAACATTAGCATTTTAGCCACTACATTGACAATTTTTTTTCTTATCTTCTAAAAGTCACTGTACATGTTTCTTCTTCTTCTTCCCCTTTCAGTCCTTTTATGGTTTTGGTTTTTTCGCTACTTTCATCTTAGTGGTTACGAGTCAGGTGTCTTGCGGGTATATGGTTCTTTCGTGTTGGAGATGTTGGATCTAGTATTCTTAAAGAATAACCATACACTGTGTGATTGTCAGTTGACAATAATTATATAACATATTATCGGTAACAATCATGTAGCATAACATATAACACACGTTATCAGAAGTCCCCATCTTAATTTTTTTGACCTTTATACAGGTCGCAGTTGGAAGGCTTCTGAATTGCGTCTTAAATCTTGGGATATTCTTTAGAAGCTGTGGTATGTCCTTTTAAAGGAAAAGAACATGTTGATGACTCAACGCCAAATGCTTCATGCTCAAAACCTTCAGTTTCCTAACCCGGAACGTATTCCAAAGGTATATGTTACCTTTACCTAACTATCATTTCAGGATTTGTATCTTTATTCTTATTTTTTGTTTGTCTTCCAATTGTTGAACTAGTAGTGATCTGACTTCTGTAAATATCAAAACATACACTATGTAGTGCATTTAGGTGGATAATCCACTGAATCCTGAACCTGATTTTATCTAGATTAGCAACAGCGTGACATATGTTGGTTTTATAACTCAACGAGCTGATGTTTCTTTTGAGTTGCCTAAGAAATGGTTGCAACTATGATGGTGTTGCCATCCATAGATTGACCTTATTTTGTTTCATCTGCCGTGTTCTTGTTTCCTGATAAGAAATGGTGACGATAAAATTGCCAGCATGTCTCTTTGTTGTCATGTTGACTACACACTCATGGCCTCTACCGCCGAAACTACAGCATCTTGTGGAATGTGGAATGACTATACTGGCCATAAGAACATGCAGCTTATCTAGGCACTTTGGTTGATTACTTTTTTTTTTCTTCTGTTTTTAAATAATATAAATATATTGCTGCTGCTGTTCGATAGAGACTTTCTTCAATGCTTTGACAATTAAAGGACAAGATTCTAGAGCTACCTGACTGCAGTATTTAGCTCTCTTTCTGATAAATAAGCATGAAAGTTAGTTGTAGGCAAGGAAGTCGATGTGTGTCGAATAAAGCACGTGTTAACCGAGAGAGCCATTGCCGAACCTGATCCAAAGAGGTCTGCAGAAATGAAGAGGATGATAAATGCCTTGTGATGCTCTTATCTATTACTTTCAATGTGTTAAAACTTTTCGATAAGAACATATTGGGGATTAAGCTCCTCTTCTGTTCTAGAAGCCCACCTTTGGTGTATCATTTCTGCTTAGAATCAAGTAAAACTTGAGGTTGAACTTGGTATGCACAGATGTTGTAATTTATTTTTCTTGTTAAAATGCCTTTAGAAGGATGACAGTCCTTCTCACTTAAATGAATCCATGTTCAGATTTTGATAATGTCATCGGTCATGACTCAAATTGAATTATCTGTTATTACATTAAAAATATTAAAATTAATAACTATAAATTTTTTATTTCTGAATTTATCTTTGATCAATAGCAATGAATTTGGCATACAAGTCGGTCCTTCTTCCTTCCCCACAGTACCAAACACCTCTTCATACTTGAATGTGCTTTTAGGTGAAGAGTAAAGGCCAAAGTAAGCAGCAAGTTAGGTTTTACCTTTACATGTATTATATGTGTGTTGTTAATGTCTGAGTTGAGAACAGAGGTGAGTAAAGAAAGGAATGTCTTGGCTCCACCAACCATGTCTACTTAGCTTTGTGTAATATATATGCCAATTTATCAGGCCAATATTTCCCTTTGACAGTGCAAGGCATGTTAGGTGAGAAATGGATTGGGTTTCAGGCAGGCTGAAGTGGTAGTGGGGAAGAAGAAGAAGGTGACAGAAGATGGACAGTGATGTTGAAACATCATCTCCCTACTTTGGAATAATAAATATGTGCCAGATAAGCTTTGCACTCTTCAAGAATGTTATATATGCTATATATATTTATATAATGCTAATTAACCTTTTGAATCGTAGGCGACTCTTGCATTCTCCACTGTCTCACACATGCATGCACCATGCAAAAAAGGTTGCAGTAGCACCTGGAAAGCAGTCTCTTTTGCTGATGCATGCATGTCCTGATTTCAAATCCTGTGACAGGGGCCATTAGAGCAGCTCTTGAGAGACAGAGAGAGAGAGAGAGAGAGAGAGAGAGAGGTGTGCATACTCGTATCATCCTTGCCAATGGGAGGATGACAGTGATGGAGCTTGGAAAGACGTCCAAATCTGCTTCACTCGAGGCCATGACAGCGTCGACCGATCTCCAACGCCATTCGAATTCGAAGGTAGTAAACAAAAGTTTCCTTTGCACACGTTAATGTCTTTCCCACTTTCCTCCACACTCTTCCATCTGCGTTCGAAGTCACCAGCAAATAATACCTTTGGAAGATTCCAATGTAGCTCGAGCAGTCAAACAAGCTGGTCTTACTGCTTCTCGAATGTAAAAAGGAATTTTATCAAACACCTAAAAGCTATTCCCCATCGCTATCCATCTATGCTCCCTTCCACAATGGCGATCGAGGGGCGAGGCCTTGGGCCGCCACCTTGGATCTCTTCTCTTCGTGGGGCTCGACCAGCTTTGTCTTCCATTATGGCGTCGCACGCGTCCACTCTCCCTCGAATCCACTCGTGTGACGCTCCTGATTCGTCCTTCCTTCGCTTCACGTGTACACATTCCCTAACGCGATGGTTGACTCGCACTGTATCCGCGTCCAGGCAGCAATGGACAAAATGGCTAGTTTTATGTCTCACAGAAGAATCACCCACCGCCATTTCTCTATTTCGAACACCAGCAACCACGTCCCAGTCCTCGTGTTAGGTCTTCTTCCTCCTCTCCTCCCTGTTGTTCTTTGGTTTGTCTTGGATCGTCTGTGGAGCTTTGCATGGATACCACTACCCAGTGGCCTCAGGTAAAGGTTGCCCAAACTTTGATGAAGCTTATTTTGGATCCATGTAACTACCGATCTTAAATTTCTCTGGTGGATCGGCTGTGCCTTTTTAGGGTCGAGGCTCGAGATTGATGCACAGCTTCTTGTTCTTACGTTGATTCCCTTGAAGAGATCTCTTCTTTCAGTCTCTCACATCCTTTCCTCGGTCCTTAAGCCTTTAATTCTGTCACCTCGCCCCTTTTCCTCTTGAAAGCAGCGAACCACTTTGCTTTTCTGCCTTTTTTTCTTCTTCTTTTATCTCTGTTTTCTTGCTTTTGCTTTATCGTATGCAGTAAAGCAGTGATATGTTCTTGTCCAGAATGTGCGATTTCTCTTCCTTCTTTTCCCTCCCTCCAACCATTTCCCTTCCGATCTGATATATGTGACTGTTTAAATCAGTCTTATCCTTCTCCCTCTGAGTTAGTTTGTGCAAATGGGGATTTGGTGGTGTTGTTGCTTTACAGGGGGCAGGGATGATGATGATGATGAGGCCCATGGTGGAATTTGCTCCCTCCACCACAACCACCGCTGCTGCAGGCAACACATGCACGGGAACCACAGCACAGGTGACGGACAGTAGGAATCCAAGGTCGCACAAGGAGCAGGCCCTCAACTGCCGCCGGTGCAACTCCACCAACACCAAGTTCTGCTACTACAACAACTACAGCCTTAACCAGCCCAGGTACTTCTGCAAGACCTGCAGGAGGTATTGGACTGAGGGTGGATCCCTAAGGAACGTCCCCGTGGGTGGTGGCTCAAGAAAGAACAAGCGGTCCTCCCACTCCTCCGCCACCGCAACAAAGTCTACCTCCTCCAAGAAGTTCCCCGCTGACCTTACCCCTCCGTCAATCTCACTCTCCGCCAGCTCTGAAGCTCCGAAGTATTACGAGAGACAGGATCTCAATCTGGCCTTCCGCCAGCATGGCCTTTCTGAGTACAGTGACTACCCCAACCTGGAAAGCAGTAGTGCCAACAGCAGCGGCGGCGCTCTGTCTGCCATGGGGCTACTGAGGGGTGTGATGACTACAAGAGGCCTCGGGTCTTTCATGCCGATGCCAGAACACCCAACCGGATTCGGCTTGCAGGAATTCAGGCCACCTACTTTTAATTTCGATGTGGATGGAACTGCCGGAGAGAACAGGTGCTTGCCCGGAATGCAGGTAAGTGCCGGCGGTAAGCTGCTGTTTCCCTTCGGGGACGTGAAGCCGGTTGGCCCCTCAAACGTGCATGCTGAGCAGTTTGAGAAGAACAAGGGGCAAGCTAGCGGCCCTCCTGGGTTTTGGAATGGTATCATTGGAGGAGGAGGAGGAGGAGGCTCCTGGTAGAACAAAAAGATAGAGCGAGAAAAAGACTTCTCAGTGTTTAACAAGAGACTGTGTTTGGATTCACGATGGTGGATCCGATCACGTTGTTTGCAGTAGTTAAGGCCTAAGTAGAAAACGGATGATACATAAGTTCCTTCTCTCTATGTTCACTCGTCTTCCAACTCTTAGCTACTCTTATCCTCATCATTGTGGAGTACGTCTGAAGCTTCATTTCATGTTGGCTTCAACTTATAAGTATATTTCTGTTGTGTGGTCATAGGAAGGTCCTTTTTTTCTGCCCTCCTTTTTCTTTTTGCAGGACAAGCATGGCCAATTGGAAGCCTTTTGCTCGTATAAATAGGTTCATAAAGAAGGGAAAGGAAGGAAGAATATGTAAGTCAATTTTGTATGAACTGTGGACTACTGCAGAGATCGTATGGACCAAAAGAGAAGTCGCAAATGGAAACGATCACTCATACATACATAAGCACGGAGCCGTTGCCTGACTCATAGTAATCTGTGGACTAGTGCAAAGATTGTATGGATCAAAAGAGAAGTTATGAGAACAAGAGAGTCGTATTAGATGCAATATTTATGTAATGTTCGATGAGTTTTACTTCTTCGTTTGCTCCTCTATCTGCCATTTCTATTTTGCTTTCTTGTCTATCAGGTCTCAGCGGTCATGTCTCACCACCCACCCCTACTCAGATTCTTCCAGCCATGAAAGCACAGACAAACCTGCATACTCTTGCCTTGATTCGCATGATAGCATTATATATACTGCATTAGGCTCTTCGTTGGGTTCCTATTAACATCAGAAGAGGTCCTTTTCCTTCTCAGATCGAGCATGAGATCATGGTGAAAGGATGCCTACGTTGGAACAAAAGCTGGGAACCAGTTCATCTGCCATTCTCTCCTAATGATTCCTAAGCCCACCAACACATTCGCACTGTCCCCATGTATGATTACACCCTCAACGTGCTTCCTACTCAAACAAAGGGAGAATGCACCCTTTTCCCCACGCATTCATCTCGCTTCTCGAGGTTGGGTCCCCATGAACAGTAGTCCCCTGGGGTTGGGAGCTGAGGAATTCTATCCTTCGTTTCCCTGTTACACGTATAATATAGATGATTAACGAGCTTTAGATCAGCTTAAGAACGTGAGAGGCCGTCACCCTCAGAAAACCAGTGTTTGAGGTTGAACTGGTGCGAGTCACTATGCTCTTGGATCATGCATTGTCCAAATGGTACGTAAACAAGAAACTTGATGCTTTTGAGTATGATTTAAGATGCTTACGAACGTTTACTTTTAATTAAGGGCATGGAGATTGAAAAACCTGCAGATACTACATGTTTGAAGAAACCTGGAGGGCAGAAGCATTTGTTTTCCTTTCTCATAAAACGCACATCACCATCCTTAACATTTTGAGTAATACATCTATCATCTTTCACTGTGGATGTGTAAATTCTATGTTGTGGTTTGCTTCTAACTGAGGTTGGACAGCTAATAATTTATCAGATCTCAAAGGAGTTATTGAGATGCTGTTATATGTCCGCTAGAAATCCATTCTCTACTCTCTCTCATCCTTCACCTGCAGTACTGCAGCACCGATCTGAATTGCCTGCTTCCGTGTGGAAAGATGTTATATCATGTATATACAAAAGAATACTTCATCATCTCCTCTCAGCGTTGCATATCCAATCTGTCATCATGCACTGAAGCACATCGAGCAGGTGCAAGGTCTCCGTGTCTTGGGCATTTTCTTCGTCCATCAGAGGGACTCTTCACGAGGTAGAGTGCACTAAATGCGATGTTTTCACTGGGGAAGCAACGCATGGGCGTCCCATCCGCACTTGTTGGCCACAAGAACGACGAGAAGAAGACAGAAGTTGACCAGCGATGTATAACAGGGGGAGCATCCAAGAAGAGGAAGGAACAAATAGGAACCGACAATTCTGGGTTTGTGTTGACCGGATAGAAATAAGCCTTTGACCTCATCGTATCTAAGCAAAGAAACGGGCAATTTCTTGAGCAGTGAGAATATTTTTTGGACAACTTTTCTAATAAATGAATCATTCGTTGGCAAAATTCTCATATGGTAAATGGATGATGACGACTTATACACAGAGTAAAATCTAATAATATCAATCATTTGACGCATCATCTGGCACGTCCCTGTTGACGTACCTCATTAGTTGGCTAGTAAGAAGAGGCCATCTAATAGTATCTATCCCTTAAGTTAATCTTCATTCAGTAAAGAGAGAGCTTTCGATCGCAAAAGTTGCAGTGCTGTATGCATGTAATGGTCGACAACTGCGAACATGAACTGAGTGACGCTTTCACGTTCTCAGAAAGAGGTTTGGTAAACCAATATTAAGCCAGTCTTCCTTCTTAGCTGATAGCCGAGTTAGGTTCTCAGATACAGTGAGAACATTTACCAAACCTAAAGATGAGCTTTGCCCCTTTTCCATGCACCAACCATTACTTATCGTCTTAGTGCTGACCTAATTCTACCCTGAGAAGAAAGTGTGGATGCAAGGTGAGGAAGATGAAACCTGAAAACCTGGTTGGTGCGCTGCGCCTCCGGTCATGTCTCCTGTGGGCGTCGTTTTCAGGGGACAAAAATATCATTGTTCCTCATCATGGAATGATCTCGTACGGCGAATGTCGAATCCTATCACTAGGGATCGAGTCTCTGTTGGTGATAAAGTATGTCAAGTGAATGGTAAGCGAGAATGATCCGGTCGGTCTATGGGTATGTCGTCATCTCAAAGTTGGTCATTAGATTAGGTTCTTGTTAGGTTCCGCAATGCGTGAGTCGTAGAACTGTGGCGATTCCTTGGCGTCGTAGATCCATGATGATGCATTTACGCTCCTCGCTCGAGCAGTCAAACATAAAGTTCGATCATTGTCTCGTAATCTTAATCCCTTCTCCTGTCCCTTTTGTGCAGAATAATTCTAGCTAGCCTGGAGTACGATATGCCTGCGGCGAGCGGATTAGTGTGAGGCCTGATGAATTGGGAAAAGGTTTTGATGGTCCTGTACAAACTTCTGAAGAATTAAGAGGATGTTCTGCTGGAACTTTAAAGTGTCAAAAGCACACTTGTAACTTTTGTGACTCGAGCTGAATTGTAAGCTTCTGGGAAGAAAAATTCTTTCGAGACACGAACTCCTGGATACTGGACCAACCTGGGATGTCAACACTCGATTTGAAAGGCAGGATTTGGCAAGCTGCAAAGAGGCGTACATCCAAATCCCACCAGCACTCCAACTTGGGTTTGCCTTTTCCCTGGACCAACCTCGGGGTGATCCAAATGCTTCTTATCATATTCTTTTAGTCTGCAGCATGAATATTTTGTTTGGTCAGAGGATGGATGATCCATATGGATGACAGCGCGGAATGGCATTTTGAATCCCTTTTGCAGCTGCTTTATATATGAAACATTAATCCACATAACATTTCTATAAGCCGCTGGCTGGGCCCTTTTGCAATGTTTTAATTATTCTGAGGAGTAGTGAGGACACACGATTTCATGAACATGCATGTAGATTGATTAATACATAACCTCTTGAATCCTTGAGTATTACGTACATGTCACACTCTCAAAAAAATAGGTGGCGGCACTATCATAACACAGTGGCCGAAGCCAAAGATTCTATGTGGTTGAGCAAAATCTACGGAAAATTGCACGTCACACTCTCAGATTTGTATGCTACAAAGAGATAACCCATTTGACGTTATAAAGCAGCTGTGTGTGTAAGGTTGGTTCTTCCACTCTCTCCAACAACATCCTTTGCTCCCTTACGTAACCCCATTACCATCATTTTATAAGCGCCATTGCCGCTTATATAAGCTTCCGATCAATCTCCTGCCACGACAAGGCAACGAAGCACACATTTCTTGCTCTTCGCTTCCAAGCTCATCCTCATCGGCCTCTATCGCCCCTGCTTAGCGCCTTCATTCGAATACAATAGGGTTCAGTCTCTCCCTCTCCGGGCTCCATCCTTCTCTCCGGTCCTCCGGGATAGGGAAGCAACGATGGCTACTGAGAAAGAAGCACAGGGTGGTTTGGAATGGCGGGTAAGTGTCCCTCAAGGATCCGCGGCGGAAATGGAGTTGGAATCCAAATGGATTCAGAGGGCACGAACTTGGTTGATCCAGCTTGTGATGACGGTGGTATCGAAGGTGACGAGCTTCGGGAAGAAAGCTGGGAAGATCGGAGCTGATGATCCTCGCAAGGTCGTCCATGGTGTCAAAGTCGGGATCGCACTCACGTTGGTCTCAATCTTCTACTACACCAGACCATTGTACGACGGCGTTGGAGGATGCGCTATGTGGGCAGTGATGACCGTGGTGGTGATCTTCGAGTTCAGTGTTGGTGAGTCAACCGTAAAACCTATGATGACCTTGGAAATATACGCAGATACAACAACTTATGAACCCTATCCATCATTTATGCGCAGGTGGCTGCTTGTACAAAGGAATTAACAGAGCTGTAGCAACATCGACGGCGGGCACTCTCGCGGTGGGCATCCATTGGATTGCAAGTAAATCCGGAGAAAAAGCAGAGCCTATTATTCTGAGTTCTTCCGTCTTTCTCCTAGGTATGAGAGAGACCGACTCTGAGGATTAATTTTACATGGAATTCTGAATCATCACTCCTAATCTTTTATGCTCATGGATTCGTTCGTTGTTGCATTCAGCTTCGGCTGCTACCTTCTCTCGTTTCATACCCAACATAAAAGCACGGTTCGACTACGGGATCACCATATTTATCCTCACCTTCAGCTTGGTGGCTGTATCTGGATATCGTGTGGATGAACTGCTCCGATTGGCACAGCAGCGTATCTGCACCATCGCCATCGGTATCTCTATATGTCTCGTTGTTTGCGTTGTCGTTCGTCCCGTGTGGGCTGGCCAAGAGCTTCACCTCCTGGTTTCCCGTAACATGGACAAGCTCGCTGACTCTTTAGAGGGTACGTTCTCTCTCAAAAACATCATGACGGCTTAGTAGTAGGATGTGGAGAATTAATTGCTTCTTTTCGGATCGAACGCACAGGTTTAGTGGAAGACTACTTCATGAAGGATAAGACGGTGGAAGGAGAGGTGTCGTGCTCTCAAAGGTCACAAGGATATAAGAACGTCCTGAATTCCAAAGCATCTGAAGATTCACAGGCCAATCTCGCAAGATGGGAACCTGGCCATGGCAAATTTGGCTTCAAGCATCCATGGAGCCAATACCTCAAGGTTGGAGCCGCCATGCGGTACTGTGCCTACTGCATGGAAGCCCTCAATGGTTGCATCAACTCAGAGATCCAGGTTCGCATTGCCACTTGGAATAGGAAAGCTTCATTTGTCATCCAAGACTCTAAAACTCTTTTAACTTAATACAGGCACCCGAGCACATGAAGCGTCATCTACGCGATGTCTGCATGAGGTTGAGTTTGGGCTCATCGAAGGTCTTGAAGGAGATATCAAACTCCGTCAGGTCGATGAAGGAGTCGCGAAGCATTCAAGTTTTAGTAGGGGAGATGAATGATGCAGTGAAGGAGCTCCAAGTTGCCTTGCGATCACTTCCCAAACAATTAACACAGTCACCAGCAGCAGCAGCAGCAGCAGCAGAAGCAGCAACTACAGAGAAGAGGCATTGTGTTCCAGCAGCGACGATTTCGTTAATGGAAGTCATGCCTCTCTTCACAGCAGCATCGTTACTGATAGAGGTGTCGGAGAGGGTCGTCGGAGTTGTCGATGCCGTGGGGGCGTTAGCCACACTTGCGTGCTTTGAGCCCATCGACCACAAGAAGCCTTCTTCATCTGTAGTTCCTCGGGATGAAGAATCCGTGAAGCCGTCTCAAGAGGTCTAGCAGCAGCAATCTAAAGCAAAACAAGAGGAGCAAATGCTTGATTCTTAATTACATGGCATGGAGATGGATCAATAAAGTTCATATAATTATAATTATATTGCCCACAGTTCAGAGAAAATAAAGGTCAAGTTGGTCAGGCTGCACATGACCCTTTTTTTTTCTTTTTTTTTTCTGATGGAATAATATACTCAGCACTTGAGGTGCAGAAATTTTTTGAGTTGCATGCTGGTGAGGTTATTGCAGTATAACGTGTAAAGCACTTGGCAGCTTCATTGTGACAAAAAAAAAGAAAAAAGAAAAGCAAATAAATCAGCCTTTTTCTTGAAGATATTTATCTTCTACCTATTCACTCCATGTGTCAAGCAATTTGATGATGACTAACAATTCTAACTAATATATTGTATTTCGAATCTGGCACTCCATCTATCAATCAATATGGCAGTCTCTGATCTGATATGAAATCAACCAAATACCCACAATCTATAAGTCAAACATTAAAGGGGTTGACTTATTTCTCGGCAAATTGTTCTTTTGAAAATATATACCAAACATAACGGCGAGCCCATATCACACAAAAGTCTGATTTTTAATAAATTCCTAAGGTTGATGATAAATGGGATTCAGAAATCTTATCATTTTCCTTTTTGTCGAATTCAAGCTGGAAGGCACACTACAGAGAATTAACAAAACATATGGAACTTCTCCGCCATAAGTACTTACCAAATAGAAAGAATGAAATCTGATATCTCAGTCATCTCGCCATTCATGCTGACAATTCTCATCACAGCACTTGTGAAATGTTGTTATTGGTTCATCAGGAGATCAGATTCGTGTTTGCCTGAAGAATGCCTCTCCATTATGACAGTTCGGAAATGTTGTTGTAGCAGAGGCAATAAGAGATCTGCGAGCGTACATCTTTATCATGTAATGCTTTCAGGTTGTAAAGAAGGTAAAAACAAAATAAACTTATGAAGATTCTATCTTTAATTCTGGATCAAAAATTGTACAATGGAGAGGAAGACTATTTTAGAAATAATAAGAAAAAATATAGATGGTTCTTAATTTGACTAGTTATTTTGCCAGCAACCGAACTCAACGGTGGGAAAAGCTCAGCCCAAATAGTTGGCACATATGATACATTCTTGTGGTTGTAATTTTCTTAGAATATTGAAACATTGAGTTGGAAATGAAATATTTGTGATGGCCATGAAGAATGTTACTGTATCTTGCTTCCTTGTGAATGGAATAAATCACATAGTACACCGAAAAGCACAGATCAAAGGCTTAATTACGTTTGTGATACTAATGAAAAACTAATACAAAGTGCCTTGTGAAAAGAGTTCAACATTTTAACCTCTGAATTAATTGGAATGTGAAAACAGTGTTCAGAGTGATAATGTCCATTAAAACCCAGAAAATAAGTTCTCACTTTGTAATGTTACTTATTCATGTAAGCTCGCTATCCTACTCTCTCTGAGGATGCGAACATAAATGAAGCTGACAACTAAGTAGAGTATTTCAAGCTATTGCAGAAGGTCAACTATCAACTTATTTCACAGCTAAATTCTAACCAATTATATCTTCCTATGGGTGCACAAGAGTGATTACCTGCCTCTAAGATTGAAACAGAAACAGTGTCAAATCCTATAATTGTGAGAACCGACTCAAATTGAGACGGATTTGGGTGAATCATTTAGGGTAGTTAACCAAGTTGCTTGCCACTGCGCTCGTGGCAGCAACGGCAGAGAAGAAGAGGAAGTTGACTGGTTGACTTCGGTCAGCATCGATCAAGCCTTCTGTTTTTCTATCATCCGATCTTTTCGCCGACTCAGATCTTTTTATCTCGTGACCCCGTAATATGCTAATCTTTTTCCAACAATAATAAACACATATTGGCATCAGATGTGAAGATTCCTAGGACTTACTGAAACCCATAGTTACATCAGCCAGCCTCGGTTTAGGTTCCTACAGATGCCCTCCGTGAGCTACAACCAGAATCAGTTCCAGGATGGTGCTCTTAAGAAGATAAATGATCTGCTTTGATCTACATCTTACCAGGCAATAGTAACAAACACATATAGAACTATTGTCGACATGACATTGCATACACTGGAAGGATCCGTATGTTCAAACATTACCATTGGCATTTCCACAAGCAAGTAATATGCAAAAAAGATAAAGAAGTTTCCGACGCATAAGACAGCACATATCTACGAATATCCTTCCCAGCATAATTTTAGAACTTGAGAAGCAATTTTTTTGATTTAGTAGATGGAACCCTCAGGATTTTGAGAAGCAAAAGCAATTACCAGCAACAGGGAGAGAGATGGCGTAGGGAAGTCTTCGAACCTGTTTTGTTCTCCATATAAATCTCCTCGTCGACGAAGTTGGACAATGTGGGACTGCGATGATACGAGCAAACAAGCTTATTTATTGGATACGACGCAGGACAGTCAAATGGCATCTTGGCGGCACAAAACCAGGCGAAGACGAAAGGGGAAGAGTCGTAGTTTCTGTATGCCTGTATCCTCAAATTCCACGTTTTTATTGGTTGAATTTTTTATTGGTTAAACGAATCAATGTCTTCAAGTAATCTGGGATTAGATTTCGAATTCTTTATTTTAGATATAAATGAGTTTGATAAAATATATTGAATGATGTTTCGAATTATCAATTTTTTTACCATAGATCGGGTAATTCATATCTAGATTTTTAGGTGTAAACAATATATTAAATAATATTTAAAATTTTAACCTTTGATAAATGAGACACGTGCATCACCATTAGATCACTTTTTTAGTTATAAAAATACATTAAATTTAATTACGAAATATATCGAATGATATTTTATACCCTTAAGCCGTTATAGTTTGGTTCGATATATTATCATTATATCAATATTTTAGATATATATATATATATATATTCATTATAGATTACTTATTTTTAGTGGACTTTCACAAGTTACATTACGTTCTTATAGTTGTTCCAACATAATATTTTTTAATTTTTAATTCTATAAAATTATTTCTTAGATTTTAATATATTACTTTAAGTAATTGGGTAATTTTGGAAGTGTAAAAATTGAAATATTAAAGATAGTTAATTACGATATAATTTATAATTTACCCAAAATATATTAGATTAAGTTTTCAACCATCGATCTTTGATAGTTAAAGTTGATATATCACCACAAATTTAATATTTTTAAATATAAATTTATTTTTTTATTTTGTTTTTTTTTAATATCATTTGTTAATATATTAGCGAGTGAGAATTTTTTATTTTTTTTGTATAAAGTGTTTCTTTGTTTTATAGTGTTGTACATTTTACGTATCAAGGCTGAGGTGTCGTTTCAATTTGGTACTGCTCGCGTACACATGGACGCTCGAGGATTCTTCGTTGGCACCCGAGGGATGTGCTAATTTCTCAAGATTGGTTAGTAGATCGGGAACCTGGGCAATCGCCTAGTGCTAGAGTTGAATTTTAGTTCTTGGTTAATCTTTAGCCGCTTATATTTTGTTGTGACGTGTCGAGGGGAGTTGTTTATCTTTGGTCTGGGAACCTTGTTTTGTTGGTCTTTGTGGACAAAAATTCTCTCTTTGTAATTGCATCCTTCCACTCCTTAGTTGACATTCTAGTTGTCGACACTTGCACCAAGGTCACGATCAAGGGAGGGGGAGGTGAAGTGCCTCCTGGACTCGACCCCTCTGATGGTCAAGTCAGCTAGGTGAATTGTTCTGTGTAATATGTCTAGCATTGAAGAAGGTCCCCTTACTTATGCGTGTGAGTGATAGGTCATTATCATACAATGGTCTGTGGCTGAACTCTCGACTTGTATATCAATTCTAATTGTTGTGCTGGTTGCTTTTATTACATATATATATATAGTAGGCATGATTTTTTCATAGGTCATTATCTGGGTTGAAATAAGTCCTTTGTGGGACGTATGAAAGAAAATCTTATGGTGGAAGCAAGAGATACGACCTAAACGTAACTCCTCAAGTGATGGTTCTAGGTACCACTTCTTTATGAGGCTTTGATACGTGCTAAGTCGATCGTGTGTACTTGTTTTCGAAGATGAGATATATGGATAAAATATCTCTTATCATATAGTATACACATAAAACATTATGCAATGATAATATACTAAATTCATTAAAATTTAAGAGTTTGAATAGAAATTTTTGTGATATATAGTTAAAATAATAATCTGACAATAATACGCTAACTCTGATAATATTAATCTGATATTGAGGTTTTAATATCCGACATATGGACTCTTTCAATTTTTGTTAGTATAACTCCGTCAAAATATATCACCGTCATAATTTAGCATAAAAATTAGACGAATAATAAAATAGATTACTTGTCATTCTAATAAGTAAAAAAGAAAAAACAATTATTATAAACTTAGGAGGCAATAGTTAAAGGAGGACGCGTTCAAACACTCACGTGGGACGATTCCAGAGGGGTTGACGAAACAAAGGCAGATATTTCCGAGGACTAAAGTCCAAACCCAACAGGGAGCTTTCCGTAAAATTCCAATCAAGCCTACCCCAAATAGAAGTACCAAAGCCCTCCCTTCGCGCCGCCGTTCCGTTGCCTTTTTGGCCCCCGGCGACGTCGCGAGAAGCTCCTCATCTACCTAGAAATCTGCCGAAACCCTAGAAACAAGAGGGGCTCAGATGGCCAATCCGAGGACCTACGGGGGAGATAACGCCGATCGTAGCCAGGATTCGAGCGGACGGCGGCTTTACAACCCCTACCATGATCTGCAGATCCCCCGCCGCACCCTCTACGACCTCCCCACCTCCCCGGAGTTCCTCTTCCAGGAGGAATCCCTCGCCGAGCGCCGCTCCTGGGGCGAGAACCTCACCTACTACACCGGCATCGGGTACCTCGCGGGGTCTGCTTCCGGCGCCGCCCTGGGCCTCCGCCATGCCCTCCGCTCTACGGAGCCTGGGGATACCACGAAGATCCGCATCAACCGCATCCTCAACTCCTGCGGCCAGGACGGCCGTCGGATCGGCAACCGCGTCGGCGTCATCGGACTCTTGTACGCCGGGCTCGAGAGCGGGATGGTCGCCGCGAGGGATAAGGACGACTGGGTCAACAGCGTCGTCGCCGGGCTCGGTACCGGGGCCCTGTTCAAGGCCGCCAACGGGCCGCGGTCGGCGGCGGTTGCCGGCGCTATCGGAGGATTGATGGTTGGAGCTGCCGTCGCGGGGAAGCAGGTTGTGAAGAGATACGTGCCAATCTAGGGTTCGAGCTCTTCCCTCACTTTGATCCTTTCGTTTTCTATTCTTAAATGATTAATGAGTCTATGTTATTGATATTCCAAAATTTTGACCTTAACATGTAAGGTGGAATGACCGGAGGGTCAAGAACGATTTGTTGCAATAAGCTTATAGAAACAATTGATTTCATAGGTTGCTGTTTGGTGTATTAGGATGTGCAAGTTATCATATTTTGGATTTATCATCTATGAGTCAGGAGCTCGTCAAGATCATCCTGTGCCATTTGTTTGTGCTGAGGAATAAATTAGAAAATTAATTTCTTGGGTTTTGCATCTGTGCATTAGGATCCTTTTAATAATTTTCTTTTGTATTATGCTGTTGTGTGTTCTTTGTCTGAATTTGCCGTCTCTGAGTTAGTTCTGTTGGTGTTTTGTTTCTGATGAAGTGCAAAAAAAATTTTTTGGACCAAATCTTTTGTTCATAACTAGGGAATAGACAGATGACAAGGCTATCATGTATCGTGCATGAATAGGTTTGCATCGTTTATGACATACCATGAAGTTGGATTTCCTATTGAATGAATGAATTCTATAGGCTGGCAAAATTCTTGGACATTTTGGAAGCTGTTTTTTTCTTAGTTTTTATTAGAATTGGTTGGAGACTTTTCGATTGTGTTAGGAGGATTTCTAGGTACATTTTTCGTATCTGGATGATGGAAGCATTGTCCTAGTTAGTGCATATATTTTATTCCTTTCCAGCGTAGCTACTTATCTAGTTGGGAGGTAACCAGATTCTCATTGTTTCTTGATTTCTGGAAGATGCTATTGAGACTGCTAACCTGGAGATTTTATGGGCTTTTTACATCATTGTTTTGTTAGGTTCCATGAGAGACAAAGAATCATCTTATATTATGGCATTGTTTTTTCACTTTTATCTTACTACTGTATTGACAATTCTTATCATGGAATTGTCAGCAACAGAATATAATTTCTTCTCTAGATTCTTTGGCTGCAAAATCTACCTGTTGGGAGGTACATCAGCAGCTTCACCATTCTATATTAACATTTCAAGCTAATTACCATATTTCTCTGATATTTAAGTTTCCTCTTCCCACATTAGCCTTTCTTTTTCTTTAATATTTTATACCTCTTGCTCATGCATTCTTTCACATATCTTTCCCTCTGAGCAACTCTGATACAATTGCACAATCAGAAAATGAATTGTACTACTAGTTTTAGTTAACACTATAATATGTTGTGACTACTTAATAAGAAATGAAAACTAAAGAAAGCAGTGCACATTGTAAGTGACATGACTTTGATCAAAGTCATATATTAGTTATTAGCTAATAACTTGTCTTGCTAATACAATGTTCTAAACTAATATAACGATAAGGGCTATGTTGTATAAGCATACATCGTGTCATATTTAGACATGCTATATGCTCGCTTGTCATATGGTGTGTTGCAGACTGAGCAAAAGCCTCTAGATTTACCCTGTTGGCTCTCAAGCGAAACCCTTTAATCTAGGCACATGTTATATATTGTTTTTTTTCTTCTCGTCTGATGACTAGTTAAGATTAGACAACCATTTACAATGTTCCCTCAATATTGATAAATCTTGTGTACAGAGTGCGGTGGATATCTTTCATAATGCTGCATGTTCTCTTCTAACTTTCTATCTGAGAGTTTTTTCTTTGGCGCTTATATACTTTATGGTGTTCTGTAATGTTTGTGAATGGACGATGACCTAACAGTTACTTTTCTTGATTGATATTGAGAACTCATTTCATATGATGATCAAAATTCCTTGTGTGGGTACACAACAAACTCCTATATGATCTATCTCATTAGGAGACAAAACATGTGAGGATGTAAAACAAGAAGAACCTTTGCTATTTTTTACACCATCAGAGACATCTAACCCTCAATGACTGTTGAAAGAATTAAGAAAGCTTCTAACACACTTTAAGAGATAAAGATGATGGAGATCTCAAACGATGACGAGGATGGAATCTCAGAATCCTATGTGATTGACAGACTGGCACTAATTTTGGCTGGAATTAGTGCGGGAGAAGGGGGAGAAATTTTGTGTTCTTTGCTATGTTCAAATGTTGAACTTGGATGAAGACTGCTTCTGTTTTTAAATTTTTTTCTTGTGATAGCAGTTATGTTTAGGGTCTAAGGTCAGGAGGTACTCTGTACCTGTGAAAGAGAGAAACATTACTGAGGGCTAACTGCTTGTCGTTTCTTCAGTTTTATTTTCGACAATTATGTGACTTGTGAGTGGCATAACGGCTAGTTGAAAGATAGGAAAAAAAATGTTTATATTCATGATCAAAGAAATAACACGAGGAAAATTGTTTGAAATGGGATGAACAGGCCCAGAAAAGATCATAGATACTCTTTTAAACGAGATGAGTTTCTTAAGGTTAACAGTACGAGAAGAGGTAGAGGGAGGCACAACAGAACATTATTGGTAGTTAGAAGATCTCTGATTACTCTTATTTGTGGTTACCGATATCGCCTTAGATAGAAGATTATGACTTGTTTGTCATGTTTATAATAATCTTATCAATTGGTACAACAATACCATGGACAGGAAACTGTGCAATTCAAACATGGGATAGAACAATTACTTTTGACTGAGCAAAGGGAGAAATTGTTTTAGAGGGTTTGATTAGAAGGAAACAAGTTAAAACATGCATGATATGGCTTACACCTTGAAAATTTCACTGATGCATTTAAGTCTGTGTTAGGGGCATCTTTTATAATTGAACTGTCAAAATAGGCGATGAGCTAAGCTGCTTCTTTTGCACATTGACAGCGTGCTTGTGGATCTATTATTGTATAATCATCTTTTATTTGCTATATGACTGCTAAGCAATTTAGTTGGTTTGATCTTTAAATCTTCTAGTCTTTTACTGATTCTACCCTGTTGTTGATATCTTTTCATTATTGGTCTCTCTGGTTGTTCTGTAGAAGAAAGAAGAAGTACATGAGCAATAGACTAGCTATATATTATGATTGATGAGAAAGCTTAATTTATTGTTCATGCATAGTTTATTTTCCTTTCCATGTATATTACTGTGCCATGCGATGTGTTTTCCACTCACTTCGGTAGAACTACAGACATTTGTGGACCATCATTGCTATAGGAAACTTGCGTTATATTGTGAACCAGACGAGTTGTGGGGGCCGGGAGCCAATTGGGTCGGTTGTCACCTACTTTAGTCTGGTTGGATTACTTTTTATTAGAACCACATGAAAGATGTCGTGGAGATGATATTTTAAGAAAAGCTTTGCATGAAAGGGATTCGAAGAAAGTAATTTTATCATATTAAGTTATTCATGCATTTTAAAAAGGCTATTTTTGATGTCCCTTTTAGATTTCGGCGGTAGCACGTTCTTCACGACATGCATACTCGATTCGACTTTTAGACGTTTGCATGGCTTAGGGTGGCTGGTAGTACTTTAGAGTGGGATCCCGTGTCGTCAAAAAATTTGACGACGATGCCAATGGTAATTGGACCATGTGTGATGTTATGATGTGGGTCCATTGTTGACGGCAACTCGAACTTGGAACATTGACTGTGATACCTCCCAGATTTAACTGGGGACATTAGATCAAGGCTCTTTTTTTAAAAAAAAAAATATTATTATTTAAACTTGGTCTTTTCGGAGGCGCAATTGTATATAGTTTTTGCAGAGGCTCGAGCTTCTTAAGATTGCACGTACCGGCTGCTTGATGAAATGCTCCAGCGCGTAGTCACCGGGAGACATCAATCAAACATGCATTTAAGATTGGTGTTGTATTCTTTTATTGATAGGTTTCATGTAAAAAGATGTAAGGATGATGATGATATTATCACGGCTAAAGGCAGTAAGTGGTGTTGGAAATGGTATTTGACCGTGGCTGACTCATTGTCTTGGAACCAAGGTCTATTATATTTCATTGTGACAACTGTTGCGCAATAATTATGTTCTCTAGGTGTATATGAACGAGATGTTTCTATTTATTTGAGGATTAATATATAACTAGTTCGAAAAAAAGAGAAAAATATTCAAATAGAATTCAGATGTTAGGTAACAACACTACAATTAATCTCCATGTCCGAACAATGCAGTGATGGGACAGGTTCGATCATTTTTCTTGGCACACCCAACCCACTGGTGGATGAGAGAGAATCTCTACTTCTCACGTACTTCCAAATGCATTGGATTTTATTTCAAAGTCTCTTCTCGGGATTGGCCGCCGCGCTGTCTCCATGTGGCCCTCACAGTTTCCAGTTTGATCACACTATTTTTCTTTTCATTTGGATAGAGATTAAGAGAGATGGTGGGGAGTATTTGGAAGAGGACGCCATCCCACGCCGCTGTGGTTTGGACGAAGCCAGAAGAGCTCAGGGCTCAACATGGCGGACGGCAGAAGGTGGGAGGAGATGCAGGTGGACTGCCTGGTCAACATCTTCCGCCGGCTCGCCCTCGACGACCTCACCCTCTCGGTGCCCTTCGTCTGCAAGTGCTGGTGGCGCGCCTCCCTCGATCCCTCCTGCTGGAGGCTCCTCCACTTCCGCTCCCTCGACTTCATGCCCTGGAGCCCCTTCAGCCGGAGCTTCACGTCCCTCTACCGCCTCAAGACCCTCTCCTTCTCCCACTTCATGCGGCTCGTCGTCCACCGCAGTCGCGGATCCGCGGAGGAGCTCATCTTTCCCTTGTCCGTGGGCGCATCCATCCAAGACCTCGCCTACGTCTCCACCAAGTGAGTGCAAGTATGGCCGGCCCACTCTTTCTCCTTCTGCCCCTCCTCCTCGTCCATGTCCGCCGTGTTCAATGAACATCCTCTTCTCCTTCCCCCGCCCCCCCACATCCTCAGATGCCCGCGGTTAAAGTCTCTCGCTTTGCCTGATCACTTGATGCTAGAGGACGACCTCCGCATCCCGGATCTCGTCGGAAGTTGGAGAGATCTGGAGCAGCTCGAGATGGAGACCAAGTCCTCCTCGTTCCTGCGAGTCATCGCCGAGATCGGCCGCAACTGTGCCAGATTCTCCCGGCTCAAGGTGCGCGGTCTGATCGGCAAGGAAGACGCCAAGGCCATCGTGGATCGTCTGCCGCAGCTGAAGCACTTGGAGCTCAGCAAATCCTACTTGACCAAGGATGAGCTGGTGGTGATCATAAGCGGCTGCAGAAAGCTAGAGACACTGATCGTGAGGGATTGCCTCGGGTTTCAGGCAGACGATGAGGTCCTGAGGTTGGCATCAAGGATCACCAGATTCGAACACGAGGGTTCCAAATTGCTCGATGAGTATGGATACGAGACGGATGAGTCGGAGCAGCAGACCGGATTTTTCTACTGGTGATGAAAACCTTGTGTTCTTTGTTCTATTTTTCTGCAGCGAACACGCCTTCTCATTGGAATAAGATGGATTATAATAGTCTGCATCTCATCTCTTTCCTTCTTAACACCGCTCAAGTCTTAATTGCCACAAATCTTGTCGGTGATGTGAAGTACGACCGTCTCAAACATGATGATGCTCTGTGTTCATCAAGAGATGATGCGTACGGTACACCATTAACTCTTGCAGCTGCACATAAGAAAGGGTAGGATTGGCAATAGAAGCCATATACTACTACTATATGGCAGTACAAACATGTGGAAGCAAATTGCAGAATAAAGAAAGCAAATGGTCGAATGTCTTAAAAATTTCCCTAATTTTGAGTATTTCCTAAACAACAATCTCACTTTTCAAAATTTAGAAAATTTGCCACTTTAAATAATGTCACCTCATTTCTCTTTGTTACGTTGGACGGATCTTATCTAATTTTATATTTTAAATAAAGTAATATATTATTAAAATAAAAAAATTAAAAAATATTTTGATCACGAACTATGGACAATTGAATATCTAAATATTAAGCTAGAGAGTTGAACATTGTGCCATGAAATTATTATATCTAAAATTAAACATCAAGCCGAAGATTTGATCGACATGCCGAAAAATATATTTGGTACTAGAGATTCGGATATCATGACTGAAATATCAAATATCACGTCATAAGATCAGATATCATGGTAAATTTAATATATCAATGATATATTGGAAGTTTGGACGAAGTACCAAAAGATTGTACGACATGATGGAACAATTAACAACATAACGAAAGATTCAAAGATATCTCGAAGTACTAATAATAACTTTGTTGATTATCTATTGTTAATGTTTTTAAGAGTAGCCATCTATGAGCATTACCTACTGCTAGGTAGGGTTACATCTAGGATCTTGAGTTTTATACATTTTCAATTTAGCCATTAGGACTTATCAACTTATTGTATGACATAGATATTTATGAATATTTAAGATTTTTTTTAATTAAATTAATCTTTAACTTTATATCTTTTTAGGGTTGTGATTATGTGGAAGCATATATGTGTTTGTAAAAGAAAAAAAAAAATTGGGCTAGGGATGTGATAGTTATATCGAACAAGTCTAACTTTAGTGTAAGAGGTGGCGACCAACACTTATCAATGATTATATTCATTTTCGATGATGAATGGTGATGACTAACTCCTATGCTCTTCTCCGACGATGATAAATTAATCTAACCCTCATTAGAAGCAAACAACAATAACAACATCATTCATAGCTTTGTGGATAATCTCATATTTTCTTCGACGACGATGACCTCATCTCCTCTTCCGGTGTCTTCATCGATGATGATATCACATTGTCAATCATAAAAATAAACTATTAAAGATTGTAAATAATATTAATGAAAATCAACATAATATTTCATTCTTTTAACATTTGAGAATGCTAAGTTATATTTGACTTGCACTCGAACTACGATTTAAAAAGTTTGATTAAAATATTAAAAGATTTTATTATAATTTAGAAAATTTGTGCAAAAATATTTTGAAGTGAAGTATTTTTTTAGGGCATTCGCCCAAAGATATTTTGAAACGTACTCAACATTGTAAAACTCCAGTCTTTGTCATTTCGAAAGTGCAAAACTATTAACAATTTGGACTATATCCATTTCAAGTATTTATTTATTTATTTATTTTACATGTCTCGTGGTCATCTGTAGGCCCCATTATGCTCCATCTCCTATAGACCTGTCATTATGACAGGTTGGCTAAAAGAAAAAAAAATATGGATAGTTTAATATTTTTGAAAATATGAGTCACTATTTGGAAATTTTGAAAAGTGAAATTACTGTTTGGGAAACTCGCTCAAACATATTTTTGAAAACAAATTAAAAATGCAAAACTCCAATAGTTTGGACTGTTTCCAAATTAGGTATCGTTTTACGTGTCTCGCGGCCATTTGGACCCCACAGCGCTCGATCCAATAGGTCGATGACGGGTGGAAAGACCTTTAAGGAAGATGTGGGTAGACCGGTTCGAGTCCCATTGACTTTTGCTGGAGTCATCATCGTCGTCTCCTCCTCATCTCTCTGGAATCCTCGTCGAACCTAGCGGTGGCGGCACAGAGAGAAAGAGCAGTTTAGGGATGGAGAGGTTGTCGGAGAACTTGTGCCTCGAGATCTTTCGCTTGTTGGACTGCACGTCCCTTGCCGCAGCCGCCCACGGTCTGTCATCGGCTCCCTTGCTGTTCGTGGTTCTTGCTGGATTCTTTCGTTTCGTTCTTTTTCTTCATCGAAAATTTTTCTCCATACAGAATGAATTCCTAACTAGATCTACGTATCTTGTTGCGATCATATTCATGTCCTCAGAATTGATCGGAAGTTATCCTTCTCTTAGTAATGCTTTCTAGAGTGCACTCAGTACACAGGCCATATCTTTGTTCTATTTCATGCAGTTTTCGACCATGAACTTTCTTTAACACGCTTCATGGCGATGGAAACTAAAGTGTGCAGGGAGTGGAGGAGATTGGCATCAGATGATGAACTGTGGTCCGAACTATTTAAGACAAGATGGGGAAGCGACTGTGCTGCATCTTATGCCCCGAGGGGTTCCAAATCCTGGAAGGACGTTTATGCAGTGAGATTGGCATCTGAGGATGACGCATCGTGGTACAGCTTATTTAAGAAGAGATGGGGAAGCAGCAATGCCGTATTTTATGCCCCGAGGGGTTCCAAAAACTGGAAGGATGTTTACGAAGCGCACGACCGATGTGATCTGCTTGGCCTGTAAGGTTTCTCCTCTCATCCTTTGTTGAGTGAGGTCTTTCTGCATCCTCTGTCTTTATTTCTTAGCTGAGAACGAAGCCATTGGATGTTGCATCTCAGGGACTTCAAGCTCCAAAGAAAAGGTGGAGATTACTATGTCGTCCGCGGGGACTATATCCATAAGTATGTGCCCTCAGGTAAGGGAGCAAAGCTTCCGCCGGGATTTGGTGACAGAAAGAAGATTGATTCTGCTTTCTTGGTGGAAGATGAATGAGTACGTGTTGTGCAGCTAATGTTGATTCAGATACAAACTGATTGATTCTGCTATACTCACTGTGTGTAACGAAGTCAAAATCTGAGCTTCTTGGAGAGTTCCTTCTTCGAGAAAGTGAGTGCCGAAAACAAACTGTGGCATACGTTAAAAGGTTTTTAGAGGGTTAAATTGTATATGATTGAGGTTTACAGCGCATCGGCTGTTAAATTTGAGAGACACCTCTTAACATAATATTACACTGTGAAAGACTCGCCCTAAGAGAAAGGCTGTCAGGTGATGGATGGGAGTCAGAGATGTGATCCAATGCATGACGTCGGTCTTTATGGTTTCGAGACGTGTCGTTGACGCAGTCTTAATTTCCACTGTTGTTGTGTTCCTCGTCTTCCTCTAAAGCAAAACCCTAAGCCTCCATCAAGCTGCACAGCCTTTCAAGTAATGATCCCTACCATCTACAAGTCAATGCCACACGTATTCTATTCCCCCAGCTTTTACATATGTGTCTCTTCGCTGCGTCTTTGTGTTGTTCGGAACTAAACACCACTGTGTGATTGGATCTCCACGATATTGCTGCAAGGGAACTTGCACAAGTGACTGATGAGAGAGGTGTTCCTTCGTTCTTGATCATGCTGCAAACCACCTCTCACGCAGGATTCCAAAATCCTTGAGTGCAGGCTTACAGCTATCAGATCGTATGAGATGACAAGAGCTTTACATCACAAAGATCTGATCAGTTTATGTGGATCTCGGAAAACGAACTCTACTGTGTGAGATGTCACCCGAAAAATTCACGACAAACTGATGGGTAATACCTCCTGGTTTTCCACCATGAAAGCCCATCACAAGAGTCAACAATGTTCTTATAGTATGTTGCGATGAATCCTTTGTAAGGAAAAAGGACTCGAGAACAGATGGGAAAGATTTTGATCGAAACTAGTTTTCATATGGTTTTACTTGAAGCACAAGCAGCACCAAAAAGAGACGGAGAGAATTGGATGGAAGATCTACGTTTCAACATACATATGGATTGTTGTATAGTCGATAAGCATCTGCTAACTTGGAAGATAAAACCATCTGTTGGTGAAATAGAAACCGGATGAGAAGAACAAACAAGGGTTTTATTTAACAAGATCGATAAGATCTAACATGAAGAAGAGGAAGGAAGGGAGAAAGAAAGATGCATTCTTTCTGAATGCAATGATAAGGTAATGATGGAACTCTTTTCTTCTTCCTAGAAGACAGAATGGGAGAGGTGGTCAAGATACACCATCATTACACCAATCCTTTTCTCTTTCCTTGACGATAAGAAATGAAGAAAACCAAGATAGCAATAAGAACAGCACAAAGGAAACCGCGATCAAGAACAATAAGGTGAAGGAGGCAGACCTGTGCATGGATCTCAAGGTTACCCATGAAGATGGAAGCTGTGATTGGGGGGAATGAAGCCTGGTCCGAGATCTCCCAGATGTAAAAGAAGAGGAAAGCAGATACAAGATCAATTGATCTCATGTTATGGACGCCTCGAGCCAGACGACATTCCCCTCAAAGGAAAAGCTTCCTCGTTCTTCCTTCTTTCTCCCCCCTCCCCCCCTCAAGTCTCGGCTTTCAGTCTGCGGATGGAAATAGAGAAGAGACTCGAGAGAAAGAGAGAGGGAGAGGGTGCTGATGATAGGTGAAATGATTACCTTAGAGAGAGATAGAGAGAGAGAGAGAGAGAGAGAGAGGGTTCTTGGTGGTGGAGTCTGGAAATGGAAGATAAATAGCAATAAAGGAAGGGGTGGTAGAGAGAAGAGGCGTGAAGCCCATAAATTAAGCTGCAGGTGACCCAAACCTCTACAGTTGGATTTCAGAGCTCACCCACAGGCTCAACAAAGCTCTCTCTCTCTCTCTCTCTCTCTCTCTCTCTCTCTCTCTCGGGGATTAAAACCCCATACATTTCCGTCTATCCATCAACGGCCATCAAAACCAAGGAACAAGTAAACGTCGACTCCGCCACCCTGCAGTCTGCACCTGTGCAACATGGTACTGCCATACGAAACAGTGTTGAACAAGGGAGAGAAGACGTCCCTCTCTGTCTGTCTGTCTCTCTCTCTCTCTCTTTCTTGCTTCGTCTCCTGACCTCGGAATTCGAAACCTACTCCACCGTTCCACTTGCCCGGTCCTCCCTATAAAGAAACATCGTCCCTTCTCTGAGGAAAAAGCTGTGAAGAGTGGTTGGAAAGGATCATTGTGATTATTGTATCAGGAGGAGGCCGAGAGGCCTCAGAGCTTCCTTGAACCGTAGCAGGAATATGATCGATTTGATGTTAAGCATTAGATGCTGATCAAGGTGTTCCGTGTGCCTTTGGATTTTGAGCTCATAGAACTTGGAAAACGAGGCTTCTGCAGCACGCCTTCAGAAAGAGAGATATAGAGAGAGGTGTCTGGTCTTTGATATCAGTGCTCCGTGCTTGATATCCTGGTTGCAGATTTGAGAGACGACCTTGGTAGTGACACCCGAGCCCATCGTTTAGCTAGGTTGAGACAGCAGAACAGGTCATGATGCATCGTTGCGGCAAGCAAAGCCGAAGAGGCGATCACACGTCGCGTCTTGCGCGGCGCTCTTCGTGTAGGGCGTTGAATCACCACTCTGTAGTCCATGAACGCAGCATGGTGTTCGTGGTAAGCAAGGTAGCTCATCTTGAGCTCCTTTCTCTGCTGACGTTCATCATGCTGCAGATGCTCTCGGACTCTTTTGGAGAAGGTGATGGAGCTTGTGAGGGGTTGTCTGTGATCTGGATCTCAAGTCTAGAGCTACCATAGGCCGATGTAATCTGCACCCTGTCCCTCTGTATCTGAATGCCTCTCTCCCTACAACAGTCTGAAGACCCAACTTAAAGAACATAGGTTGATTGGTTGATATCCTTTCTTGACAATGGTGTGATGTGTTTTTTTCTTCTTAGTTGCACGGCTTAATTTTTGCTTTTATGATTCAAATTGATCGTAAAAGAGGATCTTTCTTAGTGTCTGTTGGCTGCTCCATAGCTGGAATTCGAGTTATGAGCTTATGCTCTCTGTTAACAACAGCCCATAACAGATCCAACTCTTCGTTCTTAGTAGTACGATGGATGCTTCAAGTCAACTCACATGTCAACTTTTGGTGCCACTAACCCCGTGAGGTATTTACTTACTGTGCCTTCAAATTTGTGTCAGGATGTCACCGACGAGTTTAGTCTCTGTCTCTCCTACAGTCGCTCACTCAATTCCCTAACATCTGAGTCTCGTAGATCCAGACCTGTGATCAAAGATGAAGCAGCAAGCAGGAATGGTAGACTTTGGTCCCCTCGATTCATAAATGATGATAACTCGAGAGTGAGCTATTACTTCCGCAAGTCAGCAAGTCTTCTCCCCTTCAGCAAAGGCCAGTGATGAAACCGAGTCACAACCGGTTGTCGGTTATAGGTGATGGATGCATCCATCGGTTCCACTTCCTCGAGGAGGAGAACCTGCGATGACAAACATCAAATCCAAGGACTTTTCATGTTACCTTGAGGCGAGGAAAGGTTTCTGTAGCTTGATTCCAAGTGTTGCCAGGGGACTCTGTTCTATGACTCGGTTCTTGAGCAGCAAATTGCAGTGAGTTCACTGACTGGAATGTCTTCAGTACTTCAATCCACAGCTCCATCCATGCTTACCTTTGGACAAACGCTGGATTTGATTCCCCTTTGGGTCACTGAGCAAGATGCTTGTCACTGAGTAAATCCAAGTAGGGACCATGCCTGCCATGGATCCAGTGGGGGGATCAACTGGGCCATTGAAAGAAGAAGAACATCTGTCTGCGTAACATATCTAAGCTTCTTCTTCATCATCATCCAAGCTTCCTCCCATCAGCATAGAATTGTTTTCAGAAGATCCAACAAACTACATATATATGTTACAGAGATGAATCTGCTTTGATGAGTGATTCGACATTTCGATCCTTCTTTTCGTGGATGATTGGCTCTCCTAAGCACGGCAGAAACACACACTGGTCCACACTTTTTGTCCCCATACAGATCCAAATCCTCTAAACCACACCAAACAAATCCAACAACAAAAGAAGAAGCTTCTTACAACACCCACACAAATATACAGCTGACACACTCGAGCACGCCAAGAACAAAATGGCAAACTTGAAAGCAGACAAGAGGCAACGGAACAAAAATTCTATACCTGTTTGGAAAAACCAGAGACCACCGAGTCGGTAGCTCGAGTTAGAGAATCGGCACAAAGAAAGAAGAGATTTCTTTTTATGGAAGAGAAATCTTTAAGAGGAGGAAGTAATCGTTAATGGTTAGGTTTAGAGCTGGTAGATGATAAGGAAGCAGGGGAGCACTGCTCTGGGATCCAATACCACGAGCTCCCCGTTCCCCAGGCTCACCGACTCGGCCTCCGAGTCGGGGTTCGACTCGCCCCTCACCCGGCCCGCAATGACCCGGCACACCAGCATCGACTGTCGCCCGGCCCCGCCACCGCCGTACGCATGCGCACCGCCGCTCCCGGCGAATGTCCGGACCCCCTCCACCTTCCTCCCCGCCGAACACACCGCGCCGCACGCCACCCCGGCGTCGTACACGCACCCGGCGCCACTCCCACAGTAGAACCGCATCATCTCGTTGCCGTCGGCGGCGCAGCGAGCGTCGTTGTGTGCCCTGGCGCGGACCGCCGCGCGGTACTCCTCGAACCGGACCACCGTCCGGGCCGGGTTGTGGACCCGGAAGAGCATCTCGATCTCGCCCGGGAAAGCCGCGGCACCGCCGTTGCCGGAGGAGGAGGAGGAGGAAGATGCCCAGCTCGAGCTAAAGATGATCTCCACCACACGCCGCGAGGAGTGGCCCGCCGGCAGCTCCGCCAGCGTCGGGAAGGGGTTCGCGTGGGTGGGCCCCACGAGAACCCGCGCCGCCTGCGGTGGCTTGGACGGGCGGGCAGGCCTCGGTCGAGTGTGATGCTTTGCCCTCGTCTTGGACCGGTGCTTTTCGGCGAACGAGGACGAGGACGACGCCGAGGAGGAGCGCTTAGGGACGAGGGAGACCACGTCCTTGACGGCGTGAGAGGAGTTGCCGCAGGAAACGGAGGAAAGCAGCGGCTTCCTGGACGAAGACGACGACGGCGTCGGGGGGTAGACGACGTCCTCCACGGCGTTAGACTTGCAATGCAGGGACTTGACCCACCCGGTCGCCATGTCAAGGCGACGCTGACGGCTATGACAGCCAAAAATGGCAGAGAGGGAAGGGGAACATAAAAGAGACGATAGAAACAAAAGATGAAGAGAAGACGAGAGTTAGTATGGTGGGATGCTGCTGTTGGGGGCGGGGAGAGGAGGTGGTGGTCCTGTTTGCAATGTTTGCATCATTTATGGTTCTGCTCTGCATTAGATTTTGTTGTGACTAGGAGTTATATCTAACACATCCATGCTGGATCTTATGGAGAGGTCCACCTCTCTCTCTCTCTCCTTGAACTGTTCTCTGTTACATTTACACCTCTTTATTGCACTTAGCTTTGACCTTTTCTCTTTGGGCGCAGGCACTGAACACATTCATCTCCTCCTCTCAATTAGTGTGTATGCATGTATTCATTCTTTCATGCTCTTCATCTGACTCCAAATTGTAACATTACTTCAATCGTCTTCAACTTTGCAGAGGAGGATGCTGTTGCCAAGTCTGACCCATTCATTCCAAACCTACTAACTACATAGCCATAAACACTGTATTTGGTTGGCTACACACTGCTTCATGTCATCTCCTTGCAGCTGAAGAATAAAATCCAACCTCTGAAATGGTATTTGCAGCTAAAGAAACTATGCGATCATATTCTCATGTCATGTGCAGGAACAGTCCACACAAATTGCATGGAGGAGGGATTCGTCGGTAGACGTGACATCAACGAGCCAACGCCCATCCCTCTGAGAACTTTCTTCAGCGGTCAATGAGCTATCTGAAACACGCAATGGACAAGAAGGACAGCGCCATGGAAATGGCATGTGGAATAGACTAAGCTCATTGGAGTCTTTTGAAGCCTTTTCTTTTGCTTTCTGTGAGCTTCTGTGGCCAAACTCTCTCCGTATCCCCCTCTATTGATCTTTCCCACCTTTCTGAAGACAGGAAGAGCGCCTTCACAGTCTTCCTCTTTGGCAGTTGCAGGCAGAGAGATCCATCATAGGCTTGTTATTGTGCACACTCAACAGTAAGCACATCTCTTGCTGGTTAATAAGAGGCCTGGTGATGGAATCGAAAGGCTTTCAGAAACCATGGCAAGTGCAGTCAAAGGCGATTCACTCCCCCCCATCAGAATGCTGTACTGAAGTGAAATGTAATGGACCAGAATAATGAATTCAGCGTTGTAAGCGGCACTGTTGTCGTCACAGACAAACATGCACCGCCCAGTCTACATGATGCTGCCTCTGGTTGTGAGGATAACTAATTAAGCATGCAATTAACCTCGATGCATGCTACTGCGGTCATCTTCTTCTTCTCCCACCGAGGAATAGGAAGCTCCTCGATGAAGAAGAGGGTCAGAAGGTGAACCAAAGTTTGAGCCAAAAAGGTAAAGAAGAGTTTCTTTTTGTGTAACCCATCACTGCTTTAGCATCATCATCATCATCATCAGTCGTGGAGCTCGGAGCTTGTGGGGGACAAGGCCACGGGAAAGACGACAGCTTTGAGATTTTTGGCATGATGAAGCGATGGAGTGGGGCGGTGTTCAAGGTAATGGAAACTGGATCAACGGAACCCCTGTTTGAATGGCAATGGAAACCACTTTAATCGAGGTGGGGGACAGTCGAGCTTACTACTGTCAGCCTTTTTCTCTCACGCCTACTTCGAGTCGCAGCCAAACCCTGCATTTTGACTGCTTGTTGATGCATCGATGGAGGAAATGAGTGTTGTGAGTCACCATCTAAAAGGCCCGTGGACCTCGGCCTCTCACCAGTTGTTCGCAATGGCTGAGAGCTCAGCTGATGGACTCATTCCAACATGTTTCTGATCCAGTAGATAAGGGTTGGATTTAGTAGACAAGACAGACATATCATCACCATCAGTGTATAGTTGATGCACTTCTTTCAATCCTGTGCTCAAGTTTGATTCCAAGCAGGAAGTGACAGGGTATCCTGTTCAGCTTGTGAGGGTCTGCTCTTAGATCAATCTCCTTCCCCCTTCTCAGAGAGTTCACTGTAGGAAGACTGCAACCATCTGAGCTGGCAGATAAGAGATGAGACCTTATGCTGGAAACAGATTCAGATGGTTGGATCTTGAATGGATCAGATAGGTGTGTTCTGATTCATGGAGAGGACTTATGATACAAGCAGTTCTGTTCTTGAACACAAGAAAGACCAGTATGCTGGGATAAAAAATTTCTGTGAACACATCACTTGTTGTTGCTACTGAATGAAGTGATCCACCACCACACACTGCATACATTCTGGTATAAAGTTAAGGCCATCATTCAACATACAAAGACCACATTTATTCCACTCCAAAGTGGGCAGTCTGTTCTACCCCACTAGATTATACAATACAAGCGAAGCTCAACTGCTGGACCACTCTTACACTCTATATGAAGCTGAAGAAAAGCAAGCATCAATGAGGACATATTTTGGAAAGGGTGAGACAAATCTGCAACTGTGAACATCTAAGCTGTTAATAGTCAGTTTATATACATCAGGAAATCATATCAAGAGTGGGACTATAGACTCTGGCACACCATGGATCATGTGTCTTCTGTCAAGAATAAGTTTTGGCAGTTTGCTCTCTCAGGTGCAGTGAGTTGGCTCCATAATTCTTCCTATGGCTTGGAATTGAAAAGATGAAATCCAGAGACAGCCTGCATCAACAGAAAGAAGTCCCTGCAATGTGCTTTTGTAATGCTGTATTTCCATCGAAACCAATCCTCTTTACTAAGTGGCAGTGATGGTCAAGTCGCGGCACATCTAGCCAAATGAGAATAAGACTTTTAGAGGGCCAAAAGCAACAAATCCCGATCACATGATCTCTTCTTCAATGCATCAGCTGTAGAGTAGACACTCAAGACCAGATGTACCACACTGGGAGCCTCTGATCAGAGACAAAAATTTGATATCATTGGATTTTGTCGATTTCATATCCTTGCAATCTATCTAAACCATCGGTGAATGGTGAATCATGATACATCTCCAGCTTGTTTTGTTGTTCAATGTTTTTCTCCCGGTCAGATGTGCAAGTGGTAGTATCATCAAGTGGAATCACCATGAGCCATGCATGATGTTCCCCGGTGATAAAGCTAATGCACATCTCGACAACCATATCGTCCATGCAGCGAATTCACCATTCCGACCCTTGCTGAGATATCCGATCCAAAGCTCACAAGTGATGCAAATTTGCTAAACAAACACATGGAACTGTCACTTATAAAAAGTGGATCTCATAAAACATTTGCTATTTCCATGAGTTCAAATCATTGTTAGCACATCGATGAGACAACTTATAGCACTGCAGTTATCACTACAAGATGAATGATCATCGTCTACCGATGTCTTCAAGTCGTCTGATAACTGCTCTGATATCTGGTCGGATAGCAGGTGAAAGAGAGCAACAAGCCATTGCAAGTTGAAACAGCATCGGTAAACCTTCTTCATTAGTGGAATTCTGATTTATACTATCCTCTAGGAACTTGGAGCTAAAAACATCTGAGACTTTATGCTCAAGAACTAAAATTCTCAGGGAGGTGGGGAGATGAAGGTCTTTGGACTGCAAGAACTTGTTGGTGAGGGGGTCCTTTTGAGTGAGCATTTCGAGAAAGACCACCCCCAAACTGTAGATATCGGTCTCTCTGCTGGCATCTTTCATCTTGATCAGCTCAGGTGCTCTGTAACCCTGGGATGCTGGGGCTTCAAGCATCTCTAGGGCAGCTGCGGGATTCAAGATGATGTGCAAGCCGAAATCTGAGAGCCGAGGCTGGAAATCAGCCTCAAGTAAAATGTTGTTCGATTTGAGGTTGCCATGGATTATAGCCTTCTCATACCCATTGTGCAGGTGGTCAAGCCCCCTGGCGACACCACAAGCTAATTTGTAGATAATATCCCATCTGTGTGCTTCAGCAACACCGGCTGTGAATGGAAGAAACTGTTAAATTCCATGAGTACAGACTTAAGTGTGAATCAAGGGACTATGTGTACTGAACCAAACAGTTTCAGAAACCAAGTGTAGAACAACCAAATAATATAGCCAAACACATAAGCTATATATATATATATATATATATATATAAGATAGGAAGATCTAAATCTTCAACACCCAAATTTGTAGCATACCATTTGTTCCAAATCATTCTATATTTCTCCCTAAAATAGCATCCATTTTATTTCTTAGTACAAAATTCTGGTCCAAATGAATTACAAACTGACAAATGCATGACAATTCTGCCTTCGAGAATAAGATTTCTACCTCTCCAAACTCAATCACTGAACAGAATATATGACTCGAATGCCAAATCTAAGAGAAAATATTCAAGTAGCTAATGTATCAAACAGAAGATAAATACAAAAGAACGTAAAAAGGAGTACAATGCATGTCAAAACTATTCTAATAACAAAAAAACTCATGCAAAATCCTGATTAAAAATGATAAAAAGTTAAATTGCAATCTTAAATGCCACAAATGAACGGGAAAAATAGTTAAAAACTAATGAAAAAGATGACAAAAATCACACCTCTTAAGAACTGAGCAAGAGTTCCAGAAGCATAGAAAGGATGCACGAAGAGCTTCTCCCCTCTCGGCCCCACGTACATGGCCCCCGTAGGCACCAGATTCGGGTGCCGGACTGACCCCAGCATCTGGACCGCTGGCAGCACCTCCCCAATCCGCCCGGTACAATCCGGCCGGACAAAGCGGAGCAGAGCTAGTGACATGCTCCGACGAATGCACGCCCGATAAAGAGTCCCATAGCTCGACTTGGCGACCACCTCCCCCGGCGCGTCCAAGATGTCGTGAGCCGTCAAATCCTCCCAACCGGCGAACTTGATCAGCTCTTCCGTCTCCAATTCCTCCTCTACCGCGTACCGAACTCCGCCGCCGTCCTCCAAAGAACCTTCTTTCGCTCTTCTCGACAGGAATCTCCTCCGAAAACAATGATGCCACGCGTACAAGAGGAGGAGGATGAGAAACGAGCAGGATAAACCAAGAAAGACCTTAGCACCGTGGTTCTTCCCCATGTCCTTCTTTCTGACCTTGATCTAGCCGCGATACCTCGAAAAAGACAACACTTTTGCCTGAAAACAAAGGAAAAAAACAGAGGATTTTTTTGTTGTTGTTGTTGTTGGCGTGAGGACTAGACAGAATGCAGAGATCGGAAGCTTCGGATGTGAAAGGAGGAGGAGCAGGAGGAGGCAATGAACGAAAAAATGGTACCTTCCGTTCTTGGGAGGAGGATTCGATGGAACTTTTAAGGGGGAAGAACCCCGCGGGATGCCTCGGGGTGGGTTTCCTCAGGGAATGTAAACAGAAGAGGAGCTCATCCTTGGGGAAGCAAATGGCTGCAGGAAGACAAGGGAGAGGGAAACTAGTTGGGTTATCATCGCTAGCGAGGTTGGATCACACGCGGAGCGTTCTGGTTTGCTGGAGGGGAGACTGTGCGGTGTTCGAGGCCGTGTTTTGGTCATTCGTGGCCGAAAGAGATCTCATCTTAATATTTTGTTGCGTGAACGAGAAGATTCGGATGTTAGGGTTTAGGCACCCCCACAAGGATTCCGGTGTTAGGCACCCCCAAAGCAGCGATACCAGAGTTGGTAACGTTAGCAACTTCGAGAGGCGACGGTCACGATGTTCTTCTCTTCCGTTTATTATGTGTAGGGTAGGATCAGATGTTGTTGCATTGATAGTGCATACGTAGATGCTACATGTTTTGTATCCTCCACAAGATTCAGATGTGTGTTCGTCAGAGAATACAAAACTCCGTATTAATTTTTCTTTATCATGTCCTCTGTTAGCAGGAACTCAAGCAAACAGAGACATGCTACATTATAGAATCCAATTTTGTCTACATGTTGGGAATGGGGAAGAAATGTGAATTCATGATTAAGATAGACAGGGGATTATCATAAATAAAATAGATAATGAGGTCACTCAACAAATGTATATTACAATACAACACTCAATATAGGCTGTACAGTAACCTCAGCTCTGCCCATACAGCATTGCCCACGCGGCCTGCTTCGATGCTACCATCATACCCATCAACGTCAGATTCCGGACACCACCACAAAGGAGCTGTTGTCGAATGCTGCTACTAGGTTTCTAGAGGTAAGAAGCATTTGTGCCTTCACAACAAGGTCTTCGGAATAGATGTGATCACGTTTTAGGATCCACTAATAAATGAAAGTGAACTTGACTGAGGAAGAACACATAGTTTCATCATAAGACCCGTCAGATCTATGAAAGAACAGAAAACAAATTATCTTCTTACTTTGTAGAATCTATAGAGAAAGAACAAGGACATAAAACAAGTACATAATTTGATACAAACACATTGACATGGCAAAGACGCATCCTGCACATGATAAATCAGCAACTTCTTCAATATATGAAGAGGTATTATCTACAAGTCACACAATTTATCATAATATGTTAACTTATAAACCAAACAGCTCTGAACATTATGGTTCATTATATATATGTTCTACATCTAAGAAGCATAATAACTGCCAAACATAAGTGTATATATACATATATACATACTAATACTGATATGTGCATAGATTTCTTATGCAGATGATATAAATGTCTTACATGTTTTCCATATGTTTACATAACTGAAGGACAGGGCTCTTGCAGATTTGCCGGCTATAAAGGGCTCTTGAACCTATCTGCTCTCCAATGTAAAACATTGGCAATCAAAGAAGGCCTCTTCCATGCTAGGCAGGAGGGCTTCACATCAATCATATTGGAGACTGACTCCGTGATATTGAAAGAACGCATCACAAATGACAAGACCTCCCATGGGAGATAAGGAACATTTTGTCAGACATTCTCTCCCAAGTCCTCAAGTTCCTTTTTTATTATTGCACTCATTGCTTTAGAGAATGCAATAGAGCAGCCCATTGGGTTGCTTCAGAGGGGCGACAATCACAGTCTTTTGTTTTTTTTTTTGGAAGGAAGACTTTCCTTCAGATCTACTGTCCATTTTGGCTCATGACCTTCATAAGTCATTTTGTAGACTTAATTCACAGTAATTAAAGGTTTCTATTTTTTGGGGAAAAAAAACATAACTGAAGTACAGATGGTACACTTAAAGCAGAAATTTAATGCACTTTTCATATGGTAGTATAGGAAGCATCCCTGTATAATGCTTTAATCATGGATTATTAGTAAACCAATTTGATTTTGTGGTCATATTATTTAAGACTCTTGGATGATAAGGTTAGCGTTACTAAATTTAGAGGAAAAAATTGACCTGACTAAACCACTCACCTCATATAGGACATAAGTGCATGAAATCAAAAACCAATTTGTTGTATCACAATCTTTCCATGCAATAGAAAACAGGAATTTTGCACTAATAGATAAAGACAAGGTGGAAAAAGAATACTCACAAGATATAATGAGGTAGCCACTAGGGTCTCTTACGGTTCATTCAATGTAATTACTCCATGGACATCTGTAGGAAATGGAACAGCACCTAAGAGTAGAAACTGAACAGCATATGTTAGAGAAAAATTTATACAGGCATGACAAGATTAACAAGGAACACCTATCAATCAAGTTGTAGTTTCATAATAAAGGCTAAGAAACCTGACAGACATGGCACAAGTGCCGTACATAATACTCATGAAATATTCAGGGCACTAATAATCTAATACAAAATAAATTAAACCTATCTAACAGTCAAACCACAAAAACAATTAATGCTCGATGCATCTGACAGTTCATCCAGTATACAGAATAAAGTAATGAAAGGAACTTACACTTACCTAAAAAGATTTGGCCCATTGCAAAACATACAATTTATAAGAACAGAGAAAATGTTATACAACCATGATCTGGTGGTAATCAGCATATAAAACCTCAATATTCAGATAATTTTGATATAAGATGGAACACAATGCATTTGAAATGACAAGTAATAATCAGAATATAAGAAGGAACATCTAATATGCTACGTAATTACAATAGAACTATTGTTCATGTGTGCTTAAAAGTCAGTTCATCACTAAAAGTCAACAGAATGTCATGCTCTTTCAAGATACTTTGACGTTTTATTGGATGGACATCCACAACAATATGATCAATAAGAAGAGAAAATAAGCAAATGCCGGAATCAAAATTCCAAATGAAAATTTGTCGAAAATAAACAGAGAAGAAAGTAAACCTCACCGACTTGATCATATTGCGCACAACATAATACATCAGCGTCGATAGAAGAGAATCCGAGCCCCGACTCCCACAGCCGCCCTCTTCGCATCCACAAACCCAGTCCTTGGGCCACGAATCCTCCAAACCAACCTTTCCCCCTCTCATCCTCCGACGCAGTCCTCATCCCCTAATTCCTAAAAATATACATATCTCCACACCAATTTTTTCAGCCTAAACTCACAATCCAGGAAAAGAGAAGCAACGGCGCTGAATCAAAGAGCCAAATTCTCCACTATCTTTCCGATCAAGAACAAAGACGAGACCATCTAGGGTTTTGCGACGATGGAGGGAACGGCTCATGATCCAGGGAGGAGTCCTTCCCTGCCACAAGTAATCGCTCTCGCTCTCGCTCTCTCTCTCTCTCGTCGATTTCTTGTTGCTCCTTCCCTCGTGTAAACAACTACCAGCCGACCTTCTCGACCACCGCTCATCGGCGCAACAAATTAATAATAAAGAGGTGGTCAGGACGATAACAATCGTTGATCGGTGGAGAAGATTGCATGGACGATTGAGATCGTGTGGGCCCCGCGAGTCCTCCGTTCGCGCTTACCTGTCTCCAAGGAGGCGCCAAACAGACGGAAAGGAGCTTCTCTATTCGTTGGAATGTTTGGGACCCACAAGCTCATCTGATATCCAAGTCAAAGTGACGTCTTGTGCCCGATGTTGATGTGGTCGTAAAGTAGCCTCCATGTTAATAGTGTATAACACAAACAATAGAAAATACAAACTAAAAAGATAATAATAATAATCTGACATGCCAAAAGCGATATTTTTAAGAAAAATAAAATTTAGCCTTCGAGTTTTTTGGTTGGGAAATAACTCATCATAATGCTCACAACAGTATATATAGTATATCTCACAGTGCTGATAAAAAAGCAGCATCATATTGCCGACCATGGTGATGCTGCTCTGGTTTTACGGGGTTAAGATCGCTGAGGAATGGAATCAAGAAACAATGGCTCAAGAGGGAACGGCACCCATGATGCGGTGGTCTGGCGGCCATGGTTGCTGTACTGATGCTGACCCGAAGGCTGCGGGTTGGCCGGCGAGGAGGTGGTGGCGGCTGGATTGGAGACTCGCTCACAGGAAGGGCACATAGTGAGCGTGGTGGGAGGGGTCATTTGCATGTAAAGCTGGGGCGACAGCTTCAGGGCTCTCAGCTCCTGGACTTCTTTCTGAAGCCTTCTGTTCTCTTTTGTCAGGCTCTCACAGCACTTCTTGAGGAACTCGCAGTCCACCTCCGTCTGCTTCAACTTGGTCCTGCAACGATCCCATCAATATTGTTCGGTTTAATCCTTAAATGTCACTCTCATATCTACATATAAAGAGAAATGAGGATCTATGGATGTAGAACACCTTGCTCTTCTGTTTTGGAACCAGACTTCCACCTGCCTTGGCCGCAGGTTGAGCTGTTCGGCCAATGCTAGCTTTTGCTTCTGCTCACCAAACAGAGACGGGAACATTATCTATGCAGCTACCATTTGATATCGTTCACTGTTGTAGGACCGAGGGGAAGAGAGAGAGGGAGAGGGGAGAACGGCTTACGGGGTTCAGCGTGCTGTGCTTCTTGAAGCTCTCCTCGAGCACGGCGGACTGATCCTTTGAGAGACGGAGCTTCTTGCGGGAGCCCTCGCCGTCCTCTTCGTCACTGACTACCCTGAAGCAGGCCCGCTCGGCGTCGTGGTCGTCCCCGGCGAGGCCGTGACGCTCAGCCCGCTTGCCGCCCACGCTTGAGACCGCGCTGTTGAGGGAGGACGCGCCTCCCTCCTCCTCCTCCTCCTCACTGACCTTTCGTGCTGTCGCAACCACAGACAGCGCCCGAGTCACGTCGATCATTGTCAACAGTGGTCGCGTCTCTCCTGCTCCACCCACGTCCGAGATTGATCCACCTGCAACCAAGATGTAACGTGTCACTGCTTACCGATAGATTTTAGCAAAAGTGAAAACGGCACCATCAGATCTACCGAGTCAAAAATGAGCAAGGCGGAAACAGTACCTGAAGGGCCGAGGAGGAGATGGTTTGGCATTGGCCAAGGGGAGGAAGAAGGAGACATGAGGCTGAGACTGGGAGGGAAGTAATTGGTGGAAGTGTCCAAGCCAAGGCTTAGTGCTAGATCCTCTTTTTCTATCCACATCATCATCGCTCTATCTGTTTGCTTACAACCTTCCTTCACTCTTCACTCTCTTTCCTCTGCGTATTCTCGGCGTCACTTGAGTTCTTTGAGATGACACCACAGGAAAAGATGGAGGAGAGAAAGCAGCCGTAGAAAGAGAAGAGTAGACCGGAGGAGGGGGTGGTTTCTTCTCCTTGGAGAATGGAATGCGGCAAGGGATGGGGAGAACGGACTATATAGTAGTTTGTGCCCTCTCCATTGCCGCAATGATGACCTGTGTCAGAAGCTCCCCATTTCTTGCAATCATGAATGCTGCTACTGAATCCATCGACTCTTCAGATTAATGATTTGTTCTTATTTCCAAAAGGTCAGTCTCGACAGTTCCTTCTCTGTTCTCCGTCTCCACGCGCCACTGAGCACCATAAACACAGGGCTTTTCCTCCGGTTGACCATTGACTGATTCATGCTTCCACGTAGTTCCACAAGTTTTTTTTTTTTCTTCCTCTGGTAGAATTTATTGTGACAAATTACGAGCAATAAGAGCTTAAAGACGAAGAAAAGGACTGCTCCTCTTTTGTCTTCCGCAAAAGTGGCACAAGTTGACCGAGTCGTGTGCATTGACCCTGAACAGTCTCATGAATCCAAAGATGCTTCCAATCTTTGTACATCATTTGCTTGGCCTTTTGAGTTGTGCAATTATCACGGTCTGTTGATGAGATGGGAAACCCCCCTCCATTCCCCTATGCCATCGTAGGTGTGACCAAGTTTCAACCAGCACAGTTACAGCAGTCACATCATCAACCATGATTCATCCTTGCTACCAAAGTCATCTTTTCATTTGCATATAATAATGATAAGATAAATATTGGAGAGTCATATTAACTCGCTCATTTCACCTCCTCCCATAGACCTAAGCACTATAAAACCACGTCAACACATGACACAACACGATCGACTTGACATAGTGTCAGCTAACCTAATATAGTTTCCATCGATCGAGGTCCCGACAATCAATAGAGACAATGATCGGAGCGACACCGTACGATCTAACCAATCAAAGACGTCACTAATATTAAGGAATATGGTATGATTGTCCACAGGCCCACAGATATAAAAGCCACCCATGTGTATGGCTCTAGGGGGCTCTCTCTCTCTCACTGAATACTTAAGATCATCTCGGTCGGGGCACAGACTTGGTCGTCGAAGAGATCATATCGAGTGCACCCCATCTCGACGAGGCCTTTGTGCAGGATCCCTCGGTGGACTCTGAGAAGAAGGATCCCGAGATGTATTCTCGAGTAGACCCAGTCAATCTTTTCCCGATCGATGTGAACAAGCTTATGTACACGAGCGAAATCATACTACGCTGACTCTTCGACGTAAAGATCCCACAACAAACAGTAAGGAGAATAGAACAACCAGCATAAAAAATAATTTTACATCATCATGATCTTATTTGTCAATTATTAAATAGTTATTGGATCATTCATTAGTAGTTCTATGACTTCATCCAAAAACGTTAACTAATATTCCAAATTTTATCAGATGTCACTCTTAAACTACTATATTTCCCTAACTTCTTTCTCTTTTCACACGAAGTAGGAGCAACACCAACAGATCCAAAAGTTACGGGAAACATCAATCAATATATTCAAGAACTCAAGTCAATAGGACATGAATCCACAGTTTCTCCATCCTGGCACAACCATGTATCAGTGTCCTTTGAGTATGATCCATATATCAATGACTGGAATTCTTCTTCTCTCTCCTTGCTAGAGATAACAGCAACGTGTTCTATGTTTACTTGCAACTTTTCTAGTGATAAGGGTGCCCACTGATTTCGCAGGAAAGATGAGAAGAAGTCTGCCATTAGGAATGCACATAGCTAGTTTCTGCACAGGATAATCGAATTGGTGTTGCCATCAACAGTAAGGAGAGGTTTGTAAGCGAGACGGGAACATACTATTATATGAACAACACTTTTGTGGCACTTCACATGAGAAGGTGAAAGAACACACCGGCAAAAACCTTTTACCTCACGGACTGGAAATCTTTCGAGCTCCATCTGCAGCGTCATATCACGAAAGTGATGGTGTTGAGCCTCGCGAACCGACTCCAGATGGCCGGAGATGTGGATCGCGAACGCAACACGAACTCACGAAACCCTTGAATCCTCGAAACCAGAAGCACCAGCCGTCTGCATGGTGCAAGAACGAGGGTGAAGGGGATGATCCAGATTCCCAGTCCCAGTAGCAGCATCGTGCAGGCTTTTCTTCTGCTGGTCACTTGGCGCCCGCGATCATGCTTCTGTGTCTTCCACCGGGTTTCCCGCAGATGATGCCTACAAGCCTTAAATGGCTGGAAGACTTCATCCACCTTCTTAAAAGCACAGTCCAGTTGATCATTCACGCAGAAAGACCGCCACAATCACCGCATGCGACGTCCAAAGTCGCTTGACCAAGTGAAGACATAGGTTAAACTTCTAATGCTTTCAATCTCAAGTAATTTATCGATCGATGCCTTTGGGATTGTGTGATCACATCCACTTGGACTTTGGCAACACGATATGCCTTGCTTGGCGTGTCTGCAAACGCTGAAGATTGCCGATACTTAAAGCGTGACATCTTCCCGTCATTTTTGTCAGGAATAATGGCGTCATTGCTGCTCGTCTGGCTTCTTGTCATATCATACAAGTTATTGTTCATGAATCACGAGGGTGAGATAAACTAATGTTTTGGATTCATATAATACGAAGACTGTAGATGGACGTACCACATTTGTCTTATTGTAATGGGTGCCAACACTGTCGAGCGATTTAAGAACAGAAGTCTGGATGAGAGGAATCAGTGGGTCCCCTGGTCATAGGCAAGATACCCCAGCGAGGACAGATAGAGGAACGATAATTTTCGTTACCCCAATAATTGTACCCATGGTTTTATCTGCACATCTTAAGACGAAACGCAGGCTCCGCACCTGGGGCCCAAAGCTAAACGCGGCCACAATGCTGCGTATTTTCTGCGCCGGTGAGAAATTACGTTTTAAGAGAGACGGCACAAATTTTGTTGTCACTACTTGCTGTTTGCCGTCTTCCACACTACAGCGGTAGACAGTCGCAATCAATCGCCACGTGGACGATTTCAGCGTACTTGTATCTCTTCATAGGAGCCCATATGTGATACCATGCTGCATGTTTAGGCATCGAATCTACCTGCCTCGGGAGGTGTGGGCCCATCGTCACTTATCCAACCACATAACGGGGAACGTAGTTGGATAAGAATAAAGGAGTCGAGAAATCATTTATGCTCCTCATACCATTTCGAGATCTCCGTCCGTCCTCGCTTCTCTCAGTCCCTTGTCCCCGCGATCTCTCTCATTCCCAATCCTCTCTGTTCTTCGGCTGCAAAGCGCTAAGGATTTGGAGATCGAGGTCTGAAGGAGGTTGCTGCGAAAGAGGAGGACGCAGCCACAATAGCCACAACTCCCGGACGTGCTCCAACCACTGAGTGAAGCGCTTCGGTGTGCGGCTCGACGGATTCGTCCGGAAGAACGGTAGCATGGGGCTCTTCTCCTCGCCGGATCCAACGGCGGGGCGTCGCCAATCGGTAGGCCGGAGCCTGGCGACGGCGCCGCAGCGGACGGGTGCGCGTCGGAGGATTTCGCCAACAAGGGTGAGTCTTCCTTGATCTTTCGTCCCTTTTGCTTCAATTATTCCTTGGTTTTCGTAGAAAAGGAAAAAAGAATATCTTTTAAGCCGAATGGGAGCTTTTCTACTATATTTCAATACGTTTCTTTAGTTTTCTATCATCACGAGACTACTGCAACCATAAGATTTGTTGGTAACCTTTTTCATGAACAAAGTAGGCTGTTGGGGTAAATGCCACTTATGCTATTCTATTTTTGTTCATACTGTGGAATTCTGAAGTTGTTACCGTTCATATATCTTGCAACACAAATGAACACTATACCAAATCAGGGGGTTCATGGGCTTTTTCATACTCAAACACAGGAGTGGTCAGTGGTCGATTCAGGGGGTTAGTGTACCTTTTCTTCGATAGATAAGAAGAGCCAAGTCACCGAACACTTGCAGCATCCAAACCGAAAGCAAATTATACAAGAATAAAGCCGAAAGCAAATTATACCAAATTGGGGGGTTTGTGTACTTTTAGGGTTCGCTTTGGTGGTTTAGTTTGTTTATTTTAGAGGTAAATTGAAAATAAATATTCTGAAAGTTTACAGTCCATGGTGACAAATATCATAGGTTTTATGGAGTAATTAGGGTTTGAATGAAAAATATTATGCTTTATTTGATTGCTGTGGTGCACAAACCATCGCAAATTCGACATGAAATCATATTTGCTTGATCGAGGCTATTGATAAGCTAACTATTAGTGGTTTTCACTTATATAACTCAGAAACAAATGTTATACAGCTGTTCTTTTTACCAGGGTGATTCCTCTTCAAATTACTCTTTATTGTGCTTTTCAGCTATCTTAATGTTCCTTTGGTACATATATCAGTATCATATTCAGATTTAACTAGTTACACACTGCATTAAATTCAAACTAGTGCTTTGTCAGTACACTTTAATGTCAATAATTAGATTAACATAATTAGAATAATTATGTTCAATGATGACAAAATGGTACTTGCAACATAAAAAAAGCACACATCGCACAAATTAGTCCTTTAGCTTGTATTCGTGACTTTAATTGCCTATATCACAAAGCAACAGTCTTAGCATGGCTCCAATTCCCACAATCTAGTACTTCAGCTTTCATAGTCTTGCAAAATCCTTGACTAATATGTATGATATATAGAGGAAGACAAGCCTTTCTTCTGAATTACAAACAGATGATATCGGGTGGTGCAACAATTGATGATTTCTGATTATTGACTAACCATTGCTGCCCGCTTTGCTTCTCTTGCTAAACTTCCCATCACCAAGAAGGCCATCTTGGTTCTGCTTATTTCTCCAATCATCAAATGATTCTCTAGCGATGCTGTGATGATTGTTCACAACATCATCGTAGGTCTGCTGGTTCACCTGTACTTGATATCTTTGCTTGGAGGCTGGACGTCCATGCATTTCTTCGTTGTTTGCTGATTGCAGATCTGAACCAAGAGTTTCAACCAATGATACTATTAGAATCAAAGCTAAGACCTTCATATTTCAGAACAAAACTTTCACTCTTCAGTAAAGAAAAGATGAGAGCTGCACAAGCCGAAGAAATCAACTACGGGTGTGCAGTAGAGGTGTGAAACATTCATGCTACTATTTATAGAAGCAATGGAAGAGCAAATGGAGCTGATATAGTGCAAATCTCTTATCTGCTTTGTTTGTGGACAATCCACCCAAGTTAAGATCAATATATGGTGGGTGGTTATATATCACTATACAAGCATATTTTAATAGCAATAATTTTCAGAGTAAAGGAAAACCTAGCTTGGGGCACTGAACCTACCAAATAGGCATTTAACAGCTTGCTATCATAGGTTCTCATTTTAAGTCAACCACCACTAGTTACAAAGCTTTCTGTTGTGTTGTTTAGAGTATGAGGGGACCTCTTTAAGGAAAAGCAAGATTCTTTAAAGAGAAGGATAGGAGTCAGTGGATCCTTGATCATATTTTATCATCTTCCTGTGATGTTTTACTGTACTCTTGTTGGTACATAGAGCAGAATCAACTTTAATAAAAAAAAACCAAAAACAGTACTAAAATCAAGGAACAGTTGCTTGCAGTATCAATGCTTTAATATCAAGAAAAGGTAGAGCAACCGTTACTGTACTATTGGCAGTATAAAGTTTCTGACACTGATGTATAACTCCATAGAATTACTAGTACGAACTACATTATACATACTATCATGATCATGTCACCATTGCAAATTGGCTTTTTCTGGACTACTAGTCTTTACTACTAAGATCCAACATGAAGATCAAAATGATACAAACTGATTCCTACATATTCAGTTCAGTTTTGTTACTCTGGTTCATGACCACATCTGTTAGAATGGTCCAAATTCCTTATATAGAGGTCTCTTTTTTTCCCCAATTTCATATGTGGGTTTAATTAACATCCTAAATCCTGTCCTTAAGCATGGAGGTTACCCTAATATTGGATCTTCTTTTTCGCATGAGAGTGAATGCAATGCTTGCTCAGCCACTCTCATGATTGTTTTACCATCCTAAAGCAGTAGCGGTTTCTGGGTTTGAAGGACTATATAAGTATCCTTCTATTGTGACATGAACAATTATCTTTTGCTTTCCTGGACTTATTCTTTTCTGCAATTTACATGAGAAGTTTCAATATAGCACTATACCAGGGTCTGGCTGGTTGTATCCAATATTAAGCATTTTGCTATAAGAATATCAATATAACCAAACTTGAAATCTTTATCTTATTGATCTCATTTCCATCCATCTATGGCTACAACAACTTGGTTTTTGTACCCTTGGACATTTATTCTTACGAAGCCAAACTCACTATATTTGCATGACATGTAACTTATCAGTTACATTTTTTTTTACCCGCAAGGGTTTTGATACTTCATATTACTACAGTATATTGGCAAGCACTCTATTATGTAGTACACAGCAACAAACTTTCAAGTACTTAACATCTTCAGTCTAATTTATGCCACCACTTCCATTTCCTTGGTTACTTCCATCATCTCCATATGGGGGCTGCTGACTGGTGGCGCCGCCACGGCTGTTATATAGATCTCTTGGTATGCTATGATGGTTATCAACACTGCTGCCAGAATACCCAAGTGTTGTCGTAACCTTTTCCATCTCTCCTCTATCTCTTTGATCCATATGACCTAGTTTGTGTCTGGCAAGGCTGCACGTCGCCATTATGAGCACAAGAAGCAGCAGAAGAGATACCGACTTCATCCTGGGTTTCTTTTGCTGCTTTACAAGAAATATTTAGCTAAGTAAAAGAGAAGAAACTGCAGATAAAGTCAGTATTCACTTGGAGTTTTTCAGTACAATAAGAAGAAAAATGTAAAAAGAACCTACCCAGTAGAACACTAGGGAAGTTTGAGAGGCAGGCCTGTGCTAGAAAAATGGTCACGAGATGTACCAGCTTTTTATAGTGAGAACTTAAGTGAAAAAAATGGTAATGTGGTCTCCACCAATTACCGACATTATTTAGTGGATGGACTCATGTTTCCGCTAATGTGTATCTAACATAATTAAGTGAGAGGACCACAATAATTCTGTGATGTGAATTGCACTCCAAATTGCTCTACTTTTCACTATGCTTTGTGATGTAAAAAGTTTCCTAGGCATCCACCTCTCTTTTTGTATAAATCAAAGACTGAGTTATCGTTCAGCGACCAGGTTCTGCCATTTATTTTGGAAAATTGGTTCCTAGTGAGAATAGATTTTGGCCATTGACCTTTGAGAGTTTTGATTTACCTTTTAATATTTGTTTGATGTTTGATTTAATTGAGGATCCATAGATAATTTAAATGTACAGGAAAAATTAATTGTAAAGGCAGCATATATAGATGTATAGCTTGTAGTCATACTTACAGTGAAAAGAATAGGATTATAGAATATAAATATAAATGTCTTTGTTGTGTTAAAACTACATGAAATTAAATGCTTATGAAATGTGTATAAATGCAAAGGAAATGAATGTGTTTGAAAGTTTAGAGGTAAAGAGAATATAGATATATTTTCAAATTTTAAAGACAGGTCAAAATGCAGATGGAACATCAGATTTCCTTATTAGTCAAATTTTGTTGGTAATCATAAATTGGGCATCTGGGGGCCACCAATTACCAATGATTTCTTTAGTTAATTATGTGATATCATCACCAACAAAAACTAACTTGTCATTATTTCACTTCCATATGCAGTAAACCATTTCAGAGCCAGTGGTTTGGTGTTGCTATGCATGCAATTAGGTTTAAGTCATTATAGGATAACAGTTTTGCCACTCAGTGGGCTGTTTCTTTTTGAAAAGTAACTTTTACTTGTCTGAAGGAAATATATCTTCCTTAACTTTACTGAGATTACCATTTCATTGCTTGTTGCCATCTAATCCTTGAATAAAGAAAACTGAGCACCAGACACTTGGCTACCATTTGAAAAACCATCCTCTAATTTGATATTACGTCTGAGAGTACATTACTAATATCACATGAATCAGCTACTAGATTCTCTAGTAAAGGATTATTCTTTTATCTCCATTGCCTGCCTTACATGTTTGCATGGTTTGCTTCAGATTGTCTATAGTATTGATGTTGAACAAAATGGTAAGGCTCTGAGTCTCAACCTAGTGCCAAACCAGTATTAATAACTACATTTGAATGGCTGTAATATCATGATATAGTAAGGAAAACTATTTATGAAGGCCTCACGAATAATTTTACCACAACACTATGGCTATTAAAAGAACAAGAACTATTTACTGAAGCCTCATCATGAAATAACATACATAAATTTATTAATTTGTGCTTACTAAGATTATGTCATGCAAACAACCTAAACAATAACAATCTCTCTATATTTAGAGGTAAGTTTGGGTACATTGACTCTCCTGATCCCATATGGACGGGAGTTTTTTTTTTTATCATTTTCTGATCATGGGATTAGTTTTCTAAATCTTAAACGGCTATTATTGTTCATCAGTAAGAAAAGTGGACTCCCTGCATGTTCTGGATTTAACCAGCTTTTAGGGAACAGCCTAAATTTAGTTAAGTATGATATACTTCCCTACTTCCAACACCTGTTTTTTATAAATTCATCAACTAAATGTCAGATAAATTACTTAAAACCTGGAATAATCTTGGAAATAATTTGATATTTAAAATTAGACATCCTTGGTATAATTTATCATCATCTTAACACATGGATTCTTCCTCTATTGGTAGGGTTCTCTTTCTGTGTATATATATATATGTAATAAAGGCTTAAGGTTTTCACCTTTTTACTCCATTAAAATAGGTTTTGAAGACTGAAGACTAGTAGAAAGCTATAGGGATGGGGACGTTGAGGTTTTAAATGAGAAGAAATAGAGACTAAGCAAATTCTTTGCCTTTTATTCTCAGAATGCTTTAAATTATTGGATTGGTCTCTTTAGAAGGTTAATGTTCTTTTACTGATACAAACTCTACTAGTGTTAGCACTAGCATTTTAATCTGACATTAGTATAGGCATACTGAAAAAAGAACAGTGAAGCCAGATGGATGAGATTATGTCCACAGTACATATGAACAAATAACTCTACCATGGAAGAGAGGATTATGCTGTAATCTGACAATACATATGAACAAACAACTCTACCATGGAAGAGAGGATTCTGCTGTAATCTGACAATACCACATGGAATACAGGACAGCATAATTGTTGATACTAATTCAACATGATGGTGCATGTTCTGAATAATCAGAAACATTTCTGATCTAAACATCACCTTCCCTGAGATAACATGAGATGACTCAGGGATCCAATAATGCTCTAGACTGTGATGCAGTAGCTTCCTAGGGCAGCATTATTGATACTCCCCAGCAGCCTTTGCAAGGACTGATTCAGAAGGCTGTTGACAGCTTTTATCCTGAACCTGAAGGGTTGGAACCAGTTGGATTCATTGGATGGATTTGCATTGATTCGATTCAATGGCGTCACCTACCACCAATGCAGGCCAGCTATCATATTGCATCTTGTTTGTCCCATCAGAATTGAAATGGCCCAGTGATTTGCGAGAAATATGACTTGGGTAATGGATGGTTTAGCAATTTGCAGTTGTACACAGTATTCCACATGATTACTGAAATGTCTCATGGTATATGTGGATTACTATGGCACAGAGATCTGTTTCATTCTTTACAGGGTGGACGGGAGGATGGGAAATGTCCATTATGGTTGACAGTCTTCAGACTGTTGTCTCTTAAGCAGTTGTAATAGCTTTTCATGAGTCTCCTTGTCATGCTGTTTTACTCCTTGCAGATTCAATTATCTGAATTCTCTCTCTCGCCCTCTCAATCCTGCAATCGTAGCTTTCACTAGGGATGTTGCTCATCCAGTCTCCTCTCCTAAGAACACGATCCACTCTGTGATTTGGTATATGCAATCAATGAGTTAGGCTGTTCATTTGCCTTATCCTAACATGTACTTGGTAGGTCTTGGAAATCAACTGATGTGACTCGGGAGATTGTTCTCTTGCCATGAGTTCAAGAACAGAAGTGTTGGAGCATAGTGAGCACAGCCTGTGAGGACAAAAAAAGCTCTCAATGATTGCAATGTACAGCATGTAGATGGGAGCTGCATGCAAAAAACACAAGCCTTTGGCGGTAATTGGAGGAGATGCATTTGGATTCCACATCGCATAGGCTTTGACATCTGAGATAAGGTGGAAGGGTATTCTTTTCCCAATTTCCTAATTATATTATCCTTTATAAACCACAATTAATTCTCTCCACACCCCCTTATTGTCAAGAAACGATAAGGAAGAAAAGCTAAATTTGAAAAAGATCAAGCATCTAAAAATTAAAAGATATTTATTTCAAACGCTTTGGATAATAGTATTTGCTATTTTACGTTTTTAATATTATATTAAGTCAACATCTAAGGTTTTTTTACAATGAATGTTAATGGAAGAGGTATTAACTAGGGGATTTTAATATTTGACAGACATACACGGCATATTAAAATTATGATGACAAATGTGATATTTGTACATTTTTATAGTAATATATAGGTAAAAATTAAAAAAAAAAATTTTGCCATGAGAATAGAATAGGGAAATAAAAATAAAAATAAAATGTGAGGAGTGTGAAGAAGGAACAAATGCGTAAGTAGAATTAATTACAAAAAGGGTGGGGTTTTGGAGTCGGGGAAATCCAAAAAAATATTTTGCCATGAGAACAGAATAGGCACACGTCTCCGCTCTCGTGCTTTGTTTGTTCTCTTGGCAATCCCTTTCCCCTCCTCATCCGCTGCCTCCGTCCTTTGCAAGAGAGGAGAAAGCAGAGAAAAAGGAAGAATCTTTTTTAGACCACCTGCCCGATCTCATCCCGCCCAACCCCAACCCTTCTCGATCTCACACGGAAGGTGAATCAAGATGTCGTCACCGAGCAAGCGCCGCGAGATGGACCTGATGAAGCTGTACATCTCCAGAAGGAAAAAAAGAAGTGACTTCAATCTGATTCCACTGGTTTTATCTTTGATTGTGTCTTTGTTTCTTGTTGCGTGTAGGATGATGAGTGACTATAAGGTGGAGATGGTGAACGATGGGATGCAAGAATTCTTTGTGGATTTTCATGGCCCGAACGCGAGTCAGTATATCATCTGCTGCTCATAAATCTTTTATCTTTCGTTTCTTCCTTGGGTTCCTTTTGCTTGCGGATCTGATTTTGACTATTAGGAAAAGTAGTAGTGTAGATCGGCAACGTTTGTTGGCTTACCGGTTTGATTTCTCGATCAGTGTCTTACTGGTATGAGATGTTGGTGGAAGTTAATAGTAATTGCTTCTTTCATTAGCTTTCATTTATCTGCCTCTTGATACTTTCTCCTTGTTGGACTGGAATAAAGTAGGTGTGGTGGTCTTGAGATGTTTCGTGTATTGATTTAGTTGGTCATTTAGATTGTTTCACCTCAATTTTTTATTTTCTGGCTGCTGTATTTTGATACAGAGGTTAATAAAAAGGTTTGACATAAATGTGTACGCTTTATGATTCTTGGATTATTTATTGGCATTAATCAGTTTGGCCATGGAGCCCTTTATCACACCACCAATAATGGTTTATTTGTCTTGACTTAGGAGATCAAGCTTTTCATCACTGGATATTTGATCATTTTGTTTGCTTCTGGTGCTCTAGGTAGGAGGGTTTCCTCTCTAATTGTTTGATCTAACAGGTCTTTATCAAGGAGGAGTGTGGCGGGTAAGGGTCGAACTACCAGATGCATATCCTTACAAATCTCCATCAATTGGCTTTGTTAATAAGATATATCATCCTAATGTCGATGAAATGTGAGTGTCTGAGTGCTGCCTTCTGTTGTTTCATATGTTTAGTGGAATATTCTTCCACCTTTTGCAGCTTGTTTCTGTTAGTGATCGAGCAATCATTTGAACAAACTCTTAAGTATTGGAATTTCTTGACTTCACACAATATTTTGTCCTGCAAAATTTTCAGGTCTGGTTCAGTTTGTTTGGATGTTATCAACCAAACTTGGAGTCCCATGTTTGGTAATTGAACTTGACCCTTGTCATTTTTATCCATGAACTCAAAGAGTCACACATGCTACAATGTGCTACAGCTGATAATTAACCATTTCTATTCCTTATAATAATGTGCAACTTTCCTGCCAGATCTTGTCAATGTGTTTGAGGTTTTCCTTCCACAACTTCTTTTGTACCCAAACCCTTCAGATCCCTTGAACGGAGAGGCTGCGGCACTAATGATGCGTGATCGACCTGCTTACGAACAAAAAGTGAAAGGTGACGGAGTTCCTTTTTGTGCATAATATGTTTGTTTACAGGTTATAGGCACTGCATTTTACCAAATGATGGCAATTCTTCTGACTCAACTGCTTGATTGTCAATCTCATGAATTATCATTGAACATTTATGATTTCTCCGCTCCAAATATTTACTCAGAGATATTTGCTTAAATCTAACTAGTTTTGATTCACCTAAAAAAGAATGTAACTAGTTTTGTGGGCTTAAACTAAAGGTTTTGAATTCAGCTCATTATGCACCAAAACTTGGCATATCTCTGAAGTCTAGACGTGATAAATTCTAGTCGACTATAGATCCTTCTGAATGAAATTTTTAAGGCAATGAAGTTCAGAATGAATCTGGTTACCCCCGACATTCATCATTTCCCATTTATTTATAATGGCTCATGTACTTCATCTCTAAATTGTCAGAAGTTAGAAACATCAGACAGACCTTTTCTCTAACGTTCCTCATGTAGGAGTTTGCATTGAACTTTTTCCCAAACTTCAATTATCCATCTAAAATTCCTCATGTTATCTGCTGACTGAAATTTGGACCTGTGAAGCACGAGGGTTCATGTGTCTATCTCATTTATGATTATATTCTCCATTGATTTTGGTACTCAGTGGATGATCAGGTGAAAACTAATACAGAATTGGTTCTCTGTCATCTGAAAATTAATTTAGAAATTTTATTATGCAAATAATAAGATGCTTGAGTTTCTCTTCATCTCGTGGCACATTATTATCGTATTCGTCTTCAAGTGAGCTTCTACCAAGTTGAGAGCCAGTCATTAGCATTTTTTTATGAGAAGTGGGAACATCAGGAAAGTTATTAGTATGAATTATCAGTCAAAATGGATCAATCGTATGAATTATCTGATGTAGTATTCTTTTGCTTTTTTACTTCAGAGTCCAGTTAAAAAGAGGAATATCTATTTCACTTCAGTTGTTTAATAATGCTGAGTCCCTGATTGGTACTGCTTCAAGATGGCTTTAGTTTATGGTTTGGATTATGCTAGTGAAAATCTATAGTTTATGTGGCCAGAATTTGCAATTACTGCATCTAATTTAGTTTGCCATTGTGATTTCTGTTTATAGTTAGTCACGCTATGAGAGGAGTTCTTGTGAACGTTGTGTAACACCTTGGTTTAATCCTCCCATCATATGTCAGTACAAAACATGAATTAACTTATAGGTGTTTGATGTTTGTACTACCATTAATGCTTAAGCATTTTGGGTCAGTAATCCAACCTCATCAATTTAATGGATCAATTATCTCATTAAACTGAATCGTGAGAGGAATCACAATGTGAAGCCACTATGGGTTAGGGTTTGATTTGATTTTGGACTATGTCGATCCTTGATGATGACATTAAGTCCTTAAGTGGAGGAAATTATAATATACTAATATAATCCCACACTGGAAAGGAACAAAGACCTGAATAAACTTTTTAAACTTCTGTATTGTCATTAATTTGGATTCGAGCATTTTATCTCCTTGGAGACAGCTTGCAATTTGAGGAGATGGAAGTAAACAAAACTGTGTAGTATGGGAGGCTTTTATGTCGATCTGAATCCATCCTTGTCTCACGAAGTACTAAAAACCTGTGCATTTCAATTGTAAATGGAATTATGCTGTTGATGAGACATGATTCTTTGTTGTTGTTGAGTTTTTGTTTTTGTCTTTTTTCTTGTATTAAGTTTCTCATTCCTCTTGGTTTTCCCTCATCCTACAGAATACTGTCAAAAATATGCAAAGCAAGATGATGAAGGCGCTTCTTCAGAAGAGAAATCAAGTGAAGAAGAGCTAAGTGCGGATGAATATGATTCTAGTGATGAACAGGTGGTGGGAAAACCTGACCCTTGATAGGGCATTTTTCTACTAATTGTACATGTCTGATTCGCCTACCGACTGGAAAAATCAAATTATTCCTTTCCTCTGCCATTGTAAATAAGCATCAAAATCATGAAGTCATTTATTAGTACTGCATGAATGAACTTTTTTTACTGAGACTTGGAACTGCACACCATTCCTACACAAAATTATCATGTTTATGTATGTATGTATCTTTATATGTGTGTGTGTGTGTGTGTGTCTGTATATGTATATATATTTATGTACATAATATAATATTATATATATATATATATTGTGAAAAGAATAAAATCCACTGAAAGACTTATTTATCACTCATACTTCAAATGAATGTGAAATATAGAGTTGTATTTGTATCGTAACCATCTTTTCCAATTTCTAAGCTTTCAACTATAAACAAAATATAAAATTCTCCCAAGTCACTCTCGTCTTCAACATTTTTTGAGAAAACCGTTTTCTTTAGGGACTCAAAACATTTTTCATTTTGCCGGCGGAGGATTCTTCGTATCGCTTTCCTGTCGTATCATTTTATGATTTATGCAATCTAACACCAATTGGGTTAAAATAGGGGGAAAAAAAAAGAGACTTTATTTTGCAAAGGAAGCAATTGTGAATAATTAAGCAATTGCATATTTTTATGTCCGGCATGAGGTGATAACCAGCCGCCTCACCCGGGGGGGGGGTGGGGGGCGCACGTTAGAGACAGTGGCCTTATGGTGCGCCAACCGGCCCTTTTCTCCGCGTCTCCCTCGGTTTCTTTCGGTAGGGCAACAAAAATCCCTCTTTTCGAGCTCCCGGTGGGAGACCTGACGCCAGAAACCCTAGGCCCCGGTTAAAATCGAGCCCAACCCCCTATTCTTCTTCCGTTGCCTTGCTCGTTGTCCTTGTCAGTCCATAGGTGCGCCAAATTCCGTATCTGAGGTCGGAGGGCTTGTGGCGGGATGGAGGGCTTCATGTTCTCGAGTCCGATGATCATTTCTCCAGGTGGGTTTCGGTTCAAACAACCTTTGATCTTGGCGTCCTTTTTGGTGGGTTCCTTGTGACGTTTTAGATGTTCTTCTCTGTTGTATGCTCGCCGCGGTATTTGATTTGAATACCCTGCCAGCGAAGTCGTCTCCCTCTGTCGAGGTTCATATGTTGGCCTTTTCTCGTATACGTGCAGCTTTTTTGTGCCTGTTCTGAAGTAAATGGTTCACGGAATCCGATCGTTTGCGGAAAGCTTTTGTTTGCTGTGGTATTAACTAGCTAGGATGTTACTTTTGTAGAGCTGCCATCTGGTCTATAAGGGTTAGAGAAATTAAGATATATGGTCGTTCTCTGTTGAGACACTCAGGTTGGTTAGTGCATTGTTGCACAAAGTGATAGGTCTCCGTGTGAGCGTCAATGTATGTCATTTAATGTGATGAAAATAGATTTTAATTTTGTTTTAAAAGAAGATACACGGGAAGACCTTTGAGTACCAGTATTCGTGTTGAGTCCTTGTGAACAGGTTGTTTCTTTTTGTGGTGCTTAGTATGTTTCATCTGAATGTGTTGTCGAGATAAAATTTTGTCATTGTGATCCTTTAGTAATTACAATTTGTAGAAGAAACAGTGGATATTGAAATGAGATACTGCTTTAGTTCGTGCTTTTTGTGGCTTGGTTAGAAATGCTAGTTTCCTGTAGCACGACCGAAAACCACGGCAAGGGTCTATGGAAGCGTAACCAAAGTTTTGGCTGTTCCAGTTTATATGATTTGTCAATATAGGAACCATCGATCAACTTGGTTGTTCTTCTGTTGTAGATGTTGAGTCTTAGACTGTTTGCCTGTTCATAACATGGTTTGGTGCATTTAATGTTCCCAAATTAAGTAGTGTAAATGATTCTAAATACTGAAAATTTTGGTACATCGGTGTTGTCTATAACTGTATATCTTCACCTGAACTGTTACTTTGTGGTTGCAGTAGTATTTGCCTTCTGCCATGTACCATGGGTATATACTATGTGCGGTTCCTAACAAATGCCTCTGTCTTGGCAGTTGATGTGGAGCCTCGTATTGCTGATGTCGATGAAATGATAGAAAGCTCTGTTGGGAGAGAATTGTTTGAGCCAATTTTGGAACCATACGAAAGTATGGAATTCGAATCTGAAGAGGCTGCCAGGGCATTTTATCATACATATGCGGCTCAGATGGGCTTCAAAGCACGCGTCAGCTCATTTATCCGTTCAAAACGTGACAAGACAATTATTTCTCGGCAACTTGTATGCTCAAGAGAGGGTTTTCGTTCAACAAAGGATACAAATGGTGAAGGCAGAACTAAACGGCCTAGAATGATAACTAGAGTTGGCTGTAGAGCTATGATTATGGTGAAGAAGCAAAGCTCCGGAAAATGGGTGGTCACAAAGTGCGAAAAGATACATAATCATGTTCTTGGTACACAAGGGAAAGTGGTGATGCTGGATTATGATCCATATCTCCATGAGGACGAAGAAGTGATAGAAAACCCGGTGGGGAATGAAACAAGTATGAACAGTGGAGCAATAGGTAATGAGATGGTAGTCCTTCCACCTGAGGGGGAACCTGGTCATGAACCTCATGAAGGAATGGAGTTTGAATCGGAACAAGACGCACAAGTATTCTATAAAGAGTATGCAAGACGTGCAGGATTTAGAGCCCGAATTAGCTCATACTATCGTTCAAAACGTGATAATTCAATAATCTCCCGGTTGCTTGTGTGTTCAAAGGAAGGATTTCGTGCAAAGAAAGATGAAAATGCTGAAGAGAGACTTCAACGGCCTAGAGCTATTACGAGGGTTGGCTGTAAGGCGATGATAATGGTGAAGAAGCGAGATTCTGGAAAATGGACTGTTTCAAAGCTAGTGAAGCATCATAATCATGAATTGACTCCAAGATCAGCATCAGATGATGAGTGCTCAGCAGAAGAGGATGATGAGCTAGTTGAAATGGAACAGGCCTTTGTTTTACATGAGGGTGATGCTATTACTGAACCATATGAGGGCATGGAATTTGAGTCTGAAGAGGATGCAAAGATATTTTATATTGCATATTCAAGGCACAATGGCTTTAACATGCGTGTTAGTACATACTACCGGTCAAAGCGAGATAAGTCTATCATATCTCGTTTATTTGTGTGCTCGAAGGAGGGATTTTATGTGAAAAAAGATATGTGCGGTGAGAGTAAGATAAAAAGGCCTCGAGAAGCCACCAGGGTAGGCTGCAAAGCGATGCTTATGGTAAAGAAGAATTATTCCGGAAAGTGGGTTGTTGCAAAATTTGAAAAAGATCACAATCACCCCCTTGGTTGTTTAAGCAAAATAAGGAAGTTTCGAAAACAGAAGCTTTTATCTGGTAGTCCAGAGAAGAACCAGCTTGAACTAAACCATAATGGTAAGGAATCACCAACTACTCGATACAACAACTTGTGTCGTGAAGCCATGAAATATGCTGAAGTTGGTGCAGCATCTCCGGATGTTTACAGTGTGGCAATGCATGCTCTACGGGAGGCTGTCAGGAAAGTCACAGCTATTAAAAGAAAGGCAGGTGGAGTTGCAGATCTTGGACCAGTTGTAGGTAAATGTACTATAGGGAATAGGAATAAACAGGACAGCCAGATTGAGACTTCTATGCTTCTCAATCAACAATCTAGAGCGAGATCACACCCTTCAGAAAGTCGGTCCAAGTCAAGTTATGACAGGCCTCCTCGGAAGATGAGAATCTGCAACTCAGGCAAGCGGTCTAGGGATCATATCGGTAGTTGTCCATCAAAGAAGGTGCAGGTGAAATTTTTTGAGAAACTTCTTCATATAGCCTTTTTAAGTAGTAGTGTTTTTTTCGGACTGGTTACAATTTTAAATTGGTTGAGTCTTAATCTTCTTCCTTCTTTATTTCTCGTTTGCAGTTGCAGCAGACCGATACAGTTCCTCATGAATCAGTTAATATGCTATTTGATGAACCAGTCAATGAGCTCATCCAGAAGGGTGACGGATAACATATAATCATGTATATCGACAGTGTAGATGTAAGTGTGACAACTCTTGCTGCCTTGAAACTTTAGTTTTGTATATAGATGATGCTGATGATATATCTTATTTCTGTTGTATTTACAGGTATATACAGGTAGACTAGATTATCGTGACAGCTTGCATAGATGGCTCATGTCTCAATCACTATCCACTGGGTGGTGCTATGTTTATTAAGGAAACTGATTGGTCAGAAGCTCATAGGTAATCAGTTTTGGACAAAAGGGATGTTGTACTTAACATGAAGGATAGTTTCAGCTTCTAAATCCAAATGATAATTCTTTATTTTCCTGCTAAAGAAGTATAGTATTATATCCGAGTTGATACATAGTATCTAAGTTGTTTTCACTTGTTAATGAGGTTGTTTACCTATCAAGAAAAAAGAAGAGTATGTATACATAGTATCTAAGTTGTTTTCACTTGTTAATGAGGTTGTGAAAAAAGAAGAGTATATGTACAAGTTTTCTGCTGTCGCCGAGCGGATTCAGATGTAATGTTAAAGGGCCTGCATGTCATCTGTGTACACAACAGCTAACCAATAGCATCTCGGTACCTATCTAAGTTGTTTTCACTTACGATCAGGTTGTTGTTACCTATCACAAAAGAAGAATATATGTACAAGTTTGCTGCTGTTGTTGAGCAGATTCAGTTGTAATGTCAATTTGTGAATACTATAGTTAAACCTATTGCATCCCACTCCTCTCAAGTTTGCCTTATGGACACCTCAGACACTCACACTGGATATATATCATAATGTCATAAATTTAGTTGATTTTGTTTAAATTGTGCGATATCATTGCCTGTTCATTTGACACTGGATAGTTATCAGAAGACTGGATAGATATCAGAAGATATCATTGCATGTTCATTCGACATTGGATAGATATATATAATGTCATGAATTTAGGTGATTTTATTTAAATCATGCGACATCATTGAGTATTCATTCGGAAATGTCAATATCTCCGAAATCTCTTATGGTCCTTTAGGACTTACAAAGGAGAAAACATGTTAGAGAATGTATTTTTCACGGGATTTACAAGTAATCACTTTAACAAGCACTTTATATAGTCAACGTAAATTACAATCATGAATTTTACAAACTCTAAATGGTTACACATAAAAAAATTACAATCATGGATTTTACAAACTCTAAATGGTTACACATAAAAGATCAAAGTCCATTATAGATCGAAGTTTTCATAATTATCCACATGATACAACTCTTATTTACAAGTTGAAACCAGTCATGAAAGCTAAACAACAAGTGGAAGATAATGTTACGTACAAAAATATAAAGAGGGTGCTCAATGTAATGTTCATGTATGTCTATGACTTTCGGGTTTTGTTCATATTTTATACAAAATCCTCGTCGAAGCCGTTGCAGACGTTGCATCTCCTCACCGTTTTGTCACGGGCTTAGTTGATTTTGCCTAAGCCGTGCGGCACCCATGCGTGTCCGTCCGCAAAGGTCAGCCCTCCCCGAGATTTCCTAGAGTCCCTTAGACTTACAAAAGAGAAAACGGGCCAGAAGAAGCAATTCCCACGGGATCCACAAGCAACTGCTTAAGAAAACACTTTGTAAAGCCAAATACAAATTACACCAATGGACATTACAAACTCAAAGAGGTTGCACACAAAGGACAATGGTCCATTACAAACCGAAGTCCCCACAAGTGCTTATAAGACACTCTCGTATTTACAAGCTAAACTTGGCCATAAAACAAATCAAACTACTACGCTTTCATCAAGCTCGCTGTACAAGATATGTACCTAAACCGAAGGACACGTACTAACACAAGCATTTCATCAAACACCTTGTTTACATTATTGCCCATGACATTGATGATCAGGAGCTACTGGGAGCTCCACTTCGGTGAACAATGCAATGACAAGAAGGGTTGTGGCTTCAAGGAGTGAATGCCACAGTACCGCAGAGGCAGGTCTTCCGTATGTATGCATCGAAGCTTTCATCAGATGAAAGCCTTGGTCATCAGCATATGGGGGCTGTGTACCACTGAGAGAGTAGTCAGATTGCAAGTACCAGTGAGTTTCATAGAGGGGACTTGATTATACTAAGGTATAATCGGAGCAGCTGGAGAGTTGGATTGCTTTAGTGCTCACATTCATTTAAGGGAGCCCGGCAAGTCAGAGGACAAGGCCGAGTAAGCGAACGTTGCTACCAAGGAAGCCAAGGAGAACAGAATCGGCACGAGCCCTGCAACAAGATGGTGGAGGCCATGTATGAGAGTTGAAGTCTGTCTTTCCATCGACCAAGAAGAACTACTAGGAGGACACAGTGGTGTCGAAGCAGGTGGTCGAAAGGGGCGAGGAAGCGACGACGAGTCCAGTATGGTTCAGTTACCTTAAAGCAAAGCGTCGATTAGAAATATGGACTCGGAAGAGCACCACGGCCACAGAGGCGGATCTACTAATTGCAAGGGAAGGGATGAAGATGCAAGATAATGGATAGTAGTGCTATGGGCTTGGCGACCATGGTAAATCTGGGACTCATCGATCCCTTGTTCTCATGGAGAGCATTGGTTGTCGAATGAAGGTAGACAATACACTGCATCGCCTACTGCTCCTTAGTCGAGCACTCCTGCATCAATCCGAAGTCACTCACTTTCGGTTATCTTGATGAGAAGCCCGTTGACATTGGTCTTATAAAGTTCTTTAGCCTTTATCCTTCAGCCTTCTCCTAGTACTTAGAGTTGCCTCTATATTCTCTATCTCCTCGGCCCCTTTCACGACCAACACTCTCCTTCTATGAGAACAAGGGATCGATGACTCCACGGAAGTCCCGCCTTTGCGATATTATGGCGCTACCAAGCCCTTAACACTACTATATGCTGCCTAGCATTTATGTTCTTTTATTCGTAATTGATAGATTTGCCTTTGCGACATTGTAGCACTCCTCCTAGCTCATCTCCTTTCTGACTAATGTTTTGCTTTTAGGTAGCTAAGCCCCTCTAGACTTGTCATTGCTTTCTTGCTCCTTTCAACCGTCTGCTTTAATTCTCTTATGCTCTCTAAGCAGTTTTCCTTGGTTGATGGAAAGACAAACTATAACTCTCTTGCATGGCCTCCGCCATCTTGTTGTAGGGCTCATGTCGACTGTGTTCTCCTTAGCTTCTTCAGTAGTAACGGTCACATACTCGGCTTGCCCCCTGACTTATCGGTGGTACACAACCCCCATAATGGGACTCACTGGTACTTAGACTCTAAATTCTCTACCGGTGGTACACAGCCTCCATAAGCTAATAATCAAGGCTTTCATCTGATGTAAGATTTGATATGCACATATGGAAGACTCACCTCTGCGGTACAATGCATTCACTCCTTGAATTCATAGCCCATCTTGCTATTATATTATTCATCGAAGTGGAGCTCCCAATAGCTCCTGATCATACATCCGTATAATCATGTCCCTTACAAGATATCTCCCGTGTGTCTTATATTATCTCGAATTATTCCATCACGATTAGCTGTACCATGTCACCTCCTGGTGACATCTTGATTGCACTCAGATTCTTGTGTGATGAACTCGGACTATATCTCTTCATGTGTTGCCTCTACTAACACATAGTAAGGCCTTCGCCACCTCTGATTGTGTTTACTCCTTTTGTCAATTGACTTCATCCACCCATTATCAGGTTATATCGAGACGAAGCATAGCTCTAGGATAATTTATCACCCAGTAGCTCTCGAAGCCCATCGACTTCGTTGAAATTAATGCACCAATATCTAAATCCTGAGCCTCTATCTCCCACCGGCATCATCTCTGCTATGCACTACTTTCTTCATGACAATTTGAATGGTAGCACCATGATATATTCTTCAAAAGTACTCGCCTTTGCGTCTTCTTACCCCGCTAAGGTTTTCTGATCCCAACTTCGCCTCCGCAAGTTGGATCACCTTGATTCCTCAACATGTGTGATTTACTGTATATGATTATTTATCTAGAGAACCATAACCTATCCCTCCTGGATATATGTGTTGTTGTGTTATTGACTGTGCATTGTTATGCCCTCGCAAATGCACTTGATAGATTGCGACTCTTCACCAATACAGCCCTCACTGCACCCTTTAAGTCCGAGTAACATACCGAACTTTTTGCACACTTCAGCCTCCGACGAACATATTCTTCCCATGCTGAAAGAGAAAGTTTCAATGCTCCATGGCACCGAGTTTTGGTCATCTTGGGGTGGCCACCGACACTCTATCATCCGTATATAAGCCCTTGCATTAGTATTGAATTCTTCGAGTTAGCAATTTCCCTCACCTATGTGAGCTTTTCACAACTCTTTTGGTCGTTGTGCAACACATCACACTTTGCATGGTCTCATCTTTTCCTAAGCGCCCCGCTTGTCTTGAGTATTATAAAGTTTGGTTGCCAACGTCAAGTTGTAGCTCAAACTCAGCTATCTCCACCTTTGTACGCTCCGTATTCTTTCTCGTGGTACCTCTCGCACAAAGGGTTGGCACTTCCTCTATATGCCAATAATATATGTCTATTCCTTTAAGCGACTTATTTCCCTACATCTCAATGTTCGTTTCCCCCAAACGGTCACGCATGCTGGTTGCTTTTTATATAGCCCAACTAGGTCCCCCACGTTTGCATGGCAAGCGTGTTTGTGTGTGCTTATCTTGCTTTGATACGAAATGTCACGAACTTAGTTGGTTTTACCTAAATCGTATGACACCATTACATGTCAATCTACAAATGTCGATCTCCATGAAACCTCATATGATTCCTTAGGACGTACAAAAGATAAAACAGATTAGAGAAAATATTTTTCACATGATCTACAAGTAATCACCTTAGCAAACACTTTATATAACCAGTGTAAATTATAACCATGGACTTTACAAACTCTAAACGATCGTAGATAAAACATCAAGGTCCATTACAAACCGAAGCCTCCACAAATATTCACATGATACAACTCTCATTTATAAGCCAAAATCGATCACGGAAGTTAACCAAGTATAACTTCAAAATCTACTGATAACATAAAATATAAATAAATTTAAAAAATATAGATATATAATGAATATTACAGTAAATATTCTCTTTGTATTTTTGTGCGTGTAAAGAATGCAGACACCCGCCTCCATTTATGGTTGGTTGTACATTATGATGTCATAGGATTATTTAGTACCATGCAGTCTATATCTGTTGTTCTGCCTTAAAAAGAAAATAAACACAGGCAATTTTCTGGAATTACTCTCTTACTTGAAGAATTTTTCAGTTAGTGCTTTATTTTTTTCAAATTCTCTTAAAACGTTTTTTGTTGTTTTTTTTTTTTTTGTCTTTTTAAGGACAATCTTGCTTCGTGCGTCGGACCTGCAAGTTGTTCGCTTGCGCCTCCGCCCATCGCTTGCGACCTTTTGGTAGAGGGGATGACAGTGGGATGGGAAGAGTATAATGTAATCGCGACAATTATGCTACAAGTAGATTTTGACCATTATTTAGTAGTTGGACGTCATTGTTGTGGCAATTTTAAGCATTCGATCATCGAATATGACTGTGTTGTTGTTTCTGCTTGAGCTATCTCGAGCTCTCCATCCGTTGGTCGATCTTTGGATTGCACAGCCTTGCCCGCGTGCATCAGACAGAGAGACACTGGGAAGAGGGGGATTGGAGATTCCCCGCTTTTAACAATGAACTTTATTATTAGAAAGGCTAAGTGGGAAAATTTTGCATTACTGTTTGTTTCTCTTGGAATTTATCAGTGTCGCTGTCATTTTTTTTCCTTCAAAACTATCACTTTCCATGTTATCTGTCTTCTTTTCTCATTTCGTAAAAGCTAAGATTTTTAATCGAATCGAAAGCAATGCATTGATGATCTGAATCACGTTTCTCTCTCTCTCTCCGTTCCTACCACTCTCTTCAGCTTAGTTGACTCGTCGACGGCACCGGCTCTCCCTTTCGCAGGCTGAACTCAGAGCGTGCACCTATCGAACAGCGTGCAGGACTTTCCGCCTATAGAAAGAGAGGAGGAGTCCGCCCCCTGCAGCTGATGTCGGGGAGAAAGTATGTTTCGTGTCTGCGGAGAGACGGGGGATGATCTCACGTCGTCAGTGCATGCTTTTGATGTGGTGGAACAGCTTTTCTATGTTCCCTCCGTTATAGCCTCTCCCGCAGGTACTTCCGAACTCCTCCTTCGCCGGCTATATAGCTATATATATATATATAGCTATATATATATATATATACACATATGTTTACATTTATATTTATATCTACGAACGTTCATCAGAGCACATCAGCGACATTAAGAGTCGACGAGGAAAGGTGTGTCTTCTCCATCCCCTTCCCTCTCTGATCGCTAGATTTATTTATCAGCTTTGGCTTTCTTGATGATCTCCAGGCAGGCAGGCAGGCAAGCACTTCTTCTTCTTCTTCTTCGTTTGATATTTTTTTTCTTCTTTTCCTCAGCTTCTATGTTTTTGGTTTATAATCCACCAAAGAAATTAAAAATAACACTGCTAAGTTTCCACCAGTAACATTAAACATAAATATATCAATAGGAGACCTAAAGAGATTTAAACTATTATTTTCATGACTTCAGTCCTGACGGTATTTGGATTCTTTGACTTACTGGCTTTTTGTATTTATTTACCTATTCGGGGGGTTTTTTTTTTTGTTTTTGTTTTCCTTCTCTTTTGCTGCTATATTGACTGTTGCAAACGTTGGGTGGTTGACCGGACGGACGTCAGGAATTGGAAATGGGGAAGCGTAGTCGAAAACTTGTGTCCAAAATCCTCGGCCGCGTATGGCGTTTGTTTCGGAGGTGGCTCTTTCTGATGCTCTCCTTCGGCCCCATGCCGGAACACATTGCGTTCATCCTGGATGGGAATCGCAGATACGCCAAGAAGAAGAAGCTCAAGATGGGCGCCGGCCATAACGTCGGCTTCAACTCTCTCGTCGCGGTTCTTCGATACTGCTACGAGTTGGGCGTGAAGTACGTCACCGTGTATGCTTTCAGCATCGACAACTTCAAGCGGAAACCGGAGGAGGTTCAGGGCCTCATGGCGTTGATGAAGGAGAAGATCGACGAACTGTTAGAGGAAGACACCATCGTCCACAAGTTCGGATTGAGGATCGACTTCTGGGGAAGACTGGACCTGTTGAGCGAGTCGGCGAGGTTGGCGGCCGAGAGGGCGATGTCCGCCACCGCCAATAACACCGGACCGGTGCTCTGCGTCTGCGTTGCCTACACTTCCACCGACGAGATCGCGCGCGCCATCAAGAAGTCGTGCTCGAAAAAGAGAGAGGAGGAGAAGGAGGCGGCGGCGGCGGCGGCAGGTTGCTGCTTCAGATTTGGTGGTGATCCAGTCGGCGACAAAGGTGGGCGCGGTTGCATTGCTGTGGCTGATCTGGAAAAGAACTTTGACAGCGTCCATTGCCCGGACCCCGACATCCTCATCAGGACGTCAGGGGAGACTCGGCTCAGTAATTTTCTGCTGTGGCAGAGTGCGTTGACCCACTTGCAGAACCCACGTCCTCTGTGGCCGGAGTTCTCCCTGAGAAACCTTATCTGGGCCATCCTGAAGTACCAGAAGGCCCACCCTTACTTGGAAGCAGGGAGACGTCGTCTCGCTAAGAAGCAGAACTAAACCTGCTTCTAGTTCTGGCAGAGGGAGGGGCTTTTGCTTTCCACCGATGAAGAAAAGTACACGATCAAGCAAATAAAACACCTTCGAGCATGTAACTCGTCACAAGTCAAAACTACTCCCATATTGTTTTGTATTCCACATGAAATGAAAGAATCAAATGGAGCTACAGCTGATGACAGTCTGTTGAGGATCATCCAACTAGTAAGTAGCAGCAGACCAGTTTCTTCCATCACAGGCTATTTTCTTCCATTAGTAATGGTGATTAAGCTTTTCATCCGTGGGGGATGCACAAAACAATAGTCTTTGGAAAAATCTGTCCAGAACAACTATACTGAAGTCTTGCAGCAAAGACGACAATCACCCGAGGAAACTAGTAGCCACCCTTGAGGTCATTGACGACGTCGTAAGGAATGGGGGTCACAGTCTCGAGCGTGGCACCTTCCACCATGAACCCGGGCTTAGGGCCCTCGGGCTGCCGTTTGGTGCTGATGATCTCACCACGGGTCTTTGCCTCAGCCTTCAACTGGTCGTTCTTTTTCACCCTGGATCGGAAATCCTCTTGGCACCTAGAAGGCTGCACGTGCTCCACCCGAACATGGATCCTTTTCTTGATGATCCTATTACCGACCTGCAAGTGCAAAGAGTTGTTCCGCCATCGGTTGGCATGTATAAAGGTCAGCAGTATTTTGCATAATCTGAAGTGGGTCAAATGCAAACCGCCTATTGCAGCAGGAGAGACTGTTGTGACTCAAATCATGTAAAACCGGGGTAGAGAAAAGAAGCAACATCAAGACGTGACCGCCGGAGTAGAAATAGGGGATGAGGTAACTACAACATCCACCATCATTTAGATACCATCATTCAGAATGCAAACAATTTGTCTACAAAACTGCAATACAAAAAAGTATCGATATTCTCTAAGCTATAAATCAACCTTAGTTGCAAAAGAAACCACTATGGCTCCGAACAAACAAAGGTAGTTTCATTGGATTTAAGGTTTCAGAAGGAAGACTCACAAGATACAACCAAAAAAAAGAAAAATGGAGTTTCTGAATGCACTAGCAAACAATGAAAATCACCCGACTTCAAAGAGTCGTGACAACATTGGATCAATTTTGTAATGAGATGCATTTCCAGTTTTTGAGAACCATTTGCATCATTCCTTGTTCAAATGGTTCTCAAAAACTCACACAAACAAGAAGCCTTCTTTTTATACGGCTCGATGTTCTTCTGTCTTCTTTATGTAGTTTATTCAATTATTAATTGCAAATGTAGTTTATTCAAGTAGATGTTAGCATGACCGCATAGAGATCCACAACTATGTAGACCTATTCATAATAGATTGATTCCAAAATAACATATTCAAATTATAAGAGGTCCCATAGAAACCACAAGTTACCTTGCAAACATTGATTTATTCTAGTTCTAGTATATAAATAAACCACCAATATGGTCCCAAGTTATAAATGTAATAAATGCCCATCATCAATTAAATAGGGTGAGAAGTATTTCCGAACAAAAACAAGTTTAAGCAATAGAAAGGAAGTATATGGAAGTCATGGAAGGGATACAAATGGAATAGAAGATTACAACTTGCATTCTCTTCTGTTGCAGACTCATCTGGATGTCCGATTTAAGGATTCGGATGTGAAATCCAAAGATGTAGCAAAATGACAAAAAATGAAGATCGTATGTGGTTATCTATATCAAAGTTTAACAGCACCTAAATGTAAAACTAGCTTCTAATTTACTTATAGGAGCACCTGCGACATTCTTAACTGTGATGACAATTACTAGTTCCTTAGTTGCTCCAATAGGGTTTTCTCATCATTGCTTACATTACATACATATTTAGGCAAAACAAAGTTGGTATGAAGATTAAAATCTCACTTTTTTAGTGACCTACGAGCAAAGATTCAATAAACCACATCATCTTTCCATAACCCCGAAAGGAACATAATATTAGATTGCTCGAATCCGTTGCAAGGTCAAGCCTGCCCCCTACATTGCCTACCAAAAATCACACAGGTCTTTTAGTCTATGACCACTACAAAACATGGCCAAGCAATCTTTGCATGGACATTCGTAATAACAATATCATGCACCCACTGCTACTGAAAGATGAGGAAGTTTCTATCTTCAAAGATAATCGATCGACAAATTTAAAAATTGGGTCAGAAATCGGACCTGCTTGTTGACCTCGACACCGATAGCGCGCTTGGTGATGTTCCAGACCTTGCCGGTGCGCCCGTGATAGAACTTGTGGGGCATGCCCTTGTGGACGGCGCCGTTCACCTTGATGTCGACGTAGTCGCCGATCCTGTAGGTGCGCAGGTACGTCGTCAGAGGGATGTACCCCTTCTTCCGGAAGGGACGGGAGAAGAGATCTCTGGTGCGAGAACGAAGACCATGACCCGCCGGCATCCTCTCCGCCGCCCGTCTACTCGATCACCGCCTGTGAACAAAGACGCGATCCAGAGCGAAACTTAGGGTTTTTCCGACGTGTTATGTACTTATAGTCAAGTGTACTTGGGCCTAATCGATTCGGTGGTTCGGCCCATATAATATCATCATGTGCTGATCCATTTGCAATTACATAAAATTCAAATAACCGAAAGGCCATCCCAAACTTTTATATATATATATATATATATATATATATATATATATATATATATATATGTTGAGGGGGATGTGTTGTAGACATTTGATTCGGCTTGGCTCGATTTTTACCCGAAGGCATAGTGACATCCGAGGAACTCTCATGACGGACTTAGAGCGATTGAGGTGGTTCGAGATAATATTAGTGTATTTTCAATCTATCCAATGTGGAATATAACTTCTAGATAAGTTATTGCACAAAAGCTATTATTGATATGAGTTTCTCAGTCTCACCTCTTCGATGCTCTAGTTAGTCTATAAGACTATATAGGATGTGATGTTTTTTGGGAAATGGTTCTACCTTTAGACTGACCTCGATAGTCAATTTTTATACATGACCAACTAATGGGACCCTTTATGATAACCTCAATGTCCCCCTTTGGTATATTGTCCAAAGGCGACAAAGGGAGGATTGGCCGAAACGACCTCTAGTGGATTATTGTCCACGAAGACCGACATGTCATAACCACCCCCACATCATCACTCGATGGAGGTTGATTCAACCGTTTTCTTCTATGTCAACACCTTTACGGTGATCAATTCGAGGGCGAAGATTGATTGTCAAAATATTTTCTATCATTTGTCCCCTAGCGATGGCATGCTCTAAGACTCTGATATGGGAGGTCTAGAGCATCACTTTAAAGTCGTTCTTCTTTTCTCAATACGAGTCAAATTGCTCGGGTTTGATTGGTCCAAGGCCTATGCACGCAATAGATTTAATGGCATAGGTCGAGCTTTCTTGATTTACATATATTGGGCACATGTGACCCAAAGCCTCCGTCGTGGCTAATTTAATGGCATGGGTTAAACTTTCCCAACTCATGCACCTAAGCACATTAAGCCTGGGAGCTTCTGTGTGGTGGGTCCAGTGGCGTGGGCCAAGTTTTTTGACTCATACATCTCAAGCGTGTATGGCCCAGAACCTTTACCGTTACGGATTTAATGGAATGGGTTGGGCTTTCCTACTCAGACATCTCTAACATATTTGGCCTTAGGTCTCTGTCGTGGTGAGTCTAGTGTGAATCAAGTTTTCCAGATTCATACATCTCGAGCACATGTAGCCTAGAGCCTCTGTCATGGCGGAGTTAGTGGCGTGGGTTGGGCATTCCCATCTCACACGCCTCGGACATATTTGGCTCGGAGTCTCCATTGTGGCGAGTCAATGGCATGGGTTGGGTTTTATCGACTTACACGTCTTGACCACATGTGGCCTAGAGCCTCCATCATGGTAGATTTAGTATCACGGATTGAATTTCATAACTCATATGTCTCAGGCGTATTTGGTCTTGCACCCATTCCTGGTTACAAGTGCCCTACAAGCCAATCAAGTGAGTGATGACACATGTGACATATTGCATAGTCTTTTTACATTATTATTATTAGCATATTCTTATATTTTATCATTTTTTATATTATTGTGATGTCTTTAGTTATATACAATGGAAATAAGATCGTGATGAGATTAAGATAATGAGATCTATTTGACTTTAAACACTGTTCTTAAATAATCTTGATCATATGTTACTCGAGAGAGATTAAGATAACCGGATAGAATGGTGTACTATATTTTTATCCATATTATGAAGATTATTGGTCTCATAGCCACATGTGTGGGGACGTTAAGGGTACTGTACAAGTGTTTAATAGAGAATGAATTTATTGATTGATTCACTTACAGAATGATTGATGATTAATGATACTTATTGTCTGACAACAATTCTATAATCTTAGTTGTGTGTCTGGTCCTTAGACTTACGACGACACTAAGATTATCTTTTTTTAGTGCTTATTTATTTAACGTTGAGCTTACAAGTCTAGAAAGTTTCAGATTTGGTGCAATCATATATCAAGATTGATAGCTAACCTGACAAAGGCAATTAAGTGTTAATAGAGGATCATCCACTCTCGGGATTACAAGGGAAATATCTCGTGTGTTATCGCTCGGACAAATCCTCAGTCGAGATTGTTCGGATTGAGAGAGAATGAGTTCTCTCGAAGAATCCAAATAGAGCGAGACTCGAACGTATTCCGTATAAGACCTAATAATATCATGCCCAATATACGGTCTTTGAGATATTAAATGGATGAGAGACTATAGATACATATTAACTGAGGACAAACAAGTTAAATGGATAAGATCCTCTATACTATTTGGAGATTATGGTATAGTGGCCTAGTACATCCATAGTCGATGAGTCATGTGAATTATTATGAGATAGCAATTCATGAAGTTAGAAGATGTTCTGACACGTATAATTTACAGCCAACTCGATATTAGGTTTAGAGGGTCACACATATAAGATAGATATTTCAGCGAGTAGAGGATTGAATATGAGTTATCAAATTAACCTCTATTCTTATTGGATAAAACCCAACATTGATGGGCTCCTTGCATAAGGCCCAGTTAGAAGCTACTTGAGATTATTAGATAGAGATCTAATAATCTAATATTAGTGGGTAGTTGGATGAAGATTCAATACTGACTAAGGTATGATCCATTAGGGTTCTTGATGGTTCTTTATAAATAAGAGATAGGGGCTCACAATAATGATTGTTACACCTTTGGTCACACCATCTTATTCATCTCCCTCCCTTATCTTCTTAGTCGACTAGTCATTCCCTACTGCGAAAGGGTAACAAATCTTATTTGATTAATACTTCAAGAAGGTGTGCAAGAGTTACAAGTTTTGGGCTATGATTTTAGAAGCATCGCTACAACCATCCACCATATGGATACCGCTAGAGAGCATGACATTTAACCTTCTTCATCCTCTCTACCTAGATCTGGAATTGTAGGGATATATAATCTCTCTTGGTAATCAATCTCTTACACATTGTAATTTTCAATTTTTCTGATTTTCTTCTAATTAGTGCACGATGACTTGATATACATGAGAAATCTATTTTATTTTTTTTTCTTTTATGGCACATGTGATGCTCTCGCTAGGTTTCCCTATACATATGTTATAGCAAATTTATCTTAATGCGTGTTAGATTTTTTCAACTAATGAATCTCGATCACATTTGGTTTTGCATCTCCGTCATAGTGGCTCACATGTTCCCTCTCCACAATAGCGAATCTCAAGTTTTCCCATTATGATAGACTTCAAATCTTATTTCTATTGTGGCACTTTGCATGTCTCTTGTCCGCCATAGCGAATCAAATCTGCCCATTGTCACTGACTTCAAATCTTCTTTCTCTCGTGGTGAGTTTCAAATCTTCCTTTTCTCATCGTGGTAGGTTTTAAAATTTCTTTCCACCATGGAGGATTCCATGCCCCTCTCCACCATAGCGGATCTCGGGTCTTCTTGTCATGGTGGATTTTGAATCTTCTTTCCATCGTGTTGGATTTCATGCCCCTTATCCATTATAGTGAGTCTTGGGTCTTCCCACCGTGATAGATTTTGATGCTCATTTCGTTGTGGCATACTTTTTAGATATAATAAAATTCTCTTTCACTTCATATCTAACTAATTTTTCATGAGGTACAACTTGTGAGAATGTTAAGGGAATGTGCCATCAACGATTGAGTTAGCTTGGCTCGATTTTGATCTAAAGGAATAGGAATGTGTGAGGAACCTCGTGGCGGACTTAGGGTGGCTAAGTTTTTGTGTAATTTTGACCTGTCCGAGGTGGTCTTGAGTTGGCCCGAGATGGAATTTGGCTGCTTGACGAGTTCCTACATAAAAGGTCAGCATCAAGAGGAATATTTCGTCTCATCCCTTTTGATAGTCAAGTAAGTTTGGAAGACTGTATGGGGTGTGATATATTTTTGAGAAATGTTCAACCTTTGGGTCAATGCCGAGAGTTGATTTGTACACCTAATCGATTGATGAGATCATTTATAATGATCTCAATGTCCCCCTTGATGTTTTGTCCATGAAGCAGATAAAGAGGGGATAGGCCCGAATGATCTCGCATGAACTATTGTTCACGGAGGCTCAGAGTCCATAATTACACTCATGTTACGATTCAATAATTTTCTTCTATGTAAGCACCTTTGAGATAATTGATTGACGGGGCGAAGATTGATTCATAAAATATTTACTATTAATATTGGCATGAAGATGGAACGGATTTGATGCGAAGCAATGATGTTGGGCCGGTCCATTTAGGCCCATTAACCGTTGGACGCTTCGTGCGTACAACAATAAAGATTGCTTTCTATACGGGAGAGAGAGAGAGAGAGCGATGGCGTCATGGGAGTTGCGGGCGGCAGAGGGCGACGACGTCGACTCCATCGAATACGTCGAAAGCCCCGAGCCATCGCAGACGCCGACCCGGACAACCATCGTCGTGCCGCCTACGCTCGGCATCGTCGTCTTTAACTCCTTCGAGGACGACTTCGACGATTCCGACATCTGATGGCGTGGTCGGGACGCCGGCAAGTGGTTTCGGCATCTTTGCCTCTCAAACCAGGGTTTGGTGGATGTGCTGCTGCTAGTGTTCATTCTTGTTTCTCTTCTTTGGCAAAGATTAGATTGGGGTCTTTAGCTTGGCAACTAGTTCTGGATTGGTTGATTCGCAGAGGGAGGAGGTGCATCGATGGTGTCTGAGCGATCTTGCGAAGTGTGCCATCTTTATTGCTCTCCGATTCTTGTGGGGTTAGAATGTTTAATCTCAAGCAGGAGTGGCTATTACATCGTCCTGCGCTTAAAGATGCCTTAGTTTCTGATGTACCTCTCTTATATTGGGTTCTGTGAGTAGATCCATGAACTCCTTTGCTTATGGAAACACCCTTCGTACCTATAATTTTTGGCTTGTCATTTTCTACTGCTCCTTACGCCTCTTTATTGATCCTAAACACTCAGATCGTACCTTAATTTTATTAATGGACTCAGTCATATTTGTGCGCGTTTATTTGTTATGCAAAATCTTAGAAATCATACGAAATATAAAACACATTGAAGAAGAAGAAGAAGAAGAAGAAGAAGCATCAGCACTGCTGAGTCACATAAATTAAAAGGCCAGCTCCCATCGTCATGACTCCCGAGAAGGATTCAAAAACTTTCGGCATTCCCCGTGTTACGGCATTGGTTGCATCGCCATCCATCGTTGTACAATGATGATGATGACGGTGATCATATCCATCCCTCTCTTCCGCGTGTCGGCGTCTTGGAGAAAGTTGCGGCCCATCCCCGGTCAAACGGTCAAACCAGCGTCATCCAATCATAGCGCGCCGGTGTAGCCATGTCACTTAGCGTCCACGGTCAACCTTTTGACCGTGAGTCCTCCTCCGTTATACGACAACAACATCATCCACATGAGCTCTTCACAGAGACATCACATTTTTCCCTCGATACTTTTCCTCCATGTCAAGCTACCCGACTCTGACATATTAATTAGCCAAGAACCGACTCCAAAAGATTGCCACCACCTTCTCTCAGCCTCCGTCGCCTTCTTCCTCTTCCTCCTCCGCTCTCTCCGACGCCCATGGCAACAAGCTCCTCAAAGCAAGGCGCAATGGAGATCGACGCCACCGGATCACCTGTCATCACCGTCGAGAGGAACCCTCCCGAGGCGCGACTGTTAGAGCTTGGCATCAAGTCATGGCCCAAGTAATGAACCGTGTTCCCTTCTCTTCTTAGAATATTAGCACCATACCCGCTGTGTGTTACCGTGGAGGTTATCTTTCTCTTTTTCTGCCTGTCGTTGTTCGATATACAGGTGGGGTTGTCCCCCGGGAAAGTTCCCTCTCAAATTTGATGCACAGGAGACATGCTATTTGCTCAAAGGTAGGGTAAAGGCCTCCGTGAAGGGTTCTTCCGAGTGCGTGGAGTTCGGCGCCAGAGACCTCGTCATCTTCCCCAAGGGACTCAGTTGCACCTGGGACGTCTCCGTCGCCGTCGATAAGCACTACAAATTCGATTCGTCTTCTTCTTAACGCTCTCCCAGACTGTTCGTCTTCTTCTTGTTCTTCTGTATCACCAGTTGGGAGGAGTTTAGGGTTGTTAAGCTTTTCCAGTCAAAACATGTTATCAGTCAATGCAGGGCCCATTCAAAGTGATCCTATTTGTACTTTTGAATGAGCTTTAAATGCATCTTTGACTACCACCACCATCCCCTCCGTGTCCGAAGAGATAACTTGTGTCTTTAATCCTTTCGACTTTAGTGACATCTAAGCATATAACTGGAGGATGATGATGATGTTTGAACACTTCCTTTTTGTTACCTTCTCTTTGTTTGTGCTTTTATCTCTCAACATTTCTAGGGTTTGTTCTTCACTGGTAGATAATGTGGATCATTCAGGGTAGAATGGGGGGGGGGGGGGGGGGTGATTAAAGTGATGGGAAAGTTTTCGCTGTTGGTGTCAGTAAGAGAGAACATACCAAAGGGCTAGGGTTTCTACTTTCTAGTTGTAGCAAGAAGATCCCAAGTGATGGTCTTTTGCTGTGGTTTTTTTGGTGAGGTACTACTGCCTGTAATCCAACCTGCTGTTCTCGCTAGATGCGTAGTGTTCTCTTGGATGGATGCTCGCCTGAGATAACAGGCTTCAACCTCATGCTTTTGTCCTTGGACTGCAACTGACCTTACTGGTTTGGTTCTTAGCAATCAGTCAGAGACTTTACCTGCCTAATATATGGACCTGTGATGCTGATTTGTGAAGTGTAAGAGGTAGAAGGGGAAAAAAGATCAGAGATTGGAGATGACTAAAAATGAATGATTCGGGAAAGAGAAATGTGTGATCTTCTAAGATACTTGAACAGAAGCTAAGGAAGATGAAAAGGAAATAGGGATAGAGGAAGGGTAAAAGATTTATCTCTGTCATTCAAAGATTTACTGAGACAAAGGTAAGAGAGATCACATTATATAACAGTTGCTTAAGGATAGAGCTAAACAAATTCCAAAGTTTTTGCATCTAAAACTTTAAATGTTGTTTAGCTTAGTGAATTTTTTTTGTTTTTTTTTATAGTGGTATTTTAATCATGAAGTTAATAGAACAAGGTGCCTCAATGCATCCAATTGCTTCTTGTTAGTGAAGATTTATATGAGTTTCCAGTCTCATTTTGCTATATTCTGCATCATGCAACTAGCATGCAGATGCAGGTTGGTCTTTCTCTCTTTGAAATTTGATTCAGTGCTGCTAGATTAATTTTATGAGATCCTTTTCTCTACTTGTTATTAGCTCCTTAAGATCATACCCTAGTCTAATTCTTTTTCAGTTGGTGTTCTCCATTTATATGGTAGAAATCCTTTAAAATTCCTTGATGTCTGTGTTTGCAGTTACATATTTATTTCATTCATCCTTACTGTAGTTACCTGACTCTATGATGGAAATACATAAACTTAGCATTTGTCTTCATTTTTGTAATCCAAGTAGCAATCTAAAAGGATATCAGCATATACAACTTATTCTTGGCACCAATGGTGTAAAAAAAAAAAAAATGTTCCCAACATCAATATAATACAAGCAAGACTAATGATGCAAAGAGTTCTGTTCCTCAAGTCCCTTCAGAATTCTCTTTGAAGGTTCCATACAATGATGAAGTCAGTGACCCAATTATCTTCTATATTCCAAAAAGTAATCTGCATTCTCTTCATCAGTCCACAACTACAACCAAGCTGAATTGAATAGAATCCTCTTATGAGCTGAATTAAAAGTATCAAATCCCCCACAAATCATGTCAGAAATTACTTGGATTCCAGAAAAAGAAAACACAAAAGAGAAGGAAATGTTTATGCTTTTTGGAGATGGAAAGCACTTCAAACGTATGCCAAACTTGTCATCTTCTACAATATTTCCTTAAGTTGCAGAGGTGGGAAGAATGCAATATAAACCCCTAAAACTTTGATCTCTTGTTCTGCCAGCTCCAGTACACAAGGTGAAAGAATCATTAGTTGGGAGCCCAACCAGAGGTCTTGTTTACCTGCTTTCACATGCTTATAGATCCCTCCCTTTTAATCTAATCTACAGGCAACATTTGTTTGGAATGCAGTGACTGAAACAGTTGTTGAGATTGATAGGGCAGACTATGATGAAAAAGTTAAGCTAAACAGGTGGTCAACCTCTCGCCTGCCTACCTAAGAATATTATAAGCAAAGTTTGTGCATTCCACCACTCATACTGACTGCATTGGAAAACTTCATCTTCTGACCAACAATGAGTAGTCCACTGTTCCTTCTCCTCAGTAGCTTAGCTTAGGATCTTTGTTTGCCCTAAAAAGGATACAGTTTGGATAGATCAGCCAAATCAAGTAGTATGACGAAGAGAGAGCTCAGAAATTTGTAGTAATGGATAAACTAAAAAAGCTAAGGTGAACACAATCCATGTTTGATGTAAATGGTTTCAAGCATTTCTGTGAGCTAGTCTCCATCAGAATAGTTAATCATATGAATAGTATAGCTTGCTAAAATGTTTCTGAAGGATAAGATGCAAATTGTATGAAAATAGCATATCCAATGAATCTGATCAGCTGAAAACACCAATGCATCACTTTCAAATGCATCAGACCAGTCCAGTCAACTTAATGACAAGAGACAGTGATAATGAACTCATTTTGACTTCCACAGAAAGTGAAAGGATTCTTTTAGTTCAATAACCAGTAATCTGTCAAACAACATTACCCATTGAGGTTGGCAACCTAAATGTGTATGTGCTCCAGTATACACAAACCATAACATCAGTCATCTTCTTGAGGCTGACATTTCCATCAAATATTGAGCAAGTAGTACAATCCAGTTCTTGTTTCTTCCCACATGAATGGGAATTTATGTGCTACCTACAAAACTGTTTGTCCACCAACTCTATATGATCTAACTAGTGAGAAATGAACTTTTAACATTACTAGCAATGTGTCATGGCAACAACATTATCTTGCATCAAGGCTGCCAAAATTCTAAGTCACAGGTTTATGCTACATGGATCTGTACTATACAAAAATGAGTATGATACATGACATCTTAGGCTTCAGAGCAAGATTGGTTCATCTGAATTATCCAACATGAGCCACAGATTTTTGCATGCTTAGATAAGGACAGTAGCAGCAGGAAGTCTACCATTAGAAGCTGCAGGCATACTCATCTTTAATAAATATGAAATGCTCATTATATTCATGTTAGGACCCTAGCTAAGTTGGATTCATTTATTTATGTTGAATCATGTTAATCAGAGTCAGTTATGAGTAGGTTGAATCTTATCGAGTCGATTATGAGTAGATTGAGTGATTTTTATCTTCAGTTATGATGTTATTATTTTTAATTAGGAGTCTATCAAGAGTCAAAGATTAGTGACTCTTGGTAGAGCCTTATAAATAAGGTTGTAAATCCTTTTCCACAATCAATCAATGAGAAGTATTAGTTTTAGCCAAAAGATAAAACTCTAAGAGGCAGATCCCCTCGAAGTTATCTAGGAGGCCCGATCCCCTCGAAGAGATCGATTAGCCCCCTTTTCACCTTTTTCCTCCACGATAGAACTCTAGGGTCCTATCATCTGGTATTAGAGCAGAAATCCTCGGCGTTACTATTGTGATTCCGCGATCACTCCACTTGTCATCGTCATCGCCATCGCCATCATCGTCAATGTTGTTGTCACTGTCATCATCGTCATATTGGTCATCTTGGTTAAAAAAGAGAGAGAGAGAAGAAAAAAGAAGTAGCATCCAAACCCTCCTTTCTCCTCATCAAAGAAAAGAGAAGAGAAGAAAAGGGCCACATCAAGAATAAAGAGAGAGAGAGAAAGAAAGAAAGAAAGAAAGAGTAAGAGAGAAGGAATAAAAGGGCCGCACTTCTTCTTCCCCTACCGCCACACGCCTTCTTCCTCCCTACACCTATTGCCAGCCACCACGCCATTCTGTTTGTTGGTTCTTTGCCTCCCACTACCTCCTCTATTTTCTGTTGTCGCCCACTCCTTCTTCCCCGTCGGTGCATAATAGCACCTCCTCGATGCCACACATCCGTGCCTTTGTCGTTGCCCTCATTTGCCGACATGCACCTGTGCTTCAACCACACAGTCGCTGCCACCCATGCATCAACCATAGTCGCACCCTCCTCTACAGCAGCTACACCCATCCTGTCATCTTCCTCCCCACGGTGTTGCTCCCTCTTCTTCCTCTGCCACAACCATATTTACGCAGCCACCTTCATCCTGTTGCTGCCACCCAGCCAAGTTCCAACAACCGTATTTGTCTACACCAATAATCTCGTTGCGACCAAGTCCGACCACATCTACAACCCAAACTCATGGCCCTGACTAAATAGCAAAAATAAAAAAAGATTGAATATCACTGATATACAATCATACGCAATGGCTACAGATGATGCACTTGATGCAAGGTTTAAAACCTGCGAGACTCGCATGGAAGACAGATTTCAAGAGCTCCTCCACGAAATTAGAAGAAGTCGATCAGAGAGCCCCAACAAAACTCAACATGGTGAAAGTTTCAAAAGAAATCGATCCAAAAAGTATGACCACAGGTAGAACATGAGATACACATACATAAGGATGGAGTTTCCTAGATGGGAAGATGGAGACATAATCGGTTGGATCTTACGTGCTGAAAAGTTTCTTCATTTTCACAAGACTCCGGAGGAATCAATGGTGGAGATAGCTTCTACACAACTCGAAAATGATGCGATCCAGTGGTATGATTTATACAAGACTTATTATGGAGTCCCTTCGTGGGGACAGTTCAAGAGAGAGTTCCTGATTCGCTTCAGACCGTCAGAGTATAAGAACATTAATAGACAGCTCGCCAAAATCCGTCAGACTTTCACAAAACAGAAGTACCATAGCAGATTTGAGTGTCTATCAAACCGAGCCTGAGATTCGTTCGAGATACAATTAGTAAAAAAATTTATTAAGGGACTTAATCTCAAAATTCAGTGCGAAGTTAAAGCTCGCTGTCCCCGCACCATGATAACTACTGTGTCATTTCATACTCAATTCCTTTTTCTTATTAGTTAACGATATAACCCTAGTGTCCTATCAATTCCCTTTTCCTAGTCAGGTGTCATTTCATACTCATAGCTCATACTCATACAAATCATCTTTATGTTCTTTCTTTTTACCCAAAAACAAATATTGCTACTGTGAAGTTTGATTGCCATATTATGTTCATGTGCTGTGCAGAAGCTCAACTTTTTATTGCACAATTCTTATCGTTTGTAATGTGCTTATAATGGAAAAGAAAAAGATCCAAATATATCTCTGACATCAGATTTCATAAGCTCATTTTAGGATCCATTTTCCCAAATTCATATTTTAAATAAGTGGGACTATAATTAGTTGAATAAATAAAATAGTCATCTATATGATCAAATTATTGGTCATTGTTACAAATATAAGAGTGTCAATAATGTTTAGATTAAGATTTAATTCCAACTATAACTCTGGATGCTCATGGGAAGTCAATTGAAGGAATATATATTTGTAAGAAGTCAATAAGAGAAATATATAACTTACATGGCAACGTGCATCAGATATTTTTTTGTATTATTATTTCCTATACCTCTCATATCGGCGGTCACTTTACCTAATGCTACAATCACGTGCGGTGCACGCGATATGTGAAGCTAGTGCGTGCAACTGTGAGACGGGGGGACGCAGTGCTACTGTTTGCAGCATCCACGAACGGGGCCCGCTGATCCAACGGCTGTGATCGCCTTATCGCGAACCAGTGCTTACCGCCCGCGTCAGATCTCCGACGAAACGTGTCACGAATCCCCTTTTTTTAAACCCGCGCTGCCTCGAGATCGCGATCTCGCACTCTCTCTCTCTCCCCCACTTGTGGCGAAGCGAAGCGGTAACAGAAGGAAAGCGGCCTAAGAAATCCCCCATTTGCGAAAGCTTTCCCGAGCCGGTGGAAGAGCGAAAGACTCTTTCCCTTCTTCTTCTTCTTCTTCTTCTTCTTGAGATCGTGTCCCAGCCTCTCGCGGCGGCCTCACTCCAAGAGGTTCCCGGAGATCCAGGGCTTGCAGATCGATCCCTTGCATGCGCGGCGATGGCTTCTTTGTACCCGGGTCATGTCGGCGCCGTCCAGGTAATCGAATCGAATGGTGTTTCTTAAAGATACTTCGCCGTTTGATATCATCTTGTTTTTGTTTTCTTAATGGATGCAGGTGGGTGCTTATTTCTTGGAGCAGTACTATCGGATTCTTCAGCAGCAGCCAGAACTGGTTCATCAGTTCTACACGGATGTGAGCTCCATGGCAAGATTTGATGGGACCGCCACTGAAACAGCCACGGGGATGGTGGTATTGTTTATCATATCAGATGTTTTCTCCTTTTGATTTATTCATTATGGGCTTCTCTTTTCTTTAGATTATTGCTTACCAGAATCTTAAAGATATTAGTATGACATCATAAAAGAAGAAAAATAGTTAGATGGTTTGTCCGGTGGTTAGACATCACCAGAATCTCTCTCTAAAGTTTCTCAACCTGTATTTCTCGTCGGACCAATGTGGTCAATAGGAGACGAACAGGAGCTGTGAGTCGCAGGCATTGAGACAACTCTAGTTTTCCTTCCCCTGCTCGTTCTAAATTACAAGTTAAGCATGTCAAGCCACCCCAAAAGTTCTATTGGATGCTTTAAACTAAGTTACTGCTTGTTCTTACAAAAAAAAAGCAGAATCGAAAGAAGAATACTAAAAGGGCTTACAGCAGTCGGTGGCTGAATCATTATGCTTATTACCATAGTGCTATCTAAAAAATGCCATGGTATTGGAATATAATCTACCAGCCTTGTTAAATGTTAAGGTGGTGGCAAAACTTATTTCCCTCTGAATTCTATCTGCTTCTAGTGATGTTTAAAAAGTTAGATCAAGGAATTTTCAATAGCCAACACTGGACTTGAGATCATTTTCTCTTTCCACTCTCTCGCTTCTTGCTGTCCTAGTTTCCCTGGAGAAAGATACAGATGATTAATTTGTATCTCCCTTCAAAAAGCAGGTGACATAACATGAGTGAAGGGGCAAAGAATGGTGAAGGAAAGGTGTCCCTGACATCATTTGTGTCAGAGAGTGTGGTTAGGAGTTCAGAATTCTTGGGATATCTTTGAGGTTCCAACTCTGGAAAGGAGCAATGATTTTATTTCTTGAAAATTTTCAAGACGTGTATTACTGTGTCCTGTCTTTATTGCATCCAAGTCAGGAACTCTCTCCATCCCTAATATATAACACTGCCTTGCACAGAATGGCACAACATTGTACAATGCCTATCACTTGCTTTTACCATGTGGTTTTAAAGTCATGGGTCAAATGATTCTTAGGGGTTCAAGTCAGTTATGAACTGTAAGGGCAATGTGTCGTGTTTGGCCATTAGAATATATATGTTTTCCCACTAGAAGATATGTGTTTATCCATTAGAAAATATATTTCTGGATAACTGCATCCTGTATAATTGAAAACTACAGCCATTAATTTTGATCTTGTTAGCATGTGTTGTGATTGCTTTCTTAAGATTGTCCTATATTTGCTTATTCAAATGTGGCTTGTATAATTATCAAATATCAATGGCTTTGTGATAATTTTGGCCAAGAATCAGCTTCATGGAAGGACCAAGTTTATAAGATGTATCTTATGTAGTATCTTCTTATTTTGATTTTGCATGTCAGTTGCGTCCAAATATAGAAGTAAATTGAATTTATAAGTCCTTACTTCCTTTTAGGTACCTTATGTAGTAAATTTATGTAAATAAAGGTGTGATATCTTTAGTGTTTTTAATAGGCACCTGGGCACACACTTAGGTGCTTGGGTGAGGCGAGGAGAGGCCCGAGTGCCTCGCACAGCTTCCGGGCGATGTGCTTCACTGAAGCACCGCCCAGGCACTCGCTTGAGTCCAGGCATCGGGCACCTTGGGTGAGCACCCGAGTGAATTGTAACTTGAGCTCCTGCCTGGTTCAATTCAACAGGAAAGTTTCAACTAAACCCTAATACTAAACCACCCTTCATATCGCCTCGTTAAAGCTGTTTAGCATTAATCCCTCTTTGGAACTGTTCTCAGTCCTTCTTTAAACTTTAAAGCTGCTATGCACTGGTTAATCCCTGTTTGAAACTGCTTAACACTGTTTACCATCGGTTAATCCCCTCTTTGAAACTGTTTAGCACTGGTTACTATTAAAAAAAAATATTTTTTATATTTGTAATATTCTGGAATGCTTTGTTTTAGTTGGGCAGGTGATTAATGTCTCGGGTATTTTGAGACCTTGATGTCTAGTATTTTTAAAAACACTAGATATCTTTGCCCTGTACTGTTGCTCAGATGCTGCTTATGTAATAGTTGATATGGTTACTTCTGTTTGTGGCATCTCTTGCTCAAAAAGCTGTCGCTACACTTGAACCTGGTCTATAAGATATTCTTTTGCACTGGATCTTCATTGTTTTAAGTGCTTATGAGTCCACCTGTTGGTTATAACGCTTTTTTTTTTCTGGTGGAAGGGGATGCCTAGGTTTTCAACTCATATAATAAATTAATGTTCCAAAACAACTTTGTTTGTTATTGTTATCATTATTATTCTTGACATATGAAGCTTCTGTTGCTAATATATTTTTTCAAAACCTGAAATTAGTCAGTTTACCTATGTACAACTTTCGTCAAATAAATTAAACACCATTGTCTGTAACTAATTGCACATTGCTGTAAACAATTCGAAGGTCATCTTTCTTTTTTGTCATTTCAGGGTGTTGACAGTTTCAGATGTCGAAATTAATTAATCTATTCAACTAAGAAAACCAAAATTGAAGGAAAGGTTATGGGCTTTGCTTTTGGTTTGCTGTTGGAAAAGTAAATTAATTGCCTTTGTCTTTTTCAGAGTCATTTTTTTCATTATTGAAAGATAAATCAAGAAATGATATGTTGCTGATATTCTTCAACTTTAAGTTGTAACATTTATGACTTCAAAGTTATAATTTTTCACTGCTTAATAGTGTCCTACTAAAATTGTGCAGCAAATCCATCGTCTTGTAATGTGCTTGAATTTTAAAGGGATTGAGATAAAATCAGCTCACTCTTTGGAATCTTGGAATGGAGGGGTTTTGGTGATGGTTTCTGGTTACGTTCAGCTGAAAGACTATAGTGTTAGGAGGAAATTTGTGCAAACCTTTTTTCTTGCTCCTCAGGAGAAAGGGTTTTTTGTTCTCAACGATATTTTTCACTTACTTGAGGAGGAACACGTTCATCAGCACCCGGCAGCCATTGTGGGGCATAGCAACTTTGAGACCAACTTAAATGTGTCGAGTTCTGTACCAGAAACAGGTAAGTCTTACTTGGAAAAATTCCATAAGTCAATCTATTTCTTAGTGATGCATTTGCTGCTAGTAAATGTTCAATCTGTCCTTTCCTACTTGGAAGACTAACTTGCTGCTATGTTTTTCTTTTTTTTATCATGTCGAAAGTTGAAAGGTGGATTTTGACATAATTGTCTATGTATATTGACTATCATACATACTTAATTGGTAATATTAATATTCACATATGTTGAAGATATGATGCTTGTTTAGAGACTATGTAGTCATGTATGTATCTTTTCACTCAAAATTTAGAATACAATTTAGTATAGAGTCATTACTATTTTTCAAATGATTGGTCCTCTTTTGCCAACCAAGTATTGCATCTAGTGTTCTGTGCTACAGTATCTGAAAATGGAGCTTACGAATTCCCTCATGTTATTATGTATGACAGAATTCTGTCCAATGAAAACTGTGTGGAACTGCAGTCATATCATTGTTTGTCAATCTGGATTGTGATTCCAATCTTGTGAACTATGGAGTGTAGAAGACGTGATTTTCAATTGAACCTTGTTACTAGTTGCCTATCCATAGTTTTTCTTTGGTGTTTTACCCTGGAACCAACCTTACAGTTATTTACACTGGAACCAACTGCACTCCATAGTTTTTCTTTGGTGTTTTACCCTGGAACCAACCTTATAGTTATTTACACTGGAACCTTATGAAGTTTTTTATGGTTTATTATCAATACTTACTAATATGTTAAGGTTTTGTTGAATCTTCAACAACTGATGTGTTTTGATGCTTCATAAGTTCAATCTGTTAAACAATGAGATGATTTTTCTCTCATCAGTTATTTGATATGATGGTTATCATCATGGTCTCTTTTCTTGGTGGCTAAGAAAAATAGCTTAGGCCAGATTATTGTACTTTTATTCGTTGTATTATTTTATTCTTAGATTTAGGAAAGATAATATGAAGTTGCTATATATAATATTCTCTTGACTGGGCATGAGATGCTACTGCGTAAGCCATTTAATGACTGATTATTTAGGAGAAGAATCCTGTCTGACTGACCCTACCATGATTGAATGTCTGAGCTATTGCTTGTTTTCTTTTAATTCCTATGGTTTTCTAAGATTACTCTGGTTATTATTGTTAATTTGTTAACAATGTGAACCAAGAATGAGAACCTTCTCCCCAGCCAACCTATTGCATGTATGCCTTTTATTTTGTAGAACACAAAAACTAAACCTTGGACATGAAAAAGATGACTATGATGTCTGGACACTTTGGAGGCATTTTTTTACTTGTAAGTCCAACCTTGTTGATTGACTTTCGCAGTTTCTGACTACATGCTGGGAGAACAAGTTCAGGCTCAGGACTTGGTGCCTCCAGTACATGTGGAGGAAAATGACATGGTTGAGAAATATAGCATCCCTGAAGCACCACAGCAACTTGCACAACCAGATGAAAGAATAGACGACTCTCCTGCTGATGATACTGCTTCATATCCAAGTGGATTGGATACTACGAGGGAACCACCTCCTGCTACACCAGAAGAACCTGTTGGAGAGCCAACTAGGCAGACTTATGCATCCATTGTATGTTGAATTCTTCATTTCCGTGATCTTCTTGTATGGAATCTTGTAGCAAACTAATATTGCTTGTATCTCAAGCTTCGTGCTAAAAGCCAATCTGGACAATCCATTCCTCATCCGACATCTTTAACAAAGACTACTCATGTGGCTTCAGAATGGGCTCATTCCTCACAGTCAACCGCTCAACAACCACAGCCTGCCATGGCTCCTGAAAAGTCCAACTCAGAGGCAGTTGAGGAGGCTCCGCCAGTTGAAGATGAAGGTTTTCCCCCTCGTTTCTGTATTTTCTGTGCAATATTTTCTTTGAACAGTCAAGCATATTGCTATGTTGAAAATGTAAAGGTCAATGTCTCAAAGAGTATGATTGTGTCTCTTAGTAATTACTTCAAGAGTTCTACCATAGTATTTGCGCAAATAAGTACATGGAGTGTGAATGCAAAATTCTAAGATATTTTCTTAATGCTTGAAAATTGTTTTCTGCAGCTTAGTGGAAATTTGAATTTCAAGATCCAAATAATCAAACCTTTTCTTACATGGGCATCATCTTTTCTAGAGCTTCTGTTGTTTTTCTGTTTCATTTTTTCTGTAGCAAATAAGTACAGGTTAGGTTTTATTCTGTTATGGTAGAGGATTTTTCTGGATCACTTTTTAAGTTTGTTAGAATGATCACTATTTTCTTTGGTCACAGGTGAAGCAAGATCTGTTTATGTGGGAAATCTTCCTTCATCTATTTCTGCTTCAGACCTTGAGCAAGTCTTTAAGAACTTTGGCAGACTTAGGTCTGATGGTGTTTCTATCAGGAGCCGCAAGGTAACTTCCGTTGAAGCTTGTCATACTATCTTGACTCTATTGACATAGGTTGGAATTTTTTGGTTCATTAGTCTTGTTCCTGTGAATTGCAGGAGTCTGATGTTTTTTATGCCTTCATTGAATATGAGGATGCCATTGGTGTACAGAATGCACTTAAGGTTTGTCACTTTTCTGGCAGATTGAATCTGAACTAGACTCAGATTCACAAAAGATGATCCTGAATAAGATTTTGATAGTATTTGTTTTTTATCTAAATAATGTTGATGTTGTTATAGTTTGTCCTTGTTTTTGGCCTGTGCCAGAATGTGTGTTTTTAATTTTTTTTTGAACTTTGTGCCTACTTGATTGTTGATTCTGGTTCATTTGCATTGAGTGCTAAATTTGCAAAAGATTCTCTTAAATTTCAAGTCTTTAAATCTGTATGTCAATTAGTTCAAATTTTCTTAATGTTGACCTGGTGATTGTACTTCTGCAAATATCTGGATTGATGTCCTTGTACCTTTTTGACCTCTTTCGAGATCAGCAACATTCTTTTATATTTATGACAGTTAGGTGATGCATAAGACAGTTTTGAGCTCTCTGATTTTGCATGTTTCAGGTGTGTCTCTCAGATTTGTATTTTTAATGGAACAAAATTTAATCCACAGGCATCTCCAATACAATTAAATGGGAGGTTGATTCATGTTGAGGGGAGAAGACCTAACAGTGGTGCTTCACGAGGAAGTAAGTCATCAGAATCTTTTTAGTTTTCAATAAATATTTTTCACCAAAATGTTCAATCTCCATGCAAATATTGATTTCTGAGACATTTTAACTAATGAATTTTTATAAACACTGATTTTTGTTTATTTAATTCTGTGACTGGTACCGTTTTACTGCTGGAGGATAACTTAGGACCATGAAGTATTTTGTAGAGTTCATTTTTAGAACTTAAGTTGTAGTCAAACTTAGTTCATTGTCCCCAAATGACAATATTGATTTTGTCAATGGGGTACAATATATTGTATCGTGTGACTAACATTGATAATGCAATGTGAGATGGAATATTTAAACATCCAGGGAATTGAAGCATGTAATATGCATTAAGCCTTGTATTTTATGATTTCATGACCATGTTGAGTCTTACATAATAACCAGATCCTGTAAAAACTGGTAAAAGACAACAGTTCTTATCCATTCCAACGAACTTTTTTTTTTCCCTTGCCTTTTCTTTTTCTGCAGACCTTTCTTGTAAATGATCTTATTACCCCCACCCACCCCCCACCAATGCTTTTGCTTTGAGAGGTCCCAAATGTTTCTTACTGTTTGTTTCTACATATTAATGGAATCATAGACACAGTTCTGAATACTCTGTCTGATGGATATCAATAATTTTTTCGGCTGATATTGTGCCAAGATACCAAGAGGCATACAGACATATACGACCCAGTATCGCTGAATATAATGATAAAAAAAGTGAACAGTATACTGAACTGCAGTAAGATGTATGGCCTGATGTCCCATACTAGTGCTTGTATGACTAGTAACTACCAACTTGTCATATCAATTTTATTGGTAGTTTGCACTTAGATTGTAAAATGCATATATGCGTTTAAATATATAGGATATACTTCTCTATCTTCTTCGGTTGATGACCATATGGCACCTCCAAGGAAATATACTGAAAAGTACATGACTGCTAATCTCTTCTGTCACTTTTCATATGTTCATGGTTATTGGTCAAAATTGGTTTTCTTTATAGTGCACATTAAAAAATGGAACTTTAAAAATAAGCATAAAAAAGAATAACTAAATGTCCAACAATTTTCTTGTAACTTTTCTCACTAAGAAATCAGACCTGTGTTCTTGGAGTTTACTTTTCTCGTTCTTTATAATCCACAAGTAGAAGTTTGGTATCTGGTGAGGCAACTTGATTTGTGTCTTTCCTATTTCTTCAGAAAGGGGCAGGGGAAGAGGTGGGTACCCATCTGAGGCCTCGAGGGGGCGTTTTACCAGCCGGAACTTTGGTCGGGGTAGCCGCCAGGACAGCTACGACAGGGACTACAATAGTCGGCCAAGGGGCAATGGCTACCCCCAGCGAGTTCAAGAAAGGGGTTCTTAGATGTATGCATGCTCCACCTCCAAAGCACGGGCACAAGTTAGATTCCCATCATGTGGGAGACATTATTTTCTATTTTTAGATGTGTTCTCTCTATCCAGCAATTTCCATATAGCCTTATGTTCTCTGTTGGGAGTGGCAACGTGTGGTTTCTAATTCGTGGGTTGTCATTTAATTAGCTTGCAATGCGTAGAAGCCTCATCTGTGGTCTTTGGGTGGGTGTGGCCTCCATTTTTTTCCTTTAAACCCTGGGAATTTCTCTTGGGAGTCTTAGGATAGTTTACTAGGAAATGTTGTTTTCTGAAATGATGTCTTGACTCGATCTGATGAATCCTAGTTTTTTTTTAATTTTCTTTTGGATTACTCTTTCAATAACATGTCAAAATTCCCTCGGATTTTTGCGTCGCGTCTTACCATACCTCGTGTGCCTACTTCCTGAAGCTTGAGTGCCTACTTCCTGCTTTACACATTTAATCCGTTTTTTATTTTTTTAAAAAATGTGGTAAAATACGACGGTTTATAGTCGTGGATATTTACTGCATCTAAAAAATATTTTTAAGATGTATAATGGTGTTTCTTTTTTGGCTAGTGAGATAGTGACTAAAAGAAGTTTTTAAATAGTAATCCTTTTTAAAATGGCATTCACCTAATAACTAAAGTCAATCATTGCTAATCATTACTATTATTTAAAGTATTTTTAAAAACGCAAAATATCTTTTTTGTTGATATTTTATAAAAAAATTAAACTTTTTGCTAATACTAAAATATATACATCTCGTTTAATCACAACAATTCACAGTATATATAGGTGTTGCAAAGGCAAAGAGCCGTGCACAATCATACCGCCGATATGTGCATGGCTACTGGATGCATATATGATTTATTTCGTTTCGATCAGAATCAATACATATATAAGCTAAAATCAAAGATGCAAGCCCTTCTATTATGTATGTCCCGCACGTAACACTGCACCTTCATCACTTGCGATCCCTCCTCTCCATCCTCACCATCAGGCCATTCTTCATCTGGAGGATGATGGAAAGCTTTGGTGCAGCAGCCGTAGGGCCGCGGAGCACCTCCACATGGAAGTTGTACACCATTGCAGCCACCACCGTCTTCATCTGGGTGAAGGCCACATCTTTCCCCAGACAAGCCCTGGGGCCTGAGTTGAATGCTAGGAACTTAGAGGATGGCTCATACCTCACCCTCCCCTTCTCCGAGATCCACCTCTCTGGCCTGACCTCCGCCCAGTCACCGCCCCACACTCCCTCCATCCTTCCCATGGCGTACGCCGACACCAAGATCTTCGTCCCTTGTCCGACTCTGTGGCCACTCGGGAGGACGTCACTCTGCACCACGCTCTTGTGCTCGAAAGGTACCGGAGGGAAAAGCCTCAATGACTCGCACAATGCCGCGTGCAAGTAGACCATCTTCCCGATCTCGTCGGTGCCGAACACGATCAGATCGTCGGAGCTCGGTCTCTCTTTCCGTAGAGACGTCGCCTCCTCCAATTCCTCCAGAATCTTGTCTTCCACCGTGGGATTCTGCGACAACAGCCAAAAGAACCATGTTAGCGCCGCTCCGGTTGTGTCCCTCCCAGCAAGCATAAAGTTCACGGCTGTGTCCCTGAGGAACTTGTCGAACTCGGCAGATCTGTTCCCGTCGATAGCTCGATCGTGATCGTCGTCATTATCGTTGATATAAGACGATAGCATATCGTCATTCGCTTCACCTGATCTCTTCTTCTCCGCTATGTGTTCGGCTATGAAACGGTCCACTTCTTTCCATGCCATCGCCAGTTTCTTCTCCTCGCCGACCCTCAACCACCTCATCAGCTTCCACCAAGCCGGCGGCACCGTCTGCCTGGTAAGCAAAGCGGCCATGGCGTCGTCCATCGCCCTGGCAAACGGGATCGTGGGGAACTCGACCGAGAGGCAACGCGGATCGACGCCGAAAACCAAGTTACAGGTGGTGTCGAAGGTCAGCCTCAAGAAGACATCTTGCAAGTCCACCGCCACCCCTCGCTGTGCGATGTGGTGGATGAGAGGGAGCAGCCCCTTCTCCACCTTGCTTCGAGCAGAGTCCGCGACGAAGGTCCGGAACCTTCGACTGCTCATGATGCTATGGGCCTTCGTCCTCTGCTCCTTCCACGACTGCTCGTCGGAGTTGAAGATGCCGTCGCCGAGGATGTCGAAGATCTCCAGGAACGCCTCCCCCTTGGGGTAGTTGGAGAAGTTGGCGCCGAAGACATGGTGCACGTTGGCGGGGTCGCACGTCAACAGATGGTTCATGCCCAAGAACCAGGGGCCCCGGAACCAGAAGCTGCAGCCGGCCTCCCGAAGCACGTCGGTGCCCCAGTCGTGGAGGCGGTGGAGGTTGACGAGGAGCGCCGGGAGCATCCCCACCACGGGCCAATTCACCGGGATTCTCGACCTACTACGACAGACTCGGTAGTAGTAACAGTAATAGAAGAAGAAGCCGAAGCAAACGAAAGCTAAGAGGATGTCAGGGTAAGCTCGCAAGAAGGCCTTCGTATCCATCAGCCAACTCCTCCTGTCCATTATTGTTGCAGAGAATTAGCTCAAGACTCGTATATATAAGCCACAATTGCGAATCAATTGGAGCCATCATAAACCACTAACTAGCAACCTCTACTTGCTAACTGAGCTCCTCCTAACACTCTCCCGCCCGCCTTCGCTTAACCTTTACCGCCCACCCACTTTTGATTTATAATCGATCGAGATTCGAGGCTTTTTGGTCCTAAAAATTGTCTTTGACCTATTGATTGGGGCTTTCTGGGACTTAGATTTCCTAATTTGACATTTAAATTTTCTATATTTTCTGAAGTTTATTCCAAAATATGACCTCCTTTTTTTTTTTTGTTTACATTATGATACATTTTTCATATTTTCCACACCCAATTATTTGATTGCCACATAGAAAACCTTCCCCTTATCAAGAGCGTGTGGTGGATGCAGCTCTCAGAGCCCTTCTTTCTCATTCAGAACAATCTAATCTTTGCCATACTGTGTGTTGGGTCCTTTGGGTCACAAAGAGATCTTGACTTGCCACAACAGTACGACGCTTGTATGCTTTAAAGATTTTGATTCAGCACATCCATGAATACACACCTGAATCTCTGACTAAGAGAGAGAGAGAGAGAGAGGGAGAAGAAGAAGAAAAGTATCAGAACACTCTAATAATACACACACAAGATCCTGCAACAGAGTTTGCAATGGAGGGTGAAAAGGACTGCACTGATGATGATTTTACATGAGGGTGGTCAGAATTAGGATGATGAGTATGGAAGACAAAGAAGAGACCAAAAACCAGCAGAAGAATCCGCAGGTGATGATGGTGTCATCCATCTACCAAAGAGCAGCTCATCATTATTATCTTAATTCATGTTAAATACTCTGCTGCTAATCCCTCCTTGGAAGAAGTGTCAGTCTTCTTGTCTTTTACATATATGATTTATGGACATCAATTGGCAAATGTGGTCCTCATTCCATACCTGTATTTTTCTATCACACAATTGATGAAGAAGAAGAAGAAGAAGAAGAAGAAGAAGAAGAAGAAGAAGAAGAAGAAGAAGAAGAAGAAGAGAAACATAGCAAACAGCAGCAGAAGGAATCCAGATGCAACCCTCTTCATAGTTTACAGCATAAAAGAAGTAAAGGTTGGTGCATAAACAACTCTCAAGAATCTGCAACATCCAAGCCTTCAAGCTCATCAATGGTGTTTGCTCCTCATGCAAACCACCAACACCCTGCACGAAACCACCATCCCACCCAGCTCTGGGTTGTGTTTGACACTGTGAACCATAGCTATGGATATTGTTTATGCCCCTTTCTTTGTGATCTACATGACCATAGTTTATTGTCCAACCTCTGGGTTGGACTTTGGCATTAGATGATCTAATCTACACAACATTGTCTCAACTTTATGATTTCTATCGACATCAGTTTATTATTAGCCACGTCCGGTCCATAAGCTGCCACGTGTTGCGCATATATAATGATGGCGTTTTCTTCTACTATCATTCATATATGTATGTTAGGGATAAATATATTAAATATTTTTTATTTGGGATGTACATGTAATTTTTCTCCGAGAAACGGGGGGCTGATTTGTAAAACCAAAGACTCCTGCGGGCCTGTAATCAAGTTTTACTTCTACTTGCGAGGGGTATATTTAGAAAACTAAAACTTATAACGGGCTGGAATGAAGAAATAACCAATATATTTCTTTGTTCTCGTTTGACAGAACAATCCCTCTATAAATCGGAGTCTTCGCCGAGGAGACGGAGTTGGCGGCCTCCTCCGACGATTCGAACCATCTTTTACTCGCGTCCTCCGACCGCTGCAATTTTCCTTGCTTGCCCTCCCCGTGGGATCGACAGCGGCAGCTGAGAATTCCCAGCGAACCAACACCAGCGGGAGTTTGATTCGGTATCGTCTCCCGTTTTGTTTATAGACTTTCCCTTTTGGAGTGATTTGGTCGTGGCCCGGCAAACTTTTCTCGGGTTGCTCGCCTTTACGATAAGAATATCGAGGGGTCAGCCCCGTTTTTGTTTTCTGGTTCCTTCTTGTTCTGCTTTATCGGAATCGATTGAAGGCGGAGGGCCTCTTTGTCTCTTCGGTGTGCGAAAAGAGCTCCACCTTGATCTCGGTTTATGGTATCTTTTCCTCTGTTGTTCATCGATAGGATGTAAAATTCCCATCTTGGTGTGTTTAAAGTGTCGATTCTGTGATAGCGCACGCACGTCTCTGAAGTTCTTCACGACTGTTTCTTTCCCCTCTCCGTGTTTTGTCGAGTGAGGAATCATCGTGGTTTTGGTGTTTCTTTTTCTTTGATTGGATTGGAAAATATTTGACTGGCTACTTAAAAAAAGGAATCTTACTTGTTGTTTCGAGTTAGATTGTATCCCTAGGTAAGGATACAGATTGTGTTTTGATGCCGGAATCACATTTCTGGTTCTGTATTGTGCTGCCGGTATAGTACCTTACTCTTGTTTCTGAAATTTTTTTCTGTTTTGGAAGCCTCACTAGGCTTCAACCAGAGGTGCTTTTATCTATCTCTGTTTTGGCCTAGAGAATCAGCTTGTATAACTCTTCCACACTCCATCACGTCAAACGAAATTTCTCCTTTGCTCGATGGAGTTGGGCGACCTTTGGTCTTATGCCTGTTGCTAGCTTTTTTCTTCCCCGCCCTTTCTTGTGCTGCAACTCTTCTGTTCGGTGATAGTTCCACACATCGGAAGCCTTGCATCAGGAGTACTGTGTTTTGCCTTGCAACATAATAAGTCTGTAATCTTGAGCTGGAAATCTGGTACATCTACTTATTGATGCCCTTTGAGTTCTAGATGTATTGATTGATCTAGATCACAGCTGTTTTTCCCGCACTCCCAGTTTGCAGTTCTCTTGAACTGTACAAATTTTGTTGATACAATCCAAATTGTTAACATAGTGAGGAGAAATTAAATGTGCTTTCTTCACCAACTTGAAGAAAGTTTTCTCCTTTGCTGTTGGATGCAAAACTATCCAAAACTTCAATGCACTCTGACCTTGGGATCCTTCTCGCAGTCCACGAAGATCATCATATATAAAACCAGTGGTGTTTGTGTGTATAAACAAAATTGCCCAACATGACATTTCTCGTGAGATCATTGATGCCGTTAGATTTCCAAGAGATTAACTAAATTGATATTTAAATGACTTGTATAGTAAAGATGTGAAATATAGTTTATACATAATCACTTCACAGTTACAATTGGTTATTTCTTGTGTTTATAATTATGCCGATATGATGTTTTCACATTGTTTGAGTTTTCATCATGTTGTACCTTCCAGAAATTATGTTTTGATATGTGGAAGTCACTTCCAACGTTTATTTAATTTCTTAACATTGTTCTCTTATAGGTGAATGGTCTATGGGCAATGTATACTTGGAAAGAAATGGAAACAAGTTCGGCTCTGCCAGTGGTGAAGCTTAGCATGGAGCAGCTAGGTGATGCTAGAAGCTCTGGAGTTATGTCATCATTTCTACCTGTTAGACCAAACACCTCCAGAGAGAAGTTCCCTAAAATACCAGATTCCCAACTAGTTCTGACGGAGAGGGAAATAAGAAGCAACCCTTTGCCTTCTGATTATACTCCTTTTGTCTCCGATGGTGGGAACGTTAGACCCTTGTTTTCATCACCTTCTGGACTTTCTTCAGATCTTCGTTTTTCTTCAAGTCTCCCCAACGAGAGGCATACTGATGGTACTCCATTTGCTAATCAATTACTGAATGCTGAAGTTTCTTTGTCTTCAACCTATTCCTCAAATACTGGAATATTTCAAGTGCCAAATAATAATTTACCCAAAGATCCAACTGCAGTAACCTGGTGTCCAGATACAGTTCAGGGCACTGGGAACAGTAAAATCAACGACAGCTTGATTATGGTTTCCGATGATCTCAGTAAGCAAAATGAATGGTGGAGCGATATCATGAATGTAGATTGGAAGGATCTCCTTAATGACACAACTATTGCTGAATCTCAATCGAAGGTACCTGAATTATCTGCTGATACTTGTAACATACAGAAGAAAGTACTGATTACTTCCTTCCCTCGTATTCTCCATTAGGATTGGTGTTTATTGCATCCAATGTAGTAGGTTAAGTCATGCATGATCCTTGCCTGTTCTTTATCTTTATCCTTTTCTTTTCTTTTCTATATAAGATAGTTACGTTTCTTCTTGAGCTATCTGATATTCACAGTCTAAGGCACTTTCTATTTGTATGATTTAGGTGCATAATCATCTTCATTTTGGTGCTAAATTTTCCCATAGTCAGTATAATTTAATTGTTGAAAATTACAACTGGATTATGTGTTTTCCGAATTTTTATAGGTGGTTTACCCTGCTGCTCAATCCTCTCTTAATAACTCAATGCACCAGCTGCAAACCCATCAATCTGTTCCATGTCATTCTGGTGAGGTTTGTTCTATCACTAGTACCATGTCTGCTACCACTAGTACTGCAGCCAAGACACGCATGAGGTGGACTCCAGAGCTTCATGAGCGATTCATAGATGCTGTCATCCAGCTTGGTGGTAGTGAAAGTACGCTATCTATCCTGGGTGTTCTTTCTTTCTGTTCCTGCTTGGTTGCTGAGTTTTCAGTATTTACTTTTAGTTGTTTTTCTACCTTCAGAAGCTACTCCTAAAGGTGTATTGAATATCATGAAAGTGGAAGGATTGACAATATGCCATGTGAAAAGTCATCTACAGGTCTAGAATTTGGTCTCCGTCTGAATCTTAATTTGCTTATATGGTATTTTTCTTATATCATTATTTTTAGGCTTTTTTCCTTTTTTTTCTTTTTGTTCCAGAAATACAGAACAACTCGTCATATACCGGACTCGTCAGAAGGTCAGTCAATGTTGGTTATGAGTTGCGAGCCAAAATTTTGATGGATTTATATTGTTACTGCTCTTGAAGCATTCTTCATAAGTTATTTCTTTATTTTCTGTTAATGCAAATACTCCTGGTAGATGTTCTCCTTAGTTTGTATTTGTAACCTGGAATCATTGTACTTACATCTTTTTCTTTTATGCTGTGTTAATTCCTTAAATGAAATCTATTATCCATGGTTATATATATGCTAAGGTAACTTTATATGGTTTCTCTTTTTTAAAAAACATTATCTCTTGATGTATCAGGAATGCCAGAAAAGAGGATCACTCAGAGTGAGGAATTGCCTTCATTAAATCTGAAGACGTGAGTTAACCTTTGCTAAATATAACTAGATGTTGTCATCTTGCAAAGATTTACATAGATTTTCTGGTGTTAAATGATTCATTTTAAAGATGTAGATAATTGTCAGCTTCCAGAATCTATTTTCTGGTTGTATCAACGGAAAGCTATGAGAGTATGTCTGCCAAAGTTCTTTGTTGTTAATTCAGCATGCAGCCTCCATTTTGTCTCCAACACCTTGATGTTTAACCTGCAATAGAGCTAAGCATGTGATGTCCATTATTCTTAAAGAAGTGATTCTTTGCTTGATACTCTATTGCGTCCTGGGTTTTATTTTAGTATTTAGTAGCGAGTTAATTTCTCTTTCTTTCTAATCACTTATTTAGATGGTAGGTCCTTTTCCTGATCTCGCGTTTCATTAGAAACTATAATTCTGGATCCTACATTTTCATTGTAAATAGGCTGTAAGTTCCTTCAGTTAAATAATTGATCTCGCAATCCTTTTTGATAACAGAGGCATCAATGAAGCATTGAGACTCCAGATGGAAGTTCAGAAACGCCTACACGAACAACTTGAGGTATGTTTCCGCAGTCGAATAATAAGCATGCATTAGGTTGTTCAACTTTTGCTCTACTTGTAAATTGACTTCTGAATTTTCAAGTATATTAAATGAATTTGTTTTGGTAACTATAACAGAACTCCAGGGCTGTCTGTAATTTGGATCAGTATTTCTGGAATGCATGTTTCATAACTCAATCATAAATTTGTTGAGACAATCGAAGATAGTGTATTCTTCTAAATTGGGGTTTTGTTTCGACAATTGAAGATAGTGTATCGTAATTTATTTACCCTGTGTTTTTGCGATATAATGCCTCGCTTCGGTGCTAATGCAGCTAATTATCTCATTCTTGCACATATTTTTCTCCATTCATTTACAGATTCAGAGAAGCATGCAACTGAGAATTGAGGAGCAAGCGAGATGCCTGCAAATAATGATTGAGAAGCAACGTGACTCAACCATGGAAAAGCAGCATGCTTCTTCCACTCCGGAAGAACCAACAACACATTCTACTGCTGAGATCGAGCTCCCAGAAGCAGGAAATAGCTCCAGTGGTCTAAAAAGAACAGAGGACTCCAGGCAAGTGGGTAGCAAGTGGAAGATGCCTGAACTTGAGACTTCCAACGAGAAGGAAACAGATGCCATCATCGGTTGCCCTTCAACATCTAAGCACATAAGAGTGAGCAATGAGGACGCATGAATGAATGCCAATATCAGCGTTAATCTAACATTAAAAGTGTGGATGGCAAATTATCCAGAAGGGTATCTGTGAGGAGTCACCTACTCTGCTAGCAATCGTCAGAAGGAGATCTCTGGTAACATTTCCAGGTAACTCGTTTCCTATCTATGTCAGTAAACGATGAAATCTTAGGGTGTAGCAATTGATGAAACGGCTGGAATGCTCGGTAAAAGAGACAGCCATGTCTTGTGAAGACTGTAGTCCTTTGTGTAAGACGTATCCAAGTGTGATTAGTGATCTCTCACGGTCACGTCATTGTGTTTTCTGGGACAACAAAATAATAATAATAATAATAATGTATACTACTTGTGGTTGTCAGTGTTTGATTGCCGCATTCTATCGTCCTTCGTCGCGCATCCTAAGCTACGCCGACGCCGTCTGCCTCATCTCCGTCATTTGTTTGATCGTCGACCAGTTCCAGAGCAAGCGACACCCCGTCACCAGCGAGACCTACCTCGACCGCTTGCCCATGCAAAGAAGAGGAGCACCCCGAAACGATGGCCTCTACTGCCTTTAGCCATTGTTGATAGATAGCGTCACAGACGCCGGCCACAACCGCTACCGTGTTCAGAATGATCAATGTGGTGGGAGGGACGAGAAGGGTGGTCCATTTGAGGAGGTAGAGTTCCCCAAAACCTCGACCGAGCCCAGCGCCACCAGTGCTCCGCATCCCCCGCTATTCGCGATCTTTTTGTGTCGGCAACAAAAGCGTAAAATGGAACAGCGGCTGCGCCCCGAGCGCCACCGGCGAACCCCCAGCGTCGAAGGTGCGTAGCCCACTATTCGCGATCTTTTTGTGTCGTCAACAAAAGCGTAAAATGTACCAGCGCCCGGAGACCCCAGCGGCTGCGCCCCGAGCACTCAGCGCCACCAGCGATCCTAGAAACTCGCGTCTCCAGCTCCCTGAGCGCTTGATGGGAGCGGCGCTTTCAGACGAAGCATACTTGATAAGATATAAGATTAAGATAACACTTCGTTTCACCCGAGCACCAGTGGTCTAGTGGTAGAATAGTACCCTGCCACGGTACAGACCCGGGTTCGATTCCCGGCTGGTGCATTTTTTTTTATTTTTGATTTTTGATTTTTCATTTTTGATTTTTGATTTTTGATTTTTGATTTTTGATTTTTGATTTTTCATTTTTCATTTTTCATTTTTCATTTTTCATTTTTCATTGTTAAAATCAGACTATAAACAATAAAAAAAGTTGGCTCTTCTTTTAAATGTTCTGGAAACCAAATAAAAAGAAGATTTTTTACTTTTCCAGTAATATTTCCAGACATCAAAAGAGAAAAAGGAAAAAATGATTTAATTTTGGAAGGCCTCATAAATACACAAATTAATTTATGGGAAAAATAATTTCCATAAATTCTTAATTTGGATAAAATGTGGTGCATGCAACCAGTGATCACCCAAAGATTAGGATCAACTTAAGGATCAGTAGAACGCACTACACCGCAGTTACCGGCGGGTCAAACTGCTAGGAAACTGTCAACACGCCCCCGTGCTTCGCTCACGTTCTTCCTCTTCTTCCTCCTCCGCCCCCTATAAAAATTGGTGCGGTTTCATCAACCATACCCACTCCGGTGTCTTCCTTTCTTCTCTATTGGTTTCGACAGTAGTACTAAAGCAGCCAAGACGAGCGAGGGAAGCATGGGCCTCATTTCTCTCACTGGAACCATGTCCAAGTCCTTCCACCTTGCAGCATCCATGGCCGGATGCAACTCCCGCAGCCCAGGATTCCTTGCATTTGCCGCGACGAGGGGTTTGCAGGTTATAATGGTTTCGACACTGATATCATCAGTTTGTGATATCTGCATGGTTTGATGTACTGCTGCTGCTTGTTGATCAGGGGAGTGCGGAAAGGGATGCTAAAGAGACTCACAAGAACATCAAGGACGCGAGCGGAGAGATCAAGAAGACGGCCGAGAACGTCAGGGAGAAAATTTCTGCGGCCGCTGATCAGGTTTTAAAGGGTCTCACCATATACTTCTCTGGAATGGCGATCTTGGGAAGTACACAGACTCAGCTTCTTCCTCCTCTTAACAGGTGGTTGACAAAACAATCGAGGCAGCTGGTAATGTGATGGACTCAGCACAGGGAGGAAGAGCGAAGGAAGGCTCGCAGAGTGCGTGGGGGTCGGCCAAAGAAACCATGCAGAAGATAAAGGACACAGTCGTAGGAAAGGCCGAGGAGTCGCAGCAGAGCATCAAGGACGGCACAGAGAACACCAAGCGCGCCATGGACGCCAAAAACTAGCACGGCTCTTATCTTTCTTCAGAGAGCACCCATCGAGCAGTGTGCATGTTTCAATAACAGTGTGTAAGGTTGTAGTTATTGCTGAGCCTCGTTTGCTCAGTCAATCTTGGCGATTACATATGGAGGAGCAGTGGCCCTTTGTTCGCTGTTACTGACTTATGGATTGGAACCACTCGAGCTCCATCGGCATGAACTCGATGACCTCATGAAATAAGTAGAGAAGTCATGAGTTTAAGTTTCTTTTCTTGTCTTTTTATTTCTTTCTTCTGATTAGGGTTGACGTGCTTTCGTTGGTACAAATATTTCTGAACACGGCATAATAGAACTCCTCTCGTCCTCCTCATTGGAGTCTCTGCTTTTTCCCCATAGAACGCAGTAGAGCCCTACAATTATGATGAATGCCCCGATCAAGCTGTGAGGAAAGAAAGAAAAAAAAGATAACAGAGGAGTTAGCGTTGGATCACTAAATCTAAATGATATCAAGCATTGTTAATATTCTTTCGTGCTGATCCTTCACCTGCCAATATGAAGGCGTTCGGCGAAAATGAAGGCCGAGAGGAATCCTACGATCACCAGCTGCAGTGGTATGAATGTGGCGGCAAAGACCGGTCCCTTCTCACCAATACAATACGTCAGCAAGTAGTATGTGAGGCAGGAGATCACAGTTCCCTGCACAGAGTTTAATGGAAGTAAATTGCTGAATGATACTACTCTTTGGGCGGGGCAGATGGGAGAGCATACGCAATAGATGATGGTGAGGAGCTGTAGGTTCCAACCCAGTCTCCATGATGCAGCATTCCTTTCGAAGACGAGTGCAACTGCAGAAGATTGCAGTGATGCAAAGAAGCAGATCAAGGTGTTCAATGATAGTCTGGCTGGGTAGACCTCACAGATGATCGCCTGAGATATATGCTCAATAGTTTCAGCTTGATGCAACTTCACTCTCATCAAGAACACATGTAATGACCTTATAGTGTCTGCGTTATCTTCTACCTTTCAGATAATCCATGATGTGTTTCTATGCTGCTGTGTCATAAAGCTCGAGAGAGAGAGAGAGAGAGAGAGAGAGAGAGAGAGAGAGGTCCATGACCTGAAGAATAAGCCATGCGGTATATGCGATGTAGCTGGTTAGGATAAGAACCGAGCCTTTAAGCCAGTCTTCTTTGTGATGCACATCACCTTCGGCATGCATCTCAATCAAAGGTCTCTTGACAAAGCCTTCCAACAGATAGCCTTTCCAGAATGTGAAAACTAGGGCACCACTGATGCAAAATATGGTACCTGCAATCCTTGCCCTCCCCTTGGCACTCCTCAAGCTGACCTTCTCCATCCTGAAGAGACACCACAGCACCCTTCCAGTGAACCTCCACTTCATTGCAGAATCTGAGTTCCAAGGAGCTTCAAAGTAGTCGCTGCACTAACCTCAGGATAGCTGTCAATATAAAGGTGAGAGCCGGGATGACATTGCTCAAGGCACTGGCGACGGTAGGAAAAGTGTAATCCAGTCCGAGGTAGTACACATTTTGGTGAATTGTTATCCCAAACATTGCCAGAATGAAGACCTTCACGAGCAGACGAAATGAGAGGGAGGGCCTCCGGTTCCTGCAGCAAGCAAGTGATTCAGATACAAGAAGCCACATTGAGGACCTCAGAAACTAGTGTAGGCTGGTGTTTGAACCTCTCGAGAACATAAGCGAGAGGAGCCAAGATGAGCAAAGCGATGAGATGCCGGTACACGACGAAGACGAGGAAGCTAAGGCCCTGCTCTAATGCAAGCTTGCAGAGGATGTTGGATCCTGCATATGCTAATTGGACCACAACAATGGCAAGGTAGGGAGCACAAGCTTTCGAGGAATTCATCTCTGTACCAAATGGTTCCCTCGCTACGGCTGTCTTCTTTATAGATTAAGGAAGCCCTGTTGCACTACGGCAGCCAAGTTGGTGGAGTTCAGATTCAGTGGTGCAATAAGGTCACAAATTGTTGAGCTCTTTTATGTTGCTAAAGAGAGATGAAGTGGAATCAGGAATAGGATTCAAGTTCCTTTGGTTGGAACGCGTACGTGGTAGATCGATCAGGATGAGATGGTGTCGATTAAGCTTTCCTCGCAAGAACTGGCAACCTTTAACTCATAATGCTGGCGGTGTCATTCCAGTTACAGCTGATGAACAACGTGAACACAGGGAAAAGCTCCTCAGCATTTTTCTGTCGATGATCCATGTTGAGTTGATGGAAGAGAATGCACAAGTAAAGGTTTACACTTGTTATTGTTCTTCATCAGATGTTCCTGAATCAAGAGAGAAAACAAATGATTATTGAAGAAAATGAACAATCACTTGCAGAACTACAAAGAAGAAGAGATGATACAGAGCATGTAGCTGCTCCATCAAAAGTCCAATGGATCCACCCCGCATGTCTCTCACTTATGAAACCACAAAACCATATCTCATCAGAATCAGGTCAACACAATGTGTCTCACATCACTATGAAGTTAGCACATATGGATGATGAAGCTCATCTGACATTAAGACAGACACCGGCTTTGGATCTTGTTGTAATCTACCATCCACCATTGGCTTACTCTCTTTGAGAGAAGATTAGTGCTACTTCTTCATTTACAATCTGGATAAAGCAATCACCTACAGATCCAGTTGTTATCTCTAGCTTCACTGCTTCCTTTGACACCACTTGCTTCAAACAGAGCCCCATATATCAACTGTTTTGAATGGAAGCAATGCCTGTAAATGTTACTCTGGTTGGAGCTGTATTCTTGAAGAAATCTCTACCGAGAAGATGCGCAATTGTAATGTGGGCAATGGAAATTGCTGCAGCTCATGATGCCATCATTGTTGAGTCTTCATATTCTTACAAATGGTAGATATCGATGGCTTAATTGTTGGGTGAGGAGAACGAAGCAGTGTCATGACACTGCCAACACCATTAGCCCACTTCATCAACTGGAGAAAGAATCGGGAATGCAGATGTTTCTGACTTGGAAATCGCATGTTAAATGAACTGATGCAAAGGGAAGAGACATGGAGAGAGCTACTTCAATCAACAAAAGAAACAAAACCGGCTCCTTAACAAATGTCCCAAGCGCATCAGCCATGCGAAATCATTTGTTCTTGCAGGCAAGAACACCAATCAGGCCCCTGTGCCATGGCCCATTCCAAATCCAGGTTAAGGATTCCTCAGAAGACCCAAAGGTGATTCGACTTTGCTGCCATTTGTGAGGTGATCAGAGAGAGTCTTGAAAAGGGCAAGGTGCTGAGTTGTGAGCTCAATCGTAAGCCCACTTAGTGCAACGAGATATAGTGGGCATTATATTCCAATCGTGCTACTGCAAATGGCAGCATTGATCCAATGGGTCACTCCGATATATCCCATCAAATCCTCATGTACGATTCTCTGAGGCATCAAATATATGCTTCCTTTGTGTTGCCTTCCATCATTCGCTCTCTGTCTCTCTGTTTCTATAAATTCTTTCCTTCTTTTTCAGAACACATCGGTGGAACTCTGTACATTTATGTTTCCTTCACTGCCTCTTGTTCATGTAATCCTTCTGCTTTCTCTCTTCACCTGCGACTTGATATCTTTCTGTCAGTGTCCTCGAAGGGCATGAGATTCTCAAAACAATGGACCACAGCTTAGCAACTTTTATTCTTTTATCCAGCATGCATGCAGCTTGGGTGTTTCATTCTCCACCATTCTTATGGTAACACCTCCCCCAACTCTCATGGCACAAAGCATCTCCTCCTTCCATGTCTCAGTTCCATGTCACACTTGATTTATCGCAGATAAAACGGAGGCTGCTAGTTGCAGAGGAGAACCATCTGCTACTGAAGCAACAGGATGTGCTCCCAACTTGCAATAAAATGGTTATGATGAACAACACGATGCCATGATGCACAGTTTTACAACAAGGAAAAGAAAAAAACTGCACCATTGCTGCCCACTGCATCCTGCAGCAACATACAGAGCGAAGGTTCTTGATGGGCTGAATTGTGGTCATAAGCAGATATTGATGATGCTCTGTTGATCGAGGAATCGAACATTCCTACAACCCACAAGCAGATTGGGAATGCAAAAGGCATCGGGAATGATGTGAGCATGACATTTGATCTGAAATGGAAAGTAGAATAAATAAACATGCCTCTGAGTTATCTATTATTTTAGTGGTTGTTTCATGATTTATCATAGCCCATTGACTCAATCAAATTACATGCGATGTTTACATGATCACACATGCATGAACGTTGTCGTCGTTGAAAAGCGCAAAAGCATGATCGTCGACGATCATGGAGTAGGCGGGGTCAGGGAAGTATCCATGCACCGTCGAGGTGTATCCATGGCGGTAGTAATTGTGGGTGGAGGAGAAGGTGGAGTCCTCCAGATACTGAAGCGCGAACGGGTAGTACTCGGCGTCGTAAGGGTACGGCCACAGCTCCGCCTTCCTCCCCGTGCGCCGCACCGCCTTGATCACCTTCCTCTCCTCCACGTAGCCCGTGACCGTCACCTTCTGCTTGTCCATGTCGATCTCCACTGCGTCCACCCCTGCGTCAGTCAGACTTCCACTTAGCAGCATTTCTCCATTGATGACCACAGAGACGTGCAAACGGAGTCTGCTACCCCCCCTACCGTTCAGCTTGGAGATGGCTTTTCGAACTCTCCTTTCGCAGCCGTCGCAGTCCATGTGAACCATCAGCTCCACGATCTTGTGACATGCGATGGATAGAAGAGTGCGTAGATGCAGGAAGCAGCCAAGACCAAGTAAGCATGAAGTAAGACACTTACGGACAATGCATCGGACCTGGATGTCTTCTGCCGTCGAAAACTAAACATGGCTGGGTGGGGTTGGAGCGTCGGGAGCAGGGAAAGGCCGGCCGGCCGTATATAAAGAGGTGGCAGGATCTAATCACTTTTACCAAAAGATACATTGCTTTCGGAACATTAAATCTGTAAATAATGAAAAGATAATGACACTGGAATTCTTGGGACGGCTGAATCCGTCTATCATATCATCATATCTCCGCTCCTGCGTTTGCCATATACTTATGGGGAGTACTCATCCACGATGATGACCATAATTTGAGCTTTACTTTGGGTGCAAGTGCACACGGAGATGGTAATAGGTGAAGAAACCCTATTGGCCAAATCTACGGCTGACATTTATTTTTCCATAATGGAACTAAGCTTCACACTTGCATGAATCTGATTCACTATTGATGGACCAATCTTATGCCAAAGTGAAGCCCACTTGTCGATCCAAAGTCAAGAAAAAAAAAAAAAAGTCGTGGCAAATGGATGGAGTTGCTCTCTCTCTCTCTCTCTCTCTCTCTCTCTCTTCAAATTTGAACTCGAATCATTTTGGCTCTTACCTTTTTTTTATTTAAGCTGATCTAATGTTAATACTGTGTTAATCCAATGTTATATACAATAGATCTGAGTCCATATTAAACCTGTTGCCACAGCAGATAAATACGTGCTTTGTTACACAACTTCCTTCACATATATGAACTGCTACGAGCACATCGTCCATGCGTACCAACATGACCATACATATATACTCGGCGGTAGCGCTTAACGCAGGTCTCATAATTACATGACGCTGCATGCGTTGACGTCGTCGTCGTTGAACAAGTTACTGATGGGGTCCTCCCCGCGCTGCGGCACCGGGATGTGGCCGTGGTTGTCGCCGTTGTAGCCGTGCCGCCAGTAGTTGTAGCTGTCGCGGAAGGACTCCTCGTCGTAGAAGTAGTCTTTTTCGCTCGTGAAGTAGAGCGGCAAGTCAGGGTTGGGCCAGAACTCGGCCTTCTTCCCGCTCCGGCGTACCTCCTTGAGCACCTTGTTCCGGTCGACGTACCCCATCACCGTCACCTTCTCCAGCTCCAAATCCACCTCCACTGAGTCGATGCCTAAGAGAAGAGAAAAACGAAAGGGTTCATTCTTTCACTGGTTTACATACACGCTTTTCATAAAGAATGAAATGCCGTGAAGAGTATTAATGATTTGAGGGTCGAGCTATTGATGTAAGTCACTACTAGTGTAATGATTTCAGTCACCTCTAAGCTTTTGGAGAGCGTGTCTGACAATCCTCTCGCAACCTGTGCAGCACATCCTCACTTTGAGCTCCACTGTCTGGGAAGATGAAAAGAGTAGATAAAGCAAACAACACAAGTGAACAGTGCCGAAGAACATGCTAAAGTGGGTTACTACGATTCCTAACTTTTAGCCCAGGAGAAGAAATGTTGTAGGTCTATTAAACTGTGGATCCTTTTGATTGAATTCCCTCGGAGAAAGTTTATTGATTCTGTGATGACAACAGCGAGACAAAGATTTTTCCCTTGAAACTAAACAAAACAGCGGGGAAGCAAAGGATGAAAGCCAACCTGCAGAGAAAGAGGCCTTCCCTTGGTGATCCTCATACTGATCATATTAGTGTCTTCAGTGTGGTAGTGGGTGTTGCTGCTGCTGTTGCCGGTGTTGTAGAAGTAAGTTCTGTAATTGTAACTCCTGTGGCCGTCGCCGAAGGAGAAAATGGTGGAGAGCAAAGAGCTTAAGACTCTTCCCATGGCTCACAGGATTGCAGAACTGATTGGAAGTGGGATGGGATAGAGTTAATAGCATGCAGACAGCACGATATAATTCCGCCAAGGCATCGCTTCCCTACATCATATACTAATATATCTGCTAAGATTCCAGTGGTTTCCGGTAGCGCCCTTCTTTCCTGCTGCCGGGTCGTGATACTGTGCTCGTTCTTCAGTGCTTATTTTCTTTGGAATAATTTATCCTTTGTGCAGGGAATGATATCTTGGTGTCAAAGGCTTTCTCCCCTTATTAATGCACGAATCATGGGTCAAGAGCCCCCACAGGAGGACATGGCAGCCACCTAGCAGAGAGAAGGAGAATGGATTAGGTGAAATCAAGTGCTGGAGGATGCAAAGGGAAGAACAATATTCTTAAACCTGCTTTTTCGTTTTCAATCTTTTTCAGACACCATCAGACTTATGCCTTCTGCCTTCTGCCTGCAAGCAAACTTACGGGTAACCCCGGGCATTACCATCTTGTCCTCATTTTTAGTAAGCTTATGCAGCACAGTGTAATGGAGAAATAAGCTCCACTACTGTCATCACAAGAACCATATGTCCTGTCTACTAAGGAATCAGTAGCTTCTGCAGAAAACGAAGCCTTGGATCTGCACTCCATATGATCTACTTCTAAATTGTTTGTCTTTGGAACTTGATTCTATTCCAACCAAATTTAAAGATAATAAACATATGTAATAGAAAGATAGGGAAGTGCTGTACCGCATATTGTATCTTATGTTAAGAATGGAGGACACTTCAGCAGAAACAAAGCTGATGCTCAAGCAGCTAATCTTTATTTGTGTGCTAGGGATAATAAATGATTCAGTGCCGTGGTTACTATTTCATGGATCTTTAACAATTAGTTGTTTGACCAAAGACATCAACTTTAGCCGCAAGGAATACGATTTCCCTGTGCATAATTATGACCAGTAATCATTATGGCTGTGGTGACAAAAGGAAACCTAATTGCTTTTCCCTATAGAACAACTATATGTAGGAGGGCCACATATCTGTTTATCATTGATGTATTGGAATACTGGGGAAGAGAACCTACTCATTGGTGGAGGAATTATGCAACCAACACAGTTGGAGCAAAAATGGAGCTTTTGATGCTCTAAATTGACCTTCCTCCAAAGCCATACACAATGGAAGCAACTGAAAAGTTCAAAAGAGTTCAAGAAAGGAGCTTTTGATGCTCTAAACCCCATGATATGGCTTTCTATATTATTCTTCTAGAAAAATGTAGTTCCATTTGTTCAGCAAAATATTTAAAATGTTGAGAATTAATTCATTGTTATCTAATTAGTTAATATATTTTAGGAATATTTAATTATATTTAAGAGTTGTAGAGATAGTTAGGAGTTAGTGAAAGTAGTGGCTAATCATGAGTGAGATAATAAAATATTGGGATGAAATAGTGGGATGAGGTAGTTACTAGGATATTAGTTTATGAAGCAAGTGAGCAGTGTGTATTTTGAGATAATTTTGTAAGTATTTTTATTTTTTAACTCATGTTTAATACTATATTTTTTCTTGATTGAAATCATTTTTCATTAATTGCATTGTAGTATTCTGTTTTTATCATTTCCTTGCTTCTCCTTCACTAACATTTGTAGTATCATAGTCTTGTTTCAATTTGAACAAGACATTATAGCTTTTAATGATAATTATATGTCTCAACCCCTTATTCTCATATTCTCGGGCAAATCTTATGAATTTTGGAGTATAAAGATGAAAACTTTATTTAAGTCTCAAGACCTTTAGTACTTAATGTATATGCAGATCCAAATGAAGAAATCAGGCTGAGGGAGAATAAGAATAAGGACTCAAATACATTGTTCTTCATTCAATAAGTTGTACATGAGACAATCTTCTCAAGAATTGCAGCAGCGACAACCTCAAGACAAGCTTGGTTGATACTTTAAAACAAATTTCAAAGCTCATCAAGAGTGATTATGGTAATACTTCGAACTCTTCATCGTGAGTGTTTGAAATTTTGTTTATAAAAAATAATGAATTAATGCAAAATTTTATTTCTCTAGTAACTAAAATTATTAGTCAAATGAAATCCTATACTAAATATCTTTATGATTAAATAATTATTATAAAAGTTTTGAGAAGTTTAACTCTCAAATTTGATCATGTTATTGTTGTCATTGAAGAGTCAAAGGACTTATCTACTTATTTATTTGATGAACTAATAGGTTCCTTACAACCATATGAAGCAAGGTTGAATAGGTCACTTGAAAAAAGTAAAAAAAAAAGTATTTCAGATTAAGGGGAAGTCTTCTACTTCAAAAGAAGATAACAAATCAGCAGGAAGAGGAAATGACAGAGAAGGATTTTGTGGCAAAGGAAATAGAACAGGAAGATGACACCTTGATGGGCATGATGAAAGACAATTAAACTATGATTAGAAAAACTATAAGGGTTGAATTTAATGTCACTATTGTAAGAAGTTTGGTCATATAAAGGCATATTGCTGGAAAAAAGAAAAGCAAGGAAGCTATATGGAGGAAAATAAAGACAATATTAAGTTATTTATAAGTCATCCACAAGTTAATAATATCTCAAACAATATTTGGTTCTTGGATAGTCGATGTTCTAATCATATGTCAGACATAAGATCAATATTTACAAATATTGATGAAACTCATAAGTTTAAAGTTAAACTTAGAGATAGCAAGCAAATTTAAATGGAAGAAAAATAAACAATTGAGGTGAAGACAAATCAAGGGAAGGTAAAACACCTTGATAATATTTTCTATATTTCTAGTTTATTGCATAACTTGTTGAGTGTTAGACAATTGATAGATGTTGGATATTCAGTTATATTTGATGATAGTTAATGTACTATTAAAGATAAAAAAATTGATTTAATTATAGTAAATATTTGCATGACGTAAAATAATATGTTTTTAATTTATGTTTCAAATATTGAAAAACATGCTCTTATTGTAAATCAAAAGAACGAGATAAATTTATAGTATTTGAGATATGGACACCTTAACATTAAAGGTTTAATGTTGTTTAATAAAAAAGAAATGATTTATAGATTACTTAAAATTAATTATTTGATATATGTGAAGGATACATTTTAGAAAATAAAGTATGAAATCGTTTCTTGTTGTAAAAGCATAAAGAGCATCTAATTATCTTGAATTAATTTATGTTGAATTATGTGAAACTATGAATATAAAATCATTTGGGAAAAATCGATATTTTCTGTTATTTTTTGAAATTAAAATATAAAGCATTTGAAAACTTTTAAAAATTCAAGGCACTTATAGAAAGATAAAATAGTAGATGCATAAAGACATTTCAGACAGATAGAGGTGGTAAATTTTTGTCTAATGAGTTTAATTCCTTTTGTAAAGAAAATAATGTTCACACAGAATTGACAGTACTATATACACCAAGCAAAATGGTGTAGCTGAACGTAAGAATCAAACTATTATCGAAATGACAAGAAGTTTGCTTAAAGGAAATCATCTTCCAAATCAATTTTGGGAAGAAATAGTTATAATATTAGTTTATTTATCAAATATTTCACCGACAAAGGTTGTTATGAATTGAACTACTTTTGAGGTTTGGTATGGTATAAAGCCAACTATAAGCCATCTAAGAATTTTTTATTGTATTGCTTATCCTTTGGTAAATTCATAAAATTATCATAAGCTTGATGAAAAATCTGAAAAATACATCTTAATTGGTTATTCATTACAATCAAAAGCATATCGATTGTATAACCCTATTAGTGACAAAGTTATTATTAACAGAAACGTTGTGTTTGATGAAAGGGTAAGTTGAAATTGAGAGATCAATGAAGTTGAAGTACAAATTCGTATTTCAGTAGAACTAGTCACTCCACCAAATCAAGTGAAAGATCCTGCTCCAACAAGTTTATCGTTAATCTCACTTAGTAGCAGTTCAAATTCAGCAAATGATTCCTTAGATGAAACCCCTCCATGAAGGTTTAGATCACTAACAGAGATGTATGATTCAACATTTACTTTATCTATTTCAGATCATATAAGTTTTGAAGAAGTAGTTGAAAAAAAGGAATACCGAAAATCAATGAATGAGAAAATCAAGTCAATTAAGAAGAATTCTTGGAGCTAATAGATCTACCGAAAGAAAAGAAAGTTATTGGATTCAAATATGTGTTCAAAACAAAATATAATGTAGATGAAAATATCCAAAAGCATAAGGCTTAGTTTATAGCAAGTGGAGCTATAACATTAAGTACTATGGCATGAATGAACAAGTTGTAAATATTCTCACCAAATCACTTCCAATTCATAAGCATGTTTATTTTGTCTCAAATTGATGTTTGTAATTATGAATCAAGGGGGAGTATTTAGAATTGATTCATAGTAGTTATCTAATTAGTTAACATGTTTTAAAAGTAGTGGCTTATGTTTAAGAGTTGTAGAGATAGTTAGGAGTTAGCAGGAGTAGTGACTAATCATGGGTGATATAGTGAAATAGTGAGATGAAATAATGGGGTGAGGTAATTACTATTAGGTCATATAAATAGAACCTTAGTTCATGAAGCAAATGAGCAGAGAGTGTGTGCATTTGTAGATAATCTTGTAAGCATTTTTATTTTTTTATCTCGTGTTTAATACTACATAGGTTTATTGATTGAAAATATTTTTCATTAATTACATTTATTGTTTCTTTGCTACTTCCCCAATAGAAATAAATAGATTTCAGGCTTCTTCTTCAATCCTCTTGGTGGGGAAATATAAATATTATCACATGTTGTGATGATTTTCTCCTAAGTAAGATTTGATGTAGACAGTCGAATCTATCATTTTTCTGGAGTAATATGTTATATTCTAATTAATTAGTATTTAAATAGAAAAAATAATTTAATGGATGTCATCTAACTCAAATCCAAATATTTATTTTCCTACTTATGCTTATCTAAACTTGATTAATAGATAATTTGATCCAAATTAAGGGGGTAACACAACCATGAGTTTATGAAAAACCACACTTCTCCCTTTGACGACGAGGATGATGATCATCAACACAAATTTTGACGCGTTCATATCCTTTAAACCTACCTCTCCGTTTCTCCCGGTCTAATTGCGTAACCGAAATGAGCGGAGGAGTCATTTCGATCCATTCCGCTAAAGAAGCCGTGTTTGGACTCGCCTGTAGCTGCTCCCCACCACCGCCCTCCTCCATCGCGTCGCCCCGGCCGTCGTCCTTGGATCGTACCCCGACCCCGTCGTCCTCCGCCGTCTCAATCTCGCCAACGCGCTCGGCTCCTCTCGGTGCCGCCGGAGCCCCGATCTTGGATCTGAGCGACCGGAGCGGCGGGGAAGGCGATTGGATGGGAGACCGCGTTGGATGATAATTCATCGCTTTCTTCTTATGGAGGTAATGCGTGCCGTCATCCCCGATCTAAGCATCATTCCCTCCCTTCTTCTTATCAATACTAGTTTTCCGATTGCATCAGTGAGGTTTATGATCGAGTCTCTTCGATTAAAGTTGCAAATTTAGTGGCCGTCTTAATAATTTTAGATGATCTGCCAAGGACATAGAATCCCTGTCCCATGGCCTGTAGAAAACATGGGCTTGATCAATCAAGCCTGCAAAGCCAATGGGCCAACTTATCATCATTCAGTCTATGACAGCTTCAAATTGGGTTAAAGAAATAGAGATTTTGGTCCCTTTTTTTTATGACGACTTCGATAAATCCATTTGTTTTAAAGGGAAGTTTCGACCCAGCTAAAACTAGGCATACTATTTGGGTTGTTGTGTGTCACGGAGAATTTTGTTGGATGTATCCTAAAATAATTCTTTATGGCGGCTCTAAGATTTCATATTGATTTCATGCAAGTCCTTGAAAGAACCTCGAAACCTCGGATGTGGTATGATCAAGAACAAAGGAAAACCTAAATAGGACTCCCTTTCCATCGTATCTAACCTCACAATAACTATGCTTTATGGTAGATATGGATGTGGAATTCACTGATGCGTAAACATTATCAAGAAAAATCTTAACTTTTACTTTTATTTTTGAATGTTCCTTTCTTGCCATGGAGCAGCAGTCCGCATTTAAGAAGTTATTGCTTTTTGTTATACTAGTTGTAGAATTGAAGTTCTTGACGAATGAGATGCTCTACACAATAATTTCAGACCAATGTTAGCCACTTTGACATCACGTGAATGCCATAGTAATCCAAAATTTACATCAATTTACTATGCTCATGGATGGAATCACTGGCAGATAAGAGCCCCAGCAACAGCTTGCAGAAACCGCAGCTTTTCAACCTCTCTCTCTGTCTCTCTGAGGGCAGAAAGCAACCTAACAGCTAAGTGTCAACTGTTTTGCCAGGGTTTTGGGGGGTGTAGGGTGTGCAACTGCTCCACTTCATGCCTGGATCTCTCCACCGGGCATGCAGAAACTATTTCGGGGTGTTCAAATAAAAAGAGGAGTAAATGAGAGAGGGGCCAGAAAGAGGATGGAGTGAGGATGTTCTCTTTTCTTCTTCCTCGAGGAGAGTGTGGTCCTCTCTGCACTGTAGTGTTGCTTAGATCTGTAGACATGCTAGCACTTGATGATGCCAGCATGCATACACAAGACAATAGGGCTCATCTGAATAAATGATGACCGAGTGATGGAGGTATGAGTTAGCTATGCAGGTCCCCCATGAGACAGCCTTCGTCTTCAAAGCCATTATGACTCATAACACTACTTCAGTGATCATAACATTAGCACCCAGCAGAGTCATTGTGAGTTTGGTGGCCAGTCTCAGCGACATGGGAAAGGTTGGGGACATTCCAAGTGGCACAACTCACAGGGTAGCATCGTTTATGATATGATACGCCCCATCTGCTGCCTCCTTTTTTTTTTTCCCAATATCAGGATAATAGTACCTTTACTGCTAAGTCAGTTCACATCTATAGGTAAAGATAATAAAATAATGGTGGCATTTCAGGATGCTTCATTGCAAAAGCATGCCTCAATCTGGCTATGAACTACTGGTCCATGCACAGACACAAACACACGTTGCATAGCTCATACTGGAACATTGGTCAGCTGTCTACCTCGCAAGGTGGACACCGCAATCTGATCGGTAATAGTAGTGTCACCAAGTGGACCTTCAGAAAGAAATCTTATCTATATATGTATGTCTGCATACTCCAATCTGACGGTTTATGTTATGCTCTGATCGGTGTATCACAATGACAGGTCTCTCCATGTTTGGCTGTGGGGATGTTTCATGGCTTCTGGTTTGCTGTTGTAGAGAACCACGCAATGGCTAAGGTAAGAATTCCTTTTGAGCTATTCACATGAAGTGGCCATTAGTTTGCAGTTAATAATAGTGTAATAAGATCATGTTTGCACTGGAATATATTAATGATACTAGTAAAATAAAGAATTATCAATTGTTAAACTTTTCCTGATCATTCTGGAAGATTAAGCTTATAGACCACAAATATAATCCATTTGTAATCTATTACCTGTTCCCCTCAAATTAGTATGAGCTAGCAGTGTTGTATTGAGGGGAGGAGTGTCTTTGCTGAACCCCTGGGTGTTGACTTGAAATGATTATAGATAAACTGCGCATGTCTTTACATATACCCCGCATTAGGATGCAAGTGTATTCGTGAACATTGAGTGCTTAGAACACCAATTGCAACTATTTTCTATGAACTGTCATGTTGTTTTGGTTGTGTAAGATATTTCAATGAGAAGCTTTTTTTCGCTACAAGAAACCCTTTTTTTTGGTTTCCTACAAAAGACAATGTTTAAGAAAATACTTTATATGCTTCCAGAAAAAGAAAATCTCCAATTTACTTCTTACAATTATTTCTAAACAACAGTTTCAGACAATAAAGCAAGATTTGGTTTTCCTACACTCAACTGTATGCACAGATGACAGGAATATTAAATAGCCATTAAAATCACTATAGAGCCACAGGACCATAGGGGACAGAATTTTGGCTTTCAGTGCTCAACAACTTGTCACACTTGGCTCTTTAAAGGGAACATATCTGTGTGGTTCTTATTCACCTGTGTGTCCTACGCCTGCGTGCTGGGTGTAACTCTGGCATACCAAACTCATTTTAAAAGTTCAAGTAGAATAAACATAATATAGGATTGCAGCTGGTTTTATAGACTAACTCATGAAGTCGCTAAAATTTAACATTAGACGAGGGGTTAAGCCCCATGAGCAACTTCCTACCCTCTTTAGTAGCTAATGAAGATGCTTCTTCCTCTGAATACATTGATAACTATCTTCCACAAACTGAAATGGTATGTGTGTTTTCCTGATGATGATTTGTTCATCTGTGTCAACTCTTTGGAAGTGACATATGAGCTGATTGTGATCGCAGGTGTGAAGATATGAGATTAAAGGAGGCTAAAGTACTGATGTGGCCAATTCTGAGCGCCATACTTCGATGGCAGACATGCTTCTTGATGCATATTTTAAGTTTTTTTTTCCTTTTAAATCAAGTAAAAGGAAGGAGGGACTCGATCCATTATATTTTATTCAAAGAACGAAGTACACAGGTACACAAAGAATAATCTGAAACATGAACACAAGTAGGGAACGATGATAAGAGGTAAGACATCAACCATATCACCCAGAAATTTCATCGGAGTTTAGGCATGCTGGTTTAGCCCTGTGTGTGTGTGTGTGTGTGTGTGCAGGCTGTCTTCGTAGGTGAGTTCATGGAAGGAGATGGTGGGCAGATGGACTGAGAACTCAATAAGTGCAGTCACTCGTGAAGAATGAACGGGCATCGGTAGTTGTGAACCATTCAACCAAGGCAAAGTTTACTGCTTTGAAGTAGCACACTGGTAGTTGTGGAGGAAAAGGTGGGGGTGGTAAGTGACATGGTCTGTAGCTCGGAAAGGACCACAATGAGGGGGGGAGAGGTGGTGCGGTGTCTGTGAGGTCTGGCTCAGCATCAATTAACAGTTGGTGACAGGTAGTGAGGGAGCATCAACATGTCTCGGATCTGTCTTAGGGGAACTAAATTAACAGTTGGTTTGTCGGTAGCTTCTGTTTTGCTGGTGGCTTCCAATAGTAAGCGAGAGCCACTTGATCAGCCACGTAGGTTTGTGGCTTAACCTTTTTTTTCTTCTAATGTTTATTGAATTAGGATATCCCTTTATCAATTCTAAAAGAAATGAACAATTAGATTGAGTTTGAGGATTTGAAGTAAATTCTCAAACTCACTAAATCAAAAAATTTAATAAAAACTAGTCTCTAAATCTGAGACTACCGAGAGGATATTTTCTTAATTATATTCTAGATTATTTATCGATTGTTGACTTGATCATTCGAGAGACCTTCCTAATGTTTATTTTTTTAATAAAAAATAATACTCCTGAGAGTATTCCTCGTTTGACGATTGGGTTATTTGCTAATTTGGATATTTCTATGAAGTAGAAAAAAATAATAAATACCGTATCAATATCGTGATAATAATTTGATTTTTTTATAATCACAAGTAAAATTAATACGTATGTCCCATCCAAATAATTAAATGAGTTTGAATGAATTTAAACTCCAATAATTGAATTTTTTTATATTAATTGAAACGAATGTATGAAATCGAAACTAAACCAATAATTCTTCCAATCGAGACAAACTGACATTTCTCTACCTCCTAAAATTAAGATGCAGTCATAGCAATTCACATCACAACCTCCTTTTTTTTTCACTAACTAAATATTTTAAGATCAAATGTGATTTTAAAAATTATTTTTATTTTTTATTTGTCTAACTTATATCAAATGTTATCACGAGTTTGATTCCTAAATGCTCTATTTTGATTTTGTAAAATTGGCATAGGAATTGAACCACTTTTGATTTTGATTGGAGACGATATTATGAATTTTGAGTTATATTTTGATCTAAATAGTAGGATTTTGAGTTATTTGTGTGAAAATCTTATGAATTTTGAGTAATTACAATTTATAGGCGATATTGTCTATTATATTGATAATTAAGAAGGGTCTTGTATACTTACGTAATAATCCCTTAAATACTTTATAACTAAAGAGCTTGGTGATATTGGTTGGAACTTTAATAATATTAAGTTATTAACTTTAAATTCTTGTAATCATCTTAAAAATATGTCTACTTCATCTTTCTGATCACCCTCTTTAAGTAATCCTGGGCAATATCTGTGTCTCGATGTTGTTCTTTTGTAAAGTGATATGCTGATAGACTACTTTTGACATAATAAATCATAAAATTATGAAGAATTAGTGATTGTCTGGTAATGACATCGAAAGGGCTCTTATTGAATATTGCAAGTTATAGGATTGAGCTATATTAAACAACTTCACCCAATTCAATTGATTAGCATATATACTGTGAAATTCCCTGATACTTTACAACATTATTTATCATCAACTTAGCTATCTTCTCTATTGAGTAGTATAGGGATATAATATTGAATGTTGCATCCATTAAAAATCAATCGACCACCATGAGTATCTGTCCAAGTCCCCATATCGTTGATAGGCTTGATATAAAGTCTAAGGAAATACTCTCTTATGACCTTTCTGGTACAGGCAATAGATCTAAAAGTCTTATCGATTTCTGCTACTCTATCTTATTTTATTGATGAGTAAGACACGTTCGAATATATTCCTTCACATTAATTCCTATATTTGATCAATAAATGACCCTCTCTATGGGAGCCAATACTCTAAGACTACTTAGATAACCTACCCAATTGACTTGCTTAGTTTTTGCCTTCCAATTGCGCAACATTCACTAGCTCCATTTTCTACTCAATGCATCAATCATACATTTGCTCTTTAGGCTTGTACTTCATTATTATATCAAATTTAGCTAAGAAGTCTTGTCACCGCCTGCTTTAGGGAGGATTTTTTTCAGTTTGAAAATAACTCAACACGATACTAATTGTCCTTAGCATAAATCATATTTTGAGAAGGTAGTATTACCATGCTCATAAATAGTGGACTACCGTTGTCATATCCTTTTCGTGTATCAAATATCACCACTTAGTTTTGTTGAACTTGCTACTCATGTATGTCATTGAGTAACCCTCCTCCTTAAGTACTCTCTTAATAGCGAAGTTTTAAATATCTATATGTACTTTAAAAGGTTTCCTATAGTTTGATAATTTGAATATTAATTCTTCTATATAATAGTTTTTAACCCTTGGAATGTCACTTCATATTTGTTTAACCGTCATCAAGGCTACTTATTCTTAAGCAACTCTATTAATAAAACTGTGTGCTTTGAGTACCTAGATTTGAAGCTCTAAATATAATTGATGAAACTAGTGAATAATCTTAGCTCTATCAACTTCTTTTGTGTTCGCCACTCTGTCGTGGTTCTTATACATTCAATTTGTCTATCTGAATAGATTCTACATCGATTTGATGATTTAAGAATAAAATATTTATCTAAGCAAAGTAGCATTTTCTGTTTCTCTTGTTACAAACAAAGTGTTTTCCATAGGAATCTTATAAATTATTCAAAGGTATTTAACATGCTCCTCGAGTGTTTAGTTATAAAATAATATCATTTAAGTACATAATCATAAATTTATATAAATACATCTTAAATAATTGATTCATGAGAGTGTAGAATATGATGGGAGTATTAGTTAAGCTAAAATATATCACCAAGAACCTAGTCATATAAGTAGTCTTCACTTCATCGCCTTCAACTATGTGCACCTTCCAGTACTAGACCGAAGGTTGAGTTCAGAAAAATACTTCACCTTGCTAGTTGATTGAAAAAGTTTATGATGAATGAGATGAGATATTTGTTCTTCACAGTCACTTTATTTAGAACCTAATAATTGATTTATAATTTGAGACTCTAATCTTATTTTTTGAAAGAAAATTAGAGTTTCGAATGGTGTTTTAGAATTATAAATGAGATCACTGCTTAGCAGTTCATCTAAATGCTTCCTAAGTTTTATCAACTTTATAGTGGTCATACAATATGATGGTCTCATTATAAGCTCTACTCTTTTTTGTAACTAAATGCAGTAATCCATGCCTCTACATGATGATAGGATTTTCTATAATTCGAGTAGCATAATGTCTATAAACTCTTTCAAAACATCCACTACAACAATAGGTTCACAAGTGGCCTCTACATCAAGGAGCTCCAACTTTACTACAATAATAAAAGTTAATTCATTTTTTCAGTCCCCTATTTAATTATAAAATTAATATTTTTTATGGGTCTTTAATTTCTCCTCAAGAAGCTAGAACCACAAATGGGTCATCACCTCTCGTTAAGCATAGGAAATTTAGGAATAATATTGGTACCAACCACATCGCATGCATAAACTTCATTTGATTATATCTTGGAAGTCATCCAATGGCATCATCATCATGTTTGTGCTTTAGCTTCACATCCTGATTTTGATATATACCTCATTTCTCAGCCCAAAGATTTACATAGCTTCTTAGTTCATAGCTTTTATTCCACTTGGGTTATTCTCTAGGTTCAACCTAAGTTGTATTGCTTTTTGATCGATAATAAAATTATGAGTAGTACCTGTGTCTACCATCGTACGGGTTGTCAAATAGTTTTAGCTTAATATCTATATACATTAGCTCACTACTGGCTACTTTATGTTGTTTCATATTTATATCCTCCCCTACTTGATACTACAACACATTCAATAAATATATTACATCCATCCGAGATCCTTTTAACTCATCATTATTGTTGTTGGATTCTAAACTATTTGAACTAAGGGTGATGATCTTGCCCTTGTTTGATCTAGGGGGATAGATTGATGTTGTTAACATATTGAATACTTATTTTTGTAGGCATTCTCTAGTCATGTGTGATCTTTTGCACAAAAAGTATTTGACAAGTTTTGGGGCTTTACCTTTTGAACTTGGCTCTTTATGAAAACTCTTTTTCTTTAGTTTAATTAGAGATTCATTCCTCCGAGAATACTTAAACGATTGATTTGTTAAATATTACTTTTTATTCCATAAGTTCTCTAAGGAAATAAAGTTGATAAGATTTTTTCTAGCTACAATTTCTCTTACCAAATCAATGATATTTCTTCTATATAGTTCCGGTTGTGCTCATAACTTCTGATTATCAAGGAAGTTGAATAGCTTGTCCTTATCAGACATGTTTTATATGTCCAACATTAGTACTAAAATTACTTTATATAGTCGTCCTAAATGAAAGTACTTTAGTAGAGTTATCTTAATTTTATTCTTACAATGAATTAAATGTTCTTGGGTAGGAATTAAGTTCTCAACTCTCGCTTCAAGTCCTCTTATGTGTTCACTCAACATCAACCTCATTAGATCTCTTTCCAATGTGTTCGCTATCAAAGTTTTACAATTTCATTCAAATACATGATTGCTATCAAAAGTTTAGTTTTTTTTAGAATTGGGCCTTATAGCTCGAAAGTACTGTTCCATGTCGAATATAAAATTATCGAGCTCCTTCGCATCCCTAATAATCTCGTAGCAATATGACTCAAGTTCCCTTAAGTTTTGTAGTGAAATAATATAGGTATTACTTCCTCCAGCATTAAGAGCCACTGTGAGCAACGTAATCTTGAATGTGAGTTCCACCATGACTTTATGTAGGTGCTACATGAAATATTTGGTGTTTTCATCAATTGATCTACTTAGGACTCAACCTTGTTGATATGAGATTCTACCATGACTTCGTGTAGGTGCTACATAGAGTCTTTGGTGTCTTTTATTAAATAATTTACTTAAGACTCGACCTTGTCGATCTAAGATTCTACCTCCTCTTGTGAGTTTTCTACCCTAAGAAGTATTTGTTAGACTTAATAGAGTTCTTCTAGACTCGCTTCAAGAATATCAAGGTTAGTTTTCATAGTTGTAAGCCTCTCTTTATGACTTCTCTTTTCAGTTAGTGCTTCAAATTGTATTTCCTCTGCTCATTAAGAATAACCAACTTCTCGCTAGTCATTTTCACTATTATGCTCCTCTTAAGGGGCTCCAACAGTTTGATAGCCAGTTTACATTTGCATCTCACTTACGATTGCTTGAGATAATGGTTCGGCTGCCCCGTCTTGCTTGATTCACCACAGTGCTTTGCCATGGCAAGATTACGAACTTTCACTATTTACTTAAATTGCTTACCTGATTTAATACCATATTTAATAAACTTAGCTCGAATCGCCTAGGTCCTAAGATACTCTTGCGTTATCTATCCGCAAAAGATTAGCTTAGTTGCAACATCGCTTAAGTCCCCGAGACCTATAAAAGTGCAAATTAATTAGTTCTAAAAATAAGCATGAGACAAGTCTAACAAAGAATACAGCTTTAAAATCAATTCAACAAGCACTTAGTGTGGAAGAGCCCAAGAGATAAAAGGAGAATACAAGGACTTTAGAAGATAAACTAATAATTCTCGTAAACTTATATGTGAACTTGTGAATTCAATCAACGTCTGACACTATCCCAAATCTCTACCCAACCATGTGCCACCTAAGTGGTTCTAGGGCGTTAGTTGGTTGAAGCTTTATATCGCATCACAATATATTGAAAATAGATCATGACATATGAAAACTAAGTTATTCTACGATGGTTTTACCTATTGTAGTATGTAATCATTATGTAACCCTGTAAATTATTTCTACTTATATTTTTCAAATATATATAAAAAATATAATGTATATATAAATAAACAAAAGCGATTAACAATAATGTGTTATAATTACACGATAACCATTTGTGATATTATGGCCTAGGTTCAACTTATTTCAAAACATCTAGATCATTGACTTGATTATATTTTGATTTCAGATTGATTTGATTATGAATTGATTTGACTCATGTTCTAATCACGATCACCGTTGCCACAGTCCCCATATAGTTGTATATGTGCCAACCTTTATTATGCTAGGAAATTAAACTACATATAACAGGCACGGAATGTAAAATCCTATTATTAACAAATCTAATCTTAAACTATAGATAACAAGCGTAAGAAGTACAATACTACTGCAAAGCTGTTGATGCATTGTCGCTAACACACGATACACAACAGGTCACATAGTGACTTTTTTTTTTGTGCCAAAAGAATCATCAAAAATATTATTTATCACTTTTATTTTTTATTTAATTTTTAATCATAAACTTAAAAAATAGCACGAGTATTCAATTTACTTGGGTACCTTTCAATCGTTGGTTCATCAAACATGTCTTACATCATAGTTGGGCAAATATGGTGGAAATCTAAAAGCCCTCCAACTATGGCATTGAGTGATGACATGAAACAGCCTTTCCTACCTCTTTGAACTCTCTCGCCCGTCGTCTTTAGGTCTACACTTCAGTTGATATATATGTGTCGCATGTTGTACTATTCTTCAATTTTGATTTGATGACTGTCGAGTAATAAGGGAATATAGTGATACAAATTTTTATCTGTGTGCAAGTTATTCTCGATTGCGTGTCCAATAGGATTCAACAAAAGCAATTACATGGGTTATAAAAAGATATCATTGATATCTTAATCAGCCAACATAATCCGAAACCATAGGCTAAGTATTATTATAACTCCCTTCAAGATGAAAATATCAAGTTTTTAATATTTCATCTTCATGAAGATTGAGATCGAAAGAGATCTCTTAAAAGAAAAGACGAAGATACTCAATCCATAAATATTGTATTAGATTATTCTCGATATAACCTTATGATTGTATGATTAATTCTAAAAGTTTTCTAATAGAAGGCATTCCATATCTTATACTAAAGAGTATAATGGTAAGGTTATTCATTGGGTGGTTTTGTAAATGAACAATCATGAGGTTGTTATTAATATAGAAATAAGTCAGAGTTCAAGGTGGATGCTAAAATGAATGCTTGTTGATGTGTACCTCAAACATTATTGACCCATATGATCATTAATTTTAAAAAAAATTGATAAATAACTCAATTTACATAACATAAATTCAAATGAGAAATGAATATCCATAAATATCAACAAAATATCAAAATATGAAATATATTCAAGATTCCAACTCAACACAAACCTAAAAGCTTAAACAGTGAGATTTCTCCACTTACCTAAATAGAAAAAAAATAGAAATGTTCTACGGTACCTATTCATGGAGAGTGAAACCTTTGGAACCACAAAAAAAAAAAAAAAAAGGAAAATTCATGCTACAAGAAATCATATCACTGTCACAGCCTCCTCCTCTTTGCCTACCTCAATTAGATGTTCTCCATGTGTAGCCCATGACAAGCAAAAAAAAAAAAAAAAATGGTGTCCCAATAGACCATCAGAACAGATACCATTCACATTTGTAATTGACAAAATCTTTACACAGTGTTTCTCTATCTCTCTCTCCAAATATATATATATATATATATATATATATATATATATATATATATATAAAAGATGATAAGGACATACTCACATGTGCTCAATTAGATGGTTCAAGGTTTATCTCCTCCATTACTTTATAGAGCCGCTGCCATCGGTCTCCGTTTCCCTTCTTACGTAGCTATCTTCTTTCAATTCTTCTCTGACCGAAGCCAGTGGTGAAGCTGTACCCAATTCTTTCTCTGGAGGCCATCCCTGTATAACCAGAAACTGGCGATGTACAGGTGATGAATCGGTAGCAGTACCACCACCGGCGATCTTCTGAGACTTCAATCCATCAGATGGAATTCACGCATGGAATGAGAGATAGGCTTTCGACCACTGATCGGGAAGAAGAGCAAGTCGAGGTCTCTACACACCCCCCTTTCTTCCCTTCCTATCCTTTGCCGTCATCCTTGTCGACCGCCTTCCGGTGGCATGATGGTTCTTCGGGCGCCGGCGATTGTGCTTCCACGGAGAAGGAGCACATGTTCTACAAGGTCGTGACGCCCAGTGACGTCGGCAAGCTGAACCGGCTGGTGATCCCCAAGCAGCACGCCGAGAAGTACTTCCCGCTGGGCACGTCGGCTAACGAGAAAGGGCTGCTGCTGAGCTTCGAGGACCAGACGGGGAAGCCGTGGCGCTTCCGCTACTCCTACTGGAGCAGCAGCCAGAGCTACGTCATGACCAAGGGATGGAGTCGCTTCGTCAAGGAGAAGGGCCTCCAGGCCGGGGACACCATCTCCTTCGGCCGTGGCGTTGGCGAGGCGGGACGCCACCGCCTTTTCATCGACTGGAAACGACGACCTGAGAACCGCGACCCACCCCAGATTCCACTTCCTGAGCAACCCTTTGCGAGGCCATGGAGCGGCCGGCTCTTCGTCCCACCGGGGGCCGGGTGCGGCCACACCTGGCAGGGCCACACGGACCCTGCCGCGAGCTTGGGTACGGGCGGCGGGCAGCTTCTGTACTACAGTTTGCCGGCGGCCAGGCCACCGCAGAAGGAGGTGCAACAGGTAGGCCGCGGTGGATTCCCCATGGTTCGCGGATCGCCATTGCCCCTCGTTCGCAATCAGCCGGCCGTCAAGCGAGTTCGGCTCTTCGGCGTGACTCTGGATTGCCCCGAATCCGGAGGAGGTGCCAATTACGACGGCCACAGTCACTCCGTCTGCGTGCCGCAGTTGCATCCTGGGGCTGCGCTTCCGCTCCTCCGATCTCCGGGTACGGCCGGCGAGACAACGCCGTCAGGCTCATCATCGATGTACAAGAAACAACACTCACCACTGGATCTGTACTTATGAGGAAGAAGGATACGATCATAGGTGACAAATATACAATGAATTGAACGTGAGGAAGTACTTAAAAGATGCCTTTTCTTGTTTGTTTCCGTTATCGACTTCCTGATTTCTTTGGTCGAAGGGGTTGGAATAATTTGCATCCATCCAAATTATTCTTTACTCGCTCTCATTCGCGGCCTCCTCTTACGATTGTAACCAATAATATGGATTCAGACAACTCATCATCATACCATGCGACCTTAATTCGTTCCAGATGCTCCTTCTCCAGCTCCATCTTCTTCAAATACATCAGCAGGCGGCCGGAGAAGATACAGGTCAGATCTAAATCCCACACCATCCCTTCTTGGTCCTACTGATACGTCTTTGCCCGCTATATGTCAATTTTTCTACATCTTCTGGTGAAGAAACAGCATCAGTATTTCTTTAAGGTGGTGGGGGAAGACAGGACCAAGTACTGTGTCTTCATGTAGTTCATTAAGATCATCAGATGTAAGCCAGGCTTTGTCTCTGCTGCATATGAATTGGTTTTGATTGCACCAGGCTCTGCGTGAGATACCCATCATCGAGTTAGCTGAAGGATGTCTTGCTCGATTACAGGTTTAATTGTTTGGCTTTCTGGTCAATAACCAAATGGAAAAACTATTGACTTAGTGGGGGGGGGGGATACAGGAAAAGAAATCAGAGAGAACAATCATCTGCCATGGAATTCTTACCACGAAAAATCATCTTTCCTAAGCATTATGGTTTTCCCTTCTCTTATCTCCATGATTCACTGAGCACACAGGTTGCCATTTCTTGGTCTTGTTTCTTTGTTCTTTGCAGATCACTGGAGGAAGTTATGCAGATTCTGTCAAGAAGCAAGATTGACTCCAATTCTTGACAGGTACATTTACATTAGGACTACTCCCTCCTCCTCATAGCCACAGTGAATTCTTCAAACACTTTGATATTTCCTTGCATAGTTAATTAAGCTCTTTCAAACATAGAAATTGCACCTTAGAGAAAATGCTATGTTTATTTTTTTGTTGTCTGTTTGTTCCTCTTGATAACTCATTTTCATTCAAGTTCAATCTAGTTATACATGATAATAGTAGAGTTATAGTGGCTCATCATACATCAATCATTTCTTTGATGAAGCAGCATGTATACCTTGATGATTAGCGAACATTAACTAATATTTCCTGGACTGTGGTGATATATACAAAATCTTATGTTTCTGTTCCTAACTAAAATCACTGGTTCCTTGTAACAATTAGGATGTGAAAAGAGGATATTGGTTTTTTTTACATGTTTATATCCACTGTTTGTTCATAAACTGGTTTTAGTTTGCAGCTTTATCTTGTTCTTTCTCTTGGAAATATCAAATTCAATTAGGACTCGTTTAGAGGCTGCTAAGATAGCATTATGACAAATGAAATAGATCAGTGCAACATGTATAATAACAGAATTGAATGTTCTACAAGATTATAGAATTTAGAGGTTTCTGAGCATTGGATTAACTGAAGTTTGAAGTATAGGTGTCCTTAATTATTCAGATTATATGTATTTGTAAATGTGCATATATACAATTAAATTATGACATTATATTTGAAGGTTAGTTGCATAAAACAATGCACTTGGTGAGTATCTGATTCTAAGGAAATAAATATTCTTACTGGTCTTTGAAGAAATTTAGTGCATTTTATGAACATAGCATCCCTTGACTGATTTAAGCACGTACATAGTAACATATATTATCATATTTTCGTTTTCCAGATTACAAGGTCCATAGTAAAAAGACCTAATTTATTTACATATTTTATGATTATAACAAAAGGATTTTTTTTTTTTTCAATCTATGAATGATGATACTTTTTCTATGTTATGTGAAGAGTCAGAAAGTCTTTATTTGACAAGAAAAGAAGATCTTTTTTTTGATGTATTTGTTCTGTATAAACTTTACCAGTTGGTGCACACAAGTAATGTTACTACTACTACTACTACTTGTCAAAAGCTTAACAGAGCACAATGAGTTGAGTTTTCTTCTGCATACTTTGATGAACATTCTTTCTTGAATTGGAAGTTTGAGCAGAAAAGGTACCACCACTTGATCAAGTGCAGAACATTTTGAGTCTTGGGTCTGTGATCATATAAAGAACTTAAAAATGTTGTCAAAGAAAGAAGAGAATGGAAGGCCAATGCCAAGTGAACATGCTTAGGTTTCTACAATACATCTTACCTCCCTTATCAATTGAAGCAAAACATTCATGATTTCAAGCTGTTAATCTTTGAGATTTGGAAATTATCATGCCAGTTATTTCTCCTTTTTTTTACTAGAACACTTAAGATGCTAGTTTCCAATGGTTGGTAGCTTTTATATATATCTCATGATATCCTTCCACATGATATTGAAATTTCCACTGCTTGAGAAAATACTTAATGTGCATTTGATGCAAGTGATAGAACTGGACTTGTAGGATTTCCTAAATTTTTATTCTAAAAGTACACGATTTAGAAATTGCATGCTGATGGAAGTCAACACAGTGCTTAGACCTTTATCGTGCTTCACCAAGCAATGAAGTCAGACTTCAACCAGATGATGGACCAACCAGGATATGTGATATTTAATTATAGTGTGTGCTTAGCCAATGAATGAGTTTAGTTGACTTCTCCAAGCTCGCTTAGATGGTCTTCCTTCTTCTTCTTTCAGTGGTTCGACCACTGGCAGGCTCATCAAGGCAATGAATGCATCATCGCGTGAGCATGCGTGTTCATCATTTATGGAGAAGGCTGGCGAGTTCGTCACACTAAGAGAACACACCACCCTTCTTCTCTCACTTGTGGAAGAGATAGATACACGAACAGCTGGTCCTCGATCAGACGGTGAAGTAGCTCCCAATGAGAAAAAGGCAAGGTGGGTGTGTCCTCATCTTCCATGGTGGTCCAGATGCTAAAGCTTGGGCGCAGCATATATCGCTGTGCATCAAGTCCTCGGCGGCATCTGTTTTCTATCTCATGCATGCGCCTCACCAACGTCGCTGTAATCCATGTGATGCAAATATTTCGGCTAGGAGCATTCCCTTTCCTCCACCTTCTCTCTCTCTCTCTCTCTCTCGCTCTCTCTTTGTCGCTCTGTGCGATGGGTGTGATGACTGTTTCTGTGCTTTCTTCCACTCATGATCCCATGCACTATACAACAGTCAATCTCATTATACTGGCCTTCTTGCAGCTTTTACCTTTTTACTAGCCACCTTTGTTTGTATGTGTGATAGAGAGATGTGAGTATGCTGATTTATATATCTGTACATAAAGATCGCTGCGGTCGTTAAAGTGGAGTTGGGGGATGGCATGGAAGAGTCTGTAGGCGTATGGGAGCCGATTTATGAGTATTGGCAGAGAGGAGGGGGAGGAGGCCATCCAAGGACTGAGAGAGCCTGAGGCTTGCGAGGGACCACGTCGTAGTTGCCTTTCTTTAATCTTGCACAGGAGGAGGCACGCTTCTCCATGGTCAGCTTTATTCCACGACGTGAGTTGGAACGCGCTTTGGATACTGCATTGTTCTCAGTTTCCAGACGTACGGTTGTGGAAATTTGTGAATGAATTGTAAGAAGAAGACGAACAAGGAAGAAGAAAAATGTTCGGCGATATGGGCGAGGCCGGAAAGAGTGAAATAGACACAGTGACGACGAGCAGAACTTTCAAGGTCTGGATTAGCTGCTGAGTCGAGAAGGACTCATCAGATCCACCCTATCATCCGTCTGTTAGGTCGTCCAGATCAAAAGTTTAGAGCAATTCGAACCTTGCATGCATGAGAAGATGCGATCCAAGGACATGAACAAAGAAAAGTGATACCGGATAAGCCAACCCGGTGAATTTGAACGTAGTACACAGAATGCAGAAAAAGAAAAAGTAAAGATGAACAGTTGATACCGTCAGAAGAACTATGCGTGTGGACCATGCATCTCCAGGACTCCATCATCCAGTTCTGGCTTTGGTTTGCAGCAGTAGGTCAGCAACTGCTGCGCTCCATGACTTGTCTGACTGCTCCTGATGAGCTCGCACTGTTGTGGTAGAGTTGAATGCGCTTAGAACGGAAGCATATTAGTTTCTCTGTTTTTGGAAATAAAATATATTAAAAATCACCCTGTACACGAGATCTAGTCCAACTTGAAACAAGAGATATTAGTAAGATTGTGAACATAAATATTTTCTGAATTATTGATATGAACCCATTTGTGTAAAAATATCATTGTAAAGATTTTTATGTGACTAGGGAGAAGAAGACGTTGAAAGATTGAATACGTTGATGAGTCATATCACTGTTGACAAAGTAATCGAGAACCTACAAAAGAACTTATGTTACAATAAGACTTACTACCAAAAAAGATAGTGAGTATTCCACCGAGTTAGCACGATAAGTGAAAGTGACCCCATGGCTCGTAAAAGAGGCATCTTCTTTAAAAGAGAGAGAGAGAGAGAGAGAGCGAGAGAGAGAGAGAGAGAGAGAGAACCTTAAACCATAAAACCCATTGGGAAGGAAGGGCGACTATTGAACCTACAACTATATTTCTGTTGTTTCGGAAGTGTCATAGTGATGACAATAATAGAAACAAGTAAAGAAGAGGAGGCTTTATCCATGTCACTGCCTTCATGTAGCCCAGTAAAGAAGAGGAAGCATATTAGTTGAACAATTAAGAACCTTTACATTAGAGTTCATCTAACTTTCCTTGCAGATAAATTCCCTCCAGTGGATAATATGCCTTCAACAACAAGTGTTGCTGTCTACAGGTTATCATGGATTAGTCAAAAAGGAAGAAAAAAAAAGGAGCACTGAGGGTTTTTTAGGTTTCCTTCTGTTGCCATCAACATCCCAGCTTGGCTGAAAGGACATATTCTCCTCCTTTCCACAGTCAATCTTAAAGACCCACTACCAACAGTACGTATGGTGGAAGATAAAAAGAAAGAGCAGCCACCTTTGGCGTTGAGTCCCCCATCTGCCTCGTTCCTTTCAAGTTCACAGCCGAGGCGGATTGACCCAAAGACATCTGAGCCAACCCAGCATGTTTCGACCCGATCCACTAATTATATGGGCTGAGTCCAGGCAAACAGTTTCGTGCCCTGTTCTGAAGGAGGAGGAGAAGGGAGGGAGAAAAGAAGAGGAGAGGTCGCGGTGGGAATCGGCAAAAGGAGGAGAAGCGATGCCATGGGAGACAGGGAGGAATAGAGAGGTCGTCGCCATGGTGAGACAGCAGGAAGCGATAGAGGGTTTGAAGGTGGACCGCTTCCAATGTCATCTTAAGCTTCGCCTACAGTGGGCTCGAGCCTACGAGGCCCCATTTAGGATCCAACGAACAAAGTCAACGTGACAGAGAAAACAAACACCACAAGAAAATGACAATAGAAGATAATAGATAACACATTTCAAAACTAAAGGCTCGGATTAAACAACTTACAATCTGTCGCGGCTTAACTATGATACCAATTTTTATCTAACCATAAAGTTAATGTTTCAACATCCATAAAGTCTACCTTCACAGCTCTATCAATCAGAGCTAAAACCTGAAAGCACACAGGTGTAAACACACCTTTATTATGAGTCCTCCAAATAAGTGATAAACAAATAGTAATCAGACATCGGAGGACCAAAGAAGACCAAATACATCATTATTTTTCCTCACTTAACAAAGTCTTCACCAAACATCGACGAAAACTAGATTTAAACGAAGCGATCGTGTGTGTGTATGTGTGTGTGTAAGATTGCAAGCCACAGAGGAGGCAACTGCTCCTGTTTCAGACGACCTGCCTCCTGGGCATCACTGACTCTTAAAGAGCTCCAAACAGTGCTCGTCATCCAGGTTTCTGCTCCAGAACTTCTTGTAGTACTCGTCGTACGTGTAGCTCCTGTAAATTGCAGGAGAACCATCGCCGACCAGCTTCTCCGGTGGGCTGATGACCGCACTGTTGCAGGGGCAAAGGAACGACGCCACCGACATCCTATCCTTGTTCGAGTTCACAACAGCTCGATGACAAACGCTCCTGTATCTTCCGTTGCTCAATGCCTGCAGTAACGTATTCCACATACCGTTTCATCGAGGTAGTGCAAATATCACCCTCAGATAGAGTCAGTGTGAAAGGTTGACTCGGGTGTTATCTATGCAAGAAAAAGAAATAATTAATTTGTGTCTTGTGCTAGAAACAGAATAATAATTCGCAGGAGATGGAATCGATTTTTGGATCGTGAGCTGTTGAAAGAGGAGCATTGGAACAGTACAATTTTTTCTGGTCAACTTTTCCAGAGAGGATAAGAGCAAGATGACCAGATGTCCACAAGAACCAAGGCGATAGGATGGCATCGTTTGACTTTTGGTAGGACGAAAGGGCACAACGGAGCAAAAGCTTTGGCTTGGATGGAGTCGGTCATGATTTCTTGCTTCAGCGACCACCAAGTAACAAACAATATTGAACGGAAAACAAAGAAGAATAAGAGCAGATATGGACCACAGACTGCTTCTCAAATGATATCGCCAAAGAAGCATGGATACCTGTAGCTGGTCGCCGATGTTGATGACAAATGCATTGGGTTGCGGATTGACAGCGATCCACTTGCCGTCCTTGAGAACCTGCAGGCCAGGGACCTTCGGTTCCTGGAGAAGGATCGTGATGGCGTTTGGGTCGGTGTGCGCCTGCAAGCCGTACGTTAGCTCCGGTTCCGGGCACTTCGGGTAGTAGTTTATAGCCATATGCTGCTCTTGCTCACCGAGCACCTTCACCATGTAGTCCTCCTCCAACCCTAGGCTCAGCGATATCAACCCGAGGAGTCTAAACCCTAGTTGACGGACTTCCCTGCAGTAAGCGCTGACCGCTTCCCTGACAGAGAAAGAAACCATAACCACTAAGTTCTTGAATACCACAAGAACAGGCTCCGCTTACTGAGTCATTTTTGCACCAAGGTTTCGGATTTAATCTGAAACATAAAAATCAAGATTGTTTCGACTAGAGGTACAACCGTGTCACTCGTGATGCATTGCAACCATTAGCTTCTAAACCACTTTTTTGGTCCAACCCTTTCTTGTGGCCTCACACGCTGGTGGTTGATGTATGCATGCCCATGGCCATCCGCTGTGTAATAAATCTTCCATTCTACGACACAATCATTATGAAGGACCAGATGGGAGCGGGTGGAGTGGAAGAATAAAGGCTGTTCCTCCATCACTTGTTTTTATTCTTTCCTTCTTTTGAAATTTCTGCATCTTTTACTTGTCAAAACGAAAAAGATGTCGGATGTAATCCAGATGGCAACTCTCCAATTAGAGGAGCAGTTCCACAAAATTTCCGTCAAAGGTTTGGACGAAATAGAAGAGATAAATCGAGGATGATGGTTATGGCTCACCAATCGAGGTGCCCTGCTTTGACATGTTGGTTCTTTGATCATCATCAAAGCTGAGACAATTAAAAACCATTCCAACTTTCCAGCAATTAAATGAAGCAGGCTTCCAAAGCTTCTCCATTGTCAATCATATACAGATTAGGTCCGAACTAGGTTAGTAGCTCAGGGAGTGTATTATTAACCGCATCTTTCCTGTCGCCATCCAAGTAAGTTGCAGCTTTACGTTGTACTTACTGTAAAGCCTATTTTTAAGTGCACCATGAGAAAGAAGAGAGAAAGCTGTAATATATATATATATATATATATATATATATATATATATATGGAGAAGACTTACTTGAATGAAGCGGGATTGGACGGCCAACCAGGCACGAATTCCTCGAGCGGATAGCAATGGAGCCGTAAATAGTCTCTCCAGTTGCGGACCGTCTCCTTCCGGATGTTGAAGCTCGTCGACAGCCTCATTTTCTTCGCCGGGTCATCCGAGTAGTGCTTCGATTTCTCTTCGGGAGGGAGGCGGAAGAACTCGGAAGCCACTGTCAACATCGCCAGCATCAGCTCGACCGGCACTCCATGGTTCACTACCTGTGGACACGCAGCGAGGAAGAGTAGGCAAAGCATGCAGCATGAGATTTATCTCGTGGTGAAGAAGGTGAGCAGGTACCTGAAAGAAGCCGAAAGACCTGCAGGCGTCGCTGACTTGGGCTATGACCCGGGACACGTCTGGTGAGCCGAGGTCGATGGTGGGAATGTTGGCGTCGCGGACGACTTCGTGGAGGCGTGGTCTTTGCGACTCCGGCCGGACGTAGGTGTCGGGGAGGGAGCTGTGGTGGATGACAGTGGAAAGAAGTTGGTCTGCCATGAGACAAAGCAAGAGAGAGAGGACCGATATATGTAGAGGGGAGGGAGACAGAGCGGGACAAGATTGAGAGGAAGAGGAGAGCAAAGAATTTTGAGGTCGAGGACGCAGTGGCGGTGAAATGTGGCCTTGACGAAAATGAACAACAGAAAGAGACTATTTTATTGATTTTGATACCACTATAGATACATAAATAATGTCTCATCTTATATTTATCATGCTAATTAAAATATATATTTCCCATTCAAGCTCTTCTCCAATCAAACTCACTGGTTGTGTCTTTTCATGTTTACCCGCCTACAGAACTAACGTTGACCCGTGTACAATTAACTGTAACCTCACCTCTGAAAAGTTTAAGGGGTGATGTGCTCGACGAGAGCCTGTCATGGATTCTGAGAGGTCTCGCGGCCCCCCCAGCGAATTCACCTGTGGAGTAGCGTGTCATCGTAACCGCGTTAGATTTGACTTGACCCGACACACGCACTTCATGACGAGTTAAGCGACGAATCTTAATACAATATATCATGCCGACGTCCCAGTGGACGTCATCGATGTGTCGGCAGATGGTGTCATCAACCCACGTCATCCCGATCACTAACACCAAAGAACACGATTAAGATGATGGATCATCTTGTTGTTGGAATTTGGATGGAGTTTGGAACGAATATGAATATTAAAACATTGACAACCGGATAAAAGCAGTGACGCCACAAACGTATGCATCCAGACGCGTCTCTAATACACGAGCACAAGCGGCGTAGTAGCGTCCACTTGTTTACAACTTGTTGCCCCCGTTTGCACCATTAACTATTCAACGAGGTGTACTCTCGCCGTGGACTTCGTCATCGTTGTGCCACTGTGGTCAACCACGGCAATGATGAAGCATCGTCGACGACAGCGCTCCTTTGTTTTCAAACGCAGCATAATGGAAAGGCATCTAAGGTGCCGCTGACGCGATCAATGACGTCCGCATCTAACGTATCGTATGAAGTCATACGTGTCGATCGTTACGTCCACGTGTTCGCAGACGGGTGTCGTGTCATCCGCAGCGGTTCCGCCGTATACTTCCCGATAACGCGTTGGGCAATAGCTTAAGCACGTATGAGTTCTTTTCCTTATCGTATACCTTTCGTGTCGTGACAGACATCATATGGATGCCGAGTTAAATGATATGTATCAGATAATAACTCAATTATTCGGATGTTGCTTTCGCGTGATTGACACGCTAACTCACAAGTCTTTCTTTTCTTTTGCCATTATTCTCATGTGGTGATGGCTTAGTCGCACTCATCGATGACCTAATTAGGGCTGCCTTCATAGCATGAACTTTGAGAGGCCTCCCTTGGTAATATAACTCATCGTTTCCTGCAAGTAATGCAATGTGTACTGTTCTTTTGGATAAATGTCAAGTTTGTAAGATAAAAACAAGCTGTAAACGCATACGTAGAAATTGCATGCAGATATTTAGCACAAGATATATAGTTTCAGAAACACAGTAAAGACAACTGACAGTAGCAGCAATACAGGATGTTCTACACCGACAACAACAACGTCATGCAGGGTTAAGGGCTTCAACGTTGATCAAGTATTATACAGAACATAAATGTAGGAAACAACCAGACAAGGAGACTGCGACTTATGCATGGAGGAGATGGAGACCACAGCAGGCATATCTTTCTTCATCCTTCAGGGAACCCAATCCAGCATGAAATTGTTCATCCCGATTGGGTTCCTGGGAATCGCAGCTTCAGCAGGAACAAACTGGTGATACCTGTTACGAGAGAATTCAAGTGATGCAGTAGCTCGCTGATCTAAATTTGCATGATAAACTAATATAAGTACATGTAAACAAGGAACAAGGAGCTCTACCCTATGCGAAGATCCATGCCGGCGGAGTGTGATGGCTGTGCAGCAAATGCATTGCTGCCTATCACTGCATCACAACACCATGAGCCTTGAAAGGCTTTCAAGGTGGCACCTTCTACCTCAATCTGGAAATACAAGATGATTAACACATGAGCAGTTCATATAAATTGAATAGTGGCAGTGGTCCAAATAAAAAAAACAAAAAAAAAACCTGGTCTCTAAGCTGCTTGTTTATCTCCCCAAGATGGCGCTCCTGCACCACAAATTTGGTGTGGTTAGTCTTTGATTTAGAAGCATCGAAAGAAAATGAAATGCCTAACTATGTGGTTTCTTATGATGATTCTATCAGCTGGTGCCAGAAGATGAGTTGAATATCAAGCATCAATTGGATGTATTATATAAGAAAGATACCACAAAGGATGCCCACAAATAAATAGACATAGCAAAACTTACAAGGTGTCACTGGGTATATAGCTAAACAATATAGACACCACATAGGAATTGGATTTACAGCTGAAAACATCTGGTAATATTGTCCCTGACTCTTATGTTCATATATATTACACACAAAGAAGGGAAGAAGAAAGATTTGAGTAATATATCAAAAATACATATTTATTGCAAGTTAAAAAGAAGGCTGGGAAACCAAAGAAGAGATATTATTAGCAGGATAGTGATAGGCACCACCCCTTGAAAGGTGTTATCAGAGTTTCATCAACTTTAATTTAAGAATGTGAAAACAAGAAGTGAGCTACATGAACTTGTTCAGTTTAAAGATTATAATTTCCGATTTTATTGTTCTTATATTCCTGTGGCAGCCTTTAATAATTTCAATTATATGGCCAGACTATATCTGAAACATGATCATCCATCATTTCTAACAGGCACTAACTACATCAAGATCGTAGTTGTTGCAATAGTCTTTTACTTGAAAACTTTTCTTTGGCCACTTATTCATCCTATCAGCAGCGATTGCTATCTAAAATGAGAAGGTATATGCAAAATATTCACGAGAGATGATGGCAACAAAGTGATGACACTTTGTTCGCAGCAATCATGATGACTGGAATCCATCATAATCCTCAAGAAATCATCATAATACAGACTTCAGAGCAATTTGATTTGGTCAAGCCTCCTATTGGTCCTTAATCAAATCATACAGACTACTGAAAAGACAAGTACTCAACAGATTCGTTCAAGATAAGAATGGAATACAGATGGAATATATATACACATATATATGGAATGCGACACACATGTTGAACCTGATAGGGCTGAATCAAAATATTTATGCATAAAAAAATTAAAACATTTGTTGAACTATAATGGACATTCGATACCTTATAATAGTATACCACAAAATTATGACAAAAGAGGTCCTGCTGAACAATAAATATATAACAGTAAGTCATGGTGGTTTATTTTTCTATATTTCTTTAGAAAAGAATGTTATAGGGTCACACTCCCAGCTAATTTCCACAAAATCCAACTGGTCTTCATGTAGAATATAAAGACAAATGCACAAGATAAAGATGCAGAAAGAGAAGATAGCTGAAAGAAATGTTTAGTGGTTGAGTGTTGCTTACTTTCTTCCGAAGTTCTTCCATCTGCTCCAGCATCAACTGAGTCTGTATTTTAGAAGCATAGCTTAAGCATGCGTTTGACCATTTAAGAAGGGTACAAAAGCACAGTCATGAACAAACTCAGAAGGGTGAAACTACCTTACATATGTCACCATAGCCTCTCTCTCTCTCTCTCTCTCTCATATATATATATATATAGATGAATTCACAATTTCTTGTTCATCTTTGCAACTCAAAGTGTTTATGCTTGGGAATCAAGAAACAAAAGCTAGTGAGATCTAAATCTCAGCGTCACCTTTCTTTGCCTGGCCTGTGAGAGTGCAGACTCGAGTTGTCTTTCCAATTGTTGCAGTTCTTTCACACTCAGTGGACCGAGGTCTTCCCCCAGCAAATGCCTTCACATAAAATGAAGTTACCATGTCGAAGACCGTAAACAGTCTTTTTCTTGAAGACAAAGACACAATAATTGAACAGAAAAGAAATGATGCAGGTGTCCTAATACTGCCTCTTCTTTTAGGAAGAAGGTTAACCTCTGGGAGCGTTGGAGGGACTCGAACTTTGCCTTCAACTTGGACATTTCTTGGCACCAGTTCTGCAATGTGATTGATTATAAGCAACCTTCGAACCAAAGTAAACATCTGTTTCTCGAAGCAAAATGAACTAAAAAATAGCAGACATACTAAACGTGTAATCTTTTCGATGGCCAACGCATAATTGACCAACGATCTAAACATCTCCCACTTAGCAAGAGGGTATCTGTAGGCTAATAACTTGATTGACACTTTTGGAGAAGATATCAGTTCAACATGGAGAGCAAGACCCGAATAATAAATATGGTATTCATCTAAGCCCAACAACGATAGTAAGCCTCAAGGAAGGAGGGAGGATATTTTATCCTTCGAATATTCTCTTGGCCTGATCTACTATAAAAGCTCGTTAAATTTATTATTATTATTCAGTTGCTACGCACCGGTGACTTCACTTTTTATTTCGACTCTAACTTGAGCGTCGAAAGAATTGGGTCGAGCATCTCACCCGACACTAGTTTTCTTATACGTAGACTATCAAATAATCACTTTCTCAGTTATTTTTAAACTCTTGTCCAGTGGCTCAGAATAAAATCGATTTGACAAAGGTGTCATCGACATTCATATCATCAACACCAAACAAGGCTAATTTCAAAACTTTATCTCATTAGATATATATATATATATATATCTATGACATATAATTTATAAGTGTAAGAAAACTATGTCACTCATCATACTGTAAAACTTACGGGGTTCTTGTGAATGTGAGGTCAGTGTAAAGCCACGGCCACGGATAAAGGTTATAAGAAAGAATAGACATCTAAAAACAAGAAAAAGTGAAAAAGAAAAATTGGATAGTACTCGAGCAACAACTCCACATTACCACTTAAGCCTTACATATACCTTTTGTCCATTGGAGTATAATGTTTTCCTGAGTGTAATCATAGTGATTTGTTGACAAGGTGAAACAAGTGTGCCATTTCTTATCTTGGTATGCATAAAGATGCTATCTATACGAAGGCAAAAATTAGCCTTAATATCCTACATTGTATGAATTGAATAAAACAATACACCATGAACGCTTGCATGAATTAATCTGTCTATGATATCATATTATGAGAATTTACAGACAACAAATATAGACTGAATATATATAAGAAAAACGATCATGTCATTTTCGACTGATCACAAGAGTTTTATTTGTAAGCAATGGTAAGAATATTAATTTAGCATCTGGGTTTATAAAATAATTTTAACTCCAATTTCATTCAAATGGAGCACCTTCTCTAAAACTTCACCCATTAGATTTCTTTCCAACCGATATCTTAGAGATGCCAAACCAATTATATTCAACTCAAATGCAAAAAAAAAAAAAAGAATTAGAAGAAGCACAATTATCTTTTCTTACGACTAAGCAATGCAAGAGAAGAACAAATCACAAAAAGCTTGATCAAATGGATGTGAGAATGTAAGAAGAACACAGACCTGAGCGTTGTCGCGATTAGCAACATTAGGATCTTGGGATGCATAACACCAATGTTGATATCGTTCCAATGTTTTGCTCATTCTATGATACAAGCAATTCATTAGCACTTCATATTTGAGTTCTAAAGACAAGTCACAAATGAAAAGTGTCATTATAGTCGCATATGTGAAGTTGATTTCATGATAGCCTCATAAAAGAAACGATCTTATCCAAATGGTTTAATTAATTTGACCATCACGTATTCTTATCATTTGACCTTGCAAGTATTTTGATCGACTCATATAAGAACCATATTTTGGACATAAAAGGGTTGCTTTAAGTGTTTCAAGTAAGAAAACAATTCCTAAATGTCACTACGTGCACCTATATAGGTTATATAAGGGTTTATATTCTTTGTTTTTGTTCATCCTTATATTGGTTACCACTGCACATCTTTATTGTTTCAGCTATTATGAAGGTGTTTTTACATCAAGAAACAACTTGACATTACCGTGCTCCCTTTCGAATGCAGTGAAATAGATCATATATGATTTCGCAAGAAAACGATCACAAACATCTCATCTATAGCTGCTTGCTACTCAAGGATGAATTAGATTTCATCTTGAGAAGTGAAACCCTAGATTATGTGTGCACCTATTTCAAATTGGAGGAGATGAAGAAGCCTATGCAACATAGCATTTACCCTCAAATCGAATAGATCGGTATGTTGAGTTATTATATGCGAGTGATTCTTAGAAAACCTTGAACCCAGCAATAGGTTTTGAGTAAACTTTGATCATAAGTATGTAAAACCCTCATGATTAATGATATAACGCAACCCTAATAGAACAAGAACATCCAATTACATCATTAGTTTGATGATCTAATGCACAACACGAAGGCTGTTCTTGATCCAATGCCATTTGACGTGATCAAAGTTTGAATGTCATCTGATATATGGAGTAAATCCATCCAACCAAAAGAAATAAGCATCTATTTTGTCTGTGACGAAGTATCTAACTTTGGTAATCCCTAATGCCTTTTCAGTGTCAATATCTATCAGAAAGAAATTGAAAAAATATGATACAAGTCAACTTTCGACTGCATTAAATAGAATACTCGAGTGGAACCTTTTTGACCTTTAAATGAACCTGCATGCCTAAAATAGAGAAGAAGGTCCAAAACTGAGGATACGTGCACAGAAACTTGCTTGGCTGTCTTCTTGCTCAAGATCTTGAAAGATAATTAAGATTTACAAATTGTTGGATGATCTTTTCGGCCTTTTTTTTTTCACTAAATTGAACATATTGTTTGGCTTGTGCCATCTCCTATCTAGTAAAATTTATCTATAGCAGATCGGAAGAAGTCTCTTTCTGTTTTGTGGAGGAAGGAGAAAATACATTTCATGGTGTCTTAAGAAAGATGCTCAAGAACAGACAAAAAAACAAGGTAATCTTAAGGAAGAGAAGAGATCTGTGAGGACTAAACCCATGGCACGACAAGTAAACGAAGATTCGACACCAGAGCGTCTGCAGAAACACAGATCTATAGAGAGAAAACAGAAGCAAGCTGAAACGAGAGGAGTCAGAAGGTCTATAGACAAAGATAGAAAGGAAGAGTTGTTTTGTCTTGTGATCTACTTGAAGCATCTTAAGATTAGGGTTTTTGGAGATTCGAGATCTCGGTGGGACTGTGGAAGCATAGTCGGCCAATAAAGCAACGGTAGATGATACTATAAACAATGGAAGTGAACATTCCAAGAGATCAATCATTAACCCTAACAAAATGGCGAAAGACATGAAGTAGCGAATGAGGCGCACTTCTTTTTACTCTCTTCCTTAGCATAGAAATGGCAAGGGATCCAAACCTCAGGTTTCAGAATCGACCTAGACAAGTACTATAAGCACGTCGTAGATCCAGCGCAGATCCATGATTTAGAGCAGATCACGAAGAGAAAGGTTGATGTATGGTGGGAGTGTGAGAGAGTTTGTGGGTTTGATTACCCAACGCTCCCGAACTCGTAGAGCTTGCCACGGCTGGAGAAGATGATGAGCGCGACCTCGGCGTCGCAGAGGACGGACAGCTCGTACGCCTTCTTGAGCAGCCCATTCCTCCTCTTGGAGAAGGTCACCTGCCGGTTGATCTTGTTCTCGATCCTCTTCAGCTCCACTCGTCCCCTCCCCATATCCTTCCCTTACACTACTACCGCTCCTATCTGTCTGCTTCCCCTCTCTCCAAACCTTGCTTCTCCGGTGTGGTTTGTGTTGCTCTTGGCGAGGAGAAGGGAATATAATAATGGCGAGGGCTGCAGCCGCTGGGAGAATTTTGTAGGTGACAGCGAAAGGGCACGAGTTACTGTTGGCGATCACTTTCTATCTCCCTATTTCTCTTGTGATCTCTCATCGGGTCCAAGTGCTTAGCATCTTAAAGATCTTGTAATGAACTTACATCTGCTAATATCATTATCATGTACCTCTCCCATCACATTTCTTGTCCCCTTCGCTGTCCTTTTCTCTCTGCTTCTTGGATTTGACGACGATACAGCGCGAGGGAGGGAGTGAAGTATTTTGATTCGAGCAGGTTAAGGTCTGGAGGTGATCGCCCCCTCCGGAAGACGAGGAAATAAAGGAGCGGTAGAAACCGAGGGCGCGGCTACGTGTCGCGCGGAACAGGTTCATTATCTTGTCCAGATGAGTCATCTCGCCGTCCGTGGTGCAGCTCAAGTACCCGTAGGTTCTATCGGTTGTGGCGCCAACCTTGACTCCCGTCATTCTTGTTCTCGCTCGAGCTAACATCATCGAAACCTTAACCTCACAAAACATCATCCTTGTTTCACACACATCGATATGCTCCTGACATCAACCGGTTAGAATCCTGTGGAGCATTTACTGTTTCTCTCTCCATCCAGTGACCGAGAATACGTAACACAGCTACAGGTAGTCTGCTGGCACTTCATCGCCTACAAGCTTGGGGCTGAGTCTACCACAGAAAGAACGTAAGTGCTGCTTGCGGCTCCTCTTCAGGTCTAAAAGTAAACCTTGACAGTAGATCTATTTCGCCTATCAACTATTACTGTTGCCCATTCCCTTTTAACAAATCTCGCCTTCTCTTTGCTTCTTTGTTAGCAGGAATTTCCAGTATCCGAGAAAGAAGGAGCTAAATGGACGAGGTTGGAATGCAAGAGCCATTAATTCCAAAGCAGAGAAGATAAGATTTCAAGAACAGGAGGGCTGCTGCAAGAAGAACGCGATGATGTTTTTGGTGAAAGGACTGGTCTCCGAGAAGCACACTGCCCATCGATAAGATCGTAGTGGGTAACCGGGTGTGACGGCGACCTCTAACTCTTTGTCTTCGCCGCCTCCAAGTATAACAATCCAACTGTGTTTGGTAATGTCACCTTCTGTCTTTTCTCTTTCGCCCACCACCACCACTTCCATTCGCTTCTCTGATCCACATTCAAGCAAACAAATAATGAAGATGTAGAACAGAGTATACGCCAGAGGAAAGCTCATCAAATTGTTTTTGTAACTTCTCAGGTATAGATAGATCCGTGAGATTGGTGCCGTCATTCTCGTACGAGCTTTGCGAGAGGCTTCACTTGTACATCCCGGCGACGCCATGGCGCCGATAGATATCTCTGTCAGCTACCGTCCCCTCGTTACATGCAGTCGATCTCACTGTGCATCACGCCGACTGCTACATGCGCGTAGCCCTGCGCTTGGTTCAGCCATAGCCCTGTCATTGTACATCTCGCTCTCTCTCTCTCTCTCTGATCTGCACAAACTGTGTTTGCATGATGATGACTTGAGACGCCCTGTCTGGACTTAGTAGCTCTCTTTATTCATAGGGTACGTTTCCTTCCATAAATATATCATGAATCAGACGATAGCAAATTTAAAGGTTAGGTTGATCCATCAAGTAAAGGAGATAATGTAGACTTCAAGATATGATGGACAGGAGTTTACATGACCGTCAATATCATGTGCCCACGTCAAAATCTGCTACGAAGTCAACTACGATGTCGTAATGGATTAAGAAACATCTGCCTTAGTCGTATGGCATCTGTTAAATGTTCGGAATGGATCTGCCTCCCCTGTCCTTCCTACATGCGAAAATTTTGCAATCGCATATAGAACTATTCGTAAGATACATGCCCCTCTTAATTAACTATAATTTGTCATTATTATGAATTAAACTTTTTAAATGCAAATTTATTTATTTTCTCACTTAATGCTGTTGATGTAATATTTTATTGTTTGGCAATTATTGAATTCAAGAAATTGCCTTGAGATTAAATCATTATTTCTCTTTTTCTCTCGTCCGTTTCTTCCCATCGTGGATTCCACAAAGACACGTAGCTATTAAGTAACTCAAGATGATTTCACACTTTATTCTGTTACCCGTTGTCCTACCTGCCATGTCATTGATTAGCACTTGAGTAAGCGGGTCCCACATATGATGATACGAACCGTATTTCTCAGAGCAGGGTGAGAGACTCGTCTCGTTTGACCTCCTCAGTCGTCGTCTAGACGCGGTCACTCGCATTGCTTGCACTCGCGGACGGAGATCTCGATCGCCGCCTGCTTCCTCCTCCTCGATCTGTCGCCAGGTTCCCGTCTTCGATCGGCGAGCACCATGCCGTCGCAGGAGTACCTCGACAAGATGCAGCTACGGCAGAGCTACCGGAACCTTTGGCACACCGATCTCATGAGCACCATCCAAGCCGACTTCCCCTGTAAGATTCCTCCCTCTGCCCCTTTTCTTCGTTGAATTCTTGTTACCTTTCAAGATCTCTGACTGATATGTCCCGATCGGCGTTGCAGTTTGCTGTCTCGCGCTTTGGTGGTAAGCGCTCGGCTCTTCAACCCCTCCGATTCGCCTTTAATTTGAGCCCCATGTTGCGAACAGATCCAATGCCGGTTCTTTTCTTGCTACCGTGCTTTCTTGCGCACCTCATGTGTTTATCCATTGGTAACTGGAATCTTGATGTGCCCTAAATCGGAGGATGTCGGACGATCTTGATTTTTGTGTGTTATTTTTCACGAATCTTCTCACGTATACTTAAGATCTAATGAAAAGATCGATTATTAGAGAGAGATTAGATTGTAGCTGGAAAGGTGGGGAAAATATAATGCTAGAATACATAAAGATTGCGTAGTTGGTGGCGCTTTCACTGTGAAATTGAAGATGCTTTATTTAAGTGTCTTGGCCTGAAGGAACGTATTCATGTCCCTCTCCATCTTATGCCTTAATTTAATGACATTACTACTGTTATTTCTGTGCAACACTGACAACCTTAGGCTTCCCTAAATGATGGCCACTTGCAGTTATGTCCTTCAGTTGATACCTTTTTGTTATGTAATGCTAACTACCAAGAGGGCTTTTATCTTTCTATTGTACATCTTTTATCATATTGTTTAGGTGAAGTATCATCTCACATCAGTCTGGGGATTTACTTTTTTCTAGCCGCACAGTTCGGCATCTACTTAGGAGCAAGAAAACCTTTGTGGCAGTCATGCAACTTGGGTTTTCCTAGAAGTATTCATGACTAATTTATGTGCAAAGTAACTAAGTGGTATTCTATGAGAAGTGAGGTTGAAGCTGAAATAATCTTTTCCTTTCAATAGAATTACCAAAATGTAGTTCTGGTATTTAGTTAATCTTCGACATGCTTTGGTATCATGGTGACTGCATGTTAATGTAATTCCACTGTCTGAAGGTTATATCAATAATGTTAAGAAAAATGGAAAAAACCTCAGTCTTGTATTAAAACATGATACATAATATACCAAAAGGGCAAAGATATGACACCACCGAGAAGAAAGATATAGAGAATGTTTAAAAATGGACTATAATGGTGGAGAGAAGAGGATGAGAATAATGGTAAGGTAAATTTGCATCTCTTTTTTTAAGAAAACCAATATCCTGCTAATTCTTCCTTCAGCTTGAACTATCTTCATAAAAATGGTCTATGTGGAATACTTTGACCTAATATAGGAAATTGAGATAGTTCAGTAGAAACTTGATAAAAAGGTTCTAGGATATGCTTTTGTTTCTCTGAATATATTTCCTAAATTAGTAGTAATAACATAAAAACATTCTTCCTGGAAAAGAACTTTATATACTTTTGTCTAGGGATTGAAATTTCGTACCATACAAATGTACCGAGCTTTGCTCGATATAGTACGGTACAGCATATCGAGTGGTACATCAAGGCAATACCTATATCGTCTATATATATGTAATTAATATATATAAATATAAATACATATTTTGTAAAAATATAAAATCAATATATAAAAAAATAAAAACAATTTTTAAAAATCTGAAAAAAGGCGTATGCAGCCTCGGCGATGTTGCCTCCTCCTCTAATCCTTGTCGCCTTGTCTGCAGCATTAGGCAAAGAAAGCAACGAAGACGTCGAAGGCCGCAAACATCTTTGGCCTTCGGCGAAGAATGCGGCGAAGGCCATAGACATCTCCGACCTTCAGCAAAGAACATGGCGAAGAAGACGGCCACAGAGTCGCAGACGAGGCGATGAAGAAGATCATCTCTTTTGTTGCTTTAGCCGTTGCCTCTCTTGATCCTCATGCCTTCAGATCCGCCTCTTTATGACTCTCCTCGTCGTTACCTCTTGGATCGGGATCGTCGAGGGAGGGTGGCGTCGAATCGGGATCGAGAAAGCACGTGGAAATAAGTTTGTGCCGAGGTTCTCTCCCTCTTCTTCGAATGCCTTCTCCTTCTTCTTCCTTCTTCGATGCTTCTCCCTTAGCCTCACCATAGCCAAGCTGATACCGCTCTATCACAAACTTAGTTGGTTTTGCCTAAGTCGTGCGGCACCCTTGCGTGTTCGTCCGCAAAGGTCTGCCTCCCCGAAACCTCGTATGGTCCTTTAGGACCTGCAAAAGAGAAAATGAGTTAGAGAAAACGTTTCACATAGGATCCACAAGCCACCATTTCAACAAGCACTTTATAGCCAATGTAAATTACAGACATAGACTTCACATGCTCTGAACGATCACACATAATGGATCATGGTCTATTGCAGATCAAAATCCCCACAAGTGTCTACATGACACAACTCTCTTTTATAAGTCGAAAGCGACCACAAAAGCTAACCAAATTAGGGTTGCTAAGTCTACTACTAGCCCGCTATTTGCTATACAAAGCATGAACAACTTAAAAGACACGAACATACATGAACATTATATCGAACACCCTGTTTATATTTTTGTTTGTGACATTTTACCCCACTTATTCTTTTGACGTCCTCGTCGAAGTCGTTTCAGACGTTGCATCACGTCTTTTACTGAATCTTTAATCTTCTGCTCTAGCTGCAATACACCTCTTGGTTCCCAATTAGTCTCCGTCGCTATTGTTGAGTAGTCAAACTTTGATCCACCATGCTACTTCGACCCCTAATAACTGATCCTGGTGTGGGGTCAGCTGAGTTGTGTTGATTGTTGTTAATTCCTGAAGATCCTTCTAATGAAGGAAAAAACCTTTCTTGTTATGCATCAGTATCTCAATCGTCTCTTGCCGCTTAAACTAGGTGGATGCTTGTTGAAGCTTTAACGAGTATCGCCTCGCAAACTTGAAGTTTTTGAGGTCCTTCATAAAATCTGTCTATCGAGTCTTTAACTTAGTTGTCGCCTCCAAGTAGGTTTGTATTACTTCCGCTTTCAGTTGACATTATATTGGGAAATAAAGCAAATAATATATTTTCAGTAGTACTGATCATTATTGGTGAGGATTTGTCAACTATTGTCTTCCATTAGATTTCTTAAAAGGGTCTTTAAACTTGTGCAGAGCTCCTTTGCTGGATAAATAAGAGAACTAGGGTACTTAGTTTTGCCCATTCTCGTAAGAGTTGAGAAGTCAAAGGTTACCTGACTTCGCCCACCTCTTCGAGGTTGTACTTTATGTATTAAGCTGGTTACTAGTCTTCGCCCGCACTTTGCTCACACTTCTGAAGCACTTGAAGTGTTTGCACTTCTTGTATTGAGTTTCGGTGATTCACCTCTCATTGCCATTGAACTTTCGAAATGCAATAAGTTTTACTCGAAAAGAGCAAAATTTTACCCCAACTTGGAGAAGTCTCTGATAGTTTTGGTTACCTATGAGATTGTACCATCTTCTTTATCATCATTGTCGCCTACTCCTTCAAGTAGAAAAGGTACAACATCACGTACTGCCTACTTCGTTCCTTGGTCGAGCACTCTTGCATTAACCAAAATCCTTCACTTTCGGTTATCTTGTTGAGAAGCCCATTCATATGAGTCTTATAAAATTCCCTGGCCGAGGAGGTGGAGAATGCAGAGGCAAACTCCAACACTCCGTCTATGAAAGTAAGGGTTCGATGACTCCATAGAAGTCTCGACTCCGCGATACCATGTCACTGCCAAGTACATGACACTACTATTTGTTGCCTCGCATCTGCATTCCTTTCTTCGCGATTTGTAGATCCGCCTCTACGGCACTGTGGCACTCTGAGTCCACCTCCACTCTAACCGACACTTGACTTTTGGGTAACTGAGCCCCTTTAGACTCGTCGTCGCTTACTCGCCCCTTTCGACCACCTGCTTTAACACCTTTGTGTTCTCTGAGCAGTTCTCTTTGGTCGATGAATAGATATACTATTACTCCTATGCATGGCTTCCGTCATCCTGTTGCAAGGCTCGCACTTCCTTGGTAGCACATTCACTTACTCGACCTTGTCCTTTAACTTGTTGGGCTCCCTTAAGTGAATATAAGCACTGGAGCAGTCTAACTCTTCAGTTGCTCCGATCATACCACTGTATGATCAAGTCTCCCAATGGGACTCACTAGTACTCGCACTCGGAATTCTCTCATGGTGATACACAACCCCCATATGTTGATTACCAAGGCTTTCATTCGATACAAAATTCGATGCATGTACGGTACACCTGCCTCTGCAGTACCATGGCATTCACTTCTTGAATCCATAGCCCTCCTTATCATCATGTTGTTCACCGAAGTGGAGCTCCCAGTAGCTCCTGATCGTATTTTCGTATGATTAAGCCCCTCATGAGACTTCTCCCGTATGTGTTGCATTGCCTTGAACTATTCCACCACGATACGTTGCACCATGTTGCCTCCTGGTGACATCTCCAGTGCATTCAGATTCTCATGGGAAGAACTCGAATAATGATCTCTCCATTTATGGCATTTGCTAGCACATCTTAGGGCCTCTGCCACCTTCAATATGTTCGCTCCTTTGGCAATTGACATTCATCCATCCATTCTCGGGTCATACCCGAACGAAGCATCGTTCTATGATAGTCTGTCGCCTAATAGCTCTCGAAGTCCACAGGCTTCATTGAAATTGGTGCACCATTATCTAGATCCTAGGCCTCTATCCCCCACTAGCACAATCTCCGCTTCGCACCGCTTTTTTCATAACAACTCGAATGACATCACTATGACATCAGGAGTACATGTGTCTCGAAGCTCCCTTCGTCTTTAGCACTATGTAGGATGAGTCTGCTCCATCAGAATGAAGAACTTATAGAAGGACATGATCCCGCTCTTGTCTCTGCAAGAGTTCATGTCCTTGACCTCTGTCCAAGGAATGCTTCGTGTCTCTGCTCCATATTCCATATTCTATGTCAACTCCCTTCATACGGCTTGGGCACTTTACCAAGTTTCACCCAAGTTGCTCTGTCCTTCAATTTGCATTAAGTTGATTGTGACCTTCGCGCCCACCATTTCACGGGTCAACTCTCCATTGAGTCTGATTTTCATATCGGCCCCAAGTATGCCTTCGTTTGGTATTGCCATGGGTCGCTCTCCCACTTGATCTGCAATGCATCCACTACTGCATTGCCTCATATGAGATCATGTGATTCCTCCTTATCGCTCGCTCGATCTATTGGGTTTTATGGAGTTGTTTTCTTAAGGTACTCTTCAACATATGCGGTCCGTTGCACATGGTTCTCCTTTTGGAGAATCAGGATTTCCCTTCCTAGATATCTATCATGTTGGTGCAACTTTCGTCTTCATATCATTCCCTTTGGAAGTTTCGGAGACCATCATCCCCTTGGACTACTCTTTGCTGAACAAATTATACATTGTTCTGTCGCCGCAAATGCACTTGTTAGATTGCGACACTTCACTAATACAGCCCCCGTTGCACCCTTCTTGGGCTAGCAACATGCTAAACTTGTTGCACACTTCAACCTCCTATGGACGTATCCTTCCCACGTCGAAGAGAAAGTTTCAATGCTCCATAGTGTCGAGTCTCGGTCGCCTTAGAATAGCCACGGACACGCCATCGTCCGCATATAAGCCCTTGCATGAGTTTTAAATTCTTCAAGTTAGCAATTCCCCTCATCTCTATGAACTTTACAACTCTTTCGGTCACTGTGCAACTAATCTCACTTTGTACGGTCTCATCCTTTACCAAGTGCCCTGCTTGCCTTGTGCACTATCAAGTTTGGTTACCAATGTTGAGTCGTAGTTTGAACTTAACCATCCTAACCTTTATACGTTATACATTCTTCCTAGCTTGCTTGTCCTCGTGGTGCCTTTTGTGCAAATTTACATGCCAATCTTGGATGCTCGCTCCTTTGAGCGACTTCTTTTCTTACATCTCAATGTCTGTTTCTCCCAAACTGTCGCGCATGCTGGTTGCCCTTCACGTAGCCTCGCTAAATACCCCATGTTTGCATAGCAAGTGTTTCTGCGTGTGCTTGTCTTGCTCGGATACCAAATGACATGAACTTAGCTAGTTTTGCCTAAGTCGTGCGGCACCCTTACGTATTCGTCCATAAAGGTCAATCTCCTCGAAATCTCCTATAGTCCCTTATGACCTAAAAAAGAGAAAACAGGTTAGAGAAAACATAACAACGGGATCCACAAGCAACCATTTCAGCAAACACTTTATAACCAATGCAAATTACAAACACAGAGCAAATACTTTATAACCAATGCAAATTACAAATACGGACTTTACAAGCTTTGAATGGTTGCACACAAAGGATCATTGATCCATTACAGATCGAAATCCTCACAAGTGTCCACATGACACAACTCTCATACAAGCTAAAAACGGCCACAAAAGCTAACCAAACTAGGGCTGTTAAGTCTATTGCTAGCTTGCCACTTGCTATACATAGCATGAACAAAATCCGAAAGATACAGAGATACATAAGCATTACATCGAACACTTAGTTTATATTTTTTGTCCATGATAGTTCGGTAGCGACGGTAACGGTTGATTTGTTTCAAGCTCGATACAGGCTATATCATGTATACCACCTTGACACGAACTTAGTTGGTTTTGTCTAAGTCGTGTGGCACCATTGCGTGTCCATCCACAAAGGTTAGTCTCCCCGAAACCTCCTAGGGTCCCTTAGGACCTACAACAGATAAAGCGGGTTAGAAAAAGCATTTCCCATGGGATTCATAAGCAATCACTTTAGCTAACACTTTATATAGCCAATGCAAATGACAATCATGGACTTTACAAACTCCGAACGGTCGCACACAAAGAAACATGATCTATTACAGATCGAAGTCCTCACAATTGTCCACATGACACAACTCTCATTTACAAGTCAAAACCGCTTAACCAAATTAAGGCTGTCAAGCCTATTGCAAGCCCGTTGCTTGCTGTACAAAACATGTACAAAAACCCGAAAGATACGGACATACATGAGTATTACAATGAGCACCCTCTTTATAGTTTTGTCTGTGACAGCCCGGTAGCAGGCGGTTCGTGTACCGATCTACTGGCATATCGATACGTACCGCCCGATATGGGCGATACAATTCGAAATTTCAATTCCTGCTTTTACCTAGGATCCAATCTTTAAAGCTGTACTCATGGTCACTTTGGAGATTTACTTGTGCTCTTGTCCACCAGATTCCCATGGAAAGTTCAGTTAATGGTAAAAGCACCATTTGCTGAGCCAATTTTGTTCATGAGCTTGCATGAATTCTTGTCTGTAACCAATATTTATCATGTGCTGAACATGTCTTGAAAGAGGAGGAAGTCATTGGTGGATATTTGACCTTATCTTTGTTGGTAAAATGACATAATAATAAAACACGTTGTATGGTGGCACATCTCTGCTAGACAACCTCTTTTTACCATCTTAAAATCACACTTCTAAAATAGGAGATTGGCTCGAGGATGGATCATGTAATTTCACATCAAGACCAGGCTGGAGCACTTTGTTTGATCGGCATCTGGGCCAAAATAAGTAAAAGCACAAAGTAAACAAACAGTAAACCAACAAAAAACAGAAAGAATAATATTAAGAAATTAAGAGACTCAATAGATAAGGTAGACCTAGAGAAATTGATGAGAAAAATGTTGCTACATAATGTAATAGAACATAAATGAGTCTTCTTCCTCAACTTTTTACATATTAGAGAACTTCTGGTTCTGTTATAGTTCAGACACTGCTTATATTCATCTTTACCCTCTGAAAGCAAACAAAATTTGCATTTCCTAATAGTTCTAAATATAGACATATATCATTTTAGAATATGCTTCCATATGTGCCTCATGTTTGACAACCTTCAAACAAATATAACCCCAATATCATATTTATAAATTCTTAAATTCCTTTTTACTTAATACTGCACATATTCAGATGCATGATGCATTTTAATAATGCATGTAACTAAGGGCAAACTGATGATATGAGCTAGTCTTCTGACTAGAAACCAATAATAATATGGTGAAAATCGATGAAGTGTCATTAAGCAAGTTAGTAAAGTGCATAGGCAAAGCAAAAAAGCCAATAGTGGAAAGATAATATTGGAAAAAAAATTACAACAAAAAAAGGAGAAATGACTAAATGATACAAATGCTATTGGCAGCCATTCCTTTGAAATTTATATTGCAGTGTTCCTCGACATCAAATGTCACCAATTGATATGATCTCCTGAAAGTTCTTTTCATAAATTTGGAAAGGAAAAGGGAAGTAGTCTATACTCTATAGTCTAGATGAAATCCAGGCATTGACACTATTTTCTGGGTACAAATCTTTTGAGCAATGCCACTGATGCTGGATATTGTTCAATTTTACTCGATAACAACTCTTTTGGAACTAATGGCATGTCCAACTAGGCTTGTTCTTGCAACTAATCACATGTTGATGATTTTTTAAGTATCATTTTTTATATAATAACTGCAAAGTTATTTGTAAATCTTGTGCTGCAATGAGGAATTATTAGATTTGATTTTCCATTTTCAAGATGGTTGAGAATTCTTAAACATCTGAGGTATGATATGAACTGTTAAGATGAAAGTGATGAATTTCCATGTTTGGCTTGTCATTGTAACATTTGTGTGATCTGTTTGTCATCTCATCAGTCACACAACAAAAGATGGTGAATTCTTGACAAACTCTAGTTTCTTTTGATGTAAGCTTGTTTATGATCAAGGAAATGAGATGATCACACCATCACACATTGATGATAATAATTCTGCATGTGTCAGATGACTATACATGTATCTCTATTGCTTTTTCTTTTTTTTGTATAATGGCATTCAAATTGAATATCAGTGTCATTTTGATATAGTAATTTTACAATATGATACTATTGTTATTCTCTGATGCATCTATTTCCTGTTATTAGTGGACCATGTGTCTCCTACATGCTCCGCAAAAGAGCTCTTTACAATGACATGTCAAGGTAATCTCATTTCAAATATTTCAAATATTTTATTGTTTTGGTTGGCAAACTTTAATAGTTTACATTTCTTTCTTTTACAGGTACGTCTGTTGTGCAGGTTATATCCCGTGCAGTGGAAAATGTGGAGAAAGTCGATGCCCAGAGTTCTGCCTTTGCACTGAGGTAGTGAAATGGTTAACTTTGTTACTTTGATATATTGAATATTTTCCCATGATGAGGGATATAAACTAAGCTGGCAGCGTCCATTAGCACTAACATGCACTATGTTACTCATCAGCCTCATGGACTGATCCAACACCTTGGTCACTGAATGAAGCATCAGTAAAAAAAAAGGGAAAAAAAGGACATCGTTCTGTGTATGAGGCTCTTGCCAATGCAAAGTCTTAGGTTGATGCAAGTTGTTTCCTGATTCAAACTTTTGAAACTTAAAACCTAAGTTGTAAAAAGGAGCAAGGTTTTCTATATCGAGCGATACATATCAGTCCATTAGTTGATCGGTACGTGGACCGCCCGCTACCGGGCGGTACTGCTAGGTAGCGGTTGTTTTCGCCCATTACCACGCGAAATCGATCGGTAACGGTCGATTTCAACTGTCGTCAGTCGCTGTCGGGTGATTACCAGTCGATTTCGACCGTTGTTAATCATTGTCAGGCGATAACGATCGAATTCGACTGTCGCCGACCGATTCAAGCGGTATTTGTGAGGGAGGAAGAAAGAAGAAGAGGGAGAAGAATAAGAAGAGAACCTAGAGATTTCTTCATGCAATCCATCGCCCGTAGGCGATTTCTTTTTCCTGCACGGGGAGAAAGAACGAGGCGACATCACCCTTTTTCTTTTTTTTTAACTTATTTTATATTTATATTATATTATATAAATATTATATTATATTATATCAAGCGGTATACGTTGTGCATACCATTCGGTACAAGGTACCATACTGTACCGAGTTTAGCTTGGTATACCGGTACGGACTGGTATGGCAATCCTTGAAAAGGGGTATCCTTGTTCAGGTGCCAATGCTTGTCCTCCATTGTAACTCAATTTAAAAATTTAGTTGGAACCGAGTCCAAACTGGGCAAAAGAATATAACTGATAAGTGATCTGTATCATTTGCTTCGCTTCGCTAGCAAAGTGTATCTGTTTGTCACTTCCAATAATATGTCGATAATACTTTCCAAGTCAATATGGTGAATTCAGAATGAAGTGTTGTTTCAGGACTCGATATCTTTAAAGTGTTTTTCCATATCTTTAATAGTTTGTGGAGTCCGCTTGCTTTTTCCTCCAGTGTTGACCATAATGGTTAAATATATTTTACTTGCCTCATTCAATTGTTGTGATTTTCTTAATTTAATTATTTTATATCTTTACTTAATGACATTTCAGCTTTGTTCTTAATCTTGACTTGCGAATATGGCGCATTCGTACCTCTTTTCTCTTTATTTAATTGAAAATGTCCTTTATTTGTTCTCCTATAAGTTAAAAGACCCTGCCTATATGTTATACTAATTTTCCACTGTTGTGTTCGATTTTGGTGCATTTTGATTCATTTGACACACTATGTTACTGTTCCCTTTTTCTCAACTTAGATATTTAAATCAATTTGTTATGCTTTAGCCGCAACTTTGCAGAAATTTGAAACCTGGCCTTCTTCAATTATGCACTTTTCACTTCACAGTACTTCTGATCTAGTGCATATAATTGATAATTACATCTCATTTCAATATATATGTGACATACCTAAGGACTTAATATGTCAGACAACATGATAAGATTTAGTAATTTAGTTTCATTTGCATCTTAGACTAGTTCATCTGTATGTTCCTTGAGAGGGAACCAAAAGTAATTATACTGTATTTTCTTTCCGTAGCAAATTTTTTTTGCTAATAACTAACTTCATAGCAATTATATGTTACCTACATGGTACTTGATTTAAAATGTGCTGAAGTATTTTACTCTCCAGGTCTTCTTGTGCTTTGGAAATTCTGTTGCTTCAACTCGCTTCCTTCTCCAAGATGAGTTCAACATACAGACAACTCAATGCGATAACTGCATTATCGTAATCCCTCTATCTCTGTGGCTCTTTCCTCTACCTCCTCCATCTAGCTCTACCAAAAGGACTGGTCATGAGCCAGCCAGCCCATGAGGCTCTTCAGCTATTCGATGTAAAGAGAGAGACCTGTTTCAGGCCCATCACTGGCCATGAAGATTATATATTTATGCTTAACTTGTGGTTTGTTCGGTGGAATTAACTGCAGGGATTCATGTTTTGTCTACAACAAGTTGCTTGCATCTTTTCCATTGTTGCAATGATTGTTGGAAGTGGGGAGATTCAAGAGGCTTCCCAGATACTATCCTGCATGTCTGACATCGTATACTGGACGTAAGGCCAAAGTTGCTTCACCAGTGCTTTTTAGTCCAGGGATAAGTGATGTCAAATATCTCATCCATTTACTTGCAATATTCTTTGCAGGGTCTGTGCATGCATGCAGGTATGAAACTCCAGAAACATCTCAATTACATTTCTCCCTTGCCCCATCAGGCAGTGTCGCCAAACAAAAATTTATTGGCGTGGTTGCAGACACAACACAAGATAGAGATGGACAAGAGAGATGGTAAATTTGGACCACCACCAGTTATGGCAGTGCCTCCATTCCAGCAGATGTCTCGCATCGATCAGCCTATCCCACCGCCTGTTGGGTATGCCCCTCAGCCTGCTTATGGGCAGCCATATGGTTATCCTGCGCCTGGTTCGTATCCTCCTGCTGGCTATTATCCCAAATAGAAGGTGTTGGTTGGAAACCCATTCCATTTGATCCTCAATTGTTGTTGTCTGATGATTATGTTTGATTTATATGGATGACTGATTGTTGATATCTGGGTGTCGTTGCTACTGCTGTTGTTACTGTTGCCATTGGTTGGGTTCTGTTTTGTCTGCCTTCACATCCGTCATGGTTGGTTGTCACAGTTAAAATTATAAAATACTGCCTCTGGTATGTTCATCCATTGCCTTTGAGGAGTTGAAAGTTGGAAGTACTTACTTGCAAGTGAAAATGGAGTAGGATCCGTTGGATGTCACAGTTATGTGACGCTGACATGGTTGTTGCTCTGTTGCTTTTGTTCATATTTCTTGCGGCATCAGCATAATTAGTTAAGGATGCTAATAACTGACGCGACTTCCAACTAATTGATAAAATTAGTTCTGGCTCATGTCTGTACTATGTCACCGAGGGAAAGAAGCATTTACCTACCTTTGGAGTCTAACGCAACATCACGGCTCTAGTGTGATTGTAGAAGAGACCACAATCACACTATAACTTTCAAGCAGTTAGCCATCAAGTTCTAAGAACAATGTCAAGGGGCCAATGGCACGTTTCTATAGAAGATGGTTCAAAATTCAAAATGAAATTTCAGTAATCAGTTATGTGGCAGTGGGATCATAAAGGGAGGGGCATCCCCCGCTCAAAAATCTAACTTTAGACATAAAATGTAACCTTTTTTACAAGGTATAAATATGAGACAGCATTCCTCGAGACACCGTTTCACTCGGAGAAAAAAAAAAAAAAAAGTATTAACGGGTTCAGTCTCTTTAGTTATCCCACAAAAGCAGCAGACCAATTTGCCGTAGTAATGACGTGAAACTGGTATCTCAGCATTTGCACTCCAATTTGTTTCCATCTCTTATCTCGGGCTCCCTCTTTGGGGTTTCACCTCGACACATCTTTTACCTGAAGCGCTTTTCATTCTTATCAATGTTGTACTGCCTCATAGAATGAAGCACTTCGTATTTACCACCACCGCCACGTCCTCTTCTATCATTACTATCCTCATACTTGTTGTATCCCCTGCCGAAACCATCAAATTCTGGGTTGCTGCTGGAGTGAAGATGATGATGATGATGATGATGATAGTAATCATCAGGCTTTGGTCTTCCTTGTGAATCCATGGAATCCAACCTATGATTTCTAAACACCTTCACCGGTGAGCTTCTTCCAGAATATCGCTTGTACTCATGTTCCTTTGGATGATTGGATGAATCCTTCCTTCCATCATCAACCCATCTTGAAGCATGTAATGATGAAGCAAGGGTCCTGGATGCTGAACCGTAAGTTATCATGCGTTCCTCAAAAGTAGGTTGTGGTGGGTGGGGTGACCTCATCCTCTGCATTCTAGCCATCGGAGACCTGCTGCATCTGCGAGGAACAGGGACATCGTTCATGCCAACGTCATTTCTTCTCCTTGGCGATGGCCAACGAAGAGGGGAGCGGGTTCTAGATCTTGAAGATCTGGTGCGTGAATGAGATAGATGAATATGCCCTCCGCATGGTGAGAAACTTCCATCTCTTGCTGATAAGTGGTCCGCTGCTGCGGATGATTCCATCATGTCATCTAGCCGACGTCTGCAATGCCGATCCCTGACCATTCCGATAGCATGTTTATCAGCCTGGTCCCTACTAACAATGAAGTGCCTGTCAGGACTCATCTCCCTTGAATTTTTATGCCTTCTCTGCATACCACATGCCCGATTTCTCTCAGACTGCGACCCCCATCTGGATAGAGAAGGATTTGAACTATGCAAAGAAGTATTCGCAGATTGTCTGAGCACACGGCCAGAAGTTCCAGCACCACCTGCCTTAACTAAGGTACCATCAGGTGCAACAACAAAGCCATTACTCTCTACCTTTGCAATGGCAACTGCAGCTGCATTCCTTGAAGCAGGTCGAGCAAAACTGGGTGCATCATAGTAGCCTGGTGAATCATGATGCCTGTTACCATGGCGAGTGGAAGAATCAAACCAATGTTTATCCCTGCCCCTCCCTTGGGTATGCCGGAATGATCCACCCCACCCAGATGGTTTAGAAGCACCAGCATTCTTTTCAGCTTTTCCATCTAGACTATCATGATTACTCAACCTGAAGATATTAGAACACATGCAATTACCAGACATGATAATAAAGTTTGCAAGGTTAATATATCCAAAGACAAGCTCACGATAATATTTTACCTGCTTAATCTGGGATAAAATTTATCCTTCCTATATGATGACTCATCCGAGTAGTTTGGCCTCTCGACCTGAGATGATAACCCTTCCCTGAATGAGGAGCCAGATCTTACTGATGATTCATCATCGCCAAACACATCTAGGGAACTGGTAGTCTCATCTTGTTTGACAGAACCAATACCGGGGTCCAAAAAGTTATCTCCAGTACGCCGACGGGCTTCAGGCAACCGATCCCATCCTGATGATTTTGTTCTCTCACTTGTTGAAGGTTCCCTGGTGCTATCACCTTCATTTTGATATCCATTGTATCTCACTGGCTTATCACTACCAGGACCTGATGCCAATGCATCGGTAACATTTCCTTGCTTTCTTTTCCTTATTAATGTCAAATGATTTACATGATCCATTGCACCAATAACCCCAATGGTTTTCTTCCCTTGTACTGCATCTGAACCATCTGATTTGGATGAGCACTTAGATGGGGGTTGAGAAAGAGCAACCTGACTATCCTTGCCAGTAGGTGGTCCATCAGCATCTGACATATTGCTCTCTTTGCATGCCACATTCTCAGAAGAGAAAGAAGTAGAAGCAGGTAATGCAGAATCTGCTTCGAAGATATCATTCTCTCCGTTGTCGGACTCAGACCCATAATCCACATGTTCAGATTCCCCTTCATCAATTCCATCTCCCCAGTCATGCAGAACAGTTTCTCTAAATTCACCATCCTCAAATTGAGAATCATCATCTCCCAGAAGGTTGTCTTTCTCCAGTCCACTGACTTGGACACCATCAACTTGAGATGCATTTGATTTATGGTCACTATGGGAATTTACAGAGCCGCTATCCATGTGTTTTTCTGCTTCCTGAGTGTCGACAGCACCATCTACCAAGCTGGCATCAGTTTCGGCCATAGACACAACAGCTGAAACAGGAACAGAGGCCTTGGCACCAAAACCATCGGTATCATCAACCTTCATTTTTGCCATCGTCTCTTCATATTTATCAGCACATGTGGCTTCAGAAGCCAGCTCGTTAGGATCACATGACCCTGGGCTCTTGCATTGATGAGAATTTAACAGGGAAGGGCACATGCACAGTGTTCCAGAAGATTTATCAGCACAGTTGCCATTGGTGATCTCTAAGCCATCAGAATGTACCGTTTCACCAGATGTGCCAGGTGCTGCCGCCAAATTCCTGCCCATATCTCCATCAATCAATAAGCTAGTAGCAAAGATAGGAGACTGATTATCATTTTCTACAATATTCAGAAGTCCATGCTTCTCAATCTCAGTGCTGGTTATGTGAATAGACTGTCCTGCATTAGCCGGGCAATGATCATCAAAGCTGTTATCAGTATTAGATGCATCAATACTTGCATTTTCATCTCCAACAGGTTTGTTAAATGATTGGACCATGTTTGGATGGAATTTACATGCATGGGTATTACAGTCACCTTCAACATTCTCACAAAAAGGCAAATGAGAAAGCATTGGTTCAGTTTTCCCCTCAAGCCGAGAACTCGCATTACCCTTTGCATCATCATTAATGAAGATGTTGTTCCCTTGGTCGTGTATGAGCTTTGCTTCTTCAGGAAAGTTCACCAAAGAAACAATAGTAGCAGCATCCAAGTCATGCTCCACTTCAATCAAACTATGACAATGCTTTGCTCTCTCATAAGTGGAAACTGAAAGCCCATTACATAAATCAGGCTTTTCCAATATTTCATCAGCTACAAAAGCACAGTGATGCTTTTCAATGCCAGCTGTCTCCATTAAGCTTACACCATGTTCTGAAGGGCATGATTTTTCTCCATTCTCGACCTGGCATTCACGAGTTTTTGAGCCATCCAGCTTCTCATTTGAGTTACCATTTTCAGCTACAAGGTCAGTGGCCAGTGGCTCGGAAATTACATCATCAAAATTGCTATTCCATGCATCCATTTCAGTGTTAAGGTCCCAGTGAAGCCTTGAACCAGTGGAAGACTTTATTTTATCTGAAACATTATGCAGGGACCCCATGAAGTTCTTCTGATTCTGCAAACCATCACATTTAGTATCATCTTCAGCAGGAACGAAGGTAAGACAATTTTGCATAGAGACATTATGGTTTTCTTGCAAATCTTTTAAAGATGGCAGTTGCCACACCTTATCTTTACATGAGGAATGTGATTCATCGCCATCAGTGTCCCCCAAATGGTCTTCTCTGGAAGAATTTCCTTTTGAAACTAAGCTTCCAGGATGTATAGCGTCAGCCACCACTTCACTGTTGCAGGCAGCAGTGGCCAATATTGAAATACCAGAGAAATCTGCAGCATCAGTGGCCTCTTCAATTACATCATTCAAACTTGATCTTTTGCTGGCAATAAATCTCCTGTCTTGATGTTTGTTATGTGCTAAAGGCTCCTGGTATGAAGCAGGCTGGCCCTCTAACAGGTGATCTGAATCATCTGAATAAGAAGATTGCAGTGGCGATGATGGAGAACTAACAAACAGAAATCTCCTTTTCTTTATGGGAACAATTTCGAGGGATTCACTAAAGTGTTGGCCAAGAATACTTACACCGACCTGCAACCGGAAAATGAAAATGTTATTAATCCAAAATAAAGAGCTCCGGCAAGATGTGGTACACTAGAGTGACACCAAAAAGTTACGCAGGCAAACCTTCTCAGAATCAGAAACAGGGATGTCTTTTGTTCTCCTGGTGTCCTTATCCATAGACTTCTTCCTTCTTCCCTCAGCAAATGAAGTTCTAGCTCGTCTTACAGCCCACTGCCTGCCCTTAGCAGCTGTCATCCAGTTCAAGTTAGGATCTCTAGCTCCAGGAATTTCAAGCCCTATGTCATGCAGCATGTTCCCTGACAAGATCCACGATCATCAACTGAAGATGTGCCACCAAAATTCTTGCAGGATTCTGATCCTTGATGGTTTCAACTTCTGAAATGAGACCTCCAGAACAAGTACACAGTTGAATCTGCAAGGTAAACATCAATTTTTTAGATAGGAATTGTACTGAGAACCATTTCCCAATGATTCTTATATTGAGTCTATATGTTTCAGAAGATTACAGACAACAAGAGACAGAACCCCTCATCCTGAGAACCAAAACACTTTTGACTACATCAGAAACATCAAATGATTTTTAAGAATAAGATGCCCAAGTTGACTGGACAAATTGATAAAACCAATCACCGACTCAGTAGTCCTCTTTTTTTTTTTTCTAGAATAATCAAGAATAGATTGACTAATCAACTTGCAGATCCAGAGCAACTGGACAGTTTTCGAGAGAGAAAAATCATAAGTGTTAGAACCTCTAGATCTCAGGGCAACCTTTTGGATGGTATGATCTGTCCAACCAAAAGAAAAATTCTATGGCACAAAAGCCAAAGGGTTGAGAATGACTGCTTGAGTGTATCATGCTAACAGTCCATTGGACCTCCTGTTCCAGTTCAAAGGTAATAAATATCTTCAGACAAATTATCAGTGCACCGATTTAAGATCTTCAAGCAATGCAAACAACAATACGTAAAGTCTAGTATGGCGCCTGCACAACAGCTGGAGACAATAGGCACAAGAGATGGTAGCACAGCTATCCAATTCTTTATTTTAGTCCAATCTCTACTAGATCATGCATAATGATTATTCTGCTCGAACAAGTATATTGCCTACCACCATCTTCCTCAAAAAGATATCCTCGTTAAACAAGTAAATCTTGGCTAACATTCAAATTAAGATATTCCAGATCACAAAAAACCACTATCTGCAAAACCAGGATGCAAATGACCGCTCACGGGAAAAAGTGACCAACAATTCCCAAGCCCAAACGACCAGAAGTCCATAAGCAGCACAGACCATCTGGATCAAGACGGGCAGAACCAACAAAGACATAGTTTGCCTTGGAAAGGAGAGGATATATCTTAGAGAACCAATCTGCTGGAAGGAGCAACAAGAATCAAAGATTCTTGAAGGAATTCTTCAACCCTGTGAACAGGCAGTCCGACTACAAACAACGAAGCCAACCTCAGCTGACCGAAGGAGATATAGCCGGCTCTCTTGAGTTGGGCCAGCCGTAAATAAGAGGACGATGATGCGGATAGTAGATCCAGGCAAAAGTCAAGACCTAAAAGTGTTTGGCGAGAGGTAGATTGTGGGGTGTACGGCAACGACGAGGCACAAGAATAAAAAACCTGGCAGAAATTCTCCAACCCTGTGTCAATCAACACCATATGAAACCCCAGAAAAAGATGCACCAGTCACGGCCGATCATCGAAGTATGCAACCCTTGTCCCTCCTTTTGTCCCTGGTACATCCCTAAAGAAGACACCGACGTCGAAGACAAGCAGATCCAAGCCCATGCCAGGGCCCTAAAAGAAGAAATCGTCGAGGGGCAGATTGCATAAACCGACCGGCAAGATCCACGACCCAAAGCCAGAGACCGCATCTTTGTCCTCCCCTGTGACCAAGAACCCACGACTCTGTTCCGGAAAGCGAAGGAGACCATCCAAGAACCGAAACCCGGCAGATCCAGGCTAACTTGGCCGTCTTAATCCCCTCTCCGGAGGGCAGACTCGAGTTGCAAGACAACCTAAAGAAAGCATACAGAGATCAGAAACTAGGTGTCGATACCTGGATCTAAAGATGTGGATCGGAGCTGCCTTCCTCCCTTCCGATCTGTTTCTCTTCCTCCTTTTTCTTTTCCCCCCCTTTAATTTCTCATATCGTCTCTGCCATCAACGACGGATATATAGATCGATGGATGGAATCCTTTCTTGATCTTTCGTTCTTCCCCTTTTCCTATCCTCCACGCGATCCGCGATCCCAGCTGTCGACGATCCCTCCTTCGTCCTCTTCGCTTCTGCGCCTCTTGTATATAATAATATTGTTGCCTATCTTCCTCCCTCCCTTCTTGATGCGGTGGGTGGTTGTCTTCTTAAGACCCATCCCCCCGACCGGCCGCCTTCCAACTGCCCTCTGCTCCAGCACAAAATTACGATACCGCCCTTAGGTCGTGGGCGATGACATTGACGAACGGTAGGGGCAACGCCGTTCCTACGCGTTTCTGGATTATTCATCTGAGCCCACATTCTTGTTTCCAATCACGCGGAAGGTAGATTTCCGGGTAGCCGTGAACTCCGTCCCTGTCCTCCTCAAACGATTCGTTGCTCACGCCGGTTCGAGTCGACTCGGCGCCGCAGAATCCGGAACCCATTGACGGGGTTCAGCTACCTCATTTTTTCCACGCGTGACGTGACCCAGTGAAAGCGAAAAGGGCCCCACCGGATGGTGAGAGCATCCAATTGGTGGCGACTTTTCTTTCCGACGACCTCCGGCCTTTATTTCGATGTATATTTAATGACCGGAGAAAGAAAGCACCAGAATCTGCAGCCATTTCAGTCCGATGGATATTATAATTAACATGATTCGCTTACAAAATGCACATCGACAAAAAAAAAAAAAAAAAAACATGATTTATTGGTACAGTGAAAGAACAGGATGCAAAAGAAATAAAGATATGAGTTGTGTAGGCACGAAGTAACAAGAACAGGGGTTAACAGATGAGTTCCCTTGCCTCATCACCGAAGAAAAAATATGTTTACATATGGAGCAAATGAGCTGCGGCGACTGAGGATTTGTGGGTTGAAGAAGAATGTGCCTTGCACAGCCAAAAACCAGAATCCCTGGGAAAGACCCATGAGGTGTGATTTGGCAATGAGCAATCGAAGCATATCACCACCAAAGGCAAAAAGCTTCTTCCCATTAAAAAAATCTGAAGTACTCGATCGACTTGTGCATGTATCAACTGCTATCTGATCACAAATGAGCTATGTTATGGACTGTCGCACTTGTTATATCACTCAGCTCGAACCATCCTGTTACTTATCACTGATTGCATGAGATCTACATAGCTAGAATCTTGCCCTCGATTCTTTTCTGCTTCCTCACCAGCGTTACATTTTCTGTAGTTATTCTTCTCAAGTCCTTGAGATGTCAGTCTGATGATTCCATAGTCTTCAACCATGGTTATTTGGTTATGTCATTGCAGGTTGTTCTCTTATTTAATGTTTATTTTCTTGAAATATTTGGTCCATAGTGCTGCTACGCTTAAGGCAACCACGCAATCGCTCTACACCCTGGAAAATTCTCAGCTTCATTCAATATACAGTTCCAAGAAGTTGGCAAGAAGGAGAGCGACCAGACCTCGACTCGGTGAAGGTTGATGAAGCTTAGACTTCTTCTGGTTGTGATTCGTCATCGATTTTCGTCGAACGAACACAGATGAACAGGTGAATTTTCATGTTACCATTTGTTTTTTTTTTTTCGATGGAAGTCAGTGTTTCGCATAGTGGTTACATGCAAAACATCATCTTGAATCTCTCCCAACAAATCACACAGGTCCAACTCTTTCTTGCCAAATCTGCGTTCTGCCTTGGAGAAAGAATGATCTGGTGTTCTAGAGAATCGAGGAGGATTAATGCACACAACTACATGTATTACCAAGCTCTGAGATGCTGTATACTCGTCTCTTCCAAGTTCGACAGCAGAGCTGATACAAGTCGCCATGGAAATTTCGAAGAAGCAAAGACTGGATCGCAGCTTGGAAGTCATGCCCTCAGTGGCGTATCTGTTCTGCAGCTCCGAAATCATCGTCTACTCTTCTGTGTGCCTTCGAAGGCTTCGTCTTCGTCAGCTCATCATGTGCATCCCACAAGTAGAGCCAAATCACAGGGAAGTAAAAGCAAACTTCGTCGACCGTGTTCATCTCGATCCGTGAGACTTACGTCGATGGCAGGCTCTGCATGGTTGGCTTTTCTTCTGATATGTTTGTGTGATTCACATGAGCGTTATTAATCCCCCCCCACACTCCTTGTTTACTGTCGAACTCGATTTTAAGTATGTTTGGGTCGTGTGTAAAGTCGAGCCTATTGGTGAAACAACGGGAACCAATTCATCCGTTCGAACCATTTGTGTTTGACAACAGTGTAGGAGGACAAAAGGGATCAAATTTCGAGTGAAACAATCATATTATATTCACGTTTGTCTCTTTCTTTGACTGCATTTAATTATATATTCTTGACTCATCGCTGTTTAAATATATCAATTGCCCAATATTTCGATACCGATATGGAAATACTCCATCGCGTGATGTGTGCAGAATCGACAGAGGTGGGGGCTGAAGTGGTCAAGATTGATGCCAATGCATCGATGGTTTGTGTGTGCATGATTACTACGAAGTGGTCAAGTTGAGAAGCTTGATGCCTGGCATTACTCCAAATTTGAAGTCAGTCACGTTGAGAAGCTTCGGATCGAATTCATACATAGAACGAGGAAAAAGTCCCATTTTGTTGCCTTTGACTTGATGCCAAAATCTGTTCCTTCTTCCCCTGCGAATAATTCAAACCTTTTTTTCCTTTGGTTCCAAATGATATAATCCAATTAGCGTAGTAGCAGCAGCAGCAGCAGCAGCAGCAGCGAAGCCAGCATAACACGTCGATTTGAACCACCACACAGCATCAGCAGCTGGTATTCTATTCGATCTCTTCTTCTTCTTCTTCTTCTTCTTCTTCTTCTGTTGGATGACGGAGACGCGACGGAGATGAAGTGCACGCGGCACCCGTTAGAGGACGGCGTCGGCGTCTGCGCCCCCTGCCTCTGCGAGCGCCTCCTCGCCCTCGACGCCGCAACCGCCCCATCACGGGATGACCGGCAGGCCTCCACACAACCCCTATCGCCTGCTCCTCTCCCCTTCCCCCGCTCCGTCTCCCCCTACGTCCCCCGCTCTGCCGCCCGGCGGTCCTCCTTCCTCTTCGCCTTCTTCGGCCGCCGCGGACACGAGAACCGGGAAAGGAAGCCTCAGCGATCCAGCTCTTGGCTCTCGGCACTCCTGCATGCCCGTCGGAGGAATAAGACCTCGTGCATGTCCTTCGCGGACGACGCCGCCGAGCCGGGACGGGACTGGGGCATGTCGCAGGAGAGATCCCGCGGCGGGTGCGACGCCGAGCCGCCGTGGGGGCCGTGGCGTCCACAGCCGTCCTCGATGACGTGGGCCACCGCGGAGCACCACCATCACCACGGAAGCGGCCTCGCCGGTTTCGCCATGTGCTTCAGCCCGCTGGCGGCGGCGAGCTCCAGCAGGAGGCGGTCTCGGGTGGCGGAGTTCGGCTTTTCCGGCGAGCTCCCGAGGACCGCGCTAGCCCCGCATCGCCACCGCCGGCACGCGTCTGTCGGAGGCCCGGTGATGTGGCACGACACGTCGCGGAAACTGACGGAACACGGCAGGTTAAGATGACGGTTTTGCCCCCAACAATCACCATGAATTACACACTCTGCCATTATATATTTCCATGCAGAAGAAAAAGACTATTTTGCATATACGTTCAGAAAATATTAATAAAAATTCTTGATACTTTGAGCACCACATATTCTGTCTCTGTAAATTAAAAGTAGGCTTAAATTCTCAGGAATTTGCTTTAGATCAATCTATCTTCTTATTTGCTGGTCAAAATTGCTTAAAAGTAGAATTTATTTTGAACAATCGCATTTGAAATTTTCATTTTACATACAATATAGGCATATTAAATGCAAGGAATTTTTTGTTGGATTTTGAAAGAAATAGAAAGAAGACAATGGCTCAATAATGGTCACGGGGTTGATAACGTGTAAGTGGTCAATAGTAGAAAAGATTGCCTTACATTTATCTATATTAGTTGGCGAGGAACCATCAAGTGGTAGTAGTCTGTGATTCCATTAAACATTATACCTCAAGCAGCAGGATTCTATTCAAACTCTTCTCTTAAAGAAGTATAAATATCATTAACATAAACATGGGCACCGGGAGAAAGGAAGATATAGGGAATAAAAAGCATACAAATAAAAACTTAATCCAAGCAGAAGGGATTACAGGGAGAAGATTCTAAATCTTTTAAATTATAAATTTAACTTTACGAGTACCTTAATTGATGAGTCAGCTCGGTTGATTCACTATTAAAGGTATATAATCGTCCTAATATCTTCTTCTTATTAATGTGAGAGTGCAAACATAGGTAATCGATATAGGAGATCCATAAGAGAGATGATTTGTTGGGAACGATCTGATCTTAGAGTGATGACGTCGAGTAAAGGAACTGAGATTTGCTCGGTTGTGAGGTCCTCTCTTGGTTGTCGAGTAGTGTTGTCTCCTAGCGACAGGGTCATTTTTCGACCACTAGTAGTTATGCACAACAAGTATATATCGAAACGTTTTTCGACTCAACTCCTCCGATGTTTAAGTCAGCGCAAGACGAAGAGGGAGTAAAACAACCGTGTGAGTTGTGCGAATGAGAGAATAGAGTGTAATTTTTATACTTGTGCACCGAGCGATTTGGGCCTGCGTTACCCAAGGGCTCTTCTTTAGAATAACATAGGTATTAACGAGGATGATTTACTATGTCACTAATTTAGAGTATTGTTAAATCATGAGTGTTAATAGTCATTAATTCACTTCACATGTATGTATGAAGAAGTTAAGACATGCTATCATTAATGATTGTTGGTTTTAATATTTTTATTATTTTTTTTTGTTAACATGAGGGAGATGGAGAGTGTTAAATTTGTTTAATATCAACTTAAACTCATCCATCGAAACCTCTTGAAAACCAAGAAGATAAACCATATCCCATCTAACATAGTTGAATTAACTTCACAAACTAGTTAGGTATGTGGATGTAGTATTTCACAACACCACCAGTTCATAAACTCTTACACCCACTGTACATCTTTAATTCTAGCAACCGATGGTTGCCAGAACATGTTTCTCTCAGTAAAGATCGATACGGATTAAGATGTGTTTTACATCGATCTTGCCAAATGTTAACACGCATTAATATGTAGACAGCATGTTGATATAATTCTCTTTGCTGAGTCAAATAAATTACAAATCTTTTGACGAATTGGTAGACAAAAGTTTCTTAGCAGTTGTGCTTGTCTTATTGTTCTTCGACATGGAACCCGATTGACAATGAAAAGAACCGAGTTAAGACCTCCAACATGCAATGGTTATGAACCATCTTGTAGCACAAGACCAATCTCTTCGTGCCCTATTAAGCTGAAAACTTGACAATACTAATCTTTCGTGACACCACTCTATTTGCCCCTCAACAATTGCCATAAGAGTAGAGAATGTGTGGAATGCAGTGACAGTACTTCAACAGCCTTATCAACCCTCACGGGAAGGAGATGGGCTCTAGATCTTCATCCACTCTCAACAGAATCCTTGGCAGCTCAAATAAGCTCACCAGTTCCTGGGTCAGGGATAACTGGCTTCAGAGTCATACCTGCTTGGCTAAAACAAGCAGGTAGAGCATGCAATGAAACAAGTTGACGACCCATAAAGAGAGAAAGGAGAGTTGAAGACCATACATGGTTTGTCATGTATTTGTATAAAATTTAGCTTCACATTAGATGAAAGTATTCAACGATATGAACTTGACTCGACGAGAGGAATCAGCCAATAGATCGAGGGAATCGACACTGTCTGAATCTCACAATGCCTCGTCAGGAAAATGGATAAGATATTGTCGCCTTGTGTATCCATATTATAAGTAGAAGGAAGACAACGACGACGACTTGACTTGTGGTTTTTTAGATGTGTATCAAATACACGATTCAATAACAAGATACGGCAGAGGGGTTGGAAATTGAGAGGAAATGATGGTGTACACGTATTCGCCGTGTTGGCATACGTCAATGCTTATCACGTCCGGTTTTAGTTTTGTCGCTTGACTTGACTACTACAAAGCCATGCATGCTTTAAAAGCATATCTTCTCTGGGTTATATGATCATCCAAATATATGTGTAACCTTGTGTATAATTCAATGTATACACCATTATTAACAACACATGAAACATATATTTTGTTTGTGTGCAACAGCTGTACATGATAGTTTCAACTATTTTCTATCTTTTTCTTTTCACAGTGGAAATCATACCATCTAAGAGAGAGAGAGAGAGAGAGAGAAAGAGAGAAAGAGGGAACAACTCCTCCACCTGCACCATCAACACGCAGAGACATGAACATACGTGTTCAACTTAAAATGGGGTGCAGGTGGCCGTGCAATGAAGCAGGTATTCATGGCAGCGGTGCAGCTGCTATTGCCTCCTTCCCCTCATCACCAACTCCAACCAAAAACCAAACAAACGCTAAGAATCCAAAGTACCACACGTTACAGCTAATTAATTTCCGCCCGATCCGGAAACGTTTCCCAGGAAATCACTTCCGCTTTGTTTTCTGAAACAAGTGTGGGTCTCACCACGAGATCTCAGCTCTTGACCGTCCGATCCCGGAGATCGACCAACAATTGATGCCGGGATGGTAATTGTTGCGAAGGAAGCGTGGGTATTCCGGTAAATGTAGCGCGATGATGTGGAGAGAAGGGCCCTACGCGCTCATCAGCCAATGGAAGAAGTCATGTAGGCCGCTCTCCTCCGCCTCTCGCCACGCGGAACCCTCCAAATCCCATGAGTTCCGTACCGCGTCGCCGTCGTAACGGTGGCTCCAGCGGTTGGAGAAGCGTAGAGACGAGGAGGACGGCATATCGACGTACTCCTTCAGCATCCTTGGCCCTCCCTCAGCCGCCTCGGTCACCGCATCCCCTGGTGGCGCTGTGGCCGCATCGGCTTCGGTGCTGGTGTTGGCATCCCCCAGCTTATCCACCTTCTCCGTCCGTCGCGTGATCCTCGCCACCACCGCCTCCACCTCCTCGTCCACTAGGTACTCGAACGACGACCCTGTCGAGTACGTTCTCAGAGACGACGGAAGCGGAGCTGGCAGTGGCGGAGGATTTCTCGATAACTCCCCCGACGGAGTCATCCGGCGGCTGACGCTTCCTATCTCGATCCGGACGCTGCCTAGTCTCGAGGAGTCAGGTTCGTCGGAGAGTGGTGGCACCGCCGACGGCAACGCTGGAAGTGGCGAGACGGGAAGGACGACGGAAGCGCGGCAGAGGGGGCAAGAAGGAGTGTCCTGGAGCCAAGGGTCGACGCAGGCGGAGTGGAAGGCGTGGCGACAGGCAGGCAGGAGACGGAGATCGTCGTGGCGGCGGAGAGGCGAGAGGCAGACGGCGCAGTCCGGCGAGGACTTGGGGCTGGCGGCTAGTGAGTAGACAGGGAGGGTGTTGGCCTTCTCCTGGTCGAAGGGTACAAAGTTGGCGGCGGCGGCGGCGGCTGAGGAGGAGGCGGATCGGGAACGGTCGAGCGGCAACGGCAAGGCGGCGACTGAGGAGCGGCGGCGGCGGCAGGAGAGGAAGCGAAGGAAAAGGTGGATGGAGAAGGAGGCGAGCACGACGAAGACACTGATGGCGGCGATTATGATCAGGCTCACGCTGAGGGATACAGAAGATGAATCGGCAGCGGGCTGAGGAGGAAGCGAGTCCATCGCGTTAACGGGAGAAGCAAAGCTGTGTTTGTGAGATCTTATATATTAGCATATGTCGTATAAATCGACTTTATATTTATTTATTTATTTATTTTTGTTATTTTGCTTTCCTTTTCTAGGTGACGAAAAAAGTGGCCTCATAATATGGAATTGGAATTGATAATAGGTTCGAGTTCATATGTAAGCATCGTGATTTAATATAATAAAAAAACATTTCTTAAAAGATATCGAATTGAACACTTTTTTTTTTTAATTTTCAAAGGGAACTTTCCCTTTCTTCTTCCAATTGAATCTATTTAATCTATTAATCCAAACCGGTTCAAATTAATATTATAAGTAATTTTTTTAAAAAATAAAAATATAGAATAAATTATTTAGAATTTAAAACATAACACAATAATATTAATTATATATTTATAAAAAATAAATAGACCAATAAAATATTTAAATTTTAATCAAGGCGAATGTGATTATAGTGATAGTTAGAATAATAAATCATATTTCTATTAAGACATTCGAGTTAGTAAGTGTATTATTTTACAATTAATAGATCTCATATTTGAATCAATGTGTGAGTGTAATTTTCTTTTATTTTTAAATAATAATACATTATATTTTTTTAAATTAACATTTTAGTAAAAATCAATTTAATAAAAAAAGGGTAATATTTATATACACCTTAAGTAGAGGTTTTCATCTTAGAAACCAATATATATCATACTCGAATCGCTATTCTCATTATTTTAATATAATTAAGATAAAAAACCTCTACATAAGCATTACATAAAGTGAAATAGGGAGCTCATCCTCTAAAACTATTACGGCTTCTTTTCTGAAAACTGTTGGGTATTTGCCGCGTTAATCAAACTCCATGGCAGACAAATGGTTTTCTCTCTCTCTCTCTCTCTCTCTCTCTCTCTCTCTCTCTCTCTCGGTCGCTCGCTCGGTCGCTCGCTCCACATAAGAACTAAAACAAAATGACTAGTTTGCGGGTCTCCGGACTGAGAATTATAAATAAAGAGATGGCAAGTCAAAGCAAGCAAGAGAGAGAAGAAGCCTGGGAAGTTCTTAATGCTTCAAGAAATAAGTGATGCATGCTTGGTATCGGAATCCATTAGCCATGAATGCTGCAGAAAGATTCTTCATGTTATATATCACACGCCATTGTTTGAATTGCTCCACCTTCCTTCTGTATCCTGCTTCTCGTCCAAGCATGTATATAGTATGATAGAGAGCTGATCGCAAAACCATGCTCTCGCTCGGTTTGCGAACATGGCGACATGGCGATGTGTTCTTTAACGGGGAGTTGTATCCTGATTTGCTTCTTTACTGCTCCAACTGGGATTCTGTACTGAATCCAATGCTTGCTTCGGATGTACTTATAGAGGTTTTAACCACACAGAAAACAGAATGGGAGAGGTGAAACATGACATGCATAGAGGAGTAGTGGAGTTGTCTCAAGTTTACACAGAAGCGCAGTGTCATAAACATTTATTAGACTTGGGTATGGCTGTTCATCTGCAGGAAATAAAAAATGGCGGTGGTCAACATTCCTAATCCACGATAAGCATCTCAAGGGTCTCTTTGGTGCTAAGTTTTCTTCCCCACTACTCGTGACATCATTCCAATTCCTAACCCATACATACATAAGGAACTTGTCATACGATCTATCTGATCTATTCAAAGCTTAGACCAAGTTGGTGCATTAACTATTTTGGATACCACTTGAATCACCAAAATATTTATTGGTCAACCACAGTTGGGCAGTTCCCTTGTTGTTTAATGGGGATGTAAGAGGCAATGGAATAAAGATGATTCAAAATGCAGCATAACTGACTTAATGATGTATGCTGATGCAAATAAATAAATGGACATTGTTGCCACCATTACTGGCTGTTTGACCACAATGATCCGAGGCTTTGGGTGTTGGATGATTCGAGAGCTCCATACTCTACAATTAATCGATGGAAGGGCTTGTTGTTGTTGTTGTTGTTGCATGTATGGACAACTAACTTGATGCACTTTCATGTGGCTCCACACAGAAACCATTAAGGATCAAATGAGTCGCAATGGCTATTGCAGCAACAAAAATTAAAATTTATATCACACAATAGCAATTAACTTGAGACGACGACATTCTTAACACGTTGCAATAGATATTAATGTTTCAGAATCAATCAATACTCTTTTGAGTTTTTACTGCTCCTGCTCCTGTTAGTCACTAATTTAATCATCAAAACTTTTATGATAATTTCTCAGCTCAATTCAATGATTGAGTTGAGAATGGTTTTGAGTGATTTTTCTTTGTTTACTTTATTGAGAAATTGGACAAATGGTTAGGTCAAGTAAAAGATAGCAATTAGGAGCAGCTTTTTATTATTGCCTTTGATGAATGAATTATTTGACGTACTTAATAGCAATTAACTTGAGATAAATTGATGTTCTTAATATATTGTAATAGAGATTAGTGTTCCAAAATCAACACTCTTGAGTATTAATGTTCTTAATAGCAATTAACTTGAGATAAACCAAAATCCTTAATACATTGTAACATATATTGATGCTCCAAAATTAATACTCCTGGATATTTGATTGTTGAATCAATCACCAACCTTTGATGATAAATTGTCGACTCAATTAAGTGATTTGACACATTAATGAAGTCAAGTAAATGATAATGATTTGAATGACTTTTCTTTGTTTCCTCCATTTAAGGATTAGATAAATTACTCAAACTAGCTTTCGTTGGTTGACTTCAATGAGTGGATTGTTTGACACTATACGATGCCTTTAATAGCAATTAATGTAAGATAAATTGATATTCTTAATACATTTATTAGAGATTAATCCTCTAAAATCAACACTCTTTGGTATTTGATTATTTATATTAGCCACTGATTTAATCATCAAACTTAACGATAAATTTGTAACTCAATTGAATGATTCAACACATTAATGGAGTAAAGTAGATGACAATGATTTGAATGACTTATTTTTGTTTTCTCCATTCAAAAATTGGGCAAATTTTAATGATAAATTCTCAATTCAATTTAATGATTCAACACACAGAGTCAAGTAAATAATAATGAATTGTATGACTTTTATTTGTTTTTCCCATTCAATAATTGGTAAATTAGGAGCGGCTTTTTATTATTGCTTTTGATGAATGAATTATTTGACATGACACTACGTACTTAATAGCAATTAACTTGAGATAAATTGATGTTCTTAATATATTGTAATAGAGATTAGTGTTCCAAAATCAACACTCTTGAGTATTAATGTTCTTAATAGCAATTAACTTGAGATAAACCAAAATCCTTAATACATTGTAACATATATTGATGCTCCAAAATTAATACTCCTGGATATTTGATTGTTGAATCAATCACCAACCTTTGATGATAAATTCTCAACTCAATTGATTAGTGGAGTCAAGTAAATGACAATGATTTGAGTGACTTTTCTTTGTTTTCTCTATCTAAGAATTAGATAAATTGTTGGGTCAAGTAAACGATGGTGATTCGAAGTAGCTTTCATTAGTTGCCTTCGATGAATGGATTGTTTGACATGATAGATACGATGTCGTTAATAGCAATTAACTTGAGATAAACTGATGTCCTTAATACATTGTATTAAAGATTAATGCTCTAAAATCAACACTCCTTAGTATTTAATTGTTTTTGTTAGCCACCCATTCAATCACCAATCTTTGATGATAAATTCTCAACTGAATTTAATAATTACACATATTAGTGGAGTCAAGTAAATGATAAATAGCAATTAGCTTAAGACAAACTAACATTCTTCATACATTGCAATAGAGATTAGTACTCTAAAATCATACTCTTAGTTTCTATTAGTCATTGATAAGGCTTATATCTCCGGTCGAGCTCTATGGTCTGATGTATAATAAATATATTATTTTCTTAAAGGTTTGATTGGTAGATTAGGATTATGATCGGGAACGCGACACCTATGGTGGAAATTAAGCAATCAATGAAAAAGCCTCCACCATACGTGAGTTTTCAATTTGTGTTGAACATTGAATTGTTTCCATGTTGCTTGACTTTGACTCTTGACAATTTTGTTGGGGACATCTTTTCGTGGAACGTTAAGCCTTATCTAGGAGTTCTCCTCATGATAACTTTCTCCTATATTGATTAGGGCACTCATGCATTGATTAGATAAATATGAGCTTATATACACACAATAGTAGCTATTTGCATTCATTAGGCAAATATGAGCTTATATGCATACAATAAGATATGTTTGCTTTAGGGGTAGAGAAGCTCACCATCAAACATGGATGGGAGAACCCCTCTTCTTGTCCTCATCTTTTCTCTTGACGTTTCGAGTATTGAGCTTGAGATTTCTCATGACTGTCGAGAGATGGAGAGGAAAGCCCTCATCGACTTCAAGCGTGGATTTTATGATCCTTCCGGTCGTCTCTCTTTCTGGGTCGGGGAGGACTGTTGTGCATGGAAAGGAGTTGGTTGCAGCAACATCTCTAGTCATGTTATCAAGCTGGACCTTCGGAATAGACGTCGGATGGATCTATACAAGCGATGCTCTCATCGAGAAGTTGCTTGATGAAGATTTAGGATGCAAATGGACACTCAATTGAATGCTTCAATAAATTAGTGGAGTCAATTAAATGACAATGATTTGAATGACTTTTCTTTATTTTTTTCCATTCAGGAATCGGACAAATCGTTAAGTCAATCAAACAAAAGTGATTTAGAGTAGCTTTCTTTCATTGCCTTTTGATTAGAATAGATTATTTGATATGGCATGATGCCCTTAATAACAATTAACTTGAGATAAACTCGATGTTCTTAATATATTGCAATAGAGATTAATACTTCAAAATCAATACTCTTAGACATTTGATTATTTTTTATTAGCCACTGATTCGAGGTAAATTGTTAGTTCAATTAAATGATTTAATATATTAATAGATTTAAGGAATGATAATGATTTGAGTGAGTTTTATTTTCCTCTATTTAAGGATTGGAGAAATCATTGAATCAAGTAAACGATGGTAATTTGAAATAACTTTCTTTGATTATACTTCTTGACAAGATGTGATAGTTGATCAAAAAGAATGAACGATTTAAAAAGCTTGCTTAATAATCCATTTGGGAAATACTTTTGAGTTAATACAAATAAGAAGCATCACGTAACGCTATCTTCAGCTTATATCAATAAGAAGACAAATGTGTAAGAGAAATCTTGGACAAGTATAATTAATAGGCGACATGTATAATATGTATCCGTTAAGAGTTGATTAATAAAATTCTTAGACAATAACAACACTACTATTAATAAGTAATACTTACTAATACGAACAATAAGTCATCTCCAACATCGTATAGTCTATTGTGTGTGAGAATTCCAGTTATCGAAAAAGACAAGTATATGCCATCTTCATCGAAGAAAAAAAAAAAAAAACATACTAGTAATTAAGTGCACCTCCACAACTGCAAACAATTATTAGTTTCCTATTATTTGGTAATAGGAAAATGCATATAAACACACATTTGGTTGGGATTAAACTTAACTGAAGTTAAGTTCGTCGGTCAACCTCCTCTGGTTAACAATTGATGCTGATGTAAGATGTGGAAACAACCACTGCATGTTCAATTTCCAACAATATGTATGACATCTCAAATATTCATCATAAATCTTGGTAAATTTCTTAACTTTTTGGATTTGTTTTGTTTTAAGAAAGATAGCTTTCATTGAAAAAAGGCAGCAGAAGGGAGGGGTAAGGCGAATGTGAGAACCCAACGATTCTACCAAACGAATAAAAAAAAATAATCGATGCACCTTGCAATTTTAAGAATGTTGACACATAGTTGAGATCAATTATGTCATAAATTTCATGTCACACTTTAATTTTTATTATTAAATCTCCAATCATACTTATGGATGTCTAATTATATCTCCGGTCATAAATATATTATTTTCCCAAAGGTTTGATTGGTAGATTAGGATTATGATCGGGAACGCGACACATGTGGTGGAAATTAATAAATATATTATATCTCCGATCGAGTTCTATGATCTGATGAATAATAAATATATTATTTTCCCAAAGGTTTGATTGGTAGATTAGGATTATGATCGGGAACGCGACACATGTGGTGGAAATTAATAAATATATTATATCTCCGATCGAGTTCTATGATCTGATGAATAATAAATATATTATTTTCCCAAAGGTTTGATTGGTAGATTAGGATTATGATCGGGAACGCGACACATGTGGTGGAAATTAATCAATCGATAGAAAAGTCTCCACCTAGTTTCCAATTTGTGTTGGAAAATTATTTCCATGTTGCTTGACTTTGACTTGTGACAATTTTGTTGGACACATCTTCGTGTGGAACGTTTAGCTGAGCTTATATACACACAATAAGAGGTGTGGTAGAGCTCACCATTATTAAACATGAGTGGGAGAACCCCTCTTCTTGTTCTCACCTTTTCTCTTGCTGTTCTGAGCATTGAGCTTGGGATTTCTCATGGTTGCCGAGAGACGGAGAGGAAAGCACTCATCGACTTCAAGCGTGGGCTTCATGATCCTTCCCATCGTCTCTCTTCCTGGGTCGGGGAGGATTGTTGTGCGTGGGAAGGAGTTGGCTGCAGCAACATCTCTGGTCATGTTATCAAGCTGGATCTTCCAAACACACATCGGACGGATCTATACTGGGACTGCTCTCACCATGAATTTGATGATGATCCAGCAGGATGCAAATGGGCGCTCCGTGGTGACATTACTCCATCGCTGTGTTCACTCCAACAACTTAATCGCTTGGACCTCAGCGGCAACTATTTCATGCACAAACCTATCCCCAAGTTCTTTGGAGCTTTTGGAAGACTCACATATCTTAACCTCTCAGGTGCAGGTTTCATGGGTAGAGTACCTGACCAACTCGGAAATCTATCCACTTTGCAGCACCTCGACCTTTCTTGTAACTGTTACGAGGATGATGAAGGTGGTGGCTTATTCTGCTTGTACCTTAACAACACAAGATGGATCTCTATGCTCACTTCCCTTCGACATCTTAACATGAATCTTGTCCGTTTTACAAATGCGACCAACTGGTTACAAGATTTGAACGCGTTACCACAATGCCAAGCTTACAATGGTTCGAGATATCTATGAATAATATGAGCGGTGAGATTCCCTTGTCTTATTGTCGATCGAGGTATTTGGAAGGGCTTCAGCTTTCTGAAAATAATCTGTCAGGAGAGGTTCCTAATTGCTGGAAAAATTCCTCAAGTTTACTTCTTGTAGACTTATCAAGCAACAAATTAGCAGGTGGAGTCCCCGATTCGCTCTGTAATCTGCAATCGCTAGAGTCACTGCACTTGAGTCACAATGATCTATCCGGTCGGATTCCTCAATGTTTAAAGAGATGCACGGAACTAGCAACTCTCGACTTTGGCCACAACCACCTCACCGGGAACATACCAACTGGGATCGGAGAAAGCCTCTTGTCCCTGAAGACACTTAGCTTACGCTCCAATGCTTTTTACCGGTAGCATTCCTCAATTATCTTCTCTACCATCTCTTCGTATCTTGGATCTCTCCAACAACAATCTTTCAGGAACAATACCACAGAGCTTTGGGGACTTGAATGCGTTAAAAACTGCTCCCACGTATCAGTGTTGTTACTTCAACAACAATACTCTCTATCAAGATGATGATATGTGGCTATTTATAAAAGGAAGTGAACTCCAGTTCACCACCAGTCAACTTTCAATCGATGCACTTGTTGATCTCTCCGACAACAACTTATCTGGAGACATCCCTGAAGCCTTGGGGAATCTACACGGACTGCGGAGCTTAAATCTATCCGGAAACCATCTTATGGGTCACATTCCAAGAAGCATCGACGGAATGGAACAGCTAGAAGTTCTCGATCTCTCAAGAAATAATCTCTCTGGTGCAATTCCTTCCGTTCTTGAACCATTTGAATTTATCATACAACAATCTTTCAGGAAGGATTCCCACCGGTAGTCAATTGCAAACCTTGACCGATCCATCTATCTATATCGGCAACCCGAATCTTTGTGGCCCTCCTCTCCCCAGAAATTGTACGGTGAAGAAGGCTGGTGAACAAGAGCAAAATGAAGATTCTTCTGAGAGCAGAATGGAAACACTTGGGTTATACACGAGCGTCGCGCTAGGATTTATCACCGGATTTTGGGCGATTTGTGGAAGCCTTTTGTTCCGGCGGACATGGAGGATCGCCATTGATAACCTGTGGGACAAGCTATACGTGATGATGGCAGTGACCGCGGCAAAATACAAAAGGAAGCTATGATGACTCTGTCGTCAAAGAGGGGGTCGACATGATTCATCCAACTTAAAACCCAATAGCAATGGCATCGGTATCGATCAGTATGGAATAAGCTCATGGTTTGCATGTCTTGTCATAACACACCGTCGCACGATTTTAATTTTTTTCCTTTCTGTGCATGCTATGCTATGATGTCTCTGTTACATGATCTGTTGAGGTTTGCCTATGTAGACTTTTATGTCATCAAAATAAATATGAATTCTGTGCCTATGGTTTAGTGACTGGTATTTACTTCATGCAGCAGTGGTTATGGTGTTCGTATCTATGCTTGTAAGGTGATTCATAATCTTCTAATTAACAAATTCTAACTCTGTTGTTGTCGGCTTCTTCTCCTACACAAATCATTATAGTTTTAGCTTCACACTAACAAGAAGTAAATTACTTTGTCATCACATTAAATTATAAGATGGATGGATCATTGGAGTAGACTCGAGAGGAAACAAGAAGCTGATCTCCACATGGAGGAGACACCTCGCAAATGTTTAATTAGAGCACCACTTTGTTCCTCCTACATTACATTGATCCATCATAATATACAAACATATCTATCTATCTATCTATCTATGTCCGTTATATAATCTAAAAGAGTAGGAAGAAATAAAGGGTTATTATTATTTCAAGGGTGAAGTGTATCAAGACATGTTCCACATTGGCAGACTTCATGTGATCGCGCAAGGTGTTGACAAAAGCTTAGATCCAAACAATCTACACAGAGATTATAAATGTGTATGCTTGTAATAAAGATATTGTTTTCTTTATTTATGCAATCTTGTAATAAAATTTCAAAGATATGCAAAACTACTATGAATATTCTTAGTGTTAGAAGAGTTATTAATAGTTGAGTTTCTACATCTTTATTCGTCAAACGTGAATGATTAAAGCTTTTGGATTTTGCTATACTAAGGGATCGATAAGAAGAGAGAGAGAGAGATATGGAGTAACAAATAGAAAAGTAAAGTTTTTTTTATAGAGAATATATAATAATAATACTAATAATTTTGCCCAAACTTCGAATCGTGGTCTCGACGTCTCCACCGCCCACACAACAAGGCGTCGTTTCTTCGTAGCTACTCTTTTTCCTACTACTTTGGCGGAAGAAGCGGCGATCTCGAGTTCCTGGAGCTGAGCTGCCACATCTCAGGGATGCCACGCAAACTAAGGCGGTTACCGGTGAAAGAGGAAGGAAGAGCAAAGATGTCGGAGGATCGACGACTGGCTTTAACTACGGCGACGTCACTGCGTCCCATTAGCAATGACAAGTGTTGGGGGTTTGGAGGGAATAATGTGACGACACTGAACTGCTCGATCGCTACATACATATATTTTCGTATCAACCACACCGAATCAACTCACAGAAGGCAACACCAGGCAAGCTTTTCCAATGGTTTTCTGGCATGGATCCCGCGACCAGTCGCGGTTTGCAAGCCACCTGTTCCTCTCTCTCTCTCTCTCTCTCTCTCTCTCTCCACAACACCACCCACCCCATCAACGTTGTACCTTCCACCACTTCTTTATACACCAACCTTCTCCCTTCTCCCTTCAGAAACCGATCCTCTAACCCCCCTCTCTGCCCATCTCCCATTACATCCTTGCAGAAGTCGAGCTCATGGACTCCTCTTCCTTGTCCTACTCCTCCTCCTTTGATGGATCGTTAAGCACGGTCGAAATCCAAGCTGGCTTCTCTGGTTGTTCCCCCTACGTACCTTCACCTCCACCCTCTTGCTTCCGGAGGGCCATGTTGAGATCCCTGTCGTCTTTGAGGCCGATAAGTCTGTTCTTCGATGGCTTGGACGACGAGCCGCGCCACTTCCTGGACTCCTGCTCCCTCTGCAGGAAGCCCCTCGCCCGCAACCGCGATATCTTCATGTACAGGTTTTGCTCCTCCTGACACACTCATTGAGTCAATCGGAAGACCCTGCGGTTGTATTGATGATGGTGGTGCATTGCAGAGGGGACATGCCGTTCTGCAGCGAGGAGTGCCGGCGGGAGCAGATCGAGATCGACGAGGCCAAGGAGAGGAGCTCGAAGCTGTTCATAAAGGCCTCCAGCTCGAGGAAGGATCAGCAGCGGAAGAACGCCGACGCCGGCGGTGCCAAGTCTGAGAAGATCCATGTCAGAGCCGGCACTGTGGTGGCTGGGTGATCACAATGATGCATCAGAAGCTGTAGTCGTTGTGCAAAGCTAAAGTCCGGGAAGAACAAACAAGAGAAGAGGAAGCTCTAATGCTTGTAAAGGATGAGGAGTTGACGTTTTTATGCCGTCAATTGTTTGCCTAGGTCTGAAGGAAGCTTTGATTCGCTTTCCTACTTACTGTTGTTGTTGCTGCTGCTGCTTGTATCTGATGCTTTGGCCTTCGAAGGGAGGAAAAGTAATACGAGGCTTCAATAATTTGTGTTCTGTTCGTTTCACTTCCCAGTAGATTTGATGCCATATCAGTGCGGATCTTAGCGAAGAAATATGAGGTGAGATTTGCAGTTGGGAAGTCCAGATTTCGACAGGGAATCCAACTGCCGGGATGAGGGATACCGGAAGCATCTTCCCTTTACCGGTCTGCCCAGCTTGAATTTGATCGACTGGATTCTATTTGAGTTGAAGATTTTAGCTTCGACTTGAACCAATTAAAGAAGACAGTGCTCAAATATTAAAAGATGGTCCATGTGTTCATTGATCATCCAGCTCTATAGCTTAGCATTGTGCATAACATAACCTGACAAATCACCATACTTAGGCAATAAGGGACAAGCAAAAAGACATCTCGTGATCTGAAGATATCCATAAAAGTTGACAGGGTTTCACATACAACCAATTGATCTCTAGCCTGCACAGCCGGACACAACAACAACAACTCTATACACAGACCGAAACATAATCCACCAGTTCCGCATTGTGATGAAAGGTCATCACATTCAGGTCCTTACATTACGGAAGCAAAAAAAGGCAAAAGAAATCTGAAATCTGCATCGTCGATCAGTTATCTTCGACAACTGAAAGTAGCTCACACTGAGGTCAGTAGAAGCATAGCAATGGAAAGAGACAAGAAGGAAGACAAAGAACACAATATGCTGCATGGATGATGCTGAAGTTTCTTATTGATGCTCACTTCTGGACATCTGCCAATTGTCCCACGCAGACACTTGTAATTCTTCAAAGACTTATTTGACCAAGTTTGAAGCAAATGTGTTTCACACAATGTGGTTTCGTATGTCATCACCATTGTCAGAGATGCGATTTTGAACAGCTTTCACTGCAGCGACCCTCGCTGCATTGGCTGACTTATTTGCTGCAGCAACAGCCCTGTTCACCCTGTCATCAACCCTAGGCACATCGTAGGCTTTTTCTGCTGCTCTTCGAGCTTCCTGAGGATGCAAGCGAATCAAAACATGTAAATCTTACCTGTAAATGGATGGACGACAGGTCCAATCTTTGTTGCTAGAGGAAAAATGAGCTCAGATATTGTTTGCTGGAAAGAAATATAGCCCATTTACCTGGACTGCATTCAAAACTTTTGAATGGTTGACAGCAACTGGCGACGCGAGATTAATGCTCTGTGTGCTCAAAGTATCAAGGACACCATTTTGCCAGTGACCTGACTGTGTCTCCCCATTTCGGAATGTGTACATTCCCAAGCCCTGTCTCCTGCCCTCATGCCAGGCACCTTCATATCTATGCCCATTTGCAAAACGATACACCCCAAATCCATGCATCTTGTCTGCAAAGTATTCCCCAGCATACGTGTCTCCATTCCTTCGAAAGGTTAGTCCAAAATCAATCCCACGATTTGGTAAAGAATGAGGCACTAGATGGTAGATAAACAATGATCAGGCGCACATCACAGATAATATTATTTGTAAATGTGTTTGCACAAGATGGTCTGTCTGGGTGTAGCAGGAAAGATGATAATAGTTTTATGCAGTTACTAACTGAACAAAAGAAGCATAAAAGGGAATTGGAGGCCGGTTGGATTTGACCACAAATAAATACCGAAACACAATAATAAGAAGATCACTACAGAAGCAAAGAATCACAAGAACAACATTTAAATATCTCAACAGCTCCAAATAGCCAAAACATAACAAATTTGTAAATCATTAAGATAGACATAACAATTACAGTATTACAAGTCAAAAGTTTCATGCCATTGTATACAACATCTGCAATTGCATAAAGATCATAGTCAGATATACACAAGCAAAACATTTACTATAAGACAATATGCTTGATTTACATTATATTGTAGGAAAGTTAGAAGTAAAATTAATATTAATTGGTAAATGTGAAATCAGCATATCTATAAGGCAAAATGGGCCCGTCTTGCTGGAATCAGAAGCCAAGCAGCTGAGATGAGTTACTGCTAGGCAGAAAGTGAAAGATATAAGTATACTTTAGAAGCCAGGAAACATCAAGACTTGTTCAAGCAAAAAATGGCAAAATAAAAACTAAAGGCCAACACCAAGTCGGCAAAAAAAAAAAAAAAAAACTGGCTGCGAAGGATACAAATGCAACCATGGAGGTCTGCCTTATAGGAAAGGCTAATAAGAAGTCTAGGTGTCACTTCAAACTCTAGAAAACATTGAAAAGTATATCCAAACAAAGACCTTAGGGGTGTGAATGGGGGAAATCATGGAATCAGGGTTGGTAAGAATTGACTTGAATATATAATAGAATAATGTAGAAATGCTGATTTTAGCTCCAGCATTTTAGACTTAATGGTGCAACAGTGCTTGCACAAGTCACAAGACTAAAAAGTTTTCTTGGGTCATTATGCTCTTCCAATGCAATTTCTTTGCTTCTACATGGTCACAAGAAAAAAGAACAAATTAGGGTCATGCTTGTAATGTTTTTGTACATGAAATAAAAATTAAAGAGAAAATTACAGCGGGAAGCAAAAGGTTTACAGAAAATATAGGAGAAAAAATTATCAGTCCTACTGAGATTACTTGAGACCAACCTAGTCTTTCATCATCATACCCATCCATGCCAGAATAACTTTGCTATTATCTTGAGACACTGAATGTGCTAGGAAAGAAGGTAGAGAACAAATTTGTGGAAATTAGGAGAAAGATCTCATAAAGACCTTCAAACAATTGAAGGAAAGAAATCAATGTAGTAATCAATTAACGAAAATAAATCAATGTATCATCACATGTTACTCACTTTCCACAAAGAGAGCAGCAACCAAGAAAGGGAAGTGAAACAAAAGGCATCCAGATATAACTGCAAGTGTAAAATCCACATCCAATAATGTCAAGTAGGTTTGTAATATGATTAGACCATTATCAATATAACTAAGGAATCGTCATTTTTGCAAATGGCAATTTGCAAAAACAAAGGAAGCAATAATCAAAGTGAACATAGTCACCAACCAGTCTGAAGAACAGAAACACAAATTAAATTAATCACGCTAAAGTTCAGGGATTACAAAGACATGTAAACAACAAAAAGTAAGGGTTCACTGCCAATTCTTAGCCCAGGTTATAGAAGAAGGATAGAGCATCATATGAAGTAAACGAGTGAAGTAAAGCAGAGAGGCAAATCCATTTACATTTCATTACACCATTTAACTACACATGTCTAAATTTGTGAAGAATCACTGTAAGATAATGTGTATCTTTAAACCATCAAATCCATGCAATCCAACATAATTGTAAATTCCACAAACGAAGATAAAAGAAATTTCAGCATAAATAATGGATAATCAAGAACTCAGAACAGAAATCCTAAAGCTTGCACCTGAAATGGTAGTGGCCAAGCCCATTCTTCACCCCCCACTTGAACTCCCCAACATATCGGCTTCCATCCTCGCATGTGTGCACCCCGCATCCATGGCTCTGCCCGTTGGACCACTCCCCTGCATACACATCACCCGTGTAGAACCTATACACCCCGAACCCATGCCGGAGTCCTTGCCTGTATTGGCCCCTGTATCGGCTCCCTCGGGCCCAGGTCTCCACCCCATACCCATCGTACTTTCCATCGACCCAATCGCCCTCGTACCTGCCGCTCATATAGTAATAGTACACCCCGCTCCCCGAGCACTTGCCCCGGTGGAACTCGCCCTCGAAGATATCTCCATTGCTGTAGGCCTGAACGTCAGACCCCGAGGCCGGGCGGCGGTCGACCTTGGGCTTGTCGGGGGAGGAGGAGCTGCCAATGGACCAGAGGACGGGGCTCGTGCGGCGTGGGAGGTGGTGCCGCGGCAGGAGGAGGGCGGAGGAGCGGGAGAAGAGGAGACGGAAGGAAGGAAGGGGCAGGGCGTTGAGTGAGACGCAGAGGACGAGGAGGAGGACGGATGAGAAGGCGACCGCGGAGAAGAAGTCGAGGAGGAAGGAGCGACCGGGGGCGGCGTCGCCGGAGGAGGTGATGAGGAGGTAGAGGGAGGGGAAGGAGAGGAGGAGGAAGAGGCGGAGGCGGAGGTGGAGCCGGCGGAGGATGTGGCGGGCCGCGGAGCGGGCGGCAGCGGCGGAGGGGGCGAGGCGCCGGTGGACGGGGGCGGGGGAGGTCGCAATGGCGGAGGGCGAGGGCTCGGCGGCGCCGGGAGAGTTCATAATGGGCCGCTTGTGGGGGACGGAGAGGCCATGGGGGGAATCGAGATTAGGGTTAGGGTTGGGGGGGGCGGAAGGGTGGAAGAGAGGGAGGAGAGGAGGAGGAGGACGCGGATGGAAACCGGAAGAGGAAGAGGGAGCGTGGGTTTCCTTTCCGATCTCGGATTCCGATCTCTTATGATGCATTTATCGAGAGAAGGGCGGTGGCCGGTGCGGTAGCTGCGACTGCTGCCTCATCACATGGAGAGGGAGGGAGGGAGGGAGGGAGAGGAGAAAAATAGTTACTTGGTCGCTCTTCACGTTTCTCCTAATTGGAACCAAATATGAAGGAAGAGAAGGAAGGGAGAGGATGCGTGATGGTGTCAACGTGAGAATGGTCATCGGTCATCCAAGCATTTTTTTTTTTTTTTATGTGAGCATTTGTTTGTCAGATGGATAGATAGCTCCATGATTGAATGATACGACTCTCCCATCCATTATATATATGTATATATATCTTTTCTAATTTTATTTCAATTATACTTGATTTGTAGGGAGACCTTTGTTGGAGTTCTTCCCAAATTGAAGTCTGGGCTTGTAAAATCACTGCCAGTACCTAAATTAGCAATTGCAAGGCCGGTCTCAAGAGTTTGCAGCAAGCAAATTGCTCCAATGTCCTCCTCCTCTTGGGCCCCCTCTAGGTTGTTAATCATGGATTAATAACTAATAAGATAAATCAAGATTTAAGCCATTGCATCTTCTCATCAGGAGGACGGACATGGGGGATCTGATAACCACAGGCCAACAAGAATATATGATGAGGCCTTACTACTCAAGAAATAATAGGATGTAGCAAAGAACTCCCTCCTCCTATCCATTTCTTTTAGCATTCAGTGTTGTTTCATTAATATTGTCACAAAAAACTAATTGTTGAAGATAGTAAATATACATATATATCTGACTTGTTATTTTAAGAGAGAGAGAGAGAGAGAGAGAGAGAGAGAGATGTGGTTCACTACCAAGAGGAAGTAATGTTTCATGAAGAGAGAAATCTTCTCCTTTCTCATATAAATGAGATAACCCTCCTAGTGGTCAATTGAGGAAACAAGGAGACCGAGTCCACTGAAGAAGAGCCATGGAAAACGCAATAGCACTTAGTCTCCTCACCTTCCTTCCTGTACTGATCCATGACTGGTTGCTGATTAGTTTCTGTCCAACATCAAAATTTTTTTTTTATTATTTCTTCATTGTTGATCTCACTGGTGGTATTCACATGTAAATTGAGAAACATTTTATGAGACAGCTAAGAAAGTTGTCATTTTCTATTGGCATGTATCATGTTTAAACCTAGCTGATCTCATACTGTCCCACTCTATGTTTGCATTAGTCCATGGTCCTCTTGGTTTCACTTGATAAAGCTTTTCTTTTATGACATAGGATCCACATGACAAAAAGTAATTTCTTTGTTTGTAAGGAAAATATAGATCTAGTATTTACTGAGAATTTTTTCCAAATAAGATGAAAAATATTTAGGGCTGGCATTCATTGCAAAGAAACAAGCATTATGATGGAGGATGTCAGATAAATTAATGGCATGCTCTCGTGGGCAAAAACAAGCCAATCATGCCAAACAAGACTGACCTCTAAATCATCCCCTTCTTACAACAGTATCCTATTTTGAGGATTCTGTGTGCTGTGAGCCACCATGACATGGTCCTGCCTCCATGTTTACACCATTAGGTCCTCAAATGAAACCAGAACAAACAATCAGGTATATTGAAATTAGGATACCATCACCCAAATCCATGCTTTTGTTCCCTTTTGTTGACATCTACTATAAAAACCTTTGGATATCCAATGATACAAGGAAAAAAACATAAAGAGTACTTCCCAAAATATAAAAACCAGATTAGCTGACCAATAACTGTACAACTGTTTCCACATAAAACACTCTAAAAAGGAGAGATGCATTAAGCATACATCAATAAAAGCAAAGGAACTTCCTCCATTTCCAGATGATAAGAGTGCAACTCATACATCTGTACGCACAGAAATCCTCAAAATCATTATTGTGGATGCCATGTAAGAAATCCATCTAGATAATTAAATATTTCACCAAATTATTGTTGAAAATCAAAAGATAGAAAAAAAAAAAAAGGGCAAAAGCCACTAACCTGGCAAAATGAAGCATGGAAATTAATAATCAACCATGAAAAGTTACACTTGCTCAGTAATTATAAGATTAATATATAAAAACAACTTGCAAAATAGGACAACTCATTATAGATTCTTTTTTCTCAATAATTAAAGCAGCTGGACACTTGCTGCATTATGATAACACCTCCAGAAGCAACAGAATTCTGTTCATCCGGTGGCTCAACCTCCACAGTCATGGTTTGTGAACTTTAAAGCCAAACACCCTGGGAACATACTGTTGTGATGGCTTTTGTGGCTTGAGGTGCCCATACGTCATCAAAAACAGGTGAGAAAATGTTGTCCCAAAGTAGGCTCCATCAATATCTAAGCATGGTCAAGCAAATTGCGATAGACAGATATAAGGTATCCATGCAGCTAGAGTAAATCCTTTTCTTAATCAAGTAAAAATGAAAAAACTTCGTTAGGTTTGGACCAGCACACAAACTGCTTGAGCACAACTTAGATGCACATGATTAGCATTGCCGCAGAAATATAATTCATGTGTCGTTAAACTAGATAGTGCTTTGGCAAAAAAATGTTCCAAGACCAAGACCAAAAACACATAACAGATTGCAGACAGGCATGAATCATGTTGGATATCAAAACGCATCTACTATTTTAAGAATCTTTTCATAATCCAATCATACTTTTGAAGAATAACTAAGTGGGAAAAGGATACTGCCTTGGTACTTTGATCGTGGATAGTATACATCTTCACATTTGGGACAATATATTTTCACAGTACTTGATCGAGGAATATCTGATTGCCCAACAGGAAGACAGGGCTGGCCACTACAGTAAACTCGAGGACACCTTCCAAAGTCATAGTTCTTGAATTTCTCAAGCTACAGAACATGTCAGTACAAAATGTCATTGATGAGCAATTCATAAATGAAAAAACAGAGAGGATAAGATTTTACCATTGCAGCCATCCCTCGACTGGTCAATATGTATCGAACATGAATCAAACCATACAGCATCTCTGCTGCGGATTCAACTAACTCATTTTGTTCCTCAGTGAACATGTCTCCTGCCCAATTGAAAAACCCATTAAGATCTCCCGACTTCCATTTCGCACACAAGAAATACAAAGTATTGATTTTATCAGCCAATAAAAAAATTGTAGAGTTCAATGCAAAGAGCAAGCTATAAAAGATTTCTTTCTCATATATAAAACTTTCAGCACCCTTTTCTTTTCTTGTCTTGTTTTTAGCCTCTGAAGATCATCAATTACACCATTCTTTCACATATAATGCCATCAAGGGAGTGCAGTAGTTTGTGGCACAAAGAATGCCAAATGCAAAGTAAATTAGAGGCTTCTCTGGAATTCCTTCTACTCAACTACTTTTTGAGATCAATGAGTGCCATTTTTTGGCTTGGAGGCTGACCAATGCATGCCTTGCGTCATCCCTCAACCTCACCCACAGCCAATCTCCTATAGTTGGAACCTCATTGTCAATCTCCCAAAGAAGAAACTCATCATTGACCTAGATGATATAATGTTGATTTGCATATGTTACTCCTGAACAAGTTAATTCTGTAGCAGCCATCGTCTCTACTGCTAAATCCATATAGATATGAGTACCCAAAATAGCAACTCTTTTGGACTTGAGAGAATCAGAATCCTACCGCTCTTGCAGTCAGGATATATCTCCTTTTCCACTATACCTTATTACTCTATTTTGAGTTGTTGTTTGATCAGTGATTTAAAAAGTGCTAGGCGCCAAAAGACACTAGGGTCCCAAAATGCCCGACGCGCTAGGCGCTCGCTTGAGCGAAGCGATGTGCTAAAATATAAAATATATATATAGTACAATTAATAAATATTATATATAATTAACAATTATATAATATAATTAATAATATAAAATATATTAATAGCAAGGTTCATCGTATCGATCTATACTAGCATACCGATATCTGATCGGTATGGTACGGTACCCGGTATCGAGTGGTACACACAGTGCATACCGCTTGATACATTAAAATATAACATAAATTTTTTAATATAATATTATATAATATTAAATATACTATAATATTATATCTATATATATATAATAAAAAAACGAGGCATAGCCTCGCCTCGTCTTCCAGCAAGAGAACAAGACGTTGTCTCGTCCCCACGCGGGAAGACGACGCGACGCCTCATCCCCAAGCCGGAAAAGGAGGCAACGCCTCGTCTTCTAGCGGGCGAATGAGGCCTCACCCTTCTCCTCGCGCGGGAAGGCGAGGCAGCGCCCTCGTCCACGCGCGGGAAGACGAGGCGACGCCTCACCCTCCCATGCAGGAAGACGAGGCGTGGCTACACCTCGTTTTTTTTTCTAATTTTTAATATATATTTGTATTATATTATATTATATTACATATTAAATCTGTACCGCCCGGTATGGGGCAATCCGCATACCGGTACCCTATCGGACCGGTACATACGGCCTATACCGGGCAGGACGACAAACCTTGATTAACAATATTGTTAAACAATATACTGTTAGTGTTAATAGTATCATTATGTAATATTGATATGTTGTTGATATGATATGTTAACGATATCTTGAGTCGGTGAGTCGATGTAAGGAGAGAGTGAGAAGAGTAGACGAGGCTCGATTGAGAGCGGTCGCTTATTGAGAGTAGCAGTAATAGCGACGAGCAGCGGCAATGACGGCGGCGGCGGCGGCGGCGGCGGCAAGCGATGCGGCGCGATGGCGGCGACAGAGAGAAATGTCGGCGGCGGAATCGCGAGTGAAATTAGGGTTGAGGAAGTCGCGAGAGAGAGGTGGGAAGCTGATATTGGTGTCTTAGTTGGTTCAACTGAACCAATTAACCCGAATGCAACCGAACCAAAGCTAAAACCCTGGTTCGATCGCCTGGTTTAACCCGGGCGCTCGCCCGAAGCGCCCAACGCCCAGTGCCTCTTTGAAGCGCGCCGCTTGGAGATTGAGCGAGGCGAGCGCGCTCGAGCCTCGCCTCGCTCGAGCACTTAGGCCAGCACCCGAGCACCTTTTGCAACTGTGTTTGATGCATGATTGAAGGAATTGTGTACATGTAAGCTATGGTTTTTTTTTTAGTCCAAGAAACATCTCAAAGTTCAACATAAATAAAAGGGAAAAAAGGGAAAAGAACAAACTGACATATTATCTTCAATTTCATTTATACAAAAAATGAAAAAAAAAATATATGTGAAGAGGAGAGAGGTTACGTTTGTTAGATAAGTTGCTGATCATCCATCATTCAGTGTTTCAAAACTTAACCTAGGTAATTATGACAAAAGATTACTAATCATCTATCATTTAGTTAGGGTTTTAACACAACTTCTCCTTTCTAATACAATTGAGTCTCTTGAAACTTTCATAAACTATATATCCATCACCTGTTTACATTTGTAGTCCTCGATATTATTTAAATAGTCTAGACACCAGAAGTCCATGAGCCCTCCACTTCTCTCTCTCAAGTTATCTGTAGTGGGTTTACATCAACAGGTAGTCATCTTTGATCCTACTGATTTGATTGATTGATTGATTGATAGCAAGTAAAGAATAGGTAAGAAATTTCTAAAGCAGATTAGGTGACAGAAATTTATGCAGGTTTAATAACTTAATCACTCCTTTGTAACATGAACAAAATTTTCAATACTTCCAAAATATTCACATGTAATAATATACTACTTAAACTTGTTTACAATTTTGGTCCTTTATATTCTTTCTTTAGTCTGGAGACAAGTGACAATAACTTTTTTTGTCTCTTCCAAACTGTCTGCTTTTTAGACCTACAACAGAAACAATTTCAAAGTTTCCAAAGCATATCAAGTGAAAATAGGGTAAAGAACTGAAGACAGGATCAGATGGCTCTATGATGGAAGGATCCTGCTAACTTGAATGAAAATATAGGCTTCTTAAGAATGTAGTGCCATGACAATCCAATAAAGGATCAGGATCATAGACTAGCGATGTTGGTGATGGAGGTTTTGTAGTTGCCACACAAGCATGATTTTGTCTTGCCAAACTCCGTGTACAACTGGACATGATATATTCTCTCTTGTTTCTTCTCTGAAATAGTACTTATGTAAATAAGTTTTAATTCTTCAAATAATTATATTACCTCTTTTGCCTTCTGCAAAAAAGGAGCCAGAAATTATCTATTATTAGCATATATCATGATTGAAATGAAGTCTTCAACTAAGAGAAAATTTTCATGAACCTCAAAAAAGCTCTTGGAGATGTCTATGCACACCACAAAATTATGAAGTCTCAGCTGGAGCTAAAAATGCAAGTAGAATTAGCAAAACACATGTAACAGTATATCATGATAACCCAAGAAATCAAAATTCAGCAACAGCAGAAGTTGCTAAAGATGCATGAACAGTGTAAAAGACAATCACTAGCTAGTTACATATTGCCCCCTATAATTAGCTACCGTTAGCATCCCGGTCCTTCCACTTTCAAAAGTTACATCTATACTTACGAAATTAAAATTTTTAACCTCGTTTCTCCTCACGTCGTCAACTTTGCTGACGGAAATAACGCACGTGCTCAATGATAAACCGAAGTGAGACAGCGTTAGCACGTGCTTAGTAGTAAACCATATGATATTTTCGTTAGTAGAGTCGACGACGTGAGGAGAAACAGGGTTAAATGTTCCACTTTCACAAATGCAGAGATTTCAATGTAACTTTTGAAAGTACATTAATCAGGATGCTAAATGTAGTTAATTACAAGGGGTAATTTGTAATTACATTAGGATCCTTATACTTACAAAAGTGAAACATTTAATCTCGTTTCTCCTCATGCCATTGATTTTGCTGATAAAAATACTGCACGTGCTTATTGATAAATTGAAGTGAGACAGAGTCAGCACATGATCAATGGTAAATCCTACGGTATTTTCATCAACAAAGTCAACAGCGTGGGGAGAAACGAGGTTAAATGTTTTACTTTTATAAAAATAGAGATCCTAATATTACTTTTGAAAATATAGGATTCGGGATGCTAAAGGTAGCTAATTACAAAGGATAATAGGTAATTAGCCTGGACAATCGCATACACAACGCTTAATCAAAATGCATTATATAGTTGTCTATTAGAAACAATTGAAATAGAAGATATCTAAAGTACAGGTAATTGGTGTTAAAAGAAATCATTGTACACAAATATATTTGCCCTAAACATTATGGCATTCTTTGAAAAAAGAAAGGAGTGTCCCTAAAAAAGATATTTGCTGTCTTAAAAAGAAACAAAAATATTGTAAGCACACTGTTCCATAATACTATATGCAGAGCCTAGTAGAGCTATCTCAACTTCTCGAGTTTGTTCACTACTTGTTTGTTAGCAACAATTTATGTTTAAAAGGATATGTTAACATCCAAGAATTCCAAAAATTAGAAATGATGTTTATAATCAAGATGATTGCACATGTTTCCTTTCTGAACTTTCTCCTAAACTTGTATGCTAAAACTCTAAAGAACTTAGGATATGGAGAATTAATAAACCAATAAAAAAGGAAACATGAACTTAAACACTGCAGATAATGCTCAACAATAAAGAAAATGATGACCAGCCTAACTATTATTTTTCCTAGAGAAGTGTTCCATAACTAACCAAAGAACAGAAAATAATTAGGATTCAAAATATTGAAACTATCAATTGTGCATTACCTATCTGTAATAAGAGCAAAATAAAATGGTATTCAATTAGGCAAGTCCCAGTGAACATAGAGGTAATCATGCTTACCATTAGAAGATTCAACATCCAAAATCAGATCGAGAGCATAATCATAATATGGGACTTGACTGCTTAGCCCGCATAGGTTAAAATCATCTTGTATGTACTCTTCATCAACTTCGCAGAAAAACTCATTCCCCCTTAGGTTACAGAACCATGAAATCCAAGATGTATCTTCCATGTCAGAACCACTAACATCTGACTCTTCACTATCTGTTTCTGATTCTTCTGTATCACCCGATATAGCAAAAGTTAAAAAGGCCTATTCACACCAATATGCCAAAAATCATACAAGAATAATAAACATTAGTAAGAAAAAAAGATGATGAAACCTAGAATCATTCTAAATTAACATTAGATAAAATGAAACCGGTATACGCAAGGAGAAAGAAGGGGAGGAGTATTGAATATAATGGAACCATCAGTATATCCACATACAATAAGACAATCATCATAACTAAATGAGAGCTCAACTAAGTCTATTAGACATGTTTAAGGAAACGATGGAGACATCCAAGAATGCAGAACTCGTGCTGCTATTAAGGAACAGTATCACATCTGCGCACCAACTCCAGCTCACTGATCTTGACATACTTAGCATCAATTTCCTGTACTTACAGGTCTTCTTCATTGTAAAATTAAATTCAGATCTATCACTGCCTATCAAAACCAAAACAGAAGTTAGATTACTGACAATATAAATAGTACTATTTCAGCCTTTATACAATGACCTGCTCATATGACAACCACCGTGGACTGTACAAATAATTGAAGCCACCTACGTAAATTTAAATATCCTGCAATCTGATAACAGATCAGAGACAAGAGTTAATCTTGAGAACCAAGCAAGGTCCCTAGTGGATTCAAGATTGGGGAAGCAATTGTTTTCACAATCCACTCCTTTTCTTCTTCCTTTCAAATAAAGAGAAAACACTAATTGACTAGGAAGTTTGTAAACCTGAATATGGCTAACCAACAAGCTGAAGAAACATCCAATCTAAGAGTTTCATAAAACACCAGATGTTCCAGTTAGGAATGAATCCAGAAATGCAGTGGTAAAATCTCTACAAAGTTAGCAATGTGTATTCTGACAATCGATGGATTGAATATGAAGCTCACTCTAAGGGATAAGCAGTTTGCAAATATAATTATGTATTACATCAACTAACATCTTTGTGAGCTTTTTAAGAATGGCATAGATGAAGAAGGAAAAGGTGAAATCTACAACCAAACTTTAGTTGCGAAATGCATGAAAGATCCAGAAACTAATGTCTTCAACATGAAAAAAATGCCCGACTGACTTTTCAACCAGCAAAGAGAGCTCCATAACAAACTTAAATCAGGAATATAGGGATCCTGGGATATGAACTACCTCAAAAACTCAAGATAGGTTCCATATAACCTGTTCATGAAGTAAAATCACGACAAACTTCTTAGGGACATCTACTCCATGTACCAAAAACTTATTGTCTCCTGCTCATCAAGAATGGACTACTAGATTATGTTTCCACTTATCATATTTACTGAACCGACCTTTTATGTTACCCTTCTTTTTCTTCTGTTTGGAGGGAGAATGGTACTATATGTGCAATTTATCTTTCCCAAACACAAACCTTATGTTTGAATTGCATACGTGGTTATAATACGCAATTTACGAACCAAAACAGATCTTGAGATAAAAGAAAGCCATAGTCAGTACGAGAAATCCATATACGAAAGGTCGTTTGGGTCATTATTTGTCATCCACAGCTCCAAAACAAATACCTAAATAGAAACAACAAACAAAATCAAGAATAGAGAGACAATGAAATTTCACCATCTGAGCATTTGTTCTTGGACAAGGAACGGTGCTCAGGCTGCTTCCCGGAGGAGGTGGACGGCACCGACAGCCTATCCTTCTCCTTGCTGTTCAAACCCCTCGAGACCGATGGCGGAGACTTCTCCATATGCTTGTCAAGGGCATCGTTGATCCGCTTTCGATCAACGGCTCCAATCTCCACCTTCGACCCGCTCCCTCCCCTCTCTCTATACATATCTCCCTCCTCTCTCCGATCCACTCTACCGACCCCCCCGAACCTAGCTCGAAACAGATTCACCGCACCTTTCCGCAAAGAACCAAACGGAAACCCTGCAATCCAGAAGAATCGCCAAATCTGGTGCCAAAGGAACCTCGATTTCAAGAATAACGACAACGAATTCGGTGTAGGAACCAGGATCTGAAGAAAAATTACAGTGGTCTATTCCCCTCCGAGGGGAGAAGAGAGAGAGGAAGGAGCGCGCTCGCTTCTTTGGGATCGAAGAGCGAGCGAGGAAGAAGGATGGCAAAGAGGTAGAAATGTAATTTTAAGGACTCGTCGGCGGTCAGGATTCGGGAACTCGATTGATTCCATCTTGCCCGTTCGCCCGTGAGGGGTAAAACTGTAAACATACGACACGTTAGCATTCAGCATTCCCGAACCCGATAGATCGCATCTCGACCGTTCGTCAGTGTGATTATAAGAGGGGACAAGAAAGATTGGGGACGTAGTTGGTTTGGATTCCTGAACATGATTGATTGCATCTTGACCGTTCGCCTGAGGCGCTTCTCACATCGTCGTTTCCTACGAGGAAAGACATAGGTGCCTTCGCAATGCTTGTGCATGTATAATTTCTACTTCTTTACATTTAAAATATTAGTATTTGCAAACCAATTTATATTTTATATTTTTTCAAAAAAATATTTTAGAACAATTCTTTTGAAATGAACGAAAATATAATTCTTCCTCCCTCCTCCTCCTCTTATTATTTCTCCTCCTTTTTCTTTTGTTGTTCATCTTCTTATTCTTCATTCTCCTCTTCTTATTATTTATCCTCCATTTCTTCTCCTTCTCTTTTATTTTTTTTCTCCTATTCTCTTCTTCTTGAAATTGAAATTAAAAAAAATAATAGTTTATAATGATTGAAGTCAATTGAAAAAAAATAGGAGACGACAAACAAGATCGATCATGGTGAGAACAATGATAGACATGATAACGGTTGAATTAATTTACGAAAGATAAAGGATCATTTTCGATAAAGTGATTAAAAAATGATGTCTAAAGTAAAAAAAAATTATGGGAGCTTAATTGAGTAAATACTGAATAATAATTTTCTTAAATAAAAAAAAATATATATTGCTTAGAAGCTTAATTTGGGGATAAAGTATCATCAATTTTGAATTGATAATAAAAGATAAACTCCATGCCACTAGAGATTAATATTTACAATTTTTTATTAATATTTATATTTATTTTTTTAATATTTTAAAACTATCTTATGTAAGTACTCTTTTTTTTTTCTTTCCCTACTCCTTTTCTCTTTTTTTTTTTTCTTCTTAGGTCTCCTCCTTTTTGGGTGACAAGTGGATCAAACAACAATATGATGATGAAATAAGAGGTTATAATGATCATATAAGAGATTATGGAGAAAAAAAGAAAAAAAAGGGATAGAATCAGTAATACTAAGACTGTAAGGAATAATATAATATTTTTTAAAAAATTTAAAGAGATTATCACTAGTAAAAGGGTTATCGATAATAAAATAATAAAGAAAGGGTTGTAAAAAGTATGTTGGTTTGCAATTAAAAAAGTTTTAAGATTGAGAAGTTGCCCTTACAAATAGGCCATATTAAATTCTACAGTCTGACCCGTTTAAAGAAAACACCGGCCGGTCCGATGCAGCCCAATTGGATTCTGCGATGTTCTCATTATAATCGATCCCACCGGAGTCTTTTTCGCTCTGCCCTAACTATTGGCGCCTTGGGGTTGCTGTGATGGCTTCCGGCAGAGACGACGCGGATCGTCCCGCTGAATCCCAAACTTCGTAAATGCTTCTTCCCCTATCCTCTTCTCTTTCTTTTGCTCGGTAGCTGATTTTGTAAGATCGTAGGTTCTGTTTGCTCCTTGTTCTTTCATCCTTATGCGGTGTTCTGTACAGATATAAGAACCTTTACAAGGACCCTGACGATGGCCGCCAACGATTTCTTCTCGAGCTGGAGTTCGTGCAATGTCTCGCCAACCCGACTTACATCCACTGTGAGTTACTGTGCGACAGTAAAGGGGTAGTCTGTTGCATTTCTATATGCTTCCCCTTGAATTTTGAAAGTTTGTGTCCGTCTTTTGAGAACTATTTAGGCAGAAATGGTTTGCTCGTGTACAACTGTAACTGGATCTTACGAGATTGTGGCATTCCTGTCATTCCAGATTGAATGATGGAAAATACACGAAATTACTTGCGTTCGTAACTCTTAATTATCTGATATTTGATGTCTGTGTATTTGTAGCCAAATTCAGTATGCTGAGTGATTTTTGCTCTTATTTCTTCTTTGGAATGTCTTGACGGTGAAATTTTCTTGTCTTATTTAATTTGTTCCAAGAGACGACAGAGGGTTTCAGCCCTGTAGAATTTAACAGCTCCTTAGGTGCATGTTAAAATTAGTGTGTACCTTGTTATAGTTTCTTATATTTGTATGCGTTTTGATGGAAAATTATATTGTTTATGAAAGCATTGCTGCTTTTTTTGTATGTCACTTGGGAGAAAAACCTAATTATTTGCTGTCTGATGAGGGTCATATTCTGATCAATCTATCTTAAATAATGGGTGTCTCATTCTACAAGAGGCATTCAGGATTGTATTTGTTTTTGTAACCACTTGACGGATAATTTATTTATCAAAAAACAGCACTAAGTTTTGGTTCTTTGATATGTTAGCTTGATGATTTTTTTGTTTATTAAAAAAGATGAATTTGGAAATAAGCAATCTATTAATATTACTCTTCATATGGTGTTCTCCATTGCTTTATCTCACATGATGTATTTCCTTATATTGCTTCAAACAGATCTTGCTCAAAATCGCTATTTTGAGGATGAGGCCTTCATCGGATACTTAAAATATCTAAAATATTGGCAAAGGCCTGAGTACATAAAGTTCATAATGTGAGTGAAGTTAAAAAGTGACATGATGATCACCATAAATTCATCTTGCTGTATGCCAATGGATATCTTCTTCAAAGATGATTACACAAGAAATAGTTACTTGTTTGGTGTCACTAATTGATGCCCTGTTTTGTTCACAGGTATCCTCATTGCCTTTTCTTTCTTGAGCTTCTCCAAAATGCTAACTTTCGGAATGCAATGGCACATCCTGGTAGCAAGGTAATGTTACCAGCATATGATCATTGTGAATGATCTTTTTAATTTTTTTTTTTCTGTATGGTAAATATAGGGTTCTTAGTTTCTTTATTTTAATATTAGGCTCTTATGCTATTATACTTTTTATGATTGGTTACATTACCTTGAACTGCTAATTATCATTTAAGGAAGATAAACAATGCATAATGACCGAAGGGCCTCTAATACTAGGAATTTGAATCTGAATGAATATGGTTGTCTTGGATTTTTTTGTTATGATTGTGATTAGCTACTTTACTGAGTTTTATGATAAAACATAAATTAAGTGAAACATGGGTATTTGGTAAATGGTGTATGCTGTTTTGACAACTTCACAGATTTGTTCTGCTATCTAAATGGTCATGGTTCAACATGCATATTGGATTATATAGAATGATAAATCTTAAGTATCCTTGAAAATAGCTTGCTGAGATTGTTTAGAAAAAATGTGGTGGATCTAATTTCTAATCTTCTTAGTGCCATCTCAGTTTTTTCCTGTTGCAAATCCTATCTACCTTCTTGAGGTTTCAAGTCAATCTGAAAAATTTCTTGTAAAGAATGCTTTTTTGAGTTCTCATCGCATGTGATGATTTTAGTTTTCGTAGATTACTAACAATTTTCTCTCTGCAACATTTCACATAGGAAGTGGCTCATCGGCAACAGTATTATTTCTGGAAGAACTACAGGAACAACAGATTGAAGCACATTCTACCGCGTTCTCTTCCTGAACCTCCTTCAGTTCCAGCTTCGGCTCCAGCTCCAGCTCCTCTTCTGGCTGCAGCACCGATTCCGAATGCAGCTCCGCCTCCACTTTCATCAATGCCACCTATGACTTCTGCTGCCTCAGCACTCTCTCCAATGCAGTTTGTGGGACAACCTGGATCTGCTATCCCCAAGAGTGACATTAGAAATGCCATGGGAGATCGTAGGAAGAGAAAGTATGTTTACTAGTATCTAGTGCCTTGATCATATTAGCAATATTCTCATTTATATCAGTTGGTTTGCCTATACCCTACATTTCTTAACATTATTATTCATGTTCCTGATTAACTTGATATTTGGGACCCCGGTAATCAATAATTAAATTTTGTTTGACAGGTGATATGGCTCTAGAGTCATAATGTCGGTCCAGTAAAACATGCATCCAAGAGGTGAATGCATGAATTATCTATGTCATTTTTCTGTTAGATTTGGTGTAAATTTGCCATCATCTTTGATTTGATAGGGTGACATATGAGTTCTCTTATAACTTGACATAGCCAATATGTTGAGCTGCCAGGGAACCAGCTATGAAACTGCTCCTCTTATGAGCCAACAACTGGACCTCGATGGAACTTTGATAATGTGAATCCATATAGTTAATTGATTTGCAGACTTCTGATGTATTAATGGGTTAGTCTGACTTGACATAAGAAATCTATAAGCCCTTCTATATCCAGCCCTTTTTTGAAGTATAAACTTGCATCCATATTCAGAAGGAAAACAATGTAGAGAAACTTGATTAAGTGTGATGCCCCAGTCTCATTGTAAATGACTACAAATAGGTGTGTTGTTATAAATGACTTACATGGTTAAGTAGTGATATCTTCGGCTTAAGAACTTGAGTGGAGAGATCATGACACTATTAGAAATAGTGATTTAAATAGACGCTCGGGCACTTGGACGAGGCGAGGCTCGAGCATCTCGTGGGTGGACCAGGTGACGCGCTTTAATGAGGCATCGCTTAGGTGCCTGCCTGAACCAAGGCACCAGGCGCCTCGGGTGAGCGGTTGGTTCAAATAAAGCAATCGAACCAGGCTTCTAAGTCTAGTTCGGTTCAACAGTGGTTAGTTGGTTCGATTGAACCAACTAACCAATTCTTTCCCGTGAAAGCCACCCTTGAATGCTCGTGTCACCTCGAGTCAACCCTTAGCACTACTTTTGCCTCCATCGTCGACGCTTTTTGTCGTTGCCTCAGCCACAGATGCAGCGGACCGAGTCTTCCTCTGTCGTCGACGGATGAGTCTGACGACCGAGCAAGAGCTTATAGCTTCCTTCCGTCATCGCTCCGTGTGCAGTTTCTTCCACCACCAAGGGAGAGGATCGCAAGTTTCTTTGCCACTGATGGACGCCCTTCGGAGCTTCCGCTGCTATTCCTGCTACTATTCGCAGCTTCCACCACTATCGCTCGTAGCTTCCTCCGTTGTCGCGACTATATTAAATTGAATCCTCCACCGCTACTACTGCTTCCTTCCACAACTTCATCACTGCTGCCTTCTCCGTCCCCACTTTTCGCTGTCGGTGACACTTTTATCCCTTTCTACTACTGTTAATAATAAATAATATATTGTTAAAAGTAGATTGTTAACTATTGTACTAAGTAATATCTATTTACTAGATTGATGATATACTATTTAGGTTTTAACACTGCTAATCTTTGTTTATTTAACATTACTAGATCTTTTTAATTTAATGTCATCTTCTTATTTATATAATCATATTTATCAATTATATTATTTTTTTATATTTTAATGTTTTAGAGTGTCTTGTTTCACTCGAGCAAGCGTCTAGCGCCTCAGGCATTTTGGGACCTTGGCGTCTTTCGCTTTTTAAATCATTGGTTAGAAAACCATGTTAGAAAAGTAGGAATTAGTGGCAATGTAGGTATGTGTTATATAGTGAGCACCAAAATTTTATTGTTAAGCATTTCAGCCATGAGCTAAGGTTTACAAAAGCCACTTGAGTCATGACATTAGTATCCTATATTGTCTCAACCCATTATCTTTTTTAACTTAAATGTCTTAAAAAGCCTTAGCTGTAATACTTAATTAATACTTTGTGATTCTTTTCCTTGATATATAGAATTATGGTGCTTATGGAAAGTATACATATCCATCTATATGATATTTAGTGTGTAACAAGTAATTACAGGTCCTTTATAAATTTCAGGAAAGAAGATTGAAAGGGCCAAATCATTCCTAGAAGAAAATCATCAGGTTTGCTTCCATGTAGGCATTCTCTAGCTACATTCATTGGATCGTCTTATTTTGATTATTTGATTATGCTTGATGCTTTAGATTGAGTTCATCCATGTTGTCTTCATTCTTCCTTTATTTGTTTTGACATACATCTTTTGCATTCTTCATTTTCTTTCTTCCACTCATCGATGTGATTTTGTCTTTTGCTGCTGTCATACTTTTGGTTTATCCATGCTGTATTTGGAACTAGACATTACACTTTAATTTTTTTGAGCTAATGTGCGAAAATATTTTTTCAATTGTTAGATATCAGTTAATAACATTGACATCTTAGTTCTGCTGTCTAAAATAATTTGTCATGAATACTTATGGCCTATGGCATTACTCAGAGCTGCTTGTCTGTGCCTCTTGCTTAGGCTTTAAGGTATATTGGCATTTTGATGCTCCTGGAGCCTTTACCATATATATATTTTTTCAAATGTTGTTGGTAAGTCATCCTTTTGGAATACCTTCCTACATATATTTAGAGAAACAAGATTGGTTTCTTTTTGCCTCTTGAACAAGTGCGAAGCATTATTTTAACTGTGTGCAGAGCATAGGATTTATTCTTAGAAGTTCATGTCAAAAACAGGGATTCAGATGAATATCTTGCAGACAAGATAATATGATATGTTGTTGTTTGCGATTTAATAACGCTTGTCTATTAGTAAACTATTTTTCTGTAAAAACATAGTTCTATCAAATTTTTTTCTTTTATGGCTTGTTATTGATACGGGTGACCAGGATTCCGTTATATATATGTGGAAGTTGATTGGATTAGGGCATGGGATGGGACTGGGTGTTCAAAATGGTGAAGTTTTAATCCATCTGTAGATTAGTTAACTAGTGTGATTTATGTGCAGTTTGTATCCATCCATTCACTTTGTCTTGTTGCTTGGTTATATCGGTTTTATATCTATTTATTATATAACTTGTGTGATCACGCGTTGACACCACTGAGAATTACATCTGTAATTAGGCTTTTTTCTCAAAAGATGAGGGAGACCTATTTTCTAGGATTACATTTTTGTTTGCATGAATTGGAACATATAGCTCATGATGGGCAAACTTATCAGTATTTTTTTTTCCTGCCATTTGTATAAATTAGGTTATTACTAGTTCATTTACCCTTTATGGTTTTGGTTGACAGGGCCTATTTCCTGATATGGAGCATAGCTTTTGCACAGCAATATTTCATGGTATTGATAGGGATGCTTTGCTGCTTAGGTTTTCTTTACTGATGAAGTCTGGCTTTTGTGGGTTTTCTACTCTCAAACCTCCTTCCACCCTGATGGTTCTCACAAGCATACTGGACATGGATGGTCGTACTGAAGCTTGGATCTTATTGGTCATACTGACAACAAAAAGAGTTGTCGTCTCTCAAGAGGGTAGATGTTAGCATTGGCCAAATTGGTGTCCAATTCTCAAGATGTCTTTGGTTGTTGAGATAAACACTTTGCCTGAAATGTTTTCTCAACCTTGTTGATATGTTTTGTTTGATATGCTGTTGTCGTCTCACGACACAGCATGTAACGTGAAGCTATGATTCAGAGTCGACCATGGCAAGATTTTGACCGGTCAATTAAAAATACCACTACGTCACTGTGGAGCCTATCGCAAGAAACTTATGCAGCAAGGGAACCACTCCACGGAAATGGAGCTAAATTGCTGGCATACAACACATACCGCCCTCTTCTTCTTGGTGGCTTCCTCGTGTTTGGCTTTGTGTCTTCGCGTGTCCTCTTTTTGTGGCTTCATCATTTGACCAACCCAATCATAAACATGCAATAAATGAGCGTATCAATCAAGTTGTAGCTGAATTGATTGAACATGCATTTGTTTAAACAAACATTACACACCCCTGTCTAAATTGCATTACCATGCAGTATCTATTCGCGGATACGACAAGCATATCAATCGAGCTCTGCCAACTGTGCACAATTTCTTTTTTTTGCCCCTTCCCTCTTCATTTTGGTTTTTCTTGCCTATATTGGTCATACTCTGGAATATATCATAGATTGACAGGGAATTATTGAAAAAAGTAATCATTTATATGTATCGTGCATTCCTCATTCATCCATTATCTCGAATTTGAAGTCTTCGAGTATATCCAATATTTAAAGAGATGTTTCCGAATTCAAAATCTTGCTGGTTTCCCAAGGCGTTCCACGTGACGTAAGCGCGGACGCGGAGAACGGACCATGCTTATCCTGAACAGCTCAGCCCGGTCGCCGCGTCCATCCACCCACGTCATCGCCAACATACCGGGAACCACGTGGTGCTGCTCCTTATCACGCGGGCGGCCGCGTTCTTATCGAGACCAGCGGCGAATCAACCACGCCTAACGCGCATCCGCTGTCATTTCCAAGCTTCTCCGCCGACCTCTGTTTTTTTTTTTTTTTTTGCCCTTTTTATTTTTTTAAAATATTAATGTCATGTTAGAATTTTTGAAATTGTTAGGAAGCGAGCCAACCCAATCATCACATTATATAATATTTCCTATCTAATAAGCCAGCGTTTTTATGGGAGTCTTTTTAATCACTTGATCACATGGCATTCATTATTTTTTTTAATCACTTAAACGACTTCCAAAAGATTCACATGCTCGCTGCTTTGGATTTCTAAAAACTTCATCACCCTCCAATTCGGAACGAGATCTAGTCGTCGTCGCTCGAGTCACCGCCAACGTGCAAAGGAACGGAGGTGACAAAAAAAAAGGCTTCCTTTTCTTTTGCACGTCAACACACACACACCTCCGTTGTTTCTCAACGCTTTTACCGAAAGGTCAAGAGCGAAAACGTTTCCCATCCCCGTCCATTACGTACCCGTTTCATCCACCTGACTGTGTGGCCCGAGGCGACGACTTCGTACGAGTGGCAAAAGCGATAATCCGAAATAAATCTCGAATTAACAGTAAACTACAAAGGTTATATTTCTTGTTAAGGACTACAAGTCAAACCCTCCACAATATCGAAAATAAAATTTTTTAAAAAAATTGATGTTAAGTTTTTATTTATTATTTTTGCCCTCTTTCGACAAAAAGAAAATATAATCTTAAAAGGGAAAATATATGGATATCATATTTTTCTTAAAAAATACAGGGTTGTACATTAACTTTTTAATTATAAAGGCTTCTTTTTATTCTCAATCCGACATGTGTCGTTCCCGTTCGGTATCGCTCCATCCATCTCCCTCTTCGTTCCCGACTCCCTCCCATTCAACCAAATCTGTCATACTATTCTAATCCCAATTCCAATGTAATCAATCACCCTCCTCTTCGCCCTATTAATACCCTCGTCCGTTTGCCCCAATCTCCCACCACAATCGTCTTCATCTCTCCATCGCAGAAGGATTTCTTTGACGTCCCGGGCCGCCATGAACGCCCTCGCTGCCACGAGCCGCAACTTCCGGCAGGCCGCCCGGATCCTCGGCCTCGATTCCAAGCTGGAGAAGAGCCTGTTGATCCCCTTCAGGGAGATCAAGGTATGGGCGGGGGCCGGCGTCTTGACCCTCTCTTTTGGTTGCTGGGTTCAGCTCTTGGGGGTGTTGATCGTGCGCCGGGGGGTGTGTTTTGCAGGTGGAGTGTACGATCCCCAAGGATGATGGCACCTTGGCTTCGTACGTTGGGTTTAGAGTCCAGCATGACAATGCCCGTGGGCCGATGAAGGGAGGGATTCGGTATCACCACGAGGTGAGTTTTTGTGGCCTGAATTAAGCATCTCCGTTGGCCTTTGCGTGTTCGATTCACTAGGCTATTCGATTTAGATTGTTTACTTCTTGGAAGAATTAGACGCGATAAGAACGTAGCCTTGCTGTTGCTTACAATGACGAAAATTGCGTAGGATCTTTGAATTTGGTACCTGTTCAAGATGCATGCTTTATCAACAGATCGTTTGGTTCTCGGCAATAACTTGCTGTACCGAGCATTTCCAGTAGACTTCACTTGTAGATTATGTACTTGTCAGTGTTCTTTAATAACTTATTATGACTAGATAAATGGTGGATATCAAACACCTCCCCATGGTTGATGAGCTGCTACTAGATATCTTATAACCTATCAATTTTTGTTTTGGGGTAGTTGATTGGCATTGTGGGTGATGGATGACTCCAGTTGGAGGAGACCTTAGTGCGGTTGCTTCCTTTGAGCAGTTTCTAGTTATTGGGAAGAGTTTGATGCCTATATATTGACATCTAATGTTAAGAATCATGGACAGCGAGGTGGGTTGAGTTGGTTGTATTTAAAGTCTTTCAGGGAGAGTATATAATTAGTAAGTATGAGTTCCATGACTTCTACAAAGAAGTTACAGTGAACAAATTCTCTGACTTGGTTAGACTTGATAAGCTTATTACTTATGTCTGTCAGTCCATTTAGGATAAGTCGAACACATTACGCCACATGCAACGGCCACAAACAATAGGAAGGCCAACAATAAAATTTCATGCTATCTCTGCTAATTTTCATCGAGTAATGCATGTTTTGCTAGGCACGAATCACCACGATGCAGAGGATATGAAGATCCAAAGGCTTCGGGAATTTAGAACAACTGCATCGACTGTTAGGTTCCTGATTTTAGCTTTCTGTTGATCTAATATTTAGACCATGCATTCGAGTCTAGTGGGGGTTTTGAAATTCTGCTCTGTCATTCTGGCATGGTATAGGTATGAGAATCCCTGCTAAACTGAAGGACCTTTCCGCATCTGGCTTGTGCCAGCTAGACCCATTCCCTTCCATATCGTGCTAGAAATTTAACATTAGGTGTTGGGCTGGAAAAATTAATTCTTTGATTTGGTCCAACACTATTGAAGTTGCAATTATTACTTTTCCAAGCCGAATTTGTTAGTCAACTTCAGTGTTTCTCCTCCTTACTTTATAGCCTTCCTTGTTGCATATTGATGTGTCAGTCCTCGGTTCTCTTTCCCTCCCTGTTTTACCAAGCATTAATCAATGAGAATGTTCTCACCTTTGTGGATAACAACTAGTCCAAGAGGAAATTCATGATTGATTTCCTGTGCCTCCTGTAAATCATGTGTGAGTACAGACACTAGATGGTGTTTGTTAGTGCTGTCAGCCACTCCTGCTAAGAGCAGTTAACTCTAGATCCACTTTTTCACCATGAGTCATCTTATTAGTGTTCTTTCTAATGGAGTATTTCTTAGGTTGCTTCTGCTATTCTCAAATTTGCTTTGTGACTCTCTTGAAAGGTTGACCCTGATGAGGTAAATGCTCTGGCTCAACTCATGACATGGAAGACAGCTGTAGCAGACATACCATATGGTGGAGCAAAGGGTGGAATTGGATGTTCCCCAAGTGAACTAAGCAAGAGTGAGTTGGAACGCCTTACTCGTGTCTTCACACAGAAGATTCATGACCTTATTGGGATTCATACGGATGTTCCAGCACCCGACATGGGAACAAATGCCCAGGTACTCATTTTATTCTTTGATAATATATTATCTGTAAACAAGTAGTGCTGCTTTCTGTCGTCAAAGAAAAATGGATCTGGTTTGTACGTTTGTTACAAGATATTGATATTTTTGACTTTGTTGCTTTTGGGCAGACTATGGCTTGGATCCTAGACGAGTACTCCAAGTTCCATGGACACTCACCAGCTGTCGTGACAGGAAAGCCAATAGTAAGTAAATCTAATTTAATATTGGTCTTTGATACTTGTTGAAATTCCAGTCTTTCAGCTAATGTGTCCTTATGCATTTGCCATTGTAGGATCTTGGTGGATCCTTAGGTAGGGAAGCTGCTACAGGACGAGGTGTCATATATGCTACCAAGTCTTTATTGGCTGAACATGGGAAATCTATTTCAGGATCAACCTTTGTTATCCAGGTGAACCTGATTTCAGATTCTTATTATCTTGTCTAATATAATAGGAAAACAGTAGCTAAGATGAATCTAGACCGAAACATGTCCATGCTAGTTATGTGTGTGCCACTGAAAAAAAGCATGTCAAGGTGATTCGATGCTTTCAAATGTTTAGGGTTTTGGAAATGTTGGCTCATGGGCTGCACGAATCCTTCACGAGGAAGGGGGCAAGGTGATTGCAATTGGAGATATTACAGGTGCTATCAAAAATCCTAATGGCATAGACATTCCTGCTTTGATTAAGCATAGAAGTGAGGGTGGTGCTGTGAAGGACTTCAAAGGGGCAGATCCACTGGATAAGGATGAGTTGCTTGTGCATGAATGTGATGTTCTCATTCCTAGTGCCTTGGGTGGTGTACTGAACAGGTTTTTATCACATTTCCTCTGCTTATGTTTTTTATATTTTTCTTAGTTACCCTACCACTGCCAGAATCTGTCCCTTATCATCCTGAATTCTCATCAATAGGCTCACAATTTTTTTGGGAAACAATGTTAGAGTCGAACAATTTTCAAGTTTCGGCACACACACACACACACCGTCAATTTTTGCTTCAAGGGAAGCATATCAAGCATAATTAGTTAAATATTGTCTGAGGCTCAAAGCTTTATCAAGTTCATGAGCATTTGTAGGCAGCTAATTTCTTTTTTCCTTCTTCCACTTTCATCTTTCCACTTATATGTTTCCTGATACATAGTACAAGTCATTGATCTTCTCATCCAGAAGGAAGCAGCAGGTGAATTTTTGTTCATGGATGGTGTGTCATCGGGCCAAAATTTGTGAATACAATTGGACTGACATAGTTTATCGTTCTTTCTATTATGGAAGTCTGGTGGTTTTCTTAAATTCATTCCTTTGTCCTTGTAATTTAATGTTTAAATAAGGTGGTCTACTACTAGGTATTCATTGAGAAATTATTTGATATATTCTTAGGGATAATGCTGCCGAGGTGAAGGCTAAATACATTGTTGAAGCTGCTAATCATCCAACTGATCCTGAAGCAGATGAGGTACAGTGTCTTATCGATTTTCAGCACAATTTAATTAGTTCTCTCGGAGTAAGCAAATCTAATGGTATGCGACCGACATACCAAATAGCAATATGATTTTTAAGGAGCCTGCGTGGTAGGCAGGAGACTTGGTTGACGGTAACCTGATTCTTATTTGTGTTTTGGGCATAGATATTTGCCAAAAAAGGCATTCCAGTACTACCAGACATTTATGCAAATGCTGGGGGTGTAACCGTCAGCTACTTCGAGTGGGTTCAGGTACTCCACCATCACATTACCCCGAGTCTATTTTCCAATACATGCAACAACCAAGCTCACCGTTTGCTTTGTCTCTACGAACTTGGTAGAACATCCAAGGATTCATGTGGGATGAAGAGAAGGTGAACGTGGAGCTTCACAAGTACATGAAGAGTGCTTTCAACAATATCAAGGCAATGTGCAAGACCAATGACTGCAACCTCCGCATGGGAGCATTTACCCTCGGAGTAAATAGGGTTGCTCGTGCAACTCTCCTGAGGGGCTGGGAAGCATAGGAAATGCACTTTGATTCTACTTCGATCAATCAATCAATCAATAGATTTGGAGGGAAAAGAATCCCAAGGTTCCCATTCTCATCATACACTACCATTTTTATTTTTATTTTTTTCTTCTTTCAAGTTTACAGCAACATTTGATGCATACACTAATGTTAAAAGCACCTCTGCAAGTTAGCCTGAACATTTAAATGCAGAGGAATATTTTACATTTTGTTTCTCCCTTATATGTTATTAAATTTGAGTTTGTGGCAACAAGGCGATGCTTGTAATACTCGGTTCTTCTTTCAACTCAACACCGCATGTCACAAATGAGCTCTGAAAGCTTAATATTTGGGATCTACTTTTATTTTGTTCGATGGGAGTGAGTCAACACTCCACTGCGACTATTAAACGATGCAGAACTAACTATACATCCCATGGGACGGACAAATGTTTGTAGTTGCCATCCTCAGTAATGGAATAAATAGGAATGGAATAGTGATGTCAACGACATGGGAACAAAGTCAAATTGTTGACCGACTCAACGATGGCTTGGCTTGTTGCCTCGCCCAACACCTGCCTTGCGTTTGGGGGAGGTCGGCCTCGACCCCGGCGCTTGTAAAATAAGAAGCCGTCGTTGTCAATTCGATTGGTGTGCAGCTCTGCTACGTCGTGCTTTGAAGCCATCTACCGATGGGGTTTCTTCTTCGTTAGCAGTCCCCAGTGGCCCTCTTGGCGTGGTAACCAATGCAAGTGCGTTCTCCATTCCTCCTTTTTTTCTTCTTCTTTTTTTTTTTAATCGAAGAGTGCTTCTAATCCAAAAAATATCAAAAACATCCCTCATCAATTTTATTTTTTTTGTTTTTATGTTTTCAATAGTTTATAATTGTTATAGTATTTTCATTTGACTAATTTAATAAAAAAAATATGATATTATATTATGTATCTTTGTTTGTTGTAAATTGTTGCGATATTATACTCTATTTTTAAGACTGTAATTGATTTGGTTGAAGATCATATTCAATTTGATCATTTACCGTGTAAATATTTACACTGTAAAACCAAATCAAAATTAACAAATATTTTGGATAGGGGACCTGAGTCCATCCCTGATCAGATCAGTATGAGCTCAATGCATGAGGAGCATAGATAATGATAAATTTAGGAGTAAATACTAAGCCAAAGGAATATAATCTTATTAGTGACAAGGTGACTAATCGATTTTTTTTTTTTTGCACCTTAAAAGGAGCGTCGACAAGGCATGACGTATCACCAGGAACTCCTTATGATCACTAAACTAATTCATACCTACCTTCTGTCATGCATCTATCTACATGGTATTTTAATTCTAGTTTTATATAGCCCGGGAAACCTCATTTTGACTTGTAGAATCTTATTAGAGTCAGGAATCATAACGAGGAGATATCTGCAAATTTCATTTTACTTATGTAGATTATCTATCCAAGTCTCCAAAACTTGCCTTGATATATATTTTCGTATTATTTGTACACATTTCAAACCTTTTTACCAATATAATAACTCTATTTAAGCCTGTCCAACAGATAAAGGGAGCTAAACAATTCAGCTCGCTGAGTAATGACAATAAGAACCAACGAATTCATCTTCTTTTTCTTGGTTCCAAAACCATCACACTTCCCATTACATATATCAACGACACCTTCTTAATAAACTCGACTCACTTGTCATTTGTCAGCTAAAACTTGTAGAATTTTGATCTCTGCTATGCACAGTTTCCTCTGGTGTTGGGTTGTGTGAGTCGGCTTGCTAAGGAAAATTGCAAAGTTGAGTGCCAAAAGCCTAAATAATAAAATTCCAATAGCCAGATGCAGAGAGAGAGAGAGAGAGAGAGAGAGAGAGAGAGCAATGTGGAGGACAGGGTGAGGGCCATGTGGGGGATGCATGAGGAGGGAGGAAGGCTAACATGGCCTTCCAATGGCCAGCTGCTTTCCTCGATTACTTTAGCAAGTGCCAAGCCAAAGTTCCAATACCACCTTCTCTCCAAATGGCCTGTGTGCACTTTTGTTGTAGTTATTATTGTAGCAGCAAAGTGCTGCCTTCACAAACTAATTAGCAGCACAATGCCTCTCTCTCTCTCTCTCTCTCTCTCTCTCTCTCTCCATAACATGCCAATGGCTTTTCCAGGATCCCACCAGTTTGATGCACCCCACTGATATTGTTCCTTCCCCAAGAACCTATGCCTACCATGAATATAATACACCATAGGGTAACCCATTCCAGATCTCAAAACTATAATTACCCTTGTAGCAGTGGTTGGCACAAAGCATTCACCGAACATGAACCAGAAACCAAACGAAGACCTCAACTGGCATACCGAGAATCCAATTCTGTACACAACCAGCACCAGATAAGAAACCTACCGGAGAAAAGAGAAGGATAAAAATGACTGTCACATGCCCAGAGGTTGGAATCCATGGAAACCAAAAGTAGAGGAAGTGGTGGTATCAACCTGTCCATCATGCATCTTCTAACTACACGCTGATCTATGTTTATGTACCAAAAGACAGCCCTCAGACAGCGAGCTGCTGCTTCTGCTGGCAGCTGCTGGGTTCTTCTTCTGTCAAGCAGCCGTGCAACCTTGGAGGAGAAGCAGGTGATTCCAAGTCCATCTCCCTCTGAAGTGTTGAGCAGTAGGAGCTGAAGATGACAGGGGTTACATTCAACTCGAAGCCTACCCCAAACAAGAAATCCACTTCCAGGTAGTTCATCTCCATCAAGCTGATCCCCCCCACCTTTGCAAAGTATGCATTGTTGTAGTATCTGTACGATCACAACAGCAGCAATAAACTAATTGATGGTCATGTAAACCCTATTTTCCTCGTAAAAATTATCAACAAAATAAACATCCTTCATAAAGACTTACACGACTGTCAACATGAGGATTAAGGTAGGATGTCACCATAAAACACTGGAAAACATTGTGAACTCGTTTTACATGACTTGTGTTCTTTTTGTTTTTTTTTCCCTTCTGGTTAACATCAAAATAAAGATGTGAGGGTGTACCAATAATAACGAGACACCACTAAGTTAAACATGGCTGTGGCCTCGCCAATATCTTCTTCTTCTTCTTCTTGATGTAATCCTATGAGATGGATGCATGGTTTGTTTGGGGTTATAGGATGCCATCTATACCCACCAAACCCCCCCCCCCCATCCGATTGACTATTTCAACTGTAAGGGGGTTGCAATTATATGCACGTGCCTTTCTGCCGGATGACTTAAATGATTTGTGCCAACTTTCACATTTCGTTTGCTGTCCAATTCATCTTGGCATGATAAAGAATCTATCATCTGTCCAAATCTATCGACAGATTTGATCTTAATTGTCAAGCACAGAGGATTCGGATCTACATGCCAACCAAACTATCTTGTGGCACATTCACTATTCTATTAGGAACAGGAGATTAATTTTCCAAATGGCCAAAGCATGGAACAAAAGATGGATCCTTTCCGCTACTCGATCTCATCCGGGAGGTGGGCAGAGAGAGTAGAGGCGATCGAAGAAATCCGATATTTCACCGGTCTCGCTCTAAAAAAGATAAAGCAAATCAAGAATTGGATCAAGAAAGATTACAAGGGAAAACATGTCCGTCTGCGTTTGCATCACGAGGAAGGAATCTGCAATTCCCGCAAGAAGAACGCAGGACTTATAGAACAAGAAAGCCTCTAATGCCTAATTAACGACCGAGTCTAAGAAGTTAGCAAGCTGAGAAAAGATGATATGAAGAAGAAACAACAGGAAGGAATTAATTCCAAGAACTAAACAGCTTCAGAGGAAATCGAAGTACGGATAGAGCAGCAGTTGACCTACATGTCATCCATGAACTTGACGGCGGTGAGGACGCTGGTGATGAGGAAGCGGTGGACGTTGAAGGAGTCGAGGAACACGGCGGGGTGGCGCCACAGGAAGCGGTCGAGGTAGATGTAGGCGACGACGTAGCAGGAGGGGCTGCAGTTGGCGTACCGGAAGATGCGCTCCAGGTAGCTGCGCACCGATATGGCCGGCTTCGTCAGCCCGTGGAAGGCCGAGGCGCGGTGGTGCAGCGCGAGCGGCCGGTTGACGGCGTTGTTCCGCTCCGCGAGCCTCTCGAGGATGGTGGACAGGACGGCGACCACTCGCGGGATGGCGTGGGGCTCCTCCCCCAGCTCTGCCATTGCTGTCTCTCCTTTCAGGGCTGATGGGTGGAGAGATAGGGAGCTCCAACTCATTATATATGTATATATGGAGAGAGAGAGAGAAAGAGAGAGACAGACAGAGATAATCCTAGTAATTTTTGAGACGCATATATAAGTATCTCAATATACTATTTGATATTATTCATATTTCATTTTTGAGTAAAATATTAATATATCCATTATTCACTCAAAATTATTTATAAGAGACTAATATCATTCTTATAGAATAGTATTATTACGATATCTAAAATAATATATCATATTTCATCACATAATTATTCAAAATAAATTATCTAAATCTCATAATTATGTATGTCATTTTAAATATTATTTTTAATATTATTTAGTATAATTTTATAATTCAATAGTTTGAACTATTTTGACAATTACAAGGCCAATTTAGTAATATAAAATATATTTTATTATAAATATTAAAATATTTATTATAATTTATATCTCATGAGCCTAACATCTAATGCTACTTTAACGACTCATAAAAAAATAAAACTTAGGGATAAAATTATAAATAATAGTTATTTATTAATTTAATTGAACCTTAATTAGTATATAAAACATGAATCATAACCTTATGTAAAAAATAAATATTATTTCTTTTTTTTTTGTATGCTCGCGTATTTATAGCCGCATAAACATCCATAAATAATTATTAAAATATTTAAATATCATAATAATGAACTTTATCAATATTTTGATAATTACAAGGCCAATGTAATAATATAAAATATATTTTTATTATAAATATTAAAATATTTATTATAATTTATATCTCATGAGACTAACATCTAATGCTACTTTAACGACTCCTAAAAAAATAAAACTTAGGGATAAAATTATAAATAATAGTTATTTATTAATTTAATTGAACCTTAATTAGTATATAAAACATGAATCATAACCTTATGTAAAAAATAAAGTTCATAATTTTTTTTGTATGCTCACGTATTTATAGCCGCATAAACATCCATAAATAATTATTAAAATATTTAAATATCATAATAATAAACTTTATCAATATTTTGACAATTACAAGGCCAATTTAATAATATAAAATATATTTTTATTATAAATATTAAAATATTTATTATAATTTATATCTAATGAGCCTAACATCTGATGCTACTTTAACTACTCCTAAAAAAATAAAACTTAGGGATACAAATTATAAATAATAGTTATTTATTAATTTAATTGAACCTTAATTAGTATATAAAACATGAATCATAACCTTATGTAAAAAATAAATATATATCATAATAATAAACTTTATCTATATTTTATATGAAAACAACTAAAAAAACCATAATTTATATTTTTAAATTAATTATATGAAAGGTAAAAATGAATCAATTAATCTTATTTAATTGGAGCGTTTAAACTCAGCCACGATAAATTGGGCAATTCTCTACCACCCAAATTAAGTCCAATCGATTAAAGCAGTCACAATCGAGTGGCGCTGATCAAATAGGTTTCAGTCAAAATTAAAGTGGATAGAAATCAAAATCTAGATTCGGCCAAAATTAGGGCTCCAAATCACAATCAAAATCTATATTTGACTAGGTCGCATCGATTGAGATAAAGATTGTATTTTGATCGAGGTCAAAATCTAAATTGGGATAAGATTTGGTCAAACTTGCTTTTGACCAAAATCCACTAACCTAACCAGCAGCCCTCTTCCCCACCATGGTCGGTTCTTCCCCCGCCGCTTCTCTACCGTGCACGACCTCCTCATGGCAGCATCCTCACTGTGGCTAGCGACCATCGAGCACGGCCTGCGCTATGCGATCGTCGGGCGACCCCACATCGGCGGCTGCTCCGCAACCGCCGATGACCTCGCGTAGGCGCCACCGACGTTTTACTACCGTCGTCTGCATCGCCGTGAAGCACGACATCTTAACAACGCCTTGTCAACACTGACGGTGGCCTGCAAACATCATCGCTACACCCTGTCCCACTGCGCCTTCGTTATGCCGTCACCTCACAGTTTGTTGCTATGCCTCGCAGCCGTCACGCTGATGCCACTGCGGACCACCCAAATAGCACAACCTCCGACGACGCCTCGAACCCCGATTGCGACGAAGCACGCCGTCGAGGACAAACCGACGGTGAACTCTTACGCTAAGACCTTCCATGCTACGATGCCTCGACCCTGTGGGCTATTGCTCTCCGCGATGCCGCTCCCCAATAGCAAGTCGTTCACAGCAGCCCATCGACCAAAAAACCAGGCAGCATGCTACCATACCATCTGGGCACGGAAACCTTTTGCTGCCCACAAAGTAGACGACCACGATGAACACCAAACAGACAGATTTAAATAGTGCACAAACCATCCGATCCGAATACGAAAACAAAAAAAACACCCTTTCATAGAGAGTAATCACAATCTATCAGATATTTCGTTTTTTAAAAAAGTTTTCGTACCAATTTTTAGCATAAAATTATGATCATGCTATTATACAAAATAAATTTAATTCTAGAATCTAATTATACAATAAAAATTAGATATATATACTTTTGATATTATTCATAGTATCTTTATTTGAGTTACAAATGATACTTCTTAATTCATTTCTCTTTTTTTATCTTTCACAATAACATTATTAGCGATGAAATATATAATATATTTATAATCTCTTGTCATATTATGATATCACACATATATTATCTTTAAAAAGTCTTGTTTATTTATAGATGAGAGCATATTATTTAAAATAAATAATTAGAATAATTTTTTCATCATCACTTAAAATATCATATCATAATTAGGTTTTTTTTCTATTAACCAAGAATCATAATCCAATCAGATCTATAATATATCTTATTCAATTAAATAAGATCACATAATCTAATATATATTTTTTTTAGAAAATTTTTTTGTCATGCATCACATGAAGATAATAACAAAATAAAGTTTGTTTTGATTTAATTACTAGGTAGATTGATTATAAATTCACTCATGTATATAGAAAAAAATAGTAATACCCATTGATTAATCCTTTTAAGAGTTTTGTTATCCGAAGACATGAGTAGCATCGAGAACTATGGTCTATTCTATGCTGCGAGGAATATGAAGTTTTTTGTAAGAGATTTTTAATCCAGTAATATATTTTCTTCTTTTTAAAAATAAGAAAAAAAGTATTATATAAAATTATTATTTCTATAATCCAGTAACATATATTTGTGTTTGATGAGATACGGTGGTATGCTGATTGAGAATTAAGTAGGAAAAACCTAACTTTGAGTTGGATTAAATTAAATTATGATGGTTGGTGGGACTTAAAAAAGGAGGAACGAGGATACATTTTATTTTAAGAATGGGATACAATTAGTACTTTTGATTGTTGAGTGTATGTATGTATGAAGAAGGTAAATGTGAACTCTACTATCAGGTTCTATTCTTGAGGGAGTAGAGGCTGCAAAAACAAGCGGCGTGCCCAAAAAACAAAAAAAAAGAAAAAAGAGTCTATATTAAAATTGATTCATTAGCTGTTTTGGGTTCTTTAGAGAGGAATCCACACCGACCACCGTGGATGATCCTTAATGTAATCAGAAATATCCACATTTAATCGAAGGAACTTTTGGATTATAGACTTTCATATTTATCAAGAAAGCATTAAGGTTACGAACACTGAGTACCTCAATTCATTCTTCTTACGGAACCTCGATGTGAGGGGTGATTTCTACACCTTTCATTTTTGGACAAAAAGATTCAAATAAGAGAAGGGAAGTTGAGAGAGTCAGAAGCTGATGAAGAACAAGAAGCAGACTGCAGTCTTTTATCACTGTTTTTTTTTTTTTAAAAAATCTCATGTTCATGTACATGACACATCCACTGCTCCATGCCACCATATACAATGCAAACTATGCAATCTCTGCTAGATTCTGGTTGTCCTTCAACCCTTATAAGCTCGTCCATTGCATCGCTAGACACTCTGTTGGATTCTGAAATCAAAAAGCGAGACCATCTCTTCCTCTTCTTCATCACAAATTTTCGAGTTCCTGAATGTTCAGAATCGTAACATGTCGAAACTGTCTTTACAACTCGGTTTCCGGAAGAGAACATTGCCATGAGACAGTGAGCCATCCACATTAACAACCATTGTTTACATCTCGATGGTTTATATTTCAAAGGTGTGATTTTTCGTGACGAGAAGAAGATGCAACAAACGGTCCGCTTTGATGAAAGACAATTATGTGACTCTGCTAACTATTGAGATCCCAATTCAAGATCCTCCTTTTTCTCTAAGACGGAATCCAACTCGCCTGCGGCGCCTACCGCCGCTGCCTTCTCGTCTCCGTCCTCGACCAGATCGTCCCTCACCCGGAAAACCGCGTGGAGCAGAATGATGGGCAACCCGATACCCACGGCGAGTAGCAGCTGCGGCAGGGCCCGGGTCAGGGCCAGCTCGATGAGGATGACGGCGAGCGCGAGCGCCACCACGAGCCTGCGGTCGATGACCCTGCGGAGGAGGGCGGAGGTGGGGAAGGCCTTGAGGAGGGCGCCGTAGAAGAGGGCGACCTTGGAGGCGGCCATGAGGAAGAGCATGGTGGCGCGCCGGCGGGGGAAGAGAGACGCCAGGAGAAGGACCCAGAGGAGGAGGGCGTAGTAGAGGCGGAAGGAGGCGAGGTTGCGAACGGCGCGAACTGCAGCGGCCTCGGCGTCGGGCGGTGCAGCGAACGACTGTGGGCGAGCGAAACGGACGAGGGCCTTGCGGGTGGATCTGGCGTGGGCACGAGCGCGCTCGACGACGGCCGCGGAGCGCCGGAGCACCGCGCCGTAGGACGCCATGGCGCTTGGGATTTTGGGAGATTTCGGGGGCAACAAGCAAAGGCGAGCCTTTTCTTTTGGCATTTGGTGGTACTACGACTCCGCTTCGAAGAGCAGACGAAGGAAACTTCTGGGGATCAACTGTCTATCTTAAACAGGATTTACCATTAGCACGGAATCAGACCCAATGATCACGGGACGCATATCGGTGGGAGATTAGTTTTTACCTGGATGCCGTCTGAAACGATGCAGATGATACTGGACCATGAAGACGCCGCCGCGGTCCTTGTGGTGTCGGGGAAGAAGATTCTTGGACAGAAGAATTGTCGTACCACGTCAGCTGCCAACTAGATTGAGAGACACGTGCCACATCGGCATACGAACATTAACTTAATGTAATATTCTAACATGTCCTATTTTTGATAGGTTAATTTCTAATTAATACTATGTTACTAGTTATATGACGGAAATAATTTAAACCAGACATGGTGGGGTAGGTCAACTGCCTCACCGTTTCGTCGACCAACTAAAACCAAAAGAAACGATTGGGTTAGAATCCAAAGGAGGAGGAGGGTTGACTAAATAAATCCGACTGATTTGACCCATTTAATTAAATTGGAAAACCAAACAGGTTGTTTCAATTAGGTTAGAAAAGTAAACCCATATGATTTATTTCGCATGCAGTCTCATCGCAACGACAGACGTAAAGGGAAAGGGCCCACTTAGATGAACCGGAACCAAATGCCCACGAAAAGTCAAAAGTCGGCGCCGAACGGTGTGGATGTTCATGGACAGCTTCAAACGCGACTCGGCTAGTTGTCAACGCGGACTTTTTTGTCCATTGAACAAGTCGAGCTCCAAACTCTACATGCCTACGCCCGAGTCGAACCTATTCGAGCCTGACTAATTATTTAGATATCCAAACCAATTCCGAACATAATGAAACAATATCAAATTTATAAACATCGATGCACAAAAAATTCGATCCAGTATCATCATCATCTAGTGCCGACATATTAATCCAAACTCAACTTAAACCCAATTCTTGATTGATATAATAACCTAAAACAGTGGCTTCCATCACCACAGGTGCTTTCTCTCATGTGGAAATTAAGCATAAAAAATATATTAATAAGTTTAAAATGAAGAATGGCATAATCCATTAAATGCACTGCTTTCACCGCTTGTGCCATGGAGTTGGTGATGCAAAAGGATGAGAGAGACCACCATTACCTGTGTGAAGAGCAGTGACACACATGGAACTAAAAATTGTCACTCTGAATCAATGTTCTTTTGGATGGCAAGTCTCTGGTTCAATAGAAACGCATGCAAATGCCCTGATCTCATTCTCCTCCACGGCTGACATTGTCTAGAATTACTTGGACATTTCATTCAGACGACTTGAAACCAAAGGACAGACAGCATGGACAAATTGGCAAATTCTGAGAATTCATGCAAAAAGAACTGATTCGTCATTGTGAAGATCAAAGTTAGATGGTTTTCCTAACGTTTGAGGAGTCTGTAGGAAGGCATGTCCTCGATTCGTTGGGTGTCTTCCAAGAGGAGCTCTCGTTCAAGTTGACGACGTGTTGACTTCATGACCAACTGGAGGAGGCCAGCAAAAATTAATAGAACAAATTGTTTGCACAAAAAAGGAAGAACTCAAACGTATAGTGAGAGCAGCATACATTGAAATCCATGTAGGAGGCATGCATGGCAAGCCATTGCTGATCCATCATCTTGAAAGTAATGCAGTACAACATGTCAAAAGCTCGCTCATTTTCTGAAGCAAATTGTGACAAATTATTTTGTCAGATGCCAAAGCTATTCGTACTAAGGAATAAGGATGATAATATCTCTTCATAATGAGGTACTCTAAACAGGTTTAAGCTTATAGGTCAACTTTACATGTTTTCCAAAAACATGTACAGGAAGAAAAAGATGCAAATACGACCTCATCTATTGCGTGCATCTCTGCAAAGAACTTGTTACAGGGATAAATCTCTGAAACATACCTAAAAGTAGCTTTAGGAAAATTGCTCCAACCATCGACCTTGGTCTTCCTGAAGTCAACAGCATATTAGTTACTAACTAGTCGAAAGGTACAGCTATGATCCTAACGCGATAGATAAATGATTACAAGAAACCTTATAGACCATTTAATCTAAATATTAAATTTGTGGAAATAACTAAAAATTTTTTAATTAAAAGGCCTTCATTAACTTGTTGCAATCAAGAGAGTACAAACCAGCTTGAAGATCAAACATCTGTATGAGCATGAATGTAATATTTACACCAGCTACAGAAAATGGATATTCCCACATGGCTCTGACACCCTCTTGCTTTCGGAGAAGAGCTTGGAAGGATTTCTGCAGAGAGACTTGTTAACCAAAGATGACAGATAGATAAGCCATTAACAAAAGGTGAGAACTATGATGGCAAGTTGCATTGAAGACAACAAGCAGTCATCTGCAAACTATTGTCATAACTAGTAGAAGTCTTTTCAGTGGACCACAATTTGTCATGCCAATGAAGCTAATTGTCAACAACTCTGGGTTAAAAGACACCTTTAAACTTAAACAACAAACATAATTATGCAAAATGTTGTCAGAATATATTGAACTATTTATTTGACATCAAGTGCTGAAATTACTGTTTGCAAACGAAAAATGGTTTTCTTCTTCTTATGCAAAATATGCTTTGTGATTTTTTTCTGCTTTGGGAACAAAACGGGACTTACAGGATAGTTTTTGGCAAAGAATAATAGATTTTCCAAAGATATGAAACCACCTCCTCTGTGGCACAAAAACCAAAAATCACTTGAAATTATAAAATTACATGTAGGTGGTTAACTAAGCAAGACAGCTATTAAATAGGTAACACAAATATCGGTACCTGAAATCAGTTGATGGATCTTTTCCCTGCCATCCCATTTCCTTCCACTGGTTAGATATGAGACCACGGAGTTCAACTCCAGGATAAGCATAATACCAGAGGGCCCATAGTGCTTCCTACAATGTCTCACGATTATAAAGATATACTATAAGATAGTTGCTAAACATTAACATCCAGAAACAATGTCAATTTCTTGCTTGGAATAAGTAAAAATTCCTAACATATTTGCTTGCAATAAGAAAAAAGTTTGGGTCTTTGCCTATGCAGGAAGAGTTATTCAATTATCTGGTTAAGCAAACAAAAAGACAATTCTTTGAGATCTTAGATGAAATCGACTAAGGCTAGATAATGAGAGCACTAACTGTCCTCTCGAGGCAGGCCGCAATTGTTTAAATATGGCAAATTAGAAACCATAGCACCTGACCATTTACAAGTTAAACACAATAGTGCAGTTGATATCAGATTATGTACAAGTCTAGAATTGAAGTAAAAAGGCATAATATCTGCAGTACCAATTTCCAAAGCCATATACCAAATTGTTACCATTTGTATTATGAGATTGAGAGTTTTTATCTGTACATAACTAGAGTTAAAGTTGTTGTAATTGTAGTTAGTTTAAAGAATCATTCATTACTAGTTTAAAGATCATTCATTATGAGAAGAAATTTAAGGTCATTGGAATACTTTTTTCGAGATCTATTAAGGGTTGGCTACATGAACCATTTGTCACCATTGAAATAATTGATTAAGATCTATATTCATGACATTGGCGGTGTTCATAGCTTATTGAAAATAATAATTACAGTACCTGATGCTCTTTTTTTGAACTGTCATATGCAATAACAGTTCGGCGTTGTAACCTCCGCAAACATTCCTCCTGCAAACACATCAAAAAGGTTAAAAGAGATAGTTGAAGGTGAATAGATGACAAGAAGTGCAAAAGGCCTGATGCCTACTAACAATTTTATCTGTAAATAGGCAACACATCACTCTCCACGACCATGGATGCACACAAAGGTGTGTATGTATCTCAGACACTATGAGAGAGAATTACTGACAATAGTCAAGGATAAAAGGAGAAGAGACCATGAAGCCTACTATTTGTTAATAGCTTGCCTGTGTGCGCGCGCACACACACGTATATATATACATAGAAATAATCAAATTTTCTTATCAACTATTGTGTCCATAGACGACGAATATGACCATAATACTCATTTCTAATCGTGACATTATTTTTTATGAGAAAGTATTTTGATACAATAGGACACCTTTTTGTTCCATCAAATTTTATTATGCAGAAAATTGGTTGTTAATGCTGGTTGTAATTACCTGAGAAGGGGTCAAATTTAATAATAGACGGCCATCATTCTCTCTTCTTTGGGCACAAACGCATGCCAGACCTCTGCCAATCCAAGCTGTTGATCCTGTCACGACCTCAGCTGTAGAAAACACAAGGTAATTAATATAAATTTAAGCACCTTTTCAGTCTCCCAAAGATGAAAAATACTGTTTCAGATCAAGCGGATAAAGGCCTCTCGAAAGCATTGCAGACGTTTAACCAAATTTTTAGCTAGCCTGAAAGAAGTATACCGATGAAAGAAAATTCAGCGTAGAAAACAACATATAGTTTGGGACAAATTTCTGAGTCTCCCTACAAAGCAATGCAGAAAGCGTCCGGTCGCTAAATCCAACTTAAAATGCCGTACAAATGTCAAAAATCATTGAAGAGAGTACGCAAGCGAAGACAGAGACGGACGGAATGGGAATAGAAGCTTCGTGTCAGCCTAACTCACAGCGACACAAGTACAAGCGCATCGATCAACGAGTAGAAACGAGACGAGGGATGGCATACCGTGCGAGGAATGCAACCCGCTCCCTCGAGCCGGCCACTGCGACAACCTTCTCACCGCCACCAACAGCCCGCCCTTCCCGTCGACCACTCGCATCTCGACCACGGCCCGGCTCACGCGGAACCCCCGGCATGAAGCCAGTGTGTCCACGAATCCATCCGTTCAAGGTCAATCTATTTCTCCTTAGTTTTCGGTCAGGAACTCGGCATGGAAAGCGGAGGAGGATCCGCGAAATCGATCGAGGAGTTCGGAGGATTGGATTAGGGAAAGGAAGAAGCCGGGGAGGAGAGATCGGGGCGAATCGATGGCTGCTCTGCTCGCACTTATATTTCCCGTTGTGAATCTGTGGAACGGAGCGGCGGGGGCGTGGTTTCTTCTCTCTCTCCATCACTCTCCCTTCGCTTCGAGATGGCGGATATTTTAATTAATTTGATTCGATTTATGTTGTTTTTGTTTTATTTATCGATGGGACTTTAAAAGTGACTAATTATATATTATTTTCGACCTCTTTAATTTTTTCAATCACTTAAAAAATTTTATATTAAGATTCTTATAATTATAAAAATAAAATATTTAACTTCATTTGGCAGAGTGTTGATGGTTTTATCGATTAAAGATACAATATGTAATAGAATGATACGAAAATGATAAGTAAAAAATAATTTTAATATTTTAATTATATTTTTTTTTCTTAATTGACTGTTGTGGTGGTGGACGATAAGGAGTCACAATTGACTGTTATGATTGTGTTTGATGAGAATAACATAATGGTCGACAAAAACAACATGGGGATGTCTTTGGAGACGAATTGGGTGAAATCTTAGAGGTAGAGTTGAAGGAATTCTGTAGCATTTTACAAAGGGAGGTGGAGAAAGAGGAGGGAGAGCAAGATCTAGAGGTAAAATAAAGGAAGAAGAGGAAGAAAATGATGATGATGATGGCCATACTGATGAAGATGCAAAGCGACACTGCTCTACTCTGCATTACCCTGCATTTGTATCAGTGCCAACATAGATGAAGAGTGGTGCTCATCCTTCTTCCCCACTTCCTCGATCCCTCATCATTTTTTCCTCTTTCATCGCTCAGTATCTATGTTGATGCTGACGCTCTATATCTACATTGGCGCGATCATCACCATTGTTCATTTTTTCATCTTCCTTTACCTCATCTCCTGTCATCGTTGTCTCTCCTCTTCCTCCTTCGTATCTATGTGTAAGACCTTTGCCTCACCTCCTGCTAATGTAATTGTCGAGCTACCTCATCTGAGATGTTAAAATTATCTTTGTGTCCATCATTTTTGTATCATTATTATATATGTTGTCACATGTTATATTTTTTTTATTGATAAAGTCGATGAGATTAAATATTCTAATATAAAAATTCTAATATAAAATTTTTTAATTTAAAGAAGATTAAGATGTTAAAAAATCAAACTGTAAAGGATAATATACAATTAGCTGGCCCTAAAAAAAATAAAATTATATGTATAACGACTCCATTAATTGAACCCTAGAAAAAAATTTGGGTAAGCCTTTTATGTCCACGTCTTTTACCTAAGCGACGCCCGGTTTCGCACAAGAGAGGGTCAATAAATACCACCTCAGCGCGTAAGGCTTACGCGTAAGTGAACGCGCATTCCAGTTTCTGGATCGCCCCAATCATGGATATGGCCGCGGTGATGTTCCGTGTTCATTGCATGTTATCCGATCGGGAAGAATGCGCCCAATTCATTAAAAGAAAAAAAGGGCTCTATAGTTTAGTTTTGGAAAAAAAGAAAAGAAAAACTACAAATAAAAAGGCCGTATAAATACGCGCCGGTCTTCCCGAGCTTGAGTTCTCCGAGCCCGATCCAGGCTCGAAAGTGGTCACGAAAAGGGGTGATGGAGACGACACAGGAGACCAACAAAAAGAGAGCCTCACTTGGTCGGTCAACATAAATGATGAATCCAAGCGGCACGCCGAGCACAATCTCGGCACGAGTGGGAGACCACATCTTGATTCCATCTAAAACTCGATGAATCAATGAGAGAAGAAAGCAGAAACTAAAAATTGATACCATTTAACTATATCAGTGACCAAGTGGCAATAGTCTGAGATGGCAAATTTAGTGATTTATGTTATTTACCCTTCTAAATTTCAGAAGCATTTATGTCGCTACAAACTTAATAATTTTACTATAATTTATCAGAAAAAAAAAGTATTTAGTTTTTGGCATTTATCACAGATATACCAATAATTCTTCTTATATAATGTACCTAAAATGCCCCTCAAAAGTTTTCCCCCTACTTTTTTTCATTTGAATTTTCTTGAATGGATGGTTATTACATTGTTTATTTTTTTTATTGTAGCTCTACCCAAGATTGAAAATTTTTACTATACCTTCATTTGAGAAATATACAATATTAATTTATCATTTATAATTTGTTATTAATGAAAGGTTATTTTCACAAATTTTATTGTATTTTAATAATTCATATAAAATTTGTAAAGTACTCTGTTTTGTTCATCTAGTTTTAGTATAAAACAAAAAGAAATATAGGGACCATCCATCCAACAAATTCCAAAATCTTTTGATATTTAAATAACCTAATACACACACACACATATATATATATATCCCCTGAGTATCTCATGTTATCACCAATCTAGATCTAACTTGGAACCAACATGCCTATATTCCCAAAATATTCTTCTATGCCCAGTCCCATGAACAGAGATCAAACTATTGAGATGAGATAAAACATGCAAAGAGCCAACAAATGGTACGGCAAAATTGATCTCATGCAAGCCCATATGCATCTGATAAGTATTAATCACAGTGGCCATAGTTTACTGAGAGGAAGAGCAACTCTGAACTTTCATAGACCACAATAAGGCATCTACAGCAGAACACAGGTAAATGTTGAACCCAAGATTTCTTTCTATCACAGCAGAGAAAGCAAAAATTCTGAGGAAAGCAGAAAAAATTCCACAAGAAAAGATTTGAATCGACTGACCTCTTTTATGGACCAGAGTAAGGCTCCCCGGCCGGAAAGGTAACCCAACAGCAGAGATTGAAAGCAAAGCTTCACCTTAGGCGCAATCATGGAATTCACTGGTAGGTGGGTAATCATTGACTACCACCTTTCTTGGTTGGCATGCATGAGGTTGTGGGGTAGGAAGACCTCAACAATTTGTTCTTCCTGAGAATACTGTCACAATTGAAGCTTTTATGCAGGTCGTAATCCAAGCTATGAACATATAAGCAAAAGAAACTTCGATGCTTTTGATTTGTCTGTATGTAAGATATTCATATATATAGAACTCACTAGCTGGAAGATTCATCTAGTCAATCCCAAATACTAGAAATACTTCAATTTGCTGTTGCAGTGGTCCAGATTTAAACACGCTTTGGTGAGCATGATAGTGATGTAACCCCATTGGTGAAATAACTTGAGCAGCAGACTGAAAGAAAGATGTCATTCATTTGACCCAAGATCATAATTATATAGGTTTCAATGTTGCAATCTCCTAAGGCCCATTTAGCTCAAAACTATTAGACCATGTCACATGCAAACCATTTCTTTTCTTTCTTTTCATTATTTGCTAAATTTGACTGCCAACTACCAGAATTTTCTCCAAACGCAATTCCATATAGTTAGTCTCAAGTCAAATGCTTTAGCACAATATACCATCATAGCCAAACAGAACCCGGAATATATAGCTCAACTAAGAACAATCTTTGGTTGCTATATTTACAAGATGACATAGGAGAGGCTGATAGGTAGCTACATGCCATGAAGATGCTGAAAGAAAAGAAAGGCCCATGCTTCAAAAGATACCAGTAAACAAAGGCACGCTTACTTGCAACGATGTCTTCATGACAGCATAAACTTTGAGGAAATCTCAGGAACACCTGAGAAGTACATGTTAACATGTTAAACAAGAGAATTAAGAACATGATAGTTTGCTATAATCCAAGGTCCATTATGTTGTCAATTTGGGGGAAATCCTGGCACATGAAGAATAAAGTAATAGGAGATACATAATATCCAAAATATCAGATGTAATGAGACATCTGTCTAATTTGGAGCAGCTGAGCTGCAAACTCCTACTATAAGGAGAGATATAAAACCAGAAAGTATTGCATCAATGGGGCAGTATGTGTATTCACAGAATCTACATATGTCACAGTCAGGATTGTCAAGAAAATACTTAAATCCATGGGTTTTTGTAAATCTTTGTACAGGTCATTGAAAGGAAAGTATGGGTTTTTGTAGATTTTCATGGAGTAGTAGTTCATCTCAGCCATCACAGCCATTAGGTTCATTGCAGCCTCTAGCTGCAGACTGTTTATACCCAAAGGATCCATTGTTCTCAACATACTCCTGATGATACTTCTAAATTTTGTTTCTTGCAGAAAGTCTTACTATCATGATATTCCTGTTCAGGACCTTCTAGTTACTTTCTAAGTATTTCATAGCGGCCTTTCCCTGTTCTCATGTGTAGAAGTATTCAAGACCAAACAACTTTGTTTTCCTGCATGCAGATTCAAATGTCAGATTGTCAATGTGTTGAAAGCAAAGTTATTAATATGGGCTGCCAGAATTTGCAATGCAATCCATGAGTTATTTCACAGGCATGAACCTAAATCCTACTCTACTACCGCTATCTATTATTCACCATAAGCTAACTTAATAATATATGATTACATTTATCTAACTGTATCACTGATCAAAGTGAAGCAACATATCATCCTTGATAAGATAAACTACAGTCTTGAATTATAAATCACTATCTTATATCAACTCAGTGATTTCAAAGATTCTCTTCGGAAAGAAACATATAACGATGATGTTTGCTTGTAAGAAATCTCGGTCTTCCTTAATAAAGAACGCTTCCTCAAACACTTACATGCTACATGCCGATCTCCTGAAAGGCTGGCCATGGGGAGGCCAAAAGGCTTTCCTAAACTCTGCTTTACTCGATAAAGTTGAGAAAATTCTTTGGTAGGAAATACAAATTTGGCCCTTGTGTTGCTTGAATGTTTTATTTTGAGTTTGATGCAGACTAAACTTCCATTGGGGTTAGGTCAAGGTTTGCCTCATAGTAATTTAAAATTGGTAAACAAAGCTTTAACCAAAATTTTCCATTAATCTAGCGGTTTCTTTAGGAGTCATAGACAAACACAAACTAGAGCACAAGGAAAAAAGTCAAAATTATGTAAATCAAGAAATATCTTTGCTGGTATTATCTGCCTAAAAAAAATTAGAAATACTACTAGTAATTAATCAAATAATGTTCGTTGAACCACTAAAGAAATAATTGATTTAACCATTATCTTTCAAAAAAGTCCTAAGCAGTTAACTATCAGACCTTGTTTCCTGTTCAATAGTCACAATGGTAATATGACAGTAGATTAAAGAATTCATAGTCCAATGTTTCACCACTGAAAGCAGTTCCCCAGAGTCCTTTCAGTAGTAAAGAAAGTTCACTGGCTGGATACAGGATTCAACCTTCCGTCTCTCTACGACTCTTCTTTACTTCTCAGGTTCTATTGTTGATTCTCTATATCTGTCTAAATGCTTAAATTTAGATATTTGCTAGTTGATTAAATTTATAAACCCAACAAAGTGACATGAATCCTGTCATTACTTGTATATAAAGTGACATTGTTCCTATCAACTTAATTTTTGTGAAAAAGTTACCAAAGTCATTTTCTTGCCTTGTATTGGATAAGAGAGTTTGAATGCTAACTCTTTTGTTTTTTTCTTTATTTGTTTGACACAATTCACCCACAGATGGGTCTTTGTACAGAGCCCCTTGGTCTTAGCTTGCGGATCAGTTTGCACTGGCATCCAGGTTTCAAGCCCATAAGTCCATCTAGCTTACAGATGAGGAAGGATATCAGAGTTGGACTCTTTCCTATCAGATTAAGCTTTTGCAAGTAAGCGGTTCCTAATTCCTTGTTGGGTCAATTTGTTTTCAATTAATTAACCCAAAAGCCAATTGCATTTGAGCACATATCAACGATGTAATATGTGGAAGATGAGATCATCATTAAATATATGGCACCAGAATGAATAGAACAAGTTAGATACATCTCCGTATGAACTTTCGGAAAGCTTAAAAACTACTGAAATGATGAAAAAGCTCTTTAATCTTCTGGAAGCAACGTAGTAAAAAAGTGAGATTAGATCTTGTGGATGAAGCACCCGAAAAATAGGAATAAGTAAACATCCTAAAATTGAAGTTCCAAAACACATTCTTGCACCTGAAACGCATTCTAAAATTCCTTATTACCTTAATCCAGAAAAAAAAATGGAAAATTAGATATCAAATAGATAATAACTCGCAATTCACCTTTTGTACAAAGGTTATTAGACCCTAAGAAAATTAACTCAATGATCACGTACGAATAACCTGCAAAAACCTAAAAATGAGCAAAAAGACAACAGCAAAGATTCAAACATAGGAGCACGCTAAACAAATTCGCAAAGGAATCCAAAATTTCACCTGGCGATTGAGGATAATAGGATTATAGCGCGCACGGAAAACATCAAAGAGTTCCTTGGTACTTGCAGTTGTGGGGATCGTAGTGCACCCCGACCACCTCGCGGTGGTTCTCCGCCCACGGCTCCCACGCCCTCGTAACTCGGGTCACGCCGGCCGCCCGATTGAAAGCGAGCTCGACGCCCCGGAAGCACCTGGTGCCGAACTGCCGCGAGTGCTGCCCTGCCCCCGTCGCCGCGTCCTCTGGCTTCTCCAGCCAACTCATCGGAGGCAGTGCCCGAAGAGGGAGTTCGTGTCCGCTCCCACCATTGCGCCTGCTCAAATTGTAAATGGACCCTTTCTTATATCGAGGAAGGGTTGTGGCCACCTGGCAGTAACGAGATACACGAATGTGTAACGGCGTGTTGTCGTTAAATCGGTAAGAGTTAACATATATCGTGTCACCAATTTAATTTAAAAAAACTTTTAGATTATAATATATATTTTTTGATCCTTTCAATTCTTAGATTATCCTCTTAGCTCATCTCTTCTTATTTCACACACATGAATATTTTTAAGATCATAATCACCAAATTATAAATTTTACTTTTATAGTAAATCAATATTTTGATCTAGACATTCTGATAGTAAAGTAAAAAAAATAGCATGATTTAACTGAAAGTGCACAGATAGAATATAGGAGACTTTAGATGTCCTACTCCTACTTAATTATAATTCAAAATTTCCTAGTTTCAGTTTTATGAAAAATAAAATTAGAATCAGCTCATTGCAGACAATTTTAATATCAATTATGGAATCATCATTTTCGATTCTAATTCTAAAACTATGATTAAATTTGCAGAGGAGAACAATATAGGCTCAAACATAAACAATGATAAGACAACGAACGAGAAAAGTACAAAGATGATGGATATATATAAAAGAAAAAAGTGCTAAAGGCGTTTGTATGCTTAAACGAGTGATAGGAGGAGCATGACTGTATGCGTAAGTGAATTCTATCTACAGTATAAGAGTTGGAGAGGGGGTAATGTCATCGAGGAGAGGAGAGAGGCTGAGAAAAAGAAATAGAAAAAAGAAAAAAGAAAGACATCTTTGTTAGAAGCAAAAGAAGGGGATAGCAAACGGAGACAGTCGAGATATTTAACTCTGATATAGAAGACTTGGATGAATGAATTCATGGAGAAGATTGATCAGGCTCTTGTAACCACATAATTTGTTGAAGATGAAGGATGATGAGCAACTTGAAAACCTATATATATATATATTCATGTGGAAAACTTTACATTGTCATTAAGATTGCTCACTTTTAGTTGAAATTATAGTTAAACACCTAAATTATTTTAATATTTTTAAATGTTCTATAGAATAGTAATATAATTTAAATTTTAATTAATAATAAAATGGTTATTGAATGATGGAGATTTTTTCTGTTTCTTTTTTAGGATGATATATATATATATATATATAAATTGTCAAAGAAAATAAAAACTATACTTAGATTTACAATTTAAAAGAAAAGAAAAACTAAACGTAGATTTAAAGAAATAAATACCAAACTCACTTGGAAGTTAGTTGCGGACGTTTCACCACCTCTCGTTGCTGCTTTAGTGGCGCCGGTGACACTCGTTCGATTCCCTTCGTCTTCTCCATCACTCGGCTGCCTCGGCACACCGAAACGGCGCCCGCACATCCCATGGCCGCGGCGGCCGCCCCCTCTTCTTTCTCACTCCTTCGTCTTCATCCCTTATCCTCCTTCCCCTCTTCTCTCCGCCGTTGCCGCCGGACGATATCGACATCTCGTTGTCGAGCCATGGGCCCGATTGTCGCATCAATCGACAACATCCGGGAGGAGGAGATCGTCGTCGTTGGCGCCGGAATCGCCGGCCTCGCCACCTCTCTCTCCCTCCACAGGTACTTTTATCTCCTCCCCCTTCCGATTAGTGGTGGCGGGCTTACGAGATTATCCGATCCTAATGCAGGCTCGGGGTTGGTTCTGTGGTGCTGGAGCAAGGAGAATCGCTCCGAGCCGGAGGCACCTCGCTGACGCTCTTTAAGAACGGGTGGCGCGTCTTGGATTCCATCGGCGTCGCTGACGAACTTCGGGCTCAGTTCCTTCAGATCCAAGGGTACGATTTGAACCCCTAAAGATGGCATTCTTTGGGAGGAAATATTGCTTTGATTTCGATGTGTTGTTGCGTCTGAACTCGTTGATGGTGTCAGCTTCGTACAGGTTGGTGATGAGAGCGGCTGATGGAAGAGAGCTTCGGTCGTTCGTGTTTGAAGAAGAAGTACCAGGGTAACAGCTGTGCTGTTGTTCTAGTTACAGGAATTTGTCGAATTTGGCTCTGATGGTTCTCGTCTGATGGTCGACGCAGGCAGGAAGTTCGAGCAGTAGAGAGGAGGGTGCTTCTCGAGACTCTAGCTCGCCGATTGCCACCAAACACGGTATCCTTCTCGTCCAGATTGAAATCCATTAGAAAAGAAGGCAATCATGGGTCATTGCTAGAACTTGAGGATGGTGGCCGCATACGTGCAAAGGTACATAGTTGAAAACCTACGAATTAGAAGGTTTATGCATTGAATTAGTGCTTGGTTTCATGCATAATGTTCTGATTTGAAGAAGCTTCAAAGTCACTAATGCTTAAATCTGCGTAGTCATATATTTTAGTTGAAACAGAATGTGTGGATACGTTCAGATTCCCTCCAAATGTGTAGAGCATATACTTCCTTTCTCATTATGATGGTTATTGGGGAAAATGCATGTTCCAGGATTTCTATTCCACTGTTGGGCTTCACTAAACTTAGCATCTAGCTTTTTTTATACCTGTGAAACTTTTTATAACTTTCTGAATAGCTCTCTCTCTCCAAGGATTGCCCATGTCATCCTGTGGAGCTGCCATTGCATGTTTATCATGTTCAATGGAATATATTATGCCAGCTTGGTTAAGGGCTTACAGGCCTGTTCCTGTGGCAAGGCGATGCTTGGTCTTGGCCAAAATTAGGTGGAAAGGATGCATAGAATTTATTTTAATTGGCTACATAATGTTCCTTTTGAATTGGTTCTACTTGTCTGGAACGTTCATATTTAGTGCCAATTGAATTTTATAAGCACACATTATTGGTTCTGTTATTCAGTTATTGTTATGCAATATATTCAAAGTATTATTGTGGTTCTTGACTATATAAGTATATACAGTTATTTTAGCACAATTATGTTTTGCAAGCTTACATTTTTGTCTAGTTCTTTTTTAAACTCTAAAATGAAGTGTGAAAAAGTTTTATTTACTTGTATTCGAAACAAGTTCTTTAAAGTACCTTTTGACCATGTAACTTGTGATTACTTCAACTAGTAATAAATTAATAAGGGTGTACAAAAATAACACTAGTATGCAAGAGAGCCAACTTGATCAGTGTAGTTTGTAAATTATGTATACGTTAACTACTGCCATTATGCTCTTAGATTTGGATACCACAGTTACTCCTTTTTGCCCTTTGCTCTGATCCATCTGTCCTTGGTTCATGTGTTCTGACTATTTTTGTTTCTCATTGATGTGCTTTCTTCTATTCTTTTAGTTGTTTGTTCACAGAATACTAGACTTGTTGTACATCATTGTTGACCATTGTAATTGTATACTCAAAACATACAACCATCAATAGAAAACAAGCAATTTCTTTCAACCAATTGGGTTAGCTGCAATTTTTTCTACTATTACCGAGGGTCAACATTTTTAAAGAATCAACTTTGTGAACAGTAATAAGAATTTTATGTGTTGAATCCAAAGTCACAGAAGACAATGGAAAAATAGTGGCAGATGGTTTAGATATGAGATCAATTTAGAACCCGTAGTAGGAAAGCTAATTTCAGTGAGAAGTGATGCAGTTCCATTAGCAACAGATTCCAAGGTATTTTTTTAAAAAAAATAAAGATTAGCTTGCTGAAATTCTGGCCATTATTTTAAAACAATTCAAGTGAAAATAATCAGGGAACCAATATTGTCATGTGTTAACCTCATTTATATCAAATAACTCACAATATCGAGTTTTTACAAATACAAGGTACTCTCAGCTATACAATAACAAGTTCCTATTTCTGTATCCTGCCCATAAAGTAAAAGTAAAATGTATTAGAATATAATTTAATATAAACGAGGTTAACACATGACAATATTGGTTCCTTGATTATTTTCACTTGAATTGTTTAAAAATAATTGCCAGAATTTCAGCAAGCTAATCTTTTAGTATTAGACACGTGTTTTGTACATAATTAATGCTCTGTTCCTTATTTCTTGAAGCAATATCATGTTTATTTATTTTGTTTCCTTGGAGAAGTCAAAGACTTATTTGACGTATGCACTTTATATTAACATTGTCAGGTGCTTGGTTGTTAACAGATAGTTATTGGCTGTGATGGAGTCCGTTCACCAGTAGCAAAATGGATGGGGTTTTCAGAACCCAAGTATGTAGGACATTGTGCCTTCCGTGGCCTAGGAATATATCCTGGTGGCCACCCATACAAAGCAAAAGTGAACTACATCTACGGAAGGGGTCTTCGTGCTGGTTTTGTTCCAGTTTCTCCCACTAAAGTTTATTGGTTTATCTGCTTCAACAGTACATCACCAGGTCTGCATGTAAAACTTCGCTCGTTATGTCATTTTGTTTACTTCAACTTTCCACTTCTAAAATTCTCATGTCTTGATTGACCGTCTTGGATTTCTGAAAAGATCTGTTTCTGCTGATTATACATAATATTTTCTCAGTAAGGTTGAGTTAGCATTATCTCGAATTATCATGTTAAATTAGGTTTAATTCTTGAGAACCTCATATGTAATCATCATCTTAGGGTCTAAATTTCTTCTCAGTTTCTTTGGACAAGAAAAATTAGAATATGACACCTTGAATCAAATTATGAAGAGTGGATTAAAAGGGAAGAAAATCTGAATTGTGATAGGCGAGCATTCTTTGACTTAAATGAATAACATATTTTCACATTATAAGTTCTGAAACAGGGCCAAGGATCAGCGACCCATCTGTTCTGAAGCAAGAGGCTGTCAGTCTTGTAAGAAGCTGGCCTGTGGAGCTACTGGATGTCATGCAGAACACCCCAGATGATTCGGTTATCAAGACTCCGCTGGTTGACCGATGGCTTTGGCCAAGTCTTACCCCGTCAGCCTCATCAAATGGTGTTGTGGTGGTCGGTGACGCATGGCATCCCATGACTCCCAATCTTGGTCAGGGAGCTTGCTGTGCACTAGAAGATTCTGTGGTTCTGGCCAAAAAATTAGCGGCTGCTATCGGGGGTGGGCAGGACTCAGTGGATGCTGCAATGCAGGACTACAGCCAGGAGAGATGGGCACGTATTTTTCCGTTGACGGCGCGGTCTAATCTTGTGGGTTCTCTGTTGCAGTGGGATAACCCTCTAGTTTGTGCCTTTAGGAACAATATCATGGTCCCAAAGCTTGTGAGTTTGGGTCCGTTCTTAGAGCACACAAATTTTGAGTGCGAGATGCTGGAGCCAGTAGCATTACGGTGATCTACTTCGACTGTGATTACGATCACAAGATAACATATGTTAGTTGGCTCATCATATCCAAACAGACGAAAAAGATTAGAAAACTTTTCGACCCTATTATTGTATATAATTGGCATACAAAATTGCCATCATCAGTCACAAACTGTAAATGTTGCATTAAAAGAGAGAAGCTTTTCCTTAATCTCAAATGAATTAAGAAGTATATCCTATGCATGGCCTACATTACATTTGTACCATATATTTAGATTTCTTCATGATAATTTTTTTTTTCAATTCTCGCGGTAAGCTTTGTTAAATTGCCATGCTGTAGTACTGATTAATTTTTCTAATCTTGTGGCTTTGTTAAATTACCATATTACAGATGCTGTTTTTTTTAAATTTTTATCCCACCATGATATCTAGTCACCTATTATTAATCGAGAAGACTGCCCAACTATTTTGAAATTCTAGTAGCTTCTTTTATGCATGCCAAAATTTTTAGAAGTTAATAAGATGTTTCTGTATCATGATTTCAATAATCTTTGTTGAAAAATGGTAGTCAAATTCAGATGCTTTATGTTAGATTCCAACAACAACTTAATAGGCGATATCTTATGCTTTCCTGACTCCATTCCAAAAAATTGCTTCGGAATTTATTAATGGTTTATGTTGGCTTAGTATATATTCTGGGGATGTGCTATTGCTTAGCCCAAGAAGTACTGTTTTTTTTTTTTTTGCTACCTTCCACAGAGCACACATGATGTATCTCAATGTCTATACGCTCAATAATGACCTGTGACGGATTAACCAGAGGCTTTTACTTTAGATATGAATTAGCATTGACAATTGTCGATAGACTAATTTACTCAGTTGCATTTGAATACGTTATAATAAATAATTTTAGATAAATGGATTTTAGGACTTGCAGGTGACTCGATTTCTTATACATCGTTATACTATTTGCTAATACATTCGTTTCTTCTTATCAATCAGTATACTCTTTGCGCTTTTTTTTTCTTATATAGCAGAGAGAGAGAGAGAGAGAGAGAGATGGCCGTACTATGCAGAAGTAATGTAAAAAAATTATTTCCTTTGAGAGAAGGTAGCAGGTGTTAGGACCTATACCAATACTAGCTTGAAATTAATCAAGAAATCTAAAAATAATAATTTTAAAAATAAAAGGAATTTATAGAAACAAAACATGTAATCACGTAAGTCACTATCCTAAGACAAAATTTTGTCCACCTAAGGGATGACGTTGAGAAGATGTCTCAACATATGATAGGAAAAGTGACACGCACGAATCTTTTTGATAAGAAGAAGGATATGTATCATTTAGTGGTTAAAAAACATAAAGATGGACACTTAATGATCCAAACAGTCAAATATGAATCTATAATATAAAAATGCCAAGTCATTGATAATGAATGAGAAAAGACAAAGGAAGGAAAGGAAATGAAAATTAATGCATTATATAGAAAATTCGAAATTATTGGTCGGGGAACACAAAAGAAGGAAAGAAATAAAAACAGAAAAAGAAACAATGAAAAGGTAAACACGGTTATTATTTGTAACTATTACTAATCTATATAATAATTCTAAATCAATTTTGATTTATATTTAATCAAAAGAGCACCTCTATTTAAACCAATTTTAAATATATATAATCTTTATATTTCCAAAGAGCACTTCTATTTGCCATAATCCCTTATCCCTCTGATAATATAATTGGAGTAATATCTGACTATATCCTGAGACTGATTGATAAGGTGAACTGTAGACCGACATTAAGACATTGTAAGCATATTCAAAAAGATAAATTAACTCAAAATTCAATAGCAACTAACTCATATATAAAAATAGGATCTCAAAAAATTATTTTTTTTGATTTAGGAATAAAAATAATCAAAATAGAGAGAGTTAGACCTATAATATTTTGAAAAATACTATAATCTCAATCAAAATTATTATAATCGAAAATTTAGGTCAGTTTATCCTATGAATCAGTCCACCAAAGATGACGAAAGTTATAATTTTATCTTGTTAACAGTATTCTATGGAATATAACAAAGGGAGCAATCGACTGATAAAATATTAAAAAAAAAAATGCAGCCGAGGGGCTTTTTGGGGAATCCACCCAATAAAAAATACGAGTCCTAACTTTTGGTAATTAGCTCGTCTTTTTTATTGTGAACCCGAAGGCGGCGCCCACGACTGCAAGCCCATGGACCATGGATCTATATAATTGCCAAGGGCCGTAAATGGAGCATCCAGAGTCCCTCTTTCTTCCCTCTCTGTTGAAGAGCATCCTATAGAGGCCGGAGACGACATCTCCTCCATCGCCGAGTCCGTGGAAGGCGCGATGGCGGCGGAGGAGGACGTCCGCCTAGAGGTGGAGGCCGTCCAGGCCGTCTATGGCGCCGATTGCATCGTGATCCGGGATTTCCCGCCCCATGTTACCGTCCACATCAGGCCTCGCACCGCCGAGGATTCGTCACAGCAGGTGAACCCTCCTCCTTCCTCTAGAGTTATTATTCCTCATATATTCATTCGGAGAACCAACGCAGTATTCCTTCTTCCTAATTCCATGAGATGGGGTCGGTAATTTTCCATGTGGTTCTTGCATATATCTTCGATAGCTATTCGTAGACTTGTTATTGTCACGATTTTGTTTAATGTTGATTGGGACTCTGTTCCCTCTCACTGGAGGAACGGGTGCCTCGGAGAAAGTTGTTGATCCTTCCGGAGTTACGGAAATTGCTGGCTTCTCTTCTTAAGCATGACTAAGAAGGGACAGAAAGAGGGGCATCCTGTAATTTACTAGAAGCAAATCTCTGACAATGCATGCATGAACTTAGTTAATTTTTATAGTTTTACTTCTTGATGAACTCATCGGATTCTTGTTTCAATTGCATGAATTGCTAAACTTACAGAAAGTCTTAAGCCACGAAACCGTTAGGGACACTTCCTCATTCTTTTGACCAAATTTATCCTTATTTTTTGTAGGGTAGAGCCAATTACAAAGTATTATAAGTTTATTCTTGTTCCAAATTTCATACTAGGAACCAACACTAGAAGACACTAGTCTGTTGCAAAGCCGTTCAAGTCAAAATTTATTTCTCATGTCAACAGCATGCCACCAGATAGGTATGGTCTTGTTATTCATGCAAGTAGGTCATGTATATGTTCACTACAGTGGTCTTTATATTACATGTTCCTTTGACGTTTGGGTTTTAAGGGTTAAGCATTTGGCACTCAAAGAAACTATATAAATCTAGACCTCTCCATGCCTATAATTGAAGAAAACTGTGCAGAACCTTCCTGATAACTGAAGTTTCCAGTGTGGATGGATAGCATGTTGTAGTTTAATTCATAGTTAAGTAGAACTCAAATTTAGAACATGGCAAGGTTCTTCGTTTCGATCTGTATCGCCTGGTATGGGCGTTATGTACCGGTCCGATATGATATTGGTACGTGGACCACCCGCTACCGGGCGGTGCTATCGAAATCGGCCGTCGACAGTCGATTAAAGGAGAAAGAAGAAGAGGGAGAAGAAGAAAAGGGAGAAAAGAGAGATATACCTGCTCTTCCTAGGTTTCCCACACGATCCGTCGCCCGTGGGCGATTCTTCGCCGGTGGGCTTCCTTCTCCTATCGGGGAGATGAGGCGAGAAAGGAGAAGGGAACTCCCCATGCGGGAATGATGCGACGCCTTGTCACCTTGCGGGGGGAGAAGGGAGAGACGCCTCGTCTCTTCGTTTTTATTTTTTTAATATATATTATATTAATATAATATAATATAATATAATATAATATTGTAGTATAATATATTGAGTGGTATATATTGTGCATACCGCTCGGTATCTAGTACCATACCATACGGAGATAAACTCGGTACGGACCAATACGATGAACCTTGGGACATGGTACAGTTTGGCTATAAGGTATGTTGCTTAGCTTGGTTCATAATATTTGAGGGTGGAATTGGTTGCCTCTTTCATTGGATTGAGGTAAATAGTGGAAAATTTAGTTGCTTGCTATATTACATTAGACGATATATGATGCTTTACTATATAATTAAAATATGGTTAATTGACTTTATAAAAATCATTATGGAATCTAAAAGCTGTTTACTATTTAAGGTTGTGTTGTTTTTTTATTTTCTTGAAGGATTTTTGAGTAAGAATATCTATGGATTTTATTTGTTATTTGCAATATTTTTATAGAATTAAATAACATTGATGAGATTGGAACCCTGATTCTAGCATTCTAGTTCACGTACCATAATGATCCAAATATAAAATTATCATGAATTCAAATGAAAATCCTGGGTTTCAGTTCCAAGGGTGAAGGGAACCCTTCACTTTTGTATTATACCCATGGTTTGCAATCGCTCGTACCGAGCGGTACGTATCGATCCGCCAGCAGATCGGTTCGCGGACCGCTCACTATCGGGCAGTACCGCCAATTGGGGCAGTTTTCGCCCCGTTACCACCCAAAATCGACCGGTTACGATCGACCATCGTCGGTCACTGTCAAGCGATAACGGTCGATTTCAATCGTCGACGATCGATTTTGAGCGGTATTAGAAGAAAAGGGAGAACCTGGACTCCGTTGCTGCTCTTCCAATCTTGATCCGTGGCCCGCGCGTTCCATAGGCTTACGCGATCCGTCGCCCACGGGCAATTTCTTCTCCCCGAGGGGAGAAGAAACATATATATATACACACACACACACGTAGCGTACCATACCGGCTTGAGCTCAGTATGCTAGTACGGTACGGTTTGGTGAACCTTGATTATACCTACTGTAGATGTTTCTAATTTGTAGTCAAATACTCTTCTTCAACCATAGATTCTAACAGCAGCTGAGATGTTGATGATAGAAATAGATCTTTTCAGTTTCTTGGGCTTCTTGTACATTTTTAACTATTTGATGGCTACAAGCTCTCATAGCAGCATGACAATTCTTGACTAGAGCAATTTTTTGCCTTGCCTTGTAAATCCTTTTTGCTCTCTTGCTGATTTGGATGGTTGATGTGTTTCCATTTTTTTGTTATATCACATGCAATTCATGCCTTGCTGATCTTTTCACGGGAGATTTATGTTAATGTATGAGTCACTCATTTTGAGTAGTTAATTAATCCTACTTGTTAATGTATTTATGACCACCTTTTTGGTTTCAGTATCTGTAATATGTTTTATTTCAAATCAAAACTTGTCTTGCTCATATTAAAAGTTACTATTACCAATACTTGCCTCTAATTTGTTGCAGTTTGTGGAAGTCATCCTTGGTATAAAAGCATCTAATCGGGTACGTGAAACTAATAGGATTTCCTATATGTAGCATATTCATACAGTCGCTGGTCAGTTTAGAAAAGGTTGTATCCTTCAGCATGGCATTGAAATATGAATTGATAAATTATAGATATCAGTTATTTCATTTTTCAAGCTTGGGTCTTTTTGCAGTGAAACAAACTGCTTGTTGAATGAGTCTGGTCCGTTTATGATTGTTGTACAAAGTAAAGCCAATCAATTCAATAGGAGCAAACATATTGCTTTATGACATGGTCCAGGATTTTTGTAGTCATGTGGGAGAACTATATCCTAGGAATTTTTGCATCAGATTCCAGTTTTTCTCTGTTTTCCTTTTGTTAACCTAAGTTCACCACAAAGTGAATTCATGCTATGATTGAATTTTGCATCAGATTCCATTTTTCTTTGTTTTCCTTTTGTTAACCTAAGTTCACCGCAAAGTGAATTCATGCTATGATTGAAAGTTGTGTTTCCAGTTAATAATTCTTCTTCTATTACAATATTCATGTATGATGATCCTCTTGTCACTTGTCATCTTTTAAGGTTTTTTTTCACTTTAGGTTTAATTATTTGTCTTCCACTATGAAACTTGATATTTCACTTGAAACTTTAAGAATTAATCTTTGCCAAAAAGAATGGATGAAACATACTTCTTGATTAATCCACATGCACGTATTAACTATGATTGATCAGTTACCTTCTTCTTTTAGCATAAAATGCACTCAATCTCCTTTTCTTCTTAATTGTGAGTGCAGTATCCAAGCACACCTCCTCATGTGTACATTGTGGAAGCGAAGGGCCTTGATGAAAGTCGACAAACATATTTAATTACTACCATACAGAGTAAAGCATTGGAGTTATCTTCTTGCTTGATGCTTGTAGCCCTTTGTGAGGTAGTTTTGTAACTGTCTTTTCAATTTGTTTTTGAACTTGTAAAAAATGAATTTTCTGATGTTTAGATGGATCATGGATGCATACTCTTTCTTCAATTTTGTACTTTGGGGTGCTAATTTTAAGTCATTGTCACGGCTCGGTTTGTGCAATGTGGCAATTGGCATTGCTTTAAGCAGGAATCTCTTATGCTACATTTTCTACTCATAGTGCAAAGTACGTGAATCTGTCAATACTAATGCAGTCACTGGTCAACTAGGAAGATGAGGCTGATCATAATATTATGTTGTTATTTTTCAAACTTATGGCATACACTTAGGAAAATTGGATCCGAGACTGGTAGACTCAATAAGGGTCTTCAAGATGCATTTAAGGTCTCAATTTTCATTGTTAGCTTAAAACTATCTAGTTTCTGGTATTTTTGTTCACAAACAGAATTGCAAGATGGAACTCATTTTATATTTTTGGTCAATTCAGCCATTAAACCCATGTAATGTAACTTTTGAGGCACCCTTTACTGTATCTATTAATCAATAGGAAGGCGTTGCCTAGTGCAAGATTTCCCACACTGCATGTTGTGGGGAGGATTAGATGTAAGCATCCTATATACAGGGAGATTGTTTCCACAATTTGAACTGATGATGCTTTAGAGGCAATGGAGTGAATTTTCTGCTGTACCAAGGCTGGTTCTCATGTTTACGTCTCAATATGCTCCTTACAATATGTCCATGTTTGTCTGGATTTGAAAGGCCATGTTAATTTACATGTAGTTTTTTTATGTATGAATTAAAATTTTAATTTTGTTTGTATTGGAGAGTTCATAGACTGTTTATGCAGTCCCTAATACAGAAGGTTCCACCTGGTTTCGACTCAACCAAAGAGCTTCAATTTGGATAAAATCTTAATCTTATTGCTGAGTGTTTCTTCTCAGTTACATTTGATTTGAGTTTATTGGATTAGATTCAAAGTGTTTTTGTATAATGATTTTTATTATATGCAGATAGTTTAATATGTGCTTTGATCTGACTGATTGCTGAATACTAGGAAGCAGTGGAGGTTCTTTCTAATATGAACCATCCTGAAGGAAACTGCCCTTTGTGTTTGTATCCTTTGGTTGCCAAAGATAAGACTGGTTCTTTGCCATTTATGAAGTTGATGTCTTGCTATCACTGCTTTCATAGGTAAAATTATATTTGATGCCTTTTATGCAATTATTGAATCTTCTTTTTATTATCGACTTAGTGGTTGATGATTTTTTTTTTCTTTTATGAGGTAGTGAATGCATTATCAGGTTTTGGAAATGGGTACAGGAGGAGACAGAATCCAAAGCAACTGAGACAACCACAGCTACTAATCTGGAAATCAAAAGAGGTACTTTCTTTTTATAAAACAAATAAAAAATAAATGGCAAAGCTGTGCTCACTAATAAATATTCGAAGTTTCAGCAACTGTGCTTGCTCCCCACATATTAAACTTTTCGTGATTTGAATCATTGTAGGATGTAATAGAAGGAATTTGCATCTCAAATTTGTATTGTTAATTTAATGGTTTAATTTCCGATAACAATAAGGAAACTAGATATCTTCCTGATGTAATGAATACCAAATTTTAGGGAAGGCTAACTTTTTGTGAGAACAATAAGAAAATTAGATAACTTCTTCCTGATGTAATGAATACAAAATTTTAGGGTAAGGTTAACTTTTACTAGACAATTCAATATTCTTTCCATCATCTGTTAGGTTCTATCAAATGCACAGCGTCCTGTGCATTTACAACATGTCCATCTCAAACATTCTTAACTCTGTTGGTTGAGAAAAATAAGGTTAGATTTTGGGTCAGAGATGAAGGGTATGGTAACGGATTTTTGTCCAAGAAACAAATTGCTTTTGATCTAGGAGGCTGTGACAAATCTGGCTACTATTATGTAAACTCGAGCAAATAACCATTATGTCTTTTTCATCTACTAGTTCCTAATTTCTAATAACAAATAACCGCTGATGAGTTCAGTTATGTGTATTGGTGTAGATCAGCAAAGAGGAAATTGTCCTGTCTGTCGCAAGGTGTTCGATGAGAAAGATATTGAGCATGCTCATGAGTATCTGGAATCAGAGTCATCTTGCATGGTATGTATGAGTTCCTGAATGAATTGAAGAACTTATAGTCCATGTGCTATTATTTTCATTCCTTTATACCATCTCCTTTTAGTTCTTTTGGTTTGTTGCCATCAGTTATAGTGTATATGTAACTTTGTTAAATTTTGAAGGAAATATGTTAATTTAAGTTTTTTAAAGAAATCTGCAGACATATTTTCTTCTTTGTTTATTTACTGAGACATTTCGCAAAGATGTTTTCTGGCTTCTCCATTATTTGGTGAATCTTTTAGCTTAGTCCTGGGATTCGATAAGTGATGGTGTTTGATTAATCAATGGCTACTAGTTACAGGTTTCTTATAGGAAAGATATGTGAGAACAACTCTCTCTCTTAGGGAAGTACATCAATTTGGTCTTAACTTGAAGTCAAATAAAGAAATGGCAGTGCATCTATGAGCTCAACATGAAACTTGGTTGAATCCAGTTAAGAAACATCAAGCATGAACAAGTCAATGCATGTTCATGCTTTTCGTTCATCCCTCCTTGCTTCACCTAATGATTTCTGTCATAAATTGTCTTGGCACAAGTTAAAGGGGTTAAGGTCCTTTTTTTGTTATAAGAAAGTATATTTTACATGGAATCTATATTATATGTGTGCTTTGGTGATGGCGTCAGTTGTGAAGCTTGGCATAAAGCAGACAGGTTGTTGATGGTATGCTCTGAATTGATGAGGGAGGAATAATGGAGATTTACATCACAATGAACTTGGCTGTGTGTGTGTGTGTATAAGAGAGAGAGAGAGAGAGAGAGAGAGAGAGAGAGAGTTGGCGAGGCAGGCAAGAAAGAAGCATGGATGTGCTGGTGGCAGTTCTACAAGGATGGAGGTTGTAGGAGAGGGGCGGCCGTGGTGGATCTTTCTTCTCATGTTACTAGTGTAAAGTTGCCACTAATTCTGAAGAGAAAGTATCATAGGAGGACCCCCTCCCATCTCTCTCTCTCTCTCTGTCTCCTCTTGTATGTGACTGAAAACATTTTGCAAGTAACTCTATTACCATTGACAAGAAGCCACTCAGATAAACTTTCGGTTTGCAGGGTCTTCCAGGAATAGACGAGGGAGAAGATGAAGAGCTGCTGCTTCTTTCAGGGTCGGAGAAAAACAGAAGGCAGCATTTTGAGGCCCTCTTGAAGTTGCAGCAGGACAACAATGGCTTAATTGAACCCAGGAAAGATCTCGCCATACTACCTGGAATGTTTCTTCCTGAGCCCATAAACCCACCCACTCTATCCTCAGCAACCAGCAGTGGGTCGGTAATTCCGCCTACTATATCTGCAGGAACCAGTGAAAACGATGCCGACCAAGCTGTTTCACACCATGCGTCCGAGGAAACAGATGCAAGCAACTCCACGAACAAGACCACCATTAGCAACAGGAAGAACACAAACATGAGAAGAAAGGGCAGAACCCATGCTCCAAGAGTGCAACTACAACAACATGCGCAGTCCACTAGAAAACAGTGGATAAGGAAGGAACTGAATACTTCACACCAATAACATACACTCAAAAATGTTATTTTTCTTTCACATTTCCTGTGATCACTCCCCACTTCATCATCTTTCAGTGTTGTTGTGCGAGAAAGAGGAGAGCTGCTATTTTCTTCATTCATAAACTGCCCACACGGCTGCTTTGATGCGGTGAACCCTTTTCCAAATGTTTGTCTTTTGTGCGTTCATATTAATTAGCCACTACTGTGGACACACACAGTATATGAGAAAACTCAAGAGAAAAGTACACATTACGTTGCACTGGAAACAAAAAGAACAAATTTTTTTTTTGCAGGGATAGAACAAGTTGTCATACGGGTCTATACTTCGCCCGATGGGTTATTATAGATCATTGTAATTGTTTGGTCTTCAATAAGCAATACTTAGAAAATATGGTGACTACATCTTATTGTTCCTACAACCTGACCATGATAGTGATCATCTTAACGACCTTCCATTGTTATGCCACCTTAAAGCATTTATTCGATGTCATACAGTATAAAAGTTTAAACTAGTAAGATTATGATGGACATGATCTGATCCTGTATTCTTGACACTGTCTTCTTTTCATCTGAATATAATTCATTCTTGCATACTTGATTTATTTCATCCGAATTAAATCAACTTTCTATATATATATATACACACACACACAAATAACACTAATCTTTTTCGTTTCACCATATTAATCGATGATGAAAAAGCAAATAAGAAACAAAATGAGAGATCTACATGATCTAATGATGGGTCGGATTCTCCTATTGATGCCGACCCGAGATGGTGTAGCTGCAATTGTCAGTTTGACCAAGGAAAAAGTCAAGCCCTTCCTCGTTGCTGGACTTGGCATTGTCAAACCCTGCTGTTGCAGCCTTGAAACGGATTCGGATCAGGTAAGCTTTGACCGAATTTTAATCTCTACATAATTGAATGTTTCGGTCTTCTTTCGTGACTTTTGAGTGTGTCACACCGAATCTGTTGACTGGAATTGTCAAAGGGAGTTATCGGACTCTCGTGACCTAATCCATAAATATTTAAAGAGCTAGGAATTGTGGCATTGACAAGATCTAAACATCTGCAGAGAATAATTAAATGCCACAGAGAATTCTCACACCCACTTTGAAAACATCAAACCATATGTCCTCCAGTGAAATCTTTGCATATGCCTAATTTAACCTTATAATTAGTCATATTAATAATTTTTACTTAGAAGAAAGTATATTTTTAATCTAGGGTTAAGGTTCATTTTAGTTCTTGTGATCTTTGTCATATATTACTTAAGCCCTTGTAATTTAATCATGTCTAAAGTACTAGACATTAGTATATGCTTATGTGGTACGTTGACTCATAATAAATTATTAATTTAATAATATATATAATCTAAAATTAATAAAAATAGGTCTATTTTAGCTCTTATGATTTTGATCATAGATTGTTTAATCCCTTATAGTTTTTCTTGTGTCTAAAATAGCCCACATATTCTTAAAAATATATCATATAAGTCTCTCGTATCAAATTTGAGTTAACAAACATTAGTATACACTTATATGGTATACTGGTTCATAATAAATTATTAATATAATGTCATGTATAAGTTTTAAAAAATATATATTTTATTGAGGAAGAGGAAGCGACAGAGACAATAACGACGGAGGAAGGCAGAGAGTTAGATAGGAGAGGGAGAATTAAACTACGACGTCCTAAGCACAATGGGTGGAGGTGTAAGAGAGGATGAAATGGGAGGCAATGAGAATGAAAACACCCACGAAAAAGAATAACCAAGAGATTAATTGTGTGCCTAGCGTTAGACTGGTTGACGCATATCCACATGATATAGGATCAGAAACCCCAAAGCTTATCGCTAACTTGGGATAGATTGCATGCGTACAACACCCTGCTAAGCAACAGTGGCTTGATGCTACTATTTATAGTCGTTTCCACGACAATCCATCCTTCCGTCATTGATAATGATCTTAACTTTTTAATTTTAATTATATATTATTATATTAATTATTTATTATAAGTTAGCATGTCACTAATGTCTAGCACTAATGTCTAGTACTTTAGACATTAATTTTGGTCAGATTCTAATGTCTATTAACTCAGACTTGATAAGAATTTTAAAAATATAAAAGTTATTTTATATATGACCAAAATTATGAGGGCTTAAGTGATGTATGATCCAAATCACGAGGTTAAAATAATTTTTTTAACTTAAATTATATATATTATTATACTAATAGTTTATTATTAGTGATTATGTAATGTAAGTAGATACTAAGCTATATTAACTCAAGAGAGACCTATATATTATGTTTTTGAAATTATAATAGTTATTTTAGATATGAGTAAACGATAAGGATAAAATGATTTATTACCAAAATCATACGAGTTAAAATGAAGCTTAAACTTTAATATACTTTTATATATGCAACTATAAAACTTTGGCTAATTTAGTTAGTGAAGGTTTGAAATTATTTTTGAAACTTGTGTGCGATGCTATTTGGGCTAGTCGAATTACGCTCAATCCATCCATACTTTTTTACTCGTTATCACGTAACATCATCAAGTTTTTTTTATTATATTAAAATTAAAAAATATTATATTAAATAACGTATATATAACGTTAACACAGATTCAATTTGAGACTTATCACTTATATGATAATTTATTAATCCTTTTTCTCTTATTTATTCGACGTATTTTTTTCAGTTGCCCCTTTCCCCGATTCCACTTCTTAATTTATTTCTACATGTCTGTCCTTTATGGCCTTTTCCTCTACTCACAGATATAAATACGGAGGAGACCTACCACCGGTTTCCACTACCCATCTTTCTCGAGCACCCTTCTCTCTCTCTCTCTCTCTCTCTCTCGCTCCTTCTCTTTGCTTCCTTCTTGCGCTCATGGCGTCGTTGATCGGCCGAGGCGATGGCAACCTCACCCTCGACTTCATCCGCGACCACCTCCTCGCTGACCTTCCTCCGACACCCCCCTCAGCTGTCCTTCCCCCGCCGCTAGCCATCGGCAGGCACCAGCACCACCACGACGGATACCGCTTCCCCGAGCCTGCTGCCCTCTGGATCAGCTTCGGCCCCGCTGGCCCCGACCGACTGTCCTCCCTCACCGTCGCCCTCCCCTCCGAGCTTGGCTTCGACAGGGTGGAGAAGGAGAGGCCGCTGGTGGCTGTGGACGACGCACGGAGGTACCGCGGCGTCCGGCAGCGGCCGTGGGGGAAGTTCGCGGCGGAGATCCGCGACCCCAACCGCCGGGGGTCCAGAATCTGGCTGGGGACCTTCGACACCGCCGTGGAGGCCGCGCGAGCGTACGACCGCGCCGCCTTCCAGATGCGCGGCCGCAAGGCCATCCTTAACTTCCCCAACGAGGTCGGAAGCTCCCGCCACCTGGCCCCTGCCCCTGCCCCTCCCCCTCCTGCGCCGCAGCCGGCAACCGCTGGGAAAAGGAAGAGGGAGGCTGAGGAGGTGGCCATGGGGCCGAGAGAGATCAAGAAGGAGAGGTCGCCGGAGGTTGAGGTCGTCGAGCCGGAGTATGTTCCCTCGGCGTTTCCACTGACGCTGTCAAGCTGGAGCAGCATGTGGGACTTCGTGGAGGCGGACGCGGCGGGGTTATTCGACGTGCCGCCTATAACGCCGTTATCTCCGCATCCTTCGTTAGGCATTGCGCAGCTCCTCGTGAAGTGAGAGTAGAAAACTGTTCTCAAGGAAACGAGATTGCAGGCAAAAAAAGATAAATATAATGAAAGAGAAAAGAGAACAAATTTTATTCCCTCTATCTTTGATTTTTCACATAATCTACCGCTGTCAGCTGAAGAATCATGAGAACATGAGTTTCCAACATCATATAATTCCACTGCTTGTGGGAACAGTTGTACCACCATGTATCCCAACAATGTCAGTGACACTTTCCATCTATTGAGTCTATTAGAATCCAACAGTTGGGTGATAAATTTTGCAAAATCTTCTCATACCATTTTTTTTCCGAATGATCTCTGGTGAAACTGTTGTCCACGGAAGTCGGGAGTTGATAGACCGTAATTTTTCTCACATTATTGCCTAGTAAGAGAGATGACTCAGCCCTCTGTGATGTTCAATTGCGGATAGAAATATATTTTTTTATCAGCATGCAATGCAATGCAATGCAATGCAATGGTTTAGGATTAGTTGTGCTCAAAAGCACATCTTAGTCTCTTTCTGCTGACCATGAGGACATGGATTTGAGAGTGAATGGTCGGTCTTAAACGACTTTATTCCTTTCCATAAGGAAAATACTTCGTCGGTGATTGGAGTCTCTTAAAATTCATCGGATGGAATCTGTGATCTATCCACAAAGTCGATGCGTTTAATTTCTTTATTTTTTTTGGGGGTGGGGGTATTCGAGAAGACAGACCACCTGGGCCTGCAAACGGGATTTGACTTGTTCCTGCAGATCCCACGTCCCATGTTCTCTTCTCCCTTGTCGATTGCCTCTCCGCGACTCTCTCCGGAAGCAGCACGACGCTAACGACAGCTAACTGTGAAGACGGAGGAGTGTTTAATGAGGAAGACAACAACAGAAAGAAGAGGAGATGCTTGACTATTTTACTCCATGATTATGAGATGGGGAGGGCGGCGGCGACGTTTTCGCACCCGCAAAAGCTGAGGAATTCAACATTGACAACGAGCGCCCAACACTATTATTATTGTCTCGAATGCTGGGGATGTGTCACGAGCACAAACAAAAAAAGTAATGTAGATGAGCTTTGACACAGTCACACACATACCACTCCAACAAATCCATGAACTAAACAGTGTCACCGCAACGATCCATCGGCCACAGCAGATGATTGTCTTGGTCAGGTCAGCCTTTGACTTTGACCCTTTTCCTCTTTCCCAAGGCAGTCCTGAGGAGAAATAAGATGATTGACTATTCGTGTCAAGGTGGCATACGCAGAGATACGACCAAAATACAATATCAACCGTATCATATACTGCCAAAAAGCTTGAGAACATGTCTTGTGGTAGTAAGAGGTACGTTTTAGCACTTTAATTTGCATGTGATGAGATGCTTTGCACGCCAAAAGAAAGAGATTACATTTCAAGAAGCGTAGAAACAAAAGAGAAGCTTCTCAGTTGCATCATACCTCGACTTCCAGAAGTGAACTGAATGCTTGAGATGGAAGGAAGCTGCATCGAGTTACATACACCCTTTGTTTTGCTCTGACTACATTCAATCGATGAGAAAGAGAAAGAGACTGATCATAACACAAACAAAATAATTTTCTTTCACAAGTTCACTGAAAACTTGTGATTTTATGATTATTAGAAATCCAGCTAAGGGCTCTACTACTACCATTCGGATGATGCTCACGATTTCAATAACCACACCAATGATTTGGAGATCTCTCTAGTGCTCGTTGTTGGAATTCAACTTGTGTTCTTTATGCTTTGGTAGAAAGCATCATGAGGGTATTCATCGTATTGAGAGGTGAAATAAATATATTTTGAAGGTCCTGTGGAAGAATGAACCAAATTCCGTATTGAGATATAGGAGATTGAGGTGACATATTGAGATTACCATAATACATCAGAATAGCAGATTTGGATCCCTGAACAACTCCTGCAAATATCTTAGGAACATGGGAAATACTAACAATTCAAGATTTGGACCAGCCTGTTGTCATTTCTAAGAATCAGCAATGAACTAACTAGTCTTTTAGTTGCAGACATTTATGATTGATCTGGAAATATGCAAATGGGAAGAAAAGCTAAAGCTTTGAATCATATAAGATATCTATGCAAATTGATTGCTGCATGTAGCCAACACGCAAAAAGGTTTTAGTACATGTACCAGACCGATACTTGTCAATACAAGTGGAATCGACACAGCATCACAACAGTATCAATCTACTTGAAAAAGGTGTGAATATGGATGAACACCAAGTTCATATAATTTGTTAATTCAGAATGTCATAAGTGTGGGTGTCAAAAATTTATTGTGTTGGAACACTGCTTAGAGAGAGTCAAAGCAGCATCTACAAGTACAACTTTTAGGGTACATGATTATGTTCGTGGTGAATAGATTGCTATTTTAGTTACTCGGTACTTCATGCGTGTGTGTTCCAATAATATTAAATAAGCAGGCAATGGGGCCACCTATGATCTCACCCTAGCAAGTCGTTCCCTTATCTCATCGAGGTCTTCATCCTCTGCACCCTCGGCAACCGCTTCTCGCTGAAAATTTATGCAAAATGAAATTTCAGCCCCTATGAATGACATTTGAAAACTACTGGGTCGATACATACCTCTTCAACATCCACACTAGCTGAAGGTTGCTGGATCTTCTCCTTCCTCACAGCATCTGGTAGCTGTGACACAGTTTCACCTGCTATTGCAGCAAGCACTTTGTCGACTTCCTCTTCTATTTCCTCTTCAATGTCCTCCGAGTCCAAGGCTGTATCAACAGCATCATTCACCATTTCCTCAATCACCCCAGCCTAAATACCAAAAAATATGGAGAATGAGTGCAATGCAAGTGGATAACATCAGCAGTCACCAAACTACTAAGAAAAGCAGAATGATCAGCCGGACATCGACAAGCAGATGTGAAACAGGATCTAATCAATAGATGGACTCTGAGTGCATAAATTGGTTGCAATGCCAACATGTTGAACCTACTAACAAAACACACATATACTGCAGGTACGCTGAATTATTTTCACACTTCTATTAAGGTAAATAATATGGCTCTATGATATGAAACAAAATTGCATGACATCGGAGATCTCCATCATTATCTCCCAAGTCCACATGTCTGTCAACCAAGCACCACATATTAAGGAATGCCCATATTCCTGATGTGGTTATTGCAGTAATGATGCAGTTCTGCATTTCTTTGAACTATAGGCAATATCAGCATCAGTCTAGTTGATACTTCTTGGAGAAGAATCAAACTTCTGGTGCATGCTCAATCATAATTTCAGGTAAACATTGTAAAGGCAGAAATCATATATCCAAAGAAAGCTTAATTGTATTGGGAGCTAGACAAAAAACCCAAACTCGGTTACATTCTCATTGTGATCACTGCTATGATTTATCCTAAAAATAAAAGAGGTAAGATCCCTCATAATGGCAAGTAAATCATGATAGCCACCTTCAATTTAATAATATATATTATTCATATCAAAGATGGGCATGCAAATATAAAGTAAAAAAGGAAAAAAAAAAGTCCACACACTAAAGTACATCAAAGATTATAAAAAAATATATTGGGTGAGGCAGTAAGGAAGCAACAAAACAGATCACCTTCAAGACAGTACTAACAAGATCCTTAAACATATGTAGAAAACAAACTAATCAGAAATGATATAACAATGTAGGGAAAAAGGCTCTCTAGTGACAAGCAGTCATGTACTGATCAATATACAAGGGTCAAGAACGTTCAGTGTTGCATCAAACTTAAATATTAAACATTGTGATAATAAATAATGACTCAGCAAGCGTATGTCAAGTTCAAATATCCCAACATTTAAAGTATACCTACATGTCATTCATTTGGATTAATATATTTCTTAAAATTAGTTAGGGCAAAGAAAAGATATATCATCAAAATGAATACCTTTGTCATTTCTTTGCTAAATTCTTGCATTGTAACAGCAACTTCAGGAGCCTTCATCAGATTATTGACAAGCTTCATAACCTCAGCACTCTTGGATAGATGGCCAACAGTCCTGGCCGTTGCTGAAAATAAAACCAACAGCAGACATCTATTATTTTTCGAGGAAAACAAAAGGGCATTATTGCTGGTCAGATGAGAAAATAGAGAGAGTGATAAAAGAAATGCAGAAAATAAATTTCCCATAATCTGCCTTCCAATGATCCCATAAATTATGACAAATATCTTGAAAAAAAATTACTCACTGTGGAACAAATCCTTACATGGTTCAATCCTAGACAAAGTAATAGAATAATTTAACATTATTTATTGGAACTTGGAAGTTCTTGCTATCTTCGCTATATTCTTATATACCATGCTACTAAAAAGAAATATCTTTCATGACAAAGATGCTAATTAATTAATTAATTAATTGTTTATTTATCATGAATCATGAAGCATCCTAATTGGTATAAATCAATGTCAAACTTTGTCATTATTGTAATATTTCTATTGCCATGTCCAAGGCCATATCACATTTTCTCATGTTTCGATATATCAGCATATAGGTATTGTGTCATATCACTCTCTCATATCTGTATCCATGTTTATAGGAGGAATGTCATTGAACATAAGAACTGTTCCATTCCGTTGCTCGAATAGAAACTTGGAAGAAGGCCACATTTTTTATTGGCATATATCTTAAGCATTAAAATGAAAGTACTCAAACGAAAATGTACAAAGACGTTACTGTTGTCCATTGTCCATACCAACTAGTTCACCAAGGTGCATTGAGACTGAATTCAATTGTGCCTTATTTTCATAAAGACGGTTCACAGCTTGTTTTGATCTCACAATTTCCTTAGCAAGAGACTGCGTAATACGACAATGGTGCTTGTCAGTAGCAGAACAACTTGACTGCTAAAAAATAATATAACCAATTGACAAGAAAACAACAAAGTGAATCATTAACCATGCTTATAAAAGTATCTTACAGAATTGATATTTGTCAATGTTCATATGGAAGCTCTGAAGCATATGTCCCAGTACACACAAATTAGATTGCAGAAAGTGGTCTTACTAAAAGAAATTTAAAACTTTACTCTGAATCTGCCTGGCAATTTATGAGACAATCATAATTTGTTGCCTTTTTATAAGGAATCCAGATTAGTTGGTCTTTGGGATGAAAAGTCATCATGTCACGTGTTCAATAGACATATCACCTTAAATACTTAGGTACAAAATCATAGATCATGTGGAAGAAAAGACAAAGGTGATCCGAGACATTAATTTATTCCCGCAAAAATCAAACGGTGCCATTAAATAGCCAGATTTGTAAAATAATTAGGATATGGATATTCTAGGGTCCCATCTAATGACCTTGTCAAAGTGGGAGGAGGATGTCTGAGAAAAGCAAGAAACCAGGTGAAAAGAGAAAAAATAAAAACACCAATTTACATGTACCATATGCTGCTGGCCATCCATAAGTATGTTGCATTCAATCCCCATGGATCTAGATATCAACAGTAAACTGCTGATTACCCATATCTACTGATCTAGATGAAGAAAATTTGGAGCACATCTTCCTTTCAAATGAATCAACTCTAAAGCTTAAAAAATCAATTAATTTTATCAGAGCATACTATTTATAATAATCATGAAAAAAATAAACTGCTACAACTGTAACAAAAAAAGCAAAGTAACGGAGTAAGTCACTAATGAACCCTCTAAGTTGCACACAACAGGTACCAACTATTTCCATTACATGTTCACGACGTCAAAAACAAATGAGCCACAATCGAGTTGCCAATCAATAAGTTTCATAAGAAATTCTCAAACAGTTCAAATCGTGCTAATTCTTCCCAAAAGTTTTGAGAAATCTCTGGGCAGAATTATGCGGCATTTCTTGATAAGATAAAAGAAACATGATCAGCATCATTAGATCAGACAATTGACTCAGCTGTCATAAGTACCAGAATTATCACTATCATTAACGGATCGATTCCTCAGTACAATCCAAGGACCTACATCAAGAGAGAGGGAGGGATTATGGGAGTTGATCCGACCTTCGCCGAAGCCATGTCGTTCCTTTTTGCGGCATCCTTAATCGCCTTCTGCACGTTCTTCTCCTCTCTCTGCACGTCTACAAGATCGATCGACCAAATAACAAGAATAAATTATATTTGTACGTTATAACTGACAATATGAGAAAGAAAGGAGGTAGAGATGGAGGATGCCATGCCTCGGATCTGGCGTTCGATGTTGCGGCACTCTTGGCGGAGGCGGCGCTGCCAATCGCGGAGCTGCTGCTGGGGATTGGGCTTCGGCCTAAGAAGATTCTTCACCGTCTCCATCTCCTTCCTTCTGCCGCTCCTCCTCTTCGTTATCTTTCCTCAACCCCAGCTACGGAAACAGGCAATCGATTTGGGCGTTTCCATGAGATCGAGGCGCATCCGTCCGGTCTGGTTTCCACCGCGCGAGAAAAAGAGAACAAAAAAGAAAAAGATGGCCCAAAGCCAAATAATTAGACGCCACTTAGCCCTCTGATACCCGCCTTGTTTCTGGGGGAAGCCAACGGAGCCCACCACGGCAGCTTCCAATCACGAAAGTACGTAGAATTTGATCGGTAACACTAAACAGGTGGGCAACATATTGCTCTTTAGCCCATTAAAGTGATTCCCGGGTGGGCCGATCGACCACGTTTCCGGTGGATTGATGGCCCAAGAGCTATGAGGCCCAATAGTTATTAAAAAAATGATTCAAATTAGACGATTATTGCCTTTCGAAACTTTCAGTTATTAGTTGGTTTTTAATAATTTTTTGAAAAAAAATTTCTCGTAAAAAATACATTCTCTTGGTTTTTCTTTTATTTTTCCAAGAACTTTATCCTTGCCAAGTCATAAATACTGAAATAGTAATTAGGACTGTGGCATACGGAATCTAAAACGATGTGTTTAAAACAAATGTGTGTTCTGGAATTACGAGGTGACAATCTGACTCGAGTAATGGAGCCCCTGGCAACTAATTCGCCAAACAGACCTGTGAACATAAAGTAAGATTCTGTAAATAGGCATTTGGTGAACTATAATATCAAACAAAACATTTGGAGCCCCATATATACAACAACATTGTGTTCTACAGAATCATCGGTAGGTTTCAAAAAGCGTACCTTCTTACGTTACAGACTACCATGCTCGTTGGATATCTTGTGTCTGTTCTAACCGCGAAGATATTTCTAATTCTAAATTTGAGCAAAAAGGTAGGAGGTCAATTCACAGACTAGAAACAACTAAAAACTTGTAACCTATCCTCACTAATGCAACCGAGGAAGCCATGGCCTGTGGATCTTCGATCATACCTTAAATCAAGAATAGGATGCTGATGTGGCTTGAGCTTCGTGTGCGTTCTGAAGGAGGGTAAGCCCCAAATGTGCACCCCATGAGATGATTCATCCCCATAAGCAAACAATGAGTTATCCCCTTCTGTGCGTAAGATGGCCGATTTGGGCATTCTATGTTCACTGACAATGCTCTTACCAACCTCTCGACTCTGAAAGGATAGTCCGTCAGCCCCTGTGATGAGAACATGAGAACCTATTTTTCCTGTGGTAGAAAGAATGGGTGACGGTGACGGTGAGATTGGAATTTGAGAAGTCATGCTCTCATTGGACAGCTCAACTTTCTGCCGAAATGAAGCCACTATGCTATCAAGAGAACCACCACAGGCAAGTGATATGCATACTCCTCGATTTTCCATATCTGGTATCAAAAATGGCCTGCAATGAAGATTAAATGCTTGATCAGCAAAACAAGGGTTATGAGCAAACTTCAAAACTAAGACATTGGGTGTCCGCCTTCAAGAAGATTCTGAAGACTGAAGTGAACCATTAGATGTACAAAATAAGTGTTTTTTGCAACCAACCTTCCACAGCTAGAGCCTACTTCCCAAACACAAGGGCCTGAAGAAGAAGCAGTAAGAACTCTACTCCCGCCATCACTTAGCACAACAGAATGAACAGTATGAACTGGGTGACAGGTCAAGCCATCCATTACTTGCATGGGTACTGCAGTTTGACGAATATCAAAGACCAAAAGCATGCCATTCTGTCACCACGAGGCAAAAACACCTTATGAGAATTCATCTTAATGCACACCAATGATAAATTAAGAGCTACCTAGCAACCTCACCGAATCTTAATGAAAATAATAAAGAAAAAAGAGATCGGTTAACTAAACCTGCAATCCAGTATAAACATAATGTGTATTGCTGTCGTCTCCTGAGCACGACCAGGCAGGAGCCTACAAATATCGATATTGTTTTGTAAGTACAAAAAGAAAAAGAGATGTTTTTTTTTCCTCAAAAAGTATCATTTAATTTTCCCCGTAAAAGTGGCAATAAAATCAATCAGTAAACTTGAAGGCATTGCCAAAGTTCAATCTAAAAGGCTATGGTAGGACAAGAATGACTCTTGGATGTTCTGAAGCTATTTTATACCCTATTAACTATTCCTGATCATGTTGTAGGAGCCACAACTACGCACATTCCAACCCTTGGATGTATGTTTTCCGCATTTACAAAGTATAATATTTACTAATCACCCATAACCTGTGTATATCAAGTGATGCTCCAGAGTTATTTCACAATTTTAGTCTCTGAATTCTCATCGTAGTTTTCTAACTTCTATTTATCCTAGACCTCAAAGACTTTACAATTAAACATTTGAATCATAACAGCAGGGAATAAGTATTAAAAGCCTTAGACATATTGAACAAACTTATGCACTGTATCTATATATGCTAACAGAAGCTAACAATTAGCACAGAGGAAGAAACAGAACAAGTGGATGATTTAGCTAACATACAAGGAACAACTATAGCAGTTGTAAAGAAAGAGTACACAAACTCTAAGAAAATGTTACCCTCTGACATATGAAGAGAAAGCACTTGCAAATTAGACACGAGATTTCTGATAACAGCACAACTATAGGATGTGCAAATGCTACTCTAGCATAAAGTTGATACATGCTAAGACAGTCACTCTTTCAAGCAGAGCACTGTAAGAATTCTAGATTCGATTATCTGTACTCACAAAAATGACATATATATCCAGCAGGCATTTCACATCAAGATAATTAAATATTGCAAATAATCACAACAACTCATGAGTCCTGAGGTCAAGGAATTACCGGTAAGTCATACTTGAGGACAAAATTATTGCTCCTCATGCTGAATACAAAACACAATCAATAATGTAAATTGATTTTGTTAAAGAGATGGTGGTTAAGCATTTTGGTAACAGACTGCCAAACAGAAAGCACATGAACCTGAAAAGTAATAATTTCTTGCCCAGTGATGCGAGAAGTGCAAGTCCATCAGGAAGGATTGTAAGATCCCTTATAGCTTTAGTATTAGGAGGAAGCTGTATTGTATCTACTTCATTCTGACTTAGCAGGCTAATCTGCACAAAGAATTAAAGCATTCATATAATAAGTATTAAACCGTCACTGAGCCAAAAAAAAAAAAAGCTAATGTTTCTGTTTCTGATGTACATCTAGGATGCCAAGAAGTACCTTGCTAAGAACATGATCTCGCTCAATTCTTGGGGCCTTTCCCGAAACCATTATAATTTGACTAGATCCATCTATTCCCATAACCCGAGATCCATATAGCTCTAACTCATTCTGCAAATAGGAGAAAATAGGTTCCATTATAAATGTCACTTAAGTTTGAAGATAGAAAAATCTGCTCCAAGTTAAACAGGAGAAAAAAATGCTGACATAGGTAAAGTTTGCAATAGTACATACAAAAAAAGGGGAAACATGTATAATTTAATCAACTATTTGTTCACCATAATTAAAACCTTGTGTATAAGTACATTGGATCTGAAAGTGATCATCTTATCATCTCACAACGAACCAACATGAGCAGTTACTTCAACACTAGACAAATAATCTGCAGCCCTACCAAAGAGTCACAGATTGATCCATCTGGAATAAGTTTAGATGCAAGATTCCACTATTCTGTAATATTTCCATGTCTGAGAGTAAAGAATAAGCCTATCCTAAAAGTACCAGGCAGGTACAGAGTTTGTCAAATCCAAACTTACCTTATCCGTTGACATATTTAATTCATACTTTTTTTTCACTTCATGTTTCTTAGCTTCATTGTGCAAATTTTCTAACAACCAAATAAAAAATCACAAAGTTTAATCCATTTCAATTCATCTGTTATACCAACATCAACAATATTTTCTCCAACAGATTTTAAAATCTCATACTCATAAACGTTCATAAGTGACTCAGTCTTTCTTCTTTCCTTTTCTCACCAGTAAGATGCATGCCCCTTAAGAATTAGAATTAGTTTATCCAGATGGCATCCTTCCCAAGTTGCATCATATCTATAATATTGATACGAGGATTCAACAACAACCATTAACGGCTTATGCAGAGCTATAAAATCCATTTTTCTACTCTGGCATTCTATTCGGCAACAACTGCAAGCAAAAATAATTGCAAGACACACAAGACAAAAAGCAATACTATGAAATTTGTTATACACATTAAGACTCATTTGCATGAAAACTGTCGCAGTAGTCTCTCTCATCTCTGTCATAAAACTTGAATTTTCTTAATTCCAATTAAATTATTAGATTAGTCTTCTGTAAATCCATTTTTATTCAGTTGTTGCATATATCCACAAAATCCAATCTATCTAGTGTTAATCAAATTTTATTCAAAAAACCAGTTTAATCCTAGGATGAAATTTTATCAGACTGGGATTCATCTGTGAACCTCACTCAAATTTTCTTCTATCGCCTTATTCTGTCAATTATCCAAAATCTCAATTTTCCATCTCAATGGGATTCTTGTTTGATCATAACTTAATTTTTTTATAGAAATTGCATTTTTCTAATTTAACTGTTTGATTATCTCAATTCTATTTGTCCATCTACCCTCAATTACCTTCCCTTTTTTCCTTATTTCTTATTCTGTCGGTCAAATCTCACTAGGATGCCATCATGTTTTAGATTCCCATCCATGTAACTTGGTACAAATTGACCATTCACTTATGTATCTTCTCTTTTTGTGGTTTTTTCTGGATTTGGAAGGAGAGAGGGAACCACTTAGTGGAACTGGAGATACAAATTACAAATTTATTCCAAGAGAATGATATATAATCATATGGAAGCATTACCTCATTAAGTTTTCTGAAATGCCACAAGTTTTCAAGTCTGGAATTCATGTCATCATGGCCAAATTTTAGCATTCATATATACTTATATTTTTATTGATATAAGTTCTTTTTTCTTCACAACTTCAATGCAACATTTAACATTTGAAATAATTAGAAATTCACCCCATGAATATATCATTAATCAAGAGTCATCAATCAGAGTTTTCTCCATATGAAAAGATAATGTATTAAGAGTATGTGCATTTTGGGTAAAGTTGCTTGGGGCAACTTTTCAGAAGTATAATATAATTACCACTTCAAAGTTAACATGATGCTCAAAAAAATAGAGAGAGAACCTGCAACACAAAGCGGCAATGATGAAACCCATCATCCCTTACAGACTCGAAGTTGTTTTCTGAAAGTACACAACCAACATTGATTATAATGTAGTCCAATATCAAATGAAGTGTGATTGAATATATAATATATATTGCCAACCATATAAATAAAACAATCTAATTCAAAATATTTGAACAACACCTCGGACAAAAGAATATGTTGCATTAGTGAAGCTAAGGTATCTAGGTTTTACCCAAGGAGTGAGCTGTAGAGATCCACCTTCCATCAGAACACTCAAAATGCCTCCTCATTTTTGACCCTGACAAGGTGTGCTCCAAGCAAGCCATTTTCTACATCACCAGAATTTAAGACAATTTTAGAACTTTCTGCACACACACTAAGAATTCAAAATATTATGGGCCATTTCTATCATGTACTGGTGTTCCTACCACATTGGTTAATACTGACATATCAAACAATCTTTAGTATATTTTTGTTGCTGTATCAAGCCAACATTGTATCATACTAGTTGGTAAGTGCCAGTCTGAAAAGATTCAGACAGGAGTACCAATATCGATGTTTAGAAACTTGATGCACAAAATGAATTCCAAGAGCTAGTCCGAATTAATCATCATCATTGATTAAAGTAAGAAAAATCTAATTGATTTCACACCTGTCTTAGGAAACTCTCTGCATCTCTTGCATGCTTCTGCAAACCAGAAATAACAAAGCAAACAGCTTATCAGCTAAAAAAACAGCAAGCATCAGAACCTACTACACGTCCAGAAAAATTCCCATTCACAATCACCAAAAGGATAGACAATGGGACATGACAGCTTGCTGAACATTTTATTATCAGATTCTAAGCCATACTTCATCAAATAAGCATTAAATATATATAAGTGTGATGCCAAGATTATCAGAAAAGAGAATATGCCACATGATATGGAGTTATGAGTTGTGTGGTGGAATTACCTTGTGCTTGTTAATCTCCATGATCAGTTCAGCTTTCTGCACAAACAGTTAAAAAAGCATTAAAATTACTATAATGCACTGAAGTGAGTTCCTTCAATATAGTTAATAAAGATGCCTCCTCATTCTCAAAATCATTAATACTCATCATGAATATAATTTCTTGCTCCAATAGTGCAGGGAACAGAGAATATAATGAGAATTGTAGTATTCCATCATTTAATTTTAGCCTGATTTAATTGCAAAAACAACTATTCATTACAACTTGAAAAATTACTAGTTAGCATTTAAGATCATTTCCAAGATAAACCATGGTGAGAACATTAACTGTGAATCTACATTAAAAAAAACGAAAAAGGTATTCTGATCTGCTGTAAAGGTATGAAAAGGAAATAAAAGGATTTGCTATTACATAAGCTAGGGCTGGGTCAAGGCAACATAATAGATGAGGCATTGTACTGTTGCACACTAGAATAACCCAGAAACCACTTGGATGAACCATATTAACAAAACAACTAAAGAATTGTTAAAACCCTAGTTTCAAAGGGTTGGTGAGAAACGAAGGAGTAATTGACTCTCATAGAGTGTGGCAGGCAGCGAGAAAGAGAGTCATCATGCACTAACAGTATTTGGAAGAGGTACAACATGATGAACTCACAATAGACCATTCACTGCACTGCTTCCCTCGATCAAGCATGAATACGACACTCACCAAATATTGACCTTCTGTGGTTAAATTATAATCTAGGTTGCTTAACCTGGCCCTACTGCTTATCCTTCATGAATTTAGCATTATTTGCCACCTCCATTATCCTCAAATAAGAAGACTAGCTCAGCCTCTATTATTATCATTGTTACACCCAAGATATTGCTTGTGCACAAGGTAGTCTACTTTGCTCATGCTTGTTGATATAGGTCTTATTTTAGTCGATGAAGTTAAATAGGCATAGCCAACTATGATCTTCTTGACATAGTAGGGCTTACCAGCAATGATTTACAGGAAAATTTACATGTTATATATATTCAAAATAAGTACCAGCATTTTTAAGATTCGATCACTGATTCGTAAGATGGCTAATGTTATCAAATCATGCAGCTAATAATTTCACAGAACTCATTTTATTCAAGAGGAGGATGATGTCTGGTATTCAAAGGCACACTACATAATTGTTGTCCTACCTGTAAGTACACACAACATTTGTAATTAATAAAATACAGTAAATCAGTTTTGCAGGTGGAATAAAACAGGTTACAATGTAAATAGAGCAAAAAAAAATCAGAAATTGCATTTCAATAGTGCATGTCATCTTAGGTGACTTCCACTGAGACATATGCACGGTAACTTACCTCCAATTTAAGAGATTCGTTCTGTTCCCGTAGAGAACGCACTTCCTGAACGAAACAAGTTGAACAACAGTTTAAATGTCATGAATATATAGAAACTGCATTGCATTGAAAAAAAAAAGAACCTTTTCCAGATCATCATTTGGTACAACGATCAGAGGTGCATACAGATTAATCATCTCTTTCCGCCTAAATTTCCTATTGCATTGAGGACACTGCAAGTTTATGCAAAAAAGAATTAAACAAGCAAAACTTCAGACAAATCAGACCACATATGTTGCTTAAAACATCAATGTCCAGTTCAAACAAGCAACAAGAATTAAAATACCTTTCCAATATTCTTTCCAAATTGCCTAAACCATCTCTCTAGGCATGATCTACCATATACATGTCCACAGGGGATACAGCTGTAATTACAATGACAATATATCAGCCTGCAGATCACTTGATGCTTAAGCCACAAGCTACCAGAAAAGGACAAAATATTTGTTTCAACAAAAAACATAAAGTTCTTTTTGGAGTAGTATAATTCCTAGTGATGACAGCGCAAGCTTAAAAATTAGCCTAATTATATATCATGTAACCATAGCTATGTAACCATAACATGTAACCATAGCTTACTGGTACGATATATTTTAATCATTCTAGACAAATGTGGAGTGACATCGCAATCGTTGCTAATATGAGAAAGGTAAGGTCCTCCATAAAAGCAATTATTATATAAATCTAGAATAAGAAATTAACAGTAATTCATTAAATCATCACAACACACTTTTCATAGCATGTTTAGGTTATCCTTCTGTGGTATCTTGCCATATTGGCTACCACAATGTACTGTATTCAAGTTTGGAACTGGTAAATACAAGTTAACTGCTTTGAAACCCAGGAACTCAAAATTCTTGTCATATCCAAAGAGGATGTGTTGGATACGATACTTCTGTTCTGCACCTTCATCATTGTTACCTTCTAATTAACAATCTTAGCCACCCATGTTGCAACCAGGTTGAATCCACTTAGCTAAAATTGGATGCTCAACTGACAAGAATATTTTCCATGGAAACACTGATCAATAGCAAGTTATTAGACGAGTTTCCCAACACCTTTGTGAGATCATCAATTTTCCAACCAGTGGAAGCAATCTCAGTAGCAATCATGAGTTGCCTGATATTTCTTTTGGTTTTAAAGAAATCCTGGAGTGGAATTCAAGATATCCTATGCCAAGCATTTACACTAATTAATTGTGAATTAGAATCATCTACAGCACAATAATACAATAATCAAATTTGAGTTTGTGTTTGAGCCGAGTCAAGTAAATGTTGGCAATGATTCTTTTGTCTTTTCTTCCAGAATTTTTGTCCTTAGTTTCAATAGTTCTTTCAGAAAAGTGTTAAATAAGATTTACAATTTTAATATTATCTAAATTTTTTGTAAGATGATAAAGTGCAGATTCTAATATCTGATCATTCTGTCAAGACAAGCACTAACTTGATTAGGACAAATATGGGAAAAATTGGAGGTCAAATCAGCAATATAAAAAATTATGGTTGGAGCAAGGTTTGACTTACTGGTCCGTACTGGTGTACCAGGTTCATTTTGGTACTGGTACAGTACTGGTATCGGGCGGTACACACAGTGCGTATCGCCCGGTGTATTAAAATATAATATAATATAATATAATATAATATTATATTATATTAAAAATTAAAAATATTTAAAAAAAGAGAGAAAAAGGGGCGACGTCGCCTCGATCTTTCTCCCCGCGCAGGAGAAAGAGAGCCCGCGATCAGCGATCGCGCACGGGCGAGGACCGCACACGGGCGATAGGTCTTTTTTCTCCTCTTTTCTTTTTTTTTCTTCTTTTTCCTCTTCTTCTTCTTCCTCCCTTTCTCTCGCTCAATCTACCGCCGACGATCGATTTCTCCCTTCAATCGACTGCCGACGGCCAAAATCAACCACCGACGGTCGATTTTTGACGAAACCGCCTAGTAGCGAGCGGTTCACATACCGATAACCTGACGGACCGATATGCACCACCCGTACAATGCGGTAAATATCGAAATTGCAAACCTTGGGTGGGAGCTTACATTAACCCCTATTTTCTTTCTCTTTTTAAAGAATTCTTTTCCCTGCATCTAAAATGTTTTTTATTCTATCCCTTTAAAACTCCTTTTAAAATATTATATTACGATAGATACAATAATGAAGACTCAATCATCCCAAGCTTGCATTAGATCCCATCAATATTAATTTAAGAAGAAAAAAATACGTTAGTGAGAAATATATGATAACACATCAACCATCCGAAGCGTCAAGTCAACTTTAATCGGGCTAATTACATATTACCCCCATGTAGTTAGATCTCCTTAGCATCCTGTTCCCTAGACTTAAAAATTTACATTGGAAACCTTATAGTTATGAAAGTGAATATCTATGTCCATTTATCCTAACGTCATCAATTTTACAGACGAAAACACAAAAACAATAGGCAAAAACATAATTTCAACGTTCCAATTAGTGGTGACGGATGACGTCAGTGAGGCGGATGGCAACATCGCTGAAGGCCACAGGTGGCTACTGTGGATGAAGAGAGCAGCAATGAGAGATAAGGATCGCTCTGCATTTGCGTCGACACCAACGCAATTGTCGAGCAACTCTTTCACAGCTCTGCATTTGCATCAACATCGATGCAATTGTCGAGCAGTCCTTTCGCCGCTCTTCATTTGCATTGACGTTGATGCAATTGCCGAGCGACGAAAGGGTCGTCGATACAGAAAGGGCCACTCAACAACTGCGTCAACGTCGATGTAGATGCAGAGCGATGAAAGGGTTGCTCACTGCATCGATGTCGACGTAGTTGTCGAGCCGTCGACGCCGATGCAAATGCCAAACATCCCTTTCGCCACTCAACAACTACATTGATGTCGACGCATATGCAGTGATGCTTTGCACCTGTGTCGGCACTAATGCAGATGCTGAGCAACCCTTTAACCACTCAGCAACTGCATCAAAGCCGACGTAGTGAGCGACCCTTTCATCGCTCTGCATCTGCGTCGACGTTGGCGCAGTTGTCGAGCGACGAAAGGGCCGCTCAACATCTGCATCGATGGCCCTTTCATTACTGATGCCGAGCGACGAAAGGGCCGCTCAACATCTGCATCGATGGCCCTTTCATTACTGATGCCGAGAAACCATTTCGTCGCTCGGCAACTGCGATGACGCTGACGCAGATGCAATTGGCGTCGACACAGATACAATGGCCGTCATCTCTTGCTCTCCTTATCCATAGTAGCCACCCGCGGCCCCCAATGGGCCACCGTCTGCCACCACCGACATCGTCCATCACCACCAACTGAAACTTTGAAGTTACTTTTTTGCTCATTGTTTTCGCGTTTCCGTCAGTAAAATCGACAAATATTAGGATAAATAAGCCTAGATGTTTCACTTTTATAACTACAGGGATTCCAATGTAAATTTTTGAAGTCCAAGGACCAGGATGCTAAATAGGTCTAACTAATGGGGTAATCTGTAATCAGCCCACTTTAATCGTACACATTTGTAGTAAAGAGATTATAATTTCATCATCAAACATGGACGATGCCAAAGGCCAATGAGTCTTGGATGCGCCACAGAAAAGGCATTGTAAAGAAGAATAATCCCATGGTACCCAGATGAGAAAATTTTGCAAATATGAAGAGCACTAGGTTCAAGCACCAAGCAACATCCAGTTATATCTTATCAGAGATGGAGAACATGTTTGGACATAATTTAGAGATAAGCATCTTATGCACAGTACTGAATCTACAATACACGAAGTATATCTCACAAAATCAAAAAAATCTCAATCTCACCGGACTCCCAACTCTATCAGAGCCAAAGTGCGGTGTGATACTAAGTTTAGAGAAACTGAAAAAAGAAAGAAGAAAGCAAAATAAATCAACAAAAACAAGCAAACCCTAATCTTCTGCTTACCAGACACGATGGGGTCCATCGGCGCTCCACGTCTCGAAGCAAACGGGGCAACTGGGGAAAAGGGAAGGATCCAACTCCACCCGATCCGTCTTGTCCAAACCCTCGCTCTCCCCTCCTCCACCTTTCCCCTTCTCCTCCGTCGTCTCCACTGCCTCCTCTTCCTCGTCCCGCCCATCGTTGGCGTCTTCACCGTCGGTTTCCTCGTCCGAATCCACCACGACCTCCACGGCGCCGGACAAAGACTCCTCCGATCGCCGCACCGCCTCCAGCGCCTCCTCGAAAGCCTCCGAGATCGAGAGTTCCGCTGCAGCTGTTTCGGCTATGGTTTCCGAGAGGTCGACGTAGACCGCTTCGTCGGGAAGAAAGGAAACCACCACGGAATCGTCCACGGTGGGCTCGTAGTCCTCATCGTCTTCGTCCTCGCTCTCCTCGCGCTCGTCCCCTTCTACTTCGGGACCTTGAGGAATGTTCGACGCCATTAACTATATCGGAGAAGGCGAGGGTTCCTTTCGGGCAGTAGAAACCCCGTTAGGTATCGGCGAGATGCGGCCTTTATTAGGAAAACGAAGCCTGTGCAGTGTTGCAGGGCACATGCTGCGAGCTGGGCTGTGCGTGGAAGCAGAGAAAAAGACCATTCTGCTCGTTGTGAGGGGTCGTGACGACACAGATTGCAACATTTAGTGGGTCATACATGCTATGTTAAACTAATATACAGGGGCAAATCCGTCATTTAAGAGCATTGAACAAACCCTCAGCAATCTTAAGGTCGAGTCGGGGCGTGACCCGACTTTGTCAAGCGTCCCCAATAGGGCAGCTTAGACCACTACCGGGGGCCGGACGGACATGGCGAGCAGCGCATCGGCGGAGCGCAGAAAAGGATGGTGGTGGCGGGGGGCGACGGAATGCGCCGCGCGAGGAAGTGGAACACCTTGCGCCCCTGGCCCTCCCACCCGCCGCTGTGGGCTCTGCGGCGCTGTTGCTTACTGCTCCACCGCCCACCAGGTCAGTTAAAACCCTTCCTCGTCGCTTTTATCTATTTTTCCTTCATCTCTTCTTGTGCGTTATAATATCTTTGTTTCCGACCATCTCGTTGATTGTCTTAATCCCTATTACTCGTATGCCTCGGCTTCGTGGATATCCTTTCTGATTCCTTCAATTGTTCGTAACCTGATAATATTCTTGGCTTTAGAAGATTTCCCCTTTTTTTTATCCTTTATCGAGGTTATTGATGGAATAAAAAAGGAATAAATTGGATGATGTTAAGAGCAAGAATTTGCCAAGAGATGGTTAAATGAATGACTAGAAAAACCAGTAAGGTTTGGCCACTGAGAACTGGTTGCGAGCAATCCTTGTCGAACTTGTTTTCCCCCTTCAATGAGGCAATGCATAATACATGTCATGATCGCGGTTACTTTAATTAAAAGACATATTCCATGAACTCCTTACAAATGCAAATTTTATATCTATTTTAGAGTCACCATCTTCTTCAGCTAGGTCTAGTCTTAGGCTATGGTCACTTGGTGTAAACGAGTGTTCAGAACTTTTTTAAGGGAGTGCAAGCACCAAACCAGCAAGGGCATCAAGACAGTAATTGGACACCAATTGACCCAAAATCCTAAGTTGATAGGTTATTGGCTGACTAGTATATATATTTGATGGAAGCAATAAAGCAGGACTTTGATCATGTGGAAACCTAAATAGCAGATATAACATCTATTCAAGAAATGAAAAGGAGATTCTTTTTAATATTAAAAACAAGTCAGGAGCCACCAGGTAGCTTGTACTCCTACCTCTGAGACCACATGATGCAGGACAGAAGCTGTAAAAACAGAACCATTCCGAGGAATAAAATAATATTTTATTGAAAATTGGCCATGACCCATTCTTGTAATTGTGGGTTTACATTACTTGCTTTGCAGATAAGAAAGATTCGTACGATATCATCAACTTATAAACTTACCCTTCAAAATTTTATTTTGGCTAATTAAATCAGGAAAAACACAAATTAGCATAAGACCCAGAAATATCTAAAACAAAAATCCAATGACATGTTTAATTGCCTCATCGTGTCTTTGTCCATGCTTCCTGAAGGTTGGCTGTTGTGAGGATATACTTAAAAGTGTATGCTATTGTGCTTCGTACATCTTTATTTTCTTATGATACATGTAAATGGCTAACATAGAACTCATGTCAATCTTTTGCATTTCATTTTCCAGATTTCACATTGGACATATCATAAAAAAGAATGTACAAGGCTTGAAGAACAGATGAGGCATATGGATATATTAAGTGATTTCCCCTTTACATTCTTTATTGAAGACATAAACCAGGTTACCCATATTTTTCCTTTTACTTCCAACTTATTGTTCTAAACTAAGATTTTATGACATGTTTATGCTAGTATGAATCTTAAGGATCCCATGCTCTTTATCTATATTTACATTGCCATCTTGCTTTTGTAACACAATTCTGCACCAAATGGATTTATAAGGTTATGTGTGAAACATTTACATGCATGATATTTAAATGTTTAAGAAGTTCTTAAAGTTATTATATATATGGGCTTGTTCAAAATTACATAGTGGCAGCTCATGTTTTAAAGATCATATTATTATTGATTTTAAATCATGAAGAATTTTCATGAGGAAAAGTAAATGAGTGGAGTGCTTTTCTTTCACTAGATTTGTCACCTTTATGCATATCTTGACCAAGCCTTGCTTGCATGTGTTTGAGGACTCCTTTTCTGAAGAGATTTCTTGGTTTTAAACAATGTCATGAACTTCCTTTCATGTTTACTCTTTAAAAATGATCTTTCTTGCATATTGTCTATTTTTTTATGTTTTTATTTCATTCTTCGAATGATCTACTTGGTGCTTGTAAAAGCAGGAGAGTAGATGCTCTTTTTTAACTTCAAAGGGTCTCCACCAGATAGGACTATGGAAATCTGAGTGCGGCTGTGGATCATTATCTGTTTCGATGAATAAGTTGTGGTTTGTGTGGTTTACTTTCTTCAGAATACTGCTTTTTCTGTTACTTGACAACTTATTTCCAACTTCTGCTTTTTTGTTCTCTGACAACCATTTTTCTGAATACAAGTTAATATTATTATCCCTTAGATAACTTCCTGTTGAATTCAGAAAGAGTGAACCATTCGTCTCTCTAGTTTAATCTCTTACTAATGTAAAATCAGTGTAGCTATCCATTAAGATGAAACTTTGAGACTCGGTACTTGTGCTCAATTTGTGCCTGGAAGTAAAAAGATTTTGGGGATCACAATCATGTGGAAGCCATGTTCTCCAGTTTAGGAGGAATGCGAGTGTTTGATATTTACTAAAAGGTGCTGCCAAAGTCATTAGGGGACATTGCACAGTGAATGTAGGTATAGGATTGTGTGGAACCACTAGTATGTTTTTTGTCTATATCATTTTCTTGGAATTTGTTTACGTAGACAAAAATGGGAAGGGGAGTATAGTTCGTCAGGAATCCAGGCCTTTCATCAACCATATACCCCTTTTCTAATATATAAAGATTTAGTCATCCATATATGTGGACACAAACTATATGTGTAGATAATTTGTTTGCATTTAGGAAGTACAGTACTGGTCGTATGCCTTTGGCATATACAGATGCATACACCGATTATGTTATATATACATATGTGGACATGTAAAAAATCTGTATCCATACACCTATATGTAAAAATGTCCAGATTGATATATTTGTCTATATATGTATTTAATAAAATATCTTAATTTAATATAACTGTATCTAACTGAAAACATGTTACCTGCCAGGTTAAATGATGACTGGAGTCTGCCAAGTTCCCTGTGCCCATGTGCTGGTATATTTTCTCTTTCTCTCATATTGCAGTCAGGCTTCTTTGCTGTTTTTTAATTAGCTAGTGCAACACAACTCTCAACAGAACCAAAAAGTCAAATGTCAACTTGTTTGAGCTGCTGGGAAGATTATTACCAATGGAGATGTCTGCCGCTCCAGTCCCCAGTTGCATTATTACTTCACTGGGTACTCCAAGTTTTCCTTTTAAAGCAATTATGTATAACTTGGTCTTTAATCTGGATGCCTGCGACTTTGTCACTTATAATGACTCTGCTAGACTACAAGCTCATTTTCCATCCTTGCTTTGATATTCTCTTTCTTGTGCTTTTTAGATGCATGAGCCAACTGAGTATTACTCTGGGGCTGTGTTGGCTAATTAAAGTGTAAAATCCTCTCACTTGTCCTTCCTGTTTCACCAACTCTGTCTTCTTTCCTGACTTGTTCTGTTCCCTAACATTTGAAGCCCTTCACTGATCAGCACCTGTTACAATGTTAGAGCACCCTAGATCCTTGTGGTTATGATAACCATGTCCAGAACATCTAGCACTTTATAGAAGATATCCTGCAAACTATAATGAAACAGAATTAGATAGTGGCTATCAGGTACAACACCTGGGCAATGGTGATATGTGGATTTCAAAAATAATAATTGGTGGCTTATCTTGAATCATAAGTTGCATATGCAAAATTTTGGCATGGTATCGCATGATACTTTATTATGTAAACTCTTCCTTGCTAAGGACATGTGATTCTAACGAAAGAAATGACTTGAAATTGTAGCTTCATGTCATAAACAAATATGTCTAATCAATCACTCAGTTAAAACCGAACTGATGTAGAACAGTAGAAGTGCTTATTGGTTATTCTTTGCTGTATAACTTAGCCTGTCATAACATAAAGCATAAAGTTATCACACAACAATATCCTTACTCTATTATTTTTTGGTATTCTTCCCATTTCTCTTATGTCATAGTAAATTCCATCTCTATGTGAGTGTTGTCAAAGCCTGCTATTTGTGCATATGTAAATTCTTCTACCTAGAAGGTTAGTTACTTGTGCATTCTTACCCTGTCATTTTGTGCCTACTTTAATTATCTTTCTACATTATAATAGGAAAGTATTCTTACCCTTTGAAATGATGTAAACCTAGTCTAGGAAAAATATCAAATTTAGTTGCAAACTTTTGTAATTTATTTGTTTTTTCTTTAATTACAGCCACTAACTGTGTATCACTGCTTTCAACTTTTGGCTGCCCAAAGCTCAATTTCAGAAGTCAAGGATGAATTAAATATACACTATTTAGGTAAAAAGAATCTCTTTTGTATCTTGGTGATTTATCAATATACCTGATTTTCAACATTGCGGAATTCTGTTTTTTGGACATTCTGTTGAAACTTTGAATTTCTATGTGCTTTAATTGTATAAATCTTTATTCAATTTTTTATTGATTGTCCATTTGTAGATGATATAGTTGCTTTTTAACGTTTGATTGAAGATGAACTATTATTTTTTATTAAATTGCAATAATAATGATGTGGTTTACCATCAAAATATATAAGATAGGTGTAGCATTTGGAGCATCTTTGTTGTGATTTTGAGCTAACATATTTGTTATGACTTGTTTTGTATATTGCATGTTTTCATGTGAGTTTCATATTAAAGTTAGATTACACTATTTGTTCCAAGTGATTGTGGACCACTGGTGTTTGTATACTGTGGCACAAGTTCACACAATTGATGCTGTGACTTATTATTTGAAGGACCTGAGAAAGAGCTTTTGCAACTTGGGGTCTTTGGAGAGTTGCTGGCACTTTTTTCTGGAGTTCAAATACATATGGACCTTGTCGGTCCAGCTGTTCCACAATTTAGGTTAATTTTCTAATCTACTTTTTCATATAAGTTTAAGATTGTGTTCTTTCTTGTTGATTATGGTCTCCAATTTAATATGAATTTGAGGTTTTTGGCAGAATCAATTTTCTTGAATTGGTATTCAATATTGACTTCGTTGTAATAGGCTATTTCATCTATCCTTTGTCTCAAGACAAATTCACCTCATTGTGTATCTGTTTGATTTTTGCTGTTATTTCAGTTTGTTTCTTAGTACCTGCAACTTTACTGGTAAGTTTATTAAAAGTCCAAACTTGAGTAGATGTATGAAGCCACATAGAGGACTAAAGCTGGTCCTTGTGTTGTTAATGAAGTTGATTTCTATTTTGTAATGGAGATTGTCTTGCCATGATTATACATCTGGATTAATAGTTCATACTTCATTCTGCCTACTAAATGACTTGAAGAATTATACAAGGAATTTATGCATTTCATTAATGTTTTGCTGCATTACAAATGTTGAGTCCTCCACAAGTTGTAATAGTGGTTCCTCAATTTTCCAATAGATTTTGTACTTGTTGTAGAAGTTAATTAGAATATGAAATTCATCCATTTGATTCAACTATAAGAACCTCTATAACATGATAGATATTGGTATAACATAGTGTTGAAGCCTTCAAGCCATGGCAAGGGTGTGCTGTTGTGATCTTGGATTCAAAGTTTTTCTGAGTCACAGTAAGCACACCATTGAAAAAGGGGAACAGGTTAGAGTTGTTCTTTGATCACATGGTCTCAAATACCAGTTGTATTGGTGTGTTTTGATCTTGGTTTAGGCCTGGTACCAGATTATATATTTTCGTACATCAGTATTATATTTTTCAGCATTACGAGATGGTATAGGTCAGCAAACTGCCTGGTATACCAATATTTACCAGTTCAACAACTTGTCGAAACTGGTATAGGACCAGTACACAAGACCATTGTTGAGCATGTATTCAAGATGCAAAGAAGCTCATTTTACATTTGCATTCTTTTTATCAACTCCCACTAGCATCTGGTATTCTCATGTTAGCAGTGTCTTGGGCTTCCTTTTGCAGCTTTGACAAACATGAGTGTTGTCTATTTGTTTCTGTTGTTTTCTGTATATATGTTTTTTCTTACTGTCGGATACAGGGTGTGTGTGTGTGTGTGTGTGTGGAGAGCAAGAGAGAGGAGGAGTGAGAGAAGGTGCCTTCTGGTTGTGCTAGTGTATGACAGACTTGATTAACTTTGTTTTGTTGTTTCTTTTTTTTTTTTTAGGTTTTTGTATTTGTACTGCTCCCTACAGATTTTTTGTATATCTCCTCAGTATCAAGGTCACAAAAATACTCATTATAGTAACTCAACTTTTATTAGCCAGTAAATAAGATCTATTTCTTTACTGTTGCGAGATAGGAGAGGCGAAATATTTGTGGGAGTGTATGCCGAGGCATGCTTGATAAATCATGGTAAAATAAATCTTATAAGATATTCAAAGCCTTTGGTATCGTTGTTTACATTAAATGGTTGTATTGACACTTTTGTTGTTTCCCATTTTTTTGGTTCACCTTATTTTCTTTCTGTGTACATATGTTTTATGTGACTGACAGTGGTCCAAATATTTATATAACACTGTTGTACAGAATTTACTTGTGTCCCTTGCTATTGACTTTATGTTCTTGTGTATTTATTATAGGGATGGGGAAACAGTAAGCCTCTGCAAGTACCTTCCTTGCGCTGAGCAGGACTGTATATGTAAGTCCTCATGTGCAGATTCTGGTGCAAGGATATTAAATGGAAAATGTGCTACAGTACATATAAAGCTTCACAGAGGTTTCTACCATGACATATGTAGGAACATATTAAAGGTCAATTTCCCTTTACTATCCATGTCTTAGAGGTTTCTTGAACTCAAAAATTGAAGTAGATATAACTTGCATTTAAATAGTGAACATTATGTGGGATCATAACTTTGCAAGTTATGTTTGCTTGTCTAGACAGCTGTTTTGTTGTACTTGTGGAATGGCAGCATATATAATGCACACTTGCAGAATTTTGGGTGTAAAAGATAAAATATTTCTTTCATGTTTTGGTTTCATCATTTCTATTTTGACTCCATAGAGTGTAGAATGCTATCCAGCAAAATACTGATATGGACTTTGTTGCTAGTGACATGAAAAGGACACTAAAAGAAAATCCAAAATCTGTATTTTGTTAATCTGATTAAAATCTCTGCATACAAATAATACCCAGGATTCAGCGACAAAATGTTGAAGCTTAATTGTCAAAAGGCAAAAAGTGACAGAATGAAGGGAACAAAGATGTTAAATTTCCAAGTGGTACATACCTCCAATGTTTATCCATCAAAAAAGAATAAATGATAAACATACCTTGTCTGGATACTGCTAGAATCCTCAAACCAAGGAAGGTGCAATAATTTCACGAGTATACATGTACGAGTACAAAAATTTTTTCTGCATGAACTAGCTTTCACTCAAGAGTGACTTTAAGATACAATTTAGTTCTATATTGATATGGATGCTAGATAATCTTGATAATAAACAAGGTAAAATTTTGATTCTGACTAAGAAAAAGTATCAATAGTAGAGTTAAATATTGTGATGCTCTTAGCATGTTCTTGTTTTCATTGTTACATATCAGTTTTGAATGGATCGATATGATGGATTGGCAGGTTGATATCAAGCTAAATTTGATATACGTTCTAAATTATAGCATGCATTGTGCAAATTCTTGGGTTGTTGCTTTCTCGATGCTCATAAGGAGGAAATATCTCAGATCTCTATGATAAGCTTAGATTTCTAAACTTTCTCATTATTTACGAACTGTTTGCAGGATTCATATCCTCACATTATTATTGCTCCGAATGCTGGTGTTGCTGCTTATTCTAGTTGGTCACCAACTATTGTAAGTCATCTGTACCATAGCATTATTTTCCTCCTTGTGGTTATGATCAATTTCAATCAATTTTATTGCGCGGAAACTCGACTGGGACCTCTATGCTCAGTCTCCTAGAAGGAATAATAGTGAACTTACAAAATGTTCATAAGTATGATGACATAAGCTTCTTGGTATTACATTAACATGTATATGTTACATTGGAATGTAGATGATGAGATAGGGTTTCTCCTTAGTTATCTCGAAAATATTATGATGGTTAGATTGATCCTCTACTGGAAAATTTGATGAAGCTGATACGATAAACAAACTTCAATGTGAACAGGCAGATCATGGCGAGTGTGTTTCATCAATACCATTACTGGTGTGAAGAAAATATGAGATTTATCATTCATGTCGGTGTCAAAAGTATATCATTGTATACTTAGAAGTACATTGCACTTACTGGTAGTTTGAACTATGGAATGCTTGCCTTTTCTCGTACGGACAGCTTCTGCATTCTAGTTTAGGGATGCAGCCAACTGATTTATCCTCGGTGTCAGGAGCTAATTAAGGAAATGGGCATCCCAGCCATATTTACCGACTTCTGTGAGGAAGCTGCAAATCTAGCTGCCGATTGCATAAGCACGGTTACTAGCACTCCTCTCAGGCTGCCGGTATATCCGTTAACCTGTTTCTTATGCCCTTCAATTTCAAAGTGTGGCCGAAAAAAAATCTGGAAACTAACTGGCTTCTTGTATTGCAGATTCAAATCAATCCATTTAGGCAGCCGATGGTGGTGGAAGATAGCGCGATATACCTCCCATGCTACTCAAATTGTTTTCTCTTTGGGATGTGATTGTATCCAAGGTGTATTATTTGGTTTTTCATAAAGACACTTGGATTAGAGGTTTGAACTATGTGTTGAAGAAACAGAGCTTTTCTGTGCTGTTAAAGATTGTTCGTTCTATACAACCTGCATCTATCAGTTTTTGTGGGCTGTCTTTTGTGCTCTTATGACACATCTTATTGATCTTTAATTGGTGTTGATGAAAGGAACTAGCAAGTTATGGTTATCAAGAGACCATCAAATCGAACATTTAGGAACAATCACAAAACACAATTCAATCCCTGCCAAATTAGACAACCCACAGAGCTTTTGCAACTCAATCTCATGGTCACACATCATCCTCGTATTATCCTACCCACACTGGCACTCAGATATCGACGTCACAATAGACCCTGTCGAACTTGGGCGTCCCGGAGAAGCTCACGAGCACAGGCGCGCAGTAAACCCTCAGCGTGTAGTGCTTCGTCTTCACCGCCCCCACCTTCAACCTAACCCTCGCCCGCACCCTCACCTCCAACCCCACCTGCCCGCTCGACCGGTCGTGCTTCAGGCTCTTCTCCACCGATCCCAGCAGCGGCGTCGACGTTGCCACCGCGCTCACGTCGAGCGTAGTCACGTTCCGCCGCCGCTGGTAGAACGGTGCAACTTCCGTGAAGGCCACCATCTGGTCGTCGTACCACACCGTGACCTCCATGAAGTCGTAGTACAGTGAGACCCGGTGGTTGCGGTTGTAGGACCGGAGCGTGAGGTCGAAGGTGGCGTTGAGCGCGTGGCTGGCCGTGAGGTTGAAGCCGTAGACGCGAGCGTCGTCGACGGTGTACTCGAGCGGCTTCGGGCGGACGACTAGCCAGAAGATGAGGACGAGGAGGCCGACGAGCACGATGAAGCCAAGGCCGGTGAAAACGATGCACGTGAGGATGCCAGGGCGCGAACGCCGGCTGGACGGCGGGCGCTCGCGGACCATGGCGGTGAGTGTGGTTGCTGCCGAGGACGAGCGGAGCAGCGATTGGAACGGATATATACCGCCGATCTGAGTGTGTGTGTGTAGGGAATGTTTCGGGGAGTGCAAAAGTGGCGATCACAGGCTGTATGAAAGCAGAAAGCTTCCATTGTCCTTCTTTGTTCTACTTCTTTTCGGCTTTGAATGTTGTTTTTAGTCACCGGAAACCTCCATGAACAACTCGGTACGCAGTGCCAGAGAGCTGCCCACTGCGTATATTTCACATCTCTCTCATCAAAATCGTTGATGTTTGCAGTGTCCAAATCCGGAAGAACCAAAGTGGTACACGTTCCAAAGCACACAGCATTAGATCCCATGGGTGAGGCCGGAAACCTGTTTCATCCTTATCGCTTTGATGGATTGAGATGCCTCGTCTCAAGATTGTTCCAAGAATATTTCCCCTCTTTCTTAAGCTTTTTTGTCTTGCCTTCCCGCCCAAGTTATTCTCTTCCATAGGGAACCAGGGTGGTCGTCACAGGGCCCAATGGGAAGCGTAAGGTATCGACAACATTGATGGGCCTTATAAGACCTACAAACGTATGAACAGAGGTGTTAGAGTAAAAATTATGGATGAACAGTAATTAATATGCATAACAGTAGATGAATATTTTTATGATATGTCCTCTTAAGAGATTACTATAGTTGGCTTGGGTGAGTGTCATGTCATGCGAGTCCCCATCTCCACGTCGAGCTGACAGTCCGTGTCAAGCTGCAATTGGAGGGTGAATTCTGCTCTTATCACTAACTAAAGAAGCATGGCATAGAAGAGATGACACGTCTCCAACGTACTTCTGTGCGATCCATGCTGATCTATAGCAAACCTTCTCTGAGATTTCCTCACGAGGAGACTGCGACACCAGATGGAGAAAGATCTTTCTTCGGCAGATGGAGGCGATGACGAAGACGATGATGAACACAGCGGGCCCACTCCGGCAGTGAGCGGAGCCAAAACAAAAACAGGATGATTAGGGAGTGGATTAATTAGGTCCGACCCTACATCCTTTTTATGGTGTAGTGTGAGATGAGGGTGCACATAGCTAGCTAGCTTCTCCATGTCTCATGTTTCCAAGCCAAGAGCAGGCCGGCAGTGGACACTAGGCAGAGCACTACACTGCAACGCTGCCTCCATTATCAAGTACTTTTGAGCTCGCTACGGCCGCCCCAACCCCTGCATCAGGTACGTAGGAGCCACTGACTGCTTGTCGTATACCACCCAAAACAATGGACCTCTTTATCCGAAGTCTCATCGGGAAGACGCCAAGGCTTCACCTAAAAGTGAAAGCATGCTGGCTGAAGTCTTAGTGCCGACCGAGATAAATGAGCTAGTGGGAGTGCCACAAAGCACTGCTTATTTATATCGCCTCTCTTCTCGGCCGTCTCTTATTGGCCTCTCCCCTCACTGCGCCCAGTGGTGGCTTTCCAACCATATCTGCAAGCTGGTGGTGGTAGTGGTGGTGGTGGTGGTGGTGGTGCGAAAGGAAAACTCTGGTGAGGAACTTTTCATGCTTCTTTATTGCCACCCCCGTTTAAGAACTAGGAGTGGCTTGTGCGTAGGAACTCCTCACGTATCCTCAAAGAAAACGCAAAGTATAAGAACCGGATCAGTATGCATGTTCCTTTGTGAATGCATGCATGTGTTCCCAAGTGTTCCTCCTTTCACTCATAACACATATATAATGTAGGAGTTGGAGAAGTAACACCTTATTCTACGTGACTAATTCATCTCCATGCCCTTTAATAAAGTCTCATTTTGTTACACTCCATGCATTAAAGAATGCAAGATCATCAAAGGATACTGTCTGCTGGGAACTTATGAGTAGCATGCGCATTACTGGATGCATGCTTAATGAAGTATGTTAGAGTTACTCCTTTTGGATTATTATTATTATTATTAACAGTGAGACAATCATGCAGTAGTCGTTCATAAACCACCAATCATGTATATTTGAGATTAAGAATGTGTAAAGACTGTACGGGATTCTACTTTTACCAACCAATGCAAGAGTTCTCTTAGCTTTAGTTCTCTGGATATCCTATGAGACCATATCTTTGACACGGCCACTACAGGCTTTGATGATGGCTAGAACAATGCAAGAGTTAAAGCCGTAGAAGTCATCTCCGTATACATGAATTGAACTTAATCAAACTACTACACAAAGCAAGAAACGACATTAGATTCCATCAACCTTAGAATTGCTTCAAGTGTCGAGTCCCAAAGCCCTTCTCTTTACATGTCCATGTTTGTTGGCCGAGAAGTTTAAGGCATGCACTTGATGTTTACCGAAGCAGATAGTATAGGTTCCATGCATGGCTCAATGGAAGAAACACTGCACATCCCCAGGGACTTTGGCTGTGATGCTGCGTCAAGACTGTCATTGGATCTCTATTTATCGTTAAGCTTTGTGTGGATTAATTCTTCCTCCCTGTAACTAAAACACTATAGGCAAAGATAATGAAAGAAAAAAAGGAACTGCAATCATCAACTTGTTTCTAGCTCATACGAATCATTCCCTTTCTTCTTGCACTTCGCTAGTGGAAGCTTTGACGCTACCTAAAACCGGCATGCATTTTTTTTTGCTCTTCTGAGACGTACCAATCACTGGGCCGAAGCTCTTCGGTCAATGACATGCATTGTGGTATAACATAGGCCAAAAAAAGTCAAAAGAAAAGGTATCCATTCTTGTTTCAGAAGCTACATTACGTAATAGTGGACATCCATGAAATCCTACTTAAGTTACTTGATGATTTATGTTAAGGACTCAGACAAGTTAACCTTAAGAAAACATTTCATCGATGCAGTAGCTATGCCTTCTCCCGTAAGCAACATAACGTGATAAAGGACGTCCATGAATTCCTCCTTAAGTTATTGCATGATTTCTCATGCTAATATTTGAGACGATTCAAATTGCTCATGACAATATGTTGAAAGTAATTCGACGTAAGCAATTATAATACCGAGAAAGCAACCATGCATTCACTTTGCATAAAGCACGAAAGACTTTATGAAAGATTGATATTGTAGACAAAAGTTCACAGTGCAAAAGTACCAGGCACGAAACATTAGCTTTCCAATTAAGAGATAGATATAATATATGTGAATTGAGCTTTGTTTATTGTGCAAGACCAACGAATGAGAGACGGGTTTGGCTGTTCTTGATATTTTGGTCAATAGAACAATCATTTTATATCTGCAATAACTTGAGCAGTCTAATCTCATTCCCTCTCGGTCTCCATTAGCATTGCCTCACTCATTTTATTGCCACACTGATCATCCAGTTCACTTCTCACAGAGTGGGATGCATGGTAGAAAAGTTCTTGAATAAATCTCATCATTCTCTTTTTGATTTGGTCCACCCAATGAATCGTAGCCCAATCGCAGTCCAGATCTATGGTTTCGGACAGTTAAATCAAAAGGCTATCTACCTAATCTTTTTCTTCATTTTACTTTTTGATTTATTGCAATGCTTCATCCTAATCTTCGTTTTAGAGTGAAGCAGCACTAAAGTCCATCCACTGATGTAGCTAATGCAATCTACAACACTGGCCACCCTATAAATTGGTGATGACTCCAGCACCGGTTCATATCAGCTTTTCCCGGGCATTGCTCTTTACAGGTAAAAGTGTTTGTTCCATGGAGAGTATTGTTTCTCTGCTCAGATTCATGAGAGCCATACTTTTGGTTTTTCCTGATGAGTGTTGAGAATGATACCAAGCTTTTAAGCTGCAGACATCATCTTCATGATTATTTTAGTTGTTTGTTTGATGTATGCAGTTTCCTCTTCGAGCTTCTTTAGGACTGTACTGTTTTTGCTGCTCGCCTAATGCTCATCATAGATAGACTGATATAGAGTATGTATACTATAAAAAACAGCCACAGGTTCTGAAGGTGAAAGATAAAATGTTCCAAAGCACAGATTTACTACTCGAGAAAGCAGGTTGCAATTGATCCCCTTCTCTAGTATTTGCCCCATGTATTTAAAGGCCTCACGTAGCTGAGAAATCTAAGGATGATCATGATCGTACAGTATGTGCATGGAATCAAGGCACTACTGCTATCGATTTGGTTGCCATTCCTTTCTCCTACTGGATTGGTTCCTAACACGCATCTTCTCTCTTTGTTCTTTCAGATACTCCGTTGCTGTTTGCATAGGGAGCATCAAGAGGAGTACAAGTTGGAAACAATTGAACCCGAGCTAGATTGCATTGTAGCAGTAGATCTTTTTCTTTGCACTTGCAATATCTAGGAAAATGGCACTTGCTTCGATTCCTGCAGTAGTCCTGGGCTCGATTGCCTTCACCGTATTCTGGATGCTGGCTGTGTTCCCTGCTGTCCCCTTCCTACCCGTAGGAAGAACTGCTGGATCTCTTCTAGGTGCCATGCTCATGGTGGTCTTTCAGGTCGTCAGCCCCGAGCAGGCTTACGCATCCATCGACCTCCCCATCCTGGGCCTCCTCTTCGGTACCATGGTCGTCAGCATCTACCTGGAACGAGCCCAGATGTTCAAGTACTTGGGCAGGCTGCTTTCATGGAAGAGCAAAGGTGGCCCGGACTTGCTCTGTCGAGTCTGCTTTGTTTCGGCCTTGGCAAGTGCACTCTTCACCAACGACACCACCTGCATAGTGCTCACCGAGTTCGTCCTCAAGCTCGCAAAGCAGCACAAACTTCCTGCCAAGCCATTTCTCCTAGCATTAGCATCTAGTGCCAACATCGGCTCGAGTGCAACTCCCATCGGCAACCCACAGAACCTGGTTATAGCTGTCGAGAGTAAAATCTCCTTCACCAAGTTCTTTCTCGGAATCTTCCCCGCGATGCTTATTGGTGTCGTCATCAACGTAGTGATCCTTCTCGGCATGTTTTGGAAGCAGTTATCGAGCAAGGAGAGTGAAGAACAGAAAATGGAAGTTGAAGTCACCGAGATGGAAGTGAATTCCCATACCTTCGTGCCTGCGAGAATGTCGCACCCTCCTCCTTTGGACCCCCAGGAGATGAATGATGTCGAGAAGAATGATCCGCGCAAAGACGGTTCTCGGCAAGGCTGTGCACAAGTTTCTGACATGAAGAGGTTTCTGACGAAAAAGGAAGTGTTCTTGAAGGGCTCTGTGTATTTTGTAAGCATCGGCATGCTGATTGCTCTGCTAATGGGACTAAACATGTCATGGACTGCACTCACTGCTGCACTGATACTGGTGGTGATCGACTTCAAGGATGCTGGCCCATGTCTCGACAAGGTAATTACGCCATGATCTTTCACGCTTAAAGAAAGCAGAAGAGAGGGTGATAAAATGCATTTTTGATTCTTTTTTGGAGTTCACTTATCTATGTTGAGAAGACTCTGCAATTTATCATTTTACTATGTTCTGAACTTTGTTTCTCAGTGTTTAGAACTTCGAAATATCTTACTGTGAAAACTGACGGGTCTTAGAACATGTCGAATGACTCAGGTTTCATATTCCCTGTTGGTGTTCTTCTGTGGGATGTTCATCACTGTTAATGGATTCAACCGGACAGGAATACCGAGTGGTTTCTGGAATTTTATGGAGCCTTATTCTCGGATTAATCATGTGAGTGGAGTGACGGTGCTATCCATCGTCATACTGCTGCTATCGAACTTGGCATCCAATGTTCCCACCGGTAGGTTAAGCTTCTCCTTGTTGCTTTCATCTGCCACACACACACTACGTTGGACTGCATGATTGAATCAACCATGGTGACTAACTCGAAACTTAATCTCGACCACGGTAACCTCTTGATGAAACATTGGTGACAGTGCTCTTGCTGGGGGCTCAGGTGGCCAAGTCAGCCGCTGCAGTGTCGCCGAAGTACGAGGCGAGATCATGGCTGTTGCTCGCGTTCGTGAGCACCGTCGCCGGCAACCTCTCGCTGCTGGGCTCGGCGGCCAACCTGATAGTATGCGAGCAGGCGCGGCGGTCGGAGCTCCACAAGTACACTCTCTCCTTCTGGGAGCACATTGTCTTTGGACTGCCGTCGACGCTCGTCGTCACCGCCGCCGGCCTCCCCTTGATAAAGTTGTTGTAACTTAATAGTTAGACTGTTGAGAAAAATCCTCAACATTCAATCCTTCAATCTTACTACTTCATGTATAAATAATTATGAGTATTAGGGAATAAATTAATTACTTCATTCCTGTAAAATAATTTTCTAGTTTCTATCATGGTATCATAGCTTCTTGCCTAGAGAAAGTTTTTTTTTTCGGTGTCAAATGACAGGAAATCTCCATCGTGATTTACTGCGTGCCACAGCCCCTTTCGCGCAGCTATGTGCCCGAATGAAGACTTGTAGCTCCTCATAGAGACCTTTGCAGCTGCAGCACGCATCCAGATAAGGCAGGCGAGCTTCTTGTTAATTATCCTTCTTCGTCGCTTTCTATTGTTGTCAAACGACAAATCTCGGTCATAGTCCTCTTGACAGAATTGACTCGGCTGCTAGCCCTCGCTATCGTCATTAACTTCTGCAATGCCCTTCCTCTGCCAGCTCTCGCAGCAACATCACCGCTGCTAATCACCGTTGGACGCTGCCTCCTCTTTCTCCCCTTGCTGCTAGCACCTTCCTCACCTACTTTCGTCGCTCTCAACCGAGCGCCTGTCACTCCTTCCCTTCAGTTGTCTCCTTCGCAATATGCTCGACGATGCTGCCTACGACAAGAGCGAGGCGCGACTGCTACCCGCTGCCGCAATTGCTTCTAGTCACGCTCTTTGTCGCTATCATCAACCCCTGCTCTAACAATTGCAGTCGTCGGTCACAATCGCTGCCCTCTCCTTTGAACACCATCTTCCCAGCAGCAACCACATTCTCACCTTCCTCCTCTCGTGTCGCAGCCCACCTCTCCAGCACCATCATTGTACCCTACTAGAGCCCTTATCATCCGATCCTTTCAGCCGTCGGCTCTTACTCTTCAGAGGCTCCTTCTCTAGGAAGCCTCTTTCAACACCTGAACAATGGGACCCACCAATGCTGTTGCAGTAGTGAGACACATAGGCAGTAGAAAAAGATTAAAAAATAAAATAAAATAAAAAAAGGAGAAAAGGCAAGCAATCAATGATCCTAAATACAGCAATTCTTACTCTATGCAGCAATTAGTTTCACTAATCCAGCCAGCCACACAGTCATTTTCAAATCCAAAAGTAATCGGTATTATTTTATTCTATAATGTCTTCATCGTCTAATTCTCTGTTTCTGTCAATGTCATTACAGGAATCACTAGTACCTCTTAGATTACTGGACTGATATTCATCAATGATGTCATCATCGTCTCTTTCAAATTATCCAGAGGCAACTATGTATCATGACACACTAAATTCACTAATCTCCTTTTTGTATATGATTTGTTAGGTTATGATGATGGATCTTTCAATTGTCTACCAGCAATTATTGACATCCCGAGGACAACAAGTCAAGTACCAAATCCAAAGCATAAACTGTGGCTACGACAAGATGTTTTATTCTTCAAGTGATTCAAGTCTCCGTTGTTGGTTCAGTCACACCACTTATATCTTCATGTGCTACTATTGTCGACGCATAGTGCAAACTACAAACTATCTCAGTAAATCACTCGTGCACTTGCATGATTGCATGGACAACTGAAAGATCACGATGGAGATTTGCTATCCTTTCACAGTGATAAGAAAAGCTTGCTCTACGAAAGCAGCTATTTATTTTAATTGATTGTTTTATTACTTTATACTCATATTTATATGAGGAGTAAGATTGAAGGATTGAATGTTGAGGATTAACATGACCAACGTGGACCGTGCAACTGGGACGCACGGACCCCACCACCGCTCGGCCAATAGCAACCTCCCCAGCCCAGGCTCCAGCCTCTCCCAGCTCATCTTATCCTTCTCCTCCAAGGGCCCGAGCGCTCGCGACATGACCGCGCTCTCGGGCGCCCACACCATCGGTCAAGCCCGCTGCACCACCTTCCGCTCCCGCGTCTACAACGACGCCAACGTAGACGCCAGCTTTGCGTGGACCCGTAAGCAGACCTGCGCCGCCTCCGGCGGCAACAACAACCTGGTCCCACTCGACCTCCAGACTCCCACCTCCTTCGACAACCGGTACTACCAGAACCTGGTGGTCCGGCAGGGCCTGCTGCACTCGGACCAGGAACTCTTCAACAACGGGTCTCAGGACTCGCTGGTCCGCCAGTACAGCACCAACGCGGCGGCCTTCAGCAGCGACTTCGCGGCGGCCATGGTGAAGATGGGAAACACCAGCCCGCTCACGGGGAGCAAGGGGGAGATCAGGTTGAACTGCAGGAAGGTCAACAACTGATGTGACGTGGCGTACGTAGATGGCCTAACTACTATACGTACACGAGCACGATTATCCAAGTGTGTATTCACCAATACAAGCGATAACGCTTGTTGTGTGTTGGGGAATAATAAAGAAGACATTGAGAACCGACCAAATCGGGCTCATGGATCGAAATCACATCGGGCTACTGGGCTCGCGATTCCAGAAGCGTTCGCGTCTCTCACACGAACGTTAGACCGTCGATATCATTTTGACGGTTCGGATCTTCTCATATTTGATCCGTAGCCGTCTTTAAGATCCGCCCACGGTTCGTGCCCGTGACACCGTCCCCCCATGTATCGCGACTCGAGTCGTGTCTCAAATCATGACTGCAGCTGCGGCAGTTCGTATTGATTCTATAATTTATCGTGTAAATAAAAAGAAAAAAAAAAGAATATTATGGCTTCCATCTATCATATACAACATGAAATTTGCCAGTCTCCATCATGTGGTTTAGAATATAAAACAATTGCATTTAGGAGAGACAGGTCATGATCACTGGGCATCGTAGAAGAACATCCATCCCTTACCATCAGTATAGTAGAATCCAGCTATTTGACGAACACTGAACCTAACATGTTCCTGCCTGCTACCTCGTGAAATTTCAAAGCATAAATGATAGTTCTTTATTATTATTAATACTATTTTTTTTCTCACCGACATGTTTAACACCTCACTCGTCCGTTTATATTATTATTACCCAACTCGAGAGCTGCAGCCTTTCATGCAATGATGCATGAAGACGACACTGTTAGATCGAACCAGTTAGGCACCTCTATCTATCGACTGTTTGAATACTTTACATTAGAATCCAAGACTCCTCCATCACACTCTTAGTCCGCTGGGAGAAGGTTGTCATGCACATTGCAGCTCGTCACGCGCATCCATACAACAGAACTGCCAATCAATGGAACACAGAGTCAACGATTTGGGACCGATCCATCTAGCACATGCATATGTAGATTCGTTTACGTGGTCAAAGAAGAAGGCTGCTCCTCTTCTTGATGCTTATCCAATTGGTAGTTGTCTCCATGCAATCATACCATAAACAATATGATGTGGCCAACTCCTCATCACACATAGGACTAGCCAAATTGAACTCGCAGGCTTCGAACACGTTGAATTCCGCGGAGAGTCGCGTGAAGGCAGCTGTGTGTGGCCATCGAGGTTAGCATTTGCTGACCTATTTTGCACGTTAGAGTTACTACTTAGCTACTCTGATGGCGAGTGAACGTGACTGACGTGCAGGTCTTTGCGCAGCCATGTTTGAATTATACGTAGCGTTGATCTTTGAGAGCCATGCAAGCGCGATGACTGCTATATATGCCTGGCCATGGAGAAGCTTTCTTCTCACCCAAATAGCTTAGGCTTCCGTCGATCACCCATGGCTGTGTTCTCTGAGAGAATCGCCATCGTCTTCTTCCTTGCTCTACTTGTCTGCATCGCCGACGGGCAGCTGTCGCCGACGTTCTACGGAAAGACATGTCCCAACCTGCAGAGAGTGGTGCGGTCGGCCATGACGCAGGCCGTCAATAACGAGGCGAGGATGGGCGCCTCCATCCTCCGGCTGTTCTTCCATGATTGCTTCGTCAACGTAGGGCGACGCCTTTCTTACGTCGAGTGGTTTCCGTGGTGCTGTTTGAGGTTCTGAGTGTTTGAGTTCTCGCAGGGCTGCGACGGGTCGATCCTTCTTGATGACACGGCGACGTTCACCGGAGAGAAGAATGCGGGACCGAATGCCAACTCCGTGCGTGGCTTCGATGTGATCGACACCATCAAATCCAACGTGGAAGCAGCCTGCCCCGGCACCGTCTCGTGCGCCGATATCCTCGCACTTGCCGCCCGCGACGGCGTAGTTTTGGTGAGGAGCGCATCCCTTCTCTCTCGATCTCTGTTTATCTCTGTCGTTCTTAGCTGATACACCAAGTGATCTCTTTTCAGCTCGGAGGGCCATCATGGACGGTGAAACTGGGACGCAGGGACGCGACCACCGCCAGCCAAAGCGATGCCAACACCAACCTCCCGGGCCCCGGCTCCAGCCTCTCCCAACTGAAGACGGCCTTCGCCAACAAGAACCTGAACGCGCGGGACCTCACCGCGCTCTCCGGCGCCCACACCATCGGCCAGGCCCGCTGCGTCAACTTCCGCTCCCACATCTACAACGACGCCAACATCGACGCCAGCTTCGCGTCGCAGACCCAGCAGAACTGCCCGTCCTCCGGCGGCGACAACAACCTGGCGCCGCTCGACCTGCAGACACCCACCGCCTTCGACAACGCGTACTACCAGAACCTGGTGGCGCAGAAGGGCCTCCTCCACTCGGACCAGGAACTCTTCAACAACGGCACTCAGGACGCGCTGGTCCGGCGGTACAACACCAACTCCGCGGCCTTTGCGAGGGACTTCGCGGCGGCCATGGTGAAGATGGGAAACATCAGCCCGTTGACCGGTAGCCAGGGAGAGATTAGGTTGGATTGCAAGAAGGTGAACTGACACACCATGTCCCAACAAAAACCCCAAGGGTTTAATGTCAACATCCAACTTCTATCATGCATCATTATCAAGCTTCAAACATGTATTCTGGCTGTTGTTTTGCATCTAAATCTGTCCGACTCATTTACTCATCTAAATTTGTCGATGAATTGAAGTAGATTAGTAGAACCCCTCCAGGTCCAGTTTATAAACACCTATCTAAGCATATACTTAATTGACATTTTTATATCCTTCCAACATCTCATTACAGATAAAACATCAACATGACTACACTAATTTAAGGCCCAAGTGCTGTCCTAGTTGACATGAGCAGGCTCTTTGGGTCAAAGAACTCACGGGCCCTTTTTAAGGTTTTGCTAATTGGTTATTGGGAAAAAAAAATGAAGAAAAAATTGGGTAAATTCCCAAGAAAAAACCCCCCCTTTTTTTTACCTTATGAGCTGATCGATTTATTCTGTCGATTAATCTAAATCATTGGACAGATTTACCTTATGAGCTGATCCACTAAAAAATGGCAATAATTGCTATTGTGTCTTTAAGAAATATGACAAAAAAGGGAGGAAGTAAATTGATAAATATAAAGAATGGACATATTGGAAAAATCCAAAAATGACACATCAAATATTTATTATAGAAGACTATCATGAGAATGAAAAAAAAAGAAAAGAAAGATCATAAATACGTATCTCCTTTTTTGTTATACTAAATGAAAGGTTTCAAACTAAGTTCATCTCCGTAGCTGTATAATGTTCATTGTCTTTTATAACATGTTTATGTAGGAAAAGTCTTGCAGAGAACATAGTGCTGCTCATTTCCAATACCGACTAGAATTCTTAGCATAGGAAGGTATATAACTATGAAGCACGAAATGCCATGGGACTTCATGCTGCATGGAGAATCCACTTCTCCGTGTACATATGTCGTTTCCGGCGAAAGCGTATCCTCTTGTCTGCACATATCCTGTGTGCGTTACCATGAAGGAAATCGAGCTTGTTGAGACCACCGAGGCAGTGGCTTCACTCTGTAACAGAGAAACTTGGGATCCCAAGGTACATCAATGGTGGCTCCACTGCAGAAAGGTTTAGATTACTGAAACCTAGATCGCCAGCTCCAGCTTGAACGAAGAAGACATGATCCGTCATCCACGCTGCTGAACAAAGAACTCACACCACAGATTCTGACCACATCTCACCTACTATTACAGTACATCTAGAACCTGACAACTCACATCACGTTGGTGCACGGGCCATGGAGGTTTCTGCCGTGGGAGGAGACTGCAGCCAAGAGACACATTTCATGCATCGTCATGCCCTTCCTTTGCCACAGGACAAGCTCAATCATTGCATGCATTTTAGCTGTTACCAGACTTGGGAAGGGTAAAGCATGGAACCTCGGGAAGAAACTAGCTTCTCCAGGTTCTGTTCTTAACTCACCACCACCATGAGTAGTACGTACATTGTGCTGCTGCTTCTGCTTCACAAGCTCAATCATTGCATGCACTTTGGCTGTTACCAGACTTGGAGAAGTAAAACATTGAAACCTTGTGCTGTGGGTGTGCTGCTGCTCTTTCCTTGCAAACTATACATGTTTGTATGGAAGTCGTATGCATGTTTGCTACCTCTTCTTCGTGTAACTTCACTTATGGGGTGCACACTTAGCTTTGAGTTGTGTGCTAGTGATAATTAATTTAGTGGTAAAAGATTCCTCTGTGATCTGATGACCATCTTTATTTACTTTGACTGCGATATCATACTATTTCTTCCGCTGTGGACTTTTCGCACATTGGTGTCACATGCGGAAGCACGTGGTCTCTCCGCTTGTTATTATTGTCTTAGTATTTTTCTTCTTGTTTTAGTCTTCACCTTCCGATCAAAACACAACGTGGACGGGCAGTTTGTTGTCGTTTATGTTTGCCGGTCTCTTCTTAGAACGCTTACTTCGGAAGAGGATCTTAACATACAGGCCGAGGAAGACATTATTATGGTCATCAAGCTTAGTTAATCCTCTCTTAAGCACTTAAATTTGATATGGTTAGTAGAATACTTCTTAATCTCTCCCCCACCCAAATCAATCATTGTTGTGTGATGGATCGATCTCCTTCCCGACATCGTGTCCCACCTAATGTACCCAATCCTTTCTCCGCTTCTTCCTTTTTGTCGTAATAATGCACATACATTTTGCTTTTCTTGTTTTTACTATGAAAAATGACAGCTAACTTATATTTTTTTTATGACGTCATACGGAAAAATCTTGATCTTTTTATTCCTTATTTTCATAATATATGTACAAAAAAATATTAAAAAACGATTTTTTATGCGTTCTTTTATTTATCTTTCACATTATATATATATATATATATATATATATATATATATATATATATATATATATATTGCTGCAGCGGCCGAAGAAGACCCCCATCGCAACTGACCGCAGCGCTTCGCAGCGACAGCAGTGAAAGAGGAAGAGTTCGAAAAGAGTGCGGAGTTCCGACAGTTAAGCCGTTGCCTTGTCACCGCCGTCGTCGCTCCCCGAAGCTTGGGTTCATTCCTGACGGCCGTGGGAGCTTCGCTTCGGTTCGAAGTCCTCTGCGGCTGGCGAGAGGGGTGGCGGCGGTCGTCGTCGTGGAAGCGAGCGATGCCGCTCGTCCGGCTCGAGGTGAGGAACGAGTTCCGGCTGGGAGATGCGAAGCTTTACGAGGGGGGTAAATCCGGTAAGGACGACTCCAAGGCGATCTTGGATGGCGTCGCGGTCGCGGGGCTCGTCGGGATACTGCGGCAGCTGGGCGACCTCACGGAGTGAGTAACCCTTTCTTTGATTTGCTCCTTGTTTCCTTACTTTCTTGTTCGTTTGATTCGTTCAAAAAGCTGCGTTTTCTGGGACGAATTTTTTTGCTCGATGATTCTCGAATCGGCTTAAAGCCCCCTTTCTGATGCTTTTGGGTATAATTAATTTGGAGTTCATCTTACTTTGTGAATTCTATGGTCATAAAAGTTATATAGGCTTCTAATTCCTCACCATCCATCAAATCTCCTTTTCCTCCTGTGAGATGGTGATCTCCACTCGTTCGCTTACCAGTGAATGATGGAGGCATTTTTGTTGGATGCGGTTGCTTTTAACTGATCGGAAGGAAGACCACCTCCAGAGTTGGTGAGTTGGTGGGCTCACATGTCTCCGACTCGCAAGTGAGCATTATTGTTGCAGCTAGTAAAGGTGGCTTGCATCAACTTCAACCCATGTGCGATCTAGCTGGACTCGTAACAATGAATAGATCTGCCTGACGATGGATCATTTGGGTGATACGACGAAGGCATGTTTCGGTTCTGAGCTTGACCCGCAACATTGCGGAGTAAAGCTGCAAGTGCAGCTTATACCTCACATTCAATGAAGGTGTGTGCTATTGTTATGCTTCTGGAGTAAGTTTTAGGTTGGAGAATGACATAAAAGCAGATTCTTCACGTCCTATGTCAAACAGATTTGCTGAGAGAATGCTTCCTTTATTTTCTTGATTTTATTTAGAATTTGATAAGTTGAGAACCTGGAAATGTTCTCGAGGATAGAAAGGTGGGGAAGTGAGGTATGTGGTTGGTGAATATGGTGATGTTAAGGTCACTCGAGAACAACAGGGAACATGGTAATAAAATAAAGGATGGTTTAGCAGTGTTGATGTTGCTATATAACTTATGAGCTTAATCATTTGGATTGTATCGGTGTCTTAATTATAAACTGTAAAATATAGATGATTATAGCTTAGATCTAAGCAATGGATAGGAAACCAAAGATCATGATTGAGCTAATCATTCATATGGAGCACAATTACTATATTGATTTCCATTGTCTGTCTGATGCACTCTCCATAATAGAAGTAACGCAGACGGTTGGGCTCATTGTGCAACAGTTGCTATAAAGGTGCAACAGTCTGGTGCAGTCCCCACAAAGGGAAGTCTCCCCAGCCATACTTATCGTGAGAGAAGAATGTGAGGATACAACATATAGCTTGGCAATTAGATTCAGCTCAGCAGAAAATTAATTGTAAGTCATATCACCTGGATTTTAGCTATGTGATGCAAGCAATCGATGAATGCTCTGTGCTCTTCAAGACTAGCTACTCTTTTTTTTTTTTTTTTTGTGTTGAATACTAGTCCTAATCGGTGTGATACCTCCTTGGTCCAATGTGCTTCAAGATTTTTATTTCTGTACTCTACCCATTAGATTATGTTTCTCAGTTTTAACTAACTTGATCTTCCAATTGCTTTATTTTTTATTATAGTTGTTTCGTTATGTCAGTTACTCTTATTGTTATTTCTGCTTCCATTTGGATGGTGTTGATTTACATAAATTTTCCTTTTTCTGATTTTTCTCATGACATTCTGTGCAGTATATTTTGAATATTTTCTATATGCCTCTACTGAGATGAACCTGGAATTATAATAGATTTGCTGCAGATGTCTTCCATGACTTGCATGAACAAGTAACAGCTACAGCTGCAAGAGGGCGTAAAATATCTACAAGAATACAGAATATAGAATTTGCACTCCCGTTCGTTGAGAAGGCTGTTAAAGGACAGAAAAGCCATATACATTTTGCATATGTTGCAGGTATCATTCTGTTGACATATTATACTATAAAAGTTTTAAAATTCAGGTGCAAAAGCACCAAATACAGTTATGGAGTTCTTTAGCATCAGGGTACTCCAAATAACTTAATAGTTATAAGATGTCTTTCTCCAAACTAAAGTATCAGATTTCAGGTTCCAAATGGCATGCCCATCTTCGAGATGAGAAAAGCCACCTTGTGCCCAGCGAGTTGCCATATTTTATGATTGAATCGTATGAAGAATGTCATGAGCCACCACAGTTGTACTTGCTTGACAAGTATGTTTTGTTTAGCCTTGATTGAATTATGTGTTCTGATAGTTTCTCTGCTTTGTTGTCAATAAACTAAAAGTATCTCCTGCTATTCAGATTTGATCATCATGGTACTGGAGCTTGTCTGAAGAGATATTCAGATCCATCCTATTTTAGGAGCGTATGGGCTGCATCAGAAACAGAAAAAGCTGAAGGTCTACAAAGAGAAAAAGTTCAGAAAATCCAGGTGCTTGTTTCTTTGAAATTTCAGGTGTCTATTTCTATCATATCAGCTGGTAAAAAGGCTTTAAATGGTGATTAGATAGGATGAAGCTTTTAATTGTATAATTAATTAACTTGATAATGAATGATATAGTCATTCAACACATACAGCTGGAGTCAAAATGGTGGTAGCTGGGCACAGAATGTAACTGGTAAGAACTAGGAGTCACGAACCACAGCTTAAATAAAGTGCCATCATCTGGGCAGTTGATGTAAAAATCTACCCTCCGTTATTTAAGTTAGGAAGTGATTTTATTATTCTTAATTGATTATGTATGGTTTTCATTACATGATTTGCTCTTTGGAGCCAAAGTCCTTGTCTCTGAAACATAAGGAGAGTTCCTTCTTAACTGGCCATAACCACTGTTAGTTCATGGGCTGAAAACCAAAAACACTAAAATACTTTTACCCCCATGAAATTACTTTTAGAATCTATATTCTGGTAATTATGTAAAACCAATGAACAATAGGCATACCTTGTGCCATTGTATCGTTGCCCTGTGCTTCATGTGTCAGACCTACAACTGAACAATCCTCAATCCACATGCGACTGAGCTGATTCACTGCACTTCTTCATCCTTACTCTATTGGAAACAAGAGACCTTTGGGAATCCTCTATTGCCTTTCAGTGAGCGGGGAATAGAGAACAGGGATCTATATTTATAGAGTAGTTGCGTTTCGCCTATCTAACTAGGCTTGTTTAGGTCAGCATGGTATTTAACTTGGTTTAGAATCCTTATATAACTAGAGAACAGGACTGAGAACCCTAATTCCATTTAACTTGTTTAGAATCCTTATCTAACTAGGCTTGTTTAGGTCAGCACGGGATTTGCCAATACGCACAAAGATTATTAGAAATAACTCAGACCATAAAGTTATGACAACTTGAGATTTTACCTGTTGTGCACATGTACTCTTAAAGTTGCATCTAATTAGATTTAACTACCGAAATTCACCCACCAAATCTTTAGACTTGCTTAGGCAAGAACCAAAAATTTCTATGCTTGATCTTAAGATCTTGCATGATATATTTATGTTCAGAGGAAAGGATCACAACCTAGAATCGGAGAAGTTCAACGTGAAGCCTACATATCCTGCAAAAATAGCAGGTATTTTCTCTTTGATTTCATTTTCTTTTTCTTAAGCTAACATTTCTGGTTCTTTATCATGGACTATGGGGCTAACCTGAAACATTTGTGTTCCTGAACTTTCTTATGCCTTGTGCAGCGCAAGGTTTGCATCCCCCAGCATTGATGGTCAAAGCTTTACAACTGAGGATGCATCAGTACATGATGCAGGACTAGATTCTGAAATTTCTAGTAGAACTCCATCTTTTGGTTCCAGGATCAGGGAACAAACATCAGATGTAAATAACTCAGCAGTGCCTGGTGGGTTGAAAGACAATGAAGTGTCAGAATGTGAGATTCTGTGCAATCATAGTAATCTGAACACATCTGGTTCACACGACAATTCAAAAGGGCGATTGGGTGATAGTTCTAATCAAGATTCACTGAATAGGCGTAGTGCTGTCAGATCATATTCTGTTACATGGGATGAAAAAACTGAAATAGTTAAACCTAGGAATTGTGTATCATGTGATACCACTCTTATTAATACAGTTCTAGATTCAGAGTCTCTGCAAGTGGACTCTGAACCACAAAATCAGAACCATACTAAATCTGGAGCATTCAATCAAGCAGACATCTTGCTGGATACTGGTAAAGTACAGGTATCATTATCTAGTGCAAACTGCATGGATGAAGTCAGTAGTGAAGCAGAAAACCATGCAGATGCACGCAATACCTTGGAGTTTGATGCGAAGAACGAAGTTGAGTGCCAAACAAAATGGGAAGTGAATCCACCATGTGACTTCAGTTCTCAAGAAATGCAACCTGGAAATATAAGGAAACAGGACAGAGCTGCACCAAACCCTTCTACCGTCAAACTTCCTAATGCATCACAAAGTTCTTTGAAGCAAGATTCATCTTCAATCTTTATGGTATTAAAGCCTTCAGGCAGCTCAGGTCATATACCGCCTCCTCAAGAAACTGCTGAATCTTCTCCAAATCAAGAGTATTCCTCTGGAAATAATATTCATGATAATTCAAAAGGGAAATTTGATCAAGGCAACAGAAACGGTCACTTACCTGGGTCAGACATTGCTGATTCACAAATTATGTTGGCAGACAAAAGTAGACCCAAGACATCTGTAGCTTGTGCACCTTCCATCCAACTTTGGGCAAATGGTGGTCTTTTTGGAGTTGAGGCTTCAAAACCTTTATTACTTGGGGTGATGAATAATTCTTGTGTAGATGTTATATCTGGTTCTAGGAATTGCACATCTAATTTACCAAACAACATTTTGAAGACTCGGAAGCACATTAATGGATCATTGACCACCTCAGATGCAATATTTTCATTTAGTGAATCTATATTAAGAGCTTCCAAATCTGCACAGAAAATTGATGGAGAATCTCCTGTTTCAAGTTCCTTGGTCCAGAGCAATTCAAGTGTTAATAGGTTTCCAGCCAGATCTAATGATTTAGTTCAATTGAATGATTCCTCCAAATATCCTTCCTCTTGCCATAGGAATCAACAATATGGCAAGGATGTCAAGCAGAAGTCACAAGTCCCTGCACGATCCCTTTCATTAGGAGTATGTGATATGGGTCGAGAAGATCACTCGATTGTCACCAATGCAAGCTCCAACGGACCTGTTACAACCAAAAACAGTGCTGTTGTAGATGGTGTTCCTCTGTCAGGCGCCTATAATACAAAGTCACAGGATCATGCATATAGCCAGAGTACAAAGGGTATCTCATCAGTTTTTTCTGAACCTGGACAAAGGTTTCTTGCAAACTCACTTGAAACAAAAGGATCAGTTGCCAATACTGATGGTTCTGTACCTTCTGGTGATAAAAGGAAATCAGAGGATATTTCAAGACTAAATAACCGCATGAAAGCACCAAGCGAAGCAGCTTCTCTGGCATTCTTTGGACAGGGCATCAAAAACCAGTTTGATGGTGAATCTTTGAAAAGGTCAACCTCTTCAACTTCTTATTTACCAGAACAGTCTTCTCCACCTCTTGAACATATGAAAATCTCTTTTCAGCCTATGAATGGCCTGGAAACCTCCAAAATGAAACTTAAAGTTCTCAATGGCAGTCTTCCCGAGACCAGTGAGGACACCATCTTTCCAGCATTTCAATTGATTCAGGGTCCTGTTGATTCGTCACCGGATAATGGTTCAGAGTCAGACGACGATACATTTTGTAGATCATATCCTTATTCCTCAGAGGATCTCTTTAGCCCTCTCACATACACTAATTCTGAGCTGTGGGATAAAGATGAGAGAAGTGAATGTGAAGACCATGAGTTATATGATGTCTCACCTAGAATTCCAATGTTGAATGCCTCTTTTTCTGGCTATACAAAATTAGAGAAAATGAACCAATCTATGATGGATATGAAAAGTGGATTGGGCCATTATGGTGTTGGGAACACTGAAGGTACATTTCAAGATGTAGCAACTTTGAAGCTTCCTGTTCGAGGTTCTGCTATATCCTTAGAGAATCAACAAAGAAGGTACGGTTCTTCATCAGATGAACCAACAAGTGCTCAGATGAAAACAAATGGCCATCTGCCACCGCCTCCACCTCTTCCTCCAATGAAGTGGAGGATATCAAAGCCACCAATTACTTCAGGAGGAGATGAGGCTGCTTTCTTCACTGACAACACCAATTATCTAAATGGTCTACAATCTCCTAAATCTTTTTCTCCACATCAACAAGATCAGAGTGCACCAAGACAACCATGTGATCCTGAGCTGATGATGCCACACTCTAACAAAACAGTAATGACATAATTAACATTTTCACTGCTTTCACATATCTCAGTTGGTTATATTTTGATATATGCTATACCTGCCGCTTCCTCATTATTTGTAAACTATATCTGCAGCAAGATCAGCAGAAGCCAAATAAGCAGAAAAATCTGAGAGAAGGTGCCAGCAACAAAGAAGTTGACTTATGGGGAGAATTGCTTCGTCAAATCAGGAACAAGGTTGGTCTGAATCACGATATAGAAAGACTTCAGCTTCATGATGATATTGGTAGTTAAATTGGACTTGTTATTGATAAAATATCTGATACAACATTTCTTCTTTGTAACAAAAAAGACTTGCATTATCCATGATATGCAAATTAGATAGCATCATCTGCACAATAGAGGTCTAAGTTTCAAACTGAATCTCATGAGATTAGCTATATTGCCACTTCTAGATTAATTTCAATTGCAAATCTATGTGAAAGATTGGTTTCTTATATCCACAAAACTAATGATGGGCTTTTACAAATTACAAGAATCTGTGTTATCAGTGCTGCATCCAAGCATAAAGTCCTATAATCAAGTGTTGAAGTCCATGATTAATCCAGGGTGTACGTTCTTGAATCACAGGAATTCTAATTCTGCTAATAAAGACATTGTTCATGATGCTGTTCTGTTGCTATCTGCAGTCATATAATCTGAGATGTACTTCAATGTCAAAGATAAGTCTTCAACCACAGGCTTCATCAATGTAAAGCTGCTAATGTTTTGCAATCTCGGATAACGCAAGCACAATTCACCAGGTCCAACTCATTTTTTTGTTTTTCTCTTTTACATATGTTTCACTTATTAATTTGTTCATACATTTTTTATCTCATCAAGCAGCCGGGCACCAATGAGGATGCCGATGACAGACAACTAAAGTGACTGGACATTCCAACCCGATCTAAGTGTGGATAAAATGCTTTTCAGTTCAGCTAACAGCATGCTGAATAATTTACAAAAAGTATGTGTAAATCAGCAATTCTTTTGGTGTAAATATAGTAGCCAGGGTTGTGTTGCTCTCTCTCTCTCTCTCTCTCTAAGCATTTTAATATTCAGATCATGATGCTGCATCTGTAACTCACAATGTGCTGTAGATATTTGCCTACATTGTTCAATCAAATAAGAATGCAATGATACAAACCAATCTTTATTTACTCAAAAGTATACAACAGCATTTTTTTGTTTGCAGAGGAACACTGGCAAATCTGATGCTAAGGTTGGTTGTTCTCTCTTAGATATTGTTGAACCATCAAGCTAATTAACCATACAAGTTTTTCGATGCACAAATTCTTTGATATATAAATGTCTATCTATAGGAATCTTGCTCTACATTAGACTTACAAAGAAGGAAAAAGAAGGTACCATGCCCTTCCTGGTAAGCCATATGTATCCGTTCAAGTTCTTACTTTCACATATCGTCATAGTTATTACTGAATCTTTTGTTGATAGCTAAAAATGACACTCGACCTAATAATATTCTTGTAAAAGTTCATATATATATATATATATATATATAGACACTTACAAATATTCAGATGCTCTTTCTATGCTGAAAACTCAAGTCAAAGATGATTACATATGAGATAATTATACTTGTTTACAGACTATTTTAGATATTTAAATAATTTTGAAAATTCTTATCACCAAAAGAAAAATCAATTAAGATATGAATGTTTGTAGCGATCTTATAGTAATTTAATGAAGATTAATTGCAAAAACATTTATTTTTTGAATTTTATTATATATATATTATCGTCTGTGCTCTCTGCGTTCCCGTCGTTGTCCGACCTTCGTCTCCGCCGACTCCAAGAGACGACGCAAAACCCTAATCTCCATGAGGCATGACCACCTGCAATCTTCCTCTGGGGTTCATCATGGTGCTTCTTCTCGTCTCCCTGATATATGTTCCGGTCCCCTTCTTCCCCCGAGATTTCGATCCAAGGTATGATTTCTTTCCCTTTTCTCTCTTCCTTTCTTGGTGCTTCTTCCGGTCTTTCTGATGTATGTCGCGGCCCTTTTCTTCTCCCGAGATTCCTATCGAAGATCTGATTTCTTCACATTTTCCTTCTTTCTTGGTGCTTCGTCCCGTCTCCCTAATATAGGGTTCCGGTCCCCTTCTTCCCCAGGATTTCCATCGAAGATATGATTTTATTTTCCTTTTCTTTTTTTCTTGTCGCCTCGTTCGAACAGGAAACGTCAGCAAAGCAAGTGGTTCTCCTCCTTGTTTTCGACGATTCTTATGTGATAGTGTTATGTGCGGATTGTTGTACGTAGTCAGCCATCGATGTTATTTGGGATTCAAAACACGATGTGCTGATTTATTGAAAACTCGTCGATACATTGTCTATTTGGAGTGTCATGGTTTTTCCCTCCTTGTTGTCTTCATCTTGGTTTCTTTTGTTGCAGCGCTTGGGATCAATGCATCTCCGTGAGAAGAAACATGTGCTACTTCAACGTTGCGATTCTTGGCCAGGCACAGTCTCGTTATGAAGGTTCTTTCTAGTGGCACTGCTTTAGCTGTTCCGTAGTCAGTTAAACTCTTCCTTTGTGTGACATTTGTTCTTGTTTGATTGCTGTCTCTTAAATGCAAGACATGTGCTGGTATTTCATATTACCTATTATGGACATTAGATTTTTGAGTGGTCTACTTCTCCTCAAATGATGAATCCCCTTCAAAGAGTACTTGATACTTTGAGCAAGAACCTGCATATTGAGTCTATGATATTTTTGCAGATGTTCATTGGAACCGATATGCCATAAAAATATGTGAGAGGGTGATAAGATAGATGCTTGCACATGAGGACATAGCTTTTGATTAGGATCGAACTATGTGCTAATGCTACTATAGAAAAAGGGCTCTGAAAATTATTCAGCTTATTGTCTTGAAATATAAGATGATCGTATTGTCAGCCTTATTGTTGCTTACGTCGATGGGAAGATACAGCAAATGCAAATTTAGTGTTAAGACTCTGGATGAGGCACTGATTAAGATATCAGTGTTGGGAAGTGGTAACTAGGTGAGTTGTTTATATTAAATTGTTACGGTCTAAAAGGTTCTGTGAATTTTTCTATTGTACTGCTAGGCCTGAATGATGCTTTTTGACCTATCTTCTATTTAGTGGAGAAATACTCCAGTTGTGATGGAAATATTAATATAAACTGAAAAATGAGATTGTGAAAGTTGATGTCCGATTCAAAAATCATTTGAATCGGATGAGCCTGGTAGGGTGTTTAAGTTATCTATTCTTCTAGTAATTTTTAAAATATTTTCTTCATTATTTTTTGTTGATGTTGCAGGGAGTCTCTGGATTCAACTTTTGAGGTTGTCTGTTATCTGATATGGTTATGGTATTATGTTAGGTTATCAAAGACAAGTTTTATCTTATAAATAATATGTGTTCTTTAAATGTAATTTCTTCTTTTCTTTCTCAGTAGTCATATTAATCTTGCAAAGCTTTAGTTTCATATTATCTTTCTTGATAAACTTGAGTATGTATCTAACTTTAGACTTTGCAATCCACCAACTTTGGGGTTTTCCCATCGCAGTGGGTGCATGTAGAAAGAAGACAAGTTTGATGTCCTTCATTTTGACCGATTTAACAATATATTCTTCAATCACCTCTTGTTGGTAATGGTACTACAAATTTATGCTAATTCCTGTAACAGTTAGTTTATCTCTTTATGGTACAAAATTTGTTTTTATCATTATAATTTCTTTTGAACCTCTTCTTCTTCGTATTGATACATCATTGTCTGAGGTTGTCATCAGTGTCATTGGGTTACATGGGAGTCATGCAGAGTTACCTTCATCCTCATGGGCTGTTCATACCACTCTCTTGTTGCTCAGAGGATTTAGGACTTTCTCTTTTTCCATTGAGTTTTGCAGTTACTGTGCAAACCTTCTTAAAACTCTGTCTCAGGAGCTCAAAGGATACTGCTGCTGCTCTGGCCTTAGTCAGAAGAAATGAGTGGGCACCGAAGACCAATAAGATGACGGTGGAGGTGCAACCAGTGAACAGGAAGAGTGCCCAAAAGCTGTCCAAGCCTAGGCTTTCCTTTTTCCTCTTGTTGTCTGGGGTTGGAGAGGTGGACAAGGTGACCGAAAACCACTTCTTTTCTAGGTTAGTTAGTGCCCCGTTCTCTGCTAGTTGCAGTATGGCCTGGGAGAAGTCAGCGGCCAGAGGAGAATCTTTCGGGAACACCTGAGTTAAGAGGAAAAGTAAACATAATGTTAATAGTGTACTCGGTTGAGTAATTCACGAGGGCAAAAAGAGTATAGAAATTAGATGATATATGTGCGCGTGTAAGCAATTTGAATGAGTGGCGCTTTATTGGTAGGATTGACATCCTATATATGTGTGTGCGTGCAGGAAGGAATGATAAGAAAATTAAGTTGCATATATATATATATATATATATATATATATATATGTGTGTGTGCGTGTGTGTGTGAAATTGCAAGCTAATTTTGAAAATTTTGGAGGAAAAAAAAGGTTACATTGTTGCATTTTATTAGCAGTGCAAGCTAATTTTGAAAATTTTGGAGGAAAAAAAGGTTACATTGTTGCATTTTATTAGCAGTGCAATGAAGTATTATTATTATTATTATTAGTATTATTTATTAATTATTTCCTCATATTGCAGGATTGGGGGATAGATAAAGATGAGACACACTCACAAAGCCAAAGCCGCCGAGCCTGTGTGTCTCCCCACTGACCGTGAAATCCTTGTACCGGGAGAGGAACACCCTGACATAAGGCGTCTCAAGGTAGGCAGCTGATATATTGTTACTCTTAAAGGCCTCGCTGTAGGCTTCTGGTGATCTAATCCTCGCAATGTTGCTTTCCTTGTAGCCTAAGACATCCTTGAGGTACTTGAGAACAAAAGCGTCGCCGTCATAGCCAACCCTACTTCCTGGTGTCACCGCTCCAAGTTTCTCAGTAACTAGTATGGAGCTGAGGTTCGCTGTGAAGCTGGATGTCAAGATGAAGACGACAAGCAGCCACACAACCATCACGGTTTTTGTGTAGTAGTTGTGGATCCTTCCTCCATGAGTAGTAATTAAGAAAAAGGGAAGGAAAACACGACACGGGTCAGGTAAATCACTGGTATTGACATGCAATGTCAAATCCTGATCGAATGGGTTTACCATGGGCCAAGAAGATGGTGGAGAAAATTAGCCACAGAGCAGCTCCGAGCTGGACGCACCAAGTGCCATGGAACTCGGGATTGCTGTCGCGTTCCAGGTACCACAAAACGCCTGCGGTGTAGCTCAGGGTGGCAAGGACAAGGAACCACACGTCTCTCGTGAATGGCTTTACGAGCATCCACGGCGTGTGGTTGGGTCTCAAGGGCACCATCATCGAAAGGCCCGATGATAGAATCGGCTCGGTGAACGAGACATCCATCTCCCGTTTTGCCAGGATCGTTATGTCCCCCACCGCTGCATCGATTTCCTGGAACAAAAGAAAAAAGATGCATATGCCTCAGAGCTCGCTCGACTCGAACACACTTTTGCTACGAAGTAAGATAGATATCCACCTACCTGCAACGTGACCCGATTCACGAGATCATCGTAGGAGCCAACGAAAGGTATGAACTCGTAATACAGTTCATAGCTCAGGTGTTTCAGAATCTCCCGAAAGACGTCGATGCAGAATCCGGTCACCCCCTTCACCTTCCCAGAACTGTCGTCGTATTCCACCTTCACGAATTGATTGAAGGTCGTGTGATTGGGTACTCCGATCCTTAGCATGCCCCACCCACCCGGGGTCTTTGCAGTCCCTCCTGGCCAGAACACGGGACCCAGGACATCCACCCCCTTCTCCTCCTCCAACAAACCATATCCCTCTTTCCAAAACCCTAGCTCCCTGTAACTCCTTCCTACTACGTTTAGGACACGGAAGACCGAGGTTCCCCTCCCGCCCTCAGCCAAGCCCCCTTCTCTTGTGAAGCTTATCGAGCCACTCAACCCAGAAAAATTGCCAACTAGGACACCTTCCAACAACGCGATGCTGCTTCTGTTCTCAGCCCTTTCCGCTGCTGCATCGCCCAGAGCATGCACCGCGTCGTACGCTCGGACCGCATGCATCCCCGGTTGCCGCCTACCTTTTGTTCCGTACTCTTGGTCGAATCTTTGCTGGAACTCCGAAGAGAAGTCGCGGAAGAAGCTGGTGGTCGTGTTGACGTAGGTACCGATCCCTATCGCACCTTGCATGCAAGAAGAAGAGACGAAGGAGGAGGGGCTGGGATCGCTGGAGTCGAGGAGGGAGGTGATGTCGTCGGTCACAATCCATACGTAACCCTTTGTCATCATCCCCAGCAGCTTTGCCTCCTCGAACAGATGGACGCCCAGCTCCGGCGAGGATCGCAGGACGATGAACACCTTGGATAGCTGTGGAGGGACGTGCTTCAGCTTCTGGCGAACCGTATCCGCTGCGTCCTCGTCGGAGACCGTGTGCCATGGTGGGAACGCTACATGGTGGTCGATCCGCGAACCACCGGCTCGAAGCGCATCGGAAAGGGTTGGGAGGACGCCAGATATGCTGCCGTAGATATCATCTTCGTACAGTACTATGACTCTCCTCCACTTGTACGATCTCACGACGTCAGAGAGGCAGCGCGCCTCGCCCGAGTTCGGATACGACATCCGAACCAAGAACGGCATCGGTGGCGAGGGGGTTGGTGTCGTGGCGAGAGAGATTACCGGAATTCTTGCAGTGCTGCCAAGTCTTGCCAAGATCGCGACCTCCGGCCATGTCCCCGCCCCGATGATTGCTTCAGCTCCCCACTTCATCAGATCTTGAGCTGCACCACCGCAAACGTATGCATGGCATCATCAGCAAATAGATTCTCTTGCCATTAAAATAAGAAAGAAATGAATCCGCCGCGACTTGAGAAACCGATAAGAGTCACCCCACCCACCTTTGGTGTATATTTCGAGGGGGTCGGCGCTGCTACTAAACTCGCTGACACGTAGAAGAAGCGATGAAGAAGAAGAGTTGTAGCGTCGGGCCGCAATCTCAATTGCCACCTTCTGCTCTCTCCCGACGCGAGACTCGGTGTTTACCAACGCACCGATGTAAACGCTAGCTGCCTTGGCGGAAAAGAGAGAGGAGCAGAAGAAGAAGAAGAGGAGGAAAGAGGCACGCATGTTGTTCTGCAACATCTTCTTCTACGCACGCATCAAACATCTACAGACCCTGCATATTCAAGTAACAATTCCAGGCAGGTGAATTCCAAATCTTCTACCAACAAGAAATCACTCGGCAATGCACTTGGTCGACTCTTGACTTGTCGGGGTTGACATACGTTTGACTTGGAATCCGTGTACCGCATCCGCGTCGCATTAGGGGAAGGAGCGTTCCCTCTCTTGGATTTCCATCTCCACAAGCAACAAGAACCATGTCTTTCAACTTACTCATGTGGTGGTTTGATTGATTCATGTTTGTTGGACACTTCAAGTGCAAGGCATCATCCGATCACCGAACCAACAAAGCAAAACTGGGAAGCAAAGATGGCTTCTCCTCCTCCACACTTGTCACCCTCCTAAATGTGGCTGCCACCTTCCAACCAATCTCTCTTAGCTCTCTTCCTCTTCGTCTCGGCGACGATTCTGGTCGTCGGCACACTGCGAACCATCGTTGAGTTCTCTTTCCTGACTACAATCTATTTCTCGACAACTCATGGAGATCCTGCCGACGTGCTCGTGCAAGGATGCAATCTCTTCCAAGGGAGGTGGGTGTTGGATGAGCCCAACTCTCGCCCTCTCTACGCCGAGGAGAGCTGCCCCTACTTGACCAGGCAAGTGACCTGTGGGAGGAACGGGCGGCCGGACTCCCTCTACCAGAAGTGGAGGTGGAAACCAGACGCATGTGAGCTGCCAAGGTTTGACCCACTCCCCTCCCCTCACAGTATGCCAACCTTCGTTCCGTAGATCTCATCGCATCCCCGTGCGCCATCGCAAGGTTCGATGCTTTGAAGTTGCTGGAGAGGCTGAGGAACAAGAGACTCATGTTCGTCGGCGACTCGATCCAGAGGACGCAGTGGGAGTCCATGGTGTGCCTCCTCCAACCTGCAGTCCCCGACGGCAAACGGTTCATCCACAAGGATCCCCCAAGGAAGGTTTTCGTGGCGGAGGTAACAGGCTAGCCCATGTCGATCGCTACCGTGATCGCTTGTTCGTCATGGTTGTTACACTGGTGGGCAGGAGTTCAACGCATCGATCGAGTTCTACTGGGCTCCGTTTCTAGTGGAATCGAACTCCGATCACGCCACGAAGCACACAGTTCAGAGGAGGCAGGTGAAGCTGGACTCCATCACAGAACACAGCCAGCACTGGGCGGCGGTCGACGTGTTGGTGTTCGAGAGCTACGTTTGGTGGATGTATCAGCCTTTGATCAACGCAACGTCGGTAGCTTCTCGTCTTCCATGGTGATCAGTACAGACGCGATCGGCTTCGTCTGATCTCTCCTCCTCCTTTGGCAGAAACGGCTCCCATGACGTCCACGAGTACGATGTCATCGCCGCATATGAACTGATGCTGAGGACTTGGGCAAACTGGATCGACTCCGCCATGAATCCCGAGACGCAGAAGGCCTACTTCATGAGCTTATCACCAACCCATCTTTGGTAAGCCTGCACAACCCTTCTCCGTTCTTGCGGCAGGAACTGTTGACGGCAGCTCTTGCAGGAGCTGGGAGTGGAGGAACGGGAGCAACGGGAACTGCTTCGGTGAGTCGTACCCGATTCAGCGGCCATTCCGGGGAGCAGGATCCAGCTTAGATGTCATGAGAGCAGTGGGAGAAGCTCTGCAAGGGTTGAAGGTGAAGGTGACGATGTTGAACATCACGCAGCTATCGGAATTCCGCAAGGACGCGCACACCTCCGTGTACACCGAGCGAAGAGGAAAGCTCATCACGGGCGAGCAGAGATCGAGGCCAGAGATGTACGCAGACTGCATCCACTGGTGTTTGCCGGGTGTTCCAGATACATGGAACGAGATCTTGTATACGTACTTGATACACGGTGGTCACTGAGCATCAGTAGTACATGAGAATTATACAGTATACTTTCTTCTTCCCTCTTTGCATCTTTGCCAATAACAAGATATAAAGGAGCTGCAATGCATCCCCCGAAAGAAAAATGCTCAATAAATTATGATTCAGCACTCTGGAGACGAAGCCAACAGACGAATTAGATATGTTAAAACTGCAACTCTCAAAACCTGATGCAACAGTGCCGCTCCTATGTTAGTGGGCCGGACCCGTTCTGATTTCATCCCGAACCGGACCCGGTCCGGCCGAATGAAATCGCTGGTAGATGAATTGACATCGACCTCGTAATGTTTAGTAGTTGGATTAATTTATTGGTTCATATGCCACAGATCTCAAAAGCTGTCACGTGACCGGTCTGACTAAACCAGGCCGGTCCAAACTATAAGATCGGGTACAGACCTTTTATCTCGAAGTCGAAACCGAAACCCTACGGGTGTCGCCGACGGCTTCCTGGGCTGGGCGAGGTGTGTTCTTGAGGGTTCCGCCTTTAAACCAGCAATTCCGATCCAGAGAAGCGGAAAGTTCGCATTTGGTACATCTGTCCTCTCTCTCGGTTGCGTTCAGAATTTTTTTATTATTATTTAATGATGGTTCTTTGATCAGTAGTGATCGGGACCTTAGTTGTTAGGAGTGTTTGGTTGGAACTAATTCGAACTGTAAGGGATCGATCATTTTCGGCTTTAGGGTTTACTTCCGTTTGGGCCACCTGCTTCGTCTTTGTTTATAGTGACTGTGGCCGCAAAGTTAAGCATGACCCGACATCGTGGAAATGGCCATCTTATGGTTGCTTGAGCTTAGGGAATTCTAATCTCTGTTGAGATTTATCAGCAGAATTTTGAACAACTTTTTTGTTTTTGCGCTTGCACTCTTCTCCATTGCCAGACAATAGTATATATGTAGAAATAAACATTATGTTGAGTAGTCTCTTACAGGAGCAATTATTATCTCTTACTATGGGTTATTATTTAAGACTTGTACTCTTATCACAATTCATATACATTTGATAGGTTTGGTGATAAAGTGTGTCGGGCAGCGCTAAATTTCTGAGGCAAGCTCTAGTGCAAAAACTAAGTTATGAGCCTTTTACTCCAAAGGCTTACTTGTCAAAATTATGATTGTCATCGCCCTAAATATTTTTCTATTTCTTCATCAGGATTTTTGTAGGTGAAATGTCTGGTTTCATTTTTCAGTTATTATCTTCACATCAACATTTTTACAGATCATACTTGTTAGAAAAACTTATTCTATGATAAGAAAATTTTATGTAATTCTTGGGTCTTGGGTGAAAGACATCGATTTGCAGAACAATATTGGTCGGATCGTATTAGTATAGAGAACATGCATAAAATACAAATACTATTACTAGGGAAAATGCAAATTAATAATTAGGGAAAAATGTTCATGAATTGTTGAGAAGAAATTAAGGTGGTAAGATTATATGTTGATTTGTCATATATCCGTTTCTCAGATTAGCAGGTATGCGCACTTTGTAAGGACTGCATTACAATTTCTTGTAGTGCCAACAAATCTTTCCTCTTTGCAGAGTACTAGTTGGATGATCCATTTTTGTGATAGCTGGATCATAAAGTTTGAATGAATAAATAAATGATGGCATGTAGTTCACTGGAACATGGAAAAAGAAAACATTCTACATCATATCAGTTTACCAGTTGGGAGTATTCTGTTTGTTCCTCAATGCAAGAAACTGGTGCAGGTGCAAAACTTGTACTCTTAACGCAACAAGGTCTTTACTGTCTTTGTTGTTGTAAAATTTGTGGAGTCTCAGAAGAGTTACCATATAGCTTAGTTACTTTGTATTCATTTATAAACCTCGATCATATAGATTACTGACAAGTGATTCTGTATGGTTCTTTTGTACTTTTATCTGTCATATCTTGACCATTAGAAGAGCTCTTGGAGTAGCTTGTAGAAATATTTATAGAACGGAGACGTCTACAACCCACACACAATATATATATATATATATGTGTGTGTGTGTGTGTGTGTATATATACATGTGTGTATAGATATGTATATATATGTTGACAGATAAAGATTACTGACAAGGTACCATTAAAAGAGCTCTTTGGAGTGCCTTGTCAGTAATCTTTTATCTGTCAATTTTATTTTCAAGTTGTTATGAAGAATTTACTATCTCAGTTCTATTTTCTAGTTGTTTAACAATCTTTTTCTCTGTTTTGCACTATAGGAACGAGCTCAACGGCAGAACCTTGTTCTCTCCAAAGATTGTGGTGTAAGTATTCGTTATCTTGACCTCCTTGATATATATTACAACACAGGCAATTGTCATCTCTAATATGATGTTGGTTGGAAAATAGGTAATGGAAACTGATCAGAAACCTCAAACTTTGTACCGCTGCAAAAGATGCCGCCGCATTGTTGCCTCACAAGGGAACGTGGTACCACACGAACAAGGTAAAGGAGAATCTTGTTTCAAATGGAGCAAACGAAGCGACCCATCGAAAACCGATAAGAAACCAGAATGTTCCTCAATATTTGTGGAGCCTATGAAGTGGATGCAAACAGGTAACTAGAAAATAACATTTTTATCACTTGTGAGTCTGCAGAAGAGGTGTCATACAGCGATCAAACTAACCTGTAATCCCTGGTTACTGTGTGACCCAGTGGAAGACGGCCATGTCGAGGAGAAACTTTGGTGCTTGGGTTGCAAAGCTCGTTTAGGCTCATTCAACTGGGCAGGCATGCAGTGCAGCTGTGGAGCATGGGTTAATCCAGCATTTCAACTGCACAAGAGTCGAATTGATGAATCTACTTGTTGAGCTATGTCTGTAATGTTGATCGAATCGGCTGCCAGTATTAATGTCAATAACACTGCTATTTTTTTTCCCAAGAGAAAAAAGAACTTTCATTACCCTTCCATTAGAAGGATCTCAAAAAGGTGTGAGTACAGTAGGATGGAAGCTTCAGCTCTTCACAGACAAGTTAGCTGAGTAAGTTTACTGTAGTTAGTTAAATTGTGTACAAAAACATTCCTTTGCCAAGGCAAGTGGAAAAATTCGTTGACTCCAATACTGGAGTCAAGTTTTCAAATATCACTAACAAAAGAGTTTAACATCCATTGCACATTTTTATAAGAACTCTTTTAAGTTGACTAATTTGCTTTTGGTTGCCCATCTCAGCCCCTGTATTAGTGCTTGGCACGTTGCTTGTTTTGCACCCTTCACCTTGCAAGTTGTATAGTCAGCAGCCACTATATTCCTACTTTTGTCTCATAAAACAAAGTCAGTGCCTACAAAATTCAAAGAAGAAATAAGGAACCATCACACTCTAGTGAGAGAATTCAGCTGAACCAAATTGCATATGCTGTTGGTGACTTTGATACCCTTCACACTGATGTTACATCTGACTTTTTTTTTTTTTCTATAAAATGGTGGATCCAAGTTTTACTTAAATGGCATGGTGAGGAAAGCTAGTCTTTGCCCAATGAAGCTTCCTTACCCTCAATTTTTAAGCATGTTAATTAGCGTATGTTCACTTAAATAGAATTGTTTTTTTATTTTCTTACATTTAATTTACCCAATATAAATAGTGGTCTGGGCTGGGCCGGGCCTGCATCCGATCTCTTTTCATTTTATGTTATTTTATTTTTACTCATTTTTATTCGAATATTCTGTCATGCTCGCGGCATGATGGTATATAAATGGACGTAATTACGTTCATACCACCGGTCTCACACGCTAGGAAGTTATTACTGCCACGGAAGCGTCGGTGGCTTTCCCGTAATTTTGTTCCAGTGAAGGTTCAAAGGTTCACCTCCTTCGAATATGAATCCGATCAGATCCGAGAGCGAGGCAAGCTTGAGGGGGGGGGGGATTGCTCGCTCGACGCTCGATTTGGGTGCGATTCGGTGCGTTCAATCGAAGCAGGATGGTGGGGATAAACGGGGCCGGTGTCGCGGCAGGGCCGTGGCGGCTCGCCGACGAGATGCACCCTCCCGGCGGAGGTTGTCGCCCGGTGGCGGCGGAGTACATGAGGAGGTTCCACTGCCACGAGCCGGAGGAGAACCAGTGCAGCTCCGCCATCCTCAAGCACATCAAAGCCCCCGTCCATCTCGTAAGATCCTTCTTTTTCTTGGCACTCATGTAGTTCTTCCTCTCTGACGTTCTAGTTCACGGTACCTCTAGATCGGAGAAGATAGAAATTATTCCGATGGATATGTTTGCCATGTTGCCTGAAACCTTTATTATGGTTGCTTTGATGCATGGAGCATTCACGTTTCCAGAGTGCTGGATACATAAGATGTAACTAAGGTTTAGCAAGGATGGGATTAAAGGTGCGAAATGTCTGTCTCCTGTTGCCTTGTCGTTGTGGGCGTGGGAGTGTTTTTCCACATTGAGCTATTGTCTTTCTGTCATTTTATTTCCTAGTTGGTGGTGTAATAAACCCAAATTTGAAGTGATAGATAAAGGAATCATCTTATATGTCGACCAAAAAAAAAAAAAACCGGAGGAAAATACAACTACAAAGTGATTTGATTATCTAATTGTTTTTTTAGAGTGTTTTGATGGCAAAATTCTTTAAGTTGATCCGCGAATGTACATTCATTTAATTACCAAAGAACTGTCTCACAAGCTTCCATTCCATGAATCATGATTTCAGCTATAACTTGATGTTTATTGGAGTAGTGTTGATTGACGATGATCTGTTCTGCTCATTTGTTGATAGGTGTGGTCTCTTGTTAGGAGATTTGATGAGCCACAGAAGTACAAGCCTTTTGTGAGCAAGTGCATCGCACAAAAGGGGGATCTCGGAGTCGGGAGCTTGAGGGAGGTTAATGTGAAATCTGGACTCCCTGCCACCACCAGCACTGAAAGGTTGGAGCATCTCGACGACAATGAACACATCCTCAGCTTTAAGATTGTTGGAGGGGACCATAGGCTCAAGGTCTGTTGATCTTCTCACTGCTGCACATTCCTAATTCCTTGCTGTTGAATCACTACCACATTCTGTTTCTTTCTTTTCTTGTTCTGGAGAACTACATTCTACTTGAAATTAGACTATGTTCTGATAAGAATACATTACTAGCATGAACTTATCTCCTGATTTGAGCTTTTGCAATATCACCATTGATAATATCTTATGCGCCCTATTAACAATTGGTTTGCTTCCTGATGAGTGCATGGAAAACTAGTATGACTATCATGCATATGATGAAACTTCTGTGCTTGATGGTATAGATTATCACGACTCTGTTTCATATGGTCCAGTTCTTGCATCGATTGATTAGCATATGGATGTTTTCTTTAGAAGCAGGTAATAATCCCAGAAACTTAAATTTACTCGATTATAAACTTTTAGGTTCACGTGTTCTTTATCTATCGATGCTTGGCTATTGTCCGGTTTCTTTGGATCTGCTAATTCATTTGTCCATTTACTTAAATCTACTAATGCGTTTAACCAGTTTGTTCAGATCTTGTGTATGTTCATATTCTCTGTTTTTAGGAATGAGAAACTCATTCAAGCTATTATAGAAATTGCTTGATAATGTAATCTGTTCTTTCTTGATTTGTTAACTTCTAATCAATCTCTTGATCGTCTACCATCTTTTGTTCAGTTTGGTGGATGCTTCAGGCGTATGGCCCAACTGTTAAAAGTATATATATATATATATATGAAATTTTATAACCTGACTACTTCAGAGCTCTCATTTTGCTATGCAGAACTATTCATCCATTGTCAGTGCCCATCCTGAGATCATTGATGGGAAACCAGGGACGCTGGTGATCGAGTCATTTGTAGTGGATGTGCCCGATGGGAACACCAAGGATGAGACTTGCTACTTTGTGGAGGCCTTGATCAAATGCAACCTCAAATCCCTGGCTGAAATATCCGAGCACCTGCCACTTCAGGACCACACAGAGCCAATTGACATATAATTTGTCAGGAAATCGGTGAAGGACATGGATGGGGTTACAAGTGATGTTTCAGGGCCTTCAGTTCATGAAAGCTTTGCCATGGTCTGGTTGTTCTTATTTCCTCCCTATATCATTGAGAATCTTGACAATCACCACTGGGCATTGCTGCATATGAATAGTGATGCCTGCTTAAGCGTTTCTATGGTTTTACTGGTGATGGCAAGACCGCAGTCGCTACATTAAAGTAGGGAAATATGGGTTGTAGGATTGTAGCATGTATGACCTCCTCTTAAATTACTCGAGTGCTATTCGGGCACTGTAAATATTTGACCATCCTTATTCCTATTTCATCTATTTTATCTATTTTACTCCAGAGGTATTTTAACACATCATTTTAAAGGTTCTTTTATGACAGACTAACTAATTCTTCTGATAGGTGGGATGGCGCATCTTGTCGGTTTGCTGTGAACGTTAAAGTCAAAAACCATTGCGACCCATCATTGGATGGTGTGGTCCTCTTTCAGTGCAGGATCGATACAAAAACATTCATGATCTCACTTGGTTTCTCGTGATGCTTTTTGAAGTGATATCTCCATGTTTTGCATGAGTCTCTTGTTCTCTTGCTTGAAAACTGTATCAATGGCTGCCAGTGAACAAAGTTACTCATGCTATTATGCAGTCTCCATGTGGGTGGAAATTAGTGGTGATCTGGGTTGATTCTTGGTGGACCTTGTCTTGGTGATGTTTGATGCTGCCCATGCAAGCAGTAAAAAACGATGGAGGTCCAAATCGAGATGGCCTCATACCTTGCACCTTGCACTGTGTTGTTGGTTTTGGAGTTCCTGCTGTGTCTCAGGGATGAATCCCACTAGGATTTCTTGGAGCACAGAGCTATTTCCTATCCATAATATGGAGGGGGAGCTTTGGATAAGGTAAATAAAACCCCTGCTTTTTTACATCGTAATTAGTGTTCAGAAAACGAATATATCATTGTAGATGGTGGGTGTTCATCATTTTGGGAAACAGGAGATTTAGAGGGAGGGAGGGAGGGAGGGAGGGTTTATAATCTGCCTACCTTTTTGTTGATGCAATGCAATGCAATGCAATGATTGGTTGTTGGTTCTGATAATTGCATCCATAATTGTAACGTGAACACAACCAATGCATCACAAAGAACAATGATGAGATCGTCGGAACTTTGTTATTGTGTATAAATAGCTATCACATCAGACCGTTTTATTGGATGATTGGAGTTCGTTCGGTTCGGCTTGCTTCGCATTAGACCGTTTTATCGAACCGGGATCTTTTCGTGGTTTCCCCGTCAGATTAAACCATGGGGAGACTTGTTGGAAATATACGAATATAAAGGTCGGGTTGGTTGGTTGGAAGGGGGGTTTGAGTTCGCAGTCTGACCCCTTCTCGATTTCGTTCTCCGACTTCTTCGTCGTCGTCGCTTCCCTCCTCGTCATGGATCACGACATCCGCGCCCGGCAGGCCGCCATGTACCGCGCCAGCTCCGGCACCGGCGCCGCCCCCGCCCCCTCCTTCTACCCCAGGGTCAATTCCGCCGCCGCTGCTCTTCCCGATCGCGGAGCTTCTTTTCATCACCCTGCCTCCTCTGCTCCTCCTCCCTCTTCCTCTGGTATGATTGTCTCTGCTGCTCCTCGAGAACTCCTAGTTGCATGTGTTGTGAATTTTTTGATGATCGGATCTTATGTTTAATCCTTCGTTGCTTCACTGATTTTGGATCGACATGTTCAAATTGGGCAAAATTTGCGGAGGGGAAATATCTCTGGTTGTTTCGTAAAATATTCTTTCCCGATTTTAAGTCACGGTCGGCTTCGAGCATCCTCTTTGATTAAGAATTATGTAGAACTTCGGGAGAAAAAGATGATTTAAGATCGTTGTCGACGCTAATCATTGAATCTTTCTTGGAATAAAGTAGGTTCTCTACCAACTGAAAAAAAATTTCTCCATGCTATTCAAAGAAAAACAGTCATCTTAGATTTAAGTTGAAAAAGCTAACGACGAGAAATCTGTATTATCAATGAATTGCGAAGGAAGTCCGAAAGTTGTTTGGATTGGTCAATTCAGTGCAATCGATTTTTCTTTTCCCAAATCTTTGCAGCTACAATTTATTTGTGTTGTAATTGTGAAAATTGGAGTTGATTGAGGCATCTATTCGAAGGTGACTACTTCTGATAACGGCCTAGAGTCATCCTAAGTCCATTAGTGCTGTGAGATGTGGTATATATTCTTTGAGGTTATTTAGGGGTATGTAACAAAGGGGTTAAGACATGAATTGACTAGTTCATGAAGAACTTTAGCAGTTTTTTCAATAAAATATTATCTTGAGCGTAGGATTCCAAGGCTCATGTTTTATTTTTTTAATACTGTTTACTCAAAATGATGAGTTTTCTTCTTTTTCTTACATCTTAGAGACTCACTATCGACTCTACATCGGTTAAAATCTATCTATCCTAGATACTACAATGTCATTGATGGAGAAGGTATCAAGAAATTAAATGTTTTCTGAGAATTCGGAACTCTAATTTACTAGCTTGATAGGTGAGTTTCATAATATGTTTGTGGTAGTAAATGACATCATATCTCAATTGTATTCAATTAATATCTTAATGCTCAATTATGAACTTTGCTGTGTTGCTAATTAAGTGAGAGAAACATATGACTCTTGAAAGGAGTCTTTTATGGTGTAACTTTTCTATATAAGGTCCTGGTGTTTTTCTTTATATAAGTTAAATTATCCACCACATGTCAAATTACAGGGTAGCTGGGGTGGAAAAGAAAAGCATGTAAGCAGTGTTTCTTGACATTATACCCAAAGATACTTTTTACTGAACAATATCACTTTGCTGTTATTTGTGATAAAATCTTTTAGAGTACCATACTAAGTCACTGTTGAATTTCGTGTCCCGCTTGTTTCTATTACTTGTTTGCTGCATAACTGGCATCTTTCTTTGTCTTTATGAGCTTCTTTGTTAAGATAAACTTGCCTGTGCAAGGTCATGAATGGCTCTTTTGGACTTTTGGTTCACCTGTTTGTTTTACCCATTAACATTTTGATGGTGTTCACCATATTCATTGACATTTCTCTGCAACATTTATCCACTTAATTTGTCCACTTATAAAAAAAAAAAGAACATAAACTTTTGGTAAACATTCATCACCATAATAAAATGAATATTTGTCCACTTAATTTGGTAATTTCTTTATGTTCTTAAATACTAATCTTCTGCTGTCCTACCTAATTATGAATATTTTGCTTTGTTACAATTGGCTACATAGTGTTTACAGTGGTTAAAATCTTATATACAATACCAATTTGATTCTTCATGATGCTAGCTTCAATTTTATAAATTAAAATTATTGTGTTAATGTCTACCATTATTTTTTTCTTGGAATGTTAATTAATCTGGACAACATATTGCACATAATGGAACTTTAAAATTGTTTAGCTGCAGGACTTGGCATCAAAGTCATGATAAAGCCAGAATATCAGATAACACCTGTAAGTGGTCAAGTGTTTTATGTTTTTTTTTATTATTGACAATTTTTACTGAATTTTACATGTCAAGCAATCTGTGTAGTTGTTGAGATATATATGGTTGAATTTGTAATATTTGAATAACCTTTCTTTACCTTCAGAATTTCCATCTAACTTTTCTTAGATATGCAATTCTTCCTTTTTGATCATAACACAAAATCTACCTTTACTTGAATATATAAACCAAACTTGAATTTTATCATCATGAAGATTTACTTTTACTAAGCTTTTACTTGACAAGGCTCGTTCACATTACTTTTGTGTAATGAATCCATGTTAAAGTACTTATGATGGTGTTATCTTGGCAACATGCTTGTGCATTTACTTGTTTGTGAAAATTTATTGTTATTTTGATCTATTTGCCACACTTAGTTTAGTTTTCACTTTAACAAACTTATCTGAATTTTCTTTTATAGCCTTTTAACTCTTGTATCAAGCCATAAAAGATAGTCTCAGTTTCAGATTTGTCAAATGGTTTACCATCATTTTGTCATTTGGGGAAGTAATGGTGTGGTAGGTGAGGGAAGAACCACTTATTTGAGAACAAAGAGACTATAACATGATTGTACAAAATAAACCTAATAACTCTTGTTATATTATGAATCATAGTTATTTTGCTGCATGCAAAGCTCCTGAAATAATTATCTAGTACCTTGTATAAAAGATTTAATTGGTATTTGGCTTCTAAATCAAGAGTAGACCTAGTTGAATTTGTTATTCAACTAAGAATCCAAATTAAAATTTGTTGACAATGAATAACTAAAATTTATCTTGACAGAAGACCAATATGAAAATTTCAAAAGCAGTTAGAAAAGATTCCTTGGACTTACTTGATTCAACCCTAGAACCGTCACTATAGGCTGGATTCAAACTTAAATTAAACACAATTTGAATTCTTAATTTTGATTTGTCATGTTTATTGCATTTAGGACCTACTGAATGATTTGTAGTATTGTCTGTCCTCCTGTTCTGTAGACTGGACTTCATCCAGAGTAAAACTGAATCTTGTGGAGTTTGAGTCTCTAGTTATTATTTGAAAAAGAAAATGTTGGGATAGGTAAAGATTATAACGTTTTTCCATAAAAGCCATAGTTTATGTTTTTTTTTTTTTTTCATCTGAAGCGTCTTATGATATGGTGGGGACAACAAAATATGTGTATATTCTATGTGAATTGTATACACCTACCACTAGGATATTTTTTATAAAACTGTAATTTCTAATATCATTCACACCATTTGAGCATACTTAGTAGTTTGTTAGTGGTAAAGACCTTCTCTTGGCCTTAAGTTCTACTTAATAGTTTGGGGTAGCATTCCATGATATTATTTTCCAATAGATACCCATTGTTTACTCTATAGAACGTTGAGCAACGTATATAATGTAAAGCAGCTTAACAATACATAAAATAAAAGAACACTAATTGAGATATATTTTATAAGTTGAGGTCCTTTCATGGATAATTCCTGTGATCTATTTTCTTGATTAAAAATGTCATGTAATTGCTATATTTTCATTGTAAATTTATGTTTCTCTAATTAACATCCAATTTTGCAGCCTCAGTTGGCTCCACAGATGCCCGAGGTTCCTCGTAGCAAGTTCCAATTTGATTTTGAGTTTGAGAAACAAATACTAGCTGAGGCCGAGAAAGATAGTCAGAATTGGAGTAGAATTACGGCTGAAAACCAGCAATCAAAGATGGCGTCTGCATCATCATCTTCATCTCATTCGATGGTACAACAAGAACTTGTCTGACACTAAACATCATTTAGCTATTAGTTCTATAAAATATAACTAAAATTTCTTCTTAAAAAATTTCAAATGTCATCCAAATATAGTAGTAGTTTTAATATGACGTTGTCTCCGTACCAATGCTACTATTATTTTAAATGTTCGTTGGTGGATTTTCTTTTTCTGAACATCGAGTTTTTGGAGTATCATAATAAGAACCTCGCAAGTGATTATGTGTCATGATGTACCTGAACACTCTAGGTGGTTTGATCCCTTGTTGGGTTGTTTTACTTTTTGCAGGAGGCTGTTTTTATTAGTTTGATGAACTACTAACCCCCACTATATTCTTCAGAGATTGTAAAATTTATGAATCAAAGTGTTCTTAATTTGTATTTGTATAATTTTGTGAAGGCCTCAACAGGGGATCCAATTGTGGACAAGTATGTTGCCTCTGGGCTTGGGCGTGAAGCAGTGTCACTTGCTGTTCTGAATTATGGAGACAATCCAGTGAAGGTATGTCAACACAGTCTCTCTCTCTCTCTCTCTCTCTCTCTCTCTCTCTCTCTCTCTCTAAAAGAGTAAACTGAACAAGATTTTTCCTTACATATATATTGTCTGAGCTGCAATTCTTCTTTTCAAATCTCTTCTAGCAGTTGAGTTCATAATCCTCAAAGAGTGATATATACCGCAGATGGGTGCAAAGAGCCGAGTTTAATGGCTTTCACACTTTTATGTTCAAGTTGGTTGCATAAATAAACTGAAATCATGCTTTTATATATACCCTTTTCCAGGTGAGAGAATTTGTAAAAGGGTACAACATTCTCCGTGAGATGGGATTCTCCTCAAAAAACGTGGCAGAAGCGCTGGCTATTTATGATAATGACACTGACAAGGCTGTTGCCCACTTCCTCAACACTACACAGTGAACGCTACGTTAGATGTTTGGGGTCGTATTATGTAGGTTGGTTTCAGGGTGTTCCACAGTATGTATCTTTGAGGTTCCCGTCTTGTGTTGGGTTTGAGATGCAGAAGCTTTTCTTTAAGACTGAGTTGGTTTTTAAGAGATAATATGTATAAGAAGCTTTTATTATTGAGATAAAAATGTAGAGATCATGCATGTCTAAAGTTATTAGGAAAAATAAGAAAATAGATATCTAAGATCATATACTTAAGATGTCTTCGGATACTATAATCGGTACATGTGAAATGATTAATAATACTAATCCAATGAGAGATAAATAAAGATTTTAAAAAAAATTAATAGAAATTATAAATCAATATTTAAATATCTTTAATTTAGTATATTTTTATAAATCTCAATGATGATAAAAATGTATGTAATCGACTTTATAATAATAATAATAATAATAATAATAATAGTTGTTGTTATTGATATTATTGTTGGGGTAAGGAATGATTACATTTGCGACTTCTTGACGGATATAATTTGTGTCTTCTTCTGTCTAATTGGCCGACATGGTAAGCAAGACATTGTTGCATCAATTGTTGTAAATGTCTATTTGCAAGGAAAAACTTGTCTTCTCCTTTCGTCCTATTCTTCATCGGTAAGAGGATGTTTTAGGGACGAAGAGAGATGGTAAAAACTTTATAATCTTTCAATAACTAATAGAATTATCCCTAGGAGATCCTATCATTTTATAAGTAATAAAAAATAAATCCCTTGGATTTATTTTTTATTGATCGATAACCATAATCAGAATCCAATCATATCTATAATATATCTTACTTAATTACATAATATAATAAACGTTCACCTAGTCTATTAATTAGTAAGATATAAAAAAATATAATATTACCTTAAGTTTAACTATCAATGTAAGTTATAATGATTATATGTCATCAATCGTATATTTGTATCACAATATTGACGGCTCTTCCTAATATTGTCTAAAATGAGTTTGTAATTTGTCTTATAAAAATAATTTTGTTATTACATTCAATTATAATATATACATATGAACAGGATAGCAAAAATAAATATATTTAATTATATAAATAAAATATCAATTATAATTTTCACTAAAACATATATCATCATACTTTTTATAGGTTATTCATAAACTCAATCATAATAATATGTTGGTTCAAACACTTTAGATTGTAAAGCCTTGGGATAAACAATCAATATAATAAACCTTAAATTTTTAATTGATATTAATTATTTCTAAGCTATTATTTAATTATAACTCTTCTTTCATCACATTATATTTACTTTCAAAATCGTTACTTTTCACCACTTACGAAAACAATGACAGATTATTTTGAGTCATATATCATAATATATGAAATTTCATAAACTTCATTTTATTTTGTGTCACTATCAATTCTTTTAGTAATTTAATAAACAACAATCTCTTAAAAATGATAAAGAAATATCAATTTGTATTTCCATAATATAAATATTAGATTTTGAGATCTTCACTCTCATTTATTTGCTATTTTCTAAAAAAATATTATATTATCAAGTTCAAATATCTTTATATTATAATTAGGGTAACAAAATATATACTTCATTAAATTTTTGAATAAATAATAAAATATTAAGAAATAACCTTTAAATGTATTTATTTATTCATGTAGATTCAAGAATTTATCTTTATAGGATAATCTTAAATATATAAATATCTCAAGTTTGTTTTTCTACAAATTCATAACTTAAAAGAAGTTAATAAAATTTATTTATTAAGAATCTTTTTTAATGTATACATAATCGTCACTAGAGATTTTTCTTACATTTATTTGTATACATAATAATTACTCATTATGCTTTTAATAATATAATTTTACATTCCAACAATCATATTCTTTTGGCACATCTAATAAAACATACTGAGTATAAATATCTTACTTTTCTAAGAACTTAATAAAAAGAATCAAAATTATGATCCGACTCATCATATTTATCATAAATTTTATCACTCTAGTATATCATATAAATTTATTTATTTTACATAATTATCTTTATTTATATACATCTAAGGGTATCAATAGCCTAATATCTTCGATAGTAATCCTATAAAGGTGATAAAATGTCTCTCTCCATTAAAAAAAGATATTGAGTGACCCAAGATGTAAACATATATAATCTCAAGGTATTCTAGAAATTATGTTTTATTCTAATATTTAATTATAAGACCATTGCATACTCAAGATTCATACTACTTTTGTACAAACCATTATATAAAATTTAAAAATTAACTTTTATTGAATCATAAATTAACTAAAAATAATAATATTTTGATAATTCTATATAAAGAACTCAAATTTTTAAAAATATAAAAATATAATAGAAGATGAGTCATTAAATCTAAGTATAGGTGATAAGAATCGAATATTATCATTCTGACTTTAAGATAATTTTCTGTAATAATAAATATTTTATAATTTTTGTTTTTATATTAAAATAAATATTTATTATTGGTAACTTAAGTTGAAATATCAGAATCAATTCATCAACTATTAGAAAATAAGTTATATAATATTTGATTTGAAATATATAAAAATCAAACTTATATCTTTCTTTCGACTAAAATCTTACATTTCTTGTTTGTATTACATTTCTTGTTGCACTTTACTCTGAAATTTTTTTTATGCGTTTATATATAGAATTTATAAACTCAGATAATTTATTTGATAAATTATGCTTCAAACTTTTATTATTACCCACTACATGAGTAATATCAAAAATATTATAAGTTTTTTCTTATTTTAATCTTATCTTTTTTAATACATACACTAGTTAGCTCATTTAAGTTCTATTTATTCTTGATTTTATTATAGTAAATTTTAAATAAGTCAAACTAAGAAGAAATAAAATTAAAAATAAATTATACAACTTAACTATTTTCATGCCCAATTTTTTTTTAGCTCATAACTTTATCAGGCATAATGAGGATATAATATTGAATAGTGAGTCTTTTTACTAATATATTAGCCAATGAATTATTAGTAAATTTAAATTGATCTTTAAATATTTTAGTATGCTAATTATAGAGTATAATAAAGTTTAAAGATTATTAATAATTATCATAAAACTGAGTTTTTAAAATTTTTCAACCATTGATCTCAATTATTCATTCCATAAGAGTTTTAGCAGTTATATCAATTACCCGTTCAACTAGTTTGATGAAGGCCTAATACACCCAATATAAATTATGTATGATCAAGTCATTTATAATAATTTAATATAGAAAATATAGAAACATTTATAAGAATATGAAGAAGGAAGTATCATTGTAATAAATTAATAAAATATTAGTGTTTTGAGTTTTTAGTAAATGTTGAACTATTTATATTATATCTATTTCACCTTTAACTAAAATATTGATATATATATCCAAACAAAATTGTTTCTTAAGTACTAATACAATCCATGTAAATTATATAGATATATGATTCAAAATTATAAATATATCTAAAACAATATCATCTTACCTCATCAAATAATTATTTGAAATAAATTATCCTTTAGGATTATCTAAATCTTCTAATTATATATTATTATGAATATTATTTTTAAATATTTTTAATATTATTTTTAAATATTTTTTTAATATTATTTTTAAATATTTTTTAATATTATTTTTTAATTTAAATTTATAAATTATTGATCTAGGCCACTTTGGTGACTACAAGACTAATGCAATAATATAAAATATCTTATAAATAATAAAATTTTTTATTATAATTCATTCTCATAAATTTATCATCCCAAGTCATTTTACAGTTATCATATGAGATATGTGTTATAAATAATAACGGATATGAGTTACCAAATTTATTCAATCTAATATATATAGAAACAGTTCAATAATAACAAAATAATAACTATAATAATTATTAAATATTATCAAACGTAAAGAAAAACTCATGATAACTATAATTATGATAAATTATAAATCATACTTTTTATGTAAAAATTAAATATTGTTTCATATTTTATAATAACCAAATAAATATCCAAGAATAATAATTAGATTTTTAATTATCACATATAAAATTTTATCAATATATGGAATGAGAAAACTATAAAAGAAAATAATATATATATATATATATATCTATATATATATATATCTATATATATTAAAATTCCTTACTGAACCCTTAAACTGGTCTACCCTATTTAATTTGGCTACCCAAGGCTTATGGATTTAGACCAATTATCCACCCAATTAGATTTGTCAAAATTAAAGTGATCAAAATTTGACTTTCTCTAATTTGATCAAAACTTAATTGATTGAATATAAATCCAATCAAGTAGTCAAAATACAATCATGATTAAGTGTGATCAAAATATTTGATTAAAATAAAATCAAATTACTTAAATTTATAATTAAAAAATATAAATTAAAAAATTAATTTTTGAGAGGTAAAACTATAACTTTTTAAGGATAAATAAATATATATATATATATATTGAAGGGTAAAACCATCAAAAATATATAAATTTGAATTAATAGGAATTATAAAGACCAAACTATAATTTTAAAAGAGAAACCTTAATTCTTTTTTCATTTTTCAGGAACACTGCACACGGCATGAGGTTGTCGTTGTGTGCGAATGTTGCTTACGTGTGGTCGATGGTAGTCATTGTATTACCGATCAATGACGTCTCCGGTCGTCGTGCAGTGCTATGTCGTTGTGCACGTGTCGTAGCGAGGGTTGTTGGGAGCATGGTTGTGCCCACACTTCCTCCTTGCATAGTTGCTAGCCTTTGGCGTCTAGCTAACGTCGATCGTGAGTAGTCAGTGTCATCGTAGTAGCATTGTTGTAATCGTCACCAATAGTGGTGTCATTGTAGCCGCTGCAGGCAATGACACTGCTATAGTTGCCTACAACTAAAGTAGGTCGGTTGCTGCACACATGAAACCGTGCATACTTTTGTCGTGTTGTCGCAACTAATGACACTATTGCTACGTATATAGCCATAGTTGTTGCCTATGACCGGGCTTGCAACTACCAGATGCTGTCACCCTCAACAATAATATTACTGATAATAAGCTATGGAGCTATCGATTGTAATATATCGATCAAACACAAGGAACATCGCATTTCACTCAAGAAAGCAAAATGACAAACTATATAGAAAAATAAATCGACAACATAGATAGATCTCTTAAACATCATAAGTCAAAATTGAATAATACGTTTTCACAAGCAAAGTGTGCTAATAAATAGATCTAAATACAAAATAGATCTAAAAAAATTTTACAAGCTAAGATATTTGATTTTAAAACATGGCTCTATACAATTGTAAACATAAATTTTATGATTATTCTCCTGTTATATAGAAAAAAAATTAATGTCAGAAATTAAAATCAAATAATAATAAATCAAATTTACGATACATATCTTTCAATGTCATTCAAAAAGCTTTTGTCTGATTTGCAAGTGTACCATACTCAAATTTGAAACTTATAGTGATGCCCATCATAAAAATGAACTAGAATCATATTCTTCTCTATTTCTATCTTTTAAAGGATCGTTATGAACGATTGATAACGGACTATGGGAGTTGAGAGAATATCTGTAATCTTTCAATAGTTAGTTGTTTCATCCCTATAAGATTGTGTTATCTTATAAGTGAGAGCAGATGGTCTAGTATAATAATTAGAAAAGTCTTTCTCATCAAGATTATCTCTTAATGAATCCTACCGCAGTCAATATCTGTAATCAGAATCTAATCATATTTATAATATATATATCTTATATAAATAGATACGACCACATAATCTAACAATACCACCACCTTCACCAATGATGATAAGTCTACCCTTCATCTGCTCCATGGAGCGAAAATGATGAGTATGACAAACGAGGAATAGAGATGCTAAAATTCTTATGAGGACAAGATCTTGATGGGATAAGAAGAGACATTTTAGATTATCAATGTGGTTATGAGACAAAGATGAATATAGCACTCCCCACCCATCTTCACTCCATTTATATTATAATATTATATATTGTATAGTTTTTAATAATATAAATATGAACTATATTTATATTTATAAATAAAATAATAAAAAAATAAATTAAAAGTTCAAGTTGCATGATTAAATGGATGAATTTAATGTATTTAAAATACTCTATTTTTATTTATTTAGTATTAATTCGTAATTATTCTTATTTATATAATAAGTTAATATTTAATTGCATATTCAAAAAATTTTATATCCACTAAAGAGGATAAAGATGATTCTAAGGCAATTGATATATCTTTTAGTTTTAATAATATTATTTATTTTTAAGTTTTTATTGTTAGACACTTTATAAGTTTTTTATTCTTGTCTGGATATATGAGTATGGAAATTGAAAAGACATTATTAATGAAGAAAATTATCAATTTTTAGTTTTATTTAGATATAATTGTAGTTACATTTGAATATATTTGATTATGTTTATATTAGGATATTTATATTTAAACTTTATTATCATATTTGAAGTTTATAATTATTATATATATAATTTGATATTATTAATCGGTTTCTAGAATAAATTTAGTTTTTTAGAATAATTAATTGGGACAGTATGGTGAATCCATTAGTTCCTCGTCCCTAATCAAAATTCGTTGCCCGTCCTATTGATATAATTGATATTATTCATAACGATAAGTTCAATGATGGAAGAAGAGATGAAGAAGATAAAAGCACGACAATTGTTTGTGGTGGGAGAAAATTGAGGCGATGAAAAAAATATTTATTAAATTATAAAAATGAGAGATACTATATGAGAAAATAAAAAACAAAAGACACCTTAAGAAAAAGCCTTTACAACCAAATCATCCGGAATTCTATGTGATACAAAATTTAACAATAATTCTACACTGTTAATTTTTTTTTTTCATAACCCTTTTATAAAGTTTGATTACGATGATGAACCATAGATAAATAGTATTCCGAAAGGAACAAAAATTTACAGTTTCGAGGGTGAGAAAGATTGGACTTGGATTCCGAAAGATTGTCTCTCCAATCCAATCACAAATCAGTCGTATAATTTCTCTTCTCTCACTTGGGGAGGCCGCGATGAGTTCAAAAAAGCCACCGCGCTTCCCCCCCCCCCCCTCTCTCTCTCTCTCTCTCTCAGGCTTTTGCGTTGAAATGACTCTTGAAGAGACAGCATCTGATGTGATCCAAAAGAGTAGCGATCACAGCCAGGAAAGAGCTGCAGGTTCCTTTACAGCAAGTCTCTCCCGCCATTATTGTTGCGATGTGATCTCAAGGTCACCTCCGTCGTCCTTTCCCTATGAAACCCCGCCATTATTCTCGTCTCCCTTTGCTCTCCCCGCCCCTCCTCTCTCTCTCTCTCTCTCTGAGCGCCGAACACTCATCCGCACTGATTCGTCCATTGCATGCAAGAGCCTCTGGCTCGGAGTGATGGGTGATTGGACTCGGTGGGTGGAGGTGGTCAGTGCTTTGCATGTTGCGGAGGGCAAACGTGGCCGCGGAACACGCACCTCAGCTTGCTCGCCTGTGACTCGTGCGTGACCTCTGATGTATGTGCGAAAGGACGATGCATGCGTCAAGTCTGGTTCCCTCGGTGCACATCGACGCATCTGTATGGACACCGCAGGATACTGCCTTTAACACTGGTTTTTAATGCTGAGGCTAACCCAATTAGAAACTCGTCATGCCGGAGACGATGATTCTGACGAACTACGTCACCCGAAAACATTCGACGATCGAGGATTAGCCTTTGTTTTAGTGAGAAATGACATTGAGGTTTTTATTGATGGAGTGTGCATTCATATTTTACAGAATGAACAAGACAATAAATTAGTGATATCAAATAAGTTCGTGATCCAGATTTATCGACTAAGATCGTCTTTTCTTTCGATTAGTTTCAGAGTTATTAGTGCCATGTTCATGTACTGCGGTCGTACGATAGATATGTCATGTATTCTGATTTGATTTCTAATCCATGTATGCCTAACTAAAGATACACTGTATTAGTTTAATCGGGATCTGACATCTCAACGTGGAACAAAACATAAACAACAGCTAAAACACGGTGATAACAATCACAAACTTGGAATGGGTAGTCTACCCATCCACTGGTTGTACGCACCACCTATGGCAGACAACCGGAATCAATCTGCGTGCTGCAAGCTTTCGAGACGACCGATCTTTTCATGCCATCTCCATATGGTCAACTTTTCAGTAAAACTGAGCTTTTCGCACCTCCTTTGATCAGTCTGTTCATGAGTCCTTTGGTCGACCAACAGTGCAACCGAGGTGGACGTGAAGGAGAAAGCTTTTGGCTCTCCAAGTACATTGATTAGATTCGAAGGACCGAGACGATCAAAGGAGTACATGGTTGTATACAGTTTTTGGTTAGAGCCTTAAAACCTCGGGTAGATTATGCCTCGCTAATCCACAAGTTTTCGGTGGTGATCGGGTGAGAGCTCCCTTAAGCCGGAACCTTGGATGAGTACCTACCACGTTGTATTTTATGTGATTATTTATGTGATTGATGTGATATCAGCTAAGTTCTTGGCTATTTAAGGAAGGACCCCTTCCGGGATTTGGAAGTCGGGAGATTTGTTTGGTGGATTGAAGCAACTTGTTTTGTGTTCCCCTCTCTCACCCCGCTTTCCCTTTTGCTGGTTTCTCCGACTCCTCGGCTTTCGACTTTCTTCAGGAAGAATCGATATGGCTTGTGTCTTTTTCTTGTGAGGTTGGTTCTGTGGATTCCATCGACGGTGTTGTTGACATGGGATTTGCGAAGAGAGCTTCCTTCAGTCCACTCATGGGTGGCTATGGGACTTTGATTAGCTGCCGACTCATTCATCCACATGCCTGGCAAACTAGGGTTTTTGCTCGGCACATGAGTGAATGGCGCGGGAGGTAAGTCTGATCCCATGCCGTCTTTGCTTGGACTGAAGGGAGCTCCCTTATCTACCACCCTCGTTCCAAGGAAGTGTTCTCCGACTCTTTGTTCGGGATGTCTGCGTGCTAATCCAAATCACAGATTCTTTACAAGTTGACCATACTTTTCCAAGCAGAGTTTTTGATTGGTGTGATGCAACCTTTTCTCTGTATTTTTGGCTGCAGACGCACCTTTTGTGAGTTCTTAACCTTAAATCTTGTTCGACAGTTGAACGAGCTTTGTATGAATGTAATCCTTGTGCAAGTCAAGGCTCCGAGACATGTTTCTGCGGATGCAAACTTCCGGCAAGTCAAGGATTCGTTTTGCGTGTGATTCCAGGATTTAGGCTGTTTGATTGCTATAGACTTCACAGTACTTGCTCTGATCTACTCGACTCTTTGGTTTCCTCCATGGAAAATAAACATGCAAGCTTTCTGCTTTCGCACCAAGGTTTTTACTGGGGAAATATCTTCTAAATTCATCAAGTGCAGCCAAAATTAATTAAAGCTTTCATTAGATTCATGGTACCATTCTCTTTCATAGTGCATGTCAACCACAATGATTCCCATCTTCTACGGTAAGCACGCTTTCTTGCTTCAAGCTCCTGGAGCTTTGTCACGAGGGTTTTATGGGGAGGGAGAAGCTGTATGCTTCAGTACAGGCTAAGCCCATGAAAGTAATCTTAGTATGCCTTGTTTGATCTTTTTGTTGATCAGAATCCTTTGTACTTGCATGAACAAAAGTAGTCCGTAAGCATCACAACTTGGACACGAACAGAAGTGGTTCTTTTTTGTTTTTCTTCTTTGATGAGGGTGGCTTAAGGAAGCAGCATTTTGTTGTTTTAGTTTCTTTCATGGGGAAAAAACAATGATTCTTCAGTTTGTCAGTGTTTTTCCGGCATTATTATTTATTGAGTTCAATACTCCAGATGTGTTCTATCTTATTAAATGCAGATCTTTCTGGTGTATGAGATTTTTTAAGATCTATTGCTCGCTTGTGTATTGTTTATTGTTCTGCTGTGGTTCTTGATCGAGAGTGAAATATCTCAATAATTCTTCAGTTTTTTCTTGCAAGCAATAAAGACAACATTGTGCCACCTGAGAGACTTCCTTTTCTGTTTAAGCTTGCTTACTTCAAATTGTTAAGATGTTGATATTAGACATAAGATGTCGCATAATTTCGTTAATATTGCTTCTTTATTTTTCTTGATAACAAAGTTTTTATGAATTGTCATGGCCATTTATCTGTTTAATTTTCCCTTTTTTTTTTCCTGTGAGAGAAATGATTGGACTAACCAACCTCACTTGTTTATGGAAACAGCATCACTTGTGTGAACTTAACGAGAGAATTGGGAGGGGTGCATGCTCTATGTCATTAGGGCAGTTGATTTCTACCCTCTAAATAAGAACTTAAAGTTGCTCTTTCACTAAAAAAAAAAAAAATTCACTGTACCATCATCTTGCTTGGGTTGTTTCATGTTTTATCGAGCAAGTACTGGATCCATTGCCATGATTCAGATGATGCATCGGGAATTCTTTTTTTCTTTCTTTTTCTTTTCGTTACATGTATCGATCAATTAACTTGCAGTCGGTGCTCAAAGTTGGATGCATTCTTCTCTTTTGAACGAATCACCGAATGAATGATGGACTGGTTAGCAGCATGGCATCTCTTAGTGCCCTATGGGTAGATCTTGTGCTTGTCGGATGCTGCTTTAATCTCAAAGTCTGCCGCTTTTTCTTCTTTTTATGGTAGGAGCGATTCTTTTCAGTCGATTAAAAGTCAGCATTTAGGTTTGTATCTTAATCTAGTGTCGAACTTTGGCTGTTCTTCCTACAGGTTAAGCTATCTCCATCATTCTACGAATTGAAGTTTCTGCAGCTGTGAAGCATTGGTGAACTTGAATTGCACTACAGATATGGTAAATCTAGAAGGAGGAAGATCCCAGCTGACAGTGGAATTTGGAGTATCCAACCTAAACAACAAAGCTTTACCTTCTCGTCAGAAGAATCTGACGAACCAAAATTTGGGTGTGTTGTTCATATAAATGGACAAGCTCATAGTTTGATGCTTGCTCCAATACCTAAATTTTGTTCGTCTCCAAATGATGGCAATCATGTATTCGGAGCTTATGTTAATGTATATATGATCTGAGTTTTATTGTGAACACTACTCCACATCTGAGCCTTTCTTTCCTGCTTGTTTCTAGCTATTGAATCCTGTTGGTTATGCTTGCAGCAATATGTATATCATCACTCTTAGGATTCGTCGTCTATCCAATGGAATGTTGTACTCAACCTTTGCTGCTTCGAGGTTTAGTTCTTTGTCTATGTTCTTCCGCCTCCCTGTGGTAAAAGTGGGGGATGTATATAAATCCTTCCATTTTTAGCCTTCACAAACGAATACAGGTAAATGTTCATAGTGTGCTATGAGCACACCGACAGTATCTGCTCTTCCTCTTCTGTACGCAATTTGATGGAGACTGTAATAACCTACTCTGGGAAGTGTTCTCATGAAGAACATGAACATACGCATCGCCTTGTCATCCTACAGTAAGGTCCGCCGTAGTCTCTCACGGTGTGCTGGTAGCTGTCATCAATGGCATCGAGTGCTAAATGCTACCCCTCCTCCATTCACTGCATCTAAATGACCGGCGCAAAACGAGGAAAGCCTTCTACCAAAAGCGTTGCCTTTTGAATTTTAAGTAGCTCGCAGCATTATCTTCCACGCAGCAGCAGCATCACCACCCCAGACAAAACCCTAACCCTAACCCTAATGCCTCAAGTGGGCGCTTCGGCTTCCCTACACGTGCTAAAGCTGTTCGATTCACTTCATTATCCTCTCTCTGGTTGTGTATATATATCCACGCGATTAACTGAGCTGGTCGGCACTCCACAAATTCCAACGCCCCTTGCTTTCCCGATGCATGCCATCGACGGTGGCACAGTCGAAGAGTAATAAAACAGCCATCAGTCCTCAAAGCTACCCAATCGGGCGTTGGCGTTGGCGTTGGCGTTGGGAAAAGATGTCTCCTTCCATGCGTCACTCCCGTAATGGCGAGCTTAGAGTTCCAAGTAACAAGGCGGATGCACTGACACACCCATTCTGAGGCCTAGCTCGGCAGCAGCTCTTCCACTGTTGTTTAATGCAAAGTATGGAAGAATAAAGCTGGTCGTGCGCACACAGTCGCTCATAGAAAGGATATCTTTTAGACAGGAACGAGTGTTTCAGAATGGTGGCAGCAGAACCTGAGGATTATTCTGCTGCATATGATACAGTTCTTTGTACTTTGTTGTTGGGGGTTGCATCATCCACAACTTAAAACAAAGCAGTGGGAATGGAACACAACAAAGCTGCACACAAGTTCCCATTGGTTCTCACTGGCAGGAAGTACAGTTTAGGGAGCAGTTTAGGAGTTGTGGGCGGTGGAAACATTGCATGACTCCCACATGTTAAAAGGTTGTTTAGGCTAATTCCTCACTCACATCAGCTCTTTCATAGAGTTGGATTATTTTTATTGTGCTCAGTACTGTGTTTTATATTTTCTGGAAATGTGTGTGTGTGTGTGTGCGCGCGCGCGCGCGCTCTATCTTCGACATATTAATCTTTAGAAGTATTCTATTTTTTTATATTTACATATTAATTACTAAAATTACAGCCACAATGCATATTGTTTTGATCTTTTTTGTTTTCTAACCTAAGAGTTAATACAAAATTCACATTATTTTTTGATTTCATAACCAGAACATCATTCTAAACCTCATCCTAGCAGTAAATTGCAGCCTCAAGGAAGATGATCAACAAGGACAGTTATGTTTAACGGGAGATTTCTCCAATCAAGCATTCAAAATTTCTGAATTTAAATGGCTTAATTTCTATTGTTGTCTGTGCCAAAACATAGTCATTAAGCGGGAAAGTTAATAATCAAAATATGCAGAAAAGAACTAATAGAAGAGGCACGTATTATGTAATCTTCCGCAGTTCACATCATGCATTCACTCTCAATCCATTGCACAACAGAGCTTTGTTCACTGTCCATCCACTAATAGATCTCCACAGACATGAGTTCTAATCTTGAAGCAGCTAAGAGCAAAAGAAATCCTCACATGTAACTTGTTCAACCTTAGTAATTCTGAAGACTCAAAATAGGTCATTGTGAAAATACCAAAACCGACGGTTCGATTAGATTTCGACATTCAATTCTGATATCACAATGGTCATCAGAATTACCATTATCATCAATTTCTACTACTGTTGTGGATGATTCATAATAACAAATCAAAAACATGTTATCTCCAAGATCTCATACCAGTTCATCCAGAGGCTCAAATAAAGCTCACAGCCATATTGTAAACCAACACATTGACGATTACGTGCAGTACTAATGACATAATGCAGTTTATTATTATTATGTATAGATCCTCAAGTGTCATATACATGTGCATAAAATAATTTTCAAAGTAAAATTTGTCCACATGTAATGAAGGCTGTTGCAGTATTGTATAAACTTGTCCGTCTCATGGTTGTCTCAGACGGATCATCTATAGCATGTTGGTATCAAAATCATTTTCTGGAAATATTTTGGAGATGCATTCCTGAAAATGAGTCGAATACGCTTTGGGATTTACTCCTGAGACATATGGATGGTCAGTATGCAGAGACTTCAAAACACGTTCTATGTGCTTCCGCATGCTGTAATGTTGAAGAATATCAGTTATCCCGAAGAATAGGTTCACATTGTTGGGTTGCACTGTCCCTGCCATATGAGTTGATACCACATTGCTTTCCCTTTTCCGGAAGCCAACTGCCCGGGCTGCCATATTGACACCAAGTCTATCTTCAGTTCTGTAACAAAATCACAGCTTCAACATTAGAGAGAGCATAGTGCAAGTAGAGCATAGATACACCAGAAACAAATCTATCTAATCAGTAGACCACAAAATCCATCCAATTCTAATAAATAGCTTACATGCTCTAAAATGCTCAAAGAGAAAGGAAATTATCACATAATCAACAAACAATCTTCCTAGTCCAGAAAAAGAGTGCTCTACTTGAATTGAAGAACTCATCGATATATTCCCTTGAAGAAAAAGAGTGGCAAAGATAATTTACTCTGTAGAGCAGGATGATGTTGTATCATCATCAGACGACAAATCTTGATCTGCATCACCATGCTCTGATTCAGGTCGATCTGCACAAAATGGAAACTTGTAAAGATAAGCAATCAACAATTATCCAAGTCAAAAAGTTGCCGCAACTAAGAAATTCCAGATACCGATCAACAAGGACAGGGAAGTGGCCCGGCTAAAAATGGATTTGCCAGTTGCCAAATATTGAACTGGACAGTTACAAATGTGATTCATAACTTTTGAGCTGATAAAACTGAACACTTTTATAATTCTTTGATTTTTTATTTTTAGATTTTTATGATGTCCAACTCTTTTTAAGTTTCCGTTACCGTTTTACCATATGTTTCATTTCTTTCTTATTTCCTCTGTGTATTCTTTTCTTATTTCCTTTCATTCGTTTTAGTCATTTTACTTTAATACTTAGATTAGTTGAAATATTTTGTAACAAGGACTTGGAAAAAGATTTATACTTCAAATATGGACCAAATCTAACGATGGTCAACTTGAAACCAATGTTTTATAATCCAAACTATTATCTGTTTTGATGACCTACGAAGCTGATACCTATATGCTAGATGGTACACAAACTCATACCAACTGATATTGTTGAATACAGTAAAAGAATAAAAATGTGCACATGTACCACTACTGTTCAGACTGGTAATTAATCTTTGCTTGAAACTAAAGGCAAATCTAGACCCCAATCTGACATAAAATGGTTGGTCTATGTTAAACTCCACGTTCATGATTCGATATAGACATGTTTAAATGATACCTAAACCCAACTAGGGGTGACATCGTCACTTGCATATGAATTTAACCCCAGTTGTGTGCATATTGCTAAGCCAAAAAGACATCAAAGACCCTGGCAGTGGGCTATAGAATCTGCTCATATTAAAAGGATTGAAGTCACTAGCTATAACCACTCTATTCAAGCCAGTTAACTCATTTCACTAGACCACTGATTTCTCACCAATAAAGGTGGTCCAGATGGAGTTAACCACATATCAAAGAGGTAACCATACCCTTTTGTTCTGCCCTTTGCTTGGCAAAATCATAATGCCCTTGCATGATCTATGAGAAAGTCCACTCAGAACAAAGATTACTCTTCCAACTTCTTTTTCTTTTTTTGTTTACCTTTTTGTTTTGTGAAAGAGAACATACAGCATAAGTTTACCTGTTGAATATCGTGGAGAGTGGCGAACTTGAAGAGCAGCTTCGAAAGGTGTAGAACATATATGCATTCCCAGCAAGAGAGAGTAATGTGTGATGCCTGCTTCTTCCAAAAAATTGCAGTCATACTTTAATTGCCTGAAAATGGGAAACTAGATGGTAAGCAAATTAAAGAACACCACATATAGCAGAAGATCGGTGAATTCTATGAGCTAGGTGTGCAAGTGAGAAACATCTTCAGTCAGTTCAAGTGAATAACTGCATAGCACAAGCGTTCTAGTTGTGAGCTAATGGAATGCCTGCTTAATGATGATGTAGCACTATACCACAGTAAGACTTGACAAATGTTTTCCCTTTATAAATGATAATGATCAACCTGATAAACTTAACAAAAGGCTTCATACCTAAGGATCAGAGTTCTCATAAGAGGCAAGTCTCATTATTGTCCAAGCCAATAATATCCTGGTAATATAAACGGATACATGGGGGATTCGAGGACAGATGGGTTAAAGGTCTGTACAATAAGAATAGCAGGACACATTGGACATTATGACGATAGGTCATGACCTATAAAATCCAACAGCTTCTAAATAGTGGAAAAAGTATTGATGGCTGAATCATTCTGAATTGATGAAAATATACCAATTTTAGGACCCTATCAGACTAGTTGAAACTCAAAAGGACAAAGAAGCACACTGTCATACTCAGCCATGCGAAAGTTGGGAATCATGACCAAGAGGATATTTAAAGAATAGAAAAATAAATAGCTATTCATCCAATAAAAAGGAATCACTTTATCTAAAATAAGTAGACTTACAATATCTTGTATCTTTCTTAATCACTAGCATTTATCAGAGGAAGAAATATAATCAATTACAAAAGGTCAACTTATCAGGAAATCGAAGATCATTAATCTCTCTTAAAGGAAAAACAAGAAATTTTTGGTCAAGAAAAGATATGTTTCAATTCATAAAAAAATAAGGAACTTACATCAGAATCTTATTCCGATGAGATGTATGTAGATGGAAAGTCATGTTAAGATCTTCCTCATCTCCAGCTTTGTTCACATGGTAACTATGTGGTGAACCTCTGATAACAAAATGCTTGTGAACTCTTGAATCTGACTGAAGAACGTTTCTGGTTACTATAAAGCGAACCTGATGAGGTTAGCATGTCAGATAACTGACCTTTTAATATCAAAAAATTGTACAAAACATAGATAGCATAGGCTGATAAAATGTTTAACAAGAAGAAGAGTTTAACCCTTGAAACATCCAGAGAAAAAGATCATTAATTTTTGTATAAAAACACTAACACAATACAACAAAGAGGTCTGGTTATACTGCCAATCTGCCAAGTTCACTATAAGGAGAAGACTTTTAATTTATCGCATCTTGCTCTCAGTGCTAATCAAAAGCTCTATATTTACTTCTTTAAGAATAGCTCCATACCATAGATTATCTAATCAAGACAGAGTAAAATTGATGTTTATGAGAAATAGTTGATGCAACACTATAGCCTTTATTTTTGTGCATATTTGAGCTACTGAGTGATCGTTTTAGTCAGATTACTAGAATGAGTAATGACCAACCCCCACAGAACACAACAAGAACAACAAAAAAAAACAACAAAACCGTAAGTCCCAATTGTTTGGGACCCGCTATATGGATCTTTTGCCGCCATTGAGATTGATAAAAAGTCATATGCTTAGTTAAGTTCAGAGTACTTAAATCCTTATTTATAGTTTTCATTAAAAAATTTCAGATATTTAACTATTTCACCTCTTTTGACCACCGCATCCAGAGGTCTCCTCAGCACATGTCCATACTATATTAAACGATTTTCTCTTAATTTATCCTTTATCAAAGCAATGCCTAGTTATTCATGAATAAGAGTATTTTTTTTCCTATCTTTCTTAGTAACTCCACACATTCATCTCAACATTCTCATGTCGGCAACACGAACTTTTTATATAAGTTTTTTCTTAACTGCTTAACACTCAGATCTATAAAGCAAAACTTTAACAAACAAAAACAAAAGGAAATGTTTACAGATTTCTACTTTACTCTCTTTCACCAGTCCAAGTTATTTTCCCCATTACTACTTTACTTTTTGCAATATGCCTGTTACAGTAAATATTGGGACCATTAAGCTTATACATAGATATCTCATGTTATTTCCTGAGTATGGATCACTTTACTAAAAATCATGATAATAAATTAGCCAAGTGGAAAAGATAGAGTCTAGGGTATTTGTTATATAGATATGAGAAAAACTGCAAGCCAAAAGAATCAGACAAAAAAGAACTAGATACATTTACTATTACATGAGGCCAAAGGTTGTAATTATGTCAGATATATAATGGGCTACCTTTTGTCCACCACGTGGCTTCACAACATGAAGCCCGTAGAAGTCTGCTAGTAAAGTGTTTGTGTATGTCTTCACATGTTGATAATATTTTGGTAGCATTTCCAAGAAGACCTGCAAGAGTGGTGAATATAGAAAGTATCATTTATGCTGCTACAAGAAAACTTAAAACACATCCTAGATGAACCTTGTATTGAGGCTTATGATAATGTGAATGAGCAACAAGTTGATATACAAAATGCCTGTAAAAGTGCCAACTAGCATGAAAATTGCCATTGGAAAAGAATTCATGTAAATGATTTATAACTAATATGTAAATCAAAGTGCTCTATTCTTCTCCACAGGTTTTATTAGTACATTCTCATATTTTACTTACTTTCACAAACTTGTACTTGTCTTTTCTCCATCTACTCCCAATTTCAAGTACCATTTCCTAGTCAAGTGCCTGAATTAATTTCCCGTCATAACTTTGAGGTGAAGTACTCTGTGATGAAATTATGTGTTTCTTTCAACTCACTAGGTTGATCAAAAGCTGATTTGGAAGGTTATTGAATGTTTCAATAGAAAATAGTATTTTAGCAACCTTTATCTATTAAAGCAACAAATATGAGGAAAAGAATAACGGAGACCATGAAAGTACCTTCATTTGTGATTTGCTTATGATCTTCAAGATGAACCTATCATCGTGGGGTAAACGGAGAGAAGCAACATTCTTTTTATTTGAAAAAAGAAGCCTTAAGGTTTCACGACGACGCATTAAATCCATGTAGTCATCAAAATTAATTTCATCAAACTCTTGAAGATTCCTACAAAATTTTCAAAAAAGTACGTAAAACAGTAAGTTTATAGAAAAACAATAACCTAGGCAACTAAATGGTAAAATGTGCATTCAACGTGATCCAGTGTCCTAAGATGACAACAAATGTCTGTTACAGTCATAGCTAGCCAAGAAAGCTTATTCGATAAAAATAAATTTCCCCTTGTGTTTGCAGATACAAGCGAAGAATATAGAACCATGAAGATATAGTGACTGTTGTACCCTGCACTTGATATGCCATAGCCTCTTACATTCAACAATTTCACATTAGAAAATGAGGATAAGTTGCATATTTGGTCTATTTATCTTTATAAATGTTATATTTGAATTACAACAGACATAATATTTCTGAATGCAGTATTTCAGTATCTGATTGCAATTTATTGCAAAGAAAGGATATCATCAGTATTTACTCAGAAAAGAAAAATTAGCATGCCCTACTTAATAAGAAGAAAACATTTCGGTAGGAGTCAATTTAAACCTGAAAACTGCAGCGCTATAATCAGTCCACTCAAACTCAGTATGTGTGCCTTTAGAATCAATAGAGCACCATAGCAAAAGAGTTGAAGTGGAAGTGAAATCAAGATATGAATGTTCCTGCTCTGAAAGCACCAGTTTTCGCTCCATGTGTTCCTACAAGCCATATAACTTATGCATAAGGTAACATGCTCTGCAATGCAAAGGCAGAAGGTAAACAAGGAGTCTGAGACTAGAATCATATGGCTTGCAAGGTTCAGCTTGAAACCTTGATTTACATAAACAGATAACAGGTTTCCAGAATTTCAGTTGCTTTGTGAATAACCAGTTTCAATTGATCTATCACCTCAACATATGATTCAAGAATGGGATCATCCCAAAAAATTTACATCAATAGTTAGTAGTCGCATTTTAGTTATCTTTGCGAGCCAAATATTCCATACTAGCAAATTACATCCGCAATTTATTATTCCAATGTGTATCCCTGTTTGATAGCTAAGGTTAATATCACTTACATTCTTACAATTATTACTAGCCGCAAATTCAGTAGTACAGTGTGTCTGTTACATCGTATCAAAAATTATAGAAACAAAAGGAATCGGATGCAACTTATTTTGTCTGAGTTTGGTGAATTATCTGTCTTATTTAAAATAGAATACAGAAGTCACAACATGCAGAGTCATTATAAGAACAAACTAAAGTAAGACTTAAATAAAAGAATTGGCATGAAAATCTTCCTTTAAAGTTGGTTTTATGTGCTTGGTGCAGTCCATCTTTGATGCATTTGTATAAATTCTTCTCTCAGCAAAATAGGAGAAAAAGTTAGCTAGAGATTTATCCATCTTACGGGTTCACTTTTGTAGGAAACAAATATACACCGAGGATCCTCGATAGAACAACCAAATTTCATTTGGATTTGCCCCTCCATTCTATCAACTCGACACCTCTCCCGCCGGACGAAAGAACCTACGACACTCCCGACTCAAAAGGAGGACCAAATCCAACTTACGCCTATCGAATCCGAGGAAACCCCGGCGGAACCATCGAGCCCGTATTAGAATCGTCCAAGCGGCACTTCGAGATCCGGTAGTGGACCGAGGGAACCGAGGTTGCAACGCAGGAAACTAAGGGAAACCAAAATAAACAGCGTGGGCGGGGACGTACCGGCGGCCGCGGCGTCGTCCGGGATCGCGAGGGGGAGCAGAGGCAGGAGGCGTGGAGTGGGAGTGAAGGAAGGGTGGGGGAGCACGACATTAAAGAAGGGGGGGAAGGTGGGAGTCGGAGCAGCCGGCGAGGGGTGAGGTGGGAACAGCGTGGAATCGATGCGGGTGGTTTCGGCCATCGGCGGACAGGCGAGTGGGAGAGCCAGGAATAGGGAATGCAGCACCCGACTCAACGGCCCTTTCGACTGCGAGACGATGACTTGGTTTGCTTAGCTGAACACTGTGCAACAGTTTTTTTGTTTCGGAAAAGACAAATAATTTCTAGTATAAATAAATATACACTCGATATTTTTCTTTTCTTTTTTGCAAAAGTCCTTTTTGGATTTTTCTCTGCGCTCCTCCATATTTTAAAAATGATGCCGCTTTGTTATTATAATCCATTAAATATCATATTGACAAGGTAGCTAGAGCAATTTCTAGTGGACATACTTTTTTATCAATCATTCCATGCAATTCTACAATTATAATATCTTTCTAAAATAATTTTTAAATTAAAAATAATTATTTAAAAATATTATAAATATATTTAAAATATTATAATTGATATAATGATAGACATGTGATACATATTTCAACATTATATTGTTGACATTTAATTGCAATGTAGTCGATATTTAATCCTCATATAGCTATTGAGAACTCAGTATTATATGATCGACACCTTAGTATTATATGATTGATATCTCAATCAAAGACTGAGTGAATTGAATGTTAAGATATTAGTGTATTATGATCATAATTAAATCTAGAAGAGGCACACCACTTTCCCTGTAAGCAATGTTATTTGTTACAATATTCGAAACATACTATAAAATGACTCCTTAGCTGTATTATAAAATATAGATCTATTTTTTATAAAAACATAAGTTATTTAAAAAATATTTTATTGGATATTACCAGAAACACCCCACCATAGTATTGTAGGATTTGACACATAGTTTGATAAGAACAATATTGACTACAATCAACTCATGCACAAGAAGGAGTCCACTTGACTCTCAATCAATATCAAATCGGACAATCAAAAACTGACACAATAATAATAATATACAAGTCTTCATATTTTTCTATTTGATTGTCCTTATTCTTAAGCCAATCTAGATATATATTTTAAATTTTATTTCTTTATCTAAGCTAATATTTATTAATTTTATGTTTATTTATATCCATTGTAATATTTTTGGATAGGTTTATAGAGAAACACTATAGAGAAGCCCCTTATTCAGTTGTTCTTGTTAGTAAGCTAATAAGGATACCTATTTGAAATATTATTTTGTTAGATTGGTTGAATTTTATTGAATTATGAGTCCAAATTATAATATTTTTAAATATGCTTGTAATATTTTGATGGGGGAGTTAAAAACACCATATGCCCATTCAAAAACACTAGCTAACAATATAAATATTATACATAGGGGATACCCTATGGACTAATTCATAGATGATAACAAGTTATCATTCTTATATATATATATATATATATATATATATATATATATATATTAGGGATTATGACAAATAGCGACACCCACTAGAAATATTGAAGGGACACCTTTATACAAAAGCAAGATTTTATTTAGATATATATATATATATATAATATACTGTAATAAACTTATTTTTTTATTTCCTATATAACATAATAGAATACTATAATAACTACCTCATTTGGGAAACGTCTTGATCGTTGATTACGATGTCACCATAACAATTTCTATCCTGGCCATTTCTTTATGTAAAAAAAAATATTTATAATAAAAAATGCAGCTTATTGTAGATCGAGAAGGCAAATAACATGGTAATGGGTATTGAAGTATACCTTCAAGGTTGATGGTATTTCTTAACAAGAAAAGGGAGAATCTAATTTAAAAAAAAAAATATTTATATTAATAGTTTTCTTAACCCGATTTGTGGAGGCAGATGAGTAGGACAAATTCGTAGCTCATTGGTTGTTTGCCTTTATGGAACCTATTTTTCTAATGATATTAGAAAAAAAAAGAAAAATTATGATAAGGTTGTAATTGCCGTGATGACTTGGAAACCATATATCAAAGGTCGAAATGTCCCATCATGGTTTTTTTTCTGGGGGCAGTTCCTCCCTCTTTAGACTCCACTTTTAATTCTTGTTATATCTTTTATTCTTCGGATATATATGGCTATTATTTTGAAGGGACTGCATGACAAAAGAAGGGTCACTTTCTCTTGTTATCCTCCACTCCAATGATTGCCATCACAGCAGTTATTGTACAGCAGAAAATAATTATTAAATGCGCTAAAATGAATAAATTATATCGTTTTTTTGTACTTTCCACATCGGAGACACCATTGTTTTGGAAGCATGGTAAACATAACGGTTTGGATGGATCCGTTATTTAGAGCGACTCATATTGTAACAGTTTCACTATAATATAACGGTTTGATGGTCTCCTCATACCCACTGCGAGAATCCACCCTCATCGATCGATATAATGAGCGCTACACTGTTATGACGATATGTAACGCAGTTATATAGTTGTATAACGCATGCGGCGAGCGATTCGAAGTGGAGGAGGAAGGAACGGTGGTAATTAGGGCTTCAGAGACGAGTCGCGCCTCCTTTCGCCCTCCGGTCGATAGATGAACAGATTGGCAGACGCGGGAAGATGTCTCTCTTTCGCCCTCCCGCCCCCCACCAAAACCCCCTCTCGTATTGTCTCAATTCATCGCTTCTCTGACCATACGAGAATCCGATAGGGGTTGATTGTCCCTGGACCGAAGCGAGGTCAAGCTCGTATCTATTCTCGATCCCCTTCTTCCTTCTTTTGCAATTGATGCCGATGGATGCGGCAGTGCTGGATGACATCATACGGCGGCTTTTGGAGGTCAAGGGCGGGCGGACTGTCAAGAACGCGCAGCTGACGGACGCAGATATCCGGCAGCTCTGTGGCGCGTCGAAGGAGATCTTTGTCAGCCAGCCCAATCTGCTGGAGCTTGAGGCGCCCATCAAGATATGCGGTGAAGTGGCAAATAATATGATCTTTTTGCTGTGTTTTCGACTTTGGAGTAGGAAAAAAGTCATATTTTTCTTCTATCGTAAAAAAACACAGTTCTCTTTTTCTCGCCTATGCTGCGTTCTTGCTTTTTCGAATCGGAGCACCTTTTTGTTAGGGATTGTAATACACCGAGCACCAAGATTGATTGACCCTGATGGCCGAAGTCGTAGTAGGTATACTACTGCTATGATTGTCACTCTCGCTTAACGCGTGTTTAGATTGTTTGTTATTGTTAGCTTTTGCCATGTCAACTTAGTTTTGTTCTTTATGATCGAGCGCCTTTTGAGTGGAAGAATGACTCTTGACCAAACTTATTTCTTTTATTTGACACGTGTTGTTGGGCTGATGGCTGGAAATTTGACTTGCTGGTGCTAATGGTTCCACAATCTTGATGAGTCTAGATCAGTGTCACAGTAATTTGGTGTTAATGGATGTAACGCATCATGGTACCTACTGTGTACATGAAGTCTGTAAGCTAGTGTGTGCGTGGTCGTCTCTTCTTCTACTGCTGCTTTCAAACTCCAGCAAAATGTGACTGACATCATGTCTTATCTCGGTACCTAGTTCTTGCTGCTGCTTCCGAAAGCATTCTCCTACAAATAATACTTCATTTACCATAGGAACATTTTTCTTTTTTGCACATCTGGGAGCAATTATAGCACAAAGTTTTGCCATGATCGTGACTTGCAATGTATTCTACTTTTCAACTGGTTAGGCCAAAATAGAAGGACTGATCACAAGCAATATGCCTGTGCAGGTGCATGAATCTCCGGGTATTATAATTGGTGATTCAAGATTACAAATAGATGTCTTTGTTAAAAATTAAAGATATGATGGTATGTAGTCTTAATAATGTAAAAATTGCAAGGGGTTCCAGAGTTCAGGCTTTCTGAATTTGATGCTGGTAGTTAAGCTTACTATTTACTACTTGAGAGTAGTCAAAGGTGTGAATCGTTAGAACCAATCAGGTTTGATTATTTTTGTGACATAGTTAGGAGCTTTAGATTGACTTAAGAATAGACACATAGCTGAATGACCTGCATGCTCTTTTCCTCTCTTTGTTGTGCGATAGAGTTCTCCCTCCTCACTTGGCTTGTCTGCCAAAATAACCAACATCCTGTCACCTGGTGAGTAGCTCCTATGTTCAATCTAAAGAAGATGGGCCTAAGTGTGTTAATTGTTGGATAGCAATGTCAAACTTATTTTAATGTATTCTTACGACATGCTATTAATTTTGTAAATTGAATTATCCTAAATAGGTCTTTAGTGGTCTTAGCTGACACAACGTTAGAAACTTATTCATCTACATCAAAATAAAAGGATTGATATGTGGTGGCAGTCTGTCTGATAATTTTAGAACTAGAAGTTTATTGTCAAAAGTGGGAGCTTAAACCATTTTGAATAAAAAAACTTCAAAGCCAAAACTAGCATGAAACTGTGAGATGCTCTTTGATGATTCTGTTGATACAGGAGCCATCGTAATTGTGAGAACTTATCGTTGTAGTAACAGCCTTTCTTTTGTTATGTGACGGAGAAGATATGGTCTACTCGTAATTAATATGTGGTGGCTAAACATTCAACAGCTCCTTCGAGTGGAAAGATTCCAAGTGATCATTTGCTACTATTTCAGTATCCTTGATCCATTTCAGTATTGATTTGACTTAGTTAATTGGGGTGCTAAAACTTGTAACTGTATCAGTGTTTTTCATGATGGTGAATTTGAGGGCCTGCATAGTTTTGTCCTAGTTGGAATTAATAAGACGTCATGGTTTGTCGTTTTCTGCTTCATTCTAGTTTAGATATTTTTTCTTACCATTCAAAATGTTCATGTCACAAGAAGTTGCATGCTTATCCTGATCGAGCTGTATTTGTCTAGTGTGTGTCTTACGATGCCATTTTGATCTATAGCATGAATAGTTGCTTGACTAAGGACATGGAGTATAAATTGTATGTAATACACTAATTTAAAACTCCGATTTCAATATACTTTCTTCTCGATGCAGGAGATATTCATGGCCAATATACTGATCTTCTACGGCTTTTTGAATATGGTGGGTACCCACCTGAAGCAAATTATTTGTTCCTTGGGGACTATGTTGATCGTGGTAAGCAGAGCATAGAAACCATATGTCTACTCCTTGCATACAAGATTAAGTACCCAGAGAACTTCTTTCTTCTAAGGGGTAATCATGAATGTGCTTCGATTAATCGTATATATGGGTTTTATGATGAGTGCAAGAGAAGATATAATGTTCGTTTGTGGAAAGTTTTTACGGATTGTTTCAACTGCCTTCCGGTTGCTGCACTTGTTGATGACAAAATATTATGTATGCATGGGGGTCTATCTCCTGAATTAAATAATTTGGACCAGATCCGAAATATTGCTCGTCCAGTAGATGTTCCGGACCAAGGTCTTCTTTGTGATTTGTTATGGTCAGACCCTGACAAAGATATTGAGGGATGGGGAGAAAATGATAGAGGTGTCTCTTATACTTATGGGCCTGACAAGGTAGCTGAGTTTCTTCAGAAGCATGATCTAGATCTCGTGTGTCGAGCTCACCAGGTTAGCTGTGTTATCTTTGATATTTCATTTGAATTTCTTTTTACCATTGTTTGTTGAAATAAATAAGAAGCTATGTTTGATATAAAGCTACACTCATGTTTTGCTGTCTTTTCAATCAAGTATCTTTAGCAATGTGATCCTGATGGCATATTGCTATATGTTGAAGCAAATGAATCCTAGGATAATGATTTTCAGTAAATGACCACTTGTTTTTAACTTGCTCTTTCGAATTAGCAAAACTAGATAATTGTAATTCATAAAGCTTTTCTCTTTTGGCAGGTTGTGGAAGATGGTTATGAATTCTTTGCAAAGCGGCAGCTGGTGACGATATTCTCTGCCCCAAACTATTGTGGGGAATTCGATAATGCTGGTGCTATGATGAGCGTAGATGACACTCTGACATGTTCATTTCAAATTCTTAAACCAGCCGACAAGAAAAAGGGGTTTGGGAATAATCTGTTAAAACCAGGAACACCTCCCAGAAAGGTATAAATTAGAAAATTTTAATTGGCCTTCCACGAAAGTCATGACTGCATGCTGTATTTATTGATGGATGATCATGCCTGGGAGAGCATGATATTTTTGTTTTTTATTGTTGTTTGTCAGATATTATTCAGTTTTGAGTGGAAATTTCTCTTGCACATGTTACTGTTTTGTTTCTTACATTCTACAGAATTGTTGATGATGGAGACTCCTAATGGTAATGAGATCATGATTATTCATGCATCAAAATCCATCATTGGTGAATTGTCTTAGATAAAGCTGTTGAAAGAATACAATCTTCACTCATTAGATCCATGATCATCAGCTATCTTTATATGTTAACTGTCATATATAAGATATTTTTTCTTTTCATTTTTTTCTTCCCACTATATGATAGGTTTGGGCTGTTAACTTATTGGAAATTTGAAGTTAAAGCGGATGCCAAAGTTGAATGATTTTAATGCAAGCTGGCTTAACGATTTACAGTGGTTATATGTATCAGGTGTCCTAAATATGAATCATATGAATGAGAAAATCTTACATTGTCTTACTGATTATCATCTAGGTTGGCAGAAAGTTACTGCTATTGACTAGTGTATATGGAACTTTTTAAGTCCTGATCTATAATTTTTGTTTCTGATCCAACTTGTTCTTAGAACTCCTTTGTCATTCGCTTGTTTTCTTGTTTGTTGCTTCATCTGCTTATCCTAGTACTAGCATATACTATTCCTCACATAGAACACACGCCACACCATGCATTCTTCCATACCTTTCGAAATGTCATTGCTGGTGGAGCTTGATTGAATCTTCAAAAGGCCTTAGTATTTACCATAACATTTGTTTATTGTTTTATGTCCCCAAATTTTCATTTTGGTACTACTTATGTCTGTTTCTTTATGTGTGAACACCATTGCGGTTGATTAGAACTGGAATATGGGGTTTGGATTAAAGAACTTTAGATGCTTATATCTATCTCTGGGTTGTTCAGGGAGGGAAAGGTTGAGATATGAGGTCCATCAAAGGTGGGTTCTACGTTTGGGATCCCCAGAAGCTTTGCCGGAGGAGACGACTGCGTGCCAGCCACTCGTGGAGGTGGGGTTGGAAGACAAGAATCTGATACATTTTATGCTTGTGTTATGACTTGCCTGAGTGCTAAGCGTGTAAAGTTATTTGTTTGTGTTAGCACATCTGCTTTCTACTACTGTTCTTACACAACTCATCAACAAGCCAATCATCATCATCTGATCTTGAATTCTGCATATATTTCGGTGTACTCTGGTATCTGAATGCTTTTTTTTAATTTGTCGAAAAAATATCCGGAATTCTATTATTCCGAAAAATCTTAATGTCCTCGGAAATGAGGCATCCTTTGTTCGGGACCTTTTTAGTCGTGGCGCAAGTGGCTGAGCAACCGTGGCCTGCCGGCCCCACCTTTCTTATGTCATCTTCTATATCAACGTGTACCCTCAGATATCTCTGCCGCCGTCGAGTGAAATGAAAAGTGGGACCTACCCGCGTAGCATGCTTCAAATAACGGACGGGATATAGTCACAACCCGGTGGATAAAGGAAGGGTACGGCCCATTAAAGAAAGCCCAATAGAAATCGAGGCTCCACATCGTCGGTTTGGTGCGGAAGGGCTTCACCTGAAAGATCCCTATATAAACCTCCCAAGCAAATGGGTCTCTAGCTCGCGGCTAGGGTTTTATCGAGAGCAAGCGCGATGGTGAACGCCTCCGCCTCTTCTCCTCTCTCCCCTCTTCCTTACCCTCCGTCGGTTCCTCTCGAACCTTTGGTGATCTGTAGAATTTGTTCTTCTTTCTGGATTGCAGGGGAAGGGAACCGGGAGCTTCGGCAAGCGGAGGAACAAGACTCACACCCTCTGCGTCCGCTGCGGCCGCCGCAGCTTTCACCTCCAGAAGAGCCGCTGCGGAGCCTGCGGTTATCCTTCCAGCCGGATCCGCAAATGTTTTCCATTCGCCCTTCGATCTTTTCTTTCATTGTTAATGTTTAGAAATCGTTCCTGTTATTTGGGCTCTTATTGTGAGTCATTTGTACGATTGGATTAGATAATTGGAGTGTGAAGGCGATCCGCAGGAAGACGACGGGAACTGGGAGGATGAGGTACCTACGCCATGTCCCACGCCGCTTCAAGAGCAACTTCCGCGAAGGTTATCTTTTAGAACATTTCATAAAATTCCTCTTTAATTGCTTTCGTTGTGTTATGCCTGCAATTTGTTTGATGTCTTCTTGTTCTTGATTGTGTTAGGTACTCAAGCGGCCCCCAGGAAGAAGGCAGTGGCTGCAGCGTAGTCATGAGACGTGGGGAAGAGTTAATTTTCATATTTATGATAGTCTGCTTCTGCTACAAACTTTAGATATTTGTTTCGGATGCTGGAAATGAATTCTGTAGTTTCACTGTTTATGTGATATCTTTGAAATTTTGCGTTCGATACTCAAAAGGTTGGTCTGTGGATTTACAATTTTCCTAATATTAATTTAGATGAGGATTCATGTTTCTTGATATCAGTGTCATTTGCTGTGCTATTGTTTGTTAGTTGTGAACGTACAACCTTGTTTCCAACAAGTTCTTTCAGATGATGGAGTTTGTAGTGGTTGGCTCCTTCTTGTCTGATAAATTTTTGACAAATATCAAGATAGTATATGGTTTCTTTCATGGAATGAATCATTAATTTTTTGGGGGACTTAAATTGCTTTAATTTCTGTTATCTTTGATAATTCTTATAGTCATTGGTGTTTGTACTGAAGGTATTTCTGCCAATCTCTAGTGGGGACTGAAATAGCATGAAGCATGATTTAGTTATCACTAATGCATCAAATGGTTAAGGGTTGTTAAGAAGTGAGGGTGGATGGCATGGCGATACGTGACATTTATTATGTGGCTGAAAGTTTCAAAGAGTATGATCACATGGTATTGGGGATGAGTTCATGAATATAGGATAATCAGACATCAACCATTTAGTATTATGGTTATACACTTGATAAGTTAAAATACGGGTTGTTGAGATTTTATGGTTTTAAGGTACATTGGTACAATGATAAGAACATAGAAGAATGATGTCTAGAAAGTATTTAGTTGTTTCGACTTTCAATATGCCTCGATTAAATACATATCTTGGCTCTCAAGAAATTTCGTGGTTTTGTTGATTGTGGGAACAGTTGGTTGACATTGAGTTTTGCACAGTGATCTAAATAGATGCTCGGGCACTCTTGAGCGAGGCGAGGCCTAAGCGGCTTGTGGGTGCACCAGGCAGCTCGCTTCAATGAGGCACCTTCTGGGTGCTCGCCTGAACCCAAGTGTCGGGCGCCTCGAGCGAGTGCCTGATTCAAATAAAACAAACGAATCAGATTGTAAGTCTGGTTCGATTCAATAGTGGTTAGTTGGTTCAATTGAACCAACTAGTTGTGCGACATCGAGCCAACCCTAGCGTTACTTCTGCCTTTGTCACTAATGCTTTCTGTCGTTGCCTCCATCGTCGATGCTTTCTATTGTTGCCTCTGTCGCAGACGCAGTGAATCAAGCCTTCCCCTGTCGTCGACGGATTAGTCCGACGGCCTCGCAAAAGCCTGTAGCTTCCTTTCGTCGTCGCTCCATGTGTAGTTCCTTCCACTGTTGAGGGAGAGGATCGCAGGTTCCTTTGACATCGATGGACGTTGTTTGTAGCTTTCGCCATTGTCGCTGCTGCTGTTTGTAGCTTTCGTCGTTGCTGTTGCTACTGCTTGCAGCATCCTCTGCTGTCGTAGGATGTCTTAAACTGAATCCTCCGTAATTGCTGTTGTCGTCTGCAGCTTCTTTCTCCTTCCTCACTTTTCTTCACTGTCAGTGATGCTTTTATCCTCCTTTGCTATTGTTAACAAATTTTTTCCCATCTAACTACTGTTAAAAGTAGCTAATATACTGACTACTGTTAATAGTAAATGATATACACTTAACAGTAGATTGTTAAGTGATCTCTATTTACTTGTTTGACAATATTTTATTTAGATTTTAACATTGATAATCTTTGTTTATTTAAAATTATTAGATCTTTTTAATTTAATGTCATATTTTTATTTATATAATCATATTTATCAGTTATAACATTGCTAATGTTTTCTTTTTCCTGTATTTTATAGTTGTATCTTCTCTAATCGGCCATCTTAACAAAGATTTGATATCACCATGTCTAACTTTCAAAAATTTTAGAAGGTAGATTATTCAAAAGGCGGATTGCCAAAGGCATATGCAAATAATGAATATAATGAGAGAGCCATTGAGTATTAGAAAGATTGGGGCTAAGCCATCACTAGAGTGGGAATGATAATAGGATTCGTATATAGTTGGGTAAGATTTTGAAGTTCTTTGAGGGTCAATATTGGCTGTTATTATTTTTCATCTATTTGATGAGATTACTAGGATGGAAAGTGTGGTGGTAGAAAAAGATGCGCAAGTTGTAACTTTTACTACTACCGGTGTCTTTGATGCTTACCATCAAGGGCTTCAGGATTATTAATATTCAAATTCTAACGTGCTTAAGATCCCCCAAGAACAAACGGTTGATATAGCCCAAAAAAAAACTAAGAAGTGTCCATCAAAAGCATCTTGCTCGAAATAATGTACGTGTTTGTTTCTTGTTAACAATGGAGACTGCTTTAAAACTGATGTTATCATTTATTCTGATCTTTGCAATATAGGTGAAGCTAAAGATTCTTAAAAGCCATTGTTTGGAGAACGGAGTAGCAATGGTAACAACCATCATGTAAACTGATCTGCCAAGGGAACTGTTCATTAAAAGAATAACATTAGAACTTTATTTTTTTTATTGATATGGTGGAAAATTGTTTATGCCAAATGATTTTCTTCATTCCTTCTCATCTCGGCGATTTGTATCCGATCATTAAGTTTCACTTTGATACTCATGCTAAACTGTGAGCTGGTAGATTCATGGTTTTCATTTGGTGGTGGGGGAAGATGCTATGGGTTATGGTGTCTGTCATTTTCGGATTATTGAAGGTTTAAGCTTGTTCTTTTTCATGCTCTTCTTCTATCATGTTGTTCAATTTGTGGTTCCCAAGTCCTCTCCTGCTCCTGAAATAAATAATTCATTCAAAGATGAAACATGGCTGTATCTTCTTTGCTTACGATATAATTGTGCTGCTGGTGTTTCAAGGCAGTGTGTGCCTATCCTTCATCATTCTCGGGCTTCCGAGGGACAGTTCCCTGTTCTATCGTTGTAGCTATACAACTGTGTTGCTGACTTTTCAAAGCTTTGTTGTAAATCTTCATCTATCATTTGCTTATTTTTGTTTTCTTCTTTTGTGCAACTATAATTTGAGAAAATGCTGTTTGCGATGCAGCATTTCTGATGCCCAATCCCTTGAGGAATTTTATCTGATAGAATACTTGAATGGAACAAGAACTTTACATGCTCTTAGTTATTGGAATGAGAAATGGAAATAATGGAAAACCAGACATTAATATGGATCATAAATCGTTCATATCTGAACGATAACATAGTCATACCCACCAAAGACACACTTTGAGTCGACGTCACACTCAGCTTCCTCTCGTGTTCAATTAAAACTCTGCTACTAGTCTGCACTCATTTTATTATTATTACCTGTGAGATCCATGAAGCATACTGATAAGAGTTCGTTGAACCAGGAACACAGTGCTCGTCTTCCTCAAAAACTCTCATGAAACGACAAAGGAGCTCTCTCGATGGGGATAGCATGCGTAAGGTATGGCTTCTCCGAATGGATAAGACCTTTTATTTTCAAATCTGATAAGCTCTCCCGGCGTACCAAAGGTCACCGTTGCCGACCACGAGAAGACGTGGTCGCCTGCGCCACCAGCCTTTGCCCCTTTTACGTGTAGGAGAAGACGCTCACTGGTTCTGAGCGAGCCGCCCCACCGTGATGCAACTCTTCCGTGGCCGCGTTATCTCGTCAACAGCCAGTATACAACACGCAATCAGAGCAGCGGTAGGAATGGAAGACAGAAAGAGTTGCAAAAAACGTGCCGATCCGAGATAAGGAGACGTATCAGCGTTGAATGGCAATCTACTGAGAAAGGTCTGCAGTGCAGTGTGGTGGGTGGGGGATGGGTTAAACAAGAGGCGTGCGCACCACGTATTCCTGTTTCCAAGGAGACCTCCCCAGAAAAAGAACAAGACCTTTCATGGCCATGGAGCATAGGCCTGCCTGCCGCCGCCACAAGTGGTGCACACCGTCCTCTCCCTTTCCATCTCTGGCTTTTGTTTACGCGCACCATGTGGACAACATTGCTCTGTTGCGGCAACAAACATATGGAGTTGGATTACTGAGGCTTGCAGTGAACGCGGTGAAGCGCCTAAATTAGAGGACAACAGTGGAGGTGTCGTCGGCCTCATGTCCGTGGCAATTATTTGAGGGTCGACATCACTCTTCGTGTGGCCTTCATTTCTTGCCCGTGATACAGCTGAGCTGGGTCTCATCTTTGTCTCTAGCATTCTAACCATCATATGTGTGTGTGTGAGAGAGAGAGAGAGAGATCAGTACAAGGAATGCTCGAGTTGATTTCCCCAGGGATGGAAGAAGAACAGGCTTGAGGAGTAACTGTAATCATGATCTTGGAGTGGTAAAGATGAGATGGAGGTTCCTGTCATGGTTGTACGACTCCGTGGTATTAAATGGGTAGCATTATCCTGAAGAGTAGTGTAGCAGTATTGATTCAGTGAAATAAATAAATCACATATAACATGAGGAAGGATTCAGATTCCAATTCTGTATCTTAGCAGCTCACTTCATTTTCTATCACCTGTATTTTGGAAGATGTGAGAGATGCAAGAAGTTAAATTTAAGATGAAATGCTATCCATTAAAAAAAAAATAAAAAATTCTCAAGAGAAAAAAAATATATTGCTTTTACTCACCTTCTGTTATATTTTTCATCTCAAGCATCAACACAAATCACATGAAAAATACATAATTAATGAATCATACCAACCCATGAAGGGACAATGTCCACACCACCTAAAAAACTAACAAAAGACCCATCACAGGGAGAGAGAGAGAGAGAGAGACACACACACACACACACAAAAGGGGGGGGAAATATACTCCACCTATAATGGAAACATGACAAGACTGACCTTGTGGCCAACCTCAGGTTTATGTTCAATGACAATTATTCTCAATTGTCAATTTGGTGGATTATTGGCCATCATCTTCACCTTCCCCACTCCTGTGATGGTGCCAAATTTGTTGGGAATCCTCTCAATCAATTTAGCTACTTGCAAGGGGGAGTTGAGCACCAGATAGAACCTTGGAAAATAACTTTGGGGCCAAATCCAAGTATGTGGCAACTATAATTAATTATATAAAATCAATCTGCTTTTTACACTCGATTATAGACATAATGAAGGCCAAACACCTTTATGAAGCTGTTGTGTGAGAGTTTTCCGACACATTATGAGCTTTTCTCGGATCAGAAGATTCAAACTTTTAATTTTGGTGGTACCAAAAAAAAAAAAAAAAAAGATTGTGGCATCTATTGTGATGCAAAGAGCTATCTAAGCATGAATGAGTGTGAACCATAGCAGAAGATGAGCATGACATATCGGCAACACCCAATTATTGGTGCTCCTACCGATGAATAGAGTCATATGATGGAAATGATTCGAGCACCTCTATTAGATTTGTGGTTTTATGTGGCCCTACAATGAATGCAGCCTCTACCGACAAGTCTTAAGAATCCTTGGCTCTATGAACATAAAAATTTACTATTAAGAATGTAAATTAAGATCATATCTAAATTATTATTTTTTAATATATATTATTGACGTTTGAGATATGATCATTGGCTTTCCATAATACTAATTTTACACTTGACTTAATCAATTATTTATATATATCGGATGGCATCTTGGATAGTGATGAGGTAAAATGCCGCATGTGAATCTTTTTCGGGTGGCGTCCCTTTAGGTGTCGTGAATCTTCTTCTAAAGACGGGAAGAGAAACCACGTCACTAGCGAAGTCAACATGGAATTCTATTTTAGATTTCATATGATTATATTATTTGTTGAGGCTGTGGAGATGAGAAAAAAGGAAATGAAGTATAGTCATCTGTTGGGAAAAGAGTCCACAGCCACCATTTGATCAAAGCTCTTATCACCCACCCGCTCATGGCCGTCAGCCACTATCGTGGAGGTGGTCTTCGTCAATCCTCATATTCCTATCGAGCTTGGATGTGCACGCCAATTGCGTGGCTCTTAAGAAATGTGGACCATTTGGATCTCATCTCTCACCACCCAAATAAACCACACACATTCTTCGTATGAATGATATTGTAATCGGAGGGCATTGTATGAATATTGTTGATGATGCCACAAGCATTGTAGATTGATGAGTCAATTTGGTTGATTTAGGTGTAGGCTCATCATGATATCTCCTTCTTGATGACATGGGAGTATTGATGTGACGAATCAATGTAGTAGGTCCATAAGAGAGATGGTTTATCGGGATTGATCTAACTTTGGAACAGTGAGGTCGAGTAAAGGAACTATGATCTGCTCGACTGCGAGATCCTCTCTTGGTCGTCGGGTAGTCTTCAGGCAATGATGTTATCTTCTGACAATGAGACCATCTCTTGACCATCGTTGGTCCTGCATAACATGTTTGCACCGAGGGTTTTTTTGGCTCGATCCCTTCAATACATAAGTTTACGAAAGATAGCAGTATGAGTCATGTAACATGAGAGAGTAAAGATGCACCGAACGATCTGGACCTGCATTAGCCAAGGCTCCATCTTCTTCTAAACGACAAAGACGTCAACGAGGGCATCCCTAAGTGGCTAAAGCCTTAACGAGGTTGATTTACTATCAGTTATTAATACGATGGTGGCTTGAGATGCTAGCGATGAGGTGGCTAGAGAGGTTAGGGCATATTATCATATGAGGTTTCAAAAATATGAAGTTTGTCCCTTTTGTATTTTTATAAATTTCAAGTAGGAAAGAGATATTTTTAATGTCTTCCCTTCCCTTGTCAATAAGAAAATAAGATAATTTAAAATTATTATTTTTTATAATAAAAAGGATTGAGAGTTTGGATTGTCTCCTTATCATAAAGGAGTTAAAAGTGAGTTAGTTAGGATTAATTATCTCATCATATATAAAAGGGGTTGAAGATATTTTTTATCATTATCTTATTAATAAACGAGAAGGAGGCTTAAGCTTCTCAGCTTTGAACAGATGGACACATATGCCTATCAAATCCAATATCAACTGTTCTTCCGTGGTGAGTTATAATACAAAGGCGAAGTATGGGGGGAAGCTAAAAGTTAGGAAGATGGGTTTGAACATGCATTTTGCATGGATAAGTTTGGTGGCACTCAATTGATTGCACTCCCTGTGTGTGACCTCCCATTGAATCCATGCCCTCCTACATGCATGCATGGACTTGGAAATGGGACAAGTTTAAATCATGGGGGTCTCCCTTTCATATTATATTGCCTTTTTGAATTCTCCTCCTCTTTTAATGATGAGAATGGTGGCTGTCTTCCTTTTTTTCAACTTGTTTTAGGCTTCTTCTAACTATGACATCCATCTTTCTATGCTTATCAAAACTACAATGCTATCTTTTTGTTTCGGGATATGTTTTATTACTTTACTGAGATGAATTCAGATATACCACCACCTTATAATGCTTGTCTAATGAGACAGAATTATTGGTGACCTATTTATTGTGGCTCTTAATCCCATAAAACTAATTCTTTTGAGACAAATATACCTCCTATACATAAATACTATTAACTCTCCAATGAAAAAAGGAAAACAATATTATTTTTATTTTCTATCATTGTTCCAAAAACTCGATTCCACCTTAGAACATATGAAATATTAAAAATAAAAAGACAAAGAGAGAGAGAGAGAGACAATCCCAATCAGATGGATGAGAAAGAATCTGAGGATGTGGAGAAGCCATTGGACCTTATTTTTTTGCTCAATTCTCCTTCCAAAACCTGTGGCAGGATGTCATTGGACACCGAAGTATTTGCCTTCTCTTATCAGTCTCTGTTGAACACATCAAATAATGCAAGCAATCAGATGATGGTCAAAGTTGGGGTCACAAAATGAATGCTTTTATTAGATTTTGTATGCACTCATCTCATTTTTTTTTCATGAAGAAAGCATTAATTAGGGATCATTCTTAAGACAAAGTAGCTTTGAGGAGGGCATAACCAAACCAATGGCAGCAGCATCATGCGGTGAGCTATCTTGGATCGAGCAACCATTCAACAGAGGTGACGATAAAAAGAGATGGCGAAGAAAGCTGAAGCCTCGAAAGCCATCACAGCGTCCGGTCCCAACAATGGGGTCCGCTATCGCCTGTCTCGGTTCGGCCGGCGGCCATCCACCGCAGGCCGTGGGAGCCCCGAACGCTGCCTCGGCTGCGACGGCGGACGCGCCCGGTGGAGCTCGGTCGACGCTTATCGCTTCACGTGGCTCGGTCGCTGCCCACGCGCGTGGCACGTGATCACAATCATTGGGGAGCCCGGGAGGCCCCCCCGGCCACCAATCAAATAATTTTCTGATCCCTATAATACCCCCCATCTTCATCCAAAATCGCGTGAAAGCCCTCCTACCAATAATTAATTATACCACCAATCCTTCTTCGCTATGTGGATTCAGCGTCAGTGGGTCAAATGTTTTGAACACGGCGGCGAAATCCAAATTATAGATGTCTTCTCCTTAATAGACTCTACTTTTGCTGATAAGGACACAATCCCTTTCTAAGGGAGAAGATGATCGAATCTAAATTTGTCCGACTGCGTGAAGCTTCTTCACTCAGCTATCATTGTACACTGTATCATCTTGGTACGTACGTGATCACGATCTTGACATGCACATCATAAAAATACGGTTCTTAAATCAAAGATCCAAGGCTTAATTATTTTTACTGGTGAACGAAGCATCCGACGCCAAGTAAAAAAAAAAGAAAACGAAGTAGTTGTTGCCATTTCGGCCACTGTTGTACGTGACCGTAAATATTCCCGAGGACAGGGGCATTTACGTACCGGAAAGTCATAAAAGCAGCGCTGCCTCCTCCTCCCCGGTCGTAGGCCTTTATCGGATTCGGAGCCGCGTTCTGCACAGAATCCGGAATCGTTTTCCTCGGCTCCCTTCTCCGGCTCCGGTCGACGGGAACGGGCAGAGTTGGGCGCGACGTGGTTGGGGATTTGATCTCCGGAGTTCTTGATTTCTCCGGCGGGGACGTCGAGCAGGGGGGCGGGGGGACTAGAGGTTGGAGTTTCGGAGGGTGAGGGAGAGGGAACATGGAGCCGAAGTGGCGAAGCGGACGGTTCTGGTCGGCGGTGCTGGTCGCGGTAGCTGCGGCCGCGGCGGTGGCGGCGGACCGTGGACTGAGGCCTGAGGCGGCGGCGGCGGCGGCAGCTGAAGCTGTTGAGGCAGAGGAGGTCGGGCTGTCTGACTACATGCTGAAGGTGGTGGATTTCCTGTGGCAGTCGGATGGATCCTCGTACGAACACGTTTGGCCGGTAAAGAAGCCTCCTTTGCACTCTAACCTTTTCGATGTTTGCGCCTTCTTCTTGTTGTGGCCTCTCTGTTTCGTCGCTATCGATTCGCTTAAAATGTTTGTTACTCCTCTAAAGGACATGAAATTTGGGTGGAAAATCGTCGTCGGATCGATCATCGGGTTCTTGGGGTCAGCTTTCGGCAGCGTCGGAGGTGTCGGCGGGGGTGGGATTTATGTTCCCATGCTTACGCTGATCATTGGTTTCGACGCCAAGTCCTCCACCGCTATATCCAAATGTAAGACCAGGCACCGATCGAGATCATGAAGCTAGATTCGAGCATATACACCTCGCTGAAGCTTCTGCGGAAGCTTATCGAAAGAGGGAAAACATGTTTTTGCTGGTAATTTCTACTTCCTGTTCGTCTGATTGGTCTCCGTAAATTTTCTACAGGTATGATCATGGGTGCGGCAGGATCCACGGTTTGGTACAACATGAAGATGAGGCATCCGACCCTGGACATGCCCATCATCGACTACGATCTGGCTCTGCTTTTCCAGCCAATGCTCATGCTGGGGATCAGCATCGGAGTCATCTTCAACGTCGTCTTCGCCGATTGGATGGTCACCATTCTTCTCATCGTCCTCTTCATAGGTAACTCAGTCGTTGCTTCGCCATGCGACTCCGCTCTTTTGCAGGAGCGTGTGTCGGGTTTAGGCACTTAAAACGTTTATGGCGCTGTTGATAGGTACGTCAACCAAGGCGTTCCTGAAGGGTGTTGAGACATGGAAGAAGGAGACCATAATGAAGAAGGTGCCAGTTAGCTCATTAAACAATCGCTCATTGCTGCTACTTGGATTCTATCCTAACTAATCTATGTTTTCTGAATCGTAGGAGGCGGCGATGCTCAAAGAATCGAACGGTAAGCACATCAGTTTTCCTGTAACTCCACGAAAGCAGAGGCAACCAATCATGACGACTAATTTGCCTGCCCATCTATTTCAAGCAGGAAGGGAAGAAGTAGAATACAGCGCTCTTCCTTCCGGCCCTGGGAGTACGAGCACCAAGGAGAAGAAGGTCCTACGACAAGAGGTACATAGGCAGCAGCACCATTTCACAGTGGCACCACGTTCAACAGGAAGCAAACATAATCGAAACAAACATTGCAGGTCCCGGTGTTGGAGAATATCTACTGGAAGGAGCTTGGCCTTCTTTGCTTTGTGTGGGTGTCTTTCCTCGTCCTGCAGGTTCTGAAGGTGAGCATTTGTGTCGTGAGGTTCATAATCAAGTCCGTGATGTTATGTTTTTGATCGATGACTGATGCATCTTTGTTCCTCTCTCTCTCTCTTCAGCAAAACTACACATCTACCTGTTCTACGTGGTACTGGATTCTGAACTTTCTTCAGGTGCAGTCCCATGCTCTGGTTATATAACAACTATTACTTCCTTGGGTAGTCTGTGGCTTAATTACATCTATAATGCCGTAAACCTTTCAGATCCCGGTATCACTGGGAGTGTCGGTATATGAAGCAGTTAGCTTGTACAGAGGAAAGAGAGTAATCTCATCAAAGGGAGATGAAGGAACAAATTTCACGGTTCTTCAGCTCGTTTTCTACTGCTTAATTGGTGTCCTTGCTGGTGTTGTTGGTGGATTGCTTGGCCTTGGTGGAGGTTTCGTTTTGGGCCCTGTTTTCTTGGAGCTTGGCGTTCCTCCCCAGGTGCGCGCATCTCCTGTTCTTTCTCTGTTCTCTTTGTGCTTTCCAACATTGCTAATCTCAACTTCTAGCTGCTCTTTATTGCACCGATGATAACCTGTAGGAGAAAACTGTTCTGAAGATTCCATTTGATGATTATGATCGATCAATATAATTCTTGTTCCATAGGAGGAGATGCATGACAGTTGTCGTACGAATCTCAGATTGGAAAATTTAGCTAGTGTAGCGCGTATAGAAGATGCATGGCGGCTCTGATGTTGATGTCGTAACATATGTTTAATTAGATATGCGATTGAAGGTTATGACATTGGCTGAACTATGCATTTAAGGAATGCATAATTCTGTCGACGTTGGATAATGCGATACTCATCGTTTCTGTATCAACATGCTTATTACGTCTCATTCAGGCGCCTCTCAATTTCGAAGTCTTTCTGCAGGTCTCGAGTGCCACTGCAACTTTCGCGATGACATTCTCTTCATCCATGTCTGTGGTGGAGTATTACCTTTTGAAGCGGTTCCCAATCCCATATGGTAATGTTTCTCACCTCTCATTTACATCGAGTTACTAAGCTTGGGTTCAGCATACAGCACACAAAGATTGTACTTACTTGTCTGACCCTAGTTCTACTTTTGATTATTGTTGGCAGCACTGTATTTTATTGCTGTGGCATTAGTTGCTGCGTTCGTAGGCCAGTATGTGGTCAAGAAGCTGATTGATATACTGGGAAGGGCTTCTCTCATCATCTTCATTCTTGCTTTCACAATCTTTGTCAGTGCTGTCTCTCTGGGTAAGGAAAAAAACTCCCTTGTTCATCTACTTCACTCTCCGATATCAGAGCAGAGGGATCATAGCCTCTGCACTCTTTGTTGTTCTCTTTATGCCGAAACTTTGTGTTCCGATACTCAACAGGTGGAGTTGGCATTTCGAACATGGTTCAAAAGATCGAGCACCACGAGTACATGGGATTCGAGAATCTCTGCAAATATCAAGTGTAGTATCAAAAGTGAACATGGAGATAGTTTGTCGGCGATCAGTGGAATTTTTTTCCATCACCCTATCGGCAGAAGAACCTCGGAGACTGTGCATTCAATAAATCTCTTGGAAAATCATATACTTTGTACCATGTTTTCAAAAGTCCTCTTATTCAGACTCTATTATGCAGCAGGGCTCGGTTTTATCTTAAGCAGCAATCTGTAGTTTGCGCGGTAACCTACTTTGTAATGATATTTTTGCATGTTATTGGATTCACCATTGTGTCTTTGTTGTCATCATATGTCCTTTTTGTGTATCTTCCAGTCTAAGAAATCCAGAGGTTCACATTCATTGCAAACAATCTTGCTGCAAATGCAATTTGGTCTTCCAGGAAGATGATGAAGAAGGTTATCTGAAATGGGTCAGCACTGAGTGTGATTTCTTGATCTCTCAAGTCTCAACCATATTATATAGGATAAAGTGTTAGGTATGAAGTAGGTAATATTGCTGAAACAAGAACCAATCTATATGATGTGGAGTGGACATGGCATCAGCCATCTTTTGTCTGTCTGCAGCTACTATATTGTTATTGTGATGCAATCAAGGGTTTGTCTGATCTGAGTTAGGCAAACTGGACTTGTGCAGCAAAGTTCATCATGAGTGACTGATGACAATAGAAATCAAAGTGGCTGTCTAATGTACATGGCAATAAGTAGAAAATGTGGAATGCAGAGAATCAATGTATGCAGCAATATGAATTATCCTTCAGCACTGCATCTTTCACCAAAGTTACATATATCAACATCAAACTTGTGGTGGCATCATTGAGTCTCCAAGTAGATCCAAAGAATGATCTTGTTCTCAGGTAGGATGCAAGACCATCAAAACATGAGGTAATTGGAGTCAATGATTCAACATGTATATACCATCAGCAATCATTTGGTGGAAGCCATAATTAAGAAATAGGTGATGTCAAAGCCCCCCCCCCCCCCCCCCCACCATTTGAAAGGGGCATGATGGCTGGCCATACACAGTTGAAAGAGCCATCTAACCCACTATATAATATTCTTTTACTTGTTAAATAGATCACTAAATAAGATTTATAACTGCCACTAAAGAATGCACTTTGTGCTGCCAAAATAGTAAGCTTTAGGTTGGATTTTAACCAATGTGCATTAGACAGGTTTTTACAACTTCATGACGACTAACTTTATAAGTGTCATTTTGATGACATCCTACAAAGTGAATCGAAGCAAGAAAACAATTATAAGAACAGGTATTACATGTTTGGCACTTTAAATTAATTCCATATGTAAGTCCACCAAATGAACTATGTCAACATGCTGTTGGAACTGAGACATCAAGGCAGAAAAAAATGAAGATGAGTTGGTCTTCTCTGTCTAAGGTTTCAGAGAAGGAAAGGGCAATTGTAGGCTCATCCAACATCGCTACAACCATATCTATCACCTGCATTGCTGGATTTCCTTAGTCTACAGAGCTGTGTATGATAGACTTGCATAGATTTTGTAGACATTGGGCACCTCTTAAGTATCTTATGCTGTAACAATAGAAAGGCTTACCACAAAGGTATAATGCTCGGGCGAACTTAGAAAAGGACTCTGCAGATGTTTTGAAGTGCTCTAAAAAAAAGGATTCAAATTTATAGGATCAGTGAATGTTCAAGACACTGTCAGTAGCCGTTTGTTTCATGGTTTTTTCCTCTTTCTTTTTTTTTTTCTGCTTGTTAATTTTATTTTTTCAGACTTTTCTCATCTTTTATATTCATTTTACCCCTTAGGAAATGACACCAATGGAGGCGAGATTACAATTAGGAAATTTTAGTTAAAGAATGATGCTAGTTGGTATATAAAATGAATTGACAAAATCAAGAACTTTCAAACGAAAAAATAAAACTAGTTGGATCGATACATAAATAATTTGATTTTGAATGATTTTGATCCGAGAATATTCTAGTTCAGCTCAAATCGGTTAATGCTATAATCTCACAAATGATATAGAATAAATTTCATAATGTCGAACTAATTTATTTATCAAGTCGAGGTGATTTATTTAAAAATTATATATTTTTTAAAATTTTTAAAATTATAAAATCGATTAACTTAATCGGATTAGTGGGTTGGTTAGGTTCATGCAGAAAGAGGAAGAACTGTATAAAGAAAGGGCATAAAGATTCTGGTCTTCTGCATCAATGCGATACCTCATCGTCCACGTCAAAACTTGGGGAATTCTCTGGGAGAGACGACCATCTAAACCCTAATATATAGTTGCATCCAGATGGGGGTTCGAAACACTTACCAATGATCAATCTCAAACAAAGTTTATAGAGGTTAAACAAAGGATGAGAACTCCCAAAGAGGGGGGTTTCTCTTTATTATATGTGAGGCTTTGCCGGCCGGTTCTCCACACATCTGCATACTATCATGAGCAATCAGCCTTCAGTTCCCAACAGAGTGACTGCTAATGATGATATGCACGTCAACTGCAGAACCTTCAAGCGAGCGTGGCGTCCATCAGAAAGCCCTGTGAAGCGTCGGCGCCACCCAATAGTGCTCTCCCGCGGCATCGCCGTCGTCGGCATGCAAGACGAAGGAAACTGGAACCAGGCATAGTCCTCTACTCCTCAGGTCCTTCTGTGCCTCATCATCGCTGCCTTCCTAATGTACGCCAACGATGCAAGGAAATCAATCACTCCTTCGACATCTCAGAAGAATTTAGATGCTTCCAAGTCAAAAGTACCTGATCAGGTTGTCCTCCTCCTCTTCTCTTCGATCCACCTTCATTCGACAACTGCACAAGGAAAGTAGAAGCTCGGCTCATATAATTATTATATAGGGAAATGGGAATGGGAATCGCAGTTACTCACTGGCTGCTTCATGTTCCCCGATCCACTGCTCAAGTACGGTGAGCTCAGAGCCTACACGAAACAAAGGAAAAGGGTGTGAGTGAGAAGGAGACTACAGAGAATAAATCTCTCCAAGACAAACACAGGGCACTACAAGACACCACCAAGTAAAAGATGCTGCATAAAACTACACTTGTTCTGCCACCAGCTTTAACTGCGTGCTCTCAGACCACCCTATATATCCTTTGTTTAGCTATTCTCTTCCTTGGATACATAGATGGATAAATAGGTAGAGAGAGAGAGAGAGAAAGAGAGAGAGAGAGAGAGAGAGAGACCTCAATTTGACTCTGCAGGAATCTGATGTAGCCAATGGCTTCAAGCAATACAGACGCAGTGTCAGTCTGGCAAGGGAAGCTCATGTAAGTTCTGGTTCATTTGAGTGCCAAAGCAAGAGAAATGGATGACAAGCAGAGGTTTCATAAATAAACTGGATAGGAACAGTAAAATACTGGACATTCCCCGCAAAGTGTGGTGATACCTTCCCGAAAGGGGAAACAAGCTGGTGAAGCGCTGTTATTCTATCCCCTAACTTCTCCTTCCTCACCTGAAAGCAGGCATGACAACAGTCTTAATTTTCTCTGATGATAAATCTTGCTTTCAGTTTAGATATGAAAGGGAATGGAAATGTTATACAGTCAAGCGTTTTATTTCTGCATGCTTTAAGTCCACTTTAGAGAGTAAATGCCAGTAGAAAGCAACCTTCAAAGCAGATTGAGAAGAGGAGGAGGAGCCCAAAACCCTAGCCTTCTTGACGACTGCACCAGTTGCGGTGCCGTTGCACTTGAGAATGGAAAAATTAGAAGACGTTAGCTTCATGAACAGTGCCATAAACAAGTTGAAGTCGAGGACAAAATTATGATGAGGATTTCTGATGAGTAATGTATTATTGTTGCATTATAGCCAGCATTTGTGGTAAGAAAGAGCAACAAAGAACTCATGAAAGAAGAACATGCTAAATATTTCTCACCTCAGATGGATTCTCTGGTTGATCCTCCGGTCTTTCTGATCTCTTGTTCGAGAAGTCCACCGTGTTCATGCCGAAACTAGTCGGGACACAAGATCTAGGAGAGAAAGTTTGCAGAAGTTGATTCCATGTATACTTAGATTCCTGTGCATCTTCAATCCCATGGCCACCAAAGTGTTCTTGCTTCATATCAGCCATATGTGCAGCTGTTGATGGGCACAATAACTGGGCTTCCCAGTTAGCTATCATTTTAGTCTGGAGATGTGCCGAGCCGTACTTTTCCTCGTCCCCCACATATCCCCCCCTGAAAGATCGCCAAAGGCAAAGATCACTGGAAGTGTCAGCAACAAGTGATCAAGATATGCATAAAATATCAGATGAACTGGAAGTCATGAGAGATAAAGTGGAAGAGAAAATTGAAATTCCATAAAGGCATCTCATCATATAATTGAAATCCCTCCTGCAACTGACAAAAATCCTATGTTTGCGAACCTTGAAAGAAAAATTACAAGAGAGAGAGAGAGAGAGAGAGAGAGAGAGAGAGAGAGCGAGTTTTACATCAGCAGTTGACTCCATGACTCCGGCAGGTCTTGAGCATCATGGCAAGCGGTCATTAATGGGAGCATACTGGAGGGATGTAGGTACTGAGGGTGGACCGAAGGAGAAGAAGAAGAAGAAGACGGTAGGAGAGAGGAATTATGCTCAGGATGTGGCCTTATAATGTTCATGCTCTAGCAGCTAGTGCTTCCCTCCATCGTATGCTGCACCATCGGGCTGTGAAGCAATCTTCCACAGATGCCTGAACTCTTTGGTCTCACTTATTTTGTCAGATTCCTCGCTCCTTCTACAACCTTCCCTCACAACTCCAAGTCAACCTTTGGAAGCTATGCTCCTTTTGTTCCTATGGATGAGGTTTGGAGAAGAAAGCAAAGGCCTCTGTAGAGGAGGAATCTCAGTACACGGAGTAAGAAGTGACCTGTTTATTTCTCTCCCTTTCCCTTCTTCATTAATTTTGCTCACTTTTTGGATCCTCCTCTCCTTTTCTTTCCCCTTTTCTTTTGCTTTATCATAAGGTGGGGATGAAGAAGATGGCTCAGTTGAGGACTTGGGAGGTGTTCTGTGGTGTTCCACTTTGTGTCTTGCGTTAATCCTCATCTATATCATGAAATTTGTGTATGCAATTTTTTTTTCTTCTTGTGCTTTCTATCATTCTCTTGGGTACATAAACAACGTCCTTAAATCCTGTGCTAGGGATGGGTTTTAGACAACAAAAAAGTTAATTGTGAGAGAATGGTTCCTAATTAAATGCCCTACCATGCCTAATATCTTTGTCCCCTCCAAAGCCCACTTTTCCCACATACTGCTTTTTTTCCTTTTAACTCTTTCCTGGAAGCAGCACTCCTATCGCTTGTCTTCATCCTCCCACCAATATTCCTCTCCAACATGTGGCCTCCCACGCTTTCTTCTTCCTTCTTTTGGTGAGTTGTGAGGGTTCCAATCACACACTTTTGGCAGCTCCAAAGTTCTTACTGGGGAGTCGAACCTGAAGAAACCTGGAGGTCGCAAAGAGTTACCATCCGAAAGGAAAAAAAAAAAAAAGTATGTGCCCCCATGGCCATGAGTTGTAGAGACATAAGGGTGGTATTTACTCGGTCAGCTCGTGTTAAGGAGTTTTAAGCCGATTACATGGCCATTGAGTTCTACCAGATGAAGTATCACTAGTCGAGTTAAGAGCTATGCCACCATTAGTTTTCTTTCCAGGCTTCCCTTTGTTCATCTTAGAACCGATGATCTTGCATGATATAGAAGAAGCCTTAGCTTGAGCATTATTTATGCAGAAACATTATAGTTGATTAAAAAAATGTTGACCGAGTCAATTTTCAGAATCTGACTCGAGCTATTTGTGATCGTGATGCGCATTGGCTTGATGGCTCAATCATTCTCACATGTATGGAAGAACAGGAAGCGAATCCAACAAAGGCCAAGAATGCATCATCATTCATTGGACTGCTTTAACGTAAACACCCCTTCGTTTTCTTTCCCCCGGCACTAGATTTGGCAGAAAGAAGCCATGCCTACAAGGTTTTTATAAGAGAGCTACCGGATTCTTTGATACAGCGTAAGGAAATAATGATGCTGATCTCGAGAATCACAGGAGCTGCGAGCGAGGAGAAGAAAAAGCAAAAGAGGAGGGAACGGTGGGGTCTCGCGTGCCTGCCGGCCGCTGGCTGAACTGTGAGAAGAAATGAACACGTTGACCCTATGTATCAACGCCACCAGCTCTTCTGTGTTCTCGTTTGATGCTCTTCTCCAACACACGCACACACACACAGACACATGTCCGATGGTAATCATTCCACCACCCTTTTCTTCCTCCCATTCCCACCCCTCTTCTTCTCTCATGCTCGTTTCCAGGGTTCAAGTTGATGCTGCAGACTCGCACGTCATGCGCGCATCACAGGCGTGTCATCAGCCCCCGCTACCTGCTACACCATTACCTGCGCTGCAACAAGATGAGATGTAATGCAACAAATTAGTAGGCATCGCTTTACCGATCATGATGATATGCTTTGAAAGATGTGATTCTATTGCTGCACTTCGTTTGGTGTTTGTAGCGCTAGCAAGCCACAGCATTTATCCTGAACCTACATACGTTAATCTCTGTAGCTTCTTCTTCTTCCTAAGATACATATCTTCTATCATATTTTTCTAGACTGAAAAGACTCAACGCAGATTATATATATATATATATATATATATATATATATATATATATATATATATATATATATATATATATATATAGAGAGAGAGAGAGAGAGAGAGAGAGAGAGAGAGGGCGAGAAGGAATTGTGATTGTTACGTAAGGTGATAATTACACACCCAAAGGACCACAGTATGGGCTCTTCTTCGTCTTTTCTTATACAGATTTCACAATGGCGATCTATGAACAACACTTTCCTTCCATGCGTCTGTCTCCAACTCTACACCTTTTGTGTTGGGTTTTCTATTTAAAATCTGAAGGCGTGCTCATCATTGGAGCGGACAGAGGACGGATTAAGGCTGACTTTTGTACTGCCACTTTGTTCTCTAGCATTTGAGAGCTTCTTGACCTCAGAGCATCATCACATCCGAATCTACACGAAGTCTTTATTAATCCTTCTTTCCGGGTAACTTCTTTCTCCTCGCTAATGATGCCTTCTCCTTGAATACTACTGATACAAGGTGTTGGATCATGAGCTGACTTCCTCAGGATCAATGGTGATATGATTGGTGATGATGACGTGCAAGTCACGGATGGCTCCAAGGGAAAAATCTTATCAGGCAATAGCCATGTTGGAGTCAGCTATGATTCTTTCATCAGCCAGCCAGCTTACAACTTAGGGTTTGTGCTCCTGACAGAGCTGGTTCTCATGATGCCCACCGAGACCTGCGCATATCTCAAAGCAGATAAACCTCTGGGATTTGGGAGGGGACAAAGAGAAGGACGTGGTCGGCGACTTGTTCGTCTCTGTTGGCTCCACCAAATGGCATGCGATCTGCCATGTCTGCCGAAAGTAATCGCTGATGGTAACACGACGAGACGTGCTTCTTCGTTTGACATATTTCCTGCACATAGATAGCGTTGTGTTTGTTATGTGGCCATTCTTGAGATGGCAATTATATTGTGTTTGCTATTTATTTATTTGAGACTATGAGGAGGTTGCATGCTATGAATTTACACATTGCCTTGGTTAGCCCCCTTTTTTTTTTTTCAATTTTTTTCTCGATCAATATCACATTCTTTTCTACTGTCCCAAAATGTTATTTGATTTAATAGACCAAATCTGAGGAGCAGCAATTGACCCAATCCGACAGTGACGTCGAAACCTATATCGGGCCCAATATAAGGCCCCGCAGTAGCCCAATACAGAACCTTCAAAATAATAACCCAAGGCCCATTGTTAAGCCCTCACCTAACAAAGCCACGTCTCATCAACGAACGACGGGAGAAGCCACTGCTGCCGCTGCATGGGCTCCTTAAGGATGAGGAAGACGACGACTCTTCTTCTGCTTCGCAACCCACCTACTCCTTCCACCTGCGCAATTCAACAAACACTTGGTGCTCCTAGGGAAGCCCAGATTGCGCTGCCCGCCATCGGTAAGTCCATCCATCGCCCACCGCCGATCTCCATTATTGAATCCGCAGCATACGCACGCAAATGAATCCTTGGCTTCTGCTGGTGCCTTCTCTACTTTGACCACAAACCAAAGGACGGAAGCACGGTGGTGTTCGAGCAGTGTTCGTTTGCCGCAAAGACGAGTAAAAGTAGAGTCGCCGGCGAGTCTGTCCTGCGGGACCCACATCGAGGGGGCAGAGAGCATCAAATGGGGAGATGAGCGTGTGTTTGTGTTGTCGGGGCCAACGTTTCAAGAGAACATCTGCAAAAGGTTTTCCTCTTCCGATATGACGGTATCAAATTAAATCAAAAGTCTCATATTAGAGAGGTTGTATCAATAATTAAAAGATAATTAATAGATCGACATATGCCGAGTGTTGAATAATTTAAAAATAATTTATACGATAAATGATAATCTGAGTGTTGAATAAAATTACATGTTACTTCAGTAAATGATCAAATAAATAATATAGTGATATGAAGAGAGGTAAACAATAAAAATACATACCCTAAATTGTTTGCTATAATGAAGTCATTTTTATTGGCATGCAGCAGCAGTACATTTCACAGCTTAAACATGCTAATACTGTATACTTTGGAGATTTGAGATGTGGTAGGACTGTGAGCCCCATTTAGATTTCAGCTGTCAATGCGAACCGTACAATCTCAGCCGTCGGATTCGATATGTTTGCCGACATCCTTATGCTCTAATCGAGGTTATGTCGGGAGTAAAGCTCCTTTTGATGCCAACAATTGTAAATTAATACCCCTGTTATAAATTATAATTAGTATGCTTTTTTTTAGATCTAATGATTTCCCTGCAAATGGCTCCACTTATAGACCAGCTTAGAGCAGCCACTCCTTGTGCTAATCGCTTAGACCAACCTAAACACAAGCAATTAATAAAATTGCCACATTTTAAAATCACAAATATATGTCAAAAAGAGGAGAAGAAGATTTTGGAGTGGGGTATTGGATTATATATTTTTTATTTTCTTTCAATTGCATAAATCGCTTGAGTGTGTTTCTTATCCTAATTACACTTGGGAATCCTACTCTTTGAATCTCACATCTTTGCCCCCATTCTTTTGGCCTTCTTCTATGTGGTAAAAAAAAAAGAAAAAAAAAAGAAAGAATACATGCTCAGATCTGATATGCTTCCCTTTTTCACTTTCTTAGCTTTTATCTCGAATATTTGTCCTCCCTTTTAGTAAACAGAGGGGTAGGATGTCATGTATTTTGTGTCATAAAATAAGAAAAAGGAGAAAAAGTCATCTGAGATACTGCCGGAAACTTACAGAGAGTTGTCGGTAGATTGCTTCGTCAATAAAATATTACTCTGTTTTCCAATAGTATTATCATTATTATTATTATTGTATTTTCATTAAGTTCCTTCTTATATCTGTTCCATTTCCAGGACAAGTTGTGCTGACAAGTAAAGCAGGTTCCAAGGTTTTCAATTATTTTGATCTAAAAATCTTTTTTAAGCTTGTCCGGAAATGATATTTGATGTATAAATAAACATTATTGTTATTATTAGTTTAGTATTTTGTGTATACAAAGTGTGGAAAAGTATTGAAGGCACCCAACAGGAGCTTTAGATTTCCTTCTCCCCTTCATCTTTATTTCCTTCTTCTCACCTTCTTCACACCACTTGGGATATTCCATCAACTCACGCTCACCACACTCGAACTCTTTCTTGCTCTGTTCCTGTTCGCAAGCTCATCACTTTTAATGGTCGCTGGTGCTCCTAAAGTAAGTTAATGTCACCACCTCTCGAGCATGACTACATAGGCCTGTCGGAGCTCCCCTTCTCTGCTGCAGCTGCGGCCGGCGCAGCCGAGGATGGGGCGCTTAATCTGAAGGAGACGGAGCTGCGGCTGGGCCTCCCCGGATTGGAGTCCCCCGACCGGAAGGAGAAGGTGGGCCTCACCCTGGGGCTCCTCCCCAAGGTGTTCGGCTCCGGTGCCAAGCGCGGGTTCTCCGACGCTATCGACGGGGCCGGGAAGTGGGAACTCGCCTCCGGGGGATGTGGATCCGAGGTGGAAAGCGGGAAAGGTGGCGTCTTGTTCTCGCCGAGGGGGGAGGGCGGTGGCGGGCAGCTGTCCGGCCACGGGAACGCTGGCAAAGATGTGGCGCTGAAGGCGGACGGGCACGAGAGGAAGGCCGCTGGACAGGTCGGGAACTCCGCTGCGAATGATCGCGGGGTGGCGCCTGCCGCCAAGTAAGTGCTTCCAACTTGTTGGAGTTTCTCGGATTGCAAGAAAGCTGGACTTTTGAGCGGACATTTGTAATCTTTTTTATTCCACCTCAGCATTTGATTGGTGCTTTTCTTACAAGTATGTTTGATTTGTTCAAACTTTCTAGGATGGTGATGCCTTTTCTCTTAAATAATGTCTCTTTTAATTATACATTTTCTTCGCTTTTAAATTGGTTGCCCGAAAAATGGAGAATGAAGATTACTGAGAACAAAAATGCAAAAACTAATCTTTGGCTGTAGATTCAGTGAACCATTCTGTGCACAGGCTGTGTTTGCAGTGGGTAAGAGTTCTATCACCCAAGCAATTCTTCATTTCCGGTTTAGCTATATTGTTTGATCTTGCTGACCTTCTTGTCACAATCGTCTTATGTAATGGAACTTTATTTTCCTCTTTTTGGTTTAATTTTTCTACTCACTGACTCAACACGACGATCCTGATGCTAGATTCTTTTATTTTTAGCTGACAATTCATCTGTTTGTCACAGATTTGTGGGGAAAAAGAGGGATTTCATTTTGTATTGCTTTTCTGCTGGTTCAGGAATTGTGGAAGTCTTTTATTGTTTAATTATTTCTTGTTTTATGGATTGCATCAACCAAAAACCCTAGATTGCTTCCTCTTTTGATGTTATATTTTAGGAGTGCACAAACTATGTTGATTTTAGGAGTTTATGATCTATGATTAACTTTGCTGCCTTTTAAATTTGCCTCCTTAAGCTCTGAAGGATCACAAATTTTCCATATCAGTAACAAGATTTAACTTGGCTAATTTCTTCAGATCTCATTCGCATGTCTAACAATGTGAATAAACTGTAACAGGGCACAGGTGGTAGGTTGGCCACCAATCCGTAGCTACCGTAAAAACACGATGGCTACAAACCCATCAAAGGACAAGGAAGATGCTGGTGAAAAACAAGGTGTAGGGTGTCTTTACGTTAAGGTCAGCATGGATGGAGCACCATACCTCCGGAAAGTCGACCTAAAAGCATACAACAACTATAAGGAGCTCTCCTCGGCACTCGAGAAGATGTTTAGCTGCTTCACCATTGGTGAGCTCTGGCTTTTCTCCAGTGTTTTTGTAATTACTCAGAAAATATTCATGTCTTTGTAATCAGTATGCCTTAATTGCTTCTCACTATTTTGAACTCAATTCTTTTATTGTGATATACATGGAAGAAGGATTATTCTTAGCAATCTTGGTTGTTGTTTTTCTTTTCTCTAGCGCTATTTTGGTTTTAGATTATAAAAAAATGGAGTTAGATAGCCCATGATAGTTTTGTATGGTTGTCTTCTTTTCGCAATATATACGTATGGGAATTTAGGATCACATCATATATTTCTGTTCCATTCTCCTGAGTGATAAATGAATGCAGGACACAGGTAGGGATTTTTACTTTTCATTGTTTTCCCATTTGAGTTGGAATTCTCTCCAATTCTCTTACTGATTCAATTATAATCAGACTGTTTGTATTTTAAATAGAAGATTAGATCCTTGCCAGATGAGATTATATGTGGATGACTGATGTGGGATTTGGATAGTTTTATTTAAAAGGTACCATTTGAGAGGATCCACAACCTTTTCTATATTGTTTAAGAAATTTAGTTAAAATGTATCAAATGGCCATTTAACTTTCTCCTGCAAGATCCTTTCTTCGTTTGACAAGTCCTTTTAATAACAGTGTCATACCAGCTTTATTTCATAAAATGCTCTGAAAAATTGTGTTATTCTAATTACTGGAGTAGAATTATTAATCTTTCTTCTTTCCTCTTGAGTTGAAAATTATGATTAAGAATTTAAGATTGTATCGGCATGTGGTGGAGTTTACTTGTGTTTGTAATTGGTGCTACCCCAGGTCAGTGTGGTTCTCATGGAATACCTGGCCGAGATGGATTATCTGAGAGCAGGTTGACGGATCTTCTGAACGGATCTGAATATGTGCTCACTTATGAAGACAGGGATGGTGACTGGATGCTTGTTGGCGATGTACCATGGGAGTAAGTAAAGAAAATACCTGGTGTCATTGGCTATAGTCAAAAGCTGTTTGTGAGCTTCTATTATTATTGCAAAATTTCCCGTTTTCTGTATATTTTCTTGTTGACTACTAACCTTGTCTAGATAAATGTGATTTGCAAAACATAATATGCATTACTTATAAAATAGCACCCAACATTGATTACTGTAATTTAATGAACTTGTTCTTTTAGCTTCATACCACATTATAGGCTTCTAGGTTGAGAATTCTTTATTCCCTGCTTGTTTTGTGCCAGATTTGGTATCTCATTTGTTGAACAATCACTGACTCTGGTATTTTACTTCTGACTTCAAATTTCAGGATGTTCACCGACTCCTGCAAGAGGATGAGGATTATGAAGGGTTCAGATGCAATTGGACTTGGTGAGCACAAGTTGACATGATTAATATACTGAATTGCTATATCCACAGTTGTCTATTCGAAACTTTTTTCAAAGTGGAAAACTTTTTAGCTTGCATGCTATAATTTTAGTATATTCATTAAATTCTTAACTTTTTTTGACTTTATTATAAGCCATTGATAAAAAAAAAAAAACAGGTGTTTTTATCTTGCCCACTATCTTTGTTGTAAAAGTATAGTAGGTGGTGATGCACCGACACTTATTCACTAAAAAACAACATATATTTTTCTCTAAGGAACTGTCATTTGTCTTAATCAATTTTGTTGAGCATATATCATAAACTTATATATGCCGGTGACGACATGGGTTTTGGACTGACCAAAGTGTGGCTTTTTTCGTTGAAGCTCCAAGGGCCATGGAGAAATGCAAGAACGGGAATTAGGATCAGTTTCTGAACCTTAACCGAAATCAGAAGAACCCTCCCTGAGACCGAAAGGTTTAACAAGATCACTTGGCTACTCTCATACATCTACCATGTTCCATGGCTTTCTGCTTTATATGGACTAAGACTTAGTGTTAGCTTCCTAAGATTCCCTAGGGACATAAGCTCTGTAGTTTGTAAGATTGTGTATTCAGTACTTGCGCATGTCTTGTTATCACTGTCTGTCTAAACATTTGGCTTGCTTGCAGTCTGCAACTGTTATAGTTGAAGTTTCCCTATTTGAAATTGTAGTTCACAAGGCCCTATTGTCTCTTGTCCTAATCCTGTAGCAATCAAAGTCAAAGGTACCCAACAATGGCCACCTCTGGTCGGAACAAAACTATGGAAGGGCAGCTTTTTTTTGTGTACTTGTTCCCAAATCAATGTCAGTGAATGAATTGGCTACAATTGCCATTTGCTCTTCTTATCTGGTCAGTGTTTGAGGTTCTTACTCTTCATAATCCACACACCTAGTTTCAGAATCTGCCGCTTAACCTATCCGACTGCATCAGATGGTGCAGATGCTGCTGCTGCATGTCTCGGATTGGAAACTTCTCATGGTTCTTACAGACACAACTTTGCAGTGCACTCGAGTCACTGTGCATCTGGAGGTCCTCATGACTGAACTCTCTGTTTCTGGTTCTTCGAGTTTGGTGATCCTTCCATTCAGGCTTTTTTCTTCGCAGAACTAGACATGCATGGTGACCTGCTTTATGGGAGAGCTGTTTCTTCGTGGGGACCTGCATTCATTACCTTCTTGTCTAGGGTTGATGATATTGTCCATTGAATAATTCACAGGTTCTGAAACCATCATACATCCAGAATATAATATGGCATAGTGGTGGTGGTGGTGGTGGTGGTGGTGGTGGTGGTGGTTAATGAATGAGGCTTTCTTCCACCACCGGAATGATGCTCTGCTCCACTTTCCTTTTGATGACTATCTGAAGCATTGTAACGCGCTGTGTTGTCTGCCCGTATCGTGCTCTGGCAAACTACTTGGACTTTCTCATTTGCCTACAGGTAGAGAGAGTCCTCTGAAGCTTCTAAAACGAAGCTGCACATCAACCACACCAAATCCTTTCATCCATGGTTAAGAACACACTAGAGAAAGAATTCCACAGGTAGTTGAACTCGAAGACTAATTTCGTGTCCCTGACAAAGCATGAACGGTGGGGATGGGACGAAGAAAACGATGGTGTAAATGTAAGATGAGGCGAGGTGGAATGAACGGGGGAGAGAGCCAATGTGTGGGTGAGGGAAACACCATTGATTGATTCCTACAGTCGCCACCAAGCGAACTAGTGCTTACCCTGTTGACCACTGCCGACGGCGACCTTGTTTCAGAAACAGATGTTTGATCTGGTTCATTGCTTTGCCAAAAGTATAAGCACGTTGTTCCACCTCATTCATCATTGTCTAAGATCTACAGAGAGAGAGAGAGAGAGAGAGATTAGGGAGAGTTCTCATCCTGACGACGAAGATTTGATGGTGTTAAAAGGTGAATCTTTCTTCAGCGGCTTCAAGTTTCTTAAGCTGTAAAGGAACAAGTCATGGTGAGCACTTCAGGATGATTCGCAGAGTAGCCATGATGGGGCACCTGCCAGCCGTCAGATCATATCAAATCAGGTCGGGGCCCAGATGCAATCATACTGTCGGATGATGAGCGTTACTGTCGACGCATGACCCGACGTCACATGCGCGCAGCGCATACGTACATGTTGACGTGATGCACGCATCAATTACATCGCGTCAACAATATTCCGGATATCGATTCGGATTGGGTTCGACCACAACCTCATACCCTTTGGTCCAGTGGTTTGTCTAATCGTAGCCCGAATTCAATTCGACCCAACCTTAGCCCAAACCCATAAAGCCCGCCCAATCTACGGAATCTAATCTTTGTAAGTGCATGTACTATTATCTTAGTCCAATTGGTAAAGATAATAGCACTTAATATAACATCTTGGATTAAATCTTGCCTTCACTTCAATTTACCAGCCCCTATCTAACTAGGTTCGATCGATCGATCCAATTCAATGCAAGCCGGCCCATCACAACCCAAATTATGATCGCGGGTTGAGTCAAGTCAAGCCACAGGCATATGTTACTAGCCCGAGCTGGACAACCCAATCCAACTTATTTCTTATCTTAAATATATTAATGATTAATTTAAGTTGTATGAAATATTAACTTAATACCATCTAGGGTTTATCATTTTATATACAATCCATATTCATATTTATTTTTAGTTAGACAAATTTCTTAGGAAAACCTCTCTCGCGCGTCATTCCATTTTGAATTATTTCTATGGAGCGTCCGCCCGCCAATCTACGTTGTTCGTCGCACTCGATCGCCTCCACCCTCGCCTCTCTATCTCCGCTCCTCGTCCGCCACTACTGCTGCATCATCGTCCACCACCTCCATCTTTGCCCTCGTCCGTCTCTACCCTTGCCTTGTCGCCTCCGCCTGTCGTCCTCCTTTGTCGCTAATGCCATAGAAGCCCTGACCATGGCCAGCGAGGGAGCTTGATCCCCAACCTACTTGATGACACTGCGGTTGTGATCCTCACGTCAATCTCTCTTACTCCTTCTCTCCCTTTGCCACGGACTTCAACTCCCCCATCGGCATCTCTTGACCCTCTTTTCCAGCTGATGCCGCCACTATTACTTGGGCCTTATAGCGCCTCGCTCCCTAACAACCCCTACCTGTATGGTCTCTCCAACTTCGTCTCTATCGTCCTCAGCGACCACCTTTACGTCCTCAATGAGTCTTAGTCTGACGCTCGTTCTTACCCTCTCGGGCACCCCATCACTTCCACCGTCACCTACCGCTTTGACCTCGTCGCTCCTGCGACACTCTCTTGGGACCGACTCCTCGATATACTTTTCTCCGTAACACCTTCACCTCTCGATGCGCTATTTTAGCAAGACGATAGACAAGGGCAGGCGATAATGGTATACGAGAGGAGGAGACACGATATTTTACAAAATAAACGACCTTACGTACAAGTAAACAAAATTAAGAATTTGTAAGTTTTTCGACGAATTTAACATTCGCAGTTAGTCCTAAGCAAAGAACAAACCAGGCTATCATATCACATCATAAATACACAAGATTCTGAGAAGGCCGTCAAGTCAACGCACTGCTCTCCGTATGAGATGTCGAATGGCATGTGTTAATTTAGGGAGTCACGTTGTCTTCTACATGCGATTTTGTTTCACCCCATTCAAGGATCCACGCCATGTAAGGTCAAACAACTCCAGGTAGGAGGATGGGCACAAGTCTATATATATATATATATTGGCCAGATTGAAGAGAAAGAGAAGCACAGATTGGTTCCTACTGTTCCGATGCTTCATGTAGAAATATATTATGATCAGGTTGATTGACCTGCATTAAACTACATGACCATGCCATACTCGTTAGGCTTTTAAATAATAGCTGCAATAGCTTCATTGATCGTTCCATCAATAATTCGTCTATAATATACTTTTGGAACCTTTTCTCAAGTTTTTTTTTTCTGAGAGAAGTAAATATATTTACTTGTGGAACAAGAATCAAGTGCGTTTCATGTTGCAAGCATCAGCTGAGAAGATCAATGACAGAACTTTGCTGTCATGTACAACCTTGGAGGTTTAACAAGTCTTGCCTTGCGATACGATTAAGGTTCATATGATCTCCTTCAAGATTAAGTTAATTTTCGTCTTCTATGTATTTGACTAAAGATTTCCCCTCATTGCAGTAATACAGTGATCTTGAGGAGTCCATTAAATTGGTAAGATTCATGTCAGCCTCGTCACTCTTAACTAAAGTTGCATGGAACTGTTTTTGGCTTGTCCAGTGTATACACTTCCGTCCTTGTGGCTATTTCTGTATCCTATGTAGCATCTGTGTCAGTATAGTATACTTAATTCTGTCAGAAGATCACCATTAACATCTCAAAGATTCTAACTATTCCTGACTACTACACTCCAGAAGATATTGCAAGCATGAGATTTGTTTGATAATTATTTATACTGAGGTTAAGGCAAAGATCTTATGAAAGTTGGCAGCACATCGTAGGTAGATCTGCCATGCATGAAGCTTGTTCAGCCTTGGCAGTAAGTTTCCTTAATGAGTTAGTTCATTAGGAACCTGGATAAGATCATCAAGGTCTCAACAAAGATTGCATAAATATATATAAGTATAATCTGGATTGGATATTATATGCTTCCTCTCCAACCTTTTATATCTTCTTCATGCCCAGTTTCTTCACTTCTGCTGACATCTTCTGGTTTGAACTAGCATCCAATTTCTAGTTGACCAGATAAATTTGATCTGGCCATTAGTAGTTTCATTTTTAGTTTAGTCATCTAGTTAATACATATATATATAATGATGAGGCAATCTCTTATATTTCATACATGAGTCAAACTATTAAATTGGCAATCTTTAAAAGAACATTGGTCAAACTTTGATTCTGTGTGAATGCAAGCTTAAGATGGTGCTGCCAATGTCAGAATTGAAAGCTTGCCGCAAATGTCAATAAACTCAAGCTCTTAATAAAATTGTATGCCATGCATACGTTGGGAGCATAGCCTCTCGAATATTTTTCTGCTTTTAAGGCACCATCATCTTGGAAGAGGATCACAGTAAGCTACCAATGGTTGGCTACCACAGGGGAACAATCTCTACACCATCATCTCTTTGCTTACTGGCCAAGGGAACCAGGCTTTTCTGCAAGAAGACTTTAGGTGTGTCAATATGAAATAGAGTCGTAAGGAATCAAGCAGTCCTTCCGTTGTTGTGTTGTGTTGGTACTTTGAGGACCTACCACATGCATGGATGATTTGTATAAGGGTATTTATTTATGCTCCGCTTAGATGTTGTCTGCGTGATGAACACTACTCTGGATATGGTATATAGGTCACCACTGGATTTGACTTTGAACAAGTTGATTTCCTTAAAGAGGACATGACATGAAACCTCACCATTTATCACTGGGATGAAACAAGATCGAATAGAGATCGAACGAGACTTTATTGGGAGAACAAAAGTAGTGTTCAAAGACAGCTCCATCAGTTTGTTTTTTAGTTTCTCGGAATCTTAAATCCAGCACAACTCCATAGATCGCTTTAGAGGCCATCTTATCGACTCATCTCATGGGGAAAAAGGGACTTTTCTTGATGTCTTTCCGAAGTTAGATTATGTTGAGTTAGATCTAAACCTTCAGATACACAAATATAAGGTTGTGTTTCGCATTCTATTCCTCTACTTTGCCTTGTAATAATTTACTCTTTTACAGTGTCGAAGAAGATTGTGTTGTATTCTGGCTGCAGGAAGGTTTAAATTCTTGTCTTTCTTCTTTGTTTACTCGAAGACCTTAACAACATCTAATTGCCATTGGTTTGACTGCTGTGACTTATATCGAGCACAACTCAGATAGATCTGCCACGAGAAGTAAAATATATTTGTCAATCTATCTAGTTTTTTTTTTTTTTGCATCGATGCATCCTCTTAGAAGCCCTTCACGAAAGCACTTGGTCTCAAACTTTCTTTATGAACCATGCAAAGCCACGAGGAGTAATAACCTAGTATGCAGCGTGAACAGTGTTGCTATTAGTTTATTATGAAGGATTTATACTATAATTTGGAGCCTGAACAAAATCAATTCCCAACATATTATACAGGACTTCATGTGGGTATAATCTGGATTAGATATCATGTCTCCTCGCCAGCCTGCCATATCTTGTGTATCCACTTTCCTACTATTCTATGGTTTTCTCCGTGCCCTTGTTTTCCCCCACTTTCCTGCTCTCAAACCTGAAGTATACTATACGTGATGGTATCAATGTCTTGCAGTAGTTTATGAGGTCATTTTTTCTATTTTGAGCAAAGCGAACTTGGAATGATCTATCAGGCATTGTTACGTGTGACAGCCGAACTCATCCAAGTACAATAAAAATCCTTTGTTTGACTCGAGGTGTAGAATCTTGATTTAGTTTTCTTGTGAGACTTCCTACTGGTCAAAGATAATACAACTCATATTGCCTCACATGAAATGAGTCGTGGAAGGAACTCCCAGCGAAGCTTCTTGATGCTGTACTCATTTGGGAATGTGCCAATATTTAACCTCTTGAGTGCTTTCACAAGAGGAATGGATCACTTGGAGCTCACCTTGTTTGTGGATTCATCAGGCATGGATCTTATGGCAAATCTTTTGCTAAGATTGTGGATTTTGTTTATCTTTCAGTGACAGAATCCTACAGGATATCGTCTTTGGCCGCTCAAAACATATGAATCTTGATTTTTATGTGCATGACTGGGCTTCAACTTTGGCAGATGGTGCTTCTCGGGACTGCTGCACTCAAGTCTTTCGACTAAAGGAAGGAAGAGAACGCAACAGGAGAAAAATACATAGATATTACACTGAGATCTTCATTCAAGCAATGAAGTGGTTGATTAACTTTGGGGCATCTTACGTTAAAAGGAGACTTGAGTAGTGAAGTCTTTACGTCTCCCTCTCTCTCTCTCTCTCTCTCTCTCTCTCTATCTATCTGTATCTATAAATACACTTCTGTTGTCCATAGGTTGGTGTTGAGTGGTGAAGTACTGATGGGAAGCAGGAACTATACACAGCAGCTGGGATTAGGAAGTGGGAGATCAGCTGGGTCCTCGAGGAGGGGAAAGAAGAACAATATGGAGAGGCCAAAACAGCCTCAAAGAGGCCTTGGTGTGGCTCAGTTGGAGAAGATCATATTACAGAATCAAATGATGGGAAGCTACCCTTCTCCATTGGACTGTGATCTCGAAAAGGTCTTTCTCGATGACAACCACCTCACTTTTCCCTGTCTAATGTTTTGTTCCCTTGATCGAGTAGTTCCTTCATGTTTGTCTTCAAGCAGGTCGACAATGGCAGAGCGCAAATGGGACATCCACCATCTCCCTCTTCGTCATCAGTTGCCACCCCATCATCTTCGCTGTTCGATCTTCGCCCCAATTCAGCGGTATGTCAACCTTCCATAGAAGAGAAATCTCTGCACCCTCACGCCACAAATTCTACTTTCTTAGATCTTATGGGAAGATCCGTTTGCTCTCTTTCAGATTGGCTTTGGAGACACCGCGGTGACGGACACCAGATATGGTGCACATCATTCTTTCTTTCATCATGCAGTGGTGAGACCTACTGCAACACTGCCTCTCTTGGAGCCAAGCATGGAGGTGTGGCCTACGTATCTAGCTGGACTCACATCATTTATCCTCCTCCTACATAAACATTTCATAATCTTCTTGCTCTGTTGGAACTCGATGCAGACCAGCAGCAATCACGATGAGCAATGCAACTCCATTGGTTCAATCAGTCAGAACTCATGCGATTCCCAAGAACTCGATTTAGAGCTTAAATTATGACTGTCGGTGATTCAAGTGGTGCAATGTTTGCAATAGATTATTCGATAGATTGATACAGGTGGTGGTGGTGGTGGTTTATGGGATCGATCCCCAAACTGTTCATTTCAGGTGAGGAATACATGTCATTGTAAATCTCAAGTAATTAAAGATATTAAAGCAGTTGGGTCTTCCTGGAAATGTTATATAGAAGAAATATAGGTTTTTGAAGAAAATATTTCGAAAAAAAAATAGATGAATACACCCTATACTGTATTTGCATACATTAATGTCAGGATAGTGTACAAACCATATACGATTGCATAAACCATACAATGACATCTCTTTAAGAATCACATTCGAGAATAAAATAGTCACATATACAAGCTCACAAAATGGTGTAGTTCTCTTCCTGTCCTATCCAATTACTGAAGTCTGTTTTGGAACCCTAATTCTCAGTGTTGCATGACCACTGAACAAATCGAAGAAATGTGTTGTTCACTATACATTTGGATGACAGTAATATTTTCATTTCGAAGCTTTACCATTCTGTATAAAAATCTATGATATCTGTGTACACCGAAACATATGTTTCTAAGGAATTTAGACATTCATGAAGCATCAGCTAGAGTTGGCTGGACATTGTTAAACAAGTAATTTGCATTGGAAATTTTTTATTCCAATGCAAATTACTTGTTCCTTTGATCTTTACTTGGACTCCAACAGACGGGTTAAAGTATGACAATCCAAATTATAGAACATCAACAACAATGATTGAACTTTCATTGTACTTGGATAAGAAATTGCTAACTTTACAACCCATAGCAAACCATATGCAACTTAAAAGTATAGACAAACACAATCCATGTACGAAGTGAAATCTGATGTAGATGCTTTGCAAGATTGGTCCAGCACTGCCACTGTTGAGTTGTCAACAAAGCCCTGCAAAACAATAAGATCCATCATTCTCAAGCCCCTCTATGACAAGCTAGTAAATGTATCATGATGTTACTGAGTTATGCAGACAAGGAGAGTTGTTAACCATGAAGTTAATACTAAAATATCACAAAAAATTTAATCTGGTCATGATAAGATGTTATTTCGGTAGACTTCAGTGAAGTTGGTGCAACAAATTACCTTGAATTCAGCATTCCCTTGTTTAAGAAGAAGCTCCATACTTAGTGCCATGAACATAGCTAATGATTGAACATTTCCTCACAACAAATGGCATGGTGATCTAGAAATAACCTTAGCTTTTAGTGAGAAGTATGGTGATTAAAGTCGACGCAAGGGCTATGGTGTTGGCGCCCTTTCGAAAAGCTCAAACTTATAACAATCACTGTTTTGCCACCTTTTACAAGGCCAGTATCCTTCGTTGCTTTTGCTCTGGCTTCTATAAGATCCACTGTCTTGGCAACCTGTTCCCATGAAACAAGAAATTATCATTAAGGTGATATGATACTACTCAGACACATAATGTGGCATGTATATAGGTGACTCAGAACACATTTTCAGATTGAAGCTTTTGTGCAGAAACCTAGTCATTCAGAAAAGAGGGCTTCAGTGCTACAACCTGGTTTGGTTTGCATGTTTGTAATTCTTGCATACCCTAGGAAAAAAAGGATTAAAATAGTCTGTCTATCAAAATATAGTAAATTGCATGGTTAAAGCATTAGCTCATGCAAGAAAAGGAAAACAAATATTTTTACATGAAATAAATTATGTTCCAGCAATATATTCTATTAACCTTTTTGACCCACGCTAAGGTTCCTCATCTGCACCAACAGTGGTGCTTAATTGTGCCAAGTTGCTGATAAAAAACTGGCCTTTATACTATTGCTTTTCTTATCAATCTTGGTGCCTTTATCCCAAAAAACTGATCCTGATGTATAGGTGAATGATACCAGAACAATAGATTTACTACGGACAAAGGCAGGAAATAGCATGGAAGCACAGAGAATGTAAGTTTCTGCCCCAGTAGTAACAGACATATCAAATTCAAGTTGATGATGATGATGGTGAGAAAAAGTATTAGTTCCGGTGACATATATGGCCTAAGATTAGGACCAGTAGAACCCATTCAATTAAGCAAATAGGCTAAAAAGCCCAATAAGACGACAGAAGCAGCACACATTTAAGTGTTGAATTTAACAACGATCACTTGCTTCAAAGAAACAGTCCGTCACATACAGACTAGTGATCAAAGAGCAAAGATCAGCATTCTCAACCCTGCGGTGGTGATTTCTGCTAAAGACACCAACCTACCGCAGAAAGATGTAATCTTGAGTCGAAATCTCTATTTCGGTGTGCATTACCAAACAAATACTGCACGCACTGAGTGAATTCAGTAATTAAAAAAAATAAATTGCGGCACTTCAAAGAAGGTCAGCAAATGATAGACCGTTAGCAATGAAAACAGTAAGAATGTCCGATTTAATACCATCTTCCAGCCCAGCAATAGTGCAGACGCTTCTTAAGCAAAAAGATGCAATCTTGAAGCGAAACTAATGGCCAAGATTAAGTAGTTCACCAGGCACAGGAGCAATCGGAAGTGTCCAAGTGATCAAGAAAAATGCGTAATAGAGAGCTAGGGTTTCAGAAAAATCACAGAACTCAGAGCTCACCGCAGCCACGACCGCAGGGAGGAGAGGGCCCACGGAGAGGGACAGAGCAGAGGCCACCACGGGGTAGGACCGGGGGACGCCGGAGGAGGATTAGGAGGGGAACCGCGAGCGGAGGCCGGCTACTTCGATGGAGGCTGCGGCGGCCTTGGGGAGAATCCTCGCCATTCGCCGGTTTCTCAGATCGACTCCTCTTTCTGTGCGGCCACTGGCACGTGATCTCCACGTGCTTCCAAACCCTACGAACCTAACCCGAGTCGACTTTAACAATTAATCTCATTGGGTTCGATAGAGCCAAGCCTAAATGGCGAGGTTGGACCAGATCAAGATTGTGCGGTCCAAATTAACATCCAGTTTAAATTACACCTTAAATTGGGTTGAGATCAGGTCTTAAATCGACCATGTAGCCCAAATCGGCGTCGCCGCGTCCCCAATCCGTTCATGCTTTGCCCTTTCCATGCTCTGAACCCCCCACCCTTGAAAAGGAAGAAGAGAAGAGAGCAATCGAACACAATGCCACCACCCAGCCTTAGGCTTCTCTTCCCATCCTCCTCCTACCCCCTCTCCAAAAGCCCCTTCCTTGGGTACTCTTTATCACGTTCCCTCTTCTGCATTCCGAGGCCGCCCCTAAAACCCCGGTCCCCTCTCACTGCCCTCTGCTACTCCGGTGCGAGGCGTAGAAGGTCCACCGGCGGCGGCGGCGGCAGCGGCGGAAGAAAGACCTCTGGCGGTGGTGGTAGCCGTGGTGGAGGTGTTTTCCATCAGAGGCGTCGGGCAAGCACGCTAAGGGAAGAACGAGACCGGGCGCGAGCGCCTGAGATGGAGGGGAAGGAAGAAACTTTAGGGTTTAACAAAAGAAGGGCGGAAGGGCGGGACAAGAGCGACAAACCGAAGGCTCTTCAACTCAAGTCCCGGAAGCTGAATCCTGTTAACACAATCTGCTATGTTCAGGTAAAAGGATTTGATTTTTCTTTTCTTTTCTTGTTTTTGGTTTGACTTTGATTTTTTCATGAGTTTTTGAACAGAGGATGTCGTCAATCTTGCTTCCTGTGGCTCTCTGGTGTGCTTCTTGTTACTTTTCTGTACTATTGATTGTTTGAGGGACTGGTGGCAATACAATTCAACAAAGAAGTTGCTTGGTTGTCATTCTCTTTCATTTAGGTAGTTGAATGAAGAAGTTAGATGTCTCTATTTGTGTAGTGGATTGTGTGAAGGATGGCACAGGAGCACTGGAGTCAAATCGGACCACGTGACCTATCCTCATTGCTATTTCTGCTTCTCTAATCATTATCCATATGACCAACAATTTTTTACTTAGAGATCAGAGCAAATGGGATTACCCTATGCTAAGTCACCTAGTCAAATCAAATCAGATGATGCTAACCTAATAGGATTAGGATCTTCTTCCATGTTATAGTTGAGTTTGAGAATGATGTGATTGCTTAAATGGGCAGCTTTCTTTTGTTCTTAAGGATTTTTCTTTTTCTTCCCTTTTCTAGTGCTATTGCATGGATGATTCATGTTTTGATCTGTTAATATCTTTGTCAGACAATACAATATTTTTGGGCTATTTTATGTTGTTGAGTTTGTTACATTGAGATATACATACATTTGTTCATGTTTTTTGGGATTGAAAGTTCTTTAATTTTAAATTTACCCTATATATTGCCATTATGGATTTCTGGAACCTGATTGACAACTTGGCATGCCCTTTTTTCCCTCACTTCTGGAATTTGTATCATAGATTTTGGGAACTGGGATGGACACACAGGATACATCGCCATCAGTTTTGCTGTTCTTTGATAAGCAGAGATTCATCTTTAATGCTGGTGAGGTATGGTTGACAAAAGTATAATGTTCAAAATTTACTTCAAACTTATCTTTGCCTCTCGTTTAAAAGATTTTTTTTTCTATGTTGATGTTGAATCTTGTAAATAGTTATTGGATTCAGAAGAAAATATGTTGAACCTTTCATGACCATATGCAATTTAGAAGTAATACATTATTTTCAAATGGAATACAAAGATTGCAGCATACTTTCAAGTCATATTTGGAAAAGGTGGGCCTTGGTGTCATGCTAAGGTTGTTCCTTTATGATCTAAGTTGTAGTGTTTGATTCATGGAAACAATTTCTCTAACTGCAGAGTAAGATTGCAAATGGGAAAGAAAAGGACTCTTCCTAGGGCCAGCAATGGTGGGATCCCTGTGCACCATGGCACCTTCTTTTTTTACTTTTAAGTCGCATTTTGTATGTTAACTTATCAAAGTAGAGACATATTGGTAAGTTCGGCAGACTAGTTGCAATTTTCTCCTCTTCTATATAATCTGGCTTGTCTAGGATACCATTATGAGACATTGGTTTGCTTTCTTAATGATATTTCAACTCTTGCACCTAAAATATTCGATTATCGGTGTGTTGGATAAAAATTTACAATTTCAAATGCAAGTTTTTAGTCGAATTCTACTGAGAAAAAGCTTTATAAAGTTGTTCTGGATATCAGTGTTTCTTAGATGTATCTTAACTAATGAATAGGTTAGAACTGTAACTGTATGTTATGATGACAGAAATAAGTGGCATATGATATTCATGTAGCATATCATTTGCAGGACTTATCAATCACAATTATCTTCATTTGGTAATCTTTTTTTTTGCTTGAGATATAATTTTCTGTCCACTTTTTCCTTTTAATGGCAAGGGAAACTGTTTCTTAGATGAGCTGCTCATAACTAAATTTTCCTGTATATCTGGACTATTATTTGGCTGTTTTTTATGTTTGACTTATTCAGAATCAAACATGTATGGTTATCAGGGATTACAGAGATTCTGCACGGAGCACAAAATAAAGTTATCAAAGGTATGAAATGTTCATGATAGATGGCTTATTTTACTGTTTGAAACATGTAACTTATACATGATTAATTATACTAGTTTTCCTTTTATCGACATCTTTTATTTCTGTTGCCTGATTTTCCTCTGGCTCTTTTTTCTTATTCATCTGGGTAATTTTGTTTTTTTATCTAGACTGTTAATAACTTAATGATAAATAAATTAGGACATCCAAATATTTTACTTATGGTTATAGCAGTGTGTTCTGCATTTTTCTGATTGGATTCCATCTCTTTCCCAGATAGATCACATTTTTCTTACACGTGTCTGCTCAGAAACTGCAGGGGGACTTCCAGGTAAAGGATTGATTATTTGGAGTTGTTATTAAGTTTTTTCATTTTCTGAGAGGTCATTAAGAAATTCCGTAAACGAATGGGTTGTAACTGAAAAAATCAAGTAGCTGATCATCTAGGGACAAAGAATCTTAAACTGAAAGTTTGTTTTCCCCTAATCGTATATACAGGTCTTCTGCTCACTTTAGCAGGGATTGGAGAAGAAGGAATGTCGGTGAGCATTTCATTTCCAATTTCTCCATTAATTTTGTTATGCTGCTATCATGGCAACAGCTCCAATTTTTTCTGTTCTCAGTAACTGTTTTCTTCTGTGTGCAAATTTGTATAGGTCAACATATGGGGGCCCTCTGATCTTAACTACCTGGTTGATGCAATGCGTTCATTCATACCAAATGCTGCGATGGTTCATGCACATAGCTTTGGAGTGTCAGTGAATGGTGATGGAACTATGCTCTCAAGTTCTCAGTTTGGCAAGTTTCAAGATCCAATTACTATAATTGACGATGAGGTTGTCCATATATCTTCCATTCTCTTAAATCCAAGCTATTCCAATGGTATGATGTATAACTAGGTGTTCTATATTTGGTTTCCTCGGTTATTGAAGAAAATTGCATACTAGTTTTCAAATTTTAATACCTATATTTACAAGTTTTCTAAATTAAATAGGATCAACGCTGAAGCCTGGTGACATTGCTGTGATTTATGCCTGTGAATTACCTGAAATAAAGGGAAAATTTGATCCTGTTAAAGCTGCAGCTCTTGGGCTGAAACCTGGGCCAAAATATCGTCAATTGCAACTTGGGAACTCAGTCATGTCAGATCGCCTCAACATTAAGGTTTGACCTTATTGAACTTAAGCATTTGTTGCAAAATATTGTATCTGAAGTCTGAACAACTAAATGTACCTTGGTTTTACATGTGTCTTAGATTTTTGCCTTCCTTTACATGATTCCGTAGATATCTCTTTTCTTCTTTGCCTTGACAATATTATCGAATACAGTAATTAATCTTCCTGAGAAGACCAATATTTGTTTGTTCCACTTTGCTTTTGACCTTGTCTCTATGTCAATTATACGTGCTTTATGTATATAGGGTGTAAAATTTTTCTTAAATTTCTTGTGTAGGTTCATCCAAGTGATGTTCTTGGCCCATCATCCCCTGGTCCTATTATACTTTTGGTTGATTGCCCCACAAAGTTTCATATGACTGAACTACTGTCTGCAGAATTACTTAATTGTTACTATAGAGATTCTGACCATCAGCCAAAAGAGAATACTAAAACTGTGAATTGTGTGATTCACCTGGGTCCGGCTATTGTGACAAAAAGTGCAGACTATCAAAAATGGATGAAAAGATTCGGCACTGCACAACACATCATGGCAGGGCATGAAATGTAAGAGATGGTTTTTATGAATAGCTTTTTTTTGAAGCACATTCACTTGTAAACATGCTCATTAATAGGCTTAATACAAGATAGTGTGTTGTACTAAGAACAGTTTTCTATGTTCTTAATCCTGCTTCAGCGCCCTCTGGCTATATGACGATTGGGAACAAAATTGTTTTGAGAATATGTAAACTTAGTGATGAAAAATGGAGCAAGAACAATATTTTGATGGTCCTAACAATGACCATTAAGTTCTCTCTTAACTGTCAGCAATTTTGATCTTATTAGCAAATTACTTATGAGTTTCCACTGTTTCTTTTTAAATCATCTCCAGTTCTTCTCAATTTTGCCTCAACATAGATGAACAACAAACTTAAATTTTCTCTTTATCTGTTTGTAGCCAATGCTAGTAATATCACACAAAGATTTATTCAGGAAAAAGTTTGACAACAAAGCTAATTATGTAGTTTGATGAGGCCAACTTATGGTATTTATATCATGATATTATATTTGAAACTTCTTGTTATTGGCACCATTGAGTCCCTTTCCATGTATGACATTATCCGCTAACAATGACATTAATATTTGAAAGATGTCATCGCTCGTCAGGGTTGTTAGGTTTATGCCATGCATGCCTGACCAATGATTGTATAGATTATAGAATATGTGATGGTTTGATGATATGTAAATAGCTTGCATCAGTATAACATCCTCCAATCTCTTTTTTATAGTCCTAAAAGCAAATTTGAGGATGCAGGATGTAGCTAAGCTGCATATACCAATTAGTATGCATAATTTTTGGCCATGATGAAGTAATTGGTACTAAATACTCTGTCTTGTCTATGTGACTAGCCTAACACTTTTCAATTGGCATAACCATAGTTTTAACTTTTCAGTTGCACATGAAATATTTTCTTTGATAATTGTAAGCTTTGAGTTTATTTTTCCAATTTTGCATTTCTTAACATCTTAGACTTGAAGGGCTAACAATTGGTTGCATGGATTTATTTGGTTCTAACTATCAAATATTTTATTATTCCTCTACAGAAGAAATATGGAAATTCCTATCTTGAAATCTAGTGCACGAATTTCATCACAGCTCAACTATTTATGCCCTCAACTCTTTCCAGCTCGTGGATGTTGGTCTTCTCAGCCGACAAATGAACTCTCTTGGGAATCCAATGAACTATGTGTGGTATATTCAGAATATATTAGTACAAATTGTCCTCCTAGGTTTCAGTTTTTTGTTACTTTTAACATTTTCAGATTTGAATTCTGGGTTTTTGTTACCAGGATTCTTCTTCAACGCTTTGTGAAAGCATTCAAGCTGAAAATCTTCTTAAGGTATGGAGTAGTTTGCATCTTTGAATAATTATCTCCCTAGATTATCAATTTTCAATCTGCATCTGTAGCATCTGGAGGGAATTCATTTGAATCCAATGTTATTACTACTTTCACATTGGTTTATGGTCATCAGCAAAGCCGGAGGAAGCACAGTAGCATTGATTTTAAGGACTTGAATTTTCACGCAGAGAATAGATTATAATTTAGATTGAGTGCCAAACATATGGATTCTGTTAGTTGTTAGAACAAAGACAGCATTTAGAAGAGGATGTTTCTCTGGAGAATTCAGATGTGATTTATTTTTCCCAGAATTTAGTGAAGTTGTGAATAACATCTCTCCTATTGACTTGTCTTTAAGATTCAGACTCTTGGTGTCATTGTTTAAAGAGTATACTAAATTTTTGGAAAAGAAAAAAATCCTTGAATAGGCATGTTTAGGGTTTACAATTGGATGGATACTCTCTTCGTAATTGAATGCATTATCTTTGTCATCATTCAATACTTTTTCATATTGACTATTGGTTAAAATGGACAGTTTGAAATTGAAAAGCCATTCTGATGTACTACAAGTTGAGAAAAAATAGCAGCTATGTTTTTCTTGGATTTCACCTTCATGTTTCGTTTGTTAGATTTCCAAACATTTTCAATATGCATACTTAATCATATAGTCACTGGAGATTCTATAGCTCATTTGGGTGAAAAACGAGGGATGAGGAACAAGTCAAAAGAATCTCAAGTGGAAACATGGGCACAACTCCTACTTGACCTTTATGTACTTTTAACAATATATATTTATTTATTGTTTAGCTTGAAACAATGTTACGTTTCCTATGGTTTATACCAAGGTTTGCAATTTCGATATTTACCGTCCAGTATGGGCGGTACATAGCCCGTGCGCCGTCGTTGCTCGCCCGCTATCGTTGCCCTGGGTCGCGGGCTCTCTTTCTCCTGCGCAGGGAGAAAGATCGAGGCGACGTCGCCCTTTTTCTTCTTTTTTTAAATATTTAAATATTTTCAATATAATATAATATAATATTATATTATAAAATATTTATATTGTATTTTAATATACCGGGCGGTATGCACTGTGCATACCACCCCGGTACTAGTACCGTACCAGTACCGAGATGAACTCGGTATACTGGTACGGACCGGTAAGTCAAACCTTGGTTTATACTACAATAATATTTTAATCGATTGCTAGCAGTTCATTTTCTTTTATGCTTCAAGAAAATCTAAGTTGCTAATGTCAAAGTTGTGATTACAGCATTCTCATTGAATCTTTATTTGTTGATAAGTACGCTTCCCTAGCTGAACTCGGCTGTCATTGTTTTTTATGACTCCATGGTATCTTTGGCTACCCATATATGTCTAGTCTTTTCTATTGGATAGATCTTCCGCAAGGTGCAAAATTGCAAGAGATGCCTCACCATTCATCTAAAAGCTTCTGATTGTTATCAGATAATTGTAGGTGCATGGTAGCCACATGTTGATCCCAAAACCATTAAAAAGCTACCTTTTTTTTCTGTTTTTTTTTTGTCCCACTTGAACATATCTGTTGAATGTTGGTTCCTAATTTTAGGGATCCTTGATAATTGATATGACTTAATTCTGGATGTGTCTTTTTAAATTATCTTAAAAATAATTGATAGATGATATATGATGATGCATTTGTGAGGAATATTATTGTTGTTCTTAAGATATGTAGTGCTTTCTTTTTCTCTTTCTCTAAATTTTCTGCATTTCCAGCCTCTTTAAGTATTACGATTTTGCATTTATTTACAATGTCAGCAAGTTTAAGAATTTTACAGTATATAAATTATGGTAAAGATAATCTTTATCAATTATATAATATTGTAACTTATTTCTGTTACATTTGTTTCTCAGTTTCATTTGCGTCCATACTCTCAACTAGGTTTGGACAGGTCTGCTATTCCATACTCCCTCAATCATGAGGAGGTTATTGCACACCTTATCTCTGAAATCCCTGAAATAGCAGATGTTTCTAAGAATGTCAACCGGTTTCATCAAAGTTCTGCAGAAGTTAAACTATCCAAGTCTGAAAAGGATGACAATTGTGTTATGGTGGAAGAACCATGGTTAAGTGCAAGTTCTTCTGTTAATAATGTTCACATGGAAAAACAAGGGAGGGATTCATCTGAAGAGGATAATCCTTGTTTGACTGGTAGATGGAATCATAATCTTAAAGATGAACATGATATTCCTGCTTGCTTGGAGAACATATCAAGGGAAGACATGGAGATAGTCCTTCTGGGTACGGGTTCATCACAACCATCCAAATACCGTAATGTCAGTTCTATATTTGTTAATCTTTTCTCAAGGGGAAGTTTACTTCTTGATTGTGGTGAAGGAACTCTAGGACAGCTGAAAAGAAGGTGGGTTCAATAATTTTTTATGCTTACAAGTTAATGTTGTTTCTATAGTTTTTAGAGTGGAGATTGTTTTATCCTATTTGTATTTCAGATTTGGCATAAAGGGGGCTGATGATGCGGTCAAATGTTTAAAGTGCATATGGATTTCCCATATCCATGCAGACCATCATACCGGCCTAGCCAGAATACTAGCTCTCCGGTGTCAATTGCTGAAGGATATACCCCACAAACCTTTACTCGTGATTGGGCCAAGACCATTGAAGAGATTTCTTGATGCATATTCTAAACTTGAAGATCTTGATATGCAGTTCTTGGATTGTAGGCACACTTTAGAGGCATCAATGGATGATTTTCATGGTTCTCTTGATTCTAGAGGTCAATTTCCTGAAAATTCAGACAGAGGTTCAGAAGCAGAGAATATTGCATCATGTCGTGTTGTATCTAGTTTATTCGCTCCACATACTAAAATGCAGAGCTATTGGAAGAGACCTGGGAGTCCAGTTGATACTGCTGTTGCTCTGCCAGTTTTAATGAGATTGAAGGAACTGCTGTCCGAAGCAGGTCTCGAATTTTTATATAGTGTCCCTGTTGTACACTGCCCACAGGCATTTGGCGTTGTTTTAAAGGCTGCAGAAAGGCCTAATGGTTTGGGAAAACCTATTCCAGGGTGGAAGCTTGTCTATTCGGGTGATACTAGGCCTTGTCAGGCACTGATAAATGCATCTCGTGATGCAACACTTCTGATACATGAGGTAAGTAGCCTTGCAAATATTATGGATATTCTTGCTCACCTCTTGGTGGATAAACAACATGTATTCCTGGTTGCTTAATTATTATGGTCATTTGGCTCACAGTTCTTTAAGAATCATATATTTAAATAAACTATTTGTGAGATTGCAATATGCAAATTGCAATTACAGCGATAATAATTAGTAGAAGCTAGACAAAGATTTTCTTCGGGCATCATTTTTTTTCACACAACTTATGTTTGCTAGATAAAGAAATAGTAGAAATTACATGCCTATGTTTGCTAGAAAATCATGGATTTGTAGGTTTTAGAAAAATATATTCCAGCATGATGATCAATCTTTCTTTGAAGTATATGCTTCTTCAATTATGATGACAAGAAGCCTATCCACTACGTCTAAATCCTGTAAGATTTGTAATTTATATTTTTACAATCTGTGCTCATGCCGGGTGCCCATATAGCAACTTATCTGTTTTATGCACATAGTTACCTGTTCCTGTAATAATTTGCAGCCTTTTATCACTTTTGTATTTGACAAATTACAACTCTCTGCGACTTCTTTCGTCCATGACTGATTCTTGTTAGTTGTTATCATGTTTGTTTAATACATTACTTTCGTGACCAATAATCAATCTCCAAACTGATTTTAATCGATTATATTTCTTAATTTAGGATATCCAACATCATAATCAAGTTATTGTCACCATTACTGTTATTATCATATCCATATTTCTCAACAGATTACTTTATCAGTACTTATTATACTCTATTGCTACAGGCAACATTTGAGGACACCATGGAAGATGAAGCGATTGCAAGGAACCATAGCACAACAAAGGAAGCGGTTGGAGTCGGCACATCAGCAGGTGCATATCGTGTCGTCTTGACCCATTTTAGCCAGAGATATCCGAAAATTCCCGTGTTCAATGAGGCCGACATGCAGAGAACTTGTATTGCTTTTGACTTGATGACCGTCAACCTGGCAGATCTACCCATGCTTCCAAAGTTCCTTCCTTACCTCAAAGTACTATTTAGAAATGAAATGGTGGATGATGAATCCGATGATGTTCACGAGTCTTTCATTTATTAAAGACTTATGTAAGTTTATGCTGGCCTCATTTATTTTATATAGGCTTATTTATCCAATTTGATTTGCATGTTTCCCATTTTATAGAGCCACAGCACTGTCTTCAGTTTCGTATTCTTGCAAGGGAAACAACTAAAATATTATTAATGTTAAAAACAGAAGAAATTTGATCATGGTATGTGTTTTCTCCTATCTTAATATTGTATTTTAGCCTCCTTTCCTTTCATGTGCAAATGTGAATACATGTTTTCACATAACTTTGGTGAATGGTTGCTTCTAAGCAGAAATAATATAAAAATTGGAGGCTTTGGTATGTTAAAATAGTTGGGAAATGAGATTGTAGTAGCAAACATAGTGATTAAATGCCTATAGATCGTGCCAAAATGATGCAAATGGTCTCGATTATTATCCAAAAAGAAAATGATGAAATGGAATCAATCAACGTTGTACTGTTTAAAATGAGGAATCAATAAAATTATGTTCATATAAAAAAATAAAAAGTGATTAATTTGTTACATGAAAGAAAATTTTTACGTAGTGGATTTATTGAGGAGTCAAAAAGAATTTTTTTAATAATATTACATATCTGATATTTTATCATATATATATATATATATATATATATATATATATATATATATATATATATATATTGTGAGGATGGTCAAGATTCGTATGTTTATGGACTAAAACTAAAACTAAAACTAAACATATAATTTCAACTCACTGAAACCTGAATTATTTTATTCCTGCTAAATATAACTATTGGTGATTACGTAGAAGAAGGATATATTATTGATATCAATAAAATCTGGATACAAAATATTTTGATGGTAGAATTTTTTATTTTTACCTTAGGAATAATATTGATATTGAGGACGGGACAAATGTGCATATAAGACATCATTTTTCCTATGATGTAATTGCAGAATTGATAAAATATTAATAAAGTATTAAGACATCATTTTTTTTATGCATATAAGATGAAATTGCTGATCATACCGATCTTCTTTCTAGTATTTAATATAAAACATATTAGTCAAAAATAAAAACATAAACTTCATTAAAATAAAATTTAAAAATTCCAATTAAGAAAACAAGGGTCACTTAAATTTTGTATCAGCTTTATGAAAACAAAATCATAAGAAATTTCTTGAAGAGGATTACACGAGATCAAATATAAAAAAAAATGAAAAAAACGAAAAATATTTTATTTTTTAATTAAGATGGGAGGAAATTGTCATATTCTCGACTCAAAGAATAAAGATGCATTTGAATGCAATACTGATAAAATATTCAATATATATTAAATGATAAGTATTTATTTATTAGTGGATAAAGGTAAGCAAAAAATAATAAAAAATACATGTTAATAAGAAGAATCTTAAATGAGAATTCTAATTTGTTTCAACTCCCATAGTATCTGAACAACTTTTGACTGAGGACTATCTATGTGTCTCATTTGATTGCTATTTCTGCACGTCCCGCTATTTCCTCTTCGCCACTGCACAACTCAGGTGATCGACGCATTTCCCTCGTCGCCATTGCTCAGCCCATTTCATCATCCGACACCCCTTCCCCAAGCACTCTCATGCAAAGAAGACTTGCGAAGAAGGTAGATAAAGCGCTCCATCGATGCTTCTTCCATAGTAGAGAGATAAATGTCGTCGCCGACTAAGAAAACACCGATCAAGTTCGCGCGGCGCACCTCGAGCGGCCGCGTCGTCAGCCTCTCGCGTGATGACGACATCGACCTGGGCGTCTCCGGCGAGTTCACCTCCGCCTCCTCCGGTGGGCCCAATGACTACATGAACTACACCGTCCTCATGCCCCCCACCCCGGACAACCAGCCGTACGCCGCCCCTTCCGGCTCCTCCGGGTCCCGGCCCGACGACCTTCCGCCGCCGGCCTACGGCACCACCACGAGGCGCGTGGGCCGGCGAGGCGGCGGCCAAGGCGAGGAAGGCGGCGGCGCGGGAGACGATGCGGCGGCGAAGTTGGATCGTAGGATGTCGGTGATGAAGTCGAACAAGTCGATGCTGATGAGGAGCCAGACGGGGGATTTCGACCACAACAGGTGGCTGTTCGAGACGAAGGGGACGTATGGCATCGGGAACGCCTTCTGGCCCAAGGACGAGGTAGAGTACGACGACGACGGGGTCGCGATGAGCATGTCGGATTTCCTGGAGAAGCCGTGGAAGCCATTGACGAGGAAGGTGAAGATCTCTCCGGGCATTCTCAGCCCCTACAGGTAACGATACATACACGAAGTATCAGCCTTCGCCTTCACGTCTCGGAGATGATATGATTGCATGCGGGCGTGCAGGCTTCTGGTGCTGATACGGCTGGTGTTTCTGGCTCTGTTCCTGACATGGCGAGTACGCAACCCGAACCAGGACGCCATGTGGCTGTGGGGCTTATCCATCGTCTGCGAGATCTGGTTCGCCTTCTCATGGCTGCTGGACCAGCTGCCCAAGCTCAACCCCATCAACCGCGCCGTCGACCTCGTCGCCCTCCGCGAGAAGTTCGAGTGCCCCTCCCCCGACAACCCCCTCGGCCGCTCCGACCTCCCCGGCCTCGACGTTTTCATATCCACCGCCGACCCCGAGAAGGAGCCGCCCCTCGTCACCGGCAACACCATCCTCTCCATCCTCGCCACCGAGTACCCCGTCGAGAAGCTCTTCGTCTACATTTCCGACGACGGCGCTGCCGTGCTCACCTTCGAGGCCATGTCCGAGGCCGCCGCCTTCGCTCGCGTCTGGGTCCCCTTCTGCCGCAAGCACAACATCGAGCCGCGCAACCCGGACAGCTACTTCGCCACCAAGGGCGACCCTACGCGCAACAAGAAGTGCCCCGACTTCGTCAAGGACCGCCGCTGGATCAAGCGCGAGTATGACGAATTCAAGGTCCGAATCAACGGGCTGCCTGACGCCATCCGCCGCCGCTCCGCGGCGCTCAACGCCCGCGAGGAGATGCGCGAACGCAAGCAGGCCCGCGAGCGCAGCGGCGGCGATTCCAACGCCTCCAAGGCATCCGAAGCGAAGCCTGCCGTCAAGGCCACTTGGATGGCGGACGCCACGCACTGGCCGGGCACCTGGGCGGTGCCGTCACCGGACCACTCCAAGGGTGACCATGCCGGGATCATCCAGGTGATGATCAAGACCCCTCACCAGGACCCGCTCTACGGCGCTCCCGGCGAGCATCCCTACCTGGATTTCACAGGCATCGACACCCGCCTTCCCATGTTCGTGTACGTGTCCCGCGAGAAGCGCCCCGGTTACGACCACAACAAGAAGGCAGGCGCCATGAACGCCATGGTGCGCGCCTCCGCCATCCTCTCGAACGGCCCCTTCATCCTCAACTTCGACTGCGACCACTACATCTACAACTCGCTGGCCATCCGGGAGGGAATGTGCTACATGATGGACCGCGGCGGCGACCGCGTCTGCTACGTCCAGTTCCCGCAGCGCTTCGAGGGCATCGACCCCTCCGACCGCTACGCCAACCACAACACCGTCTTTTTCGACGGCAACATGCGCGCCCTCGACGGGCTCCAGGGTCCCATGTACGTCGGCACCGGGTGCCTCTTCCGCCGCTACGCGCTCTACGGCTTCAACCCCCCGCGCGCCAACGAGTATTTGGGTCTCTACGGCCAGCACAAGCGCCCGGCCTCGATGCACGGGCCGCCGCCCATTTTGGGCGACATGGACGAGGCCGACCCCGCAGCCTCCCAGGAGGCCATGCACCCGGACCTCTGCACGCCCGTGAAGTTCGGCAACTCCAAGATGTTCACCGACTCAATCTCGGTGGCCGAGTTCCAGGGCCGGCCCCTGGCCGACCACCCGGGGATCAAGAATGGCCGCCCGCCCGGGGCCCTGTTAACACCCCGTCCGCCCCTCGATGCGCCCACCGTCGCCGAGGCCGTGTCTGTCATCTCTTGCTGGTAACGTACCCTGTGAATTTGATATCCTCCGTGTCTGCACTTGCTCCTCTTGGTTAAACGTTTTGGGCTGGCAACTTACCGAAGGTACGAGGACAAGTCGGAATGGGGGCAGCGGGTGGGGTGGATCTACGGGTCAGTGACGGAGGACGTGGTGACAGGGTACCGGATGCACAACCGGGGGTGGCGCTCAGTGTACTGCATCACGAAGCGGGACGCCTTCCGAGGGACGGCGCCCATCAACCTGACGGACCGGCTGCACCAGGTGCTGCGCTGGGCCACCGGCTCCGTGGAGATCTTCTTCTCTCGCAACAACGCCTTCCTGGCCTGCTCCCGCCTCAAGTTCCTGCAGCGCATCGCCTACCTTAACGTCGGCATCTACCCCTTCACCTCCATCTTCCTCGTCATCTACTGCCTCCTCCCCGCGCTCTCCCTCTTCTCCGGCCACTTCATCGTGCAGACCCTCAATGTCACCTTCCTCGTCTACCTCCTCTGCATCACCATCACCCTCACCCTCCTCGCCCTCCTCGAGGTTAAGTGGTCCGGCATCGGCCTCGAGGAGTGGTGGCGCAACGAGCAGTTCTGGGCCATCGGCGGCACCAGCGCCCACCTCGCCGCCGTGATCCAGGGCCTGCTCAAGGTCATCGCCGGCATCGAGATCTCCTTCACGCTCACCTCCAAGTCCGCCAGCGAGGACGAGGACGACATCTACGCTGATCTCTACGTGATCAAGTGGACCAGCCTCTTCATCCCGCCTCTCACCATCATCGTCATCAACATCGTGGCCATGGTGGTGGGTTTCTCTCGGACGATGTACAGCGAGATTCCGCAGTGGAGCAAGCTTCTCGGGGGGCTCTTCTTCAGCTTCTGGGTGCTGGCGCACATGTACCCCTTCGCCAAGGGGCTGATGGGGAGGAGGGGGAGGACGCCCACCATCATTTACGTCTGGGCCGGCATCCTCGCCATCACCATCTCGCTACTGTGGATATCGATTAGCCCTCCCGACAGTAACTCGACCACTAGCGGCGGAATTGAAATGTAAATGAAGCAAACATGCACGCAGCAATCATGCATGCATGCATCAGAAACGTAATGTAGACTATATATTGTCATCTTTAGTAAGACAAAAAAAAGATGACACAGAGATGAGATCAATGGAAGCCTCTGTTTCCTTGTTTCCTGACGTCAGAATGCAGCACTGTAGAACTCTGTATTCTTTGCCGGGAGTAAACAGGGGACAGGACTAGGTAGGATTTTTTTTTTTTTTTTTTTTTGTCCCGTTTGATCTTGTTGTTAGAACAACGAGTATCATTTTATGTAAAAGGGCATATATTTATGTTGAGTAGTTCTTGGTGTCTCTCAGTTGATGAATTACTTCAAAATAGCATCTGAATAATTGAAATTTGACTAATCCAATTGCTCCAAATTGATGAATGAGATCACTAAAAGGTCATATATCTTCACATTTATTTGGTTCTCTGTAACTGGAAGAAACTTCATGGATTGCACTTTGAGCCTTTACAGTCTGCTACTTGTTCTTGTTTTGGGCAAGAGTTGCAGGTACCAAAGTTGCAAAGGGACAGAAAAAATCCTGATTGCGGTGTTCAGATTGCTCATGCATGTCAGTGAGTGGAACGGAGAAACTACAGAGTTTGGTGTGTGTCTTCATTTGATTCCACATTTGTTGCTTGATTTGGCATGGCAATTTTAATGCAGATTCCTTCTCACTACCAGAACATACTTAGGAGTCTGCAAATTACATCAGGAATTTTTCTTACAACTCAAAATAAGTCATTTAATGACGAAAAGAATCTTCTGAAAAAGTCGATATATGTAGCTTAAGATCAAACACATCAGAGATAGAATCATCATCTACATAACTACATCAGATCTACAGATAAATGTTAATTAACACAGATTAACAGTACACCAACAGATGCCGATAACTATAGGCTTATTCTATGTAACTCATAGTCCATAAACAGCATTAGACCATAGTACTGGGAAAGCATACATTATATACAGGGGTGATTAGAAAGCAGAACTAGCTGCAAGCTACTTATACGCTTAGCCTACATTTCACATCTGTAGTTTGCAATCTCATACTACTAGGTTTTTGCGTATCTGTCCTCCATTCTCGCGAACCTTCCTCGGATACGAGGCTGGCTGTCAGCTAAAGCCTTTCTGCAAGCATACTGCAAAAATGCAGACACAGGGTCAGTGTGATTGGAATTAAATTGAAAGAGGAGAATTCAAAGGAAGTGCAGATGGCAATCTGTTGTTCAACAAGTCATTTTAAGTTTTGATTACAGCAGCTGAAATAGACCCAATGTTTTTTTTTTTTTTTTGAAATTTTGTCGATACCATCTGATTGTTTATACATGAAGCAATTGACAGGATGAGATTTTGTCTCAAAAATCTTTTGTGAAAGCTCACTTACAAGGCAACTTATTGCAAATAATTGGAGTTACAAAGCCAGTGTCTGAGACTTGAGCTCTGTAACCATTATCTAAATCAAAAGCATAACCTTCTTGATTTCATTTTCAAGTAATGTCTGACATAGAAAAAAAAAATTTTAAATTAGCAAAATCTTGAGACGAAGTATTTCATCCTTATAGTTTCTGGCAACTTTATGAAAAGGCAAGTCAAAAGTACATTTAATAATTGATACTGTTGATATCTACTAAAGGAAGTTTATTGATCTAGATGCTAGTTTTGCTAACGACAGGAACAATGTGGATCAAAATGATAAAGCAATAAAGTAAAATGATAAAAGAAACCATTTTCGGCATGTGTCATTGCTGAATAGCATTCACGCTTTTATATCTTTGGTTATATTAGTATAAACTTTTTCAAATGCAAGGGGTTTAGCATTATAATCATCCAATCTAGATATGCATGTAATTCACATGAGCTCAGGAACACATTTTGAACACCTTTGGGGGGTTGAGCAAATTTAAAGAAAAGAGATACTCTGATAGCATGTTCAACATCAAGAAATAAGTCTATTTTCCAATAAGAAGAAAGGAAATTCACCTTGATCTTTCTGCCATAGTTTCTTTTCGTCCTTTTCGTCCTGTACCTGGAAAGTTTTTCCCTTCTTTCTTCGATCTTAACCTCAATATTGACATCCACAATGGTTGCTAAAGGATTAGAGGAAGGAACAATGTTCATGTTACCATGAACTAAATCATCAATTCCAAGAACCTGCCAGAACAAACTCAAAATCAATGAGTGACCTGCAACATAATATCATGTGGAAATTGCCAGAGCCACCTAAACATATCTTAGTGAACATAATATCGAGAATAAGCAACTGTCATCATTTAGCTAATGCAGCTATGTTAGCTCAACAAGTTGAAGGTGGTTCCTACTCACTGGAAACTACTATCAATTCTTCATGGTAAAATTTGACTCTTATCAGTCACATATGATTGACATCATCAGTAAAGCTAAACAAATTCAGAAATTAGAATAATTGTAGCAATTGTTTCTTCCGGTGTGGTTATATCAATCTGCGAACCAGCCAAATAATAGATGATTACTAGAGACGATAAGCCGTATAGAAAATCATGTAACTTTTTAGTCTGACCCGTATATCTCCTTCACTGTATACTCTCCTCATCCCAAATGCAGCATCAAGATTCATGTCATTAACACCAAGAAAAGATGATTCAACAGTGGAAATGTTAAAACAATCCACTGAGCTTAGACATCCGAAACTGATACTCTTTGGTAAAGATCCCTCGGCAAAGGACCTTTCTCCAGCTAAAGTTTCTTCAGTCTGCACTGCAGCAACTGCGATATCTATTGCCTCAGGAAGTACACCTGCAGTTGAATTTGCAAAAAGATCCTTTTGGCAGTCATATAAGGCATCACCCAGAAAATCTTCATTTTGGATCGATTCCATATCAGCAATTTTTAATGTTTCTTCTGTTATAGTGCTTCCATAACCAGACATCACTGACATGGCATCAGTTATCGGATCTAATGCAAGTATCGATTCCTCTAGAATGGGCTCTGGAGCTTCGAACAGATCTCCAACTCCTCCCAGATCATACTCAGAGATAGCAGAAATCTGAACCAGGTTACCCTGTAGAAAATCATAACACAATAAAATTTCACATCAAGTCTTAAAGTTTGGGAACTTCTGAATCCTCCTTGATTATATTTTATCTTTCTGGTGTTTTCTATCCCATATATTAGAGACAAAATGATTATTCTAATCTTTTGTCGAATTTGAGGATCATAAGAAGACCAGAATAGAGAAATAGTTTTACTAACATAAATCAAAATCATTTTTAAGATTTAGAGACTAATTAGTTATGTTTAATTTCTTCAGTTCCATGGAGTGCTTCTAGTTGTTCTTTCAAATTTTACTGATATGAAGGGCAAAGGCTAATAAAGAACTCCTGTGCAAATCATCAACAAAAGGAAAAAAGAACCAAAGATGAATTTTCCTGTAAAATGAATGAACAATACCATATTGACAAATTGGCAGGCATTGTGCTGGATCTGATGAATTTTTCCAAAGAAGATTTTCAAATGAAAGGCAGTTGTATTCCCTTTGGTTCTGTTCTGTAGAATCATAAACTTCTAAATATACACTTAAGTATGCGCTATTTTCCTTCAGAACAGAAATGCAACAAACTATTTTTCTTAACTGATAAATGCCTATGTCAAAGATTTCTTAATCAGAAATGCTAATAGCTTTTGCAGAACCAATCTAAAAAGAATCATGTAGAAGAGGTAGCCCATTCTATATGCATTTAACTACATCAGACCCAGATCCTAGCTGTTTACATTTCTTTTTCCCATTTTAGTGCATGTAACAAGGATGTTGAAATTTCTTTCCTCGACTAATGAAGCATTATGTCCTCAAATTACTGATTATATGACTTAAAATTATTGAGTTGATGGCTAAGTCAGCAATAGTTTATAATATGGATATGATTCCGTGAAACACTCTGGGGCCTTTTTATTTTAACAACTTACAAATATTTAGCTCCACATTCTCTAAAATTTTTGACCAACCATGACCAACACTAATCTTTCATATAAAAGGGGACAATCTAGAACATTGATGAAGAGAAAAGTATTATCACGGCGTTATTCAGAAATTATTTTGCAACATGTTAAAATATGGAGATATGGCGTTGGAGAAGAGAAATATGATAAGTGAAATAATACTATTGCATCATATTTGTGTTATCTGTGTTTTCTGTGCATGTGAACTTGGCTGACCTTATTACATATAAATCCATTAGAATTTAGTTATGAAAAAAAAAATCATGTTCTCGAGAAAGGGATGTTTGAAATGCATTGCGAACCATGTGCTTATGTCAAAATTCATGTTAAATCTGTTAGTTCATAAAGCAGTACTGCAGTATATAACATCTTTCTTGATAACAGTTTAGACCATTGACAATTAGTACTGCAGACTAGCTAGAGCAAGCATTTAGCCAGGTCTTGAGAGTTATTCATGTTTGAGAACTCATTTAATGGAGGTGGAAATTCATGTGAAGGGCACCAAAACTCCAAAAAAATATGTGACGAGAATAATACGATAAGCTTGCGATACAATGAAGAAAATGCACATTCTTTCATGAGAATACCAGAGCATAATCATACCCTAAATCAAGGTTCACAATCTCATACCGTACCGACATATTGATCAACTGTTGATACGGTATGTACCGAGTTATACCGAGTATATCGACACATAGTAAACTAATGTATCGAGTTGTACCGAGCATATCGGTCTTCTATCGGACCGATACATACCAAGCGTATTGAGCGGTACAATACGGCATTGCAAACCTTGTCCTGAATTACCATTATATAGTGGCTACTCTCTGGATGTTTGCATGGGAAATTGTAGATGTAGTTAGCACGGTGAAGTATGAGGGAAACTAATTAATAATCTCTTGGATGCACAGGACTAGCTACTGAGAATTCACTTATATGGCTGTCTATATGCAGATCTACTAGTGTAACCCGAACGGAAACAGATTCGAGTTGAACGAGCAAAAAAAAGTTGTATGATAAAAATAGTCACCTTGAAGATTCCAAGTCAAAATTCACATTATGTATCCTATGCAAAGTAATTCTGAAACACTCATTAACATCAGTCCAAAGGTAGACCATAAAAAATTACCAATGTTATATTCCAATTGACTTTAGCGTCATGGACAGAGATGGAAATTTCTTCAAGTACTCTAGTTCTCTTGAAAGAACATCAAGAATGAAGATAATATGTAAGAGGACTTATTACAAGTTGCATACATGTGGTCCAAACCATGGTTCGGCTTATCCGTCCATATTGGTGTACCGACCAACTGTCGGTACGATACATATCGAGCTACACCGAACGTATCGATACATGGTACATAAGGGTGCACCAACGTATTACCCGTATCGGTCCCCTATTGGATCGATACATACCGCCTGTACCGAGCAGTATATTATGGTATGACGGACCTTGGTCCAAACACATGAAGGGGTTATAATAAATTGTGCTTCTCAACATCAGTGACAAGTATGTTGATCGATAAATTTCTCAAGAAATTAAAATGTAATATTAATTAAACTACTTTAGTTTTCTCTTGAGCCCTAAACTCAGAAGAGTTCTGAGTTAGTATGAGACGAAATGGATGTGTCTCTATACATCTTTCTGCTTCAACGCACCTACAATGCACAGCATGTATATGAAACTTTATGGATAAAGAAATCAAATAATTGTGTTAATGAAAACTAGCATATGCATTGGCGTCAAGGTAGGGCATGTTTTCTTATGTGTTTTAAACAACAAAAAAGTTGTTGATTTGAAGGACAAAGTGAAGAAGTAGTCTGTAAAACAAGACTTCTGTATAGAATTCTTTGTTTTGCAGTCTGAAACAGTCAAGAAGAAGAAAGAGATGTTAGTCAAAAGGGCAATGGTCAGGAAATTGTTGCTTCAGATAGCATATAGATTACAGTAAACAAGAAAGAGGAGCATCCAATGGTGGTTAATAACACCTATCAGAAAAATTAATGACCCCCCTTTGAAATGCAAAGAAGGGACAAGAAAACAATGCCCAAAACCAGAAGTCTAGTTCTTGTAATTGATGACACACCAGAATCCACATGATCAATGGGTGTGAGTGGCGAGGAGGTGACAAGTTCCCACCACCAAATATCCCAAGCATTTGAGTGTAACCAGCAGTAGTATTTCTCATTAGTCAAGACTATATCATGGAAGAAAGAAGACAAGTACTTACCAAAAAAAAAAAAAGAAAGAAGACAAGTGAAAAAGGCTACAGGAGAAAGTCACACTACACAGATCAGTGGTGATCAATCAGAGGTAGCTTTGATAGAAGAGAAACAGCGGGTTAAGAGAAAGACCAGTTAGAGCAGAAAAGAAATATGGAGCGATACATACCATGTAGGGAGCAGAATTAGGGAGGTCTGCGGAGACCAAGTCTTCATAAGCTGTAAATGGAAGGAGATGCTGATCAACTCCTGATACGTCTTGTGGAAAGCCCAACGTGTAAGGCAGCAGCAAGCCTTGCTCCGCATACATCTCTCCGACCCTTCTCGGTTGGAACTCGAAGAACAAGAAAGCAGGAACAACGAGAACAATATAATAAGAAGAAGAAAGAAATAGGAAAGCAACAGACAAATGTATGCATGTAGAGGGCAACTCCCAGAGCTCTCTTCCTTTCTTCTAATAGGACTTGGAACATCTCAGTCTAGATCATTTACCAATAAGACAGTAACAAATCCTCTAGAAATCTGAAATAAAAATTCTTTTACCCCTGCAAGATCTAAAACATGTCCTGTTTTGTGGTTCTGTGAAATATGTCACATGTCCAAGTCCACAGGGAGTCAAAGAGTTGTCTGCATCACCCTACATTTTTCACTTTGGTGCATCATAACGAGTTCGGCTTTGACTTTTACTCCTCTCTCTGGAAATGTCATCCACCGACTTTGGTTACATAAATCCAATGCATAAATGCAGAGGACATGATGATCATAAGAATATTGTAACATGAAGCAGAGGTGCTAACTACAGGAAAAGGATAGGATAACAGGGCATACATCTCTTGAATTGATGTGATAAAAAAATGGTCTGGAATCTTTTTTCATTCAAGTATGATCAGCTTAATATGGAACAACTTTTGCTGTGCACCTTGAATGCTAATGTTCCATTGGAGCCACTGCTCCAATTTGCTGAAGCATCCATTGGTAGCTTATCAAGAAAGCACAATTGGACTGTCCAAAAAGAGAAAAGAAAAAAAGAATGAGGAAATGGAAATTTGTGACCTGACTGCCTCCTAACACCATGCCATTCATTATTGTAGAGATGGCTCCTCCTGTTCATCACTCACAAGCACAGTAGTCTGGGAAGCATCTCAGCTGCCCAATTTATTTAGGGTCTATCTGCCCAAGTCACTAGATCCTCCACATAAAATAAAAACAAGAAGAAATATTTATTTACATAATTATCTTTAAGGTTCTGAATGTATAAATATATATACACTTAAAAATATTTACATTTTCGTGAACATTCAAACCAATGTCTGTAGAATATGAGAGAGGAGAGAAGAATGATTAGTTACTAAATAGTGCTGAAAACAGCAGAGAGGTTTTCACAACATGATATACAGAAGAAACTTTATTATTATTATTATTATTTTTCACTTCAATAACTCAGATTTGGCTTGGAATGAACAAAAACAAATGAAGTGTAGTCACTCACAGCCAAATGCATCAGTGTCAGCAGAGACATAAGTTCAGCAATCAATGATAACTCTTAGACTTCACTTGTTTTGCATAATGGGCATATTCTGTCCCCCAGTTTGTCCCATTGCTTGATTCCTTGTCATGATATTGTTTGTTCATATGCTCTTCTTTTAGAATACTTTGCTCATGATGTGGCTGCACCCCCTCACTGACCTTCAATAGTTGTCATGGATTGTCTGGGAGCAGTGTAAAAAAAAAATAATAAAAATAAAAAATGCACTGATGACCATTGTCTCCAACTTGCTGTAATAATAATAAAAAAAAAAGTCAGTGAGTGGCTGCATTCAGTGTTCAGCTACTGCTGCTGCTGCTGCTGCTGCTGGTTCGTAGGGTGGAATGAAGAAATGGGAAAACCGAGAAGGGGGGGTGGGTGGGTTGACATACGTCAAGTGTGATGATAAAAAAGGGACGGAATCAGAAACAAAGAGCAGATCATCAATTCGTTGGAAGGGGTGGTGCCGTCATTGTCAACTGGGTCAACATAAAGTTCACTGCAAACATTCTCATATGCCCAAAATGAGCTCACACTGATTCGTAGCTATATTTTAGTAGGAAGGTGAAAACTGTGAGAGAGATGGACTTGTTTTACCCTTCTTCTCAGGCAGACATTTCAGGTGAATAAGCCAGAAAAGGGCACTGCAGACAAGGGGTAGTACTGCTAGGAGCAGGACAAGCAAGCTCATATCATTTATTGTACTGCGTCACCTGGTAATGCATCCGAAACAACGACTCTCAATCATCACAAGGATGATGGTTTTACCAACATACACTCCAAATAGCTTGTCAATCTTCTGATATATACATGAGCTGTTGTTGTTGATGAGAAATGTCTCCATGTCAAGCCCTCAATGATGAGTTCTATTCCATTCTCAAGAGACGACCCCCCCCCAAATGCAACATCTCTACGATGCTATATGTTACCGAAGCATCTCATGCAAATCGTTCTCGTCCGTGGGATGCACATCCCTCGACACTCTCGTCGTGGTCACACAGTAGCTTCTTGCCTCTTCACAGTCGTCGAGGGTCCCTCCTCACCTTGGCTCCTCCAAATGAGTGCAGCAGCTCAGCCAGGTCTTGATTAGGACTGTGTTGGAAATGTCATGGATGGATATCACATCATGGGGAAAAGTTCCAATCAGGCAAATAGTGATTTGCTGTTCCAGTTCTCGCATAAGTTCAGCGGCTACTGCTCGGTCCTGTTCAAATTAGAGAGAGAGAGAAAGAGATGTGCGTCTGAAACAAGACAAGTAGATCTTCGTTTAGCTGCTGAAGCAGTTATAGAGTTACATCCGTGTCATGCAGCGGTAAGGTCTCTCTCTCTCTCTCTCTCTCTCTCTCTCTCTCATGATCAAAATCTACTCTCTGGTGTGTAACATGGTTCTCTGAGGGAGAAAGAGAGACCGATGCAGCCCCATACTTCAACCAGACTCAACTATCTCGGGCGGGTGATAACTGCAAGTTCAATTCTCATGCAGAGAAAACGAAACTGCTCTTCGTGAATGAGAACACGCAACTCACCGCAAACCTTCTCCCATGGCTCAAAATGAGATCAAACTCAAAAAGTGAGTCGCTCCGCTGCTGAAGCTGAAGGCACATAATGGAGCCCGGAGAGTCGATCTATCTTTATCACCCTCATACACTAGAACTTGTCTCAAGTATCAATCATCTTTATTTTCTTCTTTCACTAAACTCTACCCTTCAGGATGCACAAACCATGAAAGCTTCCAATTCCAGCACAGACTTTGTTCTAGAAAAATATCAGTCTGCTTGTTGTCCACCGTACCACCCTCATCATCAAATAATGCGCATCAAGAAGAATGGTCAGATCGAACCAACGCATGGTTCTGTACTCCAGCAGGTGGTCACTCTCAGAAGCTGCCAAATACATATGCTTGGGTGCTTCCGAGGGAAACAAACGTCCAAGTACGTCACTTTGGCGGCTTCTCAAGTGATTTGTCTGTGGATATAATAACGCTTTCTTTTCAGATAAAACTAATGTCTCCTGTCCAGTCTCGATCACTTGTGAGACACTGAACGATGGGTTCCATATATGACCAAGGATCTGAAGCTGTTCATCTCCGTCACTTTTAGGTGCAATTATGCCCGTGTGGTCACCTTGTGCCGCTTCGTTCCACCATCGTTCTCTCGGGTCCTCTCCTGACAGTGGCTTTTCCAGATCATTTGGCTGCAGTATCACCAGGAACAGGCAAATAATTCTTGCCGTGTTAGTCCCAGGTATCATGTTTATAATAAAATATTGTGCACCATACTGGCTGATCATTTCATCAATGTCATAGATCTCCATCTTCTCAGAAGTAAAACCTTACTGCAAATCCAGTTTTTCTCCTGCAGTAGCTGCTGGTGTCACAGTGTCATCTTTGTAGGTCTTGCACTGGCAAATAAGAAACATCGGGAGAATGTACGCCAACAAAGACAAGTGACAAACAAAATTGGCCCTCGATCTTTGTCATTTGTATATATGATCATGATCTATAACTGCATGCGAGAGAGAGAGAGAGAGAGGGGAGAGGAAAGGAACTGGTCAGGCCAATAATATCAGTGCCAGGCAACTCGAGTCTTTGGTTTATGTTTTCCCTTGCAAAGTAAACAAAAATAAACTGGAGTATTTGGATGTCTTTTATCTCAAAAAGTAGTAGAAAGGAAAATTTTCTGCAGGTACTTCTTTTTCCTTTTCTCTGAGGCTTACTTTTTTCGATTGTGCAGTTGCATGCAAGTTGGTTCATCATCGCAAGATTCATTTCTCGCAGAATTTGGAAACCCACCTGTTCTTCTAATCCTCGATCAGCAGCAAACAGTTTTAGCCCACAAAAGTGTACAATGGGAAGAGTTACAACCTTCTCACTCGTAAAACCAGTCGACTCTACGCAGGCTGAGGCCTGCTGTGGGGGGGGAACAGTTCGAGGACAGACCTCAATGAATGAATACTTGTTGAAGCACCACCATGTGTAAATTAACAAGCCACCAAGGTTAATGACTTCAGTGCAATTCCTATGATTACAAGCTTTACCTACTAAAAGCTGTATAAGTGGGACTCAAATGCATAGTAAATCCCCAGCATAGTACTAACTACACCAGTTAGTAACAAGATCAATAGACTGTCAGATGATATAATTCCAAACAATCCTTGTATTATATGCATAACAACATGATGTGCAATGAATGAATCAGAAGAGCCAGTTTACTTTCCATCGTCTACACCAATCTGGCTATCACAATGTAATGTGACAACTCAATCATACAGGACAATTATTGATATCAACTCGGTATAGTACGGTGCGAGAGTACCTAACGATATGTTTAGATTAATATTTTAAGCCTCCAAAAATATTTGACAAATAAAAAAAAATATTAGGATAGAGTTATTAAGATAGATATAGATATATATTTAGTATAGGTTTAACAAAACAAATATAGATTAGACAATAATAGTGTTATATATCTTTTTCTGGGTTTGAAGAATAATATTCTACGAGGTTCATAATTTCGATCTATTACAAAACGTCGTTCTAGCAATATTAAATTATCTAAAAAAAATTTGAATTGTTAAATTATTTTATTATAACATAAATTTTAAGATTCAAATAAATTAAATAATCAAATATGTAGATATACCTGATTGCTGGTTCTATCATCAAAATAAACGACGGGCATCCACGGGTGGTGGATCGAGATCCTCGATCCTATGTATCTGCATATCAATATGATAGGTTTGTCATAACTAATCATAAAATTGATCTCCCGATATAGTGTATTGATACACTATATGTCATGGGCGCATTAACGTGGTGATGATCATAAGTTTATTATCATGAATCATATACATCCGAGGCTGCTCTTACGGCATGTATTGGTGAATGTCGGAGCTTCTACTTTCGTTACTGATTTGTTGCTCCATATCATATTATTGATCGGAGAAGAATGATCAACTATCACCGTACTATTGTTGGCCGTAAGATTCTCCATAATATGATGGTTATGAATATGATGAGCTTCATTCTGTGTCGACATCATGTAGACTCTGTCGCATATGCTCAAATTTATCCACTAACTTCTCGTTCCCCTTCCCCATCAGTGCATAAACTTGACTAGTACCTTGTTGAGATATGTGATATGAGTCTTGAGTGGCATTGTAAAATACTACTCCTCGGTCTATAAAGCACCCTCAACTTGTGTAGACGAGACGTACGATTTCCCGACATCACCACCATTATCGATCGAGGAACTATTATCCATATTAGTATCATGTACTTTGGACTGAGCGAGCTGCTGAATACGATTGTGAAGGTGTTTTGTTGCCTAACTTGATTCTTTTCAATAGTGTGGTTAATGCTACTCTCTCCCCCCCTCCCCCCCCCTCTTTTTTTGCCTATGGATGATGGGCAAATTATTATGATAGTTGGGTTTCTAATTTTGTTCAACTCCTTCCGCCACGTTCTGACCGAGGGAGATTTTTCACCTGTTAGGGATGTGCTTTCCCTTCTTCTATTGCCTCGGTGATAGAATATTAAGGACATTGAGGATCTCCTACCTCATCAAGTAGAGGATCCGCTTGGTTCTCCACTACTTTAACCCCACTCTAACATCGACTTTAAATCTTTATTATAGAATTGAAGGTCGATAAGATTAATTTCTGGTTTCTTTGACTCCTTATCCAGCTCGACACATCACAACCTTAGCCGCATGTTATAATGAACATATATACGATAGTGTGTTATAAACATTCGTGTAAATCAATGCAAATATTGACAAATTACATTCTTAATCACTAGATACCATCGTCTATGAAAAGTATACGAATGACAATCTTCCTTAGATGTGGTGCATCTACTCCAAATTTTATCCACTACTCTAACTATAAAAAGATATATATTTGATCACTAAACTAACTAGAACAAATGATTAAATTATAATACCTAGTGAGAACAATATAAAGTGATTCAATACCTTCATGATTTCAGTCATAGTCTCCCAATTTAAAGTGGTTCAATACTTTTTCCATCTTCTTTTCATAACTCGATCTCGAATATCCGGAATCGAACCACTCTTATGAAGTGACCATTGCCTTTAAGCTATACTTATTTTGCTGTAATGACTTTAATGTAATGAAATTAGTAGCAAATCAAGTGATTTAAAGTTAGAGTATATTAATGTTTACATACTTTTGCATTAAATAGTAGACCTAGTGATGATTATATATAAACTTTATTATTGACTGTGCTCGAGCTACACACTTCTTGACTATGTCTACCTTTATCAATATCCTTTAGCATTGGATTTATGCAATAAGCTGTACATGGAGTCCAAAATAATATAATATATTTTTTTCATCGACTCGCTTGAAATCTGCTCTATTATCAGTCACTATTTACAAAATATAATGTGGTTCAATCTTCTCTATGGTAATATCCATAAAACTCTTAATATAGTTTGTATCTTGGATCTTGTCAAAAATATTAACTGATTTAAAATATCATATTTCTATTACAATAAATAAAAAAATTGATAATACTAATTCTTGTTAGCCCTATCGAACTGTCGCACAATAGTGTCACCCTATAATCATCATATTATTTCTTGAAGGATTTGATCCAATCCTTTAGTTCTACCACATTTTCATCTAAATACACATCATAAATCTCCTTTAGTGTTAGAGGTTGGATCCTTATATCAAACTTTTGAATAGAGGAGACCAAGCTCTTAGAATATAGACTTTGGGTTATATTTGCTTGATACCTATAGAAGTTGAATCATTTCGAAATTGCCTTCTCAATATCTTATTTTTCTTTATTTTGTATATGCATCATTAATCTATGTTTGTTTTATTAATTATGGAGGATAGACTTATGGATCAATACCAAATAATACATGGTATAGAAGGAGTAGTTGACTCCTTCATGCTGACCAACCTATGTATTCCACCACCATCATCATGTTCTCATTAAGAGTCAAGTCATCGATGCCTCATTTATGCATTAGCCATATACTAATGCTCTAATGATACACGAATCCCAACTCTGAGATCTTGGTTAACAGCATCGTCACGACCCTCATATTGATCGTAAATAAATTCTTGCACAATCTTATAATATTCTTCCTCATTTATTATATTTTTTAATGTACATTGCTTGTTGTCCCTTGCTTTGAAATAATTTACGGATCTCCGTCGGAATCTTTTTTTATTTTGCAATATCTGGATACTCGTTGACCAAATGCATCTTCACTCGAGTTATTTCTTTACCCTTGCTAATATAATCTTAATAAATACATTGCTAATAATGACATTTCTAATATGTATTAACTCATGCATCATCTTGTGATTATTCCTTTGGTGTCATATTCATATTAAATTTAAATCAAATAAGCTATAAACATGTTGAATTAACCTAATATCGATGAAAAATCATTAATCATAGTATTAAATAATTCTTAAAATATTTTAATTATTTATCTCTCATATATTATAAAGATATCAAACACCTTAATAAGTATTAGACACATTAAATTGATCCAATTTCGATTAAATCATCACTAAATTCACTAATTATAATATTAAATATTTTTAATACATTCTATTAAACTTATTTTACCATCATAAATATTTAAAATATATAAGAAAATTATTTATACTTTGATCTAATGTATATATGATGAAATAATCATTATATATACTAATCACATGATTAGCATAGTTAATTACCCATCAATTACTTGTCTTTCAGTATTATAAATATGTCAAGTATTAAATACATTCAATTGACCTAAAATCAATCAAATTTCGATTAAATCAACTTTAAAATCATTAATCATAGCACTAACTAGCTCTAATAAGATCTAATTAAACTTATTTCATTATCATAAATATGTAAAACATATTATATAAATATTAAATATATAATTTTGATATAATAAAGATTAAATTATGATAGAATCATCATTAAATATATTAATCATATGATTAATATAGTTAATCACATAATAATTATGGCTTTCAACATTATAAATATAAATATATCAAACAACCCAATAGGTATAAAAGACTATGAATAACCTAAAATCAATCAAATTTTAATTAAATTATAATTCAAATTATTACTCACAACATTAAATAACTATAATACAATCAAATTAAATCTAGATTACTATCATAAATATCTTTTGATATTTAATATACATGAAATATAATTATTTAACCTATTGAAATCTAATTTTGAATAAATCAAAATTAAATACATTAATCACAATATTAAATATCTTATTTCCTCTCTAATTAAAAAAATAAAATACGTACCTCTTGATTAAAATTCTTCTTTTTTTTTAATCTATAACCTCTGTTTCAATCCATAAATCATTGCTTTTTAGAGTTTAAGAGAGTCCAAATGATAAAAAAGAGAGTTTGGAATGTTAGAAAAAGTGAGAAAGTGGAATGGAATGAAATAGGAGAGAAAATGAGTTTAAAAAGAGGGGAAAAAATAATTTTGATCATTAGATGATAGATGATCGATAACAATCGATTTCGATTGCATCGATCTGTAACGATCAATCAAAATTTTGATCATTTTACCGTTCGATACAGACCTATTTCGAGCGATACGAGTCTAAAATTACACTGTCGCCCGATAATAAATGATCCGTGTATCGATCAACTAGCGGACTGATATATACCACCCATATCAGGTCATACAATTCAAAATGTAGAACCTTGAATTACCAACAATAAGATTATCACCAGACCTTCTTGATCACTAAACTAACTAGAACAAATGATTAAATTACAATAGCTAGTGGGAAACAATCACGAAAAACTTTGCATGTTAACAAAATCCCACTTCGGACAAAAAACTTAGCTAACAATTAAACACCTCATCGAAAGCATGTTATAGATCGTCTAACTAAATGGAAACCTCACTTGTGAATAGGACAAGGCAAACTGTTGCTCAAGGTAATATTTACAATTTTGGGTACATCACAACTTACATGCATCAAAACCTTCTGTCAGTATTTGCTCTGCCAAAGACTTCACCTTTATTGACTTTGGGTAAAATAATCCAAAGACATCATTTTCATGTATGATGGAGACTGGTCGATCTGTGTCCTGTTCCTTCACTGGTACCAAGTCGGTTGGCACCACTGTAATCTCCGTTTTCTGATTACGCACATACTGAGCTAAAAAAGATTTCAGCTGATCAACAATGAAGTGTAGATAGCTTTTGCACACGAAATAACTTGAGCCACTCCCAAGCCACATGCCTGAAAATGTGATTGCATCACAGCAAACTAGTGTCATATTTGACATCAATATATGAGAAGGAAAATAGAAAAGATACATTTTAGGGCCACAGTGGCATGCCTCTTAAAAAACTTTCTGTTTGTATTTTCTTCTGAGCAAGGACAATCTTCTCTGAAGAGGCAATTTCTCATCCCTCTTTCCCATTTTATCCAAATAAAAGACAACCTTTTTTAAGGTTGTCAAAACCTCTTCACTCTCAAAACCCATCTCTTTCTCTTGAATGTTCAACACTCTTGTCAGTGTTGCCAGCATGTCGTTATCATCCTTTCCTAGTCTCATCTGAATGGATGCTAGGCAATCAAGGGCTTCACCTGCAAATGAGCAATTCCATACAGAAATAATGAATCCTTGGAGTAGATATGACATGAACTTAACACATAGAAGGGTCCCTAATTAAGAGCCACAATAATGCTACGCAAGTTTTAAATTTTGTTATCATTAAAGATAGGTGACAATGGCTAAAAGATACAAAAACAATGACGCTTGGATAGGACCCTCAATGTGGTTGCACAATGCAGTGACAAGAAAAATAAACATATACTACTGACTTCACAATTTCTTTACCACCATATATTTTCTAGAACCACATCTCCAAAAACAAAATATGTTTCCTACAATGACTATTTTGACTTCTTGAGATAAAAGCAGTCTCATCAAATATCATAAGACAACATGACAATCTTGGTGTTGAGGTCCTTATCTACTTTATGGGTAAAATATATAGATTTAAGACAGATACTGCAAGTTGTGGTACACTATCAACAGTATGACAGGAAACCTGTACAGCTTGAAAATAAGAAGATATACACATTTACTTTTGGCTCTTAAATCACTGGTCAAAGTTCCACAAAGAAGGGATTAATCCTATCACAAAAATGATTGATTATAGATTTAGGCTGCAGCACATGGTTTCACAAAATCTGTATGATTTTTCAGTAATTATACTGGCTTTGTCCATTAAAAGTACCACCACCCAGCAGAACATGGGGCACAAAGCTTCCAGAACTGGAATAATGCTCAAGTTTCTATTACAGAAGGCCACTTGCGATTGCTACTGTATTGCCAAATTTTTAGAGTAAATGCAGCAATTCAGTTGCATAAGTTACTGCACAAACTGTAAACTGAAGAGCTTTATATTTCCAGAAGAAAGAAAAATGTATAACAGGCTCACCTACTGGAAGAGATTCCTTTCCAAATGAATCCTCACGGATGCGCACTACTTCTAGAGCGAGTCGTTCAGCTTCTTCATCTCTTTTTAAACTGTATAATGTGACTGCAAGGTGTAACATAGGGACTGTAATTGACTGATCCTTTGGGCCCACTGTTCTCAACATAATACGCAAACATGTCCTTAGCAAGCGTTCTGCCTCTGGAAAATTTTTGGAACGAGAATGTGACATGGCAATGTTTAGAAGGTGAGTCACTGAACTAGGATGTTCTAACCCTTTGTGCCTTTCAGATATAAGCAAGCATTCCTCAAGTAGTTCTCTGCCCTCCTGCTCCCTAAGCACAATAAAGACACAAACATGGTGCAGAGTTATGTCAAGACAACAAAACATTAATTGAAACCAACATATCATAGTGCTTACCTTGACGGAGAACATTAATAGTATTTCTAATCTCTATTTGAAAAGATGGTGTTTAACCCGAAAAGTTGCATGACTCAAATGAGTCTGCTAAGCAGCAGTGACAACATAAATTTTGATGTACAGAGAAAAATATGCAAACTGCAGTAAGCATATGCTTGACAGAAATGATTTCCTTTTCTTTTTCTAATATTAGATAGATCATTGCCTTGGGATATAGTAAAACAAGTAGTTACATATATTCAAGTTATTCTTTACACTAAACTGTGTAGCTTATCAGGATACAACTGTTCATTAATCATGACATCCTTAGTATTCTTCAGCAAGGTTCTATTCAGGTACTTTTTATAAGTAGATTGTCTTACCTTTTTCATACTTGGCTTGATATTGTTTTATGCTTCATGGTTGAGATAATTGTCTGTACCTTGTGCTTCATTTTATGATTATATATCTCAATGTTGATAATATCATCTACATTTTGTTGCAAATCATATGACCTGATAATGTTTTATATTTCATGGTCCCAGTTCAGAGGGTTTATCAGGCAGTAAGCCCTGTATCATTCTGGACTGCCAAAATGGGGTAGTTCACATTCCGGTTCAAGTCCGGACCAATATGTAATAAGACCCAGTACATAGTGGCCCAGACAAACATTAAACCATGTTCTTTGGTAACTCCAAATAATAGTTTTCCACCATATTCTTTTATCTGTCTGGAGAAACATTTTCTGATGGGATGAGTCTATTTGGGCTCATTTTAATTGAACAATTAACAATATATATATATATATATATATATATATATATATATGACTGTTAACTACAGAAACGAAAAAAGAGAAGGCAATGAATTCCATGAATACCATCACTCAGATAAATAGTTTGTGGTTTTCTGTTTGGACAAAATAATTCTACAACATAATATAAAAAAAATTAGATTATCAAGTTTGGCAAATACAACACACACCCATAACTCATTGGATAGAGAACAATGTGGTGAACATGTTTAAGCCCATGAAAACTTTGATGATCTTGTTGATATTACTTGATTATAACTTTTTAAAATTTCCAAAAAAAAATTGAATTTTGATACAAACTATCTTAATAAAAACACTCCGGATTCTGGATTTTGACTCCATAATATTTTCACATCTACAGATGAAACCAACCAACCTTCCAAATCTCCTTATACTATTAAGGGGACTTGAAAGAAACTTATTCTCTTTTAAAATTAAGGGTCCCTAATCACAAATAACACAATTACCAAAACCCCCTAGATGATACTGCAGGAAGCAACAGGTGGGCTTTGAAAGAAACTTATTCTCTTTCCTTGAAATTATTTAGCGACATTGCACATAAAAAAAATTGTAGTCTGTGGATTAAAGATAATCATGGTGATGCTTTTAGGTTTTAGGTAGGTCCCACTGTTGCTCAATATTGCTTCCATGTCATTTGAGACAATATGTAGTGTGTTGCTCAATATTGCTCAAAAAGTATTATACACTATCTAGTATCTACTGCTCCATGGAACTCAGAAAGAAAGGGAAAAGTCTGAAATCATTTCATAGCACAGTAACGACAGTCGAATTCAGAGACTAATCTTAGTCATACTGCATCTGGAAATAAAAAATTAGCATGAAGATGGCATCATATATCAAGAGAACAATGGGTAAAGCTAGCATAAACTTCAGGGATTATGAAAAACAATCCATATATAAAAACAATAAACATTTTTCCATGGGTCCTACACCGCATACAGAATCAGATATATTGTGCAATTTACCTTCCTGCAACATGAAGCAGTTCTGCCAAATCAGTCCTCATTTTCTCAAGTAAGTCATCATTTACAGCCATATACTTTGTATCTCTAATTACTTGGAGACCACTTTTATACATAGAAATTGCTTCATTAGTATTTCCTACAATATCGATAGATGTTTAGAATAGACTAGAGCGAGAAGAGAAAAAAACAAGGTTATAAATATTCTTTTGCCTGTCAAAGGGAGTTCAAATTAGCATATTTAAAGACAGTTTTGCCACAACTTACCCTTTGCACACAGAACATGTGCCAAGGAGCACATTGCCATTCCCACCTTTCCATTATCTTCTCCATACATTTTCCTGTATATATCTAAAATTCTAGAAAGGAGAAGAAAATAGTCAAGAAAAATATTATTATCCTGATGTTAAAACATATGGAAACTGGCATTTGTTATTACAGGTACCAAGGTTGGAGGCAACATTCACGATATGATGAAGAGGAACTGGAAACAACTTCCTATTAGCATATTACAAGTGAACATTTTGCCTTCCTCAGTCCAGCTTAGTGCTTGCCATTGCTCATATGAAAGCATGAAATCAAAAGTAGTTTTTAGTTTCCTTCCATAATGAAGGACTAATTAAAAAGAACTCAGACATTGCCTAACCATTAATTCTTCTTCTAGCATATCGACAATGTTATATCTCTACATAGCAAGGGGACTGCCAATTCATAATGCCCATTGGAAAAGTCTAAAAGGTAAGTCATCAAGCTTCACCAATATTAAAAGTGGAGGAGAATCCAAGATTCAAATTGATGTGTCCAAAAAAGTTTAAAGCTAGAACAATGTACTGATGACCAATTTTCTTAACATCCTTCTAACACTAGAAACTCTCTGCATGCATCAATTCAATTTCCTTCATTGCCAAGTATTACAGAAGGTATTTAAATTGACAGGAAGAATATTTCAAATCACATTTTCTTTCTCCCTAAGCTATTTCATTAGAAGCAGGTTAGCAACTAAAGACATTCTTTCCTCACCAAACTCCTAACTGTTTACCATCTAAGTCAACTTCCAGCTTTGCATCCCTCAGCTCTTCTAATATTATCTATTAATGAACCAACCAAATTTTCTAAAATTTATTCACTCAATTAATCTAAGCTAGTTAAACCTGTATATATACAACCATCAGCACCAATACCACCCTTTGGTCACAAAGAGAAGGGAAGGTTATAAATACTTACCAGAACTAATTAGGCTAAAGCTGATAATTGTTTTTCGAGTACCTACTGAGTATGTCATTCTTATGATCCAACAAGTTGTGATCCTAGATATGACAAGCATCCTTGTTAAAACATCAGGGACAAATGTATCATGAAAGCTGCATAGGTGACTGATCACCTGGGAAAATTTCAGGACAAATGCCACTTCCCACAAATCTTATGAGTCCGACACGTATGTCTAGGTTCCATGCACTAGGGACCCCACATCATTTGCAGCCTACCTAAATAGTTTTTTCCATTAATCATGGATGTTCAAAAGCAACCTGTTAAGTAAATTAGAGCTAAACTTTGAGGAAAATTTTGAGTTTCACAATGCAAACTGCCAACTGTAGTATTCTACAATCAGACCAAAACAAAAATACTCTCTGGATTCACCAGCTTGTATTAACATGTTCTGATGTTAGTATATTAGGTGAGGATGACAAACATATAGACATGCACAACTTGTTGTCAAGCTGTGTTGCCAATTACAACTTTGACAAATGAACAATTGTAAGAAACTATGCTATCAGTTAATCTTGAGATTCCTGTACTTCTAAGCTATGGAATTGTAACATTTAGTTCTAAGAATTTGAAAAGCTCAAGCAAAGCCCATCTGTCGGCAGGTCAGAATATCCTGAAAGCAAGAGTATATGTATCCTTAACAGTAATCCTCAACATGGAAAGGTTCGCATAATTATGAGTCAAACAGAATTATAATTGATCAACGATAGTGTATCTGAATTAACAGCAAATGCAAGCCTGACTGCACTAAAAAATTATAAAGCCTCAAATTTAAGTCAATAGACCACAAGACATGAAATACCTGATAAATATTGCAAAAACATGCAGTTACTTGTATGCTTTCTTGAAAACCATACATAGCCCTTACCTCTTAAAACAATTTTCAGCATTTGTTGCCTTCCCTTCACTGATAAAAAGATTACCAAGAGCAGATAAAGGAATCAAAAGATCTTCATTTTCAGTGCCTCTTGCATTCTCCAAGATATCAATAGCCCGATGATAAAGTGTTACAGCTTCAGAGGCTCTTCCAGTAAATCCCAAGGCTTTTGCCGTTCCCATAAGAGGTGTTATGAGAAAAGGACTGCAGGTTCCTGCATATAAATTGTATTTTTTATGATATCCGATGTAATATATTATTTAATATTAGGTATTTTGCTGCAATACATGATTTTATACTAAATCTGTTGCATGTCATCGTTAATTAGTCAATTTATTTATAATTACTAGGAAATAAAATCATATAGATTATGGACTCTTAAAACACTTCTAGTAACTCTCATATCCTTGTGTGTGTGTGTGTGTGTGTATATATATCATAATGGTTAATACATGTGCTAGTTGTTCCTTAGCATGCTACTTGTCAAAATTGTATAAAGTAAGGATTGACTTACCGGTCCGAACAGGTGTGCCGACATTTTGTCGGTACCGGTACTGAGCGGTATGCACAGTGCATACCACCCTGTATATTAAAAAATAATAAAAATAATAGAATATAATATTATATTATATTAAATATCTTTAAAAAATTAGGAAACGGGGCGACGTCGCCTCGATCTTTCTCCCCATGCCAAGAGACGTTCCGTCTCCTCGCGCGGGAGAAAAATCGCCCGTGAGTACAAGCAACGACAACGGGCGGGCGACCTGCGGGCGACGACGGTAGAGGTTCTATTTCTTCTCCTCTTCTTCTTTTCCTCTTCTTCTTCTTCTTCTTCCATTTTTCTCCAATCTCTGATCTCCCTCAATCGACCGCTGACGGTCAATTTTTTGTAGTACCATACGATAGCGGACGGTCCGCATACTGATAAATTGACAGACTGGTATGTACCGCCCGGTACACAGCTCGAAATTTCAAACCTTGGTATAAAGACAATTTCATATGCCAATGCCCTAAACATGTGTAAGCAAGCTGAACAAGTTTAATGTTCTTAATGGTTAATACATGTGCCAGTTGATCCTTAGCATGCTGAGTGTCAAAATTGTATAAAGACAATTTCATATGCCAATGCCCTAAACATGTGTAAGCAAGCTGAACATGTTTAATGTTCTTTTATGATGTTCCCATGAAATTTGATGTTAACAGATTTGGCAAAGATGGCGGCTGCTACATCTTAAAATTTGAGCTTTAGATATTTATAAGCCTCATACCAAACAAGTGTTTAACCTGTGGCATGTAGGGTTCAAATGGTTGTCAGGCACAAATTCCACAAAAATGTTTGATATTATTGTATATAAAAAAATGCTCTATCTTCAACAAATTGCAAATTTTGGTTCAGTAATTAAACCATCAACAAATCAATTGGCCCAATGGTGGTTTACAGGATAAAAAGTTCAAGAAAGACCTAAATCCTATATCCTTGTTTTCCCTCTCTGTTCCAACCAAGCAAATCATGGACTGGATACAGAATGGGCCACTGTCCTTGCTACTTAAACACATCTAACCCACACACTCAAAACAATGTAATAAATATCAAATACCACTGAGATATGACAATAACTATTACCCTAATCAGCACATACAAGACAACAGTAACTAAGATATTCTTAAGGAAGATGTCTTTTGTTATAACCTATAAGCAATTTGCCTTGACGCCTATGTGAACGTCCATGAGAAAAAAATCATCACGATCTAAAGGCTACAGTCACTTGGAACAGAAATATGTACAGTGCACAAACTAGCATGTAAGTGAGTTAATGACTATGCATATGAACATCAAACTAGTTACATCTTTTGTTAAAAGAAAACAAATAATATTATTATTAAGGAGTTTGTTGCCTAGACTATTGTCCAGGCATGACACTAGTTCTATCATCTAAGGTCACCTAACACATGATGCAACAACATGGACAATAGTTAAATCTCACATCCTAGAGTATTAACTACAAACAAGCATGTCGATAACAAAGAATTATGATAGTAAATTTGACACATCAACCAGATATTGAGTTCTTACCAAACTCTTGCTCTATGATTTTGAGACCTCTTGCATATAAACAAATTGCTTCCTCAAACTTCCCCATAGTGTTATACATACTCCCCATGTGCATCAATATTGAATCCATCAATGGTATGTCATCATGCAGTTCACCAACTATATCTTTCAGCTGCTAGTCATTGAAAATATATCACAAAACAACAGCATGAAAATTCATCGATAACTTAATGCTTTATGAAAGACATCAAATTTCCACTCTACATTCATAGAACATATATAGCCTGAAAAGCTGAGAGTATATAGATTGACAAACAAAAGTCCTAAATGAATACAGATTAATCAGATTTTTATAATAGCGCAAGTCAACATACCATATTTAGCAGATGCTCAACAGTTCTAAAGTCGCCCATGCCCATGTATCCCAAAGCTAGGGTGTCAAGAATAGCAGCTTGTTCTATACCTTTAAAACCAGCATTTATCTGCTCTTTTACTGCTTCAAAATTTGCTTGAAGAAGATACACAGCATCATCTTTATTCCCCATCTCAAGCTTCGCTCTGACTTCAAGAAAGAAATTTTTAAGCTGTCCCTCAAAATCATCCATGCCATTCGAAGAGTTGGTTGTACCATCAAGCATATGCAACCTGCTAGTAACCAATTTAAAATATTGTTTAGTCCAACTTGCAAAAGAGTGATTTGGAAACATCAGCAGCTACGCTTGCCACACCAGCATCATATGACCCCATTTGAAAATTAATATACATCTAACGCTTATGCTTGTCATATGCTACTGAGACAGTGACTTCTAAGTTGAAGGACAGTTTTTAAGAAGGAAACAAAAAGATAAATTTGGAACAGAGTGTTGGGAACCCTTATTAGATCATCATATGCATAGTGGAAAAAACAAAATAAAAGGTCTCCCACGTTTATCATGTCGTCGTGCGATGTTTGGTGTGTGAAAAACCATAAAACCAAAAATTTTTGCGCAGCATGTGTTAGATGTTTTACCTAAAGAGATCGTATATCCCTGAAAACCCAGATTTGTAGGCGTAGATAGAGGTCAAATGTCCTCCTCTCTAGCGGCATCCACACAGTGGATCGATGCAAAAATGCTCCTCCATTCGAAGCACAAAAACTCACAGCTTTTGCACACTATCTTGTAGCAATCATAGATTAAGAACTCCTTTCTTCGTTATTTTCACGCACCAGGGAGAGGGATAGTTGGCTGAGAAGAGAAGCAAGAGAGGAGAATAGGACGGGGCAACTAAAGATGCAGCCTATCCCCTTTCTAGGTCGCCCCTGCCTCCTATTTATAAAGAGCCTCTTTAAACCCTAATGGATCCTGCCTTAGTGGGTATTGGATCTTTATCCAATTACCCTTACCTCTTAGATTATTGGATCTCTATTCAAAAATCTCAATTTGCCCTTAATTGAACCTCATGCAAGGAATTCATTAATGTTAGGTCTCATCCAATGAAACAGGGGCTTATTGGATAACTCATATTTAATCCTCTACTCGTCGCAACATTCATCATATGTGTGTGACTTTCTAGGCCAAATACTGAGCTGGCTGTGAGTTGCACCCGTCAAAACTCCTTCTAACTTAGTGAATTGTTATCTCATAACAATTCACTCAACTCATCAACTATGGACGTACTAGACTACTACGACATAGTCCCCAGACGATATAGAGGGATATAATTTATTGGACTTGTCTCTCCTCAGTTACCATATATCTATAATCCCTCATCCATCTAATATCTCAGAGACTGTATATTGGGCATGATACTATTAGGCCTCATACGGAATCCATTCGAGTCTCGCTCTAATCGAATTCTCCTAGAGAACTCTTTCAATCCGAACAACCATGGCCAGAGATTTGTCTGAGCGAGAGCACACAAGATATTCCTCTCGTGATACCAAGGGTGGATGATCCTCTATTGACACTTAATTGCATTCGTAAGGTTGGCTACAAATCCCGATAATCAATTGTACCAGATCTGAAACTTTCAGACCTATAAGTCTAGCGTCAAAGAAAGGAGTACTCAAACAAAGCATCCTTGGTATCTCAAGTCTAGGGACCAGACACACAACTGGGACTACGAAATCGGTGTATAACGTCAGGTATCATTAACCATCCAGCATACTGTGAGCGAATCAATCAGTAAACTCATTCTCCAACGAGTACCTATATTGTACCCTTGAGCGGCTATGAGATCAACCGCCTCCATCACATGGACGGATATACAATACACTGATATATCTGGTTATCTCGATGTCCCTCTCGAGTAACCTATGATCGTGATTATTTGAAATCTATGTTTAAAGGAGAATCGATCTCATTATCGTGATCTCATCACGATCCGATTCTCATTATACAGATCGAAGGACATCACAATATATATACAGCAAACAATATATATAATGTGAGAAAATATCAATAATAATCATGCAAAAAGATTACCATAGTTTGGGTTGTAGGGCACACGTAGAATTACTCACGTGATTGGCTTGCAGGGCACCTGTAACCAGCACAGAGAACACCTAAAACACTTTTAAAGGACTTATTCTTTGATTATGGCTGATATCATTGGTTGTCCATATGTCAAACAATAGATAGTGATTAACAATGTCCAATCAATTTTTGTCCTTCATTGAAATTGTTGATTATCATTGTCTATGTTTAGCATTATATTAAAATAGCAATTCTTCATCTTCATTCTTAATATGACATGCTCATATCAAGCAACAACACTACGTATGTCCATGTGAAATCAGCATCAAATACATAATTATCTAACTATTTCTTTCCATGTTGTAAAACTTCTTAATGTATTAAATATTCAAAAGACCCTAATATATGCATTCCATGTCCCTAATTATATTCTGTATAAGTTAGTATAATATTGTCTTATGATATGGGATGAACAGGAGAATTGGCAAGCATTAAACATACCAACAACAAGAATAATAATATTATCAAAACTCACCCGAAATACATCAAAATTAAGGAAGGATAACCAAATTTAATAAAATCCTTAGGTGTAGATATCAAATAAATACAAAAGGAAGCAAGCTTGAACAGCAGACAGTAGAATGAAGCTCATAGTTCATACTTCAGATTTAAAATAAATGTACCAACATACACAGGAAACTTACCATACTAACCAGTACAATCAGCATGGTAATGTATCCATATGGGACCAAAAAAAACCAATACAGTATGGACAATATACCACCAGAATCTGAAACTATAAAATAGATAAAATATTTTGTGTGTTCATGACATGCCTAAATTATTTTCACTGGATCTAAAGAAAATGGACTGTTTATGTTAAGGATCACCCCATAATTTAAAACTGCAAAGAATAAGTGTGAACAAACAAATTCATACCTTCACACTGATACTTCAAGGACAGTATAGTTTGCAGGATTTGGTCCTTATAAGTCTTGAAATACTAAATTTATCTGGAAGCCACTATACCATAATGCTAAAGAATTTAAATTGCAAAACTGGACCTTTCTAATTTACATACATGACACGTTTTTGATATGCACATACATGGTTGTATGAGACTTCCTGTTTGGAGTACCATGAGGAACGTTTTGACTTTAAAAAGAAAGATAAAACAATACCACATGCTAATAACGCTCCACAGACAAAAAATCAATTAGTTAGAAGATATAGAGGAACATTCTTGCAAAAGGAGGTTCATTAGGACACCACTCGAACACAAAGCAGTGTATATCTTTGAACCTTGATTTCAAGGATTGCCAAACCGATCTGTACTGCTAAGTACGGTATAATACCCGACACCAAATGGTATTCACAGAACATATTGTTCAATATAATATATTATAATGTAATATAATATAATATAAGTAAAATAAAAATAAAAGGCGACGTCGCCTCATTCGTTTTCCCCATGCAGGTAGACGTTTCTTCTCCCACGGGCGACGGATCACGCGACGCGAGGAGATCGGTCTCCTCTTCTTCTCCCTCTTCTTCTTTCTCCCTCCTTCGGTTGAGACGGCTCAAAATCGATCGATGACGGTCAAAATCAACCAGCGACGTTATCACGTGATGCAAGGAGATCGGGTGACGGATCGCACAACGCGAGAAGAAATCCAGGTTCTCCTCTTCTTCTTTCTCCCTCCCTCGACTAAGATTGCTCAAAATCGGCCGGTGACGGTCGAAATCGACCGTTACTGGACGATTTTGCGTGATAACAAGTGGAAACAACTGTTACATGGCGGTACTACCCAATAGCGAGCGGTCAGCATACCGATCAGCTAGCAAGCCGGTACGTATCGCCCGGTACGGAGCCTTACCGCCTGATAAGGCAAACCTTGCTTGACTTAGTATACTTTTGCTACCTCTACTACTATGGATGCTACTTCTACTATTTTTTCAACTCCTACTTCTTCCTCTTCTATTTTTTGGGAAAGTTATTTGCCTTCTATGTCGTTGTTGGATTTTATGTCATGAACGGGGAGTCAGCACGGCACGGCTCGACCCACGTGCACAAGATCATGTGATGCGCGTTAGAGGACTGACGTGGTTCGGTCAGGTCAAGAATGGTGTCAGCCGATGTAGCCCCGGGCCGGGTGATCTGCCGATGGAGTACTCGGGCCCTTGGTTGGTAACTACAAGAAGGCCCTAGTCGAGGTGGTGTGTGCCTGACGAGACTCCTCCGATGACTAAGTCAGCTCTTTAGGGTGTGAAAGTAGGAGACCGAGGAGATATGGGTTGAGAGTTCGAAAGAAATTCCGTGGCGCCGACTACAGTGAGGGCATCTATACCTGGAGGATAGAAGGAGGTTGTACCGAGATTATTGATGAGAGCGGCGCCTTTAGCCGACCTGCAAGTACGGTTCTGTGCCAGCCGCTGCCTTGGCCGGTTCCCAGGACCTCGCTCGACAGGACTGTCGACCGGCAATGTGGTCCATACCGGGTCGACGGTGCTGCGTCAAGCACCATCGGAGATTGCCGAGGTGGCTGCTTACATGGCCCGACGGTCCCGAGGCACCATCGTGGTCCTCGGGCTGATGTGGCCGAGCTGACTGGTCGGGCCGGCATGATCCTCGGACTGACCTGGACGGACCGCTTGGATGGGTCCAATATTTACCCTATCATGTGTCATCATATTTTTGGACTTGCATTTCATTTTTTGATCGAGACAGTTAGATCCAAAGCCAGTCTGAAGGAACTGAATGAAACTATTTCCTATAATGGTTGAGACCAACGAAAACTTGACCCACCTGTTCTTACTGTAAAACAATCAGGTACCTGATTGACAGAGATGCAGAACTTCGAACGGCTCTGAGGAAAACGGATGATCAAAGTAAAATACAAGCACACAACTCAGGAGAAGCAAGGAAGGACACCCACCCCCGCGAATTTTCCACATCGCAAGAAACACAGTCTTCTTCCAAAGCGTATCGCAGCTTGGGGAACCATTTTGCAGTTAAGCGCCGGGCCGCAAGGCTCGTGTAGACCTTGTAATCGCGTCCTACGCATCGCAGAGGAACCGACAAACTGAAGGAAAAGAAACGCAGGCATAAACAAGATGCGATTAGAGCTTCTCTCCGGCATTCTAACAAACATATTGAGAGCAGACATTGGTCTAAGAGATATTCCCTTCCAAACGCCAACTGATCAAAGGAAAACAGATTGGTGGTGAACATTTTGGATCACCTATGGAGCGAACGCGGAGGGAAGCGGAGATGGATGAGCTGAGCGGCCATGGTTGCGGTTTCCGCGTGCGCGCGCGGCCGGTGTGGCGGTGCGCCGTCCTCGTTTGCGGGAGTCGACCCGGACGCGGATATAATTGTCCGTGTCACGAGACGAATATATCAGTGTTATTCGCGTCAATATGGACACGCTTCTTTCTAAAAACATGCAATCTCGACCGTCCATGTAACTATGGACGGTCTACATTAATTCCAAACTATGTCAACTGAGTTAATAAGTTCTGATATCATGTGCTTTTAAGAATATGAAATGTACAGAAAATTAATGACATCGACAAATAATTTAAAAAGGTAATTTCCATCCACCAATTATTCTTTTAAGTAAATATCAACGTGGAAGAGTAAACAAAATAATATTATATAACATAAAATGATCATTTAAAAAAATAATATTTCTGATGCGCCTGGGGAACATGAGTATGAATAAAGGGATCTCAATTCTATATATACATGGAATTTTCATATAATAATACTTAATTATGAATGTAGCTAGTTTATTTATTTATTTATATATTTAGATTGGAATTCTCAACCTATACAACATTAAACTTTAGTTTACATTTATCAAATTGTGGTGCTTAACTTTGGAAGTACATAATCGTCATGCTCAATGGAGCATTTTTCATCCAAATTCAGTTTTATACTTAAAAAAATGCAATTTTGCTTGTTGGGTTTGATATAAGAAGAGAATAGATTTTTGAAAAAAAAATGATATAAGCTTGGGTGGGTTCTGGTTGAATTCGATTCGTCACATGATAACATTTTGTATAATTTTATTTTTGTTATAGATAAATTGAGGAAAAGAACATTTAGTACCATAAAAGGAAGGTTATTAGGTACAAAAAGAAAAAATTATTTGACGAGATAAAAACAAGAAACTATTTTAAAATATATAAATAGTTTATTTGAGTAACTTGTTTATTACTTGGGCCTATATAAAGAGACCACAAAAGTTTGATAAATCATTACATTTTAATGAGTGAGAGTTTTTTACGAGTGTAGAATATTGAATGAGAGTTTTTAGGAGTCTAAAATATATCACTATGAACAGCATAAAACGGGAAGAAAAAAGGAAAAATCATCGTTATATTTGTATCATGTAATTTCCCATCCAAAATGATTTATAACGCCGTTATAAAAAGTTGCCACGGCCGCTATTTTAAAGCCGACTGTTACAAGTTATGACTCCGAGCTCGTCATTGGATTCTTACACAGCGGCAGTAGACGAAACGAACGAAGAACCCTAACAACCAAACCATCTCGATCGAAGGAAAACCCCTAAAGATCAGAAGAAATCACAAGAAATTAGACGAAGCAATGGAGCGATCGCGGTCCAAGAGGAGCTATCACTACGACCCCGACGCCCACTCCCAAAGCCCTCCCCCTCGATCCAAACCCCGTTATGATGGCGGCGGCGGGGGCGGCCACCACCGTCGCGGCAACCACCACCGGCGCAGCGGCGACCGGCGTGGCCCGCCCCGCCCCCCTCCCTCCACCCCGCCCCCACCGTCGCTCCCCTCCTCCTCCGCACCCTCCCCCTCCCACAAGGCCCAGGACGGCTCCCCCCACCCAGGCGCTGTCACCACCTTCTTCCGCATTCTCTGCCCCGACGCCAAAGTCGGCGGCGTCATCGGCAAGTACGGCAGCATCATTAAGGCCTTCCGGCAGGACACCGGCGCGTGGATCAACGTCCACCAGCTGGCCCCCGACGATGACGAGCGGATCATCGAGACGTCGGACGACCGGAGGCGGGAGCCCGACGGCCGCCCGCCCCAGTATTCGCCGGCGGAGGAGGCGTTGCTGCTGATCCACGAGAGGATTGTGGATGCAGACTTCGAGTTCGGTGGTGGAAACGAGGAGGGATACGGCGGAGGAGGGTGGGGAGGTGGGGCGAGGGATCGAGGGAGGGTGACGACGAGGCTGGTGGTGCCGAGGTCCCATGTGGGGTGCTTGTTGGGCAAAGGGGGGAAGATTATCGAGCAGATGAGAAATGAGACCAAAACCCACATCCGGATCTTGCCACGGGATCAGTACACACCTCGATGCGTCTCGGACACCGAGGAGATAGTTCAGGTAGCACCAATACTCTCGTCTTAGCCCATATTTTCTTCCCTTTGCAGCAGAACTTATAGTTGCAATAGCTTCTGAAATGTTCTTAGATTTACCGTTTTGAGATTGCACCATTCTACAATTGATCTTCTAATGCACTTGAGAGCTAATATGCTGATACCTTGAGAAGGTACATATATGGACTCTTATACAGTATGTGTGTCAGATATGCTTCACATGAGATTATTGGTGTCATTAGTATCTTATGATGGTTGTGACTGCTGCCAGTTTTGATACTTAACGTTAATAAAGAGTTTAACAGGGTATAAATCCTTCAGCAGGATATTCGCATGTAACAGGCAGCAGATCCCTAATATTCTGTTGTACTTCATTCATCTGAATTGTACATATTCTGATGTTGCATCATTGTTCCTATGTGTATTTATTACATACTTTATATGTAATTTACAGTATTAGGTTGGTGACAGACAAGCTGTTGGAATTCCTCTTGTAATGGTAGTTTTACATGGAAATCCTCACAATTTTTGTGTCCTTACTAGTCCATCAGCAAACTAATTCTATTCCTGTTGATGTACATTATTTCTTCTTAAGCTGAATCTTCATGGTTTATCTTTATTGCAAGTTTGGTTCTTTTCTTATACTGCCTCCACCTCCCTTTCAGGTTGTTGGAGAGGGCAATTGTGTGAAGAAAGCTGTAGCAATTGTTTTATCTCGTTTAAAGGAGAGCTTGCATCGTGATCGTGGTCCCTTCCGTGGACGAGTGTATTCACCAGAGCGCTATGATGAGTTTGGAAACAACACACAACATCTATCAGCTGTTGAAGAATCTTATTTGGCTTCACGTTCTTCATCTGGATTAGATAGAGCAAGAAATAACTCATATGGTTCGCTCCCTCCTGGATATTCATTTGATTCAGATGGAAATCCCATGAATGACCACTCGCAGGCATTTCCCTGTGAGGACCTTGTATTCCGTATTCTTTGCCCCCATGACAAAGTCTCGAGAGTCATTGGAGTACCTGATGGCATCATTGAAATGCTGCGAGCTGATATAGGTGTGGACGTGACTGTTGCTGATCCTATACCAGGTTCAGATGAATGCATCATAACTATTACTTCAGAAGAGGTACTTAAAGAACTACTGTTATATGATGCACCTGTCCCAAATTTTCTCTTTGAATGACTCAAAACCATAACTAGGTTCAGTTTAAGTAAATTAGGTTTGATAATGTCAAACTGTTTTATGTCCATCTTAAATATGCAACTAAGGAATATCTATCTTTATGGTTTGCCAATCTTTTTCTCTAGCAAACATGGTCTCTTCTATGAAGTTTTTTGCTTCAAGAAGATTTGTGATCATCAGATAATCATATATAAAATTTAGAGGTATATCAAACTTCTAGCTCCATCCAAGAAATTCAGCCGAAGGAGAATATTACTTCTAAGATTTTAATCTAGTTTCTCTTTTCCTCCTACAACCAAAATACTAATTGCTTTAGCAAGAAGAGATTGCTTACAGCTTTTTCTGACAACAATTTAATTAAGTTCCTTTTAGTGATGCTTTTTCTAGAGTAATTGATGCTGTTTCCCATGAGCTTGAATGATAGAAAATGTTTCTAATTATGCACCAGGGGCTAGATGATGACCTTTTTCCAGCTCAGGAAGCTTTGTTGCATATCCAAACTCACATAGTAGACCTTGGTCCTGACAAGGATAACATTATAACTACAAGGCTTCTTGTTCCAGCAAGTGAAGTTGCTTTGCTGGAGGGGATGGATGGGTTATTGTCGGATATTCGAAGATTGACCAGTGCCAATATACAGATATTGCCAAAAGAAGACCTTCCTCCTTGTGCAATGGATGCTGATGAGCTTGTACAGGTTTGTGCCTTGCGACAATAAAAAATTTGACACTTTTCTAGAGACCAAGTTTAACATATATGTCTTGTCTTTCATATGCATAAGCCATTCTTTTCCCTTTTTTGTACAAAGTTCATCTATACTATATGCAAAATTGGCAATTACTTGCAGATTGTAGGGGAGATCAGAGCAGCGAGAAATGCTCTTGTTCAGGTGACTGCAAAGCTACGTGATTATCTTTACCGTGATAATTCTGCACCAAAGGATGCATTGCCACCTTCAATCTCTGCCCCGGTCCATGCTGGTACCGGTGCTGGACAGGAATCTAATTCTCCTGTCAAAGTATCAACCAATGAAGTCTATCAAGGAGGTGATCCTCAAGCGGAAGTCTATCAAAGTATGCATGCTACGATAGGTACCTGGCTGCCAAAGGTAAGTCTTTTTCAGATCTAAACCCTTTGCTTCCTTGCTTTCCTATAATCTGTAGTTGATTGCTGATAAATCTCTCTCTCTCTCTCTCTCCTCTCTCTCTCTCTCTCTCATGCTATTGTTGTTTATATTATTGAAAAAAAGGATGATTAGCTTTGATGAAGTTGTTCAAGTGACCCTGTTGAGCTTTCAGAAATTGGTTTCATTATTTTTGCTAAAATTCTGGTAGTACCATTTATAGAAACTGGTTGCTTTAGGGTTATGCTAGTGTTCTGTACTTCTGCTCCTTGGTATCAGAAACACTTTGGGTTGATAGGTTTGTGAACAATCATTGCTGCCCCTCGTTCTCCCTAAGCAATTGGAATTTAAACTTACATCCTCCTTATAGATCTTATAGGCATCTGTCTGTTCTTTTTCTTCTGTCATTTGTGTCCCTACACCATCTAACGAACATTTGTACATTTCCTGGTTTTAACTTTAAACAAATGTATCATGCACTTCTCCATCATTATTTTTTTTGCTTGTTATCCTGAATAACAATAAATCAGAAACTGATAGATCCAATTTTATTTTGCTCTAGATCCTTTTTCTATTAGATATTAGATCTTGTATGGTGTTAAATCACTTCTGTGATAATTTTTACTTATTATTTTAGTTTGCAAAAAAAGAAGCAAACTTACAATTGACAATGAAAACGAGGAGCTATTAAACTCTACCTATGTCGCTGACATTCCCATCTATAGATGTAGTCATGCCTAAGCCTAGGCTTCAATGCAGCTAACTTTGTTCCAATCTAGATTGATGGGAAAATTCAGAAGCATCTTACAAAATTGGAAATAGCGTAGGTCCTTGTCAATCAACTAACCCAGTTGATCTATTTTACTTTGGTTTCTCAGAAACCCAAAAAGATGTGGGCATAGACACAAGTTACTTTTGCAGTATTAAAAGTTCGTATATTTTTGTCACTTTCAAAATGCAAGGCTGCTGAATTTTTATATCCACTAAAGATTTTTACTTCTATATTTGACCATTAATTATGTTTTGTAGATAACCTAACTTCAAATTCACCGCATATTTCTTATCCAAGGTTGTCTCTATTTTCCAATTGATTTTATCATGGTTTGAAGCAAGGTTCATCAAATCGTACTGTACAAATGTACCGAGCTCAGCTCGGTATAGTATGGTACGTTGGTACCGAGTGGTATACCATACCACTCGGTATATATATATATATATAATAAAATTAAAAATATAAAAAAAGGGTGACATTGCCTCGTTCCTTCTCCCCACGCGGGGAGAATAAACGTCCTCTCCCTGAGAAGCCCACGCGGGGAGATTTCGCGAAGCCTCAACAACGGATTGGGATCGGGAGATAGGAGAGCAGCACCGGATTCCAGGGTCTCCCCTTTCTTCTCCCTTTTCTTTTCCCTCTTCTTCTTCTCCCTCTTTTTCTTTCTCCCTCGTTGATATCGCCCGAAATCGGTCGGTGACGGTCGAAATCGACTATTACCGTCCGAAAGCGGCCGGCGACGGCCGAAATTGATCGTTACTGGCCAATTTGGGTGGTAACGGGCCGGAAACAGCCCCAATTGATGGTATCGCCCGGTACGGGTGATACCCATCGGTATTGCAAACCTTGGTCTGAAGTATCCAAGTCACTCTTTGTCTTTAATGAGGATTTTTCTTTCTTTATGATTGCCAAGATAGTCAGGGGCCTGCCTAGAAGGTTTTCTTGACAAATTTATGTCCTGTAATTATGATATAATGATGTCTTCCATTCGTTAATAAGCTTCTAAAGATGTATCAATCAATTATGAGAAATTAGCTTTTTCTGGGCATCAGGACTCTGGAGGTTGTCCGAGTGGATCATCGGAACAGAAAGAGAGCAATGCCAGTGATGAAGTGAGGCCAAGTAGTGTGAGAAGGTAAAACAGTTCTGCTTTTCCTTTAAGCTTTAAGATGTATACCATTTGTGCAGGGTTAAGGCTGTATATATTGCCCTCCCTAGACTCCATATTGGCAGTAGCCTGAGCATTTATACTATATCCTCAAGTTCTTTATACTTGTTTTTTCATCAGATTTAATGTCCCTTTGGTCACCAAGAGTACATTGGAAGTTATCATACCAGAGCATGCAGTTCCAAGTCTAATTATGAGATCAGGAAGCAAGCTTGCTCAGATCAGTGAAGTGAGCTTGCCACAAGCAACAGTTCTTTATTAGAAGTTACAAAGAATGCCACTTAGAATTTTTCTTATGTATCAATTGAACAGATATCTGGAGCAGCGATTACACTCATCGAAGATAGACCAGAGCAGACTGGAAAGATTGTTCAAATATCTGGAAGTCCGGAGCAGGCTGAGAAAGCCCAGAGTCTGCTTTTGGGATTTATATTAAGCAGTAAGGGGCCTTGCGACATTTCTCATTTCAAGATTCAGTTAAAAGTTTTATGATAAATAAACATGACTGACCCAATTCTTCTACTTAAAATACAGCTCAAGATGATATTCCTTCAAATCAATCAAAGTAATGCTGAAATTGTGGTGCCCGTTAAATTTTGACCTTTCTCATCTATAATTAGCCTTCTGGACCATTCACTTCAGGAAAAAATATAAAGGGTGATCTTGTTTTGCATATTCAGGTAATTATGCCTTCTTTTACTGACTCAGCACCAGGAATATGACTGATATGTTAAACTAATCAGTCAAGTGCAATTTTGTCTGTTGTCTTAATTCAGAATATGTTAATTCATCTTAAGATGTGATCCCTTAGCATGTCTTTTCTATGCTCAAATTGAGATATTTGAATACAGACTTTGCAAGCTTAAGTCGTTCTCCTATATGAAGTGCCTAGTGCCTTTTTAACCCATTTTCTACTTCTTGGTGGGCATGAGAACTACATGAATCCTCGAAAACTGCTAGTTTTCTATATGACATGTTTATGATTTCCAATTTAGGAATCTTCATGTTTGTCCATTGCTTACTTTTCCCAATTCCCAACATAATTGATGATTGGTTTCTTACATAAGGAAGATTGCATTGGGTTTAGTGATTTAAAAAGCGCTAGGCGTCAAAAAGCGCCAAGGTTTCAAAACCGTCCGAGGCGCTAGGCGCTCGCCCAAGCGAAGCGAGGTGCTCTGAAATATTAAAATATAAATAATATATAATATAATTAAGAAATATAATTATTTAAATAAAAATATAATATTAAATCAAAAACTTATCATTAATAGTACATTACTTACTATTAGTAATAGTTAGACGGGGAGAAAATCTATCGTTAACAGTATATTATTTATTGTTAGAAGGGGAGAATATAATTGTTAACAATAAAGGGATATAAAAAGTCATGAAAGTAGGAAGAGAAGCAGCGGTGAGAAGTTGCAAGCTGGTAGCTTATGGGTCTCGCTGACCATCCATTCCAGAAAGCAGCTAACGTTGTCTTGACTTGGAAAGGCATGCAACCGATTACCGACCATTTCTGTACATATTAAAGAAGAAATCACATCTAATGAGGGAAACATAACATCCACAAATATCATATAAGTTCACTTAATTAGTTTTCAGTGCTGCAAACGACAGTAGCGGTGGACGCTACGTACAGTGGAGGAAGACTCGAAAGTGCTATGAACGGCAGCAATGTCATGACAATGCTGCGAACGACAGCGGACAGTGCTGTGAACGGCAACAACAGTAGCGGTGGATGCTGTGGACAACAGTAGTAGACAACAGCAAAACAGTGGCAGTGGACAACAGCTGCAACGAACAACAATAACGACAGCGGATAGTAAAGGAATCTGAGGAGACTCGGTCAGCGACAGAGAAGACTCGGTTTGCTGAATCTATGGTGGAGGCAGTGGCAAAAAGCGCCAACGGCGGAGGCACCATGAGAAATCGGCGGCTGCGGGGCAGAGGGAGAAGGTGCTCGCTAGGGTTGGGAGTCGGTGTCACTCGTAGTTTTTAAGGTAATTGCGTGCGTTAGTTGGTTCGATTGAACCAACTAACGCACATCTAACCGAACCAGACTTTAAAAAAAGTCTGGTCCGGTTGCCTGATATCAACCAGGCACTCACCCGACGCCCGGGCTTGGGCGAGCGCCTAGGCGGCGCCTCATTGAAGCGCGTCGCCTGGTCCGCGTATGAGGCGCTCGGGCCTCGCCTCGCCTTGCCCGAGCGCTTAGGTGAGCGCCCGAGCGCCTTTTCAAATCACTAATTGAGTTTGTTGCATGCATCAGACGATTGCAGCTGAATTTATACCATTGTCCCATTTTCTCAATAATATGTTCCACCTCATATATTCATGAGAATGACTGAAAAGAAAACTGTGGAGCACCTAAATAGGTCTTTGATACACTTGGTTCTTTTGGCCCCATGGCATTCCCTTTTTCTTATGTTTGGAATGAATACTTTTGCAACACTATGTGCACTGATTCCTTATTCACACACATTTAATTCTTCTTTGCAGAGAATGGTCATGCAAGAAAGCTATACACTCTCCGAAGACAATATTAAATTCAAAGAATGGTTGGTCTAATGTACATTTTGAAGTTTATTACTCTTTCGATGTCTCACTTTCTAAATTGACTTGGAATCTTAACTTAGGTAGGTGCTTAATTAAACGTAGGGTTACCCGATTGTCCATATTGAGTTCCTTTTCTGTTTTTGGTGTATTCTGAAATAGTGATAGTTTGAATTTTATACTTTAACCAGCTCTGGTTAATGGATTGTCATACTTATTGTGATGTTGGCCTGAATGCAGGTTAAGACAAAATCAGTATATACTCTACATGGACTAATGTGTCCACATGACACTTTTTTTTTTCTTGGAACCTTTTATCAGGCTATATTGTGATGCTCTTCAAATCATTTATGTGGATAACTTCTGAAGGTTTCATGGTAAAGGAAAAACATGATAAGAGGGATGAGGCTTTGGTTGCGTTGACTGGTGTAAAGACATTAAAACAAGCTCTGTTACGTTCACTGACCAGACAGATGAATACACTATATTGTTCACATAGAATAATTTAATTTGACAATTGCATGCTTTTTATAGATGTAGAAGATTCTCACCCGATAGATAAAAGATTAGTTCTTTAAGTTGTTTCTCAGACATGGTCTCATCATAATGAGAAGAGAGCTTAGACAGGCTACATGAGAAGGGAAGCCTAAAGGCTTCTTCTATTAGGCTCTTCTCTTCGGGGAGGCCTCAAGAATTAGCAGAAATAAAAACAGGTATGTGTTTTCTTCAAATTTTCTAATATATCACATAGCTCATGTTTGACCAACATTGACTTCATATTTTGGTCGAGGTATTCCTATCTTGCTAAATTTACAGGAACAGTTTGGTCTTATGAGCATCTGTTCACATGCAGATACATGCGGCTTCGGCCTTTTTGCATTTTATCAGGCTTCCGTGATGTCCTTTATTGTATGAACTTGATATTTGGAGCTATTCCATGGTTGAAGTTGTTTCCTTTTGTGATGCAGTCAGGAATTGGAATTCTAAAATAAGCTTAGATCATTCTGAAGTATGCTCGCCATAATTCTCCTGGAATATTGCTAACATCCAACATGTCGCATATATTCTCTTAACACGCTTTCTTTCTGAAGCTGGACGTGTCAAATTATGCTTGTCTGCTTAAAGTACGCTGGATTGTACAAATGAGAGATCTGTCTTTTATTTTTTGCGCGTTTGCTTTGGACATCAACACATAACTGCCAGGCTATTGCGAAGGGTCAGCTCCTCACGCTATTATGTGCTCCATTATTATGTGTGGTCACCTCATTCTTTGTATGCAGTCTTTTGAGGGAATACCTTGACGCGCATGTTCGAAGACAAATTACAGGTCATTAGATTGTCATTAAGGCCAAAGTACTACAGGCTTGGAAGAGCAGTGTTCACAATGGTTAGAAGCTGAATCACCTCCAATCCAAATCTAAGCAGACCAAGGTACAAGAGCAGCAGCTTATCATTCTATCTTATTAACTCTGTAACACAATGGGTAAACAATGGTCGATTGATGACTTGATGATGCCCACAAAAATGTACCTGCAGCAGGTGCATCAGTTCGACGTTTGACAATCATCTTGCATCAAGAGGAAAAGGAATGAAAAGCCAGTTTCTGAATGAAAACAAAACCTTCTAGTTCTGTCGGGGTCTTTTAGAATAAGCTTAATATTTTTCTTTCAGAACTGTCAAGCTTTAATAAATCAGATTAAATATCAAAAAGAAAGATAGTTACGGACACCCCCTGTAGTAGCCCATCACGACATGAATTACTGGGCCAATTTATGTGTCGAGTCCGGCCCGTATAACACCTCACGTCTATAGGCATCGGGAATTTCTATATATAGATGTACAGTCAACGTCATCGGTCGGGTGGGTTGTGGGTTCGATCGCTTCCTCCTCGGCGCCCACCGAATCCAATTGGCGAACCAACGCGGGATTGCGAGCGCGAATCCGCCCTCGAGACTACTCCATGGCGTCGTCGGCCGACGCCGAGAGGGGAGGTGAAGAACGGGACGGGGCAGCGATTAGCCTGGTGGAATGGCAGGGTTGGGGCACCTCCTCCCCGGTAACCCCAACGGTGATGGAGGTGATCGAGGACATCAAGGCCTTGGCGAGAGATTCTGACGCTCCCATGACCTTTGGCGGCTTAGGTGGGAAGCTCAAGGTGATTAAATCCTCTCTTTCTTTTGATTTGAGCTTCGCATATGTATCTGCTTGAAGAAAAGCTTGGACGCAGCGACGATTTCGTTAGTCGCAAGTGCGACTGTTAAAAGATTACGAGGTTCGCTAACATCTGTGGTTAGATTGCCGAAATCACCGGTTGATAATATTGCATTCGTTTTTATCCCAGGTTGAAGCCATCTCGTTGTGGAAGAAATGAATTCGCTTTAGCTAATGTATTAGATGACTATTCTCAGATCTGTTAATTTACGTACTTTTGGTATATCATTGCTTACAAGTGATTTGTTTCTAATGGAATGGTCCAATAACTTTATCAATTCAACTTACTTCTGAGTTGATATTTGTAGGGTACCTTCAAAGATCAGGAGGATAAAAGGCATAAGTCGGTTTATGAATCCATTTGTGATTCTGAAAATAAGATGCAGTTCTTTTCTGCAAGGCAAATAGCGTGTCGTTTGCTTGGATATCGAGGACACCTATGCCACAAGGTACCAGTATCTTAGACTTTGTCTCTTTTTACTAGAAATTCTATAATTGTGACACTAGAGACTCCATCTTTCCTGGTATCCAGGCGATCACCAGTATATGTTTATTTCCTTGCTGCCTGCTTCCACCCTGGTATATGAATATAAAAATAATGTTACTTTAATGGCGATTAATATTTTTCTACCTATTAAATTACTCATAGGTTTTTACTCTTTAACACTAGAGACTCTATCTTTCCTGGTTTCTTTTTTTTCTTTTTCTATTTTCTGTGCATCTTTTTTTAATGCTGTATAGAATTCATGGTGATAAGTGGTGAATGGTATTCTTTGATCATTTCAGTTGCTATAATGCATCTGATACAAAATCTTTGTTCCTTGTCTAATTTTATTTTGCAGTGCTGGCTTGCTATGGAAGATTGCATGTGTTCTAGGCTTGTTAAATGCTCATTATGGTGCAGCATTAAGTTTTGGATCTATATGCATCCAAAGGTCTTATTTTTATTATCTACTATATGCAATGCTTTCTGCTACTGTCTTCTTTTCCTTCCCTGTAGAAATTCATTCTATATGTTTCTCATTCATACAGGACTTCTTGCGCCAAAATAACACTGGAAAGTTGTTATGGCAAATATTTGGAATTCAATCTGCAGCTTTGTGCCTTTTTGGCATCCGTGAACATGAGGATATCATGTGGAATGCTTTCAGAGATTCAGGTTTGGACCTGCACTTTCTTCAGTTACTAAGAAATGATTTGCTGAAAGAAAAGAAGTAGCACAGAAGCTGTATAGACTGGCTGATAGTAGATTGTTGGCCACCACTAATGGAAAATTTAGACATCCATATGTTTCTTGTTTCAACAAATTATTTGTGAAAATTTTATTATTTGTAGTGCTTCAATAGTGTTTAAATCTTTTTTATCATTGGCATACCCTAGGCCGCCTAGGTACCTGCCTAGGCCAAGCAACAATCTGAATGCCTAGATGAGACCTAGGAATCTAATAGGCGTATCTGAGATTCACTTTTTCTGTTGAGAATTTGCTTGCTACAGATAGTTTTATGCTTTGGAGCCATTATCTTTCGATATTGATGCTTCACAAGGGATCTATGATTTTATTATCAAAATTCGTAATATCATGAATTTAGGCATTCCAGCTATGGTTGTGATGGCAACAATACAATTTTTTTACAAACTATGGATTCTATTGGTTGGTATATAACTGTTTTCTTCAGTAATTTCCTTATTTCAAATTTCATGAATTGTATTTTAAGTATCTGACTGCTTGACTTCAACTGAGAATCTGTTCTAATTTCAGGGAAAGGTATGGTATGGTTTCTCTATCCCAATCAGAATTCATCACCAATGTCTGTTGAGGATCTCTTTTCAAGTGGCCCATGTACTGGTCTTGTGAGTCAAAAGATGGTAATTTTTGTTGCTTTTGCTGAACCTCTTATCATGCATTCAACTTTATCCTCCTCCATGTACCTGTAAACTTTTGTATGTAGTGACTTCATTATTGTTCTTTTGCTCTGCAAATTTTCATGGAAATTTTGTAATGATTAACAGAATTTATTATGCTATTGTTTCAAATTTTTGATAAGATTGAGGACCTAGCTGAGAACTTATCAAACAGCCATTAGTTTGGCAACAAAAACAAGTTACTTTAGCTGCATTTTCTACTAACCAAATAGTGATGTTCTTGTGGTTGTCATGGAAAGTGCGGCTTTTCATTTAATGTTATGATCTAGTATTGTGGCGTTGTTTTCTATTGTGAATTACTCAAACAAAGTCATGTTTGGTATAAACATGTGAACAACTTTGGTAGCAGCATGTTATAGAAGTCATGATATATACTCCCCAAGCCATGTGCTTATGAAGAGATTGACTGTATTGGCTATAAGAACAAAGTAGTTTAGGACATAATTTGTTGACTTGGTAACAGATTATGAGTATAGTGGTGGCCAGTCATGATGAGTAATTTTGGTCCATAATTAAACTAGACACAACCATGAGATGTCTTAATCCTTTTAGAGAAGGCATTTTATGGAGCTCGGGTATCCAAACAGGAGCCAAAAAAAAAAAAAAAAATTCTCAAAGGCTATGTATCCAAGACTCTCAACTGTATATCATGCCCTTTCACTTCTCCGAGAAAACACTAGGAAAAATAATTGGTGTTCCTTAAAGACTGGTAAATGTTATATGAGGTTGGGTAACAGTTTACATCTTTGTGATTTCTGATCTGTTATCCTCGTAAAATACCTATCTTATTCGTCCTACGCTACTCTCTGATCTTGGTAGTCCTCACCATCGAATTTTCCATGTGATTGACATTTTGGTCTTCTATAATATAGAAAGGAATTCATTGTAGCACCAATGACTAAAACTTGTATTTGACATTTTCCCAATATGTCACTGAACTTATCTATTGCATGAGATATACACGGAATTCTTACTTGAGCAGTAAATCACATCATTATGGAGTATGAGATTGTCATTTATTCATCATAGGTTGTAGATTGAGATGAGTAAGAAAGTCTGAAGCAACCCAGTTGCTTATTTGTCAAGGAGCAAACCAATGAGAAAATGGACCAGAGAAGAGAACAACTAGATTATCTAAGAGATTTATGATATTATTGGAAAGGGGTCTGTCCGCAACCCAGGAGTCTGTCTTTCTAGGAGTTTTGCCTTTCCTTCTACTGTGTTTCGTGCCTCTTTGATGGCCAATTCATGGGCAATAATTAATGCATCTATAGTGAGAGTATATAGGAAACTTGTATTTAAGTAGTGAAGATTTTAGCCAATTGTCATCTAGAATCTAGATTCTTCCTGTATGCTTGCTATTGATTTACAAGTGATCGAGACTTTTAGCCAATTATGTCACGTTTTAAAGAACACTTCCAAGTAAATATCCATTCTTTGGTTGTAATGGTAGATTGGTCCATCATAACACCCTCCCTTGGCTGCCCAACTCACTGTCACTTTTTCAAATCAGTGGGAACTATTGCTGCGAAATAAATTAACTAATGTTTATTAGTAGACCATTGAAGAAACTGAACAGATGTAGTAAGCTCATCCAGCGAGAGGGGCTTCTTTGATTGATAATTAAGGAAAACAAAGTGATGAACAACCTGCACAATTTTTTAAATCATAAATGTTTTCACTAATATAGTTGGATGTGTGATCTAATTGTCAGTTTTGTCAAGAATCAGGTAAAAGATCAGTAGGTGTTGTAAACTGCTATGCTAGGCATACATGATTCTGAGAGCAGGAAAAGGATGCCAATTTAAATGCTAATAATAGGTTCTGCCCATTCCCTTCTCCTGGTCATGTGCCTTCACTTTGAAATCATGTATTTCATTTGCAGCATTTGTGAGCATCTTTTTGCCATAGCACATATCTCCATAAGGATATGAAGGGGGACCAAGTAATTTAAAATTAAGCTTCACTATCCAGGATCTTGGTGAGAAGCCATTGAATTTTGTTCTGATTGATGGTACTTGGAGCAACTCATCTGCAATGCACAGACGTTTGAAGGTAATAATTTAAATTTGTACTTGGAGCAACTCTCTGTGTTTTTCATTTTTCTCTGAACTTTCATAGTCACCAACTTATAGTTGAGGAGTGTGCAAACATCAGAAGATTTTGTTTGCTTTCATTGTAAAATATCATCTAAGTGATCATCTGGTCATCAGCCATTGGCAGCATCATAACTGGAATTGACAATGTTACCTTATTTATTGCTGTTTGGTGAATACAGTCATAATTATCCAATATCATTGCCTAATTACATCTAAAATTTTGAAGGTATTGTCTACAGGTGAAAGCTTCTGGTAGGGTCAATTCAAATGGTTGTTTTAGTTGTTGTGTTGGTAGGAATCAGTTATTGTAAACCAATGATTGGTTTGCATTTGGTCAAAGAGTACTTATGCACAGCATAGACATCATCAAAACAATCTTTAGAAGATTTTGGCACAAACTCATGCTGTTTCTGCTCTTTGTGGTCTTTTCTGTGCATCATTATCATCCTGGTCATACATTGTGTATCACAACCATCATAACGCATCATAATATTCTTTTGGTGAACATTGTCATAGCCCCAAACTTGAATCTTTTACAGGAGAGGTGGGCATTAACATGGGGAGAGGAACATCTGCCTTGCATATCTCTGACGACCCTGGGTGCCTCTGTAATGCATAAATTACGGTAAGGACTGCACCATGCTATCTTTCGCCTTTGCTCAGGCACTATTCCTATGCATTAACCTTTTCACTGTTCATGCTTCCAAAAACCGGTGTAACAGGCCTCAACCATCATGGGATCGAACCTGTACAGCTGCTGCTGCTGCAGGGATTCTCTGGGAACTGCATCTTGTTCCTAGACTTAGCATATATGGGTTGGATAAACAGGCTGAAGCGGTAGAGAATGCATTGGATGTGTTGTTGGATGCTCTTGTGCAACGGCGCTTGCGTAAGGGTAGGTCCATCACAAGGAAAGAGAGGCACAACAACTGCATATAAAGATTGCCTTAGCTCATTCTTCCTCGATCAAACTCAACTATGATCAGGTACCAACACCTAGAACAATCACATTATTTGTTATTGCTGATGCTTTGGCTTGGCGGACACTGCCGAATATTTTGGGCTGGAAATGGGTTGTAATTGCAAGAGAGATTCCAGCATGATACAGGCAATATACTCTTCATCCTCCTTTGAAGTAGATGTCATTGATTTTATCCATGTATCTATCTTGGGGGAGAAACAATTTTGTGCACAAGCAGGCTATACCTACCTATGGTAGCTTCCCCTTTTTTTTTGTGTGTGTGTTTCTTTGGAGAGATGAAGCTTCTACCAATCTTTTGTACTCTAATTTTCTGGATCAGCCCCCAAATGGGAGGTTAATATTTATATCTGTGTTTACGTTCCCAAGTTTCACATTAAAAAGAAGCTCCAGGTGATTAAATCCTCTTTATTCTGATTTATGCTTCGCATATGTATTTTGCTTGAAGAAAAGCTTATGCGCCCGTTCTTCCTCCGCATGTCATTTCTCTTGGTTTAGAGTTATTTTAGAACGATTTCTCACGTGTTTTGTGGCGGTAGAGTTATAATAAGAAGAGGTTAAAAGATTTATTAAATTGCAGTGCTCCAAAAAGAGGGGGCTACTTGCAAAGGCGAGGAAATCGACTTGCCGCGAAGTGCCAAGTTAATGGCCACCAGCAGCTCGTCACCATCAAGCCTCCATATTGGCACACCCACTGTAGGAGACATCAAGGCAAGGCATCGGCGTTTGGTTTTTGATTTAAGAGGCATAAATCGCCGGGCAAACCACCTCGGTGAAGAGAGGAGAGCCAATCCTCCACAAGGCAAGGTTTAGGGTTTAGGCAGATGCCTCGATGCTCCTACGCCTTCGCCCCCGGTCACGCGTGTCGAGGCGTTGTCATGATTCATAAAGGGTGCGGTAGTGACAAGAGCTAGCAATGTGGGATTAATGGATTGGAAGTTGCTCGTTAAACCCACGACTAGAATCAAGCAGGAAATAAAAGCTAAACAACATCAAGGTTGATACTACTATATACTCCGGTGCTCCGGCGGGTCATCGGGAGTCAGCTTCTCCGGCCGCCTGAGGCAGAAGAAGAGCATCAACAGGTTGGAGTAGGCGAACAACGCGAAGAACAGCGCGCGGGGGTTGTGGCGAGACTGGTATGCGGAGTTTGAGTGAGTTGCAAGTGAGGAACAGGAACGCAGTTTGGGGTATGGTGGAGAAAAGGGAGATAGAGAGAGATGTAGCACCAATTTGTTAGTCAATTAATTAAACGTGTTTTCCTTGTAAAACGCTCCCATTGATCTTGAGATGCCATCTCTCTCTCTCTCTCTCTCTCTATCTCTATCTCTGCCCTCACCCGACTGATAGCAGAAGATGAAATCTTGTTGATCATTCGAGAGAAATCCTACTCCTTAAATTTTATAAATAGATGATATATCAAGAAATCTCTTTTAAGGGTGATTACCTCTTCCTTTGTTATTCAATGATATCAATTCTCATTCACTTCCTCCTTGCGAGACCACGATGGGCTCGACGGTCACACTTTCTCCATTATAGATAATAACTTCATACCCGATAACAACATCCTCGACCACACCAACAACACCACCAAGGGCGGCTCTCCTCGTACTACTGGCCTCCTTTGGCTGTGTTTCGTCAAGACCAATTCTTCTTCCTCACCGACTACCATAGCCACATGGATGTTTTCCCTGACTCTAAAGTCGACCATCGGACACATCCTACCACATCTTGTTGTCACCCTTATGGTCGCTAAACTTGGTCGAACCCTATGATGTGCTTGGATTACAGCCTTCGTTGCCTGCTTTGCACCAAACGGTCACCTCTCCTCCTGAGATCGTTCCCTAGGAACCAGTGAGGAAGTGGAGCTTCTCATGAGATCCTTCGACTCGACATTCGCTACCTAGTACTGTAGCTGAAATCTAATTCGCTGGCCTCTTTGGGGGAGAAATTCACTCCCACTCCAGTGTATTTTCCTCTATTATAGCTAAAATCAGCTTTTTAACCTCGATAATAAATTTCTCTAGGTCTTTTTTGAATATTGTGTCATCGTTACTATTACTGCCTGCATACTCAATTGGATCACGAATCTGCTCAAGAAACTTAACACTATCTTCACTCTTACTCCTACAACATATTGTGATAATGTCAGAGCCAACTACTTCTGTACCAATCCAGTGTTCTACTCCTGCACAAAACATATTATCATCGACTTTCATTTCATACGAGATCAAGTTGTACAACATCAACTCCATGTTTCTCATGTAAGTATGATTGATTAACTAGTAAACTTACTTATCAAGTCTTTCATCTGTAAACTCTTTTCATTATATTGGTTCAAGATCGGGATCCTTGACATTAGCTTAATTTTTCGAGGGTATAATAGCACATGAGATTTTTCTACTTAACGATAAAATCTTATTAATAAGTTGAGTGAAATCATCCTCCTCCATAACTCTTACAAATAAATGATGTATCAAGAAATATTGATTGGGCTTTACCTTTAGGATCCATTTTATCACCGACTTGTGGGGGACTATGGGTCCTCGCCTCCGCTCTCAACCTCGCGTTCGCTAGCTGACACCTTCCGTGCAAATTAGCATTCCTAAGAGTGATTACTTTGGTCCATTAGAGCACGAGGAGCGATTCTTGGGTCCTCGAGACCTCCCTCTCTCTCTCTCTCTCTCTCTCTCTCTCTCTCTCTCTCTCTCTCAACTCCGACCACCGGTACCGGCCGTCGCCCTCGCCGGGCTCTCATCTATATATATAGGCATGCTCGTTGATGACTTGCTGCCCACCCAAAAATATACTTGCAATAGGTAGCTCTTTCAATGCTGTCGAGCTTTTATAAACCAAATTAAATAAATATAATTATGGCACGGCCTCCTATTCCGCCGCATATCTCACCTCTACTTAAGTGCATGCATCGAGAATATATATATATATATATATATATATATATATATATATATATATAGAGAGAGAGAGAGAGAGAGAGAGAGAGAGAACGAAGTAAACGCATGCATCTCATTCTTCAGTTTCTTCTGATTTGGGCTTCGCACCTTTATTTTCTTTTTTAGGGTTTGTACTTTCTGGATCATTAAATTTGATCAATTTATTAGATTATATTATTCTATTATTTACTTAGATATAATATATTTATAGATTTAATTATATCTTAATTATGATTATCGATAAAAGAATTCTAAATATAATAAAATTCATTAGAGATGACATAATGAATTTCTATGTTTATTTAGTTATTTAATTATCTTTTAACTCCTAAAATATTTAGTTATTCTGCTCAATCAAGACTTGGATACTTAATTTCTATGTTTATTTACTTGTTTCTAGTGTCTTAAGCTTAGTCCCTTGCTTTTAAGAATAGAGGAGGAGGATGGTTATGTTCTATTGGTGTTTAAACTTAAAAGAGGAAAACTTAACCACTTCACACACACATAAGTTCTCTATTATATATTTATTTTACATTACAGTATGCTTATTACATCTTATTACAAAAAGAGTAAAATGTGCCGCCGTAAACTAAGAGGTTCTTTTTAAATAAAAAAAAAAACATTACGCACGACAGCTCGGGAGGAAAAGAACAGATTTATTCACGTAGGAATAGAAACTACAAATTGATGTGTCGGCAAAAATATGTGTTTGCAGGTGCAGTCGATCAAGAAATCCCAATGCTATGGCACTTTCGACACTCCCTGCCTCTGTAGTTCCACCAACACGCCCTCCAGCGAAGGGGGCTTCAATCCAAGAGGCAATGGCAGCCATGGTTTCCCTAAAACATCTCCAATAGCTGCATCTATGCTTTCTTTTGACTGAACCCACAACACATATCATGTTAGAGATAGATACTAAGACATTCTAGAGAAAATAAATAAATCTTTTTTTTTTCTTATACAGAATTCATGAAGTTATTATACTTAAAAATATAGCTGAGAAGTAAAATATTTTAAATGATATCATCTAAGCATCTTTTTGCTAAGAGTCCACACAGTAAAGCAAATGGAAACCGAGGTGTTTGATAGAAAGAAGAAAAATGAAACCATCAGAAACCTCATTGGAATCTCATAAGATACTCGATAGTTGATAGATGTGGAATCTCAAGTCACCCCCCTGATGGAACTGTGCTTTCACTTAACAATTTGTTTTTGAGTTGGGCGTGGAATCTTTAAGAGAGATGGATGGAGAAGGAACTTACAGGGGAAGCATCAAGCTGAAGCTGCGAGCTCGGGTGCTTGCCCATGGTAGGAGGAACGGCTGTGTACATGGGATGTGGAACGACGCCCGGGACCGGTGGAGCCGCGAATCTCTGCAGCATTGGTTTTGGCATCAGCACATCAACCACTTGGAACAGGTTTATCCAGCTGAAGCAATATGTGAACTTACCACCATCGGCGATGGCTGGGGGAAGCAAGGAGCTCCTTTGGCCATGGCATGCGGACCCCATCCTTCTCCGCTTCCCTGCATGGAGAGAGACGATGGAATCATGTTAATTTGGAGTCGCCGGACCAGGAGAAATAGATAATGAAGAACAGATGGGTGCTGTACCGTTTGGTAGAGGTGGTGCCAATAAGAAGGGTCAGGTGGTGGTGGGAGAGGTGGCTGAGGAGGAGCCCACGGCGGCGTGGGAGACCGAGACCGTGCCGAGAGATACCCCGGCCACATGTGGACCACTGGTGCTTCCGGCGTGGGGTGCCCCCATACGTGCAGTGGTCTAAAAGGCTGCACTGGTGGTGGTGGTGGTGGTGGAGGAGGAAGGAAGCCGATGGTGGAGGCGAGCCACGGGTTCACGCCGACCCTCTTCACCCCCCTGCCCGTCGGGTGCACCTGTCGTCTCCGGCTCCAGCTCGCCGCCTCTGCCTCCCTCGCAAGCAAATGCTTCCGATGCGAACGATACTTCTGCATGCATTTCATGTCTCCTTGTAAATATGCACCAAAACAAACAATGACTGCACACCAAAATCTAAGTCGATTTCTCGAGCAACAAATAATTGCAAGATAGATGATATATGCATGAGTAGATAGATAGATAGATGGCTATCAACAATCGAGTACTTGTCATGCAAGCTAAGAGGGGAATGCTGTTTCAGTCTCTCGGAAAACAAAAAAAAGCAGTCGAGTACATGTCATGGCTGCACAATTAGAAAAGGCCAAGCAAAGTACTATCGACGAATGATCGGTAGGGAAGGAAGGACACGAATCATAAAGGAGAAGGATACGATTGGAGTAGGAAAACGAAGCAGTGCCTGCAGATGGCTAGCAACATTGTGACGGGTGAGGCAGTCGATCCCCATCAGCTCCAGAATCCTCGACGGCACCGCCTTGTCGATCCCCAGCTGCTCCACCGCCTGCACGAATCTCCGGTGCAGATCCGGCGTCCAGTCCACCTGCCATTCACACATCCGTCAGGAACGTGAAGAGAAGAGGCAGCTGAGTCCACTGTCACTTCCTCCTCTCCAGCAACAGCACAAACAAAGTACATCTAAAGGATAAGGAGATCCGACATCTCACGGGAGCCCGTGATTCCTTCTTTCCCTTCTCTAACGAGACCCCATCTCAAGCTTCGTTACCCTTATCTTTAATTGGGCCGTCACCTTTTCACCGTCTTTTTCTCGCTGTCTGCTCGGACGCAAGAAGCAAGAATCCTATGACGGCTTTTCCTCATATCTACTCGAACAAGCCATTGTAATCCCTATTCACCGAGTCCAAATCCCATTATCTTCTTTCCATTTCAATTTCTACCAGAAATCTTCCGGTGCATCGGATGCACCCGTGGCTCTCGTGATGCCTTTACGGGAAAACCTAGTTGAACTTTCAGAGAGAAAGGGAGAGGGAGAGAGAAAGAGAGACACGCTTACTTTTGCTTTGCGCTTTCCCTGTGAGCCCGTCGTCGTCGTCGCCGTCGCCGTCGCCGCCGCCGCAGCCGACGACTTCCGACCTCTATCAGGTGTCGATGACCTCGCTTCAGACGTCATCGCCGCTGCATCCTCTGCCGTCGTCTCACTCGTGGCTTCCTCGCCATGCCTCAAATCTTTCTCACCCTCCGAGACCACGGTATCCTGCGTCACTCCACCAAGCATCCCGTCCGTCGCCTCCCCCGCCGCCGGTGAGCCCGAGTCCTCGTCCCATCCCACCGAGAACTCCGCAAAAGTCTCGGTTGGATCCAGCTCAAGGCCCGGCAGCATGTCTCCGTCATCGATTCCCATGAAGAGGTCGCTGAAGTTGATGTCCTCGAGCAGAGTTCCCCCGGCGAAGTCACCGTCAACGGAGAAGTTGTCCGACGACCCATCTCGGTCTTCACCATTGGAACCTCTCAAGGCTTCGACTGCAAGCATGTCAATAGGTTCGATACGTGCGCACGGAAACCAAGGCGCGGGATACGTAGGCTAATCAGGCAGGTGTTTGCACACCATGAACCGGAAATAACGAGCTCGGCGGGAGACTCTCGCAGAGAGAGGGGTGGAGAAGGAACGAGTACAGCAGCGGCTTTGTGGGGGGAGTCTCAATAATAAGAGTGGATTGGCTTGACATGGGAAGTTGGAGTATTATACTCGAGAGAGGTCGCATGTCCACCACAATTTCCATGAGATTTCTATTCAGGAGCTTTTGTTCGCACTCGTCAGTCCTTTTCTCTCTCTAAAAGAATTGAATGTCTTGTGGATGAGCAATTTCGAGGTCTTCTAGATATCAAATTTCGGAGAGAGAAGGAGAGGAGTCATTGGTGACTGCGGCTGCGTGCATATCGTCTGTGCGGCTGTCCTCTCTCTCGCTCTCTCTCTCTCTCTCTCTCCCCTGATAGAAGCAAAAGAAAAAAGCTACTGCTCTTGTCCATTCTCACAGTGCCAGTAGCATCGCTTTCCCTGTGCCATACACATCTGTATGGTGACTATTTTTCTTGGCCTTCACACAACAGGAAATTGCAAAGAGAGAAAGAGAGGATAAGAGCATGGTCTCACAATAACATGGCTCCTGGTGCTCCATCTTCATGCTGATTTATATTTCTTGGGAAATCGTATTCTTTAATCAACCGCATCCTCTCTCTCTCTCTCTCTCTCTCTCTCTCTCTCGCTCTCTCTCTCAAACACGACACCTACTGAGACGAGGGTAGTACTTACTACATAGCTGCATACAGCGCTCACCATTTCCTCTCCTCTGTGTAAAAGGATGGAAAGAGGAGTTCACATCACATACAGTGCAACATAAGCCACCAACAGCTACTTGCGACGTATCCAAACCATAGTCCATAAACTCACAACCTTGCGAGGACGGCCTTCGTTCTCTTACTGTATTGTCATCTTGTACGACCTGATGGATGGATACCTGTCAAGAAGACTTGTGAGCTTAGCTTCGGTGTAAATAATTCTTGTCATCGAATTGCTTCTTCACTGTTTACCTTTCTTTGCACACAAGCTATGACGATGAACATTAGTGCATCCATTACCTCACACTGAAACATCATTGAATGTTACGATCGGATTAACTCCCATTACATGTGATGTATCTAACATTGTTGTGACTCAAATGTAAAAAAAAAAAAAAGATACCTGTTATCATCTTTTGTATATTAATTCTGCACTGAGCCATGTTTTATACTCACTGTTATAATAGACTATCACTGTAATCAATACCTCATATCCAAATCGAGGTGAAATATTTTTTTTAAAATTTTTTTTTATCATATTTGTAAATGTCGAATCTAAGATCAGGTTAATATATACATTACTATTCTACTAAATATACTTATTTAAAAATATTAGTCTGATGATGATGATATTACCAAACTCATTTGCCATGGTTGAGTGTTTGAAACGTATTCCCATAACTAAGATTTGAAGGTCTATACTATTTCGGCTTTGAAATATTTTATGTAATTCCACATTAACAAAAATAAAAATAAAAAAATGCAAACATAATTAACTAAAAATTTATTGTTCGAATACTGTATGGCATCACAAAATTAAAATCAGTCATTTGCTATCAGAATTTGTATATATTTTTTATATAGTTTACTTGGAGTTGAACTTTATGTTAATCCTTTCATCGATTATGATGAGTGAGTGAGTTGACATACATACGTTAGCAATCATAATCGCAGCCATCATGAAGTTGACTCCGCCGTCCATCTTAGTGTCCATCCAATCTAATGGATATGTTATTTCTATATTATAAAATTAGTCTTAGAATATAAAGAGGAGGCAGAAAATTTTGCCTTGAGGGGATGCGATCTAAGAATCATGACTTAGTCGAGAGAGATTTATATTTCACTTTGATTTATTTCCGTAAAATTTGTACCAATGGTCTGTTCTTCCGATACTTAAGTTAGCATAATTTTTAGGAAAATAAAAATTTTAATTTAATTTAGTAAATATGGAATAAAAACATACATAGATAAAGAGTGCTCGATACGTACATCGTTTGCTTTTAGTAAATATGATAAGTTACAAAATACTTAATGGTCGAATGATGAATATTTAATTTACTTGTCATGCTGGTATCATATGTCCGGTTAGCAATGTTGTCATGCACGGGTTGTTTAAACTTTGCTACTAGTGGAAAAATAATGATCATATTAATCATGCATATCAAGAGAATATTGAATGCTAGTTAAAAATATTTTTTGGTTACCACATATGTTTGTCGAACCGAATCAATCAATAATACTATTGGACTAAGAACCATAAATATGAAATAAACAAATCACAATTAGTTAAATGATGAAAAATTAATCGTAATTATCAAATGTGCTAACATGTCTGCTGGTGTCCGTCTTCTTCCTACATGCATCATCTGCAATTGATGACAACCATTTTACAGAGCTGTGATATAGAGAATTGAGATGGACGTATAAAATTATTAGGATAATAAAACAAACATTTTTATTCATGAATAATTGAATATAGAGTTAACTGATAATAAAATAAAGAATCACCCGACATAGTTAGAAGAGATGTAATAAAAACTATTGGTGACACAAAAATAGGTACTGAGAAACCTAAAAAAATTACTATAAACTATAAATAAAAAAAATTAAATTCACTTAATTAGATAAGGTATAACACATTTTATAGAGCTAAGTAACTGAGAGAAGATTTTGGAATACTATGAATGGAAAAGAAATAAACCAATGGATTTCCATCTTGTCGTCAAAGAAGTCATCAATGGCAGCAAAAAAAAAGTATGAGGGCCATGGCAAGCAATTGCTTCACTATAGCATCCATTACATAATCACCACAAAGCTGCTTCATCACATTTCATTACCCCACAAATGAAAGAAATGCCAATAATGTCAATGATTTCTGTTCTCATATATGCCTTTCCAATATAACAAGTACAGAATGCTAGAGTGTGTGTTCTGAAGAAAGGGGTGAATCCCTTTCATACTCATTGTTTTCCCCATCCTTGCAATACATATCCTCCATCTCATCATAATCCTCACCAATCCCAGCAACATTGAAGTTTTTCCATCGACTGTGAGCCTCACCTGCATGATCCTCTGCATCATTAACATCAGTTTCTTCCATGGATTTGCCTCCTGCATGCCCTTTCACATTTGCAGTTGCCTCATCATCATATCCATAGCTCAAAGTTGATTCAGTTCCACTTGACATAGATACAGTGTTGTCACTGTCATCTATAATGTAAACAGCCCGGTTTTCTTTGTGATTCCACTTTGCAACAAGTAGTCTGCAACTATCATCGGTGTCACTAAAATAGTTTGCTTGGCGTGCAACATCTACCGATGCGGTAACAGATCTCCCCCGTGGCATTACATGAAAGCAATCATAAGTGCGAGCATGGTGAAGCCGACATGACTGATATCTTCTCTGGTTCTGCATGGTCCAGTTGCCATCCCTGTTGTCCGTGTCCTCAAAGGCTGCTGGAGTGGAGATTTTTGCATTATCAAACGGATGGAATTCGTTGTCTCCTGAGGATTCTGATGAGTGCATCTACACACAAAAATGATGAAATTGTACTAAGAAGAACCTATATCCAGATAAAAACAATTCACCATCATAGTTTTCTAATACAAAGACAAAAGAGTACAGAAATGCTTGAGTAAACTATTAGTGACTAATTTATGATGATGTTAGAGATAAACACGGCGTTGAGAGCATTGGAAGTAAACTCAGGAAGGCATTTATTATCAGTTGTTGATGAAGCTAAAGCATTGCAAGTAAATTAAGTCCATTGGCTATCAGCTGCTGATGCGAAAAAATAATGCACTTTCTTGTAGTCCTTAGATTGTTCAAAACTGCAGTCTTCATTTCTAGTTTAAAAAAAAAAAAAAAAACCTTTGTAATTAACCTTATAGATTCATCGGATGAAATAATTAAAAATAATGGCATCAACAGTGAAGTTCAATTAATCTTTCTGGTGTAGGCATCATGGATACATTCCAATTCAGATTCGGTAACTGATATGTAACCGGAGAACCATAAAGATAAAGTTTGCAGTTGGAGATCAAATGAAGATTTATAAACAAATAAAATGATATTCTCCATGTCTTGTTAGTAGCATCCTCTTTGACCAAGTCATAATAATCCATTACTCAATGTGAACGCCGAACTAACCACTGCATTAAGGACTACAAAAGTATTGAATCTTAAAATAAGCATGTTCACAAAGTTTGGTACCTGTGCCTTCTCCATCCTGCGATAACTGTCATAATGGAGATTCACCTTATCAGATAAATAAAACAGATTGCCCAGTTGAGTAACTGGACTAACAGCATAATGCTCATCGGGTGCACAATTGGGAAGAACACAATCTGGGGCTTTGTGGTATTCAGCTAGTGAAGATGCAGTCTTGACCCCACCTTGTTGAGATTGATGAGTGGCATCTGATGCCTCATATTGAAAGGAAAAAGATGAAATGACACATGCATGTTTATTCGAAGTTTGCCCTCCATGACTTGAAATATTAATTGAAGACGCAGGGCGAGTATGATTGACATTTTCATAATTCAGTAACCAGCTTGGTGCCATTGGAAAGAACTGGTATTCACGGACAGTCCTTGGAGCCTTAGTATCATGCATGTGAACTTCTGGAACAGTGACATCTGATTCATTAAATGGACTTGTCACCAAACCACATTCCAACCTAGCCAAGAATGTTGACTCCTGCAAAAACCTCATAGATAAGAAGAACTTGCTAATTGACAAAAGCTCTTGGATATGGAAGAGCATAAATGCACTCAGATATCAAATCATATTTTTAGTAACCACAAAGGCATTTATGAGTGAGTTGATGAAAGCATGCCTTGACTGACTCTGACCATGCTCCCTCGGTTTCTTTGCCATCACAAGGTTGCCAAGTCTTTTTCTGTTGCATATTTACTGTAAATGTAGCAAACAATTAGCAGCAAAGCTCTTTGAACAAAGATATTGATTTTAGCATCTACGATAGAGCCAAAAGGTGAGATAAATAAAATAAAATCACTTTTGATATAGTTCATTATGAGAAAATCAATCATAAGGAGTTACTAACATCCCACAGTAGAATCTGTTATAACAGTCTTGATTTCGAGACTGGTATATTCATTATGTACTCATATTACATCCATCACCACATTTATTCTTAAAGTTCAAATTCTTTTATAAATTCAACAGTGCTAAATGTCAAAGGTCAAGCTCATAGTCAACGGAATCACTCTGCCTACCCCCATTCCAAAAACTGCAGTCCAGGTTCCAAATCACAATTTATGCTATTTATATACCTGATTGATGTAGTACATGATCCAAAATGCCACAATTGGAAATCTCAACATTATCTTTCAGTTTCATAGGTGAGAACCAACACAAAAATAAAATCCACAAAAACCTACTCTGGAACCCATACTAATGAACATGCTGAAAAAAAAGGAATGTTAATGAATCCATAATTTTATATCTCTAATTACCATTATTTTTACTGGATGTAATGTATAACTAACTTAGTAAGACCTAAATAATTTACCTAATACCTAAGTAACCAGTCCATATCACAACCTAGAACATTGAAGCAATTAATTCCAACCCATAATGTACCATGAACAAGGTTCAGTGGTGTACCCTGTACCCATACTCGTATTATGACACCTTCTACATTCCAGGTCTACTAAATGAGCTAAAGGTTGTGATATATGCACTTTATTTGTTGGTGGCATATGATCAGGAATTGCACACTTTTTAAGTTGTCATGATATGATATTAGTGTTGTTAGTCAATTTCTGAGGTTGTGTCTTCTTTAAGCTTACAAGAGTTCTCCAGAACTTCTTAAGTGATATTTCTATGTCTATTCATGTCTTAGTGACTTGCTGTCATGGATAATTAAATTCCATCAGTTCTTACCATAACGGACTGCAATTGTTCTTTGCTGCTATTTTCATCTCAAATTTTGTCAGAGTTGAACAGAGAAACAATACATATCAATAGAATAACTTGTGTGAATTTAATTCCAAGTTAATGGATAATCAAGTGATATTTTCACATATTATTCCCTTGTTTTAATATGTTGCTATTATTTTCGGCACCAATTTTTAGCTTTTAGACATACCAAACTATAACATACATGGACAGAACTAATACTTGGCATACAACATAAGATCATCCTGCATAATAAATATGATTATGGTTAATGTCTAAGCATTTCCAATCTTTAACTGCTATGGAGCTAACTTAGTGAGTGTAGAATTCCACATTTGACAATATCCACATTCCTAATAAGTAATTTCTCATCCTTGCTTCATCTTAAGACACAAGGTGATCTCCCATAGCTTGGAGGTTGCTAAGACAGTCCAAGAACTAGGAGGGGAAACATGAAAAAGCAGCTTATTAATAGTGGTATACAATTCTCTAGACAAATTCTTTAATATCTTCTCTTTTTTCCTTATGTCACACACATGGCATAGTCAAACCCCACATGGAGATAGTCATCCATTATCTAGGATAGGAGAAAACAGGTGCAAAGCCCCCACAAGAGGATTTGAACCCATGACCCCATAAAAGGTATCTGAATGCATTAACAGTCAAAAATAATAAACATCGGCCAATATCATTGTAGCTTCCATGAAAGACCACGAATTCATTAAATGTGTACCATTTTGAGTACCAGTATAATGTAAAAGAATATGATTTAATTGTTAGCTTTCTTGCCTACCCAATTTATCAAATTTCTCATATGTCTGTTCACCTGGTATGACTATCTTTTTGCATATATTTAAATAACTTGGTCCATCAATTGAATCAATTAGATAGGTGGATCTCAATTATTTATGACATACAGTGCTGCACACCAAGGAGAGGACAGTAAATTGAAAAATAAAGGAATTAATATCAAAGATAATTGGATTTACTTGGATCACAATGTTGGTATTAAGTATATTCTAGACTGTCCCATGAGAACTTGTTGACAATATTATGTTATTAGGTAAATGACATTCAGAAACCTGGAAAGTGACAACTGTTTTTTCTTTGGAAACGAAATTAAACAGAGATATCAATAGATAAGTTTTAATATGACAATCATTTGGAGCAATTGAAGTGGCAAATCATTTGCAAAAGAACATGTTAAGATGAGTTCAGATGACAGAGTGCCTTGAACTGACAACTGTGTTCTCTTCCTATAAGTCAAACTTTAACATTAACTCCAATCTTTCACTGCACAAATGACATATTTTAATTGAAGAAAACGAAAAAGAAAGTTTTTTACTTGCTGTTAACTCTAAATGCTTCTTAATGAAGCATATCTTGTTTAGGAAGCTTTCCCTGAGATGAATCAATAGCTTAACTTAGCTTTGAACAATTCTCAGATAAGTTATTCAGAGGCAACATGAATGAGGATCCAACAACTAAGGAACTGGAACCGACAAGATTATGGGTCATAATATAATATAATGTATCCTGATTCAATGCTTTTCATATTTTAAGTCATGCCAATGATTTTAAGATACATTTATTATAGGCTTATAGTGATTTTCCTATAGCCAACTCGGTAATAACAACTCACCTGAACAAAAACTAGTGGACTCTTTGCAACTTATACATCAAGATTTTATGCCTCCTTTCCCTTTGTCAAGCCCAGAACTAACCCCTTATGTAACATTTTATAGAGACTGTCATCAATTAACAAACAGTTTCAAGTCTGAGCCAAAAGTCTTGAGATCAGCTCTTTTAAAATATATAATAGGACATAATATTTCAGCTGTATGGTCACTAAGCCGAAAGAACCTAAGGAAAATATAAAAAAACAACAAAGCATTTGCAATCAACCAATCACAAATTATAAAGAAACTGATCCTACTACTGTATAAGAGGTCAATAAAAATTGTAATATAAATCATGACACATGATTTACCTGTCTATTATTCATTGGCTCGTTGAAAACACTTGGTAAATGGAAGCGTATGACTTTGTTCACATAATACTGAGAATAACAATTTTCTTCAAGTAAATAAAAAAAACAATAGGCTTGAGCGCTAAACCACAAAAAGTCAAGCATAACCCCTCTCTCCAAATAATTACTAAGCTTTTGAAGCCACATTATGGGTAAAATTTCATCTATAAGTTTGACAAAATAACATAAGACAATCTCCCAGGTTAATAGCAATGTCACTACAATTACATATGTCGCTACATAGACTGCATTGTAGATGATGCCATGGGGTCACCATCTACAAATGCATATCAAAATAGCTTGAACCTTTTGTTGCCAAAGCAAACATAAGACTTCACACCATAATTGCATATAAGCAAAATAATAATAATAATAATAATGAATCTTAGCAAAATGCAGCTTATTAGAAACTCCCATTGCATTGCTTAACCAGAATCATTGTAATATTGTGTGACTCAACCTTTTCATGTCATAAATTTAATTATAGCAACAGAAATCATTACTACAAACATAGCCTATTCAGCAGAGTCAATCAAACAACAATGCTAGTATAATGGACAACATACTTGCATCACTGGGTGATATCAATCCTAGTCATTGATATAATGACACATAACCCTAGTCAAGAGGAAATTTTCATATCCGATAGAAATTGTACGAAGCATGATACCTAAAGGAACCCCAAAAGTTCCATACGTCAAAGGCTTAAACTTGGTACTGGTTGGCTCATAAGCTCCTGAAGGATGCCCCAGTTTATCCTCAGCATGCGTGACTGCTTGTTGCAGCTTTTGGTACATTGCCCACACATGCGGTTGCATCACTGATGAAGGCAACTGCAGGGCAGGCTCCACTCTGGGCTGCACCAAGGATGTTCCTGCAGGCATGAAGGTTTGCGGTGGCTGGTGCCTCTTCAAGCTCAAGAGTTCGTCTGCACATGCCGATCCAATTATAAATGACGGGCCAGCTCTTGCAACACTAACCAATGACATGCAGGAGGTCGATCCGGGACTGAACTCGGACGCCTCATGCACAGAGTTTCCACCACCCAGGAGATGATCACGACTCTTCCTGGGTGTGTACCTCCGACGACCATGCTTGTCCAGGAACCGCCGATTCCCAAACCAGTTCTGGACTCGCATGTACTCCAGCCCTGTTCTTCTTGCTAACTTCTCCTTCATCCACGTAGTTGGATTCGGCTCCACTGCACGAAAAATCAAACCAAACGTACGGCAATAACTCAACACCACAAATCCAATAAGTTTTCAAGAACCACCTACTAATAAACCCCCCTCCCGCAGACAAAGAAAATTTTTAGCAATCTGCAGAGGCTTCCTCTAATAAAACGAACAATAGATGATGAGCAACGTCTTCAAGAAACACGAAAAAGATCGGAACTTTGAAAGGAGCAAAGGACCTGCATAAGCTTCCTCGAGGATCTGCACCTGTGATGGACTCTTCATCTGCTTTTTCGCCATTAATACGTCCTCAAGAGGCCCCTCTCCGAGGCTCCCGTCCGCGTGCTCCATCTCAACTCAAATCCCGAACCACGGGCACGGGGAGGCGATTACGGCAGCGGACCGAGGGGTAGGGGGCGCAGAGGAGCGAAAAGGCGAGGCCTTTCAGGGTGGGAACTGAGCGAGAAGAGACGGGGAGCAGCAGCAGGAAAACGTGAGGCCTGCCTTCGACAAAATGCATGCACGCGCAACACGCCGAAAGGAAAGAAGGAATCGTGAGGGGGGTTTCCGTTGCGGAAGCGAACAAAAGGAGGAAAGGGCGCGCTAACCGGGGAAGGTGCATCATAATTAGCAGGATAACAGGGACGACAGCAACAAAGAAGAGCGCGGCGATGGGTGGCGCTGGAGGAAGCAATTAATGCAGGAGGAGGCGGAGGAGGAAGGGGGCGAACGGATTGGAGCAAACAGAAAAAGGAAGGCTTTTTTGAATGGGATTTTGGAGGTAATGAATGGTAGGAGAAGGGAAAGATAAATGATGAAGAGAGTGGTCGGCGGATGCTTCTGGTTTTCGAGTTGTTGATGGTTTAGATAAGATCAAATATTTGTTTCTATAGACACACCTTTTCTAATTTCTATTCAATCTAATTCAGAAATTTTCCATTTAATGCTTTAGATGTCAAAAAAAAATTCTTTTTTATTTAGTTTAATATAAGAAATTATACATATCAATAAATCTCTGAAGTAATGCGGCTAATTTATTGCATGTACAGGGCGGACACAATCCAACTCCCAAGCCAAAAATTATTCGGCTCCACAAGAATCGCAGTTTACATCATTACATTGCATGAAGACGAAGCAAATCGAGCAGCATTAATGGCAGCAGAATCACTTTAGAAGCAGAAGAGGGTTCGGATGCGATTCATAGCCACAGAGCGCCGGCTCGCTTCAAGATGGGCACGAGCTCGCCGGAGATGTGGACGGCCATGAGCCGGTCCAAGCCCCCCACCAGCCTGCCCCCTGCGAACACCGCCGGCAGCGTCACCGTGGCGGCAGCCGTCCGCGGCTCGCCGTGCGCCTCCGGCGGCAGCGATGCCATGATGGCGGCCTCGTCAGCGTCCTCCCCGACCTCGCACACCACGGGGTTGACCCCCTGCCCCAGCAGCAGCCTCCGGACGACGTGGACCATGAAGCAGCCGCTCCGCCCCACCACCACCACCGGGTTCTCCTCCACCGCCACCCTGATCTCGCCAGCGCCGCCGATGATCTTCTTGAGCTCCCAGGCCTCCGGCGCCCGACTCAACGACGGCCATGCCTTGCCGCTGCTGTAGGGGATCGCCTGCTGCATCATAATAATCCACCGATCTCGACGAACAAAAAAGGCCCGAGAGAAGAGAACTCGGGATGGTATTGGTGTTGAAGAATAGAGGCGCGCTGTACGCATGCATATATCCACACATGGAGGGCGACGCCGACCACACAGTCATCGACGCGTGTAGCGCTCCTTCCTTCCGCCCTCCCCCGTCACCTGATGTTTCAGAGAAGCCGCGGTGACGCAGGGGGTGGCGGGTATCAGCTGTCAAGGCTAAGACAGCCCCCCCTCGCATTTGCAAGTCATGTGCCGAGGCTGGATCGCTGCCCATACCGTTCGTTTGCCCCGCCGTTAATCCACTCTTTGTATGAACCCTGTATCCTGTGGTCGTTTATGCAGGAAATCTTCGTAGTCGATGTAAGTTGTTAGTATCGGGTGGGAGATGAAACCAACGCGGAGGAATAAATCTTATGCTCGGACGTGGAGGATGCTGATTGGTCGGGTAGGAGTCGTGTACACGTTGGCTACGCTTTCGACCTCAGAACGATTGACGACGGTACTTTAGAGCGTACAATTTGCACAATTCCACGTGTCTAATTACTGCTGGTCTTTGACAGCTGCCGCTGCTTTGTTGAAGGCTCCCCAGTTGCTTATCATGGTACGACTCGCGGCACGACGCTTTCGGACGAGTGTCACACCACCCCCGCCTGTCGCCCTTACGGAACTACGGCGTCTTGGATCGTGGCTTGGGTCGTGGCCTGCAGCCCTCTGGCATGGTGACGCAACACGTGACAGGGAGCTGAGGTAAACAATCCAGACGGGCGTGGGAAGGACGTGGAGGCCCTGCGTCAACACAACGAGATAAATGGACAAGTTTTAGATGCAGGATAAATTGTTCCACAAGACACATGATGAAGCCACCATGCAAAGATGAGGCAACAGCATCATCCACAATACAAATATATCATAGATAATTCAGAGTGTCTACAATCCTGGTCCGACAGACATATGCTTTGGCTTTATTAGGGGAGGAGAACCGTAGACCGCAAAAAAGTTGCAATTAAACGCCACAGATGCTTCACTTATTGTGAGTCTACCAAGGTGAAGTCTGAACTGAAACAATTCCATAGAACGTGAAGGAAAAGTTTGTGATCTATTCATCGCTCAGGGAAGCCCAGGAGTTCGCCTGAATCCAATCGAAAGCAATTGGGCTCAGGAAAGCATCAGGGATTCCAAAGGAACTGACCACAGAAAGTGCATGGGGCCTTAGTTCACCACACAGCTTCATGACTTCTTTCCTTGCGGCAGCAGCACTTTCAAGTGACAAGTACCCATAGCGAAGAAATGAAGCATCTTCTTCCACACAGATCAAGGCATACATGGACCTCAGCAGCCCCAGTAGCTCCTGCCAGAGGATATCAACATTAAAAACAGGAGTTGATGCATCTATTTACTTGAGAAACTCGAAAATACTAGCCATGTACAAGTTTGGGAATGGCTTGATTAGGTATTTGGCAGTGGTAAACAGTTTTAGTGAGGAACTAAGTAGCCCCGGAGTAAGTTATTTTTTACTTTACATTTCCTGCTATGAGAAGTATTTCATTAGTATACCTTTAGTGGTCCAGCAGACTGAATCATCTCATCATCCGCAAAAATTTGCAATATTGTACGTTCAGTGAACGCCCTTGCCAATTCGTCAGCAAGCTGATGACTCTGATATGCTCAACAACAAGTTCGATAGCATTAACAAAATGCACAACATGAAAAAAAAAGAACAAAATAATTCAATAAGGAACACATACCAAAAGCACTGCCATCTGTTTGCTTTCTCCATGGGCTTGATATTGAGACACTTCACTAGCATACCGCCCAAGTAAATCTCTCTCCCTCAAGCAGAGTAGGTCAAGCTGAATGAATAATATGACTGAATACATCTTGATCTTAAGTCAATAAGGTGAAGCATATCACATAGCTAATTTGCTACCTGGAACTTGATGCTTCTAAGTGTACAACTTGTTAGATCTGCCGGGATAATTGGGCATGGATCATTCATGTGTTCCAACCCCAATCCTCCCAATGGACTCTTCATCTTTTCTGCTGCCAAATATTCTGCAAGGAGTGCTTTGCTAACCTGGTTCGATGTGTGCCAATATTACTTCCATGTGCTTTAATCTTAAAAAAAGATAAACTCAAATAAACAATTGCATTGGTACCTGTTGCATCAATACGTTGTTATCCCCCTCAAAGGTAGATTGGACATCATATTCACCAATTAGAATACCAATACGGTTCTCTGTCTTCAAGCCTTGCCCACCACAGGCTTTGCGACACTCCTAGAAGTAGTAATAACCTTATAAATTGATAAAGAAAATCCTTGATGAAAATGAAACATTTTTCAGCTAGAGTTCAAGAACCTGAAGTGTTCTCATGTTATGCCATGTAAGTGTAGCTTTCAGAGAACTGGAATATATGTGAATACTTTTGTTTGTTTCTGGTGTCCTCTTAACATATAATCTTTTCAAATAATTAGCTGCAGAACTCATAGCACAACTGCAAATGAGGAAAAACACAAACAAATTGGCGAAAATATTTTTTTTTTATTCACCCAAAGCAGCTGATACCAAAATCAGGGCCATTCGATATGATTAAAGGAAGTTAAAAATAAATCATCAGGCTAATTGGTGCAGTTACGTCTTTGCAATCAAGGGTAAGAGACGCCATTGATGGCTAGGATAGTCCAGCAATGGAACCTCAGGCCCATTAGCAGATATGGAAAAAGCTCGCCTCGTCAAACCATATCTCACAGCAATTGCTAAAGCCACCTAAAACCAGTAAAATATAAGTTACCTAACAATCTTGCCCACATATCATGACAAATATATAATTATCAACTCGCTGATATGCACAATAAGCAAGTACAAGGTACCTTTGATATATAAACTGCAGTAGCTGCAATATTCACACGCCCAAAAGTCAGCGGAGCCATAAAAGCTGCAAACCTCTGCAACATAAATTTGAATTTAACAGGTAGCCAATAGCACATATCAACAAGAACCATAATCAATATCATCATCAAACATCTCAAAATAATTTTGCATAAAAATGTGTATGCATAGTTCAAACAACTTGAAACAAATAAATATGATGGGCTTAGCAATTTGTGTAACCTTATCTTTGTCTTTTATCGAGCTCACGTATTGCCCATCAGGCAATACATCAGCAACCGAGTTTAGCAAGTCTTCCCGAGGGACTCTGAGATTATCAAACCTGCAAAAGTAACAGAGAAGGCATCAAATGGCAGTCCTCGAGTAGAATGACAAACTCTAGCATTAGACACCTGTGTCCTCACCATATCCGACCATTATCAACACCATTCAAGCCAGTCTTGTGACCACAGTCAGCTATACGAACATTGGGGCGAACGTTTCCATCTGCATCTCGGATTTGTGCTACAAATGCATGGATCCCTTGACTGATTCCGTTTATAAGGAGTTGAGAGAAGATTATTGTGTGTGTTGCATCCTGATGCATTATAGTTTACAAGGTCAACACAAGAGGGAGCTATAATATTAGTTTCCTTGTGCATATAGACAGCCATCATCTACATCAACAAATACAACTGATACATAAAATTTTCCTTACATTAGCAGCTCCTCCAATCCAGTATTTCTGAGCTGATTCACATGGAGTGTTTATCACAAACTCTCTTGTGTTTGTGTCATAAGTAGCAATTGTCTCGATTCCTCTGACCTTGAAATATTAAAAAAAGAGCTATCATGTGTAAAAGATGTAGTAACAAAAGAATGAAAAGAAATGTCTCAAAAACTAATTGAACTTAGATTTGTGTACATACATTACTTCCATGCCCCAACTCAGTCATTGCAAAACAACCCTTAACCTGATAATCCTCAGTAGCCTTCAACCATTTGTCATGATGACGCTTTGTGCCAAAAAACCGAATTGCCCCTCCCCTGGAACCCAACACATAACCTTATGATGACATCACTAAAGCTGGATATTTTTGCTAGCCAGAAGCTTCATCAAATTTTCATGTAAAAATTGCTACCATAATTACCACATAAATAGAATAGGGACTATAGTCATACTGACATTTCACTACAGTCCTGAGTTGCAGAAGAGACTACAGTGAGATTAAAACGAAGGGGTCCATTTCACGGGTAAGAAAAGAGACAGTGAGTATTTTGAGGAAAACCAAATGATCCTTTGCTTGTTTGGCCCCTCTTTATTTATCTCTTATCCTCTTTGATCTAATAACTCAGATCCTCTGTACTCAACCAAAAAGAAAAACAATAACAAATACTTAGGTCATTTTGAATCCAACCAATCCCATTATCAACGTATGAGACAGGTCAAACTAATGAATAATAAAATTGGACCTCTTTAAAAAAATGACAATAATTAATGCATAATTTGCAAACAAATCTAAAAATTATGAAAAGAAATCAGATTTGTTGAAAGAAAGAATAGGAGATGCTATTAATTATAGCACAAGAGATGGTCTATATTATTGTTTAAGAGAAAAAGAAAAAATGACAACTGTTGATCCAGACTAGCATTGTTACCAAGAAAAAAGATGCATATTCATGTTCCACTAGGAAGGTGATGAATCCAGAACCTGAAGAGGATACACTCATCAAAGAGGCATCAAAAGCACACAACTTGCAATTATCTTTAACACAAGAAAATCCAGTGTAAGCAAAAATGTTAGAAGACCATATAGGTCGAATTGAAACACTGAAATATGTTGAATCCAGAGTCAACTCTATCATGAAGGCAGACAAACAAGTCATGTAAGATTCTGGATGTATTTAGTGTTGTCTGTGATGCAACTCGGGCTTCTAGAATTCAACCAGATGCATGAGGAGCAAAAATTGCAGCCCTATATCACTAATAGGATAACCTTGGGCTCAGCTTTAAGTGCATGAAGGTGATGATGAGATTAAATGTACTGCAACAGATAAAGTCAACATCTCAGTTAGTTTCTGTTCAGCTGAGACTCCGTTTCATCATACTCCAAGAGTCATAAAAAATGGCCGATAATTTGATTTCAAAGCAATTATCTCTACAGCCAATATACAATATTGATCCCTCTATCTTTCATCTTCTATAATTCTTGTTTTCTTTTTTCTTTCTGACTGCTGAACTTCAAAAAGGTAAATTTGGCTAACTTTTTACATATAATTTCTACGCCGATCTTGATTGATTAAATGCTTCCTGTGTTAGTGTTTGCATCAAATAACATCCAAATATTCAACCAAAATTACACATTTCCAACATACTAAAAAGTCAGGTTACCCAGACGGACAGAAAAGAGGAGAGAAAAAGCAGAGACTGACCAGAGAAAGTAAGTGACCCCTAGTTTGATCGAGAGGGAGTGGTCATAGATCGCGATGCACTCGAAGAAGGCAAGCTTCCTCAACTCCGCCTCCGGGCCGCTCCCCGTGACCCACCCTTCGAACACACCACGGTGGAGCAGGTATTCGATCCGCCGCATCGTGACCGCCCGCTGCTGCTCCTTGGTCTGGTTGTAGTCCGGGACGACGAACGTCCTGTCGCCGCGGACGCGGGGGCAGAAGAGCGGACTTTCCTCCATCAGCCGGAACAGCCAGTCCCGAGCCGCGAGGTCGTGGCCGTCCAGAACCCCGCGCAGCGCGGCGATGTCGAAGGCCGGTGGCTTCTCCGAGAACTCGGGCGGATGGTAATGGAGGCAGGCGGCGAGCGCGAGTGGGGCTGCCGCGGAGGGAGAGGGGCAGTTCAGATGGCCAGCGATGATGGCAACGTGGCGGGCGGCGGCGGACTGGGGATCCATGTCGACGACAGATGAGGGATCAGGGATTGGGATTTCGCAGGGAGAGATAAAGAGAAGCGAGAAAGGGTTGAAGAGTTAGGTATAAACAGACGCACGGAGGGACTGATTCGGTACGGGGAGACGTAAAAAGTAACGCATGTAATAATTTTTTTACCTATGCTGACTCATAATAAATTATTAATATAATAATATATATAATTTAAATTTAAAAAAAATTATTTTAGTCCCTATAATTTTGATTATGGACCACTTAAGCTCTTATAGTTTTACTCGTATCTAAAATAATTTCTATATTTTTAAAGACATAGCTTATAAGCCTCTTCGGTTAAATATGACATGTTAACTTATAATAAACTATTAATAAATAATATATCTAATTTAAATTAAAAAATTAAGACCGTTATCATTAATTGGAGGAGGCGTTGTCGTGAAAATAACCACCAACATTAGCATCCAACCGCTTCTATCTAGCAGGGAGTCATACATATTATCACGAACGGTCGTAGCTCAATTGCAACTCTTCGCTCAGCGAACCATTTATTGCTTTTGCTTACTTGTACAGATGTTTGATAGCATGTTTTGCCTTGATTTTGTATGATTTTGACTAAGAAATGCAAACGAAAATAGTCTACAATGCCATAGAATGATCGCTCGCTGTGTAGACCCAAAATAGCCCAATTTTTGGTCGTTTTTGCGTGCTTCGATGACCGCTCTGAGCAGTGTGAAACGTCAGTCATCTCAACCCCTTGGAACCCCCAAGGTGGCATAGGACTAGGTGGGGCTTTGAGTATGTATCGAGCGTGAGCATTCATTAAGAGTTAAACTTGACTTGCATCTGATACCTTAAGAATCGTCATTTGTGGACTTGCGACTATTCTTACAGCTCTCTAAAGTCTTGTTTCTCTCTCTTTCTCTCTTTTCTTTGTTGTACTTAAGGTGTTCAATGAATTGGTTGTAAAGCTTCCCTCTTTGTGAGTCGTCGGGACTTGTGTATCGCTCATTTTTAAGCTAATCAACTTCTCTTTTGCAGGTCCTTCGGGACCAGCATGAGGTTGTAAGTGGGCTGACCCTTTACGGATAACTAACATTTCGACATTTTAAGACTTAGATAATTCTAACTAAATCTAGAACATTAGGCAAGGTTACTTCACGACTTAGGCAATTCCAGCTAAGTCTTCGAGTTTGCCACTAGGGTGTCGCACGGCTTAGGCAAATTCAGCTAAGTCTGTGACATTGTGGTATCAGAGCAGGTAAGTAATTCGAACAAGCAGTGAAAAATATTCATAATTTCACCAAAATGAAGCATCATGGTAAATCGAGCAATATAGGGCAAGTCGGACCCTTGTCCCAAGTAACCGTAGGTGGGCTGCAAGTGCAAACTCGCTCACAAGCTATTGGAGTCACTCATAAGGAGCGTGGCAGCGAACAAGATGAGCGTGAAGTGGGGTATTCTCCACAAGCAAAGAAGGGGCAATCTAGTGCGTCAACCAGGAAAATAAGCCATAAAGAGAGACTTACAACGATGGAAACCTGCCTTGATATTCTTGAAGAGAGCTTGGAGGAACTATATCAATACCAACAAAGGCTTCTTAGGGTAGAGAGCTTGCAAGAAAAAATTGAATCTTAGATAGACAAGGTTGAGTCCTTGGTCGATCGACTAACGAAGGATACGAAAGACTCTAAACGACATCTACACAAAGTTGTGGCAGAACTCACGGCCAAAGTGACATATCTCACAAGAATTCTTAATGCAGAAGGGAACAATACCCACGCTGCACCACCACAAAGCTTCAGGGCACCAAAGCTGCATTGCTACGGGGGTGTCAGAGATGCTAAAGAGCTAAAAAAATATTTTTGTGCTACGAGACCCGATTTAGAGGAAACCAAAGTGTATATACTAACAATGTATCAGAATGGAGATGTAAAATTTTGGTGGTGAACTCGTAACGAAGAGATATAGCAAAGTCAATGTCGAGTGGACATATGGGAAAACTTAAAACAAGAGTTGAGAACTCAGTTCTTGCCGGAGAACACAGAGTTTGTCACAAGAAGAAAAGTGAGACAACTCCGCTAAAGTACATCCATTCGAGACTATGTGAAGCAATTTTTGATATTGATATTGGATATATAGGACATATCTTAGAAAGACAAACTATTCAGCTTCTTTAATGGTTTAAAGCTAGTGACACAACAAGAACTACATCAAAGGAATGTCACATATGTGGTCGGGCTAATTGCAGTCGTAGAAAGGCTAAATGACTTTGTTTCTTTGGAGGAATTAGGAAAGAAGAAACAATCATCCAGAAATCGCCTAACAAAATACTCTCGAACGGAAGAGTTTTAGGGCAAATAAAAGAGGAAAAACTTCTATAAGGGACCAAGCTCGAAAGGTAAACCCCAATGTGCGGAAGACCGCATATGGTGAGGGAGTGCCCACAAAAGCAGGCACTCAATGCTTTAACTACATCAATACACCCCCACAAGTTGGACAAGGTGCTGGTTACAGGTGCCCTGTAAGCCAATCACGTGAGTGATGGCACGTGTGACACGCTGTATGATCTTTTTTACTTATAATTAATATTGATATATTCTCACATTATATTATATGTTGTATATATATATATATATATATATATATATATATATATATATATATAGTGATGTCCTTGGTTCTATATAATAGAATCGGAACATGGTGATATCACAATAATGAAATTGATTCACCTTTAAACACAAATCCTAAGTAATCCCGGTCATAGGTTACTCGAGAGGGATATCGAGATAACCGAACAGACCGGTATACTATATACCCGTCCATATGATGGAGGTGGCTGGTCTCATAGTCACTTGTGTGGAAATACTAAGGATATAGTATATGTGCTCATTAAATAATAAGTTCACTGATTTATCTGCTTATGGAATACTATATAGTTAATGATACCTAATGTCATATAGTGATTCCATAGTCCTAGTTGTGTATCTGGTCCTTAGACTTGAGATACCAAGGATGCCTTGTATGAGTACTCCTTTCTTTGGCGTCAGACTTACAAATTTGGAAAGTTTCAGATTTGATACAAGTAGTTATCGGGATTAATAGCCAACCTTACAAAGGCAATTGAGTGTCAATAGAGGATCATCCACTCTCGGTATCAAAATAGGAATATCCTATATATGCTTGCTCAAACAAATCTCTGGCCAGGGTCATTCGGATTAAGATAGAAAGATTTCTCGAGGAGAATCCGATTAGAGCGAGACTATGACGGATTTCGTATATGACATGATAGTACCATATCCAATATACGGTCTCTGATATATTAGTTGAATGAGGGATTATAGATACACGGTAACTGTAGATAGACAGGTTTGACGGATTCGATCCCCCTATATCGTCTAGGGACTATGGCGTAGTGACCTAGTACGTCCATAGTCGATGAGTCGAGTGAATTATTATGAGGATAATAATTCACTATATCAGAAAGAGTTCTGATGGAAGTGACTCACAGCCAGCTCGGTATCGAGCCTAGAGGGTCACACACATATGGTGGATGCTTTAGTGAATAGACGATTGAATGAAGATCCAATTAGCCCCTATTCTCATTAGATGAGACCCATGGTTGATAAGCTGCAACTTTAGCCACCACCTCCTATTCTCCTCTCTCCCTCTGAACAAGAGTTACAAGATCAAATTGGAGGAGTTTCACTGCAGAGATCCATCGTATGAATACCGCTAAAGAGGAGGACGCTTGACCTCCTTCATCTTCTCCATCCGGATCTGGAATATAAGGATATACGATCTCCCTAGGTAAAATCAATCTCTCATACATCGCAATTTTATCGATTTTTACGTTTTTCTTGTGACCCCAATCTTTTGTATAACGATTTGATCTGCGTGGGAAACTGGTATTTTGTTTTAATTTCTACTGCGCATGTGATGTACTCGCTGAGGTTTCCCAATAGTGATATTAGAGCCAAGGTTTTCGTGCGAAAGATTAGTTTTAAACTATGTGTGATGAGATTGAATCACGTAGAATCATTCAACGCATTCGCAGCAAGAACAACGACAACGAGGGGCAGCTGGCCACCTGCAAGGAGGCGACGGCTAGCCTTGCCATCGGCGAGCAGCATCGGTAGTATGGGGTGGTCGCCCCTTGGCAGGGTGGCTATCGGTATGAGGCGATCATCGCTGCGTGGCGTGCGGCGACCGATGAGGGTGAAGGAGGGCTAGGGTATCTTTTTGAGAAAAATATGATTATGCCCCTCAGAATTTGAGAAATTTCAACTCTTTCTCTTTATATAAAATTCCTTAAATGCCCTCAATATTTCTAAAAATTTCGAGGACTGTCCTCTCATCCAAAATACTGAAAATATCCTCAATAATTCTGAAAATTCAAAGGACTATCCTCATGTACAGAATTTTAAAAATACCCTTAAAAATTCTAAAAATTTTGAGGACTATCCTCTCAACTAGAATTACCAAAATGCCCTTAATAATTCTAGAAATTATAAATATATCCTAATTTTAGAAAATAGTTAATTAAATAGTTTAATTAATTATTATATATATCTAGTAATCCTACATATAATGTAGTGTATATGTGATGTATCATATGGATAGATGATTATGAGTCATGTGTTGATGTGTGTAATTGTGATTATTATTATTGGGGCCTGCGTGCTGTGATTATTTATAATTACATGAAGAGCCACAGCGAGAGCGTGGAGGTTACAACGAGACCCACAATACCATGGCGGGAGATCATGACGCATGGTGATGCGACGATCCGACTGAACCGATGATGACGAGATTAATAATCACAAGGTATAGGGATGCGCCAATGCATACATAGATCCTATTATGAGTGATTAGGCCCACTGGCTCAGGCTTAATCACATTAGGTGATGGTTCATGATCATCTGATGTGGCTTGTATGTGTGATGTGTTATACACCTACTAGATATATGTATATATATATTTACATATGATGTAGATATATATTAAATATGTATGTGTGTGACACGACATATTAGAAGACCGATAGAAAACCCCTCCTATGATAATATTAAGTCGGTAAGTGTGAGGCAATAAGATTGACCCACGTGGCCTTCCATCGTTATAGAAAGAAATTGAATCCCGACATAAGTTGAGTTGGTCGAGTCACTCGAGGCTCACCTATCTACGTGATCGAGTTCTTGCCTACGAATTAGACTCATCTTGTAACGATGGTGATGACTTAACTAAACTTCATGATTGGTCAAGCGGTCAAGACCATGATGATTCAGAGGCTGAACATGACGGGAATCACAAGGAGTTGTGATTGACAAGAGTTGTCTACCTTTGGAGCTTAGTGTAGTTGGTCGAGTCCCTTGAGATTGCACTAAGATGTCAATTGGATCCCGATCCCCATTAGGAGTCTGCTGGATACTTTCATCTCACGTGTCGAGGGTGTTGCGTGATTCGCTAGGAAAATAGTGGGAGTATATTAAGATAAAAGTCCATATATTTAATTAGTATTTTTTGTAAAATCTACATGTTATTTATTTTTACTATATCTTATTTGTTGCTTGCAAAACCCCTATATGACATACTTGATGTCAACCGCCTCATTGGTCTAAAAGCTCCGTAATTTAAGAATTGTTCTCACGAAGGAGAAAATCCTAAATATCATTAACACGATTGTGCCCACACCGAAGGAAAGGACAAGCGAGGATGAGATCACTCGCTTTATGAAGTATATAGATAGTCCTAGAGGATAACCTATGTATGATCTTATACTTCAGTCCATATCAAATCCCTCAGGACCCTCGCGTCGACCGACGACGGGGGCCCCGAAGACGCTCCCGAGGAACTCACCTCGGGCTCTCCTAGACTTGTTCCCCCCGACCCTAGAGAAGGAACAATCCTAATGCTACTTGAAGAGTCCGAGGAGATCATTCCGACTTGTTCAGAAAACACCGACTGAAGGGGGCTAGGAGGAGACCCGAGGGAGGAGCAAAAGAAGGCAAAACTAAGACGTGAGGTCCCAACCTGGCCATGGCGAACTTATAGGATCCATGGGCGTCATTTCAGCTTCGCGAGATAAAGCAAGGGACCGCCCAAAAATAACCCGGTGCATTAAATGTATAGTCGCATTGAATGCACAGCCGCACTGAGTGTGATGCGATGTACGAAAAATAATAATAATAATAATAGTAAAAATAAATAAAAAATAGTAACACGATAAAATAAGATAAATTTCATAAGTTCACCCTCTTGGCCAAATCTCAAAGATTTGTGCCTGAGTTCGTCCTCTCGGTAAGATCTCCATGATTTATGTCCGAGTTTGCCCTCTCGGCCACATCTCCAAGATTTGTGCCTGAGTTCACCTTCTCGACTAAATCATCAAGATTTATGCTCGAGATCACCCTCTCAACCAGATCTTCGAGATTTGTGCCTGAGTTCGCCCTCTTAGCCAAATCTCTCAGATTTGTGCTAGAGTTCACCCTCTCGACCAAATCATCAAGATTTGTGCCCGAGTTCACCCTCTCGGCCAGATCTTCATGATTTGTGCCCGAGTTCGCCCTCTCGGTCATATCTCTAAGATTTGTGCCCGAGTTTATCCCTTCGGCCAAATCTCTCATATTTGTGCCCAGGTTCGCCCTCTTGGCCAGATCTCCATGATTTATGCCCGAGTTCGCCCTCTCGGCCAAATCTCCAAGACTTGTGCTCGAGTTCACCTTCTCGGCCAAACTACCAAGATTTATGCTTGAGTTCACCCTCTCGGCTAGATCCCTATGATTTGTGCCCGAGTTCGCCCTCTCGGCCAAATCTCCAAGATTTGTGCTCGAGTTCACCTTCTCGACCAAACCTGCAAGATTTATGCATGAGTTCAACCTCCTGGCCAAATCTCCAAGATTTGTGCCCGAGTTCACCCTCTCGTCTAAATCACCAAGATTTATGCCCGAGATCGCCCTCTCGGCCAGATCTCCAAGATTTGTGCCCGAAGTTTGCCCTCTCAGCCAGATCTCCATGATTTGTGCCTGAGTTCGCCCTCTCGGCCAGATCTTCATGATTTGTGTCCGAGTTCGCCCTCTCGGCCAGATCTCCAAGATTTGTGCCCAAGTTCACCTTCTCGGCCAAACCACTAAGATTGGCCAGATCTCCATGATTTGTGCCCGAGTTCGTCCTCTCAGCTAGATCTCCAAGATTTGTGCTTGAGTTCACCCTCCCGGCCAAATGTCCCAGATTTATGCCCGAGTTCACCCTCTTAGCCGAATCACCAAGATTTGTACCCGAGATCGCCCTCTCATCCAAATCACCAAGATTTGTACCCGAGATTGCCCTCTCGTCCAAATCTCCAAGATTTATGTCCGAGTTTGTCCACTCGGTTAGATCACCAAGATTTGGGTCAGAGTTCATTTCCTGAGCCCCTGCTAGGTCGGATTAGCTTTTGGGTACTTAAACCTGACCAATTCATTTCCTGAGCCCTAGCTCGGTCGGATCAGCTTCCGGGTACTTAAACCTGACTAGTTCATTTCCCAAGCCCCTGCTCGATCGGATCAGCTTTTGGGTACTTAAACCCGACCAGTTCATTTCCCGAGCTCTGGCTCGGTCAGATCAGCTTCCGGGTACTTAAACCCTACTAGTTTCATTTCCCGAGCCCCAGCTCGGTCGAATTAGCTTTCGGGTACTTAAACTCGACAATTTCATTTCCCGAGCCCCAGCTCGGTCGAATCAGCTTTCAGGTACTTAAACCCAACCAGTTCATTTCCTGAGCTCCTGCTCGGTCAGATCAGCTTTCGGGTATTTAAACTTGACCAGTTCATTTCCCGAGCCCTTGCTTGGTCGAATCAGCTTTCGGGTACTTAAACCCGACTAGTTCATTTCACGAGCCCTGGTTCGGTCAGATCAACTTATGGGTATTTAAACCTGACCAGTTCATTTTTCGAGTCCCTCCTTGATCGGATCAGCTTTCGGGTACTTAAACTCGACCAGTTCATTTCTCGAGCCCTGGCTCGATCGAATCTACTTCCGGGTACTTAAACCCGATTCCCCGGCCCCTGCTCGGTCGGATTAGCTTTAGGGACTAATTCGACACTACTGCAAAACTCATAGCTCGACACAAGACCTCATCTTCATTACTCTAATTGAGTACCTCGAGAAGGTCTTCTTAGAAGGGGAGGGGGGGAATGATATGACAAATATTGACATGGTTGCCATGTCCCCGCATCCTTGGATGACTAGATCTCCAACGTTGTCGACTCGACATAGTGAAACCAACCTGACACAGGCATGGAGGAGCCAGCGATTGTATGACCAACTTAACATGGGTAAGGCTGACACGCCACAGCTACAGCAGGCAAAACGCATGCCTCACCCTAAGGACCATAGACAGCTTGGAGAAGTACGATTGCATGGTAAGATATAGAGGCAATAAAGATCTTAGGTACGAACGACCTGTAGCACCCACTATAAAAGCTCCTGCACCTCTACGGAGTAGGGGGGATCGCAACTCCACAACCAAACTGACTTAATCATCAGAGGGGTTATGTCGGAAACCCCACCCGGCTCGATCTTTTTGTAGGAATTCCCAGCCAACCAGAGCTGTAGGCGCAGACTCCAGACTCGAGTTTCGATGCATCCGCAGCTGACCTGTCGAGTTGGACCCGAAGGCTCCTTCCACCCAATTGTGCTCCACCTCCCCTCCATCCAAGACGACTACGGGCGTGCTAGCGCACTCGGGTCAGAACCAACCGTGCTTACTCAGCAGACACGAAGGCACAAACTATGCCTACTGGACAGGTACAAAGATTTTTCACTACCAGCATACACTTTTAGGTTAAGAATTTTATTGAAGACAATATCGAAGAAAATCATTAGTAGGATGGATAAACTAAGATTCCAAATAATTTAAATGTTAAGACACTGTTATATTATTACTCTTGCCGTGTCAAAATAAATTTTCAATATGTTTTTGTTCTTTTTTCATGGAATTCCTTTGTTTTTACTTCTTATTGTTAATTAAAGAATTCTTGTGCAGGAAATTTCTTACAATTGAGTCCATAATTTATATGTCATTTTTCGGGCCGGGTCGGGCCGATCCTGGGCATTACCCATTAGCCCAACCTAAACCTGGCCCAAAGTTGCAATTAAATCTTGGATGGACTGATCCCATTCTCAAGTTTAAGTTCCTTGAAAATAATTTATTCTTGAATTTTTTTTTCTAGTGCAATTACTAAGATATAATAAACAATGATTGAAAAATTGCCACACAGATAATTTGTGGTGCAGGGAACTCCAAGAATAAGGTTTCTTGGTGGCAATAAAAGTGTCTTAGTTCAAAATATTGGATATGGAATTAGGATTTGATTGCTATGCATGTTACATCTTGGTGATTGGTGTCATATTATTATTATTATTATTATTATTATTATTATTATTATTATTATTATTATTATTATTATTATTATTATTATTATTATTATTATTATTGCTGTCTGTTTATTTGTAACTTAAATGACATATAGAACTTTCTTTATTCTCAAAAAAAAAAGGTAAAAAAAAATCCCTATGTTGTCTTCTCAGTGTTCCCCTTTCTTTCTGTTTTGTGTGCATCTCCTTCGCACTCAAGTTTGCAATGGAGACTGTTGACTGTTTGCAATGGAAGATAACAAGCCGAGCCCGATGTTTCAAAAGAAGGCCGGCCGGTGGACTATCCCCGGAGGAGCAGCTGGTGGAAGAAGACAAACCGGTGGCAGGCATTTGACCTTTCCAAGTGGTGCAGGGTGCACATGTTGGCTTTTATGCATAACTTTATGGAGAAAGAAAAATAATAATAATAATAACAGTATTTTCAATCAATACAATATTTTTATATTAATTAAAAGATAGAATACAGATATTTTAGAATACTTAAAAAAACCCTCTTAATTCAAGTAGTTATAATTTAAAATTATTTTCAAAGAAATATTTTTTTTGTCAAAATTTTTGTGAAGACGTCAACGAGATGATCTTCGATGTTGCAACGATTGTCTTATGCTTCTGCTTAAGTCTATAACTTGACTTTTTTTCTCTTTAATATCCATCTCTGATGATCTGATGATGGTTTTGTATTTGTATGATCAAATCTCTTTGAATGCGAAAGCTTTATTTTTCTTTTCTTTCTCTTGGCTTTCTTCACATCATCATAAACTTTACCCGTATGTGTACTTTCATTGTTGTCCTTCGAGTTTAGAGATTTACCCCTTTTTTGCACATATGTGTCATCAACATTATGACCTGCATCATCTAAGATGGTTTGCACAAATTTAGATGATCATAATTTTTATACCATAATGTTGATTCATTAGTAGGAGTAGCAAAATCTGAAAATAATAAAGCAAACATCTTGTTTTTTGTTATCCTTTCAGTTGTTATCAATTTACCAATTTTCTTATCATAAATCATATATTTTTCATCATAAAAAATAACATAATATTATTTTCTCATTAGTTGTCCTATACTAATGAGATTTTATTTTAAACTAGGAATAAATAATATATCATAAATAATTTTTTTACCATACCTTTTTACCATTTTCTATCTGTATAGTAGATCTGATCGAATTATCAAGCTTTTGAAACAGACTTTTATCTCCTGTCATATGATTGTTGCATCCACTATCCAAAAACAAAACAAATTTAGAATAGTCTTCATCAGATGCTATAAATAAAATATTTTCTTCATCCTTTTTGACATCGTTATTTTTCTCATGATAATTTATTTAATTTTTGTTCCAACAATCTTTTTCAAGATGTCCATATTTTTCACAATAAGAACATAGAAGAATATTTAGATTTTTATTTTTATACCAAAAAATTTTTTCAATATACCCTTTTTTTTATAATAAAAACATCTTCGAGTTTCTTTGTTATCTTCATTTGATCGACCTCGTCCTATGTCCTTTTGATCTCTCCCTTGAGATCTGATTTCTGAATTCTCTTTTTGATAATTCTTCTGATCTATCTTTATTTGAAGAATATATTCCAAGGTTTCATATGAAGATCTATTCACTTTTTGTTTATGAATTAAAAGAAAATCTATTAATTCATCAATAGACAATATAATTTATAACTTTAACTTCTTCTATAGCAGTAGAGATCATATCAAATTTTAAAGATAAACTTCGTAAAACTTTTTCCACTATAATTTGATCTTTTAAATTTTCACCATAATATCTCATTTGATTCACAATAGAAGAAATTTTTGAGAATAAATCAGTAATCGATTTTCAATCTTTCATCATAAGAGTCTCAAATTCACGTCGAAGAATTTGAATGTTTGAAATTTTTAACTTCTCTGTACCTCCAAACATATTTTTTAGTATTTCTATGCTTTTGTTGATGTTGATATCATCATGATTCGGGAAAATAAGGAATCATCTATTGCTTGTTATAGCATATAGAGGACTTTTGCATCTCTTTGCATATTTTTATTTATGTGATCCTTTTTATCCTTAGTAATCTTAGGATCCTGTAAATCATACTCAACAAAACTATTTTATATCAAATTCTATAATCTTTGTGAAATAAATAGGGTTTTTATTTTAATAGCCCAAAATTGATGATTATCAGAAGAAGCTGATGAGAAATAATTACTTCAAGGCCTATCATTTCTGGATCTACTAGTCTTGCCTTCTTTTTTTATTGATGTAATTCTTTTGATTTTCTTTGAACCATACCACTATGGGAGAAGGAGAGAGAATAGTAGAAGACATCCTCATCTAAACTTTATCAACAGTATTGAAAAATAGAATATAAATATTTTAAAATATTAAAAAATTTATCATATCTAAATAAATCTTATCCTCGTCTAAACTAATCACATCCTCGTTTAACTAGATTTAAATTTAAATCTTTATCTAATCCTAACTATTTAACTTTATATTAACTGCTTGGATTATTTTAAACAACACAAATAATTCAATTCAATTCTCTAATGTTGTCTTCCAGGTTGAGAAATTTATTGACTATCTGCAATTTCAGTGTGATGTTGGATTTTGGTGTCGAGAGAGCAAACGTGGAATAGCAATCGGATATACCCCATTTATGTTTAGTAGTTCAGTCAAGCAGTCTACTTGAGAGACGAGGCAATGTCACAAAACAAGAAGGGGATGATGATGTGAAATCACAGCTTGTTCAGGGTGGAAACATAGCCATTAAAGATGACAGAGAAGTCATTTCTGAACGCATCGCAGTACAAGCAGCTTAAACCCATTGCATGGATTTCTTCTGAGGAAGGAGACAAAGTCCAATCTGTACTTGACAAACCCACTGCCTTGCATCGCCGTCATCTACCTCTCAGCGGCTGATGGATACACTTCTGTTGACAGCATGCAGCAAGACATGGAGAGATCGAATGCCTGGGACGGGTATCAGCCACCGGTTTGTCTTCTTCCACCATCTATTCCTCCAGGGTTGGTCCACCGGCCGGCCTTCTTTTGAAACATCAGCCTCCATTTGACTGTACTGTAAACAAGAAGAAGAAGAAGAAGAAGAAGAAGAAGAACAACAACAACAAGGTGGTTTACTACCATGACAATGACGACGGCAACAAATAAGATAAGAGGGAAGTCGGTCGTGTTCACTGAACCATAGAGGAAAAAGAAGGGGTTGGTAAGGCTTATCTCAGGCCAACAAGTGGATTAGTTCATCAAGTGTCTTACACACACACTCTCTCTCTCTCTCTCTCTCTCTCTCTCGATATATATATATATATATATATATATGAAGAGAGAGAGAGAGAGCGAGAGAGAGAGAGAGAGAGTGCGATCACACTTGGTGAACTAATCCACTTGTTGGCCTGAGATAAATCTTACCTCAGGTCTACCATTCCATCAACCCCTTCCCTTTTCCTCTATGGTTCAGTGAACACGACCGACTTCGCTCATCTTCTTTGTTACCATCCTCGTTGTCATGGATTATGACCTTCTGCAACTTAATAAATGGCGTGATGTACTTCAATATAGCATCTTAAAACAAGCAAGCAAGACAAACAAGAACAAGTAATTGCAGGGAACAAGCAACGACAAATCAACTGGCTTTCCCTCCTCCTCCTCCTCACTTGCTTTCAAAAATAGAATTGAATAAGGTATTTGTCACCGATTCTATAATTTAGTAAAACCTTCTGCTTCTTAAAGTGCATGAATCGATCCATTCCAATGTAAGAAGGTTCGTATAAACAAGTCTGAGAACCTCTATATGATCCTCCGAGAGTTATTAGCAAGTCCTGTTTTCTACATCAATGTAAGATTAAAAAAAAAAAAACATTTAGAGATATGTCTGAAACATCATTGAGCACCATGCATATTTCAAATATGAATTGATGCTACATTTGCCTTGAATGTTACATTGTTACTATCTAAAGGCAGCTTAGCAATTCAACATTTGTGGGATGCTAATATATTTTTATAAATTATGAAACTATCTTGCGACTCTATTTAAAGTTACGAGACTGTCAAAATGATTTAGTGAGACACCAATATAATTATATTATTTTTAAAAATGTTTTATATTTATTTATATGATTATATATTTTTATTTATTGTCTATTTGGACCATACGAACTATTTTATGAGATTACATGCATTCATTCATATATTTATGTATTTACTTATTAATTCAAATTTTTTTAAAAAAATATTTACTTTTGAATAAATATTAAAATATTAGAAGGGTAAACTTATCACAAAATATTTTAAATATAATTTTATCAAACAGTATTTATGTAGATATATATTTAAAATATAAGTTTTATCTATTGTTTATCAAGCATTTAAACATTTCATAATTATCCATTCACTCAACAAATTTTGTTAAATTATATATTAAAAATATAAATATATTCCTAAACGCGGAGAGAACCCGTAGTCGACAGTAGAAAGAAAGGGAACAGAGCTCAGGATCAAAGGACAAAGAGAGAGGAATGGAGAGAACTCGGTAGACGAGCGAAGACAGGTTTGAACGGAAAGGAGGAGGAGAGAGCGTTTAGAATAAAAGGTTTGGTGGGCGCGGGAGAATCGCTGCCGCATGCCCGCCTCGGTTCTGATGAGGATGTCGACCATTAACTCATTGGCGCTTTTGCTTGCAGGAAGAGACTTTGACAAGAGAGGAGAACATGGCCGGGAGGAAGACAGGTCATCTTCTTCCCACTTCGCAGCCAATAGATGGAAGCAGATGGACCAAAAGAACCCTCCCAGTAATCCATACCCACCATCGACTCCCCCGTCTTACCTGCTACATTGAAGGATAATGAAATGAGATCATAAAGCTTACCAATTTGCAAGTGCTGACTGCAGCTGGTAGGGACAGCTTGCCAGCAGATCATGAAGTCTTTGTGGCTTGCGTTTTGTACTCTCTCTCTCTCTCTCTCTCTCTCTCTCTCTCTCTCTCTCGGCGTAACATTTCTGATGCAGTCTAAATCATGGAAATATTTCAAGTTTTGAATGCAGAACAAAAAAGATTTCTGCCACAGGAACATGAAACACGGTGGAACGATAAAGCTACTCAATCCAAGCCGTGGTTTGGCGGTGGCAGAAGGTGTTTCGTGAGCTGAGGTAAGAGGGTAGATGTAGGGTGGCCATTTTCTACGCCATGGACCAAATTAATGGTCGGCTCCGCATGCGAACCCATCTCAGTCAATGCCTTCCCCTCCTTTGTTTCATCCATCCTCTTTGAAGCTTCTTGCAGGTGCTACTCCCCCATCTTCTCTTCTCTTTATTCTATATCATGGAAACTTGATGCATATTTATGATAAAATGCGGACTCCCGTTGTCTTCCTTCCCCTTCGAGGAGCTCGGATTGGTCCAAGATATCCGCGCAGTAATATGAGCCCATAGGTTTCGCTGTTCATCTTCTTCTAACTTGTGGTTTTGAACCCTTGTGTAGGTAGGTGGTGGTACCCTAATGGATCCAAGTAATATCTCTAGGTGGGGGATCACTGGCCTTGACAAGAGAACAACGAAGCTTGCAACTGCACTCAATCAATCATAAACCTTAGAGTGGGCAGCACATAGACCTTTATAGGTTCCGTAGGGTGGATAATCTTTCGCGATCACTGCAGTTTCTCTTATGGACTTGCATTGATCACAACACTGTTTATCTTCACATGCATACATCGGAATGCATGAGCTGATGGTTTGATCCTCTCTGTGAACATGGGAGATTTACCATGAAAGAATTTTCTAATGGGAAGCAGCTAATTCATTCAACCTTTGACCTTAAATTCTTCTTACGGATTGTAGAATTTTCTATGTTCCTGCCTCTCTGCAGAAAGGAAGCCACGTATTTCATGTGGCCTGAAAACAAAACCTCGATGCACTTTGAACGGGACAGCACGATAACACCGAGTCCATGTCCTCTTGTGTGACAAGATCATTAGTTTAATGGTGCCACAGAGAAAACAAGATCAAGGTCAGGACGAGACCATTTGATGACCGGTTCCTCCAATGGAGTCGCACCATTAATTCCCTCTCTCTCTCTCTCACTCGTCGTGCTTCCTGACCGTACCATGTCGTTTATGCTCTCTGTATGAAACATCGACTCGGTGATCAACGATGCCTTGGTATCACAATGACAATTCAGCTGGCACGAGTCCCTCGAATGAAGTGACCACCGTGTGTTTTGCATGTAGTTCTTCTTCTCTTTTCCTCCTCCTTTCTTCACTTCATAGGATGCTTTGACACAGGCAGCAAGAAACCATTGAGATTCCAGTTGCGATGACGTAGAGCATAAGAGCGCTGTGGTTATCACTATTTCTTTGATGACCTTCAAATCGTTCGCGATATACCAAGAGAGAGGGAGAGAGAGAGAGAGAGAGAGAGAGAGAGAGAGAGAGAGAGAGAGAGAGAGAGAGAGAATAAATAAACAAAGCAAATGAGAGAGTGACTTGAAAGAATTCAAAGAAGTCCAAACAAAATTGCTTCGGTTCCCTGAGAGACCATATCGCCACAAAGCTTTCACAGGGTGATTTAGTCAACGGAAATGGTGGAGGAGAAGAAACAACACACAAACTCGTCTTTTAGTTCTCGCCGATGCTGGTTTTATTTGTTGTTGAATCGGTCGACTATTTGAACAGCGTGGATCGAAGACATTTGTGAGAAGCACTTTGTTTTGAATGGATTCACTGCACCCGCAAACAAGTATGGTGTTCACGTTTGTCGTGTTCCAAGTCGCGGGATCGGTCGGGACTGGGAGCAGGGGGCTGCGAACGCGCCGCAGCTTTGCTCGTCGATTGATCCGAATCGACCACGTGTCGTCGCAGCAGAGAACCGCTGCTCCCCTGCCTCGGTCGACGCAGGGAACACGGTTCCTTCAATCAGATGAAGTGGGGTCCGCCAGGTCGACGGAGTAAACACGCGGGACCCGAAGGTGGTCTTGCCAGTGAGGGGGTCCTTTCCCGTGTCTGGTCTCTGGAGGGAAGACACGCCCATGGATGGGGGTGAGAGGGGAGGATGAAGAAAGGTGGGGACCCGTCAAAGGTGTTGACGAGTTCTCCCGCACGTAATGCGGCGGCCCAATCGGAGGCGGTGGTGACGGTAAGCCCGAAGATATTTTATTTTATACATAACCGGTCCGATCACCCCCTTTGACTCCCCAACCCAAACTCGTCTCTTCCTCTTCCTCTTCCTCTCCCTCTCCCTCACGTCTCTCTCTCCCTCTCTCTCTCTCTCTCTCGTCTCAATTCCTTAGCCCGTGTAGTGTGGCCTCGCTCCCCCGCCCTCCCTCCACCTGTCCGCTCCTGACGCACCATCTTATGTCACTGCGATCCCCATGACCAAGTCTCAAAGCTTCTCCCTTCCCCCTCTTCCCCTACCTCTTTATTGCCCACCACCTCCACCTGTTAAAAAGACTTTACTTTCACACTCCTCTCTTCTTCTTCTCCTATTTTGATCACACCAAGCTGCTAAACTTCCAGTTACATGGACGAAGGTGGAACTACTCGCGGACGAGGGCTCACCTTGAACACCTCCCCTTCTCTCTTTCTCTCACCTCCCTTGGACCACGGCGGCGATCCCAGGCGCCCGCAGCCCATGGAGTCCGATCGGTATCGCCACCGCAGCGGTGAGAATCTTCCTGTCGTTAACGAGATGGATTTCTTCTCGGATGAGCGGTGGAAGGCCGTCAGCAAAGTGGAGCCCGATCTTGATCTCAAGGTGACGAGGGAAGATCTCACCATCAATGTTAGTAATACGTTCTTTACATATATTTATTTCCATGCGTGAGATTTCCCTGTTTGTGTTTGATGATTCGAATTAATCTGTCAAGTATTGATTGCTTTGATCTGGTCGTGGATATTGGGTAACCTGTAGACTGGATTGAATCTTCTGACTGCCAACGCCGGCAGCGACCAGTCGACGGTAGACGACGGGATGTCGCCCGCCGATGACTCCAAGGAGAACAAGAGCGAGGTGAGAAGAACGAGATCTTCGCTGAACTGCTTCGTCTGATTAATTTGCTTGTCGTTGAATGGATGCTGCGCCTGCTCGATTCAGCTGGCGGCCATGCAAGCCGAGCTAGCACGCATGAAGGAAGAGAACCAGAAGCTGAACGAGACGCTGAACCAATTGACCGCCAGCTATAATGCTCTTCAGATGCATCTCATCGCGTTGATGCAGCAGCAACACCAACCCAAAAGAGACCCACAGGCTCATGAGGTTTGATACGATCGCACCAACCGCTGACTAAAACCAACCAACAGTCCAATTCAGATCAAATCGATGAACTGATGTTACGTACATCAATCCTCCAGGCGGCAGATGAAAAAGCTCAGGCCAAGAATCACGAACGTGGAGGAGTTCTTGTGCCGAGGCAGTTCATGGATCTCGGTCCAGCTGCGGAAGCCGACGAGCCATCTCACTCGTCGACGGCAAGCCGAGACCGGCCCTCTTCGCCCCCGGACAATGTCGAGGTGGGATCCAAGGACCGCCAAATTCGCAAGCAGATTGCTCGAACTGATCGCCCGAAATCTAGCAGGGAAGACAGCCCAGGCCAAGACTGGAACCCAAGCAAAGATCCCAAGTTATCCCCTTCCAAGAGCACGGAGCAAGTCCAAGAAGCCATCATGAGGAAAGCTCGCGTATCTGTTCGAGCCCGGTCTGAAGCACCCATGGTGATCGAGACCACCCCAAACCCACAGCTGCTATTTCCAGTACATGCACACGAATAGTTTTCTGGATGCTCACAGTGAGTCTTGGTTGCTTTCTTAGATCACCGATGGATGCCAGTGGAGGAAGTACGGACAGAAGATGGCGAAAGGAAACCCATGCCCGCGGGCTTACTACAGATGCACCATGGCCACCGCATGCCCTGTCCGCAAACAGGTAAATGCAGCACATCGGGAGTGTGTTTTCTCGTATGAGTGCAATTACGTCTCCCAAAGTGTTCGACTAATTGTCCGTTGTTTTTGGGCACCAACAGGTGCAGAGGTGCGCGGAGGACCGTTCGATCCTGATAACGACCTACGAGGGCACTCACAACCACCCGCTCCCGCCGGCGGCCACGGCGATGGCGTCGACCACCTCGGCCGCAGTGTCGATGCTGCTGTCGGGGTCGATGTCGAGCCCCGAGGGGCTGATGAACCCCAACTTCCTCGCACGAACGATGCTGCCGTACTCGTCGAGCATGGCGACCATATCGGCCTCGGCGCCCTTCCCCACCGTGACGTTGGATCTCACTCACAGCACCAACGCGCTGCAGTTGCAGCGACCACCTGTCCAGTTCCCCGTCCCGTTCGCTGGTGTCGCTACCACCGCTGCTGCTGGCTTCATTGCGCCGCCGCAGATGATCGGGCAGGCGCTGCACAACCAATCAAACTTCTCGGGGCTTCAGATGCCTGCAGGGATGGAGGCCGCGCACCTTCTGCACCCAAAACCCCACTCGGCGCTTCCGTCCTCTCTCGCCGACTCCGTGAGCGCTGCCACAGCGGCCATAACAGCAGACCCCAACTTCACTGCTGCGCTCGCCGCCGCCATCTCATCAATCATCAGCGGGAATCACCAATCTGCAAGCAACTACGACGACAACAAGAGCAGCGCCAATAAAACCAGCTGCGACGGCAACAACAACAACAACGACAACAAAGACGACGACAACTCGTCCCGTTCCAAATTTCGAGCCACTCAATAGTACTACTACTCTCCAAGCTTTTTCATCTATTTTCCCCCGCGTTATTCTTTGGTTTTGTGAAGAAAAAATCGTGCAATGCAATACAATACAATACAATACCAGACGCCTTTCCATGCTTTGTCTTCTTCGGAGTTGTAATCTGGACAAAGGTGCTTTCCAAATCGAGATCTTATCACCAACTTAATTATTGGCGGTTGATCAATACTACATGAACACGGCACAGAAAGACATGTCTCAACAAAGTTTCACGTCCCCGTCTTTCTTTCTCTTCTCCACCATATACTCTACCCCCGGCACCCCTATTCCGATCCAAAGCCCATGCGCCTTGGTTTCCTCCTCAGGTGCATCTCGTCTTCCTCTTTCTTCATCTTCCCGTTGTCGCAGGCGCTCGAAGGTCAAGAAGGATTGCGACCATGCACGTGAAGCATGCGGGATGCAGGGAAGACGACGACAAAGCCCGAGTTAATTCAAACCGATTTCTGTGGGGGGGAGGAGGGACGCATTTTGTTGTGTACGCTGGGTCCCGTACCGACATATGTACACGTAAATTATACGTATCTAATGATCTATAGTATATCCAGCGGGTATTACCGAGCAGGAAGTATGTAGAATAATAGGAGATGGGAGTAAGATATGTGTGATTGGCGTAGAACTCAAGGAGGCGTCGTCTGCAGGAAGATTCGCGTTGACCAGGGCACGTGTCGGAAATGATTTCTTCGATGGAGGCGAAGGGATTGGCGATGGGAGGAATCGCAGATCACGACGACTTCGCTTTCAGTTGGGGATCGGCAGTGACGGATATCGTTCCCACACTTCTTGTCTTTGCATGTGATCTGTCATCAATTGGCTGCTGATATAATAAAGCCAGAGAGAGAGAGAGAGAGAGAGGGTAAGAGAAGCCACTCCACTGCAATCGCTTACTAACAAATAAATAGTTCGATGGCTAAAATATTTTAGTGTCGTTTGTGACGGCAGCATGACATGCATATCGAAAACGGATATATCTATATATATATATATATATATATATATATATATATAGAACACAGAGAAAAGGCTGAGAGATGATGAACCAACATAGTTGATGTGGATGATATCACCCCCAGATTTTGAGGGTTAATAACAACAGCTAAAACGCCACCAGTCTCTCTCACATCAAGCAGTTGACTTGTAATCCAAATTAGCTTAGGGAGTTGTCCCATATGCTCCTAGATGACATGCATGCTTAAGTCAAGACTTAAAGATCAACATTTAGGTGGTTCCCTTGCCAACTTATATTGGGAAAAGGATTGGAATATGATGTCTCTGTTTTCACACTTACCATGATAGCATTACAAAGGTGCTGCTTCAGTCTCACAATTTGCTTCTTAACAAAATGAGATATTATTAGTCTGGTACACTCCAATAAAGAAGCTACTAATAGAACATGCTTCATGAGCATTGAACACAACTAAACATATGAAAACAAGAATCACAATCTTACAAAGAGCACTCATATATATGATGAGTGTCTTGTGGAAGGAGGCACAACATTGCAAACAAGAAAGAACATAATAGCACTTCCACTCATATCCACATAATTAAAACACAGGCAGTCACTACAGTTTTCCTTGAGGAATAAGGACAAGGATATTACTCGCGATCACTGGGTTAAGGATGTGTCGTTTCTTCCACAGTCTCATGATAATGAAGCTATTAATTGACTGCTGCTTCATGCCTCATGCTCTGTTTCGTTTGCACAAAAAGAAAATACAAGTGAGGTGACTAAACTAGTATGTAGAAAAACAAAATTTCCTACTAAATATACAGACATCAAGATCTTCATTAATAATTATGCATTTCCCGATATTGACATAGAGCTTTCATTTCCAAACCTATTTAAAGTAAATTAATATTGTGATCAATCCATTGGTTAAAGTGAGAGCCACACAACTTGGTTTTCTCTTTTTGTTCAACTACAATAATAAACAAATAAATCAATTGGCAAGCCAACCAAAAATAGCTGATGCACAAAGGATCAAATTATAACTTGTATCATCCCTACCTAAATCTAACATTTTTTTAAAAAATACATTATTTAATAATTTCTCCATTACATATGACAGTTGAATGTAGCCACCGAGTTCGTAGCATCATATCTGAGTAAAAAGGTTTTAGAATATAGTGATTTGTGCAACAATTGAATGAGGCAAACAAGCTCATAGGATCAGATATGACTATCAAACACAAAAAGTAGAAGCAGAGGACAAACTTATACAGAGCCACGCATGTTTGGTATTATTCCTAAGTAAATTGTTTTTCCTCTCTAAAAGGCCTTACACAAGTGATGCAGGAAAGACCAGAAGGTAGGTTTCTTTGTGGTACAAAGCTTCAAAGGGTTTTAGAGATAACAGAGTTACTGTTATCCTCATACTCTTATCTTTTTGATGTTCAGAGGCCAATAAGAATTTTTCAGTTCACAAAAAACAAGACCATAAAAAATAAAATTGACTTGGTCTTGCGATTATTAAAAAAAGAAAAAAAGGGATTTAACGGCTAATAATTAGAATTGTATAGATTGTCAGATGGACTGGCACAGGAAATTGTTGATGGTGTCTAGTATAATTTCTGGTACTAGGAAAGGGAAAAAAAAGGCACAATTAGAAAGATCATAATAGAGCGCTAGATTCCACAGATGGTACTCCCTGCCAATTACCTCACATGTAGAAATATGTGCACTCGGACCATTGACCGAAAAGAAAGAACTCAACACCCTCATTGTTGACAATCTTAGATACAAGCTACCCATCACGTCATGAAGATTAGAAAAGTCCAGCATTAAGTCTGCAGGGAAAGCTTTACATCCATTGCTAAAATAAAAGGAAAACAAGTACTCAGCAGCTGAGATTTTAATCTCCAAGAAGCCATGAGGGGGCACGATGAGATTAACTGGCTGTCTGATTATTAAGATACCATCACCGGAGTCACTTAATATATTCACTTCCCTCATGTCTAGCGATAAAAGACTTATATTTAAAAAGGCTTTGCAAAACAGAGCTTCACTGAGCAAAGTGTACAGAACATATACTCCTCCAGCAATTCATTAAGAATGTTTCTCAATACATATCTTAACCAAGGAGGTCCTGGAGCTCTAATTAGCTAAGAATGTATCAACCCCAAAAAGGCGGTTATAGGATGTAGGCAGGACCTGATAAGTTTCATTTGACCAAAACCTAAGTGAACTACTGATATCTAATTTTCTCTTTGCTGATCTTTTTATATTATGCTTCACAATCCTAGTCTCTGATTTCTCTCCTAATATTCTGCCTATCCTTTGGTTCTCTTCAATAATTTTTCACATTAAAAAGGAAAGGAAGAGAAAATTTCAGAAAGTAACTTACAAACAGTGGAAGGCATTTAACATTAAGAGATGAGTAGCCACAAAGAATTCAAGGTAAAGAAGTAGATATCTCAGAATATGGATTTAGAAAAAGATCTTCCTTAAGCACAGAGAAGCAAAGAAGTCATTTTTTTCTTTTCTCTGACCTGATACTGTCTTTGGAAGCCGTAAGAACATCAAACAATCCGCAGCAATTCCACCATGAAGCTCGAAGGTCTGCCACTGGCGCGTGAGTGGGCTATGCGTATACGTTCGATTAATTTCAAGAGATCAATCAGCACATCAGTACCAATGCATCATCATGGCGCACGAACAGCGGAACAGAGTAAACTCACCTCAATGTTCTCAGTGCTATGGCAGAACTCGCCACTGTGACGAGGCGATTCAGAAACAGGAGTTTCTTCCAGAGCGGCCGCTGGTTTCGCGTCAGTCTCATGCGACAAAGAATCAATCTCCAGCGAAGTCTCCAGAGTCCCCGCCGCGGCCTCGGCGGCTTCGATGACCTCTACATCCACAGGAACTGGCGCATCAATTAGAACGATAGTCACAGCAGTCGCTGCTGCCGCCGCCGATTCCTCCATAGCGACCTCAGATTTCTCAGCCTGGAGGAACTCTACGCTCACGACTCCAGCCTCCGTGGAGACAGGAACTGCCACCTCCTCCAACTTCTCAACGTCATCCTCCATCTCGACGGCTGCCGCGGGTTCCTTCCGCTTTTCCTGCTCCACCTCCTCGTCGCTGCTGCTGCTGCTGCTGCTGCTGCTGCTGCTACTGCTCGTCTTCTTCTTACCGTCGTGGCTGTTGTCTGGATCGCACAGAAAAGAAGAGGGGGGAAGCATAATAAAGTGGGAGTTCTCTGCTGCTTTAAGCAAAGGATGCGCTGTAAAGGAAAGGGGAAAACCTGGAGAAGCGTTGGTGGAGGAGTCCGGTGGATGGCCAAGGCCCTGCTCCGTTTCTTCCTTCTTTCGCCGGGCAGCTTTCCGCTTCTTGGCACCCGACGGCATGGCAGCACTCTGGTAATGGATTCCTGCACTGATAGATGACAAGTGCGAGTTGTTAGAAGGGGCATGGACAGAGGGAGTGACGCATGATGTGGGTCTTAATTGCTTTCCTGCCGTCCATGGCAGAGAGATTCGAGAAGAGGGTAAGTTTTGGCCGGGGACAGTGGCTGGTTGCGAGAGATGGGATGCGCAGGTGAAAGGTCAGAGGACAGAGTATATATACAAAAGATTTCCGTTTGCACGCGCATTTTGTCGAACACCTTGCAAGCACTTTATAATCAATACAAAATTCCAATTACGAGCCGAGCTTCAAAAAAATAGTGGAACTTGGAGTCGATCTGAAAACAAACCTGGAGGATCGAGGCTATCTATCGCCCGCGGGGAGAGGTGAGACACATCCTTCCCGCAAGCGCAAGACACAAAAGAGAACGAGGTCAATGCTGCAACGACAAGGCATTGCCATCGTAGTACTTACTGTCGCGTACGCTTAGGTCGCGTTCAACGGTGGAGGGATGAAAAGCCTCGATCCGCCGCACGTGCTGCCGACGGCATCACGCCATTTAAGGAGCACCGAATCGGACACCACGACAACGTTTCCACAGTGTGACGTGGCGCGCAATCCACGTCGTCCCCGACATTAGCCTTCCGCTGGGGAAACGCCCGTAACGGGTAACTAACCGACACAGCGAAGAACATTTTTTTTTTCCACTCGTTATTTCTTACTTACCCGCGCATCTACCGGTTCGGTAATTGGAGGTCCTTCACGAGGAAAGGGTTGTAGCGGAGAGTGTGGTCAACAGAACGCGTAACGGAGAGGAAAAGAAAAGTTCTTTACTTCCCTCACGGTTTTGGCATCCGACCTTACTCTATATCTATGTATGGATTCGATCCTGCCATTGAGACTTCGAAGCTGCGGCTTCTTCCTCGCGCTGGGATTGGAGAAGATGATCCAGCTGCTGTTCACGGTGCTGGCGGGGGAGGCGGCGGCGACGGCGGCGCTCCTCTTCAAGACTCCGCTCCGCAATCTCGTCGTCCTCGGCCTTGACCGCCTCAAGCGCGGGCGCAGCACCGTGATGGTGAAGACGCTGGCCGCCACCGCCGTGGTCGTCCTCGCCTCTAGCATCTACAGCATGGCCGAGATCCGCCTCCGCTTCGCCGAGCTCGGAGCCCCCACGCCCACCGACCAGATTCTCATGAGCCGCCACCTCCTCGAAGCCTCCCTCCTGGGTATGGGTATCCTCTTCAATCTCGATGCTTCTTGTTCTGCGATACAATCTTATTACCACTCGACTCATGTTGCAGGTTATTCCCTTTTCCTCGCTCTAATAATAGACCGTCTCCACCTCTACATCAGAGAACTGCATGGGCTAAGAAACAGTAGCATGGAGGCTGTGATGAAGCAAAACAGGGTCACAGGAAAACCTAAAACTGGGTGTTCCTGAAGAATCTTCAGCATCGGATGTGGCAAATTGTTCCGCTTGTATATATCATGCCATTACAACCAACTGTTTGATAAAAATTTCCTCTTGTTGTTTTACCTAATGAAGTGATTGATTCAAATGCTCGCACGCTGTGAGATAGTACATCAATGAACGAACTACTCAATTTAGAACCACTAAAACCTCTGCAACAGTGAGGGGCTAAGCATCATAAAATCTACGTAGAAGAAGAACAGTTAGGGCAATTCCAATGCCACTGGATCAGGGGGGCCTTGGAAGAGATGCGTTCGACCTGACTGCAGGTCTGCAATTCACCAGCTGCTAGTAAAAGAGAAGAGTTTTTGGGATAATTGCATTCCCCAGTACTTCTGTTAACATCTTGAATGCTGCTGAATTTTCTGCAACTTTCACTTTTGGCTTCGAGTCCCCAGAGATGACAAAGATTGTGTCGTCGGTTTTGACTTGAACAGAGCATATGAACGTTTTACAATGATCAGGCCCTTGTTCTTGCTCAATCCTGCAAGTTCCATGGACGCAGTCATTGGGAGTCAACTCTTTGCTTCTACATCAGTTGCGGCGTAAAGAAAGGGGCTCTTAGAGTCGAAGATAAAACCTACCTGTACGTGGGATTCATCCAATGTTTCTTGTTGCATAGCTCCTTTAGTTTCTGCTTGGCTCCGACTTCCGCCTCGGCCCGCGCGTCACCTTCGTCCCTCTCAGCTGCCTGCAAGTCAGACAGCCTTTGCAGCGCATCTCTCGCCGCGTGAAGCCTTGCGAGATTCTTTTGTTTGGAGATGCCAATGCCCATGACCTCCCCGTCCACGACGACCTCGGCAGTGTTCGACGAACCATCAAAAGAACTCGTAATATCGACTATTTTGCGGTGCTTCTGACAGAGCTTATAGAGGGTCATCACCGGGTGCTCCCCCATCATCTCCGGCGTGATGATCGGCTCCAAGATTCCCCTAAAAACCTGCCCACGACCTCACGTTATACACAGAAGCAACAGTAGCAATAGGAAAAGAGAGGGCATTCACCTTCCAAAACAACTGCAGATCGGAATTGCAGTCGAAGTAGACTGCGGCCGCAATAGACTCGACAATATCGGCTAGCACTTTGGGGGCTTCGAGGGTGGTACCGCCGTACGTCATTTGTACGATGTCTTCCTCGGGCTCCATCGTCGCCATATCCGTGAATTTGCTCACCTGAAGCGTCCGTAACAGATGGTGATCCAGTCGAATCGGAATAAAAAGGCAGTTTTTGTGGGTTAAGGCAACGCGAGTACCAACTGATCGAGGTCGCCGCAGATGCGGCAGTTGCGGCGGAGGAATCGGTAGAGACGGTGGCGGACGGCGACTCGAGCGAGCTTCTCGGTGGAGACATTGGCTATGCGGAGCTCGGTCAGGAATCTGGGGTCGAGGATGGGATCGGAGAGGTAGAAGAAGCTGGTGACGGCGAGGCCAAGGACAGCATCGCCGACGAACTCAAGGCGCTCGTACGAGGGGTGGCCAGCATAGGAGCAGTGGGTGAGGGCCTCCTCCAGCAGAGAGGGATCACGGAAGGTGTAATTAAGGAGGCGCTCGATCTCCGTCACCGCTAACCCCATTCCGCCGCCCTCCTCCGCCATGATCTGCCTTCGCTTCTTGATTGCGACGAGACGGTAGCTCCTCCTCGGCCAATACTGATATGGTGGAATACCAGCCGGGCTGGTGTTAGATCTGCTCCAACTCCAGTTCTAAACTACGTTTCGTTTTGACATCTCCACCCTCGTGCTGCTCACCATCGGATCCCGCCCGTCCATTGGTCCTCGCACCAAGTGTCAGTGGACGGATAGGATGCGGGATCGAATGGCATGGAGGGTAAAGATGTGCAGTTCGGATTTAATTGGTCCGTCCACATTGGGTCCAAATCTCACACACGATCGGAAAATTAGAGGACTTCTTGCTTCACTGCGAAGCAAAGCAGCGTCCGAAAGCGACCCACAGGAGAAAAGAGTGGGGCCCGTCCGTCGCTAGTGTCACCACCAATTGGGTAAATGGTGAGGGACGGTGCTACGGGACGAATTAACATAATGCGGGCCCCGCGTGCTTTAGGAGCCGGCTTGTCTGACGAAGTTGACCGCATCGTTCCCGGTCAACGACATCGCAGAAGACTCTCAAGTAAATGAGCTTAGCGCTAGATATATGGAAATATATGATCTCCCATCATGTAATGAGCATTTTGGTTGTGCTTAGGCTAGAAGACTAGTTCAACGTAAAAAGTAGATTTGGTAAAGCTTTCACTCGATTATGGACAGAAACATGTTAATATATTTCCATTATATTTATGTGTTGTATATATAATTATTAATTAAGTATTAGATGAAGACGAATTCAATGACTCTAACTTTGTTTTAATGATATTAGAGAGAATGTGTTGATTAGGTTACAACAAATTAGAAAAAAATATTAAAATTTTTATTAACCTTCAGTATTATGTCAAAAAATAAAAGACACCCCTCATACTTTAAGACTCATCTAAGTAACCCATCGTACTATGATTTTACATCAAGGTCATCCTCTGCATTTTAAAACTTGTTTAAGTGATCCTCCGTATTATGACTCAAAATCAAAATCATCTCCGTACTTTAAAACTCGTCTAAGTGAATCCCCTCGTACTATGCCTCAAAATCAAAGTAACCCCTCAAAATGGCCCCCCTTTGTTAGAAATAAAATTACGCTATTATGTAAAATAATTTATAAAATTATTTTTATTTGAGGATTATAACTAAATAGTCATAAAGTACTAATCCATTTTTTTCCTTTCTTTCTTTCTTCTCCAACCTCTATCAACATTTTTTCTGCAACTCTGATCTCTGACTTTCTTCATCAATATCTGTCGGAATTACTTTATTCATTTTTTAGTTGTCTTTCTATCTTTCTATTTTTTTCTTTGTTTGAGATATGTGATTTCTATAAGTTTATTCACAAATAAATTAAAGATAAAAATGTATGTGGTTTTTTGAGACTTAAATTTTTTTGTTGACAAATAATTTTTTAATTTTTTTGCTTGACTATGTAATCTTATTTCTAATAGAGGAGACCACTTTGATGTGAAATCATAGTACGGGGTCACTTAGACGAATTTCAAAGTATGAAGAAAATTTTTGATTTTGAGACATAATACAAGTGTCATTTAGACGAGTTTTAAAATATGATATTGACTTTCATATAAAATCGTAGTATGTGAGGTAACTTCGATGAGTTTTAAAGTATATTGATTTACTTTGATTTTGAGATATAGTATTAGGGGTTAATAAAAATTTTGACCTACAAAAATTATGCTTTTACTAACGACACAACATTGAGAGAAAAAAAAACTAATAGGAAGTCTGAAGTTAAAATGAGCATTATGATTCTTGAAGACATGAATGGTCAAATCTTATACGTAGTTGATTCATAGACGCAACAAACATATCAAGTTTAATAAAAAGTTGACACCTTGTTTGGCAATGCATGATGATTTATTAAGGGTTTATTGCAAACTCATCTAAAAAAATATCATGCTTTTCTCATTATTAAACCTCAAAATAATCACAGCCATGGACATCAAAACATTAATTAACTGAAAATTATACCACATAGATCCAAATTAGTTGCTCACTGCATCAAATTATTCGTGCTGGAAGATGGACCTGTCTGTAATGTTTACTCATATCATCCCTAAAACAAATAAATTGCAGTTGATGTGCATCTTTTGCGTTGCAGATTTGGCCTCCCTACAAATCGGAACTGCTGCGATTAAATATTCTCTCTCTTTCTTTCTTTATACTTCCGAAGGAAAGTTGAATCAAATCATTCTATTCAATTAATGGAGCTCAATATACTTTTATCACTCAAAAAAATATGAGCCATATGAAACCCACAAAAAAAAAAAAAAAAAAATTCTTGCTGCAGTTAACATACGTGTCCACGTCAGGGGTACTTTCGTGATTTCATTTAGATTAACCGCGACCGCCGCCCGTCCTATTTAAATGGCTCGGCCTCTCTTCCTCTGCCTCCAAAGCTCTCCTCCTGTTGGCTGGCATCATTCAGCATGCTTCCGGAGATCGCCCTTTTACTGTTCTTCGTCCTCCCCCTCGCCTCCCGCGGGTCGGCGCCGGCGCCGGCCGAGGGGCCGATGAGCCAAGAAGAGGACGCTACCGAGTTCGTCCTCGTCCGGTGCGGCGCCACCCGCTACCCGGACCTTTGCTTCGCGTCGCTCTCCCTCTACGCGGCTGACATCCACCGCAGCCCAGTCCGGCTCGCCCGATTCGCCTCCAACGTGACCCTCGTCCACCTCCTCTCCCTCTGCTCCCACGTCTCCGCCCTTCGCAACGCCGGAGCCGGGCGGGAGGCGGCCGCGCTGCGGGACTGCACGGACACGCTGGGCGACGCGGCGGACCAGGTGGAGCGGACCACCTCGGAGCTGGGCCTGCTGCAGGATCCCCTGGAGAGGTCGGAGGTGGCGTGGCGGGTCTCCAACGCCCAGACGTGGATGAGCGCGGCGCTGACCAACGAGGATACCTGCTCCGACGGCTTCCAGGACGTGGGCGGCGGGGGCGCCAGCGCCATCGAGGCCGACGTGCGCCGCCGGGTGGAGAAGGTGAAGCAGTACACCAGCAACGCGCTTGCCCTTGTCAACAGCCTCGTTGACCGCCGATGATGCCGCTCATTGTGCTCTATTCTCTTCCTCCTCTCCCGACTCGAACAGCTACACCTACCTTCCGCTGGTGTCGAAAGGAAGACAGAATACGTCGCTGCAGCACGATAAGATTAGCTTCACGAGTTGGGTGGGGGAAGTGATCCATTTGCGTGGTGGGATTCTGCCTTGTAAAGACACTCTTTTCTGTGCTCCTTCTGGTTGTCATTTGTCTGCTTGCTTCAAAACAATTGCAGTTCTTCAAAAGCCTTCACCTTCTTCTCAATCATTGCTTGCTTCACTCTCATCTGTGGTTTCTGAACGCTTATATATACTGCACAACAACATCACCATCTTAAGATATATTCTAAGGGACCACAGGATATAAGAAATACCAATTATTGGAGTTTGTCATATGCCCAATTAATTTTTTTGGTTTTTTCCCTATGTTTATCAATTATGTTAGTCCCACATATCATACGAGCTGCTGAATCCAAATCACTTACTACTGCATACATCAAGCCAGTTCTTTTTGCATGTACATGATGTAGCTGGTTATGTTCCATCTTTAAGCATTAAAACAGCATATTTTAATGCTTTTTTGTTCTTAAAATATGCGTTTTCTTAGTGTTTTTTTTTGGTTGGAAAAAGCAGATCGTTCTTTATGGGAATGTTTTGGTATTAAAATGCTTATAACGAGTTAGAGTTGCACTTAACCCGACAACCCAATAATACTGCGTCTTCCCATCAAAAGCCGGGCAGGGAGAAGCGGGCGTCCGTTGGTTTCTTTCGTGAGACCGGCGCACGAAGCGGACCTCCGCGTGCTCCGCTAGCTGCAGCTCCTCCTCCCCCTCCCGTTTAAAAGCCGGAGGAGCGGGCTCAGAAGAGGGGAGAGGCGAAGCGATCAAACGAGGGAAGGGTTCGTACCACGTCGTTTCCTTCCCATCTTGTTGTCCTCCCTCCTCGTTCTTCGACTCGGTTCGGTAATCATCTGATTTCTGACTTGGTGACGAAAGGTTGCCGTCGACTATTGTCGACACGCAGCTGTAAACAGATTAGGCGCATTATGTTCTTGATGTCGATATGATTGGGTGTCAAGTGTTTCGATATGTGTCCCTCTCTGTTGCTTTGGCAGATATAGACAATGGCGGAAGGTGAGGATATCCAACCTCTCGTGTGCGACAATGGGACTGGGATGGTCAAGGTAGGAATGCATCCGTATCAGCCTCTCTGGAGCTGGGGAACGGAACTCCATGAACTTGCCAACTTATCTTGGTGTCGTTCCTGCTCAGGCTGGATTTGCAGGCGATGATGCTCCGAGGGCTGTCTTCCCCAGCATCGTAGGCCGCCCACGCCACACCGGGGTGATGGTCGGCATGGGCCAGAAGGATGCGTACGTCGGCGACGAGGCTCAGTCCAAGCGAGGCATTCTGACCTTGAAGTACCCCATCGAGCACGGCATCGTCAACAACTGGGACGACATGGAGAAGATATGGCACCACACCTTCTACAACGAGCTCCGAGTGGCCCCCGAAGAGCACCCCATCCTCCTCACCGAGGCCCCTCTCAACCCTAAAGCCAACCGCGAGAAGATGACACAGATCATGTTCGAGACCTTCAATGCCCCTGCCATGTATGTAGCCATTCAGGCTGTCCTCTCCCTGTATGCCAGCGGGCGCACGACTGGTACGAAGCATCGGCAGCAGAGATGTTCGCGTTGCGCATGACGATGATGCTTCCTGGATTCATGGAAACGATGGTTGTGCAGGCATTGTGCTCGACTCCGGCGACGGTGTCAGCCACACGGTCCCGATCTACGAAGGTTATGCCCTCCCGCACGCGATACTGCGTCTGGACTTGGCCGGGCGTGACCTGACCGATAACCTCATGAAGATCCTGACGGAGCGTGGCTACTCCTTCACCACCACCGCGGAGCGCGAGATCGTGAGAGACATGAAGGAGAAGCTGTCGTACATCGCTCTGGACTACGAGAAGGAGCTGGAGACCTCCAAGACCGGCTCGTCGGTGGAGAAGACCTACGAGCTCCCCGACGGGCAGGTGATCACCATCGGCGCCGAGCGGTTCCGCTGCCCGGAGGTGCTCTTCCAGCCGTCCATGATCGGGATGGAAGCCGCGGGCATCCACGAGACGACCTACAACTCCATCATGAAGTGCGACGTGGACATCAGGAAGGATCTCTACGGCAACATCGTCCTCAGCGGCGGATCCACCATGTTCACCGGAATCGCCGACAGGATGAGCAAGGAGATCTCGGCGCTGGCGCCCAGCAGCATGAAGATTAAGGTGGTGGCACCCCCCGAGAGGAAGTACAGCGTGTGGATCGGAGGCTCCATCTTGGCATCCCTCAGCACTTTCCAGCAGGTGATCGATCTTTTGCTCAGTCGCCACCGGAATGCATCGGTCGGTAAGGTTGCTCACCGGTGGTCTACTACCTTTGACTGCAGATGTGGATCGCGAAGGCGGAGTACGACGAGTCGGGTCCGTCGATCGTGCACAGGAAATGCTTCTAACTCTTCGGGACAGAGGAAGCAAGCTGAGCCAAAGTTGACGTTCGTTGAGATGATCTCGGCCAAGGTCATGTTGTTCCCACCGGAGGGCTGACGGTGATCTCCGAGGGCCAGCTTGAGGAGGTGGCTGCTTTACTGTGGATTGTTGCATTGGAGTCGGTGTTGTGCTTGTCTGAGGCTTTCGTTAGCCAGAAAAGAACATGATATGGAACCCTCCCTTCTTATCCCATTGTCGTCGAACTTGATCTCCTTTTGTTGGACCTCTGTGATGTGAGGCTGTTCTTCCCTGGACGGCAGAAGCTTCTCAAGTTGAATCCTTTTTACCATATGTTGAGATGCTGATTCGACACATAACTTAATCCTCTGTTCTGATTTCTCTTTTGCTCAGTATATTCCTCTCCCCCTCACTCAGTCAAATCACCTCACTCATCAGCAGAAAACCCTCAAAGTTGGGTATAGTTGAGGAACTACAAATATATTACAAAAAATACATCAATATATTGCTCTCCCCCTCACTCAATCTCACTCATCAGCAGAAAACCCTCAATGTTGGGTATAGTCGAGGAACTACAAATATATTACATAAAATACATCCATAAAAAATGTCTCCTACAATATGATGAACGAAGAATTTAAGTGGCATTACAAAGAACAGGACAAGGATAATTCAGTATCAAGTAGAAGCAAAGAACTGAAAAAGCATGTTATAGCATGCACTTCTTCATCTTGAGATCGATTAAGCATTGTTAATCGAAACGAGAGGAACATTGACTTCGGAAATGGAGGGTCTCCTGCAAAATTGGAAAAATCCAAAGTCCCAGAATATTAAACAGAAAGTTCCAATTATTCGTTAAACAGGGAGATCTGAGAAAGAACAATGTTGAACATAAAACCTAATCCATGAAGAAGAAATATAGAACCAGTTCTGATTCAAGAAATCAGCACTCTAGATAGTATCCATTGACTTGATAAAACAGAAACATGGTAGTGTCACATTTGTAATATAGAAATCAAAATTTTAATGTTTACATGCAAACAAAGAGGAATAACTGATGTAAAATGCAGGGTTTTGAGTTAAACTCATATTTCTACTGGTTGGATATGGATCCTCATAAACTGATCATGGCTGATGTTAAAAATGGGCAAGCTTTTAGTCACAACCCCAACGAAGTTAGTACCGAGACTTGCAGGACAAATTTGCCAGCAATGGCAATTTCAACATTACAAGGCAGATGTTTTTGAAAGGGTGGACACAGGTATGGCGTTGGTGAGAGACACCCAGCATGAGAAGATAACTTTGGCGATGGAAGGAGAAATATTCTTGATGTCTTTCCACATGTGCACCAAGGTTATATTGATAATCAGATATCCTGCATTGAAGTGCTCCGACTATATCAGATTCGAGCCGAAGGAACAGTTACAAGAATTACTAGATAGAGGCGGCATTGATAAGTTTTCACCTTGAGATGCTTTGTTGTGTGTTTGATCTTAAAATTATGCATCAAGCTGAAAAGAATAGTGATCAGAAACAATTATCTTTACCAAAGATTTCATATTTATCCGACCACTTGCAAGGACCACAAGTCTTTCTTCTTTTAATTGATCTATGATAAAGCTACACCAGTTTTTTTAAAAAAAAGTGCATATGTGCTTCAGTCTTCACCTTAGTTTATACTTCAAAAGTATTCCGAAGACATGATGAGATAGAGAATCAAGATGCAGTTGCATCAGCCTACTACAGAGCCTACACAAACCTCAGAGTCCCATCAACATTAGAAGAAAAAATACAAACTGTTCAGGACAATAATTCACAACTATAAAAGATAAAAAACAGAGAGCTTAACTTTTGTCACTCAAAAGCACCTTTGCATGCGTAGTGATCCATAAATGAAGAAAATGCAAAAGAAGCTCGGTCTGGGGCGTAAGATGTATAAGGATTTGAAATAAAATTTATGGTAAGCACTGGAAAAGAGAGAAACTGCATAATATGTTGTGTAACATTTTGTTCGTTAACATGTGAAAACTATTTGGGTTGACCACATAGACTGTTAGAAGCTGAACAACGGGAGATATTTAGATTGGGTGATCGTTTGACTGTAGAACTGTCCCTACCAATAATTATTGTTGAAATCTTTGGTTTCTTGAAAGTGTAGTATAAATTTACAATACCATTAGCATTGGCCAGAGCTCATGAAGTTGTGACGCATCTGCTTAAAGGAAATAGAAGCATCATGTTACGAACCAATTCAACCTAGAAAGGATAACTTATGAAGAGCATCCAATGATGTTTCTTGATACAAGAGAGCAATTGCCACAACATTAAATTGTTCCTTATAATGAAAATTATAGCCACAAAGTTCCTCTCTGGTGGAGAACCAACAATAATCTAAAAATTCTCAGATTTTTGATTCAGAGACTGAGCAATAACTATTTGAGTGCTTAGTATTTAGGAAGCATTTGAACAAACAATTGTAACCAAGATATATGCAAGAACCAACCATTCAGCCAAGAACAGAAATCCTTCAGAAAACTACATGAATTTATACACGTACCTTTAGATTCACAAAGAGAAGTTTTTAAGGTAGCTGGGGTCCTTCTTCGCCCGCTCCTGGAACTTCTTGAACCACCGATCGAGAATGTCCATGGGCACGACGAGGCGGCTGCCATCGACCCCACAGAAGGACTGCATGAAGTTGAAGAGGTTCTCGCCGACCCTCAGAGCGAGGCGCTCGGCCCTCCTCTCGGCGCCGGCGTCGGCGACGGGGGGCAGCGAGGCGAGGTCCTCGACGGATACGCCGATCTTCGCGGAGGCCCCAGCGACCTGCAGCGCGCCAACGGCCGCGACAGCGTCCTCGGCGAGGTCGGGCCAGGGAGGGCGAGGAGGGCGGAGGGGCGGGCGGGGTGGACGGCTCCACAGAAGAGGAACGGGTGGCCGGGGGGCTGGACGTAGACGGCCAGGGCCTTCCCGGGCGGGAAGGAGGCGGCGGCGGCGGGGAGGAGGAACACGCACACCTCCTTGACGTCGCGGTAGGCGTCGCCGACAAAGGAGGCCATGTCGAGCACCCAGTGGAGCGGGTCGATCTGCGCGAAGGCCGACGCGTCCATTGGGTAGCTCCGCTCCGGGAACACCACCCCGAACATTTCTTCCCCTCTCCCTTTCTCTAAGGCTCTTACTCGCTTCTGTAATCGCTAATTGTTTCTTTTCCCAAGTGCGGAGGGTTTCTTAGGGGCGGGGGGGGGGGGGGGGAAGGAGGAGGAAGAAGTTTCTAGAAAGTCAATTTCTCAAAATGAAGGATTCTGGAAGACGCCATATCACACATAAATCAAATTTAGGGTTCATGAATCAAAATTAGTATCAATTCTTCTAATTATCATACAAATTCGATGGAATTCATGGCATATTTCATCGTCACATGAAAAGAAAAAAAAAATCGATCCAAATTACTTTGGATTGATGATGAACTCGAGTTTAGATTTTACTACTATATTCAACAACTCGTGCCATTCTATTCATATTTACTATATCGATAATAAAAAAAAATAGCATCATGTACCAAAACAAAAGAATAATTTATGTAAAAATTTTAAAAATTATGTTTTTAAGATATGACCAAATAATATATATATATATATATATATATATATATATATATATATATATATATATATATATATATATATATTCAAAATTGATAAGTTCTAGAGTGTGTTTTTTTTCCATGACACAAAATAGATTCACTTGTTGATGCTGATGCAAGAATGAACAGAAAGAACTCCCAGATCAAGCACAAAGGATTAAACCAAGAAATTTTGTAATGGTCACTATCAGACAGATTACAACAACTATTAATACCATGTAATGTGCTAATCAAACAGCTTGAATGCTGTACTGCTCCACCATTGTTATGCTCCTAAAGGAAACAGAAACCAGATTACCAAGCAAACCAAGAGTACAATCAACTCTAGAACAGCCTTTTACAATGATTCTAACAAGAACTAATGCAGCATCAAAGGAGACGCCTTACATCAAGCTTTGTGTCGATTTTTTGTCGCAAGAAGGGAGCACTTTGTCGGTCGAGAGTTTAACCCAACTCACTGCTTCTCATTACTTGTTGCCAAAGCCATTGCAGATGCATCTAACCTCAATCCAACAAGACTGTCTTCAAAACAAATGCTCGTCAATTAGTGTTGTGCTGATAGAAGTCAATAGCCGAACCATAACCACTTGCTGCATGAAGAAACGAAAGAACGTGATCGAAGCAAGCAAAAAGGAGAGGCAGATATGGCGTGTTCTTGACTTCATTGAGAGATTGTAAATGTAAAAACTGACTGGTTTCTGCCAAAAAAAATGGATCCTCCAAAGACCGGCATCAGCAGCAGCAGCAGCAGCAGAGTCATCTTGAAGTTTCAACTCAAGCCCACCATGAAAGCAATCATGGGTAACCAACCAACAAAAGAACACCACATTAATGCCATCTTGAATGCCTTGAGAACCCATCGAATCTGAAGCAGCAAGGAAAAGGTGGTGGCAATAGAAGAAAATGGCTTTTAATTCTCCTCGTTGCATCAGATGTCAGGACAGTTCAAGGCAGACTTTATTTGCTGAACCGTGGTGCCAATCAAGTTGTTGACTGTCATCACCGACTCCAAGTTGAGTTTTGCAGACGGCAAGCTGCTCATGAGAATTTGAAATGCGACGGTCAACAGCGAGCCAGATGAGCCTACCATTGGGTTTGAGCTGGATGAAGCCCCCGCAGCAGCTCGCCCATCTGGCAAAATGGCGAAACCTGAAGGCAAAATGGGAATGTAGGACGGGTCCTCGCCGCTCATGACAATGTTGATGGCGGGTAGGTCGACAGGAGAATAAACGACAACAGAGCCATATGCATCGGTGCAGCATTCTTGTAGTATCAACATAGTGTTCTGGCCTGAATTGAGTCCCTATTCATTCACCACCAAAACCAGAAAATTAATACCTGACAAGGGATACTTTGTTCTGAATATATACAACCTTCACAATGCCAATAGCTGCACTCATTTGCAAGCAAAATTAGTCAGGACTACACCATATTACATGTGAATTGATGAAATCGAAGTGTTCTGGTTTATTGGTTCTATGAAAAGAAGAGCCTTCTGTAAAAATCATATGCCGTAAGTCTCAATGTAAGAAGAATAAATGGACAAGAGTAAAAGAGCATACACGAAGAAGAGAAATACAGTTCCCCGGATGTGAACCATTTGTGATGTGAGCCACCTCTTGCACGGTGTTGCCATTTGAGAGAACATCCCACTGAAAGAAAGAACAAAAGAACAAAAGAACAAACAGAAATTAAGTGTCCATTAAAATAAGAGAACACGATAGAAAACTAGTGTCCTTTGGATAGATATATCAAGAAGATGTGAGAAACCTGAGATCGTGTTCGCTCATCCTTGAAGAAACCAAAGACCTTCTCAGCTGATATAGGCAGCCACATTGAGGTTGCTGCATTGAGGACGATGCCATCAGGCCGGCCAGCATCTGTGCTTTTGTGAATTGTAACCCTGACTCCAACATCATTTAACCCAGAGATGGTGTTCCATTGGTGCCCATTTGATGCACCAACATTGGCACAGAAACTGCTCAGCATTCTCTGTGCAAGCTTCATCATGCTCCTCTTGCCGTCAGGCGAGGGAGCCACTGAAGCCACCAGTTGATATCGCAGTCAAATAGCAATTTGAAGATACTTGTACTCTAATAGCAACTACTGAGCAAACCATGTGTTACCTCCGATGTCTCTAGCTGGAAGTCCAGCGACATTCAAACAAGCAAACCTCTCGCACATTCTCTGTAGGGCGGCAAGCCAGCGCTGTGCTCCAAACAACATTCCACTGTTTATTAAATCCCTAAAAAGTATATGGATCGGATTCTTGTCCTCAATTTCCATGTGCTCAACCCAAGTTAACTACACCGATTCACCAACAAATTCAGTTAAGGGAGAGAAACCAGCAAACTATGAACATTGTGCAAGCACAAAAACCAGATCTCCATCACCTTAGTATAGCCATTGGGCATTTCCTCAATCAAGTATCCAGAAGGAAGCCTCCTTGATTGTGAAGAAAGAGCAAGCTGATTGTCTCTAGGATAGTCCACTGAAACATCAGCTACTACCCACATGCCTGGCTCAATTTGCTGGCAGTACCGCAGAAAGTAGAACTCACGCGTAGGAACAACAGGTGAAAGAACCTGTATCTCTTCGTACATCTGCATGCCGTTGAACACATCAGTATGATATCAAGTTTGGAAAAATATGTTCAACTGAAAGGGCTTAAGAACTGCATTACCAATAACAAAGATCCACTTCTACTTCCAGCCATTCCAGCAGCAAGAACTTCAATGGTCCTTGCCTTAGAAACAATTGTGGGAAACAACTCGGCCCACTTGCTCTGCAACAAAATCCAACTCAGTCCAAAATAGAATGAGGAGTAATTTCTCTTTATTGGAAAGTCAAAACTTACAGCATCCATGAACATATCAATCAATGTCACAGCACCCATGATGACAAGAGCTGAATCCCTTGATGCCTCAATTCGAGTACCTGGGAACTTGAGCTGCCTACCTGGCATTTGGAACATCCTGTTGTAGGTTTCAAGTTGAAGTATGTCCCTCCCATCACTTGACTTCACCCAAAGAGGCTCATTAGTCTGCACTAGTCTGATAACCTCCTCCATTGCAGTGGTAGCCATCTCCACCATAAGAGGTTTCTCATGCTCAGAAACCGTCCAAGGAAATTGAAATGGAAATGCTGAAGAGGAATTCCGGCACAGGAGATCAAGATCAAGGGAAGGGCTTATCCCTGTATCACCATAACCCCCAGCTGATAAGTCTAATGATGATATGGATACTGGCTGAACTGGGGGAAGCTGGGTGAGAGGCCTTCCAAGGTACTTTGATGCAAGACTCGAAACACGATCAAGCTGCAAGGAAATTACATGAAGTTAAGGGAATGAACATCATTGACCGACCTTAATTAAATGTAAGCAGCGAATGATCGGTTTTCTGCAATACAGCCTAAGGAGTGGTGAACAAATAGCTAACTTCAAGTAAGAAGGCCTCTTTGTCTCTATCACCGAATTCAGATCAGAACATTCTGATGCCTAACAGAAAACTAATATACAGAGTTATCGATCGATGGCCTTCAGAAAAAAAAGTTTCCAAACAGCAGTAGCTACTTCTGATCCACATTTTCATGCCACTCCAGCCAACGAATTTTGCTAAAAGGAGCTCTAACATTTTTAAGCTTTAAACAGTTGATCCATGATGACCTGCTTCTTCTACTTCTTCTCTTGCAAAACAATAAAATGAGAAAAGATGACCAAGTAGATGATGACCTAGCATAGAAATAGATCTTAGAATTACATGATTATGTTTTGGTTTCTCCCTAACTGGAAATGGATCTCGCATTAATCTAGAATCGGACAAAGGTTCAACTGGTACCCTTTGGAACCATTATTCCCCTAACAACTATTAACAACTGCATAAGACAAATAGCAGGGTCGAGGTGACTAAAAAGGGAGAGTTGCACCAGTGAGAACTGATCATTCACCGGTGGAACGCCACAAAGAAAGCGAGCTCGGTATTACCTCCTCTTTCAGCCTTGTATTGTCCATCCGCAGTTTCTGCTCGTCAAAATAGGAGTCGTCATCGGGCGGAGGACTGCCACAGGAGGGGCAAATGACGTTCTTGAGTGCCTCCCTCATGGCAATGTTCTCGCACCGGATCTTGTCGTTCTCGGCACGGAGCAAGCAGTTGTCCGACCTCTCTTGTTGCCCCTGCCAAGCACCAGAATCAATCAAGCGATGCAAAGACGGTCCCTTTTCGGTTTGGCTTGCACCAAAATCCAACTTTTTTCTGCGTCGATTACGCTAAAGAAAAGAGGAAAAGAGAGCAGCTTATGCCTTCATCTGCGTCCTTCGGTTCTGAAACCAGAACTTGATCTGCCGGGGCTCCAGCCCCAGATCCCGGCTCAGCTGCAGCCTCTGCTTCTCGTCCGGGTGCGGACAAACTTTGAACAACCTAAGCAACAAGCTCACAGAAACCTCATCAGAGAGCGCCGCCACGAAGACCCCCAAACCATAGAACAAAACAACGCAGTGACCGCTCAAGACACACACATAGAGTGAGAAGGAGATAGACGAGAACAGTGCGTACGATTCGAGTTCCTGAATCTGCCGCGGGGTGTGCCGGTGGTACCGCTTCTTCCTACTCTGTGAGTTCGGAACGTCCTGTTCGTCGCCGGAATCCATCCTCCGCAAGTCCGACGCTACCCTCCCGCCCCACTCCTGCTTACACTACAACCACCAAAATAAGCACTACGAGAAGCCACAGCTGTCTCCAAAAGAAGCCAGCCAGTTCTTGCTGTCGATTTCCAAGCCATGGCAACGCCGGCCTCTCCATGCTTCGTCCTCAAAGGTGGCGCCTTTCTTCTCCGCCTCACACCGCTCCACCTCTGGCTCACGTATTCCTCTCTCTATGGGGCTTCTCCGGGTGCCAAGTTCGGCCGGGAGCCAGATGAGGTAACCGGCGGTGTGGCGACGCAGATACCGGCAGCAATCCGGGCGGATTCGATCCCTCCCTCCCCCTTATTAAGACGCACCGGAATTTACGTCTCTCTCTCTCCGTATTTAAAGCTTACAGTAACTGAGACGAATTAAAAGGCCGAGGCTTTAAATATGTTGGATTTTGAGGTATATTATATCCTCGCCAAACAGCATCTACAAACAATTATCATCAGCAAGTCAGATGACAACATAAACATCTGATCAAGTATATTTGCTTTTTATATTTTGACTAAAGATTGAATTCCTTATGCGCATTTCCAAATGATCTTCTGCAACAAGAGACATAAAGCTTAGCAGAAATATACATGAAAAGGTTTGCTTTCCTCTGGCGTTGGATTCTGCATGGTTTTGGCATCTTCCTTTTGTGCTGTATGTTTAGTTGGGGCAATGACTTCACTTTGATATGGTTTGGTTGTCTTCTGGTCCGGTACAGCTTCCAGAATTAAAGATGGGACAGCAAAGGAGCGACAGAGAGAGAGAGAGAGAGAGAGAGAGAGAGAGAGAGCTTAAGGATATTAATCTGCCAGCTCTCACCCTCCTTTTCTCTCACATGTGTTTGGTTTTCCTCCCCTGAAGTGGAAGATGCTGATAGCATGTCAACACAGCAAACAGTCACCGAGAGCAGGACAGCATGGTAATCTACACCCCTCTTCGTTTCCCACTTGATAGCCTAAGAACTCAAGCTTCATCCTCTGCTTCATCACCGACGCTGTGCTCCACCCATCATGCACTGAATGGTAGCAATCAAGGTTCCATGTCAGCTGAGCAGAGTTGTGATGGCCAAGGTGGTGGTGGTACCATCTCCTCCTCCTCCTGCTGAAACCATTGGTGCAAAAATTTATGGTGGGTAGCTTCAGGTTGCCATGACGACCCCTTTCGAAAACTCTCTCTCTCTCTCTGTCTTCCCCTTCAACACCAGCAGCAGCTAGGGATCTTCAATACATGTAGTTATTTCTCAGCTACTAATTATTGCTTCCGGAGGTCCAACACTTTGTAGCATATGTATATGCCATTGAAAACCTTTAAATGCCATATCCTCGTTCCTCTCCCACTGCAAATTGTCACGTCCTGTATCTTAATTGCAATTACAAGCAAGAAACCAAACAATATGAGAAGATCATCATTATTAGCAAAAGAAACCTGGAGTCAACCAAGATCTTGGGCCCTGCGACAAGTGGCTGTGAGAAATATAAATTAAACGGAGAAGATGTAAATTTATTTATTGGTTTGTACCATCCTCTGACAACAAACAAGCAGCTAAATCAACCCTCCCCCCTTCTCTCTAAGATGCGCCGAGTCGGACAAGGTGGGCATGCGAGGGAGAGAGTATTTTAGTCACAGAAGCCTCCGAGCTCAGAATCACCATCAATGGTGGTTAGCATGCACAAAACAAGACGGCCGCTTCTATTCTTCTGTACCAAAGCATGGAGTTTTCCTTGACATCACAACCAAGAGAGAGAGACAGAGAGAGGGAGTGCGTACGCAGGTGTAATAAGGTTTGGTGGCTCAGGTCGGATCGCAATAAATATAAGCGCCGCATGGCATTCTTCTCCGTTGCTCTCTGTATTTTTATACGCGTGGGGCCCATCTGTTCGACCAACCACAAGGCTGGTAGCCGGGACGACTACCTCGCATACAGTGTCGTCGTCGAAGCGGAATCACCTACGACGTACATTGTCATCTACCTTTCCTATGATTGGATAAAGGAGCGGGGTGCCTCCGATCACACAGAAGGGAGACGCGAACGGGTAGAAAAAAAAATGTGAGCGCTGCTCGATTGCTGACGTCATTAAAAAATCATCAAATTCTATTTAATCAAATAGGCAAATGTAATTGTTTAATTATAAATGACAATTGGGCATTAAAAAAAAAAAGGTTTGATCACTAGAAAAGGAAACAATAAAGATAAAATACATTGCGTACAATTTATACACTTACTACGATCGAATACTTCATACATATGAAGAGTCAGCAACAAATTAGTAGTCATATTTGCATTTATGATCAACTGCCATGTATGTATCAAAGATCCAGTTTAATGCTTCATCACTGCCCCACCATCGATCCTCCCAACTTTGGTACATGTTTGTTTCATAAATGTGGTGCCCATCGAGTCACGTATGTAAGCATTGTCATGGAGATGTAGAGTTTTGCAGGCATGCATTCATCGCCTCGCCTTTCATGTGTAGCTGTTGAGAGTGCAGCTTCCACGATGATGGCGCATATAAATGAATGAAGTCGTCGATGTGCATGCATTTCGAGAACGATGATTGATTGAATGCATCACTCGTGTACAGTCTCCAATGATCTCATGATGGTATTTATTATAAAATTGTATTTCGATGTATCATTTGCATTTATAAACTATGAAACAATTTTTGCACATTTATTATCTTCGTATAAAATCCAAGAAGGGCATAACATTCATAACATGACGATGACCATGATGATGACATGACATCGGTGAGCTTTTATCGCAGCCACATGCGGTGAATGCGTAACAAAGGATTCTAAAAGTGCAATATGAATAATTACATTCATGCATTATTATTCTAAACGGGGGGGCATTAATATTCGCGTCACACTGATGTCACACATCAACTATGATCAACGACCAAGGTTAGTAATCTCGTATTTTATGACGTATTATACAAACATTGCCTACAACAACTTATTTAAATGGACATGTGATAGAGAAGTTATTATTATTTATGTATTTTGAGCATTTTTTCAATCCATACTTATAATTTTATATATTTTTAATAGCATATTTATTTAAATTATTTTAAAATTTATTTGTTATAGTGCTTTGGCTTATTATAATATTTTATCAATCACATAAAAACACTATAAAGTCTATTTAAAAACACGAGAAATAATTAAATAGATTTCTATCATTAATCAAATTAACTATAAATCTGAAAATATAATTTTATAATAGTCTATAAATAATAACAATAAAAAAGCACAATAAGATTTTATTTAAATATTTTTTAAAAAATATTTATGTATAAAAATATTGCAAAAGTGCCGAATAAAAAACTATGACAGTTGAAAATCGATAAAAATGGTTGAAATTTTTTTTGAAAAAGCATTTAAAAGATATTTTATGTATTTTAAAATTAAAAAAATATTATTTGGGAAAAAAAATAAAATAGTTTCCCAAACAGAGGAATTAATATATTTTCTAGCAAAATGGTCCCAATTTCAAAGGAATTGCCCTAAGCATTAATTAATTTAATTTATTTGTATGTATTAGAAGAAACTTTTAGGTACTCATTTGAGCCACCACCTCTCTCTCGTCCTTAGAAAAATAAAAGAAAAAACAAGAGCTCTATTATATATTATATTTATATTATATTATGTAAATATTTATATATATAGCAAAAATCTATGTCGACTCTCCTCGTTGCCTCTTTCCACTATCATCATCATCAGAAATAGAACCCTACAGACGGCCCTCTCTCTCTCTCTCTCTCTCTCTTTCTCTCTCAAGGTAAAAGAACCCCTTTCCCTAATTTTCTATTGTTCTGCAAGTAGAAAACAAAAATATTTATTAGCCTCCATTTGTATCCCCCTCCCCTCTTTTTTTTTTTTATAAAATACATTTTTTCAGTTTGATTTTTTAATCCTTTTTACCTAATATTTTTCCAATATTTTCAATCCAATGATGTCGCATGGGAAGAACCCTAAGAAGCTTCAATTTTTTTTGCACTGCATCAGGATTGCGGTTGCTGGGGTTTCTTATGGCCGGCGTCGCTTTTTCTTATTTGGCGACCTTTCCTCGTTCTTCGATGGGATTTGGATGTTAGGGATTCGTGAAAGATGCCTCCTTTTTGTGTTTTTTGGATGTTGTCCTCCTCCTTTTTCCTCCCGATCCTTTGATCTTTGATCCTTTCCGTTGAATGGTGTTGATAGGCTCGGCGAGTTGAAGGTGATGTGGCCGAATGCTTGACTGAAATCCGTGGAAAAATTTGATCTTTTTGCCGATTTCACCGGGGCGTCTCCGTGGTTCGTCCGTTTGGATGGACGACGACGGGGATGGGAGTTTGGATATTCGGAATTGGGGCTACTACGAACAGACCTTGAAGGGGAATCTCGGCCTGCATCTCATGTCCTCGGTGGTGGAGCGCGACACCAAGCCGCTGTTGCCTAATGTGGAATTCTTGCATCGGCAATGCGGCGTCTCTGAGCCATTGGTGGCGATGGACGTCACGGGAGATGGCTGGATCCACCAATTCAGCGACAACCACAACAAGATCCTTCATATGCTGCCAGTGAATCACCACCACCATCACAACGACAGCTATTACGGTCCCCTACCTGATCCTCTGAACCCCGAGACTCTCCAGATGTTGCAGCTCCCCGAGACGCCTCCCAAGGATGACAATTTCCCGGTAATAGATAGACCTGTTGGTAAAAATGAGACTCCTTTGAAGAAGCGCTCCAAGGGTCGGCCCCAGAAATTCCCGAAGCCAAAGAAGTCAAAGAAAGTTGCAGCATCGAGTAATGATACTACTAGTGGTTCTGTTTCACTTGGAAAATCTTGTAGGAAGAGTGCTGAAATGGTCATTAACGGTATCAGCTTAAATATCTCAGGGATCCCAACACCAGTTTGCTCTTGCACCGGAAAGCCGCAGCCATGCTACCGGTGGGGTGCTGGAGGCTGGCAATCGGTGTGTTGCACGACAAGCATTTCGATGTATCCCCTCCCTATGAGCACCAAAAGGCGAGGGGCACGAATTGCAGGCCGGAAGATGAGTCAGGGGGCATTTAAGAAAGTTTTGGAGAAACTCACAGAAGAAGGGTATAGCCTGTCTAATCCAATTGACTTGAGGTCTTTCTGGGCTAAGCATGGCACCAACAAGTTTGTGACAATCAGGTAAAACGTGCAATGTTGGCTGTCATAGATTAGGCTTCGCCTCTGCATTTGGCTTTGCCTGTCCACGATGTACAAATCCGTATCCTTATGTGGAGGTGCTTTGAATTGGAGGTATCACACGTTTTCTATCGGGAATAGTCGGCCGCTTTGAGGTTCAGAGGCTTGAATCATGCCTTCTTTCTTTTTTAAGCTTGTAGTTTTAAGGCAAACAATGTTTCTAAGCCAGAGGGCTTTTTACTTGATATATATAGAAAATTTTATTTGCCACTTACCCTTTTAAAAAAAAAACTGTCATTGTTTCATGGCCATTGATGCCTATTAACTTGTGGTTGTTTTACATTCAAGTTACTCTGCATGTTCACACTGCACAAACTTGTCATAAGAGCAATTATTTAGATATTCATTCCTTTTTAGTGAGAGATCTATTGTGGATGTTGCTAGAGTGCCCTCTGTTAAATGCTGCCAAAGGAAACGTTTCATCCCAAGAAATGATGATTGTTTAACCAACCCAAGTAAATATTGGTTATGTTGTCAGTATATGCAAATCATGATATGCTTGATCTTTGATGTTGCTTTATTGTTAAAAAGTAAACCTGTTCCTAAATGTAAAATCTTAAGTTGTAAATTTCTGTTCATCTAGAAATGGTGGATTTGATGTCAGTTCCTCTTAGGAAATTTAAGGGAATTTCTTCTTGCAGCTCTCATTTCTCTCAGCCTTCTCTTCTACTAGATTCACCTTTTTCTTATCCTATTTAATCTTACATTTCAATCTTGTAGTATTTGGTTTAAGCATTTTCCCAATGTTGCTTACCTTATTGTCTGTGATACAAGCAGCTTGAAAACTGGTTCGAATTGGAACATGATTGGCAAGCGGGACATTCGAGAAAGGACTATGCAAATATGCAGAACCCTTGTCAGTTTTGTAGGTCATCGGTCTTTGCTTGTTCTTTTGCTTGTTAAGCCGAGGAGGATATACTCTAAGAATAACTTTGGAGCTCAGTTTCATGTCTTATTTTATCATTCTGTATGACCAAACAGTTGGATGGGTCTGATTCTTTTGCTGGAAGTGAATAATCAGCCAGTTATCAGGATCCTTGAAATACAGGTTGATCCGTATTCATTTGGGCTACAGGCATTATAGTTGATAAAGCTTGTGATTTGGAATTATGTTTGATTCCAATTGCTACTGTGGTTTTGGGGCTTCAACTTCTGCCAGGAAGTCTTATTTTTGACAGGTGAAACTGATATATAGCATTGGTGGTCTTTTGAAAGTTAACGAAGGAGAACTGTGGGTCAGCAAACTATCATAAATAATTGTGGAAATGGAATTCTGCTTCCATTCTTTCGTCAGTCCTTGTTTCTTGAATTGTTTATCATGAATTTCCAAACTTTTTCTTTCAATTAGTAATCAAGGCAGAATCCCATGAGATACACATTTATCTACCTATATTCAATTTCTTGTCTGAGAACTTGACTTTTTAACTAATTCTGTAAGAAGTTATTCTTAATGAACTGAGGTACTCATTCCAATTGGTAATCTTAAGCCATTCTTGTTAGGATAATATTAACATAGCAGTCTCCTTTTGGTTTATTGAAGGAGATCATATTAGGAGGCTTACAAAGTACATTATTTTGATATCATGGTAAAGCTCTAATTTTCTTTTTAATTTTTTCTTTTCATCAGATGGTTACTTGAACTGGGTTTTTTTTATACTTTAGATCATCCTAAATGCTTAAAGGTAAAGCTATGTACATTGATCTTCTTTTATCCTATAAAATGTTTTGTTTGCATCTCATTTATATTAAATTATATCAAACATCATCTAGGGTCTTCATATCATGTAAAAGCCTTGAGAATGGGCTGTGTGCCCTTCAACTTAGGTTTCTTGGATGATGTAATGCAGAAATAGTGCCAAGGCAATATGATGCTATAAATTAGTCCATGAAATTATTATTTTCTTGCTATTCTTCTATTAGGAGGCTCAAGTATATATCACATTTAGGTATTAATTTATATATGACATGACCACTGATGCTATAGTTGCTATCACTCAAAGATGTGTCTTGCAAAATTTACAGAAACATTTGACAGGTCATTTTGGTTGGTCACTGTTATTATTATTATGGTGTCTTAACAATTCATTGTGGCTCGACATTATGAGAATTCCCCTGTAGAATTTGACATGCATATTTAGAGTAACTTGGTTGAACATGAAGCTCAATGAATCTTTTGTAGCTCTCTTTGCACTATTGAAAGCTATCTTATCAATATCAAATCGAGCTCATTCATGTAAAACTTAGCATAATGGGGGATTCTTTTGCTGAGTTTTTAAGCTGTCATTGTTTGAAGATGAAACAAAAACTTATTTGCATCAAACTTTCTAGTCTCATACAGGATACTCAGTTCAATAGATGTAATTGGTAGAACTTTTTAATTAGAGCATTTAAACTTCCACAAATATCTGTTATATGATTTCTGGAAGATACTGTTGAGTTTCTTGATTACATTGCTTCTTGTTCATTGTACAGCTTATGCAAGAAGTTGACCATGTTTTGTTAATTATTTGTTATTTCCAACTAGCTGTGACGTCTGAACCTTTCATCAGTGTGCATCTGACAGTAGGATCTTGTTACACGGTGAGTTGCAGGTAATTATGGATGTAGCCTAGAAGCCTCTTCCATCATGTCCTGAAAATTTTTACTCTGAATGTATGTGGAATATCCGGGTTGTTCACATACCGAATTGTGTAATATTTTGATCTTTTTACACCTGAAAAAAGTATTTTGTTGTGCCATGAGTTACAGGTAATTAATTTAATAGTCTTGGAGGCCCATCTATCATGTCCCAGAAGTTTTGCCATTGTCATCAAAACAACAGAGGCACTTCTCCAGAATTGTTTTGCTTGGTGCTGCAGAGCTTTCAACCCCAGTGACATCTTAATCCTTCTGTTCATGTTTTCAGATGAGGCGCAATGACTTGCCCTGGCCAACATCTTTCACGTCCAAAGGATGAATGATGATTGGTATGCTCTTGCGTTGCCAATTCAACTTTCCATTTCTCAGTTCACATATTTAGTTTCTGAACATGACTTTCTTTCTAGCCAGTATCATATCTCTCTTGGCAAAACCAGGATTTATGTTTCTTATGAAGACAACTTCTGCTATTCTTTTTCAAGCAAAAGGTTGGTTACGGTTCTCACTATCCCTTCCAATTTCACATGCCGATCATTATTTTTATGTATTTAGTGACTACCAGTAGCAGTTTACCGTTTGCTCTCTGGTTTAGCTGATCATAGAGCATGATATAATACCATACCGTATTCTCTTTGAACCCAGAAAGGAACAGTTCTGTATAGCTTAAGAACTATTTGATTTCTCACGACAAGCCCTCACATTGTATCCTTGTATCTCAACAGTGTTCTGCGGCGCGCTGCTGCCATATCCATGGGCAGAAAGAATGGCATGTGGAGTATAATAATCACAGGGCCACACAGTGGAAGGAATGATAAAGAGCTCGAGGTTGATGACTTGATGGCGGGGTAGGCGCATGTGGAAGGGCCATGATTCAGCTCCCTCCTTTGCTTCTCCCTTTACATTCTCACAAAGCTGCAGGTCCATCCTTGCTTCTTGGGATCCTACAAAGTTAACAACCTCCAGATTTGCTTTACTCTTCTCCTGCAACTTCTCAAGCAGAGCATTCAGATGCAAAGTGCAGCCCATGAATTTAAATGTAGTACAAAGAAAGCAGACACATGTGGTGCCGGCAAATTTACAAGGATGAGCCAAGTTTAGGTTGAGGCACAGCTTCACTATAAGAGTGATAGTAAGCTCTTATTTTGAGCGCTGAGTGTTCCCACAAATTTTGGAGCACAAGTTTTTTGGTGCCCAGATGTCACTTTATTAGCTGTCTTTTGAAAAGAGAATTGTTTTGTTGATCTACTCTGAAGGAATTGTATGGTGTAGACTGGTCTCCAAAGTAATATCAATTGTCAAGATCAAATGTCACAGAATTCAATTATGTGAAATAAAATTCTCACTGACTATTTCACAAGTTGTATTTGCAAGTTAATTTACCTGGAAAGATTATTTTCTTTCAGTATTGATTTAGTATCATGAACAGTGAATATAGCCTTTATGCAGCAGCATTGGAAGCTTTTGCTTGCAATTAAGAAGAGCAAGCAACATCTGAAACAGATACCATTGCAGCATAGAACACCTTTGTTGCATCATCCCAATTCAGTTGCTTAACACTCTCTAATCTCGGTTCTTCTCCATATCTTGGAATATGTCAGAACCAGCATTCTATCTTCAAACCCAAAAGCCATCTTGGGGTGGTCAAACATGACAGACCTCCAGTCTTACTTTCCAGAAAGGTAATGAGAGCAGCTACTTACATTTCACCCCAATCCCAAGAGAGAAAAAATGCTCATAAAAGAATCCCCCTCATGATGGTAGCTCAAAGCTTTTGAAGATTTATTTCTAGCTTCATGATTTTTGAAATCTGTTGTTGGTGCAAAAACAATGTCACTGGAAATACATATCAAACATGTTCATCAAGAACAGAAACAGAGAACAAAAGGCTAGTGCCAACTTTTCTAGGGCTCTCACCACTGGAAAAGAAGGATGTTGCCTACATTACAAGGATGCCTGCTTCAAATGTTATGCCTCATCCCTGTCAAACTCAGCTTTGCATGCATGATGTGCCAGATCCTTGAGATTGCATCAATCAGATGATGATGAGGAAATTGGTCACAAGAATTGTTCTGACTTCCTCATGAACTAATAGAAACATGGTGAGAAGTCTTGTTTCAGATGAATGATGCTCTCCGGTCAAACCTGCAACAAACACCGATTGGCTTTCCCATTCCAAATCAACTTCATCCTTCTCTGTTTTGTGTTGGTATAATAATGAATGATTGATCACACGTGAAGTGATTGTGATAGTAACAATACTAATATCGAATCCAACTGGTACAGAGTGGAACTCAAACACACACACACAAGTGCTTGGTGATTCGAGCCTCTTTAACGCCACTACTCGGACATCACCGGCAAACATGCTTCCTTATTTTATGGTGGCCGATGGAAAGGCACCGAGGGGGGGGGGGCTCAATGACATGCAACACGAAGAATTGCTTTATATGCTGAGAAAGATGCTCCTCAAAGCAGATGTTGTTTCTGTAAGCTTTGGCACATAACATGATGAATTCTGTGACTGATGAACTAGTGCTGCTGCTACGCTGATGTGTTAGCAAGAACAGTGCAAAGATCTGTATCAGTCGTCCATCCAAAAGACGTGCAAACATGCAAACAAGTTAGAAGAAGAAGTATTTATACGCTCGCCAATAAAATTTTGTGTCATGTAACCAAAAATAATAGGAGGATGAAGTACAAATAGGAGTTAAAATAACATGTCAGGAAAGATGATGATGGGGAGGGAAGGAAAAAGGAAGAAAGAGGGGGAATGAGGGGCCATCATCACTTCCAATGCCAATGGGAGAGTGGTAAGAGATGTCATCGATGCGTTTGCTTTTGCAAAGCGCAGTAGCAGAAGCAGAGCATGGAACAAAGAAGGAAAGGATGTAGGGCTTTCGAAGCTGTGTCTGGGGATCTGAGATAATTCGAGCATAGATTAGGAGGCACTGGGACTCGATCAGCGTGTAGATTTCAAGATGCTCATCATGACCTACGTTGGATCCTTCCCTAATCTAAGCCAGCAGCTGTCGGATTATGTTCTTTGACCACTGCCAACATTCCCTCCATCATTCTACTTAGCACACTACAAATGCCAACCAGCTCACCATTAGAGCCTGCAAATTGCTTGCTTTTCCATCTTCCCTGTGCCACACTCCCAAGGATGGACGGTCACTTCCAAATCCTCTGCCCTGCGGTCATGCTTCTGCTCCTCCTGTTCATGAAGCTGCCTTCGTCCCTGTCCTCGCCCACGAGCACAGAGACGGACCGAGATGCCCTCGTCCTCCTCAAGAACTCGATCCAGGAGGACCCGAATGGAGTTCTGCGGAGTTGGCAGCTCAACCAGAGCCCATGCAGCTGGTACGGCGTCTCCTGCTGGCAAGGAAGAGCCACCCAGCTCGACCTCAGCAGCTGCCGCCTCTCGGGGACTCTCTCTTTCCGCCCTCTCTCATCGCTCGACATGCTGTCGGCCCTCAATCTCTCCTCCAACGCCTTGTACATCAACTCCACCTCTGCTCTGCTTCAGCTCCCGCCGTCGTTGCAGCGGCTCGATCTCTCCTCTGCTGGCCTCTCCGGCCTTGTACCGGAGGACTTCCCTCGCAAGTATCCTAATCTTACACATGTAAATCTCTCCCACAACAATCTAACTGGTTCTCTCCCGGCGAATCTGATGCCACAGTCGGGTAATCTCCGAGTTCTCGATCTCTCCTTCAACAATTTCTCGGGTGGCATGTCTGATCTTGTTGTGCTTGGCAACTCCTGCAAGGGCCTGCTCTACTTGGATCTCTCGGCAAACAGGATCGCCGATGCGATCCCTTCCACCCTATCCAACTGCAACGGCCTGAGGACCTTAAACCTCTCGTCGAATGCGGTTGCAGGGGAGATCCCTCAATCTTTCGGCGAGCTCCGAAGCCTGGAGAGATTGGATCTCTCAGACAACTACATCACTGGTTCCATTCCGTATGGTCTGGGAAATGCTTGCGGATCGCTGGTGCAGCTGAAGCTCTCCGACAACAACATTTCTGGTGCACTTCCCGACTCGTTCTACTCGTGCTATTCGCTTCGATCGCTCGACTTGGCGAACAACAACATGTCCGGCCCTCTGCCGAATGACATGCTGCAAAATCTTGGTTCCTTGGAGAGCCTCCTGGTGAGCAACAACTTCATTTCTGGGCCATTTCCGAGCTCCGTCCTCCGTCTGCAGCAGTTGAGGATTGCTGACTTCAGTTCCAACAAGCTCACCGGCGTCATACCACCAGATGTTTGCTCTGGCGAATCCTCGCTCGAAGAGCTGCGAGTTCCTGATAACCTGATCACCGGCCCAATCCCAGCTCAGCTGTCGAACTGTTCGCAGCTGAAGACGATAGACCTCAGCATCAACTATCTCCAAGGCCCGATTCCGCCGGAGCTCGGAAGGCTCAAGAACCTGGAGCATCTGATGCTCTGGTTTAACGGCTTGCATGGACCGATCCCCGCGGAGTTGGGTCATTGCTCGCGGCTCAGGAACCTCATCCTCAACAACAACTTCATCAGCGGCGACATGCCGGTCAAGCTGTTCGATTGCAGTAACCTCGAGTGGATCGCGCTGACGAGCAACAGGATCACCGGGGAAATCCGCCCGGAGTTCGGCTTGCTCTCGAGGCTGGCGGTGCTGCAGCTCGCCAACAACAGCCTGAGCGGGGAGATCCCCAGGGAGCTCGGCAACTGCAGTAGCTTGGTGTGGCTGGACCTGAACAGCAATAGGCTCAGGGGTGAGATCCCGCCGCGCCTTGGTCGGCAGCTGGGAGCCAAGGCGTCGAGTGGAATTCTGTCGGGCAACACCCTGGCGTTCGTCAGAAACGTGGGGAATTCCTGCAAGGGCGTGGGAGGGCTGCTGGAGTTCGCGGGGATCAGACCGGAGAGGCTACTGCAGGTGCCGACGCTGAAGACCTGCGACTTCACTCGATTGTACTCCGGCGCCGCGCTCAGCGACTGGACTCACTACCAAACATTGGAGTACCTCGATCTATCCTACAACGAGCTCTACGGTAGCATCCCCGAGGAATTCGGAGACATGGTGGTGCTGCAGGTGCTCGACTTGGCGCACAACAGGTTGACAGGGGAGATTCCGGCCACCCTCGGCCGCCTCCGAAACCTCGGCGTCTTTGATGCCTCGCACAACAGGTTGCAGGGGACCATTCCGGAATCCTTCTCCAACCTCTCATTCTTGGTGCAGATCGACCTGTCGGACAACAACTTGTCGGGGCCGATTCCGGCGAGAGGGCAGCTCACCACGCTTCCGGCGAGCCAGTACGCGAACAACCCGGGCCTCTGCGGCGTCCCGCTGCCTCCCTGCCAGCCACCGAGCAATCTCCCGACCGCCATTCCGTCGAGCTACGGGAAGCAGGAGAGAAGAAGCTCGGCAGCCGCTTGGGCGAACAGCGTCGTTCTCGGGGTCCTCGTCTCGGTGGCTTCGCTGTGCGTTCTTATAGTGTGGGCAATCGTCATGCGCGCGAGGCGCAGGGAGGCAGAGGAAGCCAAGATGCTAAGCAGCCTGCAAGCGACGCATGCGGCGACAACATGGAAGATCGAGAAGGAGAAGGAGCCTCTAAGCATCAACGTCGCCACCTTCCAGCGGCAGCTCCGCAAGCTCAAGTTCTCGCAGCTCATCGAGGCCACCAACGGCTTCTCCGCGGCCAGCCTCATCGGGTGCGGCGGCTTCGGCGAGGTGTTCAAGGCCACGCTCAAGGACGGATCGAGCGTCGCGATCAAGAAGCTGATACATCTGAGCTACCAGGGTGACCGGGAGTTCATGGCGGAGATGGAGACGCTAGGCAAGATAAAGCACAAGAACCTGGTGCCGCTGCTGGGCTACTGCAAGGTGGGGGAAGAGAGGCTGCTCGTGTACGAGTACATGACCTTCGGGAGCCTCGAGGACATGCTGCACGGGCGATCGAAGCCGCGGGACACGGCGCTGAGCTGGGAGGAGAGGAAGAAGATCGCGCGCGGCGCCGCCAAGGGCCTGTGCTTCCTCCACCACAACTGCATCCCCCACATCATCCACCGCGACATGAAGTCGAGCAACGTGCTGTTGGACGACCAAATGGAGGCAAGAGTGTCCGACTTCGGCATGGCGAGGCTGATCAGCGCGCTGGACACGCACCTGAGCGTGAGCACGCTCGCCGGCACGCCCGGGTACGTGCCGCCGGAGTACTACCAGAGCTTCCGCTGCACCGCCAAGGGCGACGTGTACTCCTTCGGGGTGGTGATGCTGGAGCTGCTGACGGGGAGGCGCCCCACCGACAAGGAGGACTTCGGGGACACCAACCTGGTGGGCTGGGCGAAGATGAAGGTGAGGGAAGGGAAAGGGAGGGAGGTGTTCGACGGGGAGCTCCTGCTCACAAACGGCGCAACGGAGGATAAGGAGATGGCCAGGTTCATGGAGATCACACTGCAGTGCGTGGAGGACTTCCCGTCGAAAAGGCCCAACATGCTGCAGGTGGTGGCCATGCTGAGGGAGCTCAGCTCTGCTGCTGTGGATGGAGCTGCAACTTAATCGCACCACTACTGTTTTGATTCCTCCAAATATCGACATTACCGTTTGTCATATAGCTCCTATGAACGATGCTTGTGATTCAGAACGAACAGCTTGTTGACTATTGCTTGATGATTGATTACTACAGAAATTGTAGGAACAAAATAAAAAAATATGATACGAGTATATCCGACGCATTCCGTCGAACAGGTTGACGGATTCATTCTTTCGACCGCTATTAACATGGGCGGTAAGCGTAGGGAGAATTCGCTCACCGCCCTGTGAAACTAAGATAACAGCCTTTGGACTGGCTTGTGAGGATTCAATCTCTTTTTAAGCCACTTTGCCGACCGGTAGACACGCGGTACGCTCACCGCGAAAAAAAACAGACCATATCTTCTCTAAAAGAATTCAGTAAAGCTAAGTATCTTTTACTACTACCAACTGTGAGGACGATGAACAATATCTTCTTTTAGACAGACATTAACATGTATTGCTTTTTGTACATCAACATTTATCGATAAGAGAAATGTGGACGGCAATGAGATTAAGCTACAAACAAGTTTACTAGGCTTTTTAAAAAAAATGCAATAAATACGGAATTAGATCATTCTTGAGTTCCTCCCTTACCAAAGCATAACATTGTTTCATGAGTCCCTCTCTCTTCTCAAAAAAAAAAAAAAAAATTATTGCGTAAGAACGATGATTTCAATATTACAAAGAAGAATGAGAATAGCAGGAACAGCATGAGCAAATTTCATATTCATAAAGCCATCATTCTAAGAATCCTGGCTATACAACAAAGTAATCAAATGCAAAGTCAAAACCAGAAGGCAGATTTCACTTTTAGGAATGGCCATTTCTTGAACACATGAAAAAGAGAGGAGCCATGCCAATTCATTACAACAAATCACTTAACTATGTTTTCTATAGTCTCATCAAAAAAATCCTGTTACCTGAAATGAATGTTCGCTTGCTGCAGTTTCTAGTGTTATTTTGCCGTGCAAGTGATAGGTTACGATGTCAGGGAACTGCTGCATATGGGTTTGTTCGACAGCCTCCCTCAGATGATCAAAGCTGATAACTACTCTTGCACCTGTGCATTACAAATCGTGTCAACATAAAGAAGTTAGCAAATCAAATTGCAGCAGTATTCAGAAGAAATATTTGGACGTTCAATAGCAGAACCATTAGAAAATGGTTATTTAAAATGCAGTAGTTGAAATGTTCTAGTTACTTGTAAGTGGAATGTCATTTTGATCAGTAACAAATAAAATGGTTTATATGTGAAGACACTCGATATGCAATGATGATTGTCGCTGTTACCAACACAAGATGGACCATGTTTCCCAAAATGACATTTCAGATTATTAATTCTTCGGTAAGTCCAACCTAAAGCTGAAATTGGAACAGTTTGCAATCCCTCAAACTTATTTCTGAGATGTTGTCCTAATTAACAACAAATTAATCTTCGGTTTATTAGACAAGTCTCTGCCACTACTTAAATCACCGAGTTCACTATTTTATTGATGAGATGATCGATTCACTAACTCCATTAAGTTTAAACCACTAGTCTGAAATGTTTAAGTCTTAATTAATAATAATGGATCCCCCAAGCAGCCTTTTTATTCAAGTCTTCTTCACTTTCGATGTCGGTCTTAAGCGGGATGTTACATTTTCCTCCCGATACAAGTAGAGACACCACAGATGAAACTCTCATCGTAGCCGTCCCACATTCTAATGTCTTTTTCAAGAACAAAGAGAAAAAATTAATCTATTGTCATATAGCACAAGATCAACAGGTTGTTTAAGGAGTCCCGAAATGCATTTCAAACATCCAAGCATTGAACTAGTAATACTAATATTAAGAAGGCCTTGCTGACATGTTAAATAATAAATCTCCTCAGTTTTCTCATCTTCAAGAATTATCACATGGAACAGTCAAAAGTTCATTCACTCCAACGATGGGGAGAAAGATTTCACGCCAGCAAACAGAGAGCTTTCCATTTCTACACCTCAAGTTCAGTTCTAGTAAGCCAAAAGACATTCTAACAAAAGACTATAGATCACAAAATGAAATTTCTATTATTAAATTATTTAAGTGTTCAGATCTAATATCTAATTGCCAAATATCTTTGCAAAATGCTAGCCAGTTTAGTAATCAAATTAACATTCTAAGAACCCTGCAATTGATCCACAACAACTAATTTGCACGGAAAAGGAATAAGAGAAGAGATTCAAACTAGTTAGAGGGACCGGCTTTCAAGAAATCCAAATTTTAGGTACTAGTGGGCATGGCATGCCTCTGACTAGTAGTTGATAAAATCAATCGAGTGATGCCATTCAACATTCAACAGAAATAATAACAATAATAATAAATACGAGTGGACATAGTATGAACCAAAGGTTGAAGCTTTGCTCACAAAATGCTGTAAGACATACAACTTTAGTTGCTTTTAAGATAGCATCTTTTGGTAATGAAGAAGAAAAGAACCTGGAAATAGCGAACAAACGGCACATTGAATGGCGAGAATCTTTCCGGCTCGGCGTCCACACCGCCCTTCCTGCACTGCACTCGGTCGTGGATCGCCACCATAAGCTTGCCCACCACCCGGTCGATGACTCCGCGGTCGGGAGTGCCGCACGAACCCTGAATCCGACATACTGATTTCAGCGGCCGCGATGATCCGGCAGGCCTTGTCGGCCCGCTGATCATCGGAGTTTCTCGCAGTCTGCGTCGAGGAAGGACCGGTCCCTCTCGACGAGCTCTCCCACCGGGATCGGGGAGTCGGCGACTGAGCCGGAGGATGGGAGGAAAGTGGAAGAGGAGAGCCGCCGCAGAGCGGGTCGAAGATGGAAGAGAAGAGAAGAATTAAAATACGGTTAGGGTTGAGGCCGGGGTTTGGGCGTTGCAGAGAGGGAACTCGGCTAAAGGCCAATGGAGGAGAACCACGGTGAGGGTTTCTTGGTATCACCGTGATACAGATATGGCACGCGGGAACGATGAGGACGAGTCACGCCTTAAGATGCGTGCTGAGATGTGGAGGCCTGAGCGCGCCTCAGATTCGATGAGCATTTGCCACATGGATCTTGATGTCGTCGAAACCGCTCCGGTTCCAACCACGAGTTACGTCGCGACATGATGACGCGGCCGAACCGACGCCGTGGCGAGTTGTAAGATGACCCGCGTGTCGGTGGGGAAACGGAACCGTTTCCACGGTGTACAGACATCGAGAATACGTGGCAAAGGGCCAAATAGAAATAAGTCGCCAACCACATTTATTTGGTGGGACCCAACCACTCGATCATCGAGCACACGCTTCCACAGCCCGTACGGCGCCACGGTCCCGCCATAACGACCGAGGCGTCCTTCCTGTCCCTTTCGGATACGCCGCAGGCGCACTCGTGGCGGTCGACGCTTCGCAGTGACGCTCGATGCCGACGGATGGGATTTGCTCGAGCGAGACGATCCGACGGCTGAAAGAGCTCGACTCCACCGTTTCGTCGCTAGTATCAAGGGGTCAACAACAGCAGCAAAGAAGAGGGTGAGAGAGAGAGCGAGAGGAGAGGAGAGGAGAAGAAGCGATTGATCTCTGTCGTTTTATTGCTGCTTTGGTTCTTGAAAGAAGAGTCCTTCGATGCTGGTGGTGGTGGTCGCGATCGACGCGAAATCGAAGGGGTGCTGAGATATTCCTGCGGGAATTCCAAGCGGACGCAGCTCGCTGGGAGAGTCACGAATCCCGAGAAAACCCTCGGTCTAATCCGAAGAGATCCCTTTGTTTATTTGTTTCTTTCTCGCCCTTATCTGATGGCTTGGCTACCTCCCATCTCTCCGGCCATCGATCTAAGAAAAGGTGCGGCCTTTTAATGTCTGTTTGCTTCGATCTTGGTTTCTTGCTCTATTTCTTGAGCTTCTTTGGACAAGTTTCCATTTCCTTTGGGTGTGAATCCGGTTTCTTTACTTGATGTTTATTGGACGCCGAGGTTGAGATATTGGGGCTGCAATCGCCACATCTCTTGCATGTCTTCTTTAACCTTATACAGTTATTTCACTCGGATTTTACGGGTTTCTTGGGTTGGGAAGTGGTGCAGCTGTTGCTTTCTTGTGTCTTTGGCTCTTTTGCCAAATAGGCAGCTTTAAAGATATAAACTAAAATAGTTGATGTGGTAAATGATGTTTGCTTAGTTCTTGGACTATAATTGAGTTGGAGTACAGTCATACGAAATAAATATATACATTTGAATGCTAAAATGGAGAGACTAGTTACTGTCTTGCTCAATCCAGTCAATTGCTGCAAATTTAATGTGTATGCCAATTGTTGTCTTCTTCTGAAATTGATATGAAAATGGAACTTAGGAAAATATGAAAATGGAGAGTGAATTTAGTGGTTTTGCATCACATGAGAAAACATTGTCGACTCTTGTTTATCTTTCACGAGATCAGGATTGAATGTTCTTGGACTAGTTTAGCTGCAAACTCTGAGGTGTTGCTTTAATTAGCTAATGCCAGTGCTTGCATATTATGCCATGAAGTCGTTATTTAGTATTGAAAAGTCTGGTGTTCATTTTTGGATTGCCAAGTTGTTCATCTACCGTTGTGACACATACCGTACAAATATGATGTGAAGAAAACGAGAAACATTTTTTTTGTCAGTGATGTAATCATTTTTTTTGGAAAGAAAATATTTATCTTAAGATGGAGTTCTACTACGTTTAGGGTAGGCAGGTTGGGTTGTGTTGGACCATGATGGAGATAAATTGGAAGAGATATTGTGAAAGAAAAATTGTTGCGAACCATTGTCATAAGAGAGTGATCCAATTTGCATCATTTAGACTTGTCTAGGAACCAGAGTTTTGTGTATCTCACCCACAAGTAAATGTTTACTATTGTAGTCATTAAGACTTATGTTCTACAGCTTGACAGATAGGGTGAGAAAACACATGGGAGTAACTTGGTTAGAAATTAATAGAACGTTTGTTTTTGTTGCGTTTTGTTGATTTAAATAAAGTATTATTTCAGCAACTTGAATGAAACATAATATTCTTAATTGCTCTTTGGTTTCATGAAGGAAACTTATATGTAAACTGAGATTCAAATGTTAAATCTTTTACATGGGACTTTGCTACAGGGATTATGTAGTATTCTGTATATAAAAAATATTTCTACATACAACTGAGAGGTTATACAAGGTCTGAAATGAGTTGAAGATGCCATTCTTAGGCACTTGGGAGCATGCAGAAGGAACGATTTGCTACAATATATTCTTGCTCTAGTGGAAATAAATGAACATGATGAGAAACATGACATGGAACATTGCTACCACATGTCTCCTAGGTTCTGAGGCTACCGGCTTCTACTACACAAGCCTCAGAACATCAAGACTATGCTTTTCTTGCCACTGCAATGTGTATTGCAGATATTAAATATATCACTGCTTGCCATATATTTATTATATATTTGGTTGATACAAATTATAATAATATCTATATCCTTTATGTTTTTAAATAAGAAGATTGGTTTTTAGAAATCATAACGCGTTTGAGACTGCTTATGTTCCTCCTAGAAGAATTATGACATGATGACATTCTAAATTTTAGTGACTATGAAATGTTGATGGATGCATATGTAGTAGCTAACTTGGAAAAGACAAACATAGTCTTAGACTCACATAGATTATTTAGGCTACTGCCTGACATGATTCTTGGCCTATTTGGTCAGTTCTCTGAGGTTAGGTTATTGAACGACTAAGTTTTTACTAGTATTATGACTCTTGTATCTTCATAAGATAAAGGAATGTTCCCCAACAGTTGAATATGTTGTCATACTATGACCTAGAAGCTCAACTAGCTGGTTTTACATTTTTGTCGGTGTCTATTTTTTTTGAAACATGAATGAGGATACTATCAGAATGAATCAAGCAAAATTTATTCTTCCGCAGGTATTTGAGAGTTTTATACAAATCAGTTCAGGAATTTCATTGTGGAAATAGATCCCCAGGATAGCAGCACAAATGTTTTATATCCACATGGAGTAATAAGATATTGTTGTGTTCCTTGGTACTTTAGTTTGATTGGTTTTTTTGATGTACCAACAACTGGAAAAGGAAATCAGGTATGAAGTTGCAGACAGCTGTTCGACCTTGAAGGTGTTCTTGATTTGATCTCTAGTGTCATCCTAAACGTTGAACTATCTAACTCCATAGCTGAAAAGCTGTTGATGTTTGACTTATATTCTTTGGTAGAAGCTGTGAGTAAAATGTTGTCTGTTTTCATAAAATTAGCCTTCTTCATTAATGTTGATGCAGAAATAATGGTCAAATGGTTAATATTGGCATTTAAGAACTTTTTAACTATATCTCTCCCTACTGTTGCTGTGATTACCTTTAAAAGATCATCTTCAGATCACAAGGATGAGTATTCTCTTATTTTTGTGTGTTTTTGTTAATGTAGCTGACAATACAAACTCTTGTTGGTACCTACATGATTGCAGTACAGAATAATTTGTTGTAATAGATTGACAGTTTATGAATTCCTCTGGGTTTTTTTAGCTCATACATATATCATTTGCAGGTTTGGAATAAATAATTTGTTGAGGTTGCTTTTGTGTTATGAAATATTGTAGGTTTGTGAATTCTGTAGTTTGAGTAAAGATGAATACATCTGACAGTGGTCTGTCTGATAAAGAGGGTACCAAGTTAAATTTGCTGAATAAAGTTACCACTTTAAATCCCAATGCTTTGGAGTTTATTCCATCATCTCTGAAATATGCAAAAAGCACCAAAAGCTCAGATACAAAAAAGTTTGATGGCCTAGGATCTTCTGGAAATGCAGTCTTGTATCGGTCAGGCTCCACTATATCAAACAACTCAGAAGTTGAGGCGAACCCATCCTGGTACCATCAGCTTCCTGATGATATCACCCCTGATTTCCAAGTCATGGCAGAAGAGTTGCAGCGACCTGGAGATCTCCGAATTGAAGATCTGTCCCTACATGATTCTGTTGGACCATCAAGATTTTCAGGATCAATGACCAACCAATTATTAGGTTTGAGGAAACATGGTCCTTGTTTTACAAGTGAAAATCACCATTTGAGTGAAAAGATATGTGCTGAAGAAAAATCACCCACTGTGTTCATGGCTTCAGCTGCTAGTTCCTGGGGCAAACCTTTCATGAATGATGAAAAGCACAGTAGAATTGGAAGGAAGGGATGCAGAAATGATTGGGATTTTTGTGCTGGTCCAATAAATGATTTGACAAGTAATAATATGCTTCTTGAGAATGCAGCTGTTGATCCTATAAAATATTTGTCATCACGCTTTCCTGGTTGTGATGCTCAGAGACTAGCCAATGTTTACTATGAGAATGGATGTGACTTGAACTCCACAATTGAGCTTCTAAGTCACTACATGGTATGTTCTGGTTAATTTGAGCTTTTGTTTTTACGGGAATCGTTTGTTATATCTAGTATTTTAGAAACCTAAACTTCAAATTCAGTTTAGGCCTTAGACAAGATGTTGGGAAGTAAGAAATAGAATTTTAAAGTTGAAACAAGTGACTTAATAGGAATAGCAGTAGCTTCATGGTTATTTGGATATCATCTAACCAAGGCTTTTATGCTAACAAAGAAAGGATGTTCTTTACCAAGTTGCATGAAAAGGCCAGACCAGATATCTATGTGATTTTTTGTCTAAATTTTGTTGGGCATGCTGCCTGCTGTGGTTTCAGCTGAAATTAAAAGCATGGATTAAAAAATCTTATTTTCTTTTGGGGTATGTAGTCATGGAAGTTTTGATAGAGAGAATATCAGAAAATTGCATTGCAACTTGTTAGTTTATCTGTAATCTATGATATTGTTGAAATCATAATGCAACATGTCATCACTACTTTTTAGTTTATCTCGTTTGAGTACTAATATGGGCAACATTTTTGTGCTGTTCCAACCACAATTACTAGGAGGTAACAATCTTGTTGTATTTTACAGTTTATGTGGTGCTGTACTCATGTTATTTTATTGAATTTATTAAACTTTTGCAGTTCTAAGTTTCCCACAAAGATTTGTGACTTTAAAATTTTACTAAAAGTATGAAGAAATGACATTGTGGCAGATTATACATTTAATATTGATTGTTGCTATAATGTTGTGACATTATTACCTGTGCTCTTTAGTTGTCTTTTGAAGCTATTTGAGGGCATAACATCGGCTTCATTTTCTTTTAAATGTCAGCGTGAGGTTGATAGCGGTTTTGATCGGAACCTTAATGTGACGCCATTGGCATCCTCAAGAGTTAACATGCTGGACTCCACTGCTCTGTCCTTGGCAGAGACGCATGCACGAAGTGGCTTATCAAACTGTACTAGGGAAGATATTCAACGTAGTCCCATTATGCATAGATCTACCTCCAGCATATCAAAAGGTGACATGAAATTTGCATCAACCATTAGACAACTTGTGTTGCAGGATTTTCATCGTTGGAGGTCTGATAGAAATGGTTGTGTCGATGGCCATGTTGGCTCAAGTAGAACCATTCAACTTTTAGCTAGTTCTCTTAATGGTCATGGTAAAATACTTAATAAAAATAAAAGTGCAGCTAATTCAAGTTCTGGTTGGCTCGAGACTGAAAATGCAGTCGGTAATTTCTAATACCAATTTTCTGAGTTAAAGTGGATTTTTTTTCTCATTGTCATCATTTACTATGATTGCAAACTTGTATTCTACAGAGTCAAGAATGGAAGATCACAATGTTGCAACTCCATGGAATAAGTGCTTTGAAATGGTAGGTGTTCTGGTTTGTGGGGCATCATAAGTTATTTATTCATCACAATTCGTGTAATTATAATTTCTAGGTAAGACTTCTGTTATTGCTCTATGCTCGATAATTGTTGTTTGATGTTTGGCGGAAGCAGATTATATCTTATCTTAATAAGATTCATGGGCATCTCTAGTGTACTGATATAGATGATATTCAACTTAACCCTTTGATCTCTTAAGGGTAGTACCACAATATGAATGAGGTAACTGTGATGCAATGCATGGATCTGCCTATTTATTAGAACTTCAATTTAGGAGCCACAAAGTGTGGTATGTTCCGGCTGTTTCTCTTGTTTGTGCTAGCTATACTCGGACAGCATTGTGAATCTAGTTGTATCATTGGAAATGTTGAACCACCTGGATTCTAAATTGTATTCAAGTAACTCGCCGCCTCATTTTTGTTCCATGTTTTCACTGTGAATTTTTCTGTCGTTTTCTAAACTTTGGCTTCAGTTTAGATTTCAGTGGCCTCATTTGTTATATTGGCTTGCATCCTTTGCAACAACACTGTTCAATTTCACTGGCATCTGTTATATATTATGAATTGTTCCTAATCTAATCATTGTCTTATTTATATGTATCTTATTCGAGAAATGTAGCCTCTGTTGCTTGGAAAGGTAATCACCTTTATGTATTATTGACAGGAAAATCGAACTTATTATATTGGGGACAAGGTTTTGGCAAAGGAACCGGGTTCCAAAGAGCAATCGTACAACAGGCAAATTAGCTCAGCTCATGGAAAAGCTGAAGCAATTTACGAGACGAGGTTGGTCGTTTATTTCACTGATTGAGATAATGTATGTCAAATTTATTCCTGGAGTTCATTTATGGTTGTCAACTTTGGACAAAATTAGTCGCTCTGTTTATAGCGGTAATACTGCATACTTTAGCTCTGAAGAAATCTTGGATTGCCAAGAGCCTTAGTATGTGGGATTTAAGAACCTTTTGGGTTACTTTCTGCCTGTGGCTTTTACTGCACACGATAATTGGTATTACATATATAACTAAAAGCAGTAGTTAATTTTGGAGAACTGCCAATATTTTTCAGGAACCCACTGTTTCCGGAGCACCAGAGCTACAGCCAACTGAAAGACCAGGTGATCGACTTATACGGCCTCTCTGTAACCGAAGCTATGGATTCCCTCGACAACAGGCTGAGCTTCCTGAGACGCAAGGCAAGGTCCTCGGGGCAGCGACTGCAAGCCGTAATATGCATTGGAGTTGGTCAGCAGCACTCCAAGGGCACAGGATCTCCTGCTTGGCTTCCTGTGGCAGTGGAGCAGTACCTGATGAAGGAAGGCCTGCAGTTCACCCAGCCTCACCCAGGCCTTCTCCGTGTTGTGATATATTGACACACACACACACACACACACACACTGTAACTATACCCAAACGGAGAGAGACAGAAAGAGAGAAGAAGATACAACATCATATACACATGTGGGTGGAATAGAAGAGAAATCAGTGCAGCACTGTTGACGTTGTATATGGTGGTGTGGAATTTTTCTGGTTTTGTTGACATAAATTGTACATTATTATTTTTTTCTTTAGTCTGTTACAAGGTTCTGAACATCAGTATATCGATCAACTATATAAGTATCGATTTATACTGCACGTAACGTATCGAATTCAATCCTTATGCCTTCTCTGCCATCAGCGTAATTGACAACCAAGGCTGGGTTGGCCCTGACGTCAAACCCATTATCTCTGCTTGTTGGACAGATCTAAAGATAGCCGTCCACTTTTCATATGCTTGAATTAGGCAAAAAAAGGTTCCATTGAGATCATAAATCACCTTGGATCTAAATTTGTAGATCAATTCCCTCTTAGCAGCCTCCTCCTTCTCCCTCGACTTGTGGATCTTCTCAGGAGTAAATGGCCCCTCTCCACCATATTCTTCCACGGCTCTGCCACCTTCTTTATCGATGGCCTTTCCAGTAGGATATGAAAAGGGCAGGTAGACGTCTCTTGGAAACCTCGAAAAGCTTACCGAGCTTTTTGCGTCTGCTGCATATGGGACTGCCACCCATATGCATTTAAGGAGTCGATCGTCGGAATCCAACGAGAGAAACACAAACTCATAATCGTCGGTGTCATATCGTCACATGAAAGTATCAACGAGGAACCTCAGGACTGACACGTCAAGTTGCGTCAACACAATATCTTAGACTCGAACAAACGACTATTTATCCTTTTTGTTGTCTAACGTCGTACAAGACAACATCGCATAATGCAAAGCTACTCCGAACGCAACATCGATCCGTGCAGGTCAGTTGGCGCTCACACAAAACATACGTGTCGATTGCCTGAGGAGTTAGAAGTCATTAACATATCATACGTCCAGCCTCCATTTGTAGGTATAAAAATCACCCCCCCTTAACCAACGCTAAAGGAGGTTATGAACACCCAAATTTCTTTCACTATCATATCACTTTAACTAAATCTTCAGAGGGGTCGAGTCGAGAAATCTCTCCACAACTTCGTCCATTATGTAGGAACCCGAAGAATCTCCTTGATCGACTCAGAAGGTAACATCCAATAAACCATAATATGCTCAACTGATCAATACATCCAATAAACCATAATATGAAATATTAAAAATGTCAAACTAATATGTTAATTTAGTTATTCTTAGTCTATCAAATTATTAATTCAATTTGATTTGAAATACAAAAGCATTAATTCCATGAAATTTATAAATCAAATAAGTATGCCAAACCAATTAAATCCACTTAAAGGATAATACTGGTAAAGTTTTCATAAAATTTATTAATTAAACATGAATTTTATTTTAAATGAAAATAATGGCATCTTTAGTCATAAAACATCATCATCATGTGGTCAGGATTTTTTAAAAAATTATACAAAAAATAGATTGACAAAGGGTAGAAGACTTACCTTCTTCAAAAATATATAATAAAAAATAAATTCAAAATAAAAAGAAGACTTAACGCTGCCTCCTCGTCATGAACTCTTCTTTCACCGACTCCGGCACCTTCGACGCCTCCCATCACTCACCGTGGCTCGGGCTCATCCATCTCCACGGCACCGTCGCCGGGCCTCCCACCTCGCAAAACTTCAATCTTCTCGGCGTCGATGCCGTCGAAAACGTTTTTAATTGAATCGATTCAAAATCCATTTATTTTTCGAATGGTTCAAATGTTATTGATTTAAGAATATATAGTCGAATCGTTCAGAATTAATTTATTTTCGAACGGTTCGAAGTTACTGTTTTTTTTTTAATTCAGATTTTTTTATTATTTAGAAAAAAATCCTTCGATAAAAAACGAAAAGAGAGGGGTGCACCAAACAAAGATGAACAAAGAGGATGCCGCGAGGGTGGAATACTCTCGGCTTTGCGCGTCACCGATCTCTCGCTTCCCTCTCCTCAGCCGCGGCAGCAATCAATTCGTCCAAGCTTTCTTCCGTCTTCCCCCACGACGATATCTCAATCTTTGCTTTTTGGATGCGCCGATGGATTCATCCTTGACATCATCAGCTGATGGATGATGTAATCTTCTTGTCGATAGCGAGGCCATTGTTTTTCAGAATTTCCGCAATAGTGACAACAGTTGCAATTGCTTGGCGACGGTGAGGTCGAAGAAGAGGGGGCTTTCTTCGTGTTGGACACCTGGATCCGGTTCTTCTTGTGGGGTTTGTTCACGCCCTCTGTGATCTCCTCCATCGGGGAGTCCTTATTCGAACAGATGGGAAGGAGACGACGAAACCCTAACCCTAGTCCTCCGGAAGCTTTTCTTTCGCCCGCCGAAGGGAGCCATAATCTCTATTAATCGGACAAGGAGGCCGCGTGTCACGCACAGTTGGGTGTCTCATCGCTGTGGTTTTGGCGTTTCGCTAGCCGACGCTTCTCTTCTCAGGTGATCCTCTATCTACCCTCGGCCCGCTTCCCTCCCATTTCACTCCTCCGCCTCCTCATCGGGGTTTTTGCAACCTAACCCCTATCTTATCTCTGATGGATCTGGGCGTCGTTGCATCGTGCTAAGCCCCGATTACGGCATGGGATCTCCTATTCCGTCTATGAGAATATGCCCCAACAAGTTTTAGTCTGAAGTCCCTCCTTTTTTTTTTTTCGACTTCTTCGGTAGAGATGGTTGGCGTGCAAGAGGAGTGACATGAGCCCTTGATGATGGGTCGCCGAGTGAGCTGGTGAAACGCTACCACTCCGGGCAGACGGTAATCTCCAGATGCAGTTCGAGCAGGATCAGGACCTCGAGGTCCACGACAATACTGGCGACGATCCGTCGGAGGTTCCTCCCAGGTGCATAAAAATCTGATCTTGAAGTATTGGGTTCTGATTCTCGTTGAATTATTGAGGAAAAAGGTTGAGATTTCTTTTTGAGATTTTGATGGTTGAAGATGGATCCAGTTGATGACAGTCGATATTAAGTTTGAAGAATGCCTTGTCGATTATATTTGATTAATGCGCATTTGGTTTCTTTGTTTTCTTTTTGATCTTTGCATTGACATTCACTTTAATTTAGTAGCTACTTGCCAACTTAACTTAAGAAGAAACCACATAAGTGAATTACTTGAACAATCGTTCTTGATATATTTATACCGGTTACAGTGGTTAATAGCATGCTCATCTATGAAACATGGTTACAGATTATATGATACCAGTTTGAGGTCATGTAAATGCTCCCATACATCAAATGTTGACAAATAGGACACAATCCGGCATGGATACAAATAGACTATAATGAGAAAATAATATAAATATACAATTAAAGTTGATAAAGCTTAACATTCTTTTTTATTCTATTATTTGGTGTATATAATATTGATACAAAAAAAAAATTAGCTGGCATCCCTGAAATATTCATCATGCAAGGAATTTTTTCTCTAGCAATAAATACTACAACCGTATAGTGAATGTAGCAATAACTTTTGATTGCTGAGATTCTATATGATTTTAACTTCATTATTGATATGAAAGTCAAACATCCTTAAAAAACAAAATTCTCCGGAGAAGCATGCACAAAGTATTTCCTAAGTATACTACAACTACTATCCTTATAATTATTTTTAAAGAAACTGGATCCTTAAAGGAAATATCGAAGACATATCGAAGAAGTATCCTACAGATACCATAGTTGGCATCTATTCATTAATTTGATGTATCCATATTTCATTGGTGTCCACACTGTGTTCATGAGAGGAAATAAATTTCTCTTTTCGTTTATAAGAATTTGGTTTAGTGGAACGAGGTATTATCCATTGTGTTTTTAAGACATTGTATAAGTGGCAACCTGCCTATGCTAGTAGCTTTTACAGGATAAAAGAAGTATAAAAAAGCAAGTGCTGTTACTTTGGTGATGTGAATTTGGCAACATTTTCTAACTGTAGCTGATAGATTTATTTATTGTAATCCGAGATCTGTGTTCACTTTAAAATTGATGCTTTGTAACTTGTTTCAATGGTAAAACTTGGAGGATTAGTTTAAGGGTTTAGAATCTATATTGGTACATGATTGAGCAGAGGTGGGCAATGTTTGACATGGATATTCTATGGCAATTAATTCCATGTCTTGTGTGATCCCTTAAACTTCTATTGAATTTGTTCAGATGCGTCCGGTGTGGCATCAGTGCAAATGCAACGCCACATATGCGCCGTGGGCCTGAGGGACCAAGGACTCTTTGTAATGCATGTGGGATTGCTTGGACAAAGGTTGGTACTTCTAATTTTCTCTTTCTTGTTCTTGGATAATAATTGACATTTTATTATTTAATGCAACTATTTCTTATGTAATTCCTGAACTTTATTTTTCTGTTGGTGCCCTTGATGAGGCAGAAACTCAAAGATGCAATACATATATGGGCATGCAAAATGTAACTTGACAATTAATGTCTTTCAGCCAATATTCCTCATTTAAGTTACTAATGAAGCTAAACCTTCAGATGCATAATGCAGGACCAAAGAGAATGACTTGCTAAAGCTGTTACAGAACTGAGAAGAATGGACTCAGGCGCCAAAGAGACAAAATAATAGTTTGAGGTTTTAAAATTGACACTATTAATGGGAAATATAAGTGCCCCAAGGAGAGAATGCTTAATTTGCAGAGAACTACTGGAAAACATCTTAAAGAGCCTTAGAGTGGTACTAAGTGAATCTGACTCTGTACTATAGTAATTAGTTGAAATCAAAACAGTACAAACAAGAAACAAAAGAAAGTATTGATACCTCAGTTTTAATAAGTCAATATTAGTGATTCAGACTTTCATAATCAGTGGATTTGAAATTTTGATAACAATAAATAATTCAGCGGAAAGCTTAGTCAGAGCAGTAATTGTGACCAGTGAACTTATTTGATGTAGATAAAGCTGCGCTAGAAGTTTGCTTGAATAAGCAGATTGCTTACTCGACTTCTCAAATTGCATTCTACTTTTGATGTTATCCAAATGGATCGGAGAGTATACATGGCTTCGTGAGAAAAGGCAATAGTTTTGCAGCAGATTCAGGCCATTATAGCATATGAAAGAGAAAAGGGACAAGATCAAGATCAAGGGTCAAACAATTTAGATGCTTTTGTAGGCAATACTAGAATCTGAAATTCAGACCCAACATTTATGAAAAATAGAATAGTAAAATATGGAGTTTGGAACATTATGTAGTCAATTGAAAAGGCAAAAGAAGAAAATAAAAAATAATAAGCAGGATTTTGAGAGAATTATGAAATAAAATAAAGTAGATTTAAAGTGTTGGAAAGTCAACTATATATTATAGTGCATGATTTTATCTACTAGATAATCCCAAAATAAATACTAAGCAATATGTATATGTCAGTTAAACACCTTCGTTCCTATTTCCTTTTCCACCTCTTGTTCTTCTTCCTTGTGCTCTTTTTCATCTTAGTAGTCGAGCCTAGATTCATACTTAGCTTTAAGGGACTGGATTGTCAAGATTAAATGAATAGTTAGGAGTTTTGGTAATTCCTAAGGTCAACTACAAATTGGTGAATTTATCTGTGGTTTAGTTTAGAATTTTAAGTGCAATAACATGGTGAAAAAGGAGACAAGGATGTAGTGGTTTAGGTGGAAAATTTCTTTTGAAGTCTCAAGGGAATAAATAGATCTGGAAAGGCCATAACTCGCATGTGAAAGTATGTCCAAAAGTCATCCCTTTTTATTATGACTTCTTTGCTTGTATTAATTATCTTTTAGGTCTTCCTTAGCTTGTAAATATATTTAAATGTCCTCAAGATTGTTTTTTTGGTTTGGTAAGCAGTCTGTTTTCATCTTGAATGCCTCTTATACTTCATTGTTTCTCCAACAAGTTTCTTTATATTTATATGTTTTCACCTTTGGAACCTCCAAGAGGCAAGAAACATACTTAGGCTGAATAGAAGCAATCTAATTCCTTGTTTTTTCACATTTTATTTTCCCGAAACTCTTTTGCAAGGGATGATAGTGATCTTTGAGTGTTGCCATTGCCTTTTTGGCATTTAGCACGTATAATTTAAGATCATGGTCTCTATCTTGACCAAAATATTATTTCATCTGGTTGTTCTTTTTAACAAGGCTTTCTGTGGTGATTTAGTCTTTACTTGAAAGTGACAATGTCCTTCTATCTTTTGAGATCAGTATGTGTAGTTTTTGGGAATGTCCATGACCTCGAGAAATTGGACCTCCCTCAAAGATCGATATGTAAACTATTTCATCTCTCATATTCTATCGTTTTGTGCAACTCCTTGCTACATTACACATAGTGTCAGCACCAGATAACTCTTCTTTCACTGGAATAGCTTGGATTAACTTATGTCTTCTCTCCCCCAAGCCAACTTCATCATATTTAAGAGCACCAACACTATGCTGAATCCTTATCTACTTATGTTATGGCCCTTGTACTTTGCTTCTTTACATATATATCTTTCATTCATAGCCAAACTCCTGAAGTGCTTCAGCGGTTGAATTAGATTGTTGCAAGCATTTAGTGACAATTCCATTTCATAAAATTACCTGTTGCTTTTTTTTATGCTTTTGTCTCACCAAATTCTTCTTTAAGCTGATGAACTGCTGTAGAATTTGTATAAACAGGGGAAATTGAGGAGAATGATTGACTCAAATGGCCCTGCATATGAGATCACAATGACAAAATTGGTGCCAGAAATTGATATGGAATTTGAAAGCGAAGAGAAGGCATATGAGTTCTACAATAAGTATGCGGGGCATGTAGGTTTTAGTGTGAGAAAAAGTTCGTCAGGTAAATCATCTGAAAATGTTACTAGATCAAGAACTTTTGTTTGCTCCAGACAAGGTTTTCGCAAGGACAAAAAGGGAGCAAAAGAAGTAAAGAGACCCAGGCCAGAAACAAGAATAGGATGCCCTGCACGAATGACCATTAAAATTACGCCAAGTGGTAAATACCGAGTGACAGAGTTTATTGCAGAGCACAATCATCAGCCAGCACCACCTTCAACAACCCACATGTTGAGGTCTCAAAGGATAACTATTGAGCTTCAAGCTGCTGAAGCAGATTTGTCTGATGATTCTGCAACGACTCCAAAAATTACCGGTGAGACTGCACCAAGGCCGATTGGTGGTCCTAGAAATGTCAGGTTTCTTCCTGCAGATTACAAGAATAATCTCCGATCGAAGCGTATGAAAGCCATGCAGATGGGTGATGCTGGATCTGTATTAAAGTATCTGCAAAGCATGCAACTTGATGACCCCACTTTCTTCTATTCAATCCAGGTCGATGAGGATGATAAATTGACTAACATTTTCTGGGCAGATGCAAAATCCATAATGGACTTTAACTATTTTGGTGATGTTGTGTGCTTGGACATGACTTACAAAATAAATGGATATGGTAGGCCTTTGGCACCATTTCTTGGCGTGAATCATCATAAGCAAACAACTATATTTGGTGCTGCATTACTGTACGATGAATCAGTAGAGTCTTTCAAGTGGTTATTTGAGACTTTTAAAATTGGGATGCGTGGAAAGCAGCCAAAGACATTAATGACAGATCCATTTATGCCAATAATTAATGCTGTAGCTGTAGTCTGGCCAGGCACGAGTCATCGCCATTGTGTATGGCATGTCTACCAGAATGCTGTTAAACATCTTAATCATGTATTCCAAGGTTCAAAAACTTTCTTAAAGGATTTTAGTAAATGTATCTATGATTATGAGGAAGAGGAGGACTTCTTATTAGCATGGAGAGCAATGTTGGAGAAATATGACCTTAGGAACAATGAATGGTTACTAAAGTTGTTTGAGGATAGGGACAAATGGGCTTTACCTTATGGCCGAGAAATATTTTGTGCTGACATGAAGAGCAGTCTACAGACTGAAAGCTTGAGTGGGGTGCTAAAGAAGTTTTTGAGTCCTCAGTTAGATCTTCTATCATTTTTTAAGCACTATGAGAGGGTGTTAGATGAGCATCGGTATGCAGAACTACAAGCTGATTTTCATGCAAGTCAAAGCTTTCCAAGAATACCTCCTTCAAAGTTGCTCAGACAAGCTGCTAATGTATACACGCCTGTGATCTTTGAAGTGTTTAGAAAAGAATTTGAGATGTTCATGGATTGTATGTTGTTTAGTTGTGGTGAGGTTGAGACAATATCTGAGTACAAAGTTGCTGTCACAGAGAAACCTAGAGAACACTATGTTAGATTTGACTCCAGAGATTGTTCTGCATACTGCAGCTGTAAAAAGTTTGAGTTTACGGGGATTCAGTGTTGTCATGTATTAAAGGTGCTTGACTTCAGAAATATCAAAGAGTTACCTCTAAAGTACTACCTGAAGAGGTGGAAAAAAGATGCCAAGTCTAGAAGTGAAGGCGGCAATCGGGTGATTGCAACTGATAGTGATCCCAAGTCCCCCACAAGCTCATCCCTGAGTGTTCCAGTGCCATCCTACATGCAACAGCAGGGTTTTCATTTTGGTCAAGTAAGTCTACTGAAGACTCGACGCTGTGGTAAAACTTGGTATTCTTAAGTCGGTCTCTGTTTAGCTGACAGACAGTGTTCATTAAATTGCAGGATTCATCAGTCTCAGATTTGCATCAAGACTCATTTCAGGCTAACACTCAGTTAAATCAGGTAGAAATTTATCTATAGTGTACTGAAAAGTTTGATGCTCCAAATATCATGATGCTATAAATTTGCAAACTAAATTCTCTTAGTACTCTGGACTAGGTTTTTCTGAATCCTGAGGTATCTTGGTGCTTTTTGACGGTGTTGGCATGAAATATACACGTTGCCATACACGAGTGATTAGGGAAATACTATTAATTAAATTGTTTACATTCTAATCTTATTTTATGCTTATATTAGATTGTTGATTATGAGAATTATTGTTCTGTTATCACTATATGGGGATATTCAGCTACAAACATGCACTCCCAGCCATTTTTTGGGTGTGCCCATATAAACAATCAAATCAGTGATCAAGGTCGTTGTGACATTGTAATCTTCGCCACCTGGATCATCTGAACATGTGTTGCTTGTTCTGCTAGTTTAAAATTTTTACATGGAAGTGATTTAAGCCGGTCATCGCATTTAGATGATGGAATTGCCTTGTTTCCAATGAACATTTGACTTACATAGCTTATGTGTTTCGCTTTTCTCCTTCAGGTTGTTGCACAGGGTCATGGGCCGTGGTCTTTGGTAAGAAGAGCAAATTCTTCCTAGAAGTGCCTTGAGATAGGCATTGAGAAAATTTTGTATTACAATCGACTGATTGACTTGTGTTAGGATACATGAGATGGTAAAGTGACTCTTTGCGACTAGTAGATAGATTAAGCCATCGTGGAGTCCAATGTCACTATTTGTCTGTACTGTAGATTTCATGTTCATGTATCTGCTGAATAATTTGGAGGATATCCTAAGCATAGGAACATGTTGTATCTGGCATCATAACTAGAGAATTTGATTTAGCCATTATCTAGTCTAGAGTTGTCCTTTTTGGTTTTTGCCATTGGTTGAATTTTGTGTCATACCATTCGACTGTTTCCAGCAATAATTAGTTATAAGGTTCTTTTCAATTGCTTTTAGTTGCAAATCTGACTTTGAAAACTCTTGTTTCTGCGCTGGACTTGGGTCTTATGTTTCTGATGATCATCTTTCTTCAGCTTCCATGTAAGTCATGGTTTGTCAATTTACTTGTTAGACCTGTGGTATAAAGTAGATATCACTAACTTCTAAAAGCAGTTAATTTATTGATCAAGTGTTCAGCTGAAACTGCAGTATCCGTCTGATTAATTTGTTTAAGAAATTATTATTAACTGTGATCTATTTTGGTGCTGTTCGAATAAAAGATTTGTGTATAATTTGATTGACCGAGTTATTTGGAATGACTTGGTCATCGTTTTGTGCATCATCGTTCTTTGAAAAATAAATATCTTCACTGGGGAATTTTTTGCATTCGTTTTTGCGTCCTTCAAATATCCTTGGTGTTTGATCATGTTACTTTCCCCTTGCAATTCATATTTATAGAGGGATTGCAGGTGGCTAAACAAGAATTCAGTACGCAGATAAAGGCCTTGCTGTGAATTAGTTACCCATTCAATCTCTCATATATGTTAGACTACTCATAAGATTTAGGTGGAGAGAAAGGATTACCCAAGGAAACAGCGATGTAGACTTGGCTTTTTTTTTTCTTGGAAAAAAATATGAGGTGCTGCATCAATGCCCCCTCTTTTGAGTAATCATTAATGTAGGAAGCTTCTTGATGCACCTCAATCATCAAGTATCCTTGGAAAATCTTATTCGGGCTTCGAGTGGTACAATCGGTACACTGAATTAATCTTGCTTTTCATCTTAAGCAGACTAGTTTAGCCAATAGCACAATAATACATGGGTTTCTAAATGGTAATTTATCTATTCAATAAATCATCAGGAGTTATCCTCAGCACCAGAGTTAATATTAATATCTGCAGTATGATGATATATATGTGATCTCAAAGGCTGTCTGCTAGTTGTTGAGCTGTCCATTTCTCTGATATTGTTTGACAAAGCTGTTTCAGGGCTTGGATGGAAACCTGAAGAAAAGTTGCTGGAGTTATGGCTGGCCCATGATTGAAGCGAGAGTCTTGGTGTCATCTCTGTTCTTGTCATGAAAGCAGCACACATGCCTAACAATCTCCATGGTACTTAACTTTAGCTCTTGTGCTTCTTTTTTGCACCACATCTTTCTCTATATCAGCCAAACATCTCATGATCCACATTTATGTCTATAATTTTCTTTTTTACTCACAAGCTTACAACCCGACGATAAAAGGTTAAGCTGATCATGAAATGAAATAAAAGGTGCTCAATCAACTTGATAGATCTACATTATATCCTCTTCGCTAGCTCTACATAACCTATGATCTTTAATTCTTAGTGTCTGACTCTGGTCCTTGGATTTCATGTTTACTGCATTCTACTTTACCCTTCCACACAAGTATATCTTGGTAACTCACATGATGAACTAACAGATCAGGAGAACAAGTCGAGGCAATTCACGAGTGATAATGATGCATCATGCAATGTTAAATTTCACATCAGAAAAGTTGATATAAGTTCAAATGTGATGTGTTTGTTTGCCTTGACATACATAGATGAATATGTCCAGCCAACTACCATTTGCAGGTCAAGACAAATGACAGCATCTTTTCTGATTTTGTTGAGTCATGACCATGCCTGAGGTGATGTCTCTCCCAACATTTTCTTCATTGCAAAAACAAACTTAACCTCAGCTACTACTTAGATTCATGTCAAAATAACCATTCATCAGCTGCCAATTTGGATGATATTTGAGGCAAGAAACTGTGATCTCAAGTACTCACCAGTGATGAGATTGAACTTTTGTTTTCTCCTTCCAGGAACATGTGCTACCTAACAACACAGAGAAGCTCCTCAGTGGTTCAACAGGTGATGAAGGATACTTTTCTTTAATCAACCTGAACCTTTGTAACTTAATTAATCATGGTGGAAAAATCCAACCAGCATCACTCCAGGTATATTAAACCAAAGATTCTGTCAGCATTTCTTTTCCTAACACTGCAAGCTAAATTCGACCCTCAAGGTCTTTCCATTTTTGTTTCTTTCCATCTTGTTGTCAGCTTTACACACTAACTGTGGCTAGCAAGTCAAGATTAGATGCTAATAGAAGAATAAGACAAAAGGATTAGGATGGCAATGACATCAAGGATAATGATATGCTTGTATAATCTGATTCGGCTAACAAAAAGAAGAAGAAAAAAAAAAGTATATCAAAAGAATGCTATCATTTTGAACGCTTATGGTGGCTTTTGAAAGATTAGTGCTGGTTGTTATGGATCAATCATCGTTCATATCAATTGTGTGGCTCACTTCAATCAAAGACATCATCATATCTTCTTGGAGGTGAGAAAGATGAGGAATCTCTCTTCCATAATGTTCCATGGCGATCAACTTTTAGATTGCAGCAACTTAGTTAATGAGCATATCTATCTTTCTGACTTGTTAACTAACTCCTATCTACAACAATTCATTATACATTGTCAGGTTCTCGGATTAGGAACAAATGATTGATAAGCCAAATTATTCTCCACTAAATAAAGGCAATTTGGACTAATTAAGCCAACCGCTAACATGGATTAAGACGGATCAACCAAAACTCCATACTTTCTACGTAACACTTAAATCAATTCCTTCACTCTTGTTGACTTTTTTTTGTCACATTGTTAGTAACCAAAAAAGCTTACCAGGAAAACTATGAACCGTTGCAATTTCTTGACGTGATCCTTCCTATAATATATGACCCCACGCCAACTCCTTAGAAGAGATTCCACTAATAATTACTATACATATTAAAACTGTGCACTCAAGGATGATTATAATTACTGTTTTCATCATTCTAAAAAGTTTGACAATATTGTTGTAGCCATAGTGATATTTTACCCATTATTTATTATTACCTATGGAATGAAATGACTCCTTTTTTCTCATCTAGTTATTGTTTTTATTTCATTAACAATTAGTCCCCAGCTATGCAAATCTTCCAAACTCTAATGGGACATTATGATAAGTCATTTTTTATCAGATACAGTAGTTAGTAATAATCTTCGTTTTCAATCGAATAAGCTAATTTGAATTATAATTATATTAGATAAAATACTTAATTAAAACTTTTCCTACAAATTCTTATTTCTGATCGATAAGCTTATCATCATAGTCGGATCTTAAAGTGGATCCGACCCGATAACATGCGTAAGCTACAGCTCTAAACTGCCCTCGGACGCTCGTCCTTTCCTTCCTATATATATACAAACAGCGAGAGAGAGAGAGAGAGAAAGAGAGAGAGAGAGCGGGCACCGAGTCACCTACTGCACCGACGCCATTACAACCCATAGCGACAAGGGAGATAGAGTTGGCCGTCCCGGAGGTCGGTAGTGGAGCTCGCGGACCGGTCCCGTGACGAAAGGTGAGTTCTTGGCGCGATCGGAGGTGAATTGATCCGCCTGGGTACTCTCTTGTCGGTTTTGTTTTTCTTGATCGAGCGAATCAGTTGGGTTGAGTGTCGCGATCGGCGAGCCATTGGTTCTTGATGCTCGCTATCCTCCGCATTGCGGGAGGTCGTGATCAATCAGGTGGGTTTCTTTGTTTCTTTGTCTTGGGTGTGGGAAAATTTGGGTATTGTCGAGGGGTTTCATCGGGATGGTGGATGCGGTTCCCGTTCTGATTGGTAGATCTGAGGAGTTGTTCGATCTTAATTGTCGATTCTTTTGGGTTTTATTAATGACTTCTGATGGTCCGGTTCGTGAATTAGAACTTGAGACGGGTTTCGTATTCTAGGGGCGAGTGTTTGAGGTTTGGAGTTGTCGAAGAGGAACTGATACCGTGGTCGCTGGTCGAGGAGAAGGTGGCATCTTAACATCGAGGGATGGACTCTGACACTGTTCTTGAACATGCAATATTCCGTCTCTCTCCGAGACGCTCGAGGTGAGAATTGCTGACTCTGAATCATGTTCTTTTTGTAACTTGTTTTTAGAATTTGGAACAAGATTACCTTTTGCAGGTGCGAATTGTTCATATCTGGCAATGGGAAGACTGAGAAGATAGCATCTGGATTCTTGAAACCATTCATCACTCACTTGAAGGTTGCAGCAGAGCAAGCTGCAAGTGCGGCTAGTTCTGTAAAGCTCGAGGTTGACAGGAGGAAGAATGATGGAACATGGTTTAAGAAAGGAACGGTTGAAAGGTTGGACATAGAGAGCTTGACAAAGTTCTGGTTTAGTTGGAAGCTTAGGTTTATTATGTAGTGCATTATGTTCTCAGTTCTAGACTGGTTTGAATAACTTTTGTACAAGCTTCTTACTGATAAACCTTGTTGCAGGTTTGTTCGGTTTGTCAGTACACCTGAAATTCTGGAGTTAGTCAATGCATTCGGTGCAGAAAATTTACAACTGGAAGGAGCCAAGAGAGTATATTTGCAGGTTATATGTTCACTTTCTTTAGTTGGATTTGTGAGTAATGTATTTTATCATTTTCTAAACCTGCAAAACCTTCCAATTTCAGGGTACAGGAGATCCACTTTCTGGTCCATTGGGTATGTTCTCTGCATGCTATTTAAAGCAGCATAATTTCTTTATTAGTAATAAAAGGGTTACAATAATATCGGTTTTTCTTTCCCTTTATGAATGCTAGCATTTGGAGGAAGCCCTGAATACAGTTTACTGGTCACTTTATACTGATCATTTGTGTTACATAATTGAATGGTACTTTATATGCTGGACAATTGTCACATTTGCGCATATGGTATGATGGCCTCTTGTAGTTTCCATATCCTAAGAATATTCTTCTACCATTATCAAGTAGATAAACACCTAACAACAACATATTTAACTGATTATGTCGATTATGTCATAGATTTGCTCAGTTCTTTTCATTTTGCTTGTCTGACATTGAATAATCATCTACGTAATAGCGAATATACAGATAAGAATACATAATATTGTTCTTTGATGCATTTAAGTGGATTAGAAAAGTAGGATTGCTCCTTTTCACCTTTGTGACTTGCTTGGAAAATTATGGTCATTCTATTTTAGTTGTAAGCTATATTCAATTCTTGAGTGTTGTTTAGTATCTCATGCACTGTTTTACTAGACTTGTACGCAAGAAAACATTGTTCTTTGGTGTTAGGGGTCTATAGTTTACACAAAAACTTGTCAGGATCAACTGTTTGAGTTCTAGATTGTTGTGAATGGCATTGACTGTGCAACATACCTAAAACTTATTAGGAACAGTTGCCTTCTTTTTGTGGAACTAACAGCTGCACATATTACTTCATGGAAATTAAAATGATATTTTGTAGATATTTGTTATCTTTCCCAGTGGATTTGTATAATTACACATGATAAGATGTACTTGCTGTTGTTATTGATATGTGATAATACTTTACGATTGAAATGATCTATGAGATTTTTGTTTTGTGTCATTTGTAATATTCTAATTTCTAACCATCTTGTGTTGCAAAAGTCTGTCAATTTTACACTTACCATTAACTTGAAAGCACTGCATATAAGCAGCATAATCTTGTTAATTGAGAATTCTCTTTGGAGCTTTACACAGGTGAAAACCAAGTAACTACTGAAGCAACAGCAGAGATAACAAAGTAGGTTATTCTCCTCATTCTTAAGTGCTCAATTGAGAATGTGGTTTCCAAATTCAGGTGTTATTCTTTTTCTTTCTTTGAGCAGTTTGTACTTCTTCACAAGAGATGTACTAAACTCCAAATGCAAAATTTATTCGTATACGTTAGGTGCATGTTTATGATAACATTGTGTTTTATTGGGTCTAGGTTAATCTTTTCTATTTCTCACTATTTTTGTAGAGAACTTCTTTTTCTACTTACAACAGTATTCATTTACTGGAGTTGATTTAGGACCCAAATTGAGTTTGAAAAATGATTGTTCAATGTTCCGGATCTTAGCTTCAATTTATAGCTCCTAAATTCTAAATCAAAGTCAATTTCAATATAAATCATCAGATTAAACTGGTATTGGCTAAGCCAACTTGATTTCAGCTGATTCTCACCCTTATCATCAAAATGGTCACACTTGGCTCGACCCATGGAATTTTTTTTTTTTTTTTTTTTTTGTATTTCGGTGATTTTGATCAATTCTAACTTTCAACTTCAAGAGAAGAAGAAATGGTAGAGAAGCAGAGGTGCCTGGCAATTGCCATAAGCTATTGAATAAAGGAGCTAGGAAACAACAGAGGCCTTTAGTGTGAAGTTAAGGAGACATCACAAGGGAGCAAAGGAGGGAGGGAGGGAGTTATTCTTGGCCTTTACATAGGAATGCAATGATATATATTATATAATGTAGATTTAAGGGAGCTGGAAATGCTATCCGATGATAGAAGTAGTAGATTTATGGGAGTTTGCATTTCTTTCTCTATAATGAGTTCTTTTGTTTTTCTACTTTTGCATTACCAAATATTTCACCTTTATGATGACTTGAGAGAAATTGGAGCCACATAGATTCTGATTTATTATGGTTTTGGTTTTAATAGTTATATTATATTACAATGCTTTTTTTATGATATGATCAGTATATACTTTCAAGATATATATCATAGTTATTTTATTGATATTTTGTGAATTCCAAGGTAAAAATCTTTTATGATTTTTTTTGTCATATGTAATTTTTTATTTATGTTTTACTAAATATATGATTTTTTTTACGGATTTGGCCAAAGATCCATGTAGCCGAACCCAAATAGTTGGTACTTTATGGTTTTGCTGTTGTTGTTTTTGTTATTTTATTAATTTTTAATGGCTTCTATTTCCTGATTATTGTGATTTGACCTTGATTCCTCTGATCTTGCCGATCTTGATGCCTTAGCTGATCCTGATTCTGTTCCCACTTTTGTGAACCTTGTCACATTCACAGGTATTAAAATATTTCAAATAAAAATCAAGGATCATAATTTCATTGCTGTCATTTCATATGAATATATATGCTTATGACATATCACCAACCAAGTTTTAGCCAGATAACAGTTTTGGATCACTTGATAGTCATGATTTCTGTATGTATTGAGGTTGCCTATTTATGAGGTTTCTGGGAAAATAAACAGGGTGTATGATGGTTTCATGGGAGAAATGTTTTCTACTGGCTCTGACCTAATTTTTCATATACCATCTTCTATTTTTCTCTCCTATCTCTCTTGTGATCTTTATAAATTGCTTTTGATGTTTTACTATGCCAGTAGTCAAGCAGCCAACTAATATTTAACCTTATGTCTTGTCCTTTATTTGCATTGCAAGTGATATCATTTTGCATCATCTGGTATTATAATTCGTTGCTGATCAGTTGTAGTGATACTGTGATACTGCTACTTCCTACTGTTTCCTACTCAGGAAGGACCTTCTTAGAGCTATTGATGTGCGGCTTGTCACAGTTAAGCAGGACATAGCCACAGCTTGTGCTCGGGCATCTGCTGCTGGATTTACCCCTGACAGTGTCTTGGAGCTTCTTCACTTTGCTGAGTACTTTGGTGCAGATCGCCTGAAGTAAGTATCATAGTTTCAACTATAAATATGCTATCTTCTACTCTTATATTGTGTAGTTTTGCTATTAGTACTCTGATAATGATGATGATTTTTGAGCATTGATAGACATTAGTAATTTCATGAAAAAATATACCAAATTCTCTGTAGATGTATGCCATGTCAACTTTGTGCATCTTTCTTCCTGTTCACAATCATTAGAAACACCATCACTTGGATTGTCATACACCTAGTTATTTATAACTGAACTGTGTCAGGGTTGTTGTGCTTTACCATTTTAATAGTGATTTCTTGTGCTAGGTGATTGCATGTCATTCTGTATCATTTATCCAGCTAATACTATATCAGAAATCAACTTCTATGATTAACTCATCATCCAGTTAAATATGACTGGAGATGTGAAACATTGACCATCCAAAAGAATCTTGGTCAATACATTAAATACTGATATCTCCTTCCTATCTGTGTTAGCTTAAAAAGGAGTCCTTGTCTTATCATTTTGTTGATGCTATATGCAAAGCCTAACTCATACTCTTCCAGATCCGAGCTACTAATTACCGGGCCCTGAAGTCTGCTAGTTATCTTTTCACTAGGACTGGTCTTAACTCTTGGTGGATAGTCTATCTTGTTGCGGACGTCAAGCCAAGTAAATCCAGTTGCATATTGATCATAGATTCCTAGATTGGCCATCAAGATTTTGCCAAGACTGATCTTAAAAACCTGAATTTTCTTCCAAGGGGATTGTTGGGATTGTCTCAGAAATTAACGAAACCATCAATTGGTCACAGCCAGTGGGGCCAATCCATCCCCATGGTCCAACCGGTTACTTTTAGGCCAATCCAACCAATCTCACTGGTCCAGCCAATTTCTAGCTGATCTTGTCAATCCTGACTTTATCCAATTTTCAACCTGTTCCAGCCTATTTTTGATTGATTTCAGAGGAATCCTGATTCCAAATCAGATTTGGTGGATTCAGCTATTTCGGATTGAGAATGTAGTTTCCTAGGATTGATCTGAACTCGAACCAAATTATTGGATCCTTGGACTGGGTTGTTGAACTGGAACAGAGCTTATCCATACGTCCAGCAGTTCAATTCCGTATGCCTATGGAGGATAAAGTGCTAGAGGCTGCTACTTCTCAAATGTGCTACTTTGAACTTTGGCAAGGTGATTCCATCCTTCGTGGTGCAGCCTGTCATACTGCCATGGTACCTGGTAGCTGGTGCAACCTAGTCGGTTCACTTTGGTTAACATACAACCTTGGTGAAAATATTTCCCAGCAACTTGTTAGACCTTGTGTAATGGAGTTCTAGTAACCAGCCTATTAAAGGATTGAAATTTCATCTAAAGGAAACTGAACATGTCAACAACAACCAGAGATCTCTGTGTTGCTGTTAGGTACGATTCCTGAATACCTAAAAAGTTGGCATTTGATTTTACATATTTTTACCAAAAACTATGGTTTTAGTGTCGGGTATGTCCAAAAATGTTTTGATATCAAAAGCAAGGGTTATTCATATGGTATATTTAAAAGAGTCCTTGATGCAACTCAATTGAAATTAGTCAGATAAGATACATGTAAAAAATAGTAATGGACAATCAACATATAGTATAGCTGCACATGTTGGCATGTCAAACTTAAGTGTCAACCTGTTCTTATACTATATTGATAAATTTTTTATAAGTTCTTAAGTGTTCCAAGTTCTATCTTTTCTATATTGGATAGGAGTAGATTTGATAAATAAGTACCCAAGTTGTCTGTCTGTGTCTTTGCCCTTTTTTCTGTTTGGGAATGATTATGATGCTGATTATACTGGCAACAGTGAAGCATGCACCAAGTTCATTTCACTTTGCCAGAGGCACCCTGAACTTGTTAGTCTTCAACCCCTGCCACAGTCGCTGCCTCAGCCATTAAAGAACACTGATAATTGGAATGTTCGAACATCCTGTAGCTTAGATATGTCAGTACATGAGCCAGAAGTCGAGCCCAATGTTCCTGGTAAACCACATCATGGAGGTGGTGTTAAACCCCACATGCCCAGAAGTAGCCATCCAGCACAGGAAAATGCAGCAGATTCGTTGGGTACATATCAGCAACTTAAACCTAGTCAGCAGCAATTTTTAGATAGAACAGTTGGAAATGTGGTGGATGATCCTACTCCTGCTGCATTCGGAACTGAGCCACCCCAACTGGATGGAGGGGGCTCTTGGCATCTAAGTGTGCAAGATCGTATCAATCTCTTTGAGAGCAAGAAGAAAGAACAGTCTGTGAGTTACAGAAATCTCAGCTCTAATGTTGTTGTTAATAGAATTATAGCAGGGAAAGGGGACCATAGCAGGTTCCCCTCTGATGCCTCAGATAAGTCAATGTTGAGAAGATGGATTGGTGCCAGTCACATGAGCTTAGATCTTAGCAGCAGTGTTGATAGCAGCTTCAATGACAGAGAAGGCTGTGGGAGCACTTCTGGCACTCCTACAACTGCCAATTTGTGGCTTCAATCTGACAGTGAAAGTAAAGAGAGCATGGCCACAGTGGGAGCATCCTCTTCTTTGTCTTCTCATGCTCAGTTTAAAGGTCTCTCAGAAGATAAAGATCATACTGAAGTAGGTGGTAACAAGATTTCAGTAGCCCAGATCAAAGCCTTAGATGATGAGCAAGGCAAGCATCAAATGAGTGCTTCCCTTGGTGGGGTGAAATTTTATGAATTAAGTGATCAAGATGCTTCTCAGACCCAACAAAAGGGCCTTTCAGAATCAGGTGATTATGCACCAGGCTGTCAACCCAAGTCCAAAGTTACCTCAGAAGATTATTTCCAATATAAAGAACATAAGGCTCCGCAGGGCACATCACAAGCTGCAGCAAAGAAAGGTGGGTCAAAAGATCAAGAAATTTTCAGGTCTCAAATTAGAGCGGTTCCTTTGCGACCAGATGGAGGTGGAGCTAAGGATCAACTGACGTTATACACCCAACTCAGGACTTTTAGGAGAAAAGGAGATGATGTTACATTAAATGCCAAATTTTCTTCAGATTTTCAAATTAAGCCATGTACCGAATCAACAATATATTTGGACACCCAGTCTCAAGGGACAACCTTTCCTAGTACAACAGTGGAAGGTGGTGGGGGAGAGGAAGCTGCTACTGAGCAAACCTTTGGACCTATTCCAGTCGAGAAAAGAGAAGATTTGGACCTAGGAATAGATTTGCATGAGCAACCATTGACTCCTGACTATATTAATAAGGCTTGGAGTTCTGAAAGTAAAAAATGGCTTGTCTCTCCCGTGAGGAGTGCAAAGGAGAGCACAGAGTTACTTGATCTGCCTTCTACATCTTCAGTAGAGAAGGTTCAGATGACAAATCTGCTAAGAGGAGGAAATCAAGAGCTGAATGAAGGGCTTCAAATGAAGGCTACAAGATTGGAAGAACATTTTGCTGCATTCAAACTCAGAATTCAGAAGGATGAGGCTGCAGTCTTTCAAACCAACTTACCTGCAGATGTCCATAAAGATTATGTGCTGAAGGGTTCGGAGAAAAAAAATGCAATACCTCCTATAGACCAATTATCTGAGAAGAAACTTGTAATGGAGACTTATATTAGGGAAGTAGATTTTGATGCTAACTTGCTATCAAACATGGTAGATAATCAAGAATATGAGAGTAACTTGAGCCAAAAGTTCGGTGATCAATCAGATGATTTTAGAGGAAAATTCTATACCAAATACATGCAGAAAAGAAATTCAAAACTACTAGAAGAATGGGAATCAAAAAGGACTGAGAAAGAAGCAAAGATAAAGGCAATGCGTGACAGCTTAGAACGTAGTCTGACTGAGATGAGGGCTCAATTTTTAGGATCCGCTGCTGGACAAAATTCAAACCGTGCCGATCATTCTGCAGAGTAGTGAAGTTCATTTAGCAATACTTTGGCTTTAAGAAATAAAGATCAGGTATTAGCTTCACCTTTCCTGAATGAAAGTTAACTATCTTTAATTTCGTATCCCTATATATTATGGCTATGGGGTGTTATATTCTAGCATCGCAACTTATGCTTTAAGGTTTTCGAAAGCTGAAGTATATCTGAGATTGTCTTCAATTACATGCTTGAGTTAATGTTGCAGCATAATGATACTTGGTGGTTTCTATGAAACTATCCGTTGTTTGATCTTGTTTTCATATTGTAAGATAAGCATATGAATTTCAAGTGTAAGATATCCAATATGCTACAAGATTTCTATCACATATGGCTACTCCTGGCCAGAAACATCAGTGAGATAGTGAGGAAATTTTGCTTTTGTTGGACACTGAATATGAAGCTATGTAGAAGAGAGGAAAAAAAAAAAACTTCAGAGCTCTCTTAATCATGTAGATAAAATTAAACATTTCTATGTCATCCCTTTCCTTCATTGCAAGTTGTTATCTCCTAATGGACTTGCTTCTTGCTTTTGACAGTGTGATGATCAATTATTTTTTACCTCTTTTGTATGAACGTATCTTTCATATGTTCGGTTGGATCAGAGCATATGCACATTATTTTTTTGTCTTTTGAAAGCTGGAAGCTGAGCCTTTCCACATATAGGGACAGGATTAAGAATATTACAAACAGCCAGGAAACATCCTGCTGTGAGTTATCCAGGAATATGAAGAATCAGTTTCCCAGTTCATCTCACTTCAGAAAGGAAAATACAAAATTATCAGCACTAACCAGCAGGACAAGGGCACAAGTGCTGCCAAGAATCTTTTGTCAAATCAAGAGCTTTATTGAAGAGACTGATTTTGTTGGGAGGACAAACCATATGTATTGCAGTCCATGGGGAAAAGCAATGCTAGTACCAATAAACTTAAGGAGCTTTCAACTATCATATTATAGTGGATATTCCAAGGAGCAAAATAATCCAGATTCTATACATAAAGTCCGGAGAAGTGCGGAGTCCAAACTACTACTGAGAAAAGCCAATCTTATTGGTCCTGGTTCAGAGTCTGGTATGAATTTTCAGGATATTGTTGATGAACGTCAAGTTGTGTCTAACATGCATGGATGAAGAACTGGAGACAAAATTTGCTATGGCAATCTTGGGCCAATCACTTTTCCTGTGGAATGAGATAGTGACAAGCCAAGGCATGAGCAAAAATTTCAAGTTCTGATTTTTTTGGATCATAAACTAGTGATGTTCCAAAATCACTGTCCAAAGTGGATTATCATCCTGTTCATGTTACTTTGGCAGTAAATGTACAAAAGTCACTAGAAGAGGGCCCTCAGTCATGGATACTATCAATGTTCTTTCACGCACGAGGCATCAGATACTGAGGCTTATGTAGATGCATGTATGGGGCAGCTTTATGGAACTCTTTACCGTACCAAATGGAGTCTGGTGCTATTCGAACAAGAAAGAAATAAGGAATGTATGTCTATGATTGTTGTTAATGCATCCCAGCTAGAACACATGGATGTCACTGAAGGTTTGAAACGTTTAATCAAGCTTGAGAAGAATAATAGGGATGTAGAGTTTGTAACAGATTGTGTATCTATCTGAAGGGCTTCCAGAGGTGATGACAGCATAGCAATACACCCATCTGATGACTAGAGGCACGGGAAATGCCTACGCCCTATATACACATGATGGGTTTGATGAGAATGTGATTTTTCTTTAACAAGGTACTGTTAATCTACCTTATTTTCGATGTTGTGTAGTTTTCTTTAAACTTTGTAGATCTTTTAATTGTTTCTTTGGAAGAAATTCTGAAAACTTGTGGAAGATAATTTCTTAGAAATCTTGGCATCATTGTATCCTCCACTTGAAAATGAAAGATAATTTGGCAAGGATTAATGCAGGAATAATATAGCAGTCGTGCTTGCTATGATCTGTGTTAGTTAATTTTTCTATTTAAGCTTTTCCAAATATGGATATCTTTGTCGACCGAACTATTTAACTTCATTTGCATATGCAATTTAATTACCTTTTATGCATCAATAAGTGAACTCAGCTTCAAGCTGTTTATTGCTTGATACTACTTCAAAGCAACTTCTGCTTTTTGGGATACATGGTGATGATTTTACTCTGTATCTCAGAGCTCCCTGTAAATAAATCCCATTCATGCTTGCTGAACATAATTCTTTTTGTACAGGCAGCTCGATTGCCAATCCTCCTGCAAGCTCCACATCCAGGAACATCTAACTGGGAGCTCCTGAATGGTTGCCAACTAATGACATTACTTTTTTTTGAGTTTAATGGAAATGAGAATATTTGTTTATTGACTTAATACTTGAAGCAGCTTCTCTGATGATATATATATATTGATATTGTCTGCAATTTCGGTTGAGTATGCGATCTTAAGATATGCTATTTGATTTCTTGCAGCACCTCAATCATTCTACTCTCGTCAATCATTTATAAGGGAAGCGGATCAAGCAGGGTTGACGACCGTGGATAGAAGCTCAACTATTGTACATGGAAAAATTTATTTACACTTGTGCATTTTTGCATATATGTTAAGGTTTGGCTTGAATTTGTTTGATGTATTTAACAAAGGTTTTATTTATTGTCACTCTTGGTTGTATTATTGCAATCTGACATCTTTTTGTACATTAGGACATTTAGAGTGCACAGGATTGTTGTAAGCAGAGATAAGTGGAGCTGTGGTCTGTTCTCCCATCCAGGGCCCACTGGACGTGTTCGATTGGGCCCCCGGTCTCATAGTGCATGCTGGTTACACGTGGACGGAAGCTACGAATTGTGACACAACGGTACAAGTTTCGTGGAAAGCACGAAAACGACCGCGAGCGTCAAATCAACCCACGTACGTACCGCCACTCGAAAATTACATATCACCCACTCTCCCCGTCTGCCGATGTGGACACTCTGCCATTTGATTGGGTGACGGGACTTGGCCCACCGGATTCCGAGACAAGCAATGTTGGGCCCACGGAAGCAGCCGCGTCACACCGTGTTCTCGTGGTGGATGGATGCCAGCTTTGCAGCGGTAATTGTTCTTTGTTGTTGCTTATTGCCACTACAACAGCGACTTAGTGCGGCGCTTCAATCACAACATAAGATATGGGATATGGCTGCCACTACGGATGCGCGCATTTGACTCGGTCGAATCAAGAGTTAATTGTTGTGTGCGACACAGGTGCCACGCGGCTAAAATTAAAGGATCGGATCCGGATCGTACATCGGTATCCGTATCCAATAATCTCATTTGGCTCCGTCTGCACGGATCTTGATGAACCATCAAGCCCAGGGCAATAGAATATGCGGACAACCGCATGGGTCCTGTGATCGATCACCATCTTATTCGACATATGGCAGGAACCGACGGCCCTGATTCGTTTGCTCCCGTGACCTCCCGTTGCTTTCCTCTTCTTTAGTGCACTCACCAGCTCACAGTCACAATAAAAATAAAAGGGGCCTTCTTTTTTTTTTTCATCTTTTTCTTTTCCGCGAAAAGGAAGTCCAAGAAATCGACTGCAAATCCTTACTTTTTTTATGTAAAGGTTCCTCCTTTGGATTCCTCTCGTTCTTGGTGCCAGCTAGCTTTCCTTCACCTCCGTCAGTTGTCCAAGGGAGGGAGACTTGCATGTATATACTCGTCTGCAGGAAAGAGACGAGCTTTTTGTTCTTCTGGCCCATTGGGAGAGGGGAAGGGATGGTGGCGATTTGGGTTCTCCTGGCCTGCACTTGGGCGTGCAATCCAGGCTTCGTCAATGGCGACACCGACAGCAACGACGGTGAGTGGGTTCGGATTCCTGGTGAGCCTTTTGAGGTTGCCGGTTTAGAGCAGATGTGAAGGAAGGAATAGTGGGAAAGGATATCTGACCTGGTGTCTGCATATTGAATCTTTTTCTTGCCTTTTCGATGACTCTTGCTTGGTTTCTGCAGTTGTCTTCTTGATCTGTTCTGGTGTACTGGTTTTTGGTTGGTCAAATGTCTGCTTGGTGTTGCTCGGATTTGATTGAAGTTTCGATATTTTTTGCGAAAATTTTGTGCCTTTGGTTGGGAGATGATTGGAGCTTTTGGATTCAGGCGATTGACTGATTTTGATTTGGAATGCACGTTTTGACTGGTTCGGTAACGATCTGTCTCACCAGCAGAAGAACAGTAGCATTTTGCTCTAATTTGTGGTTGGAAGACCTTATATGTTGTTTATTTTGCGATCTTCTAATAGAATCTTATTTGGTTGATTTGATTTTCCATGCTTATTACATGTCCGCAATTCAATCTTTAGAAATATAGAAAAGATTTACTACTTCTGCAGCAACCTCTTATTTCCATAATTGTTTAGATGAGCTGGTTTTATTTTTATGACTACCAACTTTCATTCTTGAACCTTCCCGGAACCAAGTATTGATGCCTACAAGATTTGGTTTGACATGTTCTCGTGTCCAAGGGAATTATGAAAATTTAAGCTTTATCAAAGCCGATGTGAATACATTTCTCATTTCTCATGCTCCATTTGCAGCTTCTGCTCTCTATGTATTGTTCAGCAGTTTGAACTCGGCATCCCAGCTGACAGGCTGGAAACAAAGTGGTGGTGATCCATGCGGGGAATCATGGCTGGGAATTACGTGCTCTGGTTCATCGGTTACTGCCATGTGAGATTGTATCATGACAAATTTGCCGAACTGATGTCTTGTTGTACTCCACCTGATGCATGTTCTCTTTCTTGGGTTTGTAGCAAACTGTCAGGGTTGGGACTTACTGGAACACTTGGCTACAACATGAACCAATTGTCTTCACTAGCTGAGCTGTAAGTTGGATAAGTTCTGTATGGTATAATTCTTGTGTCGAGATTTTTCTTGGGGTTTTAATTTTTTTAATTTTTGTGCAGTGATCTGAGCAAAAATAATCTTGGAAACAGAAGTTCGATACCTTATAACCTTCCTCCAAATCTCCACAGGCTGTAAGTTAAAGTGTAGATGATGATGACTTCAACTGTTAGTCAGCTGTACTGGCATCAGTCTTATGATAGTATTTTCTGCAGAGATCTCAGCAATAACCAGTATGGTGGAAGTTTACCTTATTCAATCTCCTCGATAACCACGCTAGAATATCTGTGAGTGGCTTGTGAAATCATATTATGTTCCCTTTATGGAGCTATTTTTTACTGATATTTTATATTAAAATATGCACTAATGCGTGTAGAAATCTCGCTCACAATCAACTCCAAGGAAATCTGGGTGACATGTTTGGAAGCCTCTCGAATCTGGCGACAATGTAGGTGTAAATTAACATTCTGATTGATCACTTAGTTTATTCTTATTGTTCACGGCAAGCACATTTGAGTCTACATATAGTGTGCAAGACCACCTTTTTTCCACTTTATCATCTGGGCTATAGATAATTACTGTCTTATTAATTAGTGATGTTGCCTAAATTTTCTTGCATGTAAATTGCTTAAGTTAGTGTGGCAGAGACTGCAATATTTCCTGCCGATCTTTGTATTTGGATTGTAGAAGTCTAACCATGGATGCATCAGTTCCTCTTCTGGTTTTACTTGATTACTTGACATTCTGAGAATAGGGATTGTATACTGCAGAGACCTGTCTTCCAATTCACTAACAGGTGACCTCCCACAGAGCTTCAGCAGCTTAACAAGTTTGACGAGCCTGTAAGAGTACTGAAAATTTCATGCATGTAGAAAATGCCTTGTTGTTTTATGAATACTTTAATAAGCAGTGTCTGTTATCTTTCAGATATTTGGAGAACAACCAGCTCACTGGTCACATAGATGTCCTTGCCAATCTTCCTCTTCAAAATTTGTAAATTTACATATAAAGCTGTCCTTTAAAAATTGGATATCGTCTTCACATCATATGTTTGACAGGGTACACATATTTGTTTTTAAGGAACATTGCAAATAATCGCTTCACTGGTTGGATTCCTATCCAATTAAAGGGGATAAACAATCTTCAGTGAGTACTTAATGAACTTTCGATGACATCATTTGATCTAATTGCAGATGAATTCTTCATAACAGACCTATTTGTAAATCTTTGTAGCACCGAGAATAACCAGTGGAGCTCTGGGCCAGCGCCTCCTCCTCCACCTTATACACCTCCTCCACCAGGTCCAACAAGCAATGCTGGCCAAAAATCTGGTGGTGGTGGTGGTATAGGTGGTGGGGGAATAGCAGGAATTATCATATCTATCTTAGTCGTAGGTGGGATAATTGCATTCTTTGTGATACGGAGGAAATCAAGAAAATATCCAACTGAAGAAAGTCTAGAACAAGATCGGCCTTTTGCTCATTTTGCTTCAGATGAAGTTAAAGGTAATTTGAGTTTTGTATTTCCATGATTTCATCAAATCTATCTGCCATAGATTAGCATAGCTGATCAATACATGCATATTATATAGTGTCATGACTTTTGAAATTACTGACTGTATCTTCTTTCATTGTCTTGACTAAGAAATGAACCACCACAATCTTGTTTATTTTATTTCACTATACTATATTTTAACCTAAATGATGGTCCTTGATGCAATGACAAGAATGATCTCTTGCTAACTGTTTCAACATAGGATTTAGGGTGTGTATGTAGGACGCACTTTGCCCCACATTGGTGAGGGCCTCATGCACTTGGATATTGATATTGCCACAGTATTATAGTTGAATGTTTGCTTAGATATACATAAATGACCAAGATTTCTGTAATGCCTTCTAGTTTTGAAGCTCCTGAAGCCACACAGATGAAACTTTGTTTCAGGGATGTAACTATATATGTGCGAAAATAAATTCAAGTTGACTTTTTAATTTGTGAATTTTTAAAAGGATATTATGTATGATCTCGTCCGTTTTGACTCTAGCTGCCACCAGTTTTAAATGAAAGCTTGACTTTTAGCCTAAATTTTATTTTTTAACTGGCTGATGCCAGTTAGATCGTGGAGGTTGAGATTGTAGTCCCCTATTCTTTTGATTTGATATGTTCTACCTTTTTCTGTTCAATTTTTTTTTTCTCTTCCTTCACTGGTAAATCTGCTGCATCATCCACTCTATCTCGCTGGATTTTTGTGGTGACACATAAGACTACTACTAATGGCAGACCTATATAATCTATAATTCTTAACTAATTTATTGAACATTGTTCAATTCTTTAAATTGTCTGAACATTAGCTGAAGTAATAGCCACGGTAGTTATCAAGCAAATGAATACTTCAATGCAGGATGTTGTCATTTCTGAAAAATTGAAAATGCAAGCAATCTATGATTGGAAGTATTCTTTTAATTTTATTTACACAAAACCTCTTAGTTGGAACACAAACGCTACGAACTTTTTCTGTCAAGAGTATAATAGGACTATTTTTGTCAATGCACATGCATGATGCTCCTGCTAACATGAGGTCTAGAAATGGTAGGATGTTCAGTCTTACTCTTGCATGCAGATGGTCATTTTTCATGACTCAAACTATTAAAACCCACATAGTATTGGAACAATCTTACACCTAGAAAATAGTACATCAATCAATCATTTTGATGCTTCTAATAATTAAAGATAAATGATTTTCATGAATGCCATGTTGTTGGAAACTGTAGTCAACAATTATAGTTACACATAACTTGTCACAAAAGTTCATTAATGATGGATTCATTGGAATTGGCCAATTGCAACATGAATACCATCTACTGATCTCTCTTGCTTGAAATATGAAGCAAGAACCTCTTTGTGAACAGTATTCTTGATGTTGCACTAAGTGCAGCATGCCGTCAGAATTTTTTGTTCAGATTCAGGAAATAAATTTGCTTACTATGTAATTAATTAGTTGCAGAGATGAAGACGGTCCAAACATCCTCTATGTTTGACACAGAAAAGTTGCCACCACCAGCTCCAATAGGTCTTAAGCCTCCACCAATTGATCGTTATAAATCATTCGATGAAGATGAGTTCTCAAACAAGCCTATTGCGAAGAAGGTTAATACAACATCCATAAAAGCAACTATTTATTCTGTAGCTGACCTGCAGATGGCTACAGACAGTTTTAGTGAAGATAATCTTGTTGGTGAAGGCTCTTTTGGTCGTGTTTATAAGGCACAATTTAGTGATGGAAAGGTATGGCTTCCTTAAAACCATAAATTCTTTCTCTTTTTGCTAGGTATGGCTATCTTTTGTATATCCTCTATCAGGCAGTTTCTCTTACCTTGAAAATTACTCACATGCATACAGTTCACACTTTGCATCCCATGTTACAACTGAGGAGACACCTGGTCTATAAACCTCAGATAAATATTGAACAATATTTACCTAGAGTAAATTATACTAAAAAACAATGTCCACATGCGGCTGCAAAATGAGCATAATACAATCAGAGCAAAGACTTGCTGAACGAATGTGAATTACATGATTATATAGCAGAAAGCATCAAACTAGTAAATACAGCATCTCACACTAGGACATAATGTTGTTAAATGGAGGCTTGTCAGCTAATTTAATCTACAATGTTCTTTAACAAAACTTAGCATTGAAGTACCTATGCCTTCATCAGCTTTTATGTCCGAATCTGACTTTTTTTTCCTTGTAAATAGGACCTTAGCACTTTTCTCTTTTTTGCAACAGGAGATGCATTTAACATTTTATTATTACAGGAAGATATTCGCTTTTATTTACAGCAAATTCCAGCCATCTTCTTAACACAACAACCTGTATTACCCAATCATTAGCATTTTATGTGTTTACGTTCATGATAGTACACAAGTTTCAAGGTATTGTTAACTTACCCAGTCCTCCAAACTTTTGTAGGTTGTCAAATTTTGGCTCACTGTTTTTTTGCCTTGTTTTCAGAGAGAACTATTGCAACATTTTTTTTTTCTTGAATTTTCTGAAAGTGTAAATGTGTGCAACACGCTTAGAGATACCAAAGGAAATTAAGAAGTAGATCTATCTATTAACATTTTCATTTTTGAATAGGTATTGGCTGTGAAGAAATTAAACTTAATGGCCCTGCCTAGCAGATCATCTGATGAATTCATTGAGATTGTTGCAAACATCACACATTTACATCATCCGAATTTGACTGAGCTGGTAGGTTACTGTTCTGAGCATGGACAGCGACTGTTGGTGTATGAATTTCACAAGAATGGTGCATTATATGATCTCCTCCAACTCTCAGACGAACCACTGTCTTGGAATGATCGTGTCAAGATTGCACTTGGCACTGCACGAGCATTAGAGTAAGCGAGAAACTATGCTTTTGGTTGATCTTTTCTCTACTTGAATTTCAAACATTATTTATGGAAAGGAAATTGTGTCTGTTGCTTTTTCTCATTATAGCATGCTGGTCTTTATTCCAATTTACTTGATGAGTTGATTGAGAATTTAATTTATAGAGATCTCAGAAACTCACAAGTCCATCTAAATCCATTGCTTTTAAGTTCTATTGTGTAAATCCTGAAATCCTATTGTCCTTTATCTCATGTAAGTGTTTTAGTTCAATATGTGATTCATCAACATGCATGGATCATCTTCTCATCACAGATTCTGGAGATTTCTTCTGGCTTTTCCCTTGATTATTTTGTATCTTAACATTCTAAATGCAGGTATCTGCATGAGGTTTGCTCACCATCCGTCATTCACAGAAATTTCAAGTCATCCAACATTCTATTGGACATGGAACTTAATCCACACCTGTCAGATTGTGGGCTCGAAGGTCTTGTTCCCAATGCAGAATTCCAGGTAATGCTTGAGATCTTGTATTCTATTCTGATTACAGAATCCTCTTAGAAAATGCTAAGACATTATGAACTAGAATAATGTATTGGGTGCTCCAGTAGCTCTCAACATAGTCGTTCTATAAGAGTTTTTGCATGCTTGATATGGCATATCTGTGCATTTTTGTTCTCTTCATATTGATATCTTAAACAAGAACCAACATCAGAAGTTGAAGTCACTGTTGCCCCACCAATGTCTTATTTTCGTTTCATGATAATCAGGCAATATGTCACAAAAATATTCCCTGAAAGCAATTTGAGGTACATTCTAATCGGCACCCCATAGTCCATAGAGCTAAAAAAATTAACTATTAGACAAGACTAGATCAGAAAATTACATAAATTGATGTTAAACTCATAAAAGAACTGACATATTTGGCATGACCTAAGGTAAATATTTTTCATATCAACTTGTTTTCTATATAAACTGCTCATATAACTTGCAATTGAACTTAACAGATTTAAGACTGAGGCAAACCAGGGTTGCTTATAAGCGACCACAAAAATCACATGTAGGCTGCAGTTTTGATAATGAGAGAGTGAAATGAAGTCCTACCAAAGGATTGAGGTCTCAATTGTATTACAATTATATTATTCATGGAAGCTACAAGTTCAAGATACAATTGCACTGAACATGATCTATGATGTTTAAAAATGATTAAAAACCAAAATTCATGTGTTTTTAATAAAATTGAAGTGTTCATCAAACTGAGAAACATAAATGTTGTAAAAGGCATTCATCTATGAAAAATATGATTTAAGATTATTTCAATTGACAAATTAAATGATTGATCATGATACTTCTATCTTATTTATTACATCAAAATATGTTGCATCCCGTTAAATTTGTTTATTTTTCTGGTCCATTTTATGCAAATGCTAAGATCTTTTGGAAAGTTTGGATATCACAGATCAACTTCAACATGGCAATGTATGTTTTGGAGCCCTTATAATTGATTTTGAGGTGATAGTATTGAGGCTTTAATTCTCCTTGGATTCTAGCCTAAAGTCAATCATGAAGGTTTTAGTTCAAAGATCAGCTCCATTGATCTTGATTCATGTTATCCAAATCATTTAAGAATTAAAATTTATATGATTTGAAAAGACCTTTTTGCTTATCTAATAGAAAACTGGTGGTGTAAAATCCATTCATATATATTGTTGCTAATGATCAAAATGATTGTAAATATATGATATGAATGCATACAAAAATTGCATTTTGATCTTGTTTTGAATTTAAGGCACATATGCTTTTTTTCTGATAACAATCATGAACCCACTGTATTTTCTAAAATGCTTCTGACCTTTTCGTTTAATGACTTGTACAGGCATCTGAACTAAATATAGGTTACAGTGCACCTGAGGTTGCCATGTCTGGCCAGTATACTATGAAGAGTGATGTGTACAGTTTTGGAGTGGTCATGCTGGAGCTCATGACTGGCAGGAAACCTTTTGACAGGTAATCCCTTCAGAGGGAGTGAAGAATAAGAGGCCATATTTGATTTCTTGAACCATGAGTTTATGCTTTCGACTCGACTAAGATTTGTCTCGTGGTAGCATTGACTGTGAATGCTTATGAGCCAATATTTTGATGATTTTAGTACATGGTGTTGCTGATTTAATTGTTTTGCAAACTTATGACAGCTCGAGGCCGCGATCTGAGCAGTCCTTGGTTCAGTGGGCGACTCCTCAGCTCCATGACATTGATGCCCTGGACAGGATGGTTGATCCTGCTCTCAAGGGGCTGTACCCTGCAAAATCAGTCTCTCGATTTGCTGATGTAATTGCCCTGTGTGTTCAGGTAAAAACTTCGACATCTCTGTCTTTTGCCAAGGCAAAACCAAACTATCTGAATTTTCGACCTAACTTGCAATCTAGACACACATCACAAGCTAAGACATTGCAATTTTGTTGCGTGTATGTTATGTGACAGTCTGAACCAGAATTCAGACCACCCATGTCCGAGGTCGTGCAAGCCCTAGTTCGTCTGGTCAAGAGGGTGAAGATGAGCAACAGAATGGCCGGGGGAGATGGCCAAGAGACTAGCAGACGAGCCGGCGACCAGGATGACTACATTCTCTAATTACATGGATTTGTTACTTCATTTATGTGAAAAAGATGATGTAATTCCAGACCTTGGTGTATCACCCTTTCAACCCTGTCTCACAGTTCATATCATGGCTATGATGATGCCCAACACTTTCAAGAATTCGTAATGAATCTCAAGATCAGTATTCTTTGACTCATGAAAGAACAGATGATTGATAATAAACAGATTGATGTTTCCTATCTATCGAGGAGTTGTACACATTCTGTGTATCTCATTTTGGTGGAAAGCTATGTTGGTGAAGCTCATCTTCCTTGAAGCAGAAAGAGAAGCAAATTGTGTGTGTATATGAAAGACCACAGATGGTCACGTGATCCTAAAGTAAAGCACTGCTTGTGCTCGATAGCAGCACCGCCGAGACCACCATGGCCACCACTGCGTTCCACCGGATCCGAGCTGATCCTTCCGCACCGGAATTGACCGACTTCTCATGCTTTCCCACGTCGATCATGATCTCGAACTTGCATCTGCCCTGCGACGGATCGATGTTGGTGATCACCGACAGGTTGGAGAAGTTGCACGCGCCCTTCTGCTGATCCGCCACCTGGTAGAACTGGTTCAAGGCGTAGGAGATGTTGCTCCTCGCGTCCAACTCGTTGCATGACGAGCCGTAGCCGAGGCTGGTGCAGTCGGCATACTGGCAGGCGTAGTTGACGCTGTCGGCGATGCCGGGGTCGGTGATGCTCGCCTCCGGCGACAGCACGCACCATTGCTTGCTCAGGTACTTGACGCCCTTGGCCGGGACGAGATTCTGGCCGTTCTCCAACACCAAGGGGTACTTGACGGTGCCGTCGTAGTAGAAGATCCCCCAGTGGCGCTCGAAGTTGCCGGGCTGGATGCTCTTGGCGTCCTCGTCGATGAGGCCGAAGAGGTAGATGTCCGGCGGGGTCGGCCGCTTCGGCGTGCCCTGGCGCTTCATGATGCGGTTGAGGAGTCCCTGGTTGAACTTGCGGGCGTAATCCAGGTTGGCTTTGGGGTTGCCGTCGGTCGGCCACCCGATCTCGCCCACGATCACCGGCATGGATCCGAAGCCGTTCTTCTCGAGCGCCCATATGAGGGTGTCGTAGTTGGCCTCGAACACGTTGGAGTAGGATATGGACCCATCGACCACGGGGGCGGCCGAGCCAGAGAAGAAGGCGTAGTCGATGGGGAAGTTGGGGTCGGCGTCGAGGCTGAGGAAGGGGTAGATGTTGATGGTGAGCGTGCCGCCGTTGTCCTGCAGGAACTTTATGATCGCAATCATGAGGTCTTTGATGTCGGGCCGGAAGTCGCCGCCAGAGGGCAGCCCGTTGCTCGCCTGGTACACGTCGGCGTTCAGCGGCACGGTGGCCTTCACCTGGCGCCCGAGGCCGGCCTTGATGAGCGCCGCCTGTATATTCTGCAGCGCCGGGAACGTGGTGCGTTGGAACTTCCCCATGTAGGTCTTCAGGAACGGCTCATTACCAACAGCGACATGCCTGAACTCGACCAAAACATCAACACGCGAACAGAGAAGGCGAAGGAAGAAGAACTGCTTCGAGCACGTTCCTAACGCGCTACTTACGTTATGTTGACGCCATATCGGGAGATGTAGGCGGAGACGTTCTGCGTCACCCACTGCTCGGCGACGGCGACGCTGCTGGCCATCGGGGCCAGGAACTCGTTGGGGATGCCGACCATGACCTCGATGCCAGAGCGGCCGAGGGCGCGCAGGGCTTTGGGATCGGCCTCGAACATCTTGACCTTGTCGAAGCCATTGTCCTTGAGGAGCCTCACGACGATGTCACCCGGCAACGGGTGGGACGATCGGGTTCCCCAGTTGCACCCCAGCGCGCCGGCGAGCAACGCTTCGTGGAAGGGATAGAGGAGGAGGAGGAGCCAGAAGATGGCCGCATGGATTCCCATTAGAGAGGATGACCAACTCCTGGCTCGCCGGTATGTTTGAAACTGAATGGGACAGTAGCTTGGCTTTTAAACCCTTCGTTGATGGTTCTCCGGAGAAGGGAAAGGAATGGCAGAGGAGGCCAAAAAGGAATTGGATTCGTGCAGGAAACCCAGTTGCATGGATCTTGCATGGCTTGGGAAGCCATGGGAGGCAAGGAATGGAGCAAGACGCCATCTCGACGCTGGCAAAGGCAAACCGAGGCAGGAAGCCCAATTCTCCAAACCGGTCGGTCCACAACCAATCTGATTCGACCGAATCAGATTCGACCAGCAAAACCAACCATCCCACCACCAGCCAAATAATTAACCAAACTATCATTTTAATGGTATATTCACATCAAAACGGGATATTTTTTTTAAAAAAAGTTATTATTATTTTTCTATTTAATATGTTATTCTTCAATTCTTACACTAATCTTCGATTTAATATGTTATTTGTACAGCAATACACTAAACTAATATTGGGGAAGAGGCAGCGTCCATTTTAATATGGTGCAGAGACTAAGAAGAATCACAGAAGTGGGACCGGGAAGGGGCCCACATCATCTTCTGCTGGCCAATGGCAATGCACCAATAGATCTCTTGGATTGGCCATCAGATAAGGAGGGATAAGGACTCGGAACGTTTCCCATTGGCCGGCTAAATCACGCGACACATCTCAGCCGTCCAATATCCGAATCCCGCGAAACCAGTGGCTGGATCGCATTCCAACGTTTTGGCCACAAGAACGCTCTCTGGTGGCATACAAAGCAACGGAGTCGGCACTTCAGCAGCAACACAAGCGTCGCCACCATCACCAGCTGCCTGAGGGATCCATCCATCAGGCGAAGATGGCCACAGTCGCAACTCAAGCGTCGGTCGCCGCCCTGCGGCCATGCAGCTCCAGGTCGAGATTCATGACCGGGTCTTCCGGCAAACTGGCGAGGGAATTCGCGGCCAGATCCTCGCCGTCCTCGTCCTACAGGTCCCTCAAGGTGGAAGCCAAGAAGGGGGAATGGCTCCCGGGCCTCGCTTCGCCTGCCTACCTCGACGGCAGGTTGGTTACTCATCTGACTTGTTAACCCTGCAAATTACAGCAGATTCCGCCTGCCGGCGGACATGCTGGTTAAACTTGTTTCATGATATGGTGCAGCCTGCCGGGGGACAATGGGTTCGACCCTCTGGGGCTGGCGGAGGACCCCGAGAACCTCAAGTGGTACGTGCAGGCGGAGCTCGTGAACGGGCGCTGGGCCATGCTGGGCGTGGCGGGGATGCTGCTGCCGGAGGTCTTCACCAAGATCGGCATCATCAACGCGCCGCAGTGGTACGACGCCGGCAAGGCCGAGTACTTCGCGTCCTCCTCCACCCTCTTCGTCATCGAGTTCATCCTCTTCCACTACGTGGAGATCAGGAGGTGGCAAGACATCAAGTACCCTGGAAGCGTCAACCAGGACCCCATCTTCAAGAGCTACAGCCTGCCGCCCAATGAGGTCGGCTACCCTGGGGGCATCTTCAACCCCCTCAACTTCGCCCCCACGCTCGAGGCCAAGGAGAAGGAGCTCGCAAACGGTAAGAGTGCTCTGTGACCATTGAACAAACTGGGTGGGGTTATGCAGAGAGGAAGATGGATTGATTAGCTGACACTGCTCACACTGTTGTTTTCTGCTGTAGGGAGACTGGCGATGTTGGCCTTCCTGGGGTTCATCATCCAGCACAATGTGACTGGCAAAGGGCCATTCGACAACCTGCTGCAGCACCTTTCCGACCCATGGCACAACACCATCATTCAGACATTCCAGGGTTAAGAGTGCCCGTGAAGATTTCTGTTGCCTCTTCTGTCTTCTGCTGTATCAACAAGTTCATGTGGCTTCAAGTGGGATATGTGGAAGGAACAGTACTGCCATGTATAGGGGAAATTGAAATGTGCTCTTGTGGTTCTCATCCTATGTTTTAGTTGCTTCTAATTGCATATCTGTTGACCAGAACTGCTCCTTCCTATCTATCATTCATTGGCTCTTCTCGACTACTGCTGAGTTGGCTATTACTTCTACTGAAACAAACATACATTCTTAATCGAAATTTATTCTTACAGTTTTAGTATCTTCCACCCCTAATCTTCAAGATGCATAGCATGAACTATTCATCCAAAATGCGAAGCTTAAATTGATGATTATATATATATAGATATATATATTCAGGTCTTCTTCTCACACTTCCAATATATGATGTGATTAGGTGTCTTCAGATCTCCCTTTTAAAAAAAATTGAGTTCATAGGATGACTGACTAACTTAATAAACTTCAATTACTTACTCAAAGTATTTATAGAAATTAATTATAATACTAAATCTTGATAAATCAGTTTGATGATGCTTTCACTTCCAATGTGGAACCAAAGAATCAAATGGACCAAGCATTAAAAAAAAAAAAAATGTACCCAGGTGCTGAGGAAGGTTCAATGAAAGTTCAGAACTCTGCTACAGAGTTGACTTGGAAGACTGGTTATGCAACATTGTGTCTCTTACACTCCCAACAAAGTAGCTGTATGCCTTCAGAAACCCCCACAGTCTGGTGTCCTCACTAAATAGTTTACCATTTAATTTGAAAGTGCATGCTTCTGGCCCTGTTATTTTATTATTGTAGTTTCAAGCTGTCAGGACTGAGAGCTGGAGTAGATGATGCACAGTAATCAATGAATACTCCAAGCCTACACTTCAAGTTGAGATTAAGAACCAACATCTATCAGAATTATCTGTGCCAAGAAGCATCCAAAATATGAAGCAGCCCAATATCCATGATTAAACTTGAGAAAACTCTGGTTTGGTTAAATCCAATATGAGAGACAGAGGACTTGAGAAAGAAAAGCTATGGTTTGGTTAGATGAGTTCTTACGAGTGTGTTCTCCAGCCTGCATCTTTTCTTCCTGATGCTGCAGCTTGATTCACTGATAAGCTAACTAGAAATCAAAATCAAGATGGACTAATTTGGCAAATATATGATCAACTCTCTTGTTGAATTCTCATTTTTTTTTTAGCTCACTTTGCACAGCTCCAAAGGAGGAAAAAAAATACATAACGAGAGAGGAAAAACAGAGGAAGTTTCAGCGAAGGCTGATCTCCATAAGTTTGACGAACTCATTGAAACCAATCTTTCCGTCATAGTTCTCATCATAGGCAGCTATCATCGTTCTGCATGCATCGAGTTCCAACCCGTCTGTGATGCCCAGCTTGAGGAGTGCCGTCTGCAGCTCCGCTGCGTCGATGAATCCATCGTTGTTTGCGTCGAAGAAGCAAAAGGCTGCCTTTACTTCTTCCAAACTTGGCTCGTTCTCTTCAAACAAGCCAGAGATCTCATCAGAACTCATGTGCTCGCAGAGCTGCTCACCTTCGTGGGGGCAACATATCCCCATCCTGCCCATGACCATCTCCACTTCATTTCTGCTTAGGCACTGGTCTTCCCTAGGCTGGCTGCTACTCCGACGCACCAGTTGCTCATCTTTAGCCATCGACAGGCATGTGCAGAACTGGAAATTGGAGCGGAGGAAGGACATGAATCCTACCGAGAGCCTCTCAAGCATCATAGCGAACCAGTGGAGGACTGTGTGAAGGAGGAGGACTTCCAAGGGTTCTGCCGAAGAGACGAACTTCTCCATTTGGTTAGCGATTATATTGGAAAAAAGACTGTGATGAACTGATGAGAAAATAATGACAAAGTTGATGCCTTTATAGGCGGAAGAGATGTTTGGAGAAGATTAGACCATTTGTGAAGGCAGGAAGATGCTTCTTTGCAGCAAAGAAATAGGGGGGAAAGGTGAGCTGTGGCTGTAGGAAGGAGCATGGATTCTTTTCTGCTCAGTCTCTTTGTTGGAAACTGGCTTGGTGGAAACTTCCTCGAAAGACAACAACAACAACATCATACGATATTTTTTTATTGAGAACCACCTGCAGATCTCTCCATAAAATACAGAAGACTTGAATCACCGAAGGAAAAGAAACAGAGGAGAAATATTCTAATTCAGACACCAGGAACTTTGAGGAAAGAACTTTTTAAGAAATATCCACGTGGGTTTGCAATCGTATGAAGCTAGTCTCAACCTGCAATTTTTATTGTGACTCTGATGAGAATCCTATGGTAGAAATTTAGGAGAAACTTGAGAAGATGACGACGAGATTGCAGCAAAAATTTCCATGACTCGTGTGTGTGTGCCGGCGGAAGACTCGATCAAAAGAACACTGTTTCTTGTCACTGGATAGGACCAAAGATATACTAGTACTTTGCATTCTATGTAATAACACTTAAAAGTAGAACAATTGCAAGCTATTATGATCATGTCAATTTCCACAAGTATTCTGCCGCTGGTGTCCGAATTGGTGCTATCTATCGATGTTGACTTTGGATCGTTCCTGGAGTTGAAGCCTGATGATTATGAAGTCGGGAATCATCACTCCAGTATGAAGAGTCGGACATCTCAGAGGAATCTGATGCTGAACACCCACCGAGTTTTGGAGACTTTTCTCAGCTGACTTTTTTCTGGCAAGCAAGTTGGATTCGATTGGTTGGCAAGTTAATTATGCATGTATGAGCTCCAAAAAAAAAAAAAAAAAAATATTGTAGCCGAACAATTGTTTTCTTTTGGATTCTGGGAAAGGGATTGCATGAACAGCTTCTGACAAAAAGTGCTTCCTCAGGTGTCTTTTTGTGCTTTCAAGCTTTAACTATTTATTAATCAAACCCAGCTACAATTGCGCCTGGTTTTAACAGGCTTACTTAGCTCACATTGAATCGGACTCGAGTCAAACTAGACCAGGATGTGAGACTCGGACGAGTCATATGTAAGGCGCTGAGTCGGATCGATAACTTGGGTATCCGTTTCGAATTATGAGCGGGGGGGAAACGGATTCTCATCTTGTATGGAAAGAAACCCGATTCCGATGGTACACACAAACTGTCTCGACTCGTTCCGCCTTCTCGAGAAAGAGGAGCGGAAATGAGGTCGAGGAAGGCGGCGGCAGGCGGTCGGAGAGCCGCCGCGTCGCCTAGCGGAGATATCCCCGTCGATTTTCCCGGATTCGAACCGGTCCGCCGCTCTGCCTCTCGCCGAAGGCCCTCCAGCGCATCCGCATCTCTCCTACACGACGGGCCCCCCGGTCTCCAAGGGGAGGATGTGGGACAGGACGAGACCCGGGGGATCTTCGATGGCGGCGCTGCCGGGCCGCTTTCTGGGAACCCTAGGAGCTTTCCTTACGGTGTCAAGCTGCAGTGCTGGGACAAGGCCGAGAAGGTGAAGGGGCGGGATCCCGACCGGTGGCGCCGCGACGCCCTCGGCAACATCGTCTTCCGTAAGCTCGTCGGATGCCCGGGATGCCTTTGCCACGACTACGATCACATACTCCCCTATTCAAAGGTGCGACCTTGATGCTATCACTACGGCTGTTTCTTTGAATGGCAAACGTTATTCACAATACCAAATTATGGCATCAGATTATTGCCTCTTGTTTATATGTGATTCCAAACACTTGTAATGCTAAAAATTTGGCTTCTATTTGATAGTCAGATCACTATATCAGCTGAATCTTTACTTTTAATATCGTCAAATTTCAGCCCATAAAACATGTGGTCTCTTGTTAAGATCGGATGGCAGGAATCATTTTCTTAGTAGTTATGACCTTAGCATCATTAGCTTGCTCATTAACACCCGAATTCTGCATGAAAACGCTATCAAATTTCTCTACCGTGGCACCACCATGCAGCTAGCTATCATAACAGAAGTTAAATGGAATGTCCATTACCGATCTCATAAGCAAAGAAGTAATTCTTATCAACTTATCACTGTGGCTATTGCTGCTTTAGTTGTTGAAAGTTGCAATTTAGCTTGATGTTTTCATAACGATGGGGATTGTCAGTTTTCTGTGATTAAAGTAGCTCTAAGATGGGTTCTTTAGTTTTACAGAAGAGGTATGTTTCAATCTTGAATTATTTAATTTCACCTGAAGCTAATCAGTTTCAGCCAAAACTATTGAAACTGGAAACCAGTCCAGACTCCGATAATGAATTATAGATCTGAAGACAGAACTACTGTTTGCCGAAATCCATCATGTTTGGGTTTTGATGTAACATATTGGTTATAACGGAACCTACAAACCTTTATTCTTCGGGTGGTCTTTGGCTCGAATTGCTACATGGAGTATGGTCCTGGATCTTTGATGTTTATGGGGCCAAGTACAAAAATCGTAGATTTTACAACTGGAGCAGATTATGATCAAATTTAAAGAGTAAAACAGACAGCCTTTACTCCTGATAGGGAACATCTTAATTCCTTGAACTTAAACTATATTTTCATATTTCATGGTCATTTAGCTACTAAAATAATTATTTCAGACAGCAATTTGAGCGAATTGAAACTAGGAAGAATGTGCTTCTTAAAATGTCAATTGTTTGCTCACTCTAAAGATTACTCTGTTGTTGAGCTTATACTCATCGTTACCATTCCACCATATTATATCAAATTTCAATAGTTTGAGTTTGTCTCTCTAATGTCACCTAATGTCAGGGCGGAAAAAGCACACTGGAAAACTGCCAAGTTTTGCAGGTATGCTTTCTTTTTTGTTTCTCAGCATGTGTTCTTTCTCTTGTACATTGTTTTAGAATTCAATGACTCATTTGGACCTCAATGATGAGTGTTAGCATTTCTATAGTTTTTCTTTTTCTTTATTTTTGCTCCATATTATGACTCATAAGGATACTGTTGTTGCTTGTCATTTTCCATTTCTATCTGGTCATATGAATATGCTATCATAAGATTTGATTTATTTATTTTTTTTACTTTTTTGATTTCATCTGAAAGGGTAGAAACAAGGGAACAAGCACTAGTTATTAGACTAGTCTCCTCCCATGATTCATCTAAGTTGATTCAAGGGGTTAAATTACCTAGTTATAGGAGGGTACTTGTTACTTTATTAACTCTCGAAAAGAAACAAAAAAAAATCGGAAGTTCTCCAAAATCCTTTGGTATTCAGTTTGAGAAATAATCTAAGAAATAACATTGGGACATTTTATGTGGAGTATATCTAAGAGCTGATCTTGGTAGTATATTTCAGGAATCTCAAATCATAGTGATTAACAACCTTATTCATCTCGTCTTTTACGCTTGCTGTAATATCCTGTTTTATTGTAGGACTGTAGTGTGGTCCAAAAATGTTTCTTATATTGTGCTTATCAGTAGACATAGCATTTAAAAAACTTTATAAAATCAGTAAAGCACCTTAAATCTTGATCTCAACCAAAAATGAATAACATATAACTATCATGATTCCTGACTTGAGCCAAAGTATCTATATTTTAGTAGGTGGCACTCTTACAGTCTACATGATTTTGTTTCTTCAAACTGAAGTTGATGATGCTGTCTTGTTCAGATACATCTATGATTTTTCACCGATTTCCTTCTCCATCAGTTTATCAAGATATACTATAATTTTTTTTGTCTGCAGGCAACTGTTAATAGATCCAAGGGGAACAAGATGGAGGTCTCCAAATCTGAACTCATACAGAAGAGTGCTTATTGCAGGGTTTCAGGTACTAGATGATATTGGTTGGATGTCAAATGAAAAATTGAATCATCTACTTGTTTAAAAACGTCCAAACTTTTATCGACTGTAGGACGAGACATGGATCTTCTAGAACTCTCTGCCTATGGTAATGTCCGTCGTGGACCAGATTCAGGGGGATGCAACATCCAGTAACTAACATAGCATCATCTAGATCCCAATAGGCACACCCCACGGAAGGTTTGTGATAATTGAAATCAGCACTCCTACCGCTCCTTATGTTGGATATTGTTGAACTAATCATTTAGAGATATCATTGCCTGCTACTTCCAGGCCAATTTATCCTGTACCCATGATATGATAGTCTTGGGTCCACTGAGAACTAATGGTTTTCTTTCTATTCCTGTATATTCAGGCTATGAAGATCTGAAAATTCTATATCAGACAATAGTTTAATATGCCGTTATAATTGTTTGTTATTAGTTTGAAAAAAATCTGACTCTGCTGTCACCCCTAATATAAGTTACATGTGTCGACTATGTTGTCCTTATAAATTCAATAATTTGCTCAGTAGTTTTATTGTTCAACCATGATGATTGTCGCGGAATATCCATGGAGAAGCTGGAGGGTTGGAAACTGATGTATAAGAATTTGCATCTCACCATTATAGGAAGTCTTAATATGAATACTGCTTCAGTTAAAAAAGTACTAGGGATATATTCTCATTTCATTTGAAGTTCTTGGTGATACTGAACAAAATCCATGTTTTTGTCCTGCAAAGCCTTTTTGGATAAGCAGAAGACTAATTGAATAGGCATCACCCATCATTTTTCTGCATGAACTCAACATTTAAGTTTTCACTGTAAGCAGATGACATCTACCAGAGAACTCATTGGTTTATTTTATTTTAGGTCAAAGAGTAAATATTATTAGCAGTATTAACTACAGGATGTGTTGTTGCAGATGACTTCATTCGTTGGATTAGTGTTTAGGTCCAGATTCTCTGTAGGCTTTCACCATGCTTTTACTGAAACATCCATCAAAAGAAACTTTATGAAGCAAGCACCTCACAATGAAGATTTTGAAGCTCCTGGAAAAAGAAGAAGAAGAAGAAGCAGGGGAAAGAAAACTCACCTCAGGATCAGAACGATGTCTCATAATGATCTTTCTTCCGTTCATCAAAGGCTCATACACATTTTGAAGCTTTACCTCAACAAAAAGATGATAGAAGAACCTGAGGTAGAGACCTACAGAGAAGGACAATGAGATAAATCCTGCGATGAGCAGCAGTGAGAGGAAGCGAGAATGAGTCATCATCTTCTCCCTTCTGCTGTCCCCTTCTTCCCAATTCCTCTAAATAGCTCTGCTCCTCTCGGTGGTTGTGAGGGCATCACAGGATGTGCAATAATGTTGCTGGGACCCTTTTCTTCACAACAGGAAGTTAATATCCGTTAGGCTGATAGGCATTAGTGGAAACAGGTTGTGATCCAATAAAGACTTTTTACGAGGGAGTTTGGTGTGTGACCACCACCACCAACCAAGTGTTATCGCATGCTACATACTTTTTTTTGTTTTTTCTCTGAGTGAAGAAAATTTATCTTCTTAGTTCTTGGAAATCTCCAACATTGGACACAAATTTTGGACAAAGAGGACTTTTTGATATTATGTGAGATATAGGAAATGAGATGAACATATCTATATATATCATGTGGAAAGAAAAGAAAAAGACCTTTACACACCCAACCAATCAATCTCGTCTGAGCTACTGTTCTATAGCATCACCGCAATCACCAACTCACAATTGAGGTAAAAGACTCGATGATAAGCTTTGTTCATATCGTCAGAAACCAGAGCGTAATAAACCGAAACCCTTTTTTTTTTATTGATCCTGCAAATCTACTGAGACTTGATCTTAGATCATGAGGGACGAGGGGTTGTACGAAAGATATGGCCTTACCCAACTGTACTTGATTTCCAAGTTAAATAACCCCCACCAGTGGTAATTTTGATTTCTTTGTTTCTTCTTCGATTTGGCTGTCCGAAATCCTTCGAGTTTATTGACACAGATGAAAAAGGCAGAGGCAACAAAATCTTACAGCAATCCCTGCAAGAAACGGAGATGACAAAGATGCAGTTTCTCTTCTCTTTGGCCACTGTACATGTTTCTTCTCTATATGAAAACTAGATGGTGGAAGGAAGCGGAAGACAGCAAGCAGACCACACAACTACAGAACCCTTTCCTCTCGGTCTTTTCTCCTCTGCAGTATCACATGGCAGCTCCGGCGACTCAGCTCCTGTTGTGGATGGGATCTGACCCTCTTCGAACTCTTCTCTTGCTCATTTGGGCATCCGTGTACGATGAGGATGCGGATGGTGCTCTCTTCTTCTTCTTCTTCTTGCTGTTCGAGGTTCCAGCAGCATCATTCCCCGTCGATATGTGCAGCAGCTTCCTCGCTAGCACTCCCCACTCTGTACTCAGCTCGGAGGCAGCAGCGTCTTCTCTGCTACTGCCATGGGCCAGCCATGCTCCATCAGCAAGAATGCTAACACAGAGCAGGAGGACGATGAAGCTATAGGCAGCAAAAGCCATTGTTCTCTCTCTCTCTCTCTCTGTCTCTCGTTGAGCAAACCCAACAGCAGCTCGGAGACTGTGATCCTTCTCATGAGGTGTTCATCCTCCCTTCCTTCCCCTCTATAGATATATCCTTGATCGTTCCTGTGTCACCTGGTCCAAAAGCACAAAGCTGAGCGCCAGCACAGAAGGCCAAAGCACTTGAATTCTTGGATTCACTCCAATCATATGGCAGCAGTCAAGCTTCTGCAAGGCTGTTTTAGAAGGTTGTGGCAGGAATCTGTAAAGGCATTCTGGAAGACAGTCCTTCCTAAGTAGCTAATTTGTCTCTCGACATGCAACACAGATGAACAAAGCAGAGACGTAGCGAGGCGTAGGACCAGCAACAAAGAAAAGAACAAACACTTGCCTTTATGCCATCGAACAACACCACTGCTCGCCATCCTACAGTGTCACCATTGTGCACATCGAGTTAAAGGATGTGAGCAGCACGCAACTCGACACCATCTTGCTCACTTTCAGGAGGAGTTAAATAGATAGTGTTGGGTTTCATGGAGGAGGATGTTGGACTGGTCATGGTCCAAGCTAAGCTCTCTTAGCTAAAGCTCCCAGCCAATTAGCTGCGTCTGCTTTCTCCCAAAGCAAAAGGGCCAGTGCTGCTTTCTCAGGGAGTGTTCCTTTGCCACAATACACAGCTACAGGTGGTTCCTTCACAGCAAGGCAGGAGACAGAGAAGAATCTTAAGCGACTACTTTTGTTGCATCTCTTTTGTCAATTGATTTAGACTCTGAGAACATCCAACACTTCTTCACGGTTTCTACATCATCAGGACAACGATGAAGAAAAGATCTCACGTGGTTTGGGCAACGAATGGTGTTTATGATGATCCAACAAGCGGCTTTAATGCTCCTGTCGCCCATGCTGCCATTGTTGGGACCAGCCGGACCCAATTTGTCGACCTATCGTCTCTTCCAGGACACCGACCAAATCGCTCCTTCCTCGTCAATTCTTGATCCCTCTTTCTCTACATGTTTCTTGGTGAAGAATGTGTGTGTAGCACTTGCAGATTTGGCGTTTCTTTCCACCAAATTTAGTTCAGATGTTTCTGAAGTTTTCAGCTCTCAAGCTCATTTTCTGATAGCATCATGCATGGTGTTTGCATCAAGATAGATAAAAGAGTGAGGAACGGATTAAGCTTTGGATATGTATACAGAAACACGATGACAATAGCAACAGCTGGAAGATTTGGTTTGCATCTATCGCAAGTAATGTTACTCTTGCTGGGATTTATCACCCTTCTTCACGCCAGCAACAGCAGAGAAGCTCAGCTCCGGACCCGAGGATGCTCCTAGTGATCTCAGCCTCAGGGCTGTCGGGGCCCAACGTCAACGTCAGATAGGAGAGCCGGCCACTGAGGTCGGCCACCTCGCGGTGCAAGCTCTTGATGTAGCTACATGTCTCCTTCAGCAACTTGGACGCCGACGACGCCTGCATGCATGCGCGCATCGACATATCAACCACAGGGAACGCCAGACTGAAGGTTATATATGATTCGTACCCTGCTCAGGTTCCTGCGGCGAGACTTCGGGAGCAGAGACTGCAGCTTGGAGATGAGCTCGTTGATTTCCTCGTCGCTGATCCTCGATTTCTGGGTCGACATGGGCACCAAGCGAAGGAGAAGAGAGTAGAATGGCAGGAGTAGAGAAAGGTGAGGAAGAAGAGTAGCAAAAGATCTCAGGAAGGCAAGTTTGCACCAACATCCGTCGGGGGGTATTTGTAGGACAGGCTCCGTGGCCTACATGTCTCACGTCGAAAACGAGGTCTGTTTGTGCCATCCCCCACCACACTCGAGGTAAACCGCGAGGGACCTCAAAACCTTGACGACAGCATCGCCACTTGTTCACCAGTTTCCTCTCTCTACCTGAAACATGCTTCGTGTCTTTTGATGAGAGCACAAGTCCAGTGGCAATGGAGATTGAGAGAAGAGGAACAAAAACCAGGGAGAAGAGGTGGCGTCGCAGCCAGCTTTGGCTGCGCCCTCGAATCACGCGTGATCGGCCCGCCAATCGCGACGCATGAGGTGGCTTTGCAGCCGACGTGTGTACTCGACGATGGCAGCTGTGTGCACCCGGGAGCGGCGATATCGGGCGGCGGACCGGCCATCTGGAAGCCACGGGTGCATTCACATCCACCACATGAGGATGCACGCTGTTGATTAGGCCTGCTTTACCCCGAAGCGAAGCTACGAGGCAGGCCATTAAAGGGGTTGTGGGGGAGATGGGAAGACACTGTGATCCATGGAAAAGGCAACAGCACAGGGGAGTTGAATCTGTGTAGGAAGGGAGACGTGACAGTGGCCTTTGAGGGCATCATCAGCTCGTCGTCTTGTGTGGTCTACCTACCACTTCTATTCCCACCATTCCCATGCAAGCAATCACCATTAGCGACTGAAGACCACTGCTTCTACTTCTCCTCTTTCTTGGTTTCAATCAAGATTCCACCTGCAGCACTCTTAATGCCAACAGACATCTTTAAGAGCAAAGCTGATCATTGGAGTCCAATTGAATCTGACGCACACACTACCAACATATCGCTTGAGAAAGAGAAGAAGGGAGCTGCTCCTATAATTCTGAGAAAAGTGTTGTCGAACTATATATGATTCGTGAAGAAGTAGGTTTCATGCAAATCCTCGATGCATAAACGACAAGGGGGGAATAGGTAAAGCGATACTCCAGTGTTCTTTCCTCCTACAGAAGCAGAGAAGAGAAGGTTGCGGCAGAGTACCAACAAAGCGACCTGCCCACAACAAGTGCGTGGAAAAAGCCACCATCAGACATCAGCGTACTGCATGCATGCATGCAGCAAAGCAGCTGTACTTTTAAAGCACCTAATCATGGAATCAGAGGGCTCAGATCGGTCGGGTTGAGCCAGGTTGTACTTCCATGATGGTGGCCCCCCGCCCCCCGCCTGTGAACACCACCCAATCCCGAGCACCGCCGTGCGTCCGGTACCGCATGATATGGCCATCGTACCGCCTCTCCCTTGCCCCATGTCATCTCCTGCAGCTTTTGGGATAAGAAGCTTGTGGGTGATGTGCTGAGCTTTTGTGTGCGAGAGAAACCAACAGATGACTGTACACCAAAGTAATGGACATCAAGTATACTTGAGTAGAAGAAGAAGAAGAAGAAGAAGAGTTTCTCTGACAACACGTTGATGAGAACTTGTTGAGTTTGATTTGGCTGATCAAGTCATGTAGGCATTACATGGTTGGCAGCAGTTTGCAGGGAAGATTGCTTTCGACAGTGACACAAGCAAACTAACACAAAGCAAACTGCTCTGTTGCCATGCCTGTCTACAATGCCTTGGAGCAGATGAGACTGGTGGATTCATGGCTGGCAAATGAAGGCAAGAAGAAGGCCACAAGAGACATATCAGTGCCACTTAATCTGTCAATGTCACTACTCTTGCTTCTCTACTGCTATAAACTCCATTATTAGATTTTGAGCAGCTTGAAGAAACACAAACTTGAATGCCGATTCACTAATCAAGTGGACAGACAAGCTTAAAACAAGCAATAAAGCTGCTGTATCTTCTGATTTGTTGTGGAAGAAGGCCTCTCTTGAGTTTTTGATAGCATAAGACCAAAGAAGCAGCATTTAATTCAAAGTTTTGCAGATAATAAACCAAAGAAACCGGCATTTCAGAAGAAGGAAACTACTGTTTTGCCTTGCAGAAGCATCATTACCAATTCGAGTCAGAATCTGGCGCTAGATTTACTTGAAGCAAAAGATGTCAACATAATCAAGATTCTTCAAGGGAACAGAGTCTTCATTGATAGCATCTTCCCCACAGAAATTTTATAGCATTACATTTGTCACCTTCTAAACTCCGTACATGGAGAAGTATTTGATTCTACTCTATGACATGCCGGTGCATGAGAAACTGACCTTTTGGACAGATTTTAACTGCATAATCAACAGGAAGATAAATTTATAAAAAACAGTAAACCTACAAGTTTCATGGATCTGACTGGTCCTATTCTCCATTTTTCTTCTTTAAATTCACTTACAGATGTCAATCCAATGTAAACTGGTCCACCAGTTCCCTGTCAGATCCTAAAAGAGATGTAAACATACCATGATATTTCATATCCAACAAAAGAAAGTATATATATATATATATATATATATATATATAAAGTCCTCCAATAAGTTTCTGCAAAATAAGAATCATTGGCAACTAGTTCCAATTTATTTTTTCTGTACCAAAAAAGAAAAAGACAAATAATCATGATCAACAAAAATCATGATGTGCCTTACATTGTGGTTGTCTCTACTGCAGTTGAGTACTGGACAAGAAAAAAAATCAAGCTGAAGGCAACACATCCTTAATTATGTAAAAAAGCTGAATCAGTACAGGATATTAAACAGAAACTCAACATTTCTGGAGACAATTAATTCTATGGCAATTACCTTGGTTCCTAGTTGACTGCCGCCTAGTGCACAAATATGCCTCCAGATGCCTTAGTCAAAAATCACATCAAGTACCATATATATCCAGGCACAAAACTGATGTTTCTTGATGTAAAAGAAATCTGCATATAATTTCATATTCCTTGAGCTATGGCAATAATTGTCTGACATTTGTGAATCATATCAGAGTTTCACTAGTTTTACAACAAACTATAGGATATCTATAATTGTTGTCAAATGTTTGTGTCAATCCAGACATCCTAAAATACTGAATCCTTCAGTAGTTCTTACTACAAGTAGAGCTTAGGCTACCAATTCAAGATTAGGGTAGGTCAATCACAGGAGTGTTTAACAAATATTAGTTCCCATGAACATTTGGCCCTTGAGTGATCCAACAGCCACAATAAAAATGATGAAACTGCTAATTCCTGGGTGCATTTAGGGTCCTTCTGAAGAATAGAAATCAGATATGAATCAATCCTCAGGAAAAATGTGTGTGATCAATGGAGTGCATAGGCTACATATGTCTAGTGCTCATGTATGTCTTGTGAATTTCAGATTGTCAAAAATATGTGCAATCTAATTTATCAATAACCTATCAAAAAATCGAACCTTGCTAGTTCATTAGCTAAGATTTATCACACAAAGTCACACTTTTCATTTGAGGATACTCCAGAGAAAAGCTAACTACCAAATGCAAGAAGCTGGGGTGAAGATATTATGATGGTTTTCATACCAAGAGGAAATATCATAAACAAAATTAGGACAAATTGGGTAAAAGAGGCAAAAGTAAGTGACACATAAGTATGTTTGAATCTAAATATGAGCAGCCAGATATCAGGAGAAATTGGGTAATCTCTTCCTTCAAAACAAGTAAAAGTCAACCATGTGAAATCAGTGAGAGAGTTGAAACAAGACAAATTGCCCCCCCATTTTTTTTGGAATTCAGTAATAGATATAAATGGTACTCATGAAGAAAGAATTGCAGTAAGATAAAAGGTGAAATTAAGCACCATGGAATTCAGTAATAGATATAAATGGTACACATGAAGAAAGAATTGCAGGAAGATAAAAGGCGAAATTAAGCACCACGGGATCTATGGTATGTACAGCAGCCATCTTCATCCATCGGCACAAACAAATTGCTGTATTTTTTTCTGTAAGTGAAAGAAAAAAATCCCAGATTCATTCATAAAAACAAGGTGTCTGCTGCATTCAACAGCTTGCTAGATTTTCAAAAAGATTTCGTTAGTCTTTGATTTGGCAGAAAACAAGTTATGGAACAATTTGATGACTACCTGAAGATATGATACAAAAAGAACTAAGGTACCTCAAACAAACAGTAGAAACACTAGGTGCAATATTTTCCCCATCAAACAATGCTTCTAGATGTGATAAACAAATTTTAAAGTATTACCTCGGTCAACTGAGCATATCTAGCAGGCTACTTGTCTACCATCCCTTTAAAGTCTCACATTTTGTTTGCAAGGTAATCAAACTTCCATCAGCGCATTCAGGAGTGGAATAGAAAGGGTCCCTAAAGAAAGATCAGACACTTCTCGACAACTCAAAGGTTCAGACATTGTTACCTAGATGAATGATGACCTTAAGAACAGATCAAACAGCTACAGAGTACAACTTGTTAGAGCAACCAAATGTGTTTAGTTCATCATGAAGGCAAACTGATGCCATCCAATACTACCCATGGAAATATAATAATGAGAGTGAATATAACAAAATTAGATAAGGCAAATTCTTTTACTCAAGGACAATCGATACCTTTGAACCACATAAAGCTACTGCTCATCAAGAGTTCAAATTATTTCAAAGATTGAACTTATTAACCAAAAAAATTATCCTGCATGATGCCATATAAGAGTAATTGTTGATGGGGCTCCGAATGCAAAATAAATGAAGGGATGAGAGGAGCAACAAATAATGGAACTCTGAGTTACACAGACAAGAGACCCTCTACTGAATTTTCAGTCTAATTGGAATTCGGGAAAGCCAGTTATCACCCATTAGGCAGAATTAATACTTTGAGCCCACTAACAAGCTGACGCTGAGCATCCATCCAGGGGAAGTAAAATACAGGTCTAAAAAAATCAGATCAATCAGCAGCCCATCACAGCACAATTATAAACAAAGCTGCCTGAATGCTTGCTTGCAATCATGTTCCATTCCGGTGGCCCCCTATTTGGAATCCATGAATTGAGCTCAATCATCCCTCCATGAGAACCTCTACCGATCACTACTAGCCGTTCGCCACAGGCACGGAATGCAAGCCCCCAACCATTCATTGAGACAGAGCTTTCGGGCAACCCTCCCAATCTGGCCCATGTATTTTTCACCTTATCGTACTTCCTCAACTCCTTGTCGGCATAGTGAGCTGCATAAAGCTCATTGTTCACCACAGCAACAAGTGGAGGTGCACCATTCGCACCGTTAAGTCCAGCAGACATGTTAGGGATCACACTCCAAGAACCTCGCTTCAGATCATACTCTTCCCCACATGTCAGTACCTCTGTGTTGCTAGCCATTCCACCAATGACATAAAATTTTTCATCCATGAAGACCCCCGAGCACATCTTTCTTGCTCGGTTCATACTAGGTAAGGTCTCCCAGGTCTGTGTTTGGGAATCGTAAAGCTCTGCAGAGCTCAGTATATCACCCTGAGCGTTGGTTCCTCCAGCTACAATGGCCTTCTCTCCGAGGCTAGCGGATCCAAACAAGCACCTAGGTGAGTTCATAACCACACCACGAGACCAGGAGTTAGTCAAAATGCTATATCTCAGTATGATATGGGAATTCACCTCCTTTCCAAAAACAAGGAGCTCGGTGCCCACTGCAAGGGACTCCTTATCGGAGCACATGAAGCTCTCGGTGGGGGGCATTTTAGGAACCGTGATCCAGCGCCCACGGTATGGATCATAAGCCTCCCATTCGAGGACGCTGCAGGAGAAGTAGACCCAGTGCTCGACGATATCCATCTTGCGGCGCAGCTGGTAGAGCTCCCCACTGCGTATCAAAGAGCGAAACATCCGGTCGAGCGATGCGACGGCACCGTAATCGGACCGAGAAAGGCGAAGAAGGCAGCTGACTATCAGTTCCCCGCCAAGCTGACCGACAATGCTTGAATCACCATGCTCCCGTCCACGGTGATACGAATTGTCAAGAAGCAACTGCATATCCTTGATGTCAGGGGTATCAGGGAGCTGCGGCGATTTATTCCTCTTGACCCGGTCTTCTAGCTGTTGTTCTTCAAATTCCTCGTCCAGCGGACGCTTCCTGTTGTCCGATGACTCGTGGATATGGTAATCCATGCAATGCCAATCGGATTCTTGCTCACAGGAGCTTCTGAACACCCTCGATATCAAATAGGAGCTGCCCTCCAACATAACTCCAAGGCCAAACCCAAAGCCTGCAATTTGACCACTAAAAGGCCTCCTTATCTCCTCCCTAAGACGTAAATTGGACCACAAAGAAAGAGTAAGAACGAACCAGAATGGAAAGTTTAGATCTTTTTTTCAGTGTAACGCGATCTACAATACCTTGTGCATAGATCGGATACAAGCTTAGGAACAAAAAAAAAAAAAAAAGGTAAACCCACAAAAATCAAATCTTGTTGTATGTTCTAGTATGCCCACCAGCAGAAGCAGTGAATCACCGATCTGGGAAGCGGAAAATGCAACCTTATACACAAAAAGGAAAAGAAAAGAAGAGAACCCAGAGACCAGGACCCCAGAACAGAGAATCCCACCACAAGAATTAGCCCGCAGGCACGAAGAAATCGACTAAAAGATTCCTGCTTTACTCGCCGCCGCACTTATCTCCTTCGGATCCCCTCCCGTGCGATCGGGATACAGAAGAAAAAAATCCCACCTTTTCTGAATCGCTCAGATATTTTTCAAGAAAAAAAAGAAAAACAAAGCCTCTTCTTTTCTGAGGCAAGGAAAATTGGGAGGGATGGTGGAGATCTGAAGACTCACGGATCGGTATGGAGGGAATGAAGAGGAGGAGGGGGACCGGAAAGAGGAGGAAATAGAGGGAAAGGAGGCCCCTTTCGGGAACTAATCTTCTCTCTTCTCCTTCTTCTTCTTCTTCTTCTTCTTCTTCTTCTTCTTCTTCCTCCTCCTCCTACAACACCCACTCCACCTTCCTGTCCTTTTACTTCCCTCTTCCTTCTTCTGTTACCACCGAGCTTTTGGAGTTCTCTCCCGTCGCTTCTCACCCGTCGGCCTCATTTTATACCTCATTTTAAGGCTCATTAATCTCCTCCTTTAAACTAAATTCCGCGAATAATCCACCATTAGCTCCATTTTACCCAAAATGGGACCCGCCCGCACGTCCTTTCTTGAATTATTTGTTATTAACATTTAATTTCTTTATTTTCCCTCGTTATATTTTTTTCTCCAAAAAAGAAAGAAAGAAAAAAAAAAAAAAGGGAAGCGCTGCTGCGCCGCAGGAACAGTGTATCAACCAACGTGCGCCGCACGTGTGCTGAGATGGCGGCATCTGCAGCTAGCTGCTCACCCAAGTGGCGGTAATCGCAAGGATTAATTAATAAATAATGGATTTTAGCCTGATTACGAAAACACCCCTGGAAATCCTAATATTCTCATATCCTCCATATAAACTCTAATTTGAGGTTGCTGGAAATGTTGGTGTGCATTGGAGAAAGAGAGGAGAAAAAGGTGCATTTAATTTAATTTATGTGATGTAGAATGGAATCTCATGCTGGTGAAGTTAGGAAGGAGACACACAGAATATGTGACAAAAGTCTGCTCCATCCAATCATAATCATGCAATCATAGGGTTTTCGATATGCCTATGTTCATAGATTTACTTGGGTGTTGTGAGGGTGGTCCAAAGCTGGGAATCCCACTCCAGGGTTTTCCTTTTGTCATTTATTTATCGTGATTAATTGTAGATGCTAGTAATCAAAATCCACTAAATTTATATTCTTTTTGGTACCCTACAATCATAAATTTCGCTGTGAAATTATTTAGAGTGAAAAGGATTTCGAGTAATTATATATATTTCCGAACATGTTAAAATACCATGACATAACGTGTTGAGGATGGTATGAGCATACATCATACTATGTCGCTCGGTATAGAATGGTGCGAGAATTGAAGTAAAATATATTTTTTAGTATGCTTTTGGATTTTGTTTGAAAACTCGATGTTTTAGATTATTTGACTTCATTGCGGCACCTATAAACAATTGTCGAATGCGTAGAGATTCCTAATGTTGCATGATTTGTTCATCTATTTCTTGAGATTCCTAACGTTGCATGATTTGTTCATCTATTTCTTGAGATTCCTAATGTTGCATGATTTGTTCATCTATTTCTTGATGGCTTGTGAGATTGCTGCCTCCTCGGTTTGCATGATGATTTGGTGTTCTTTTGCATCGCTTGTAGACGTGCGGAGCGATGGGATCCATCCATATAAGCTCGTTAAATGATAGGATTGGTTGGTGGGGTGTCAGATTGAAGAAAGGAATTGATCTCATAATGATTGGGTGTGTGTTCTCAATCCAAATTTCTTTAATCGATCGAGAAATAAAGATTGAAGAACTAATTCTTCGATTGTTTCTTGAAGATCCATGAGTTGGATTGGTTTGAGGCAATAGAAGTAAGACTCCAATCCTTCCTCCGGATGACACTTTACTCTCGTATTATGCTCAAACATGTTTCCTTGGCTTAATAATCATCACATATATATGTGTGTGTATATATATATATATATATATAAAAGGATCTTTTTGATTCCTTATAACTTTTGTAGAACTTTGTTTGATGCATCAAAGGTAGAAATCCCATGACATCTTTTGCTTTCGTCCAATCACCGAGGCTGTAGAGACTCAGAAACTATGTAATCAAACAGCACTTCTCGATCTATATGTCTTCTTTAATCCTTTCTCCTGGCTACTCTACGTCCTCAGCGGATCCTTGCTTGGTTAATTTTTGTGCTCGCTGTCATCAGTAATGATGGCTCATCGAGTTGAGCAACTCCTTTTGCACCTAAAGCTCAAAGTTAAGAGAGCATTTACGCTGATGTTGGCCAAAGCCATTTTGTGCCTTTAGATGACTGTGGAAACGTGACCCGTTTGTCCTGAAACGACGTGAGGTTTAACTACTCATCTTTTGCACAAGTGGTGGAAGAAGAAGAAGAAGAAGAAGAAGAAGAAGACAATTTGAAGACATGGAGGTGGTGACACACACGTTGTACAGTATCCTTTCATCTCTGGGAGCATCGACTGGACTGCTTCAACAAGTGGCAGCATGGCAGCTTAATCCACCAAGCAAACACTAATTTCCAAAAGCCTACACTTTTGGCTATCTAGAAAAAGTTTCCGCTACTAGAACCGAAAAAAGAAGCAAAGTCATCTGCAACTTCACGCATGATCATCTACAGCATATGACATGACCTAAAGCAAGCAGATCAAATCCGTATTGGTTTCACTTTGGCAATGCTTGTTGAACAAGGACACCCCCACAGACCTCAGGGAGCAGGTCAAGCAAGCAACCAACCATGCATGAGGGCATGGTGTGGAAGGTAGAGCAGCATCAAATGTTGCACCACATGGGATAAATCTCTCTTGGAGGCTTCTCAGAAGCAGCTTGAACCGGCTGCCCTCACCCCCCTTTGGTGGGATAAGATGCATCATTCCCCTGTGGGAAGCCATCAGCCAATTTGACATCTGACTACTGTCAAGGGGAATGTGATCCTGTGGTCCAGTTGTGCGCAGGAAAAAAAAAAGCTTCTGGTTCCAGGGATCTTGTTCTCGAACGAATCAGATGATGAAGAATTCGATGGCTTTGTCGAGATCATGCTGCTGCTAGATGACAGCGCTTATCTTTGTTGGTTGATCCCTGTAGAGAAGAGGAAGCCATGATAGAACACAGTTGATACTGTACACGTGAAAGAGACGGTGATGCTGAACCATCTTTGGTTCACGACTCTTCCTGCCTAACCTAACCTATAGTTCTAGAAAAAAGTCGATTGGCAATAGTAAAAAGTAAAAGATGTTCACAATCACTCAGCTTTTCTTTTCACTTGGAAGCAGCAGCAGCACATCATTTGAATGACGCACGAATTCCTCGCTCAAAAAAAAAAAAAACACACACTACCATTCTGGCTTGCAGCTGCAACAAAAAGATGCCTCTCTCTCTCTCTTGCTGAAAGCTCCAAGTGATTATTACCAAACACAAGGCTTCTTGGGTGATGGGGAATCCTTCTAGATCAAATAATGGCTTGGCTTGGTTTCCTCCTGCACTAATGCTCGCAACTTGGCAGCCAACTGGAAGTGAAGAAGACACGAGAAAGAGCAAGGAAAAGGAGCTCCAAAGAGAGAATATTCTGCAAAGCACACATGACATCTTTGCTTTGCCTTTGGCGAAGCCTTTAGCTGAGTACAGCATGCAAAATTCCCTGCAACCTGAAGCTGTGTAGGGGCCAACCTCAGGAGATGTTTTTGGACAAAGCGATGGAGTTACTGTTCCTTAGTCTTCGGCGGCCCTCCGATAACATGGATGCTCACAGCACATCTTGGATTCTTAGTCGGGAAAGAGAACAGGAAGGGGGTGAGCTATATTCCAGTGAGACCAATGAAGAGGTGACAAGCTCTCCTCCTTCTCGAGTTGGAATAAGTTCCAAGGCCAACATCAGCATCATTACTTATTTGTTTCGTTTTCCAAAGAGTCTTTTCACTCCTTCTCAGAACCAAGCTTTCTTTATGACCAAAGAGTAAAGAGAGAGAGAGAGAGAGAGGGAGACAGTTCACAAACAACATTAACTACTGTTTACTAAACCCTACCCTTGTTGTAGTTTGTGCTAAATGATGCCCCTTTACCTCCTCACAACTCTGTCCTTGAGGTTATCATATTGATGCAAAGAACACATGCCTCCAGTTTCCAAAGGCATCACTTACCATGGCGATAAGCCCACTACCATTCAAATTTGTTAAAAATTTAAATCTTCATTATGTAGTCAGTAGTAGTACTTACTACATATCTTAATCTGTCATATTAAAATCCCTTTAAGCCATAATACATTTTGAGCATGATATATAATAAATATTACCATATAAAATGTTCTATTACATGAAGAAGCCCAAGCCCAGACCGACCCAATTCTGTAACTGCCGATCGGCCCAACTTGGCCCATCAAAATTAGCCTGCAAATGGTTCATGAGGTGTGGAACATAGTGCATGATTAAATCCCCATAAATCATATGTTTTGAGTTCTAACCTCATAGATTTGTTTTTAGAGATTAAAAAGTACTATAGTAGTAGAGTTGCGATGAGTTAAACCCCTCAAAAATATCAAGATTTAGTACCAGGTTTTACGTATCTAATTAGTACCCGTGTATCGACATTTTATCGATACCTATACGGTCTCGATATCGAGCGGTATGCACAGTACGTACCACCTAATATAATAAATATTTTTTTTATAATATAATATTTTATATAAAAATATTAAAATATATTAAAAGTCAAATAAAGGGGAGACGCCCATCTCGGGCTCTCTCCCCGTGCGGGGAGAAAAGTCGCTCACAGGCGATCCGCGGGTGAGGTATTTCTTCTTCTCTTCTTTTTCTCTTCTTGTTCTTCTTCCTCTTCCCTTTTTTTTCCTCAATCAACCACCAATGTTCGATTTTTTCCTTAATCGATCATCGACGATCGATTTTAGTAGTATCATCCGATAACGATCGGTCAGTGGACCGGTCAACTGTCGGACCGATACAGGTATTATCGCTCGGTAATAAAAACCTTGCCAAATGCACAAATTGAACATAGTGATTTTGTCCACAAATCAGATGAGTGAAACACTTTCTGAACTATATGCGCAAATCACGTTTTAATTTCTACTTTTTATTGTTTCGCATGCTGTCTCTTTGTCTTTTAATTTTTTTTTTTGTTAAGGAATGAAATGTATCAGTTGGGTTATTTGTTGCGTTGAGACTCTTTTGGTTTCAAATTATTAAATGTCATGTCACCTCATCATAATGTGTATAATAATCAACATTTAAATTAAGGACATCTGCTCATCAAATTACTCTTAATGAGATCCTGTAATCCCCTCGATATGGTCAAATACATGGCATTATTACGAGTGTTTGACTGCATGTTTGGAAAGACGAGAGTGTGGATTTATACTCATCGCTCTTTACAAGGGCAGGCTTCTCGGCTTTCAAACAACCTCGGCGGTGAGACAGCACCACAAATCTAAGTAAGCTTAGGGAAGGCACACCTTCGGGTCGGATTTAACTTGGATCTGAATCCAATAAGCTGATGGAGAAGTCGTACGTGAAATCACAGATCATGTTCGCAGTCCTCCTCGCACTGTATTATTATTATTATTATTGCGTTCGTTTGGTCGACCAAATCAGCTCAGCAGATCGAGTGTGGGATTTAAGTATGGGGGAGGAGGTACAAAGGACCACCTGTGATCACGCTTCCCGAGGAGATCTCGAGGAGCTCAAAACGTGAGAAGGGGGAAGGGGTCGGTGATTTGATGCTCACACGTGCACCTTCTTGTGCTCCTCCCATGTCCACCTCCTTCCTCCTCAGAGCCAGTTTTAACCTATTCGACCTGCTACAGACCCATCCATGTCCCGCATGCATAAACTAGATGAGCCTAAGGCATCCGAAGGAGAATCTAAGTGCGATAATGATCACATCAACGAGATCTCACCCGCAACATAAGCAGTCGGATGGGGACAGTTTTGAGGAGCCTTTGGTGATGGAACCTTTCACCGACTTCTTGGAAAGGCTGCAAGCAAGCAAGCAAGTAGTGGGGGGGGGGGGGATCACAGGAACAGTATCAGTCTGCATTAGATTAATGGATATTGGTAGATTGAGCTGTGGCCCAAAGAGGAGCACATAGGGAGCACGTGAGGGGATATGATGTGGGTGTAGGGTTTGTGAAACTTGGAGCCTTGTGGATGATGGACCCCTCCCTCCCTCCCTCTCTCTCAATCTAATTAATGTTGTTTCTGTGAAGTACGGTGCCAAACTAGGTGACGATAGACTCTGTTTCTTCCACCTTTGTTGGCTTCCCACAGTTGCAGCTCCACAGTAGGATACATGAACACTGCCTCTACTTCAGGGAGATAACATCCTGCGGACTATATGTTTTCTGGAATTCTTGTGTAGGTAGCTACAGTGGTGTTCTTGTGATGCATCCGTTTTTTTTATGTTTTGGGATTCACTAGATTCAAGATTCTCAACTTGCGTTCTATCTTCAACGAAAAAGGATGCAATCGCTTTCTTCTTCCTCAACCTAAAGCCACTTTTGCAGAGTTGAGATCGAAAGAAGCTTTTCATCATGTTGATTGACTCAATGATGGCCAAAATGATAGTACTCACCAGACATGATTTAGACCACCACTCCAAACCAGATTCCTGTGAGCTTTAAAGTGCATATTGGCACTCGACTGCATGGATCTGCAAACTAAGATCGTTTGGTGACTTGAGGCAATGCAATGTATCGTTCGTTTAGGAGGGGGGAGGGGGGGGGGAGTGGGTTTCGACTAGCCCATAAATTATACGCTGCAGAATCTTCAGACATCTATAGTTTAGTAAGCTTCATATGAAGATGAACTCACAAATGAAGAACATGACATATTTGCTGGTTCCACTAAAGCGACCCTACAATGATTTCATGAAGTTGCCCTTTGTTGAATAGAGTGATGCATGCACTGCATCTGTATAAGCATGTTATTCAAGTCAATGGTCCAAAGGAAACCAATCTTGGGTCATCATTGCCACTTTAGGGTTACAATCATCCCATCTCCTATTTTCTACTTCTCAATCCACCCCAACTTAATCATTCCTAAACACAGTTGCTATCTCTAAAGAACTCGCATATAATAGTCCTGCATCATGGATGTCATCATGCTTGCTGTATGGCTCATCTTGTGACCCAACAGTCGATCAAAATGAGCTTCTTCGTGCCTATTAAATGTAATCTCGCCTTTTCAACTGATCTCTGAGTTCTTTGTTCTGAGAGACTTGGAGATTTACAGGCAATTCTGTTGATACATAAGGCAGTCTTCCTACATTGTGAGATAAACAATTACTAGGGCTGCATGTGGTTCCTTTTCTCTCTCTCTCTCTCTCTCTCTCTCTTTCTTTCTCTCTCTCGCTCTGTGTGTGTGTGTGTGGGTGCACTCATTTGAGGTGTAATATCAGTAACATAATGCATGGGATTCCTTGCAGGTCTTGTGTGGACCAGAGAGCATATGCCCACAGGGGAGGGAAGAAGATAAAGAAGGAAGAAGAAACAAACTGGATCTTTCTTGAGCTGCAATAAGCCATTTGTAAATGTGATTTGGCCTGTGACAACAAGATCCACAGATTAAACAAAACACTGCCACCTCGTGACTCCCTGTACGGTCTTCGTTGCCGATTTGATCGAACTCATGTGCCCCGTGATGCACATACTGCAGTATAGAAACTTCACCCACGTAAATCTTATACCTACTCTCCAACTCACAGCAGCAGCACATCGGATCGTATTCAATGCTGTAAGCTGCTATAGGACACTGTGTTTACTACTTGAATCAGTATAAAAAAGAGTTCAAACGGTGTTACCTCCATAAACAATCATCCTTAACAGTTAAGGTGATGAATCTAATCAAGTGTCAGTTCTGGAACCTAATGAGGAGCAGCATTGTCTAACCTTCATGTGGATCTGTGATTGGGTGTGATGACCATCTTCTGCGTGGTTCTAAATCTCAACATTTTTAGTGCAGAGACAGCACAAAATACAGAGAGTCACAGTGATTTTTAACATTTTTGTTGTTATATTATTTGTGATATCAACAGGAAGAAGTCATATAATAAGCTGCGAAATGTATTTTTGGAGTTATAACCTAACATGGGCTACGTGGTTCCTCCTGACACAAGTCCTGTGTTGTTGGCTCATAAACAAATCATTTAGTCACCACAGTCCCCACTTGGGCACGCAAAAGAGTCGTTTCCCTGGATGTCATCTTCTCTCTCGCTTCCCTATTTAAATGATGCTCTTGCCATTTCTTTCTCCCACCAGCTTGTCTCCGCCCTCTTCTTCCGTCCCTGAACTCCCTCATCTTCTCTTGTTCTTACTACTCTGTCTGGCCTCCCCACAACAAGAACACCTTCCTTCACAAAAGGTTCGACCTGCATTGCGTTAAGAGACGCATTCACCAAGAAGGATGTCGAGCAGGAGGTCTCGGTCAAGGCAGATGAGCTCGTCGAGGATCACCGACGAGCAGATCAATGATCTGCTGACGAAGTTGCAAGCTGTGCTCCCGGAGGCCCACCTTCGCAGCACCGACAGGGTAACGCTCGCGCTTCTCCATGCTCCATTGCCAATATGTAACACTTAGATGCGGTTGTTGATCTAGAGGTGACGAACTAGGGTTTTGGATCGATGGTGCAGGTGTCAGCAGCCAAAGTCCTGCAGGATACCTGCAACTACATCCGGAGCTTGCACCGGGAGGTGGACGACCTGAGCGAGAGGCTCTCCGAGTTGCTTGCCAACAACGACATCAACAGCGCTCAAGCCGCGATCATTAGGAGCCTGCTTAGGTGATAGCTTAATCTTAGAATGGTCTTCTCAGAACAAGCTGGATGTCATGGAACTCTGATGCCACAGTGCTCTAGAATAAAGCTGCAAGTAAACGATAGAAGGCTGCCTTTCCTGGTCTTTGATGCAATCAACCTATGCTTCATCTTATTGTATCTACGATCTAAATTTTGCATTAAATGCCAAGAGTGTTTACTAGTCTTTGATATTGAATCTTCTTCCTTGGAATTCCCTATCTAAAACCTTTTTTTTTTTTTGCTGATTCAAGTCCTTGGAGGACCAAAAAGAAGTCCATGGCACGGTGTTTCTGCTATCTCGGAATTGCTCTAGAAAGTGGGAAATGCAAAAAAGGGTGTGCTGTGTGTGTTCTTTTGATGTTAGTGGTGGGGTGGGTTAGTTTCAAGAGAATAATCTAACACTAGTTTCCACATACCAAGGTTGTATAGTAATTTGCTTTTCCTCTCTTCAAGATGAAAGATAAGTTACGTCTCTAATCTCTCGAGTTTTCATGTTCACTTCAGGATAATTTTGTTTATGGCTCGTCAGCTTATGTGGTTTCACGTTTGTTGTTGAAAACTAAGTCGTGGGTAAAATTGAAGGCAAAAACAAAACAAAAAAAAACCCATTAATATTCTCTTAGGAGTTGAAAAGGTATAAAATAATATTATCTATATTTCATATCTTGAAGGTTAACTCTATATAAATTTTTAATTTCGTATATATCTATTTTAAACTTAAATTTAGAACGATAAATATGAAAACAATTGACCATATATATATATATATAATTAATTTTTCTTGATAAATAATCATCAATTGGGGTGGTGGCAGAAGCGGTGGTGGTATATAGGCCGCACGCTTCTCTCGTTCATGGAACGGACGCAGTACCACCAAAGTGGGTTGTCTTCGTCAACCAGTGGTTGTTGACCTGTGAACGAGACTCGGGGCTGAGAGTTCCTACACCGAGCACCTCCAGGGTGTACAGACATGGCCAAACTCACTCTGAGAGCCCTTCCATTCTCCCATTACTGCCAGCAACCTGTTGGCGCAGCACCAGGAAGTAGCAAGATCGTGGAAGGTAGGACATACAAGTGGAACATGACCCTGAGAGGTCTCTTGGAGGGGAATGTCCCAGCGAAAGCAATCCACGCATATGCCCTCATGAGGAGGAGAGATGTTAAGGTAGATAGCTTCACCCTTCTGTTTGTTGTCAAGGCCTGTGGCCTCATCATGCATGGCGTCGTCGTGGGCAAACAAGTGCATGCTCAGGTCGCCAAGCTGGGCTTCCAAGCAGAGGTAATTACCCAGACCGCCCTCCTCAAGGTGTATGGCATGTTTGGAGACCTCGAAGCTGCCGAGCAAGTGTTTGATGAAACTCCTCAAAGAGATCTTGTCCAATGGCATGCGCTCCTCGCTGCGTACTCCCAGAGGAATCGACCCTGCAGTACACTGAAAGCCGCGCAGCGAATGGTAAACGAGAGTGTTATGCTGAACGAATTCGGTTTTGTCAGTATCATCTCGGCTTGTTCGCAGAGGAAGGCTTTACCAGAGGGAAAGCGGTGGCACGGCTACGCCATCAAAAACCTTGCAGTGCTCGACACTTTCGTTCACAATGCGTTGATCGACATGTACGCGGCCTGTGGATGCCTGTCGGATGCTTGCAACGTCTTCAAGAATCTGAGGAACAAGAATACTGTTTCATGGACTTCGATGATCAATGCGTATGGCGACAATGGCCACCCGAATGAGGCACTGGATCTGTTCGAGGAAATGGAAGCGGTAGGAGAAAGACCTGACGAAGTATTGATGTTGGCAGTGGTTTCTATCTGCACCAAGTTAGGGAGGTCTGACATAGGAGAGTGGATCCATGAGTACGTCGAGAGGTGCGGGTTTGGGGAAAGCGTACGCGTCACCAATGCTCTCATCCACATGCACAGCAAATGCGGGAACATGGAGAAGGCATGCATCACATTCGACAGGATGACGAGGAGGACTCTGGTAACGTGGACCGCACTGATACAAGGCCTGGCGATGCACGGGCACGGTCGGGCCGCGCTGACGCGGTTCTCTCAGATGCAGAGGGAAGGCTTTCGGCTGGACGAGGCGGTGGTCTTAAGCATGATCAACGCATGCAGCCATGCAGGGCTGGTGGAAGAGGGGAAGCATTTCTTCAGGTCCATGGCAGAGGAGCATGGGATGGAACCTTGGATGGAGCACTACGGGAGCATGGTGGATCTGCTGTGCAGAGCAGGGCTGGTGAACGAGGCGCTCGACTTCGTCATGAACATGCCCCTGAAACCAGACGCTGTCATATTGCGCACCCTGGTTGCAGCATGCAGAAACCAGGGAGACATGAATCTGGCAGCAGAGGTTTTGGATTACTTGATGGAGATGGAACCTGAGGACAGTGGAAATTACGTTCTGAAGTCAAATTTGCATGCGATGATTGGGGATTGGGACAGTGTTCAGGAAGTGAGGAGTAGCATGAGCTGCAAGAAGGTGGCCAAGACACAGCCTGCTCATAGCTACGTTGAACCAACCACCATGTCCGTGCAGAAGAGGTGATGCAAAATAGAGACGAAACCGAGAGGCGGTCGTCTTGATTCCTTCACTGCCTGTTGATCATTCTGGGGAGGGAGGGCGGTGCGTGGGGGCGTGGGGGGTATTCGCACAAATATGCAACATTGAAGGGACTTATTTGCAAAAGCAGGACTATCACGGCCGCGGGGACTTATTTGCAAAAGCGGACAGAAACCGGGGAGGGGGTGTGGCTCAGGAAATCATAGATAAGCCGCGCCGGACTGTTAAACCTTGCACGGAGGGAGGAGGCGCAGGGCGGCGCAGGCGATCCGGAGACACCTTGATGGCGAGTGTGGACGGGCGTGATCTGGTGTCTGATCTCCAAGCTCAGGTTCTCGCTCTCCGCAACCGGGTGGAGGTAAAACCCTAACGAAGATAATCATGTCCTTCCCGCTTCCATCTGTCACCTCGTGTTACGGTGATGTTAAAGTCTTGATCTTTTGTGTTCTTGGGTTTCTGGCTGAATACCCAAGGAATTGGAGAAGGAGAATGAGCGTTTGTGTTCCCAGTTATCAAGATGCCGGTGCTCCAAGGTATGCTGCTGTAAAATTGTGGCGGAACTGCTCCTTTGAATGAACAGTTTAAGAACCGCGAACTCTTTGAACTCTTTGTTTTGTTTATTGTGGATATGGTCAAAATTTGTCGGTTTTATTGAAAGGATTTTAGGCCTCAGGTGTTTTTTGCTGCTCTTTTATTGAACTGTAGATCGTTCTATGGACAGGTAATAGTAAAAGAGGCTTTGTGTTTTTGAATAATTTGTTCCAAAAGACTGTTCTCAGTTTGTTCAACATGTTTTCGTCTTCTTCTTGGCAATCAAACGTGAAAGATGCAACCTTTTTTTTCTCCACTCAGTGTAGGCCATGGTCGATCACGTTTATTAATCCTATATAGTGTATTTTATATGGGAAAAAAACTTACAATTATGTTTTGTTGATATATTTTATATGTGGTGGGGGAAATTTTAATTTACAATGTATGTTATTGTGGACTGTTCCATTGGAATGGATAAACCTTTCTTCTAGCTTGATAATTTTAAGTCCTACCACTCATTCACATTAAATGCTTAAAGCCTTTTGAAGCTATGTACTTGTTTCATGAGGTGTATTTGGAGAGACTATTTTATTAATGTTACTTTAGAACTTAAAATTTACAATACAACTTCCAAACAGCTGAGAACCAATGGTCATTGATTGATTTTGTTCCAAATATGTGTTGCTTGTGGAATGACAAAGCTTAACAAAGATTGGTCCACTTATATGCTTAAAACACAACTGGGCAGCTATTTCTGACCATTTAACAACTTCTTCAAGAAACTCAGTTGAGGTAGATTACAGCCACAAATCGCCAAATTTATAGACCTTTCTGCCTCATGTAAGTTCTAATATATACAGTAAGCTGCCTGCAGGATGGAAATATACCAAGTGCAGGGTTATTTGTGGAGGACAGCTCACCAACGAACTGTGAACCAAGAGAGAAACCAGGTTATGAGATAGTAAAACCTGTTTTCTGTTTGTCTCATGTAAAAATCGTTGCTTAAAATTTGAACTAGTCATGGAGTATGATTTTTTCTGTGTGAAAAGTTGAATAGTCCATCAACATTTATATTTGGAAATGTCAAGCATATATTTCTGTGGCATTTTGAATTTTCAACCCCTCGATCAGGGTTGTGGGTGGGCGAGAGAGATTTTCTGAATAAAGTAGGTTCTACTCTGGATTAAGAAATTATCAGCTAGCTAGCAACACCGGTCAGAAGTAGTTTTATTATATTTTAAACTATGGTTTAATTGAACTTGCAGAATTTAGATTTGGTGTATATTTATTATCTTATTTTGTTAAAGTTTTGGTGTAATTGGTCTTTTCCTTGCTTTTTATGACTTCTTGTCCTTACAGTGGTAATCGAGAAAATAATACTTTAGGTTTCATTGCATTTGTCCTTTGACAATTTCTAACTACGGTGAGAAATTGAGGTAATAATACTGTAGGGTTTCAATCCCAGATCGGTGAGGTACTCTTCAACAGTCGTCCGAGAAGGAAGTTGAACTGTTTGGGGAAAGAAATAACTTTCTCTGTGGTTACCATGCTACCAATTAATGTGAATTGCGATAACTATTTTGCTTAGCTTAATGTTGGGTGTTTTAAGTCACAAACCAGAAGGGTAATTTTATATATGTTATTTCATCACTTGTTATTTTCAAGTCATCCTCTGATCTTGTCCACATTTCTGATGTTATGGTGTTATCATCAATAACAAAAACAAGAACAAAAAGTAACCTCCGTTGCTCTTTGCTGATTCTTTATCATGACATGCTCATGAGGTTTCAAGTGGTCAAGTAAGGTATTTCATACAAAGCAAAAGTCAGTTTCTTTTACTTTCAATTTGGCCATGTGACGTGATACTATGTTCTAGAAATAATGTTTATGAAAACAAGAAAAAATAAAATGGCACTTTATACACAAACTGTTGCATTCTTCTCCAAATTTCTCCGTGTTCCCTTGTTTTTTTTCATAAAATGAGTAATTGCCAGACATTTTTGAAGGTTGTGACTTGTGAGTACAGTAAGATATGTTGCATTGAAATGAGCAAACTGATATATGGGATGGTTTGGCATACAGGTTGCCAGGAGAGGAGTCAGCATCGTGCAGGGAGATATGTTGCATTGAAAATCATGTACTTTGGCCAGAGGTTGTGATCTATTTGTCCTTTTTTAACTATAGTCAAATGTCTGAATCTGTTCTACAACCCAAATGCATCTAAATATTGAAGTCAGTATCTTTAAGTTCCATAACATTCTAGTGCATCATTTAGCTTGATTGGAAATTTGACAATCTAGTGTTAAGTTTCTGCTGTTTTAAGACATATCATAGAAATGCATCTGAATACATCATTCTTAGATTATTTTCTCCAAGAATCCTGGGGTTTTGACTTCAGAAAAGACCTGAGGAGTCCTAGAAACAGACAGTTTTCATGTTTTTTGCATAGATAATTGCAACTAATTATTTTATTTTTCACATCTATTTTAAAATTAATGTTCATATGTAGATTATGTTCTATAAAATGCATATTTTAATCTGATCAGAGCTCTTTAACAAAACCCCTATGTCATGCATTTTATGACTTACCACTATCATTGTTATGTTGTGAGTATTCTTCACTCCGTTTTTTCCTTCTTTTTTATATTTAGTCAAAACTACCTTGTGCACCGGGCCACCTTTTCTATTTATACGTTAGAAAAATCGGCCGCCATATTGGCTTCCTTGTTGTATCAATGTGATCAAAATGCTTATCTGGAGACATTCTATCGGACAGATACTCCTCTGATGTCACAGGCTTCTCCTATACTTGGATCAAGATGCTTATTGTACTTGTCACGACTAAAGGGCTCGGCTATTAATTCTGATAATGTGGCACACTCTTTGGGATTCTGTACCTAATCACATTTGTTTTAATTGAAAATTTAGTCATTAAATTGTCAACCCCTAATGTTTAAGGGAATAAACACATCAAATAATTCTCATTTTATTTTTCTGTAGGTTTTATGGTTTTGCCTCTGAGGCTCAGATGGATCCAACTATTGAGGTTGATCCTTTCTACTTTATCTTCTATCTTAAAAAGTGGCGGTTTCTGGCTCTCATTTTCCTGGTTTTTGCAGTCTGAGATTTTCAAAGCGCTAGAGAGGACAAAGCTTTTAATTGGCACTAAAGAAGATTCAAGATACTCAAGATGTGGCAGAACTGACAAGGGAGTTTCATCTACTGGCCAAGTACATCTAATTTGATATTTTCTTGATTTACATGCTTTATAACTTGTGTTCTCAAACTTCCAGAAAACTTACTGCTAAATAATATGTTTTTGTTCCTCTTGCCCAATTTATTCATTGAAGTTTAAGGCTTTGAGTATATGTTAGCTATAAAATGTCTAAATTGGTGAATTGAACTTGAAAGTGGAAGTCCCTGGTGTAGGTAATTTCTTTATATTTAAGATCAAACCTCAAGGACACTGGAGGGTATACCAACAACCACACCACCACCTTGGAAGTAAGAGGTGGTATGTTGCTACTAGTTATTGTATGGGCTCATCTTGAATCAGTTATTCGCTGAATCTGAATATGTTTATATTTTAAGCAATTTGTGTCACTGTATATATAATTACATGGAAAGAAGTATGCTTATTTGCTTATCTGTTGCAGTTTAGTCAATGTAGAAAAATAAATGAGTTTTTTACTACTTAATCGTTGTTTTTTATTTCTGTTTTGAGTTACCTATGGAAACATTTATGTCACTGTTTCTTCTGCTTCATCTTCAGAAATTGATTATGTAAGGGTGTTGAATAGAGTTCTCCCGGGGGATATACGTGTGATAGGCTGGTGTCCTGTTCCAACAGATTTTCATTCAAGGTTCTTTGTGTTATTCTTATTCCAGCTTTATGCTTTTCTAGCATTTCCGACCATAAGCTAATGAATTTGTTACTTGCTTGACATCTCATGTTGATATTCTCCTTAATCATGACGTGATCATTTAAGGTATTAGACAGGGCAGATAACATATGCTAATGATAGCATTTGTAAGTCTTTTTCCATAAATAATGGAGATCACAGAATCACTGATACACAATAAATTCTGTCTACATATATGAGACTTGAGCGCTTGAGATGGCATTTGCAAAATTTTAGAATCTGCATCTAGATTAGAGGTATAAGGAGTGTAACCTTGATATTGATTTACCTGAGGCCGCTGCCAGGTCGGCTCTAGCCTATGTTGTAGCATATGTTCTGGATTTTGTAGTTTCACATTCAAATTGATTTAGTATGTTTTTTTACCAGCTTGTAGGTGACTGCTTTTCAATAATATCTATCTAGCTACTGATTAGTTCAGCATAAGCATCCTTGCACGGTCAGGCATTTACATACAATATCTGCTCAATTTTGCAGGTTCAGCTGTCTCAGCAGGGAATATAGATATCTTTTCTGGAAAGGAAATTTGGATGTATTGGTAAATTTCTACCACTTCTATACTAACTTTGTTTTGTACTTGTGTTCTACCTATTCCTAGCAATAATCAACAAATTCCATCTGTATTTTTTCACCAGGCTATGCAGCAAGCTGCTATGAAGTTCACTGGGGAATATGACTTCAGAAATTTCTGTAAGATGGATGCAGCAAATGTGAATAACTATAGGCGACGAATCACATTCTTTGATATCTCTTCTTTAGATAGGAGGTAGAACCAAGCTTTTAAATGCCTTTCCATTATCAGTTTTGACAACTGATTGGATGGTTGTATAAGTATTCATGGGCAGTACCGACCTATACGACATAGTAGCATAAAAAAGAATAATAAAATATTAAGTACTAATTGGTAACTACCTATATGGTAACGTACCAAGCCTTGGGTGGATCGGCAAATACCAGTTGATATTAGCTTGTCTGACTAGTATGTTGTTCTTGGGTACGACTCTTATTATTTTTCATAAATAATAAAGGGGATTCTGAGGCAACTAATGTTTATATTAAAATATTGTGGGTAAAAAACAAAGTAATGGTAAATTTTCTTTCCTTGTAATCTCCTTATTTTGCCAATTTAAAAACTTTTTTCATTGTCGTCTATTTGCCCTATCCATTTGCTTGCTCTTAATCAAGAACACCTTATGCATAATTCATCAGAATCAGATTGAAAATATTTTTTTTTAAAAAAAATATAGACTGTGTGGTTGCATCAGTACTTAAATATGATTTTATAACATTTAAATTATATTTCTCTATAAAATTTTGCATGTTCTGGAGTATATTACTAGTTCTCATTTTGCATGGGAATTTGGCACACTTGAAAATCTTTTGCATCTTGTTAGGATTCTTTCACTCTAAACTGTGGAAATGTATTCAACATGTGGTTACATGGTTGCACTCAATGCTAACCCATTTCCCTTCGTACAGGTCCAATGATGTTGATGAACTATGGGCAATGACAATCAAGGGTAGTGCATTTTTGTGGCACCAAGTCCGGTGCATGGTTGCAGTGTTATTTATGGTTGGTCATGGTTTTGAGTCACCTGACGTGAGTACATATAATCATATTCAAACTTGTTACTTCTCAGAGTCCATCTGATCATTTGGAGCATGATTTGGTGCTCAGTACATGTTAGCTTCCTATATTTGTTAGTCCTAGATAGATTGATGTTTGTTTTCCACTGCCCCTTTACCGTGGCTCTATGGTTATGGTCTTTGATTTTTGACAACCGCGATATATGGCAATAGAGATTAAGTGGAAAAGTCCTTTTCTGCAGGAATATTTATCAATTTGTCAAAGTCGAATAAGCTGTTACATAGCTTTTTCTTTCTTTCTGATATTTTATTATTTGAATTGATTTTTTTTTTTAATTTTTGCAGTTTGTACTTCTTTTTGCTAATATTCTCATTGGAAGGTTGATTTTGATATAGGTCATCGATGTACTACTGGATACCGAGAAGACCCTTAGAAAACCTCAATACAACATGGCCCCAGAGCTTCCCTTGATATTGAGGTTTTGTGAATTTGAAGATCTTGAATTTATTTGTTCATCAGGTATTCAAGCAGCATCTAGATCTTAATTCTTAAATGCTAAACAGGTGCAGTTTATCTTGCCATCTCTGTAATTCACATTGGAAGGGTACTTTTACGTTATAATGCTTATATGCGGACAGATTAACTTATTTGTGGACAGATTAACTTATTTCTGAATCATTCTCACATGAAACTGACACTACCTATCTTAAATGTTTTTAAACTTTTAACTTGAATTGACTGGAAAAGCTGGTTCTTGTTAAATTAATCAATTGATTGCATAGAACTAATTGACTTCTCTTGAATATTAGTTGATTGATGTGGATTTTGTATAGATGCCAGGCGAACTTTGCATGAACACTTGAAGAATGAAGTCCAAAGACACATGCTTCAGGCGGCCATCTTCAATGAGGCCCTAAGCTGTTTATCAACTGCTGGTGGGCATGAATTTTCATTGTATTCTGGCCTCTCTTTTTTTTTTAACATGCGCCTTACGGAAGGAAGAATCTGCAGGACGAAGTTCAGAATCTTCGAGGAAGAACAAAGGTCACATTCCTCTGCTGCGCCGTGCAACCGAGCGTAAGTTCGATTGATTCACGTCATAGTGTTTGATGTAGTGATTTAAAGTTTGTTAATCTATATGACATTGCTTTATTTTAGCTCATCTCGTCATCTATGCTATAGATATCTGTTTGAGGGCTTCCACTGTACTTAGAATCAATTAGTTGAACTAGGGACAAAAAAACACTACTTTATGCATCTAGTAGGCATTTTTATGGATGTATTTTTGTTAATGGTAGTGATCATCAACTGACTGTGGCAGATTTAATTTTATAGAGTATTTCTTTATGTTGGTTGCAGCATCATACGAGGAACGACGTGCCAAGTTGAACATGAAAGCTAGTCGTAAGAGTTGAATGAGGCAATCTGTAATGTGGCTCTTAAATTGTGATCCTCATTCTTCGATTTGATCCTCTTGTCTCAGGATGCGATTCGGCGGAAATGTCACAGAGTTGACTTGATCCCAATTGGGGGATATGCTTCAAGTTTTGGAAGAACCAGCCAAAGCTTGTGCCTCGACAAAGATGTTTTAGCTGGTATCAAACAATCTGGTTGGAGCACTTGAGAAATGGAACATGAGAGCTTTATTCATCGAGAAAGATGATATTGCTATATCCAACAACCACAAGTTAACTCTTAACATGCATTTATCACTGAAGTAACAGTCTTCACAGAACAAGTACCAAAGCCCACATCTCAGCTTCTAGATTTAGCGTGGTTTACATTGGATGCTCATCAGCTTCAAGATTTTTCGCATTAAAGCTCCTTACAGCTGATGTCTACAAACTGATTTAGGGTTTCTGCAGATGATGGGCGATACACAGCTTGGTAGTTTTATAGGTTGCAATCTGCTTGGAAAGGAGAGAGTTCTACATATAGTTTCTGGCCCTTGATGGCTTGTAGCTCTTCAGCGTCAAACCGTCAAGAACCTGTAAACACAAACCAAAAGCCTTGTGAACAACCCATTACAGTTATCGATGAATCAAAGTATCAAACAAATGTCTTAAATGTGATGTGTTTCGATTATTGTCTTCTTTGTTTGACACCGAGAAGAATCAGATTAAGGACTCCCACATGCTGAACCACATGATCATCTTAGGTGCGAGCAAAACTACTCGAATTTATTCCACCGTTCGGCCGCCCACCTTGATGGTAATTGCAGAAACTACTATCGTCGACTATCCGCTAGATGCAATCAAGAAGTAAAAGGCCATCAGTGTGTGATCGAAAGAAACGCACACTTTGGCAGGGAAATTAAACAAACTGGTTCTGACATAGCTGCATCACAATCTGCATAATGGCAAGTGCTATTAAAAAACAATCCCTCGGATATCCGAAAATATGATTAAGAACATAAGCCATGAAACACAAGTGTCACAACTTACAATAAAAAAAAAGTTAACCTTCAAGTATTTTTGAGTCGTAAAACTCTGTCCCAATTTGTTTTTCGGTCTGTAAGAAAAGTTGGTGAAAACCAATTTGCATCATAAATGCTGCAACTTAGAGTAAAAAAGTTTAACCTTCCAAGTATTTTTGAGTCTTAAAACTCATACCCAATTGGGGATTCTTATACTTGGATGGAGATGTTTTATTTTCCAAGTATTTTTGAGTCGTAAAACTCATACCCAATTGGGGATTCTTATACTTGGATGGAGATGTTTTATTTTCCGGTCCATAAGAACAGTTAATGAAAACCAATTTGCATTCATTTGCTAATGACTGGTTTGGAGAAAATATAAAAACTTATTCCGTTGTCTGCAAGAGCAGCTAAAAGGTTCGATGCAAGTATGACAGAGATCTCCATGTTCTGGGGAAAAGGCTTACCTTGTCCTTAATCATAGTGTTGTTTTCCTACAAGTCTGATCCAATAAATTTCCAGAATCCTCTTCTGATTAACTACAACCTAAAAAGAGCATCAAGAAGTAGAGTGAGATAGTAAATTCTTAGGTTCTCTCAAGCAACCGAGCAGATTTTTTGTTGAAAAACCCATCAACGAAACCATCCTCATTGCGATGGCTTCAAAAGTTCGATGAGGCTTTCCATTGCATCAACTAAGAATTTTTTTTTTCCCTTGATCACCAACTTTAGAATTTTTAAAACACCAGTTCTCCAATAAAATACATATTCCTTTTAACAGTAATACTAAGCTTCCTTTCAGTAAGTGAATGGCGATATGATACTCTAAATATAAGACGAAATCAAACATAATGGTTAATGCATGTACACATTGTAATTTGCATAACTACAAGTTCATTGATAGAATACAGTTGGATGAAAAAAGATTTTTTGTGGTTATTCCTAATTCAAACACTCCATATCAATCAGTGAGCAACAATATGATTATGTATCAAATAAGAAATTAAGCACCCTTGTTCGAGCAACAGCCACAATGCAATGTGTCAAGTCCTACAATAAAACATCAAAAACATATTCAAGAAAAGAACTCTCATCTAAAATTGATCAACCAGTCCAGAATGGTAATATCTCGAGTGAAGAACATACTGGTCTTGTGATCAAGATTATATTGCTATGCAGCAGAGTTGGAGAAAAGAGAAAAACACAGCTATTCCAGTGGTCATGAACTGAAAGGGATCATACTCACATATCAAAGGTTGCATCTTTTGCAGTGTCACAACTCCAGGGCGATGCAATGAGCAACAGATGATCCCTTTGGGGCATCCAAGACCACAGGCTCCTGCCACAGTAGTGATCCCTGCAATTTGCCATCTGTAGTCTTCAAGACTTTGATTCCAGCCCACTCAATCACCATCTCCTTGCTTCCGCTAGCCAAGTCCTTCCCTTCCCACAACAAGCACAGCAATCCCCCCAGGTTCGCTAATGTCGCCCCGCACAGGAACTTGGGCAGCTCCTTTTCCATCCCCTCAACCTGCTTCCACTCGTTGGATTCCGGGTCATAACCCCTTATCTTCCCCAGGAAATCATAGGAGTAGAGTATCCCTCCCACCGCCGCGGCCCTCCCCCTCCACCCGTTGTCGAGCACTGGTGGCACAGGACCCCACCTGGCCTCCCCGGCCGGCGCCGCCGGGTCGTACACAACTCCTCCACGATCTGCCACCGCGAGGATCCTGCCCCCGAGGACGGCGCACCCGTGCATCCACTTCTCTCGGATGAGCGGCGGGCTGGGGACGACGGTCCATCCCCCTCCAGTGGGGCCAGTGGCAGGGTCTAGGGACTCGGCCCAAGCGTCGGCCGGGGGAAGGCAGCCGCCAATGGCGTAGATGCGGCCACCGAGCACGGCAGCGGCAGCGAATTCGCGGGCGGCCGACATGCGGGAGACGAGGGACCAGCGGCGGAGGCGGGCGTCAAGGACCTGGACAGCAGGGGAGGGGACGCCGGCGACGGAGCCGCCGAGGAGGAAGAGGGCAGGGCCGAGGGCGGCGCAGGCCGATCCGATAGCGGGGAGGGGCGGAGGTGGGAGGCGGAGCAGGGGCGGCGACTTCTTCCCGCTCCGGCGCAGGAGGAGGGGGTCGAGGAGGAACCAGGGGGATTGGTCGGTGGGGGAGCGGAGATTGAGGGCGAGAACGGGGGGGTCAGTGACCGCAAGGTGGGACCGGACGGCCGATAGGAGAGGGGAGCGGAGGAGGGAGCGCCAGGATCGCGAGACGAGGGCGAGGGCCGGGTGGTGGGATCGGGGAACCCGCGCGATGCACCGCACCGCGATGTCGTCCGGGAGGTCGGGGATGAAGCCCCCGGCGGCAGCAGCGGCAGAGACGACATCCAAGGGGTCCGTCATGGTCACCCGGCGGACGGGAGCAGTCGGAGGTCCGGGGCGAGAGGAACGGATAGGAATCTAACTCGAGATGTGTTAGGTGTCGGGGAGGCCGATGATGGGTTAGGTTAGGGTGTGGGAGACCCCCGACTCGAAACGATTTGAGGCGCGAGTCACACGGGCAACGCGTACTCAAACTTCCATCTCGTTCTTTGAGAAACGACAACGAGCAAATTGTGGACCCCATACTTATTCGCCAATGGAATTAAGATATTCTGGTGTGTGCTAGCTCGACCGAGACATAAAAGCTTCGCCTCATCCGCTGGATGAACGAGACCATGCCAGACACGACTTCCCATACGAATCCAGCACATCACACGTGGTCTCATTGGTATACATGGTGGGTCCTTCGTGGGCTAGTAATTCATGTTTTGGTATTATGTTTCTTGATAACATGGATATAATCTATGAATTATTATTTGGTACATATTTATTCATATAAATATTTATTCATATAACGTTTAAGGAGATAAAAGTTATTTTTTTATCAATCTAACTGCGTGATTTTGAGTCCAGTAACGAATTATCTTCCTCTTTATCGCTTATACAGAAGAGAGGTTAAATTAAAATAGTTAAAGATTATTAAAAATTATAATCACTTTTTAATATTTATTTTTAACATATCCAAGATTATTAGATATCAATGGCATCTTCTAGTAATATTCTTATTGCTATAAGGGCATGATATCATAAAAACATTTATCCTCTAATCCTCTCAATGAATGCTCGAGCGAAGAGATTTTGCTTATAATCCATAATACTTTCACGCAAAAGGAGCAGTAATCATACTTTTCACACATTATGCATCCACCTTAGTGTAGACTCTAATGTGATACTAGCGCTTATTCAATGACCTGATTCTCTTATCCCTAGGGATGGCCTTGAGTCACCTCATCATCCCCGTTGAGATATTTTAAAACCCCACTCAATAAATACAAATAATAACATAAATAATATAAGTCATTGCTCCGCTTTTGCGCTAACTGCTCCAACAAGCGATGCCACCACCTTAGTCATAGTCCCTGACTCTACCGCCATGGCACCTATCGAAATTCCTTGACCTAAAGTGGTATCAACATCTCAAAAGCACTCGATACCTGTCAAACAGTGATCGAGGGAGCACTTTAGTCTTCAAACATGGACATCAGGAGATTGTACAACCCTCAGTCTACCCCACATGCTTCAAGACTCATTTAGCAGATTCAATGAACGATTCCTTATAAATCCAACTATGACAAATAGATCGATTTTTGAAGAAAATATGAGAAAAGTTTTAACAATCAAAACATGATATGCTAGTCAACCCCACCTCAAGTCGATTATCATTCAGTTTGAAAAATCTAAGAGGAGCCAATTCTAATGAACTTTCATCTCTCATCCTTGCAAGCCTTTAATGATAGTATTAACCCGAGCATTCCAGATATTATCAATTATAAGAGCTAGGTCTCCTTGAGCCTTTGCTTCGATGACAAATACTAAGTCTCTCCTCTCACTTTTCATCCCCTCCACCTCCTTTTAGAGATTATAGATCATAATGAACTACTAATTAATAACGAAACCGATGTCTCATATGTAGTCAAGAGTCAAGAAGGGTCATGATATAATGATGATGTTATAATTCAAAGACAAAGGGAGTAACAATAGCACAATAGCAAGATATTAAATGGGTTAGCCATGATTTAGCTAACCAGCACTTCATTATAGTAGTTTGTGTTGAGCAAAATCTCTAAGGGAAAATGGTAAATCTGTTTTGATATCTTGGACATAGGTCAAACATTAACCTTTGCCTCTCTCTTCTTCTTCCCAAGGATGACCTTGAGCTTTCAAGGGTCCTTTGAAAACACTAATATTTCAAGGGTAGGAGATACTTCCTTGAGTTCATCTTCAAAAATCTAATCTACCTAGGATTCCTCAACTCATCAAGAATAGGACACCTTTTTCATTGGCTAATCGGTGGTGGAAGGATGGTCAGATTGAGGCGGGGATGACACCTCATGTGATAGCTTGTAAACAGATGGGGGAGGAGTCGAAAAAGCTATTGTTGTACTCAAAGAGAAACTAGCTCCCCTTCCCTTCAAGGCTTGAAGATCGATATATGCAAGAGATTGAAGTCATTAGGTTACACAGGTTAATTTCTCAAAGTGTAAAACTAAGTAAGAAGAGAGAAGATGGAGAGAAGGGGGAGGGGGTGGGGGGTAGGGGAGCACTATGGATAACAAAAAGATCCATACTCGAAGGAGTTGGACTGAGACTCATGTTGATCACCCATTTATCCATTTTGTTAATAGCTTTAGAATAAAAGAGTACATCTCTCAACCAAAGTACTTAATCTATCTCCTCATCCAATAAGAATGATGGTGTGTTATTTATAAAATGTACAAACTAAGTGAGACTAAGTCCCCAATCCCAACTTATACCTATAAGGAAAGGAAGAAATGTTCCTTTCAATCCTTATTATTAGAAGAGGCATCACTAACCTTGAAGCTCTCTTGGCTAGCCATGTAGTAGTAGATTTTTGCCTTACATAATATGATAGTGAAGATATAATCATCTAACCACCAATCACCACTCATCGTGTCAATGCGTTATAAAGCCCATAGGAAGATAAATGTTTAGATAACCCAATACCCTTCCACCCACGTGGATAGGAATCCAAAAGAAAGTTTAGCTCAGGTACCCTAACACCCTTCTGCCCACGTGGATAAGAATCCAAAATACAACTCGTGTTAGTTACCGAGTTGTCTCCCCTGTAGAACATTTATAATAGTATTCTCAAAAGTCCAGAGGTAGCTCAGGTTGATTACAAACTACCTTCCCTACAAAATATTCATAGGAATATTCTCGGAAGTTCGGAGGCAACTTAGGTTGGTTACGAACTATCTTTCTTATCAAACATTTCTAGAGTCCATGAGGTAGCTCTGGTTGATTTTAAATTACATCCCCTATAAAATATTCATAGAAATATTTCTAAAAGTCCAAGGGGCAGTTTTAATCGATTACGAATTTCATCCTCAATAGAAGCTCTATGAGATATTCCTTATGCTCAAGGTCAATATAAAAATGCACTATTAAGTCCAGATTAAAGAGGAGGTGCCTTGATCCAGACTTAAGTGTTATAAGGATTGGCTAGGGAAGCTCATTCTGACCTCAGTTTTTATGAAGGTAACGAGTCTGGAGAGACTATGCTCTATTTTGGACGACTCCTTATATACGGATCAATGTCATGTCATGCTAACAAAGATGTCAATAATATCTTTTCCTAATACAATTGAAAGCAGACAATAAATAGTTTATGAGTCGAGATAATACTAGCATGACAACACTCCATAATGAACACTATCAAAAAGATTCTCTATCATATGTACTTTCCATGAACTCTAAATCTTGAAGAATCTCTAGATTCACTAAGATCAACTCTCAAGATAAAGGAGAGGTCAAAACTTCTTCCACCCCTGGGCGGTCTAAGGATGGAGTCCCAAACTCCTTAAATATTCAACGACTAGAAGATTGTGAAGAGTTTATGCATAAAAGGAAAGATATTTCAATTTTGCAAAGGCGAAAAAGATAATTGGGATTGAGGTTTTAAGGGTTGATATACTAGAGAGTCAATGCACTTGGAGGACAAGACACCCAATAATCCACTCACTTTTAAGAAGATGACTAAAAATCAACTCACATTGAAGAAAAGAACATAAGCTAAGAAGAAGAATATCCTAAAAAAGACCACTAAAGGCTCAAATGAGAAAATGAACCTCACCCCCGGGAGATTTATAAAAAAGAGATCAATCTCTCTCCTTATATTTTAAAGACAAGTAGTGCTTTGAGATGAATTCAAATAAATGTTAATCGATGAAGGGGCATCTCAAAAACACGAAAGTAATTGATATGTGAAGACCACCTCGGAAAGCATGAAAAAAAAAAAAACTCATCCGTGCAAAAGGTATAAGACAAAATATATCCAATGTATATGAGTTAGCAAAACTTGACATTCGTAGGAAGAAACCTATCATGATAGGAGGTACAAGAAAAAATACACCTAAGATGCATGTTAGTAAAACCCGATCCACGTAAGAAGAAACCCGTCATAGTAAAAGAAAAAAGATAAAATATGCTCAAGACCCATGTATGAAGAAACTTATCACGATGAGAGGTATAATGTAAAATATACTCGAGACATTTTAGTAATAAAAACTCATCATATTCAAAAAAGAGCTCTCAAAGGCACATGTCAAACCAGGTCATGAAAGCCAAATCCACCTAAAACAATACTTGCCCGAGATATGGAGGTCGAGAAAATCTAACCCCCTGAAGGCTAGCATGAGGTGGAGAGGTTGGGTGCTAACCCGCTCTTTGCCTGAGGTGGGTTGGTCTAGCACCGATCCCTTCCAACTAAGGTGGATTAGTCGGCGCTGACACCCTCTCCACTTGGGTTAGCTGGTTGAGCATCGACTCCTTCGATCAAGGTGGGTTGGTCAACCACTAACCTCTTCTCCACCTACAACAGGTTGCTTGGGTGTTGACTTTCTCCTTTGACCAACATGGATAGAAAGAATATTATTGACCAACTACCATTTGACATATATCCTATGTGTAGAGTCCAGTTGGAACAATGAGACAAAAGTTATCTCTCACTAATTTGTCCATATGCACATAGGCTATCTCGCCATTGTCATCTACATAAAAAAGAGATCAAATTAAGACGGTTAAAAGCTATCATTCAAGAATATTTAATAGAATATATCATATATATATATATATTATCAAGTATAAAAGCTTATTTTTTAAATAGTAAATGGGGTCACTTTACTATTGATAATCATAATTATCTATCTCGGGTTACTAACTTAGATGTTGGAGGGATCGAAAATCTCTATCAATCTTAATCTTTATATAGATGACACATCATACAATCTCTTCGAGAGTTTGATGTTTTTATATCAAATGCACATCGGATAATCTACTTGGGAGTTCAGTGTTTTCATCTTGAAAGCACCTTAAACAATTCTACTCATAGGTTTTAATCATATTACATTCACATTAGTATCTTTTCATAACACATAATTAAGGGAAGTTAGATAATTTATAAATTTTACTTAACTCGAAAGACAACATTTTGTTATATATTTTTATCACCTTATATATATATTGGTATATATATTATTTATAACATAATAAATCAAACCTGAAACATTCTTAGAATGTAAAGTTTTCGTGGACTATTAGCCGTTTGAGAAACATATATATACACATAAATAGAAAAACAAGTAAATGAAATATTTATTATACGTACTTCAATTTGTATCAAATGCGTGGATTACATGCTAATGAACTGTTCTTGCGCACCAAGCCGACGTGGCGTGGTAGAGTGGCCCCCACCTTGCCCTTTGACCTGTCCTCCGTTACGCCCTATTTCGTCAGTCACTACACGTACCCACACACCCACCCACCGCCACACCCACATATTTTAAAGGCTCCTCTCACTGCGCTAATGCTTCGTCCTCCGCCTAAAAGTTTGACTCGAGCTAGGTTGACCAATATCAGAACAGCGTGCGAAGCATGATGTAGGAAACTCTAATTACAACGAACAATGTAGCGTCGCTGTCGCCAAAATGAGACGCCTGACGTCATGTATGGCTTCAAACGGCTATCCAAGCCCTGTTCCTTGTAAAATAATAGACAACAGATCCAGTTCCCCCTCCCTGCTAACTCAGATGAAAGCTCCTTAACGAGATGAGAACAAAATAAAGGCGGAGGGGAGGAGAAAGGCAGACCCAGGGCTCGCCGTCGAGATCTTCGCTGCAATCCCTCGTCGTCGCCCTTCGATCTCCGAATCAGTCGCCTCCGACGCGCTACGCGTTCAATTCCGGCTCCCCCGGCGGTCTTCTCGCGAGGAATGGTGGAGGATTCCGACATCTCGAGAGGTCATAATCTCTAGGGTTCTTCCGCTGGAGCTGTGGATGGTCTCGCAGGTGCCGTTGCCTTAGGAGGAGCACGGATCTTTCGTTGGGGAAATGGCAGCGGTGGAGCGGGAGCTGATGTTGCGGAGGTCAATCTGGTTCCTGCTGGTGTTCAATCTCGTCTTTCGGGTTCGTGGCAATATGGAAGGTAAGAGGTGCTCGTTCCTTGGACTCTCGTGCGGGTTTGGATGCTTGGCAATTTTGGTGCTTGCAGAGATCTAACAGTGCTGTGATGCGTGAGATCGTAGTGGAGTGATTTGTATGTGTAGGAAAAAAGTCAGAAAATTCTTCTATAAGATCTGCCTTCCCTCCGTCGTCCGTTTTCTTGTGCAAGTTCATCTGATGGTGAAATAGTGAATGATTCCCGTGTGTATCAGCGTCTACCGGATTTGGAAAGGGACCGCTGGCATGGTTGGAAGTCCAAACTTGGCAGGTCTTTTTGTCCATTTGGATACTTCCATTTTTTTTGGTTTTGGACTTGGTGGAGTTAGGAGAGACAATTGGTTATTGTAGTTGTAAATTAAGGATTATTTTCTTGCTTTATAGTGTGCAATCAATTGCACATGAAGGAAAAGGAACAAATATAATAGTGGTTTGATAGTTATTTTGAAAATTTTCTTTTTTCTTTCTTGTTAGTGATTTTGATCAATTTCCAAGTTTTCAATTTGTAGATCATCCTCTGGTTGAGGTTAATGATAGATCACGGATACTGTTGACTGATAGATCGGCCTGGTTGATTCACTGTCGAAGGTGCAGGTCCTTCCTGGTGTCTCCTCCTCGCTGATGTGGGGAGCTGATGTAGCGAACCATCATAGGTTCACTGGGGAGACGGTTAGTTGGGGATGATTTGGCCTTGGAACAGAGGGGCCGAAGAGAGGAACGAGGGTCTTCTTCTGGCTGTTGGGTTGTCTTCTGGTAGCAGGGTTGCTTCCTGGCAGCAGGGTTGTCTCCTAGCCGTTGGTGGTCCTGCACAATAGGTTTGAACCGAGGGCGTCTCGACTTAACCCCTCCGATGCTTAAGTCAGCAAAAGGTGGAGGAGGAGGAAGATAACAGTATGAGCTGTGTAAATAAGAGAGTAGTGAGGCTATTGCCTGCTTGCCCCAACTTGACCTGGTGTGTGGTTTTTGTACATAGGCGTTGAACGATCTGGACATGCATTAGCCAAGGCCCTCCTTACCCTGTATGGCAGAGGCATTAATGAGGGCATCCTGCTATTAGTCATTTATGCAAAGGCATGCGTTAGCCAAGGCCCTATACGGCGCCAAGTGATCTGGACATATGTTAGCCAAGGCCCCCCCCTAAATGAGGGCGACTTGCTGTCAGTCATTAATGCAGAGGCATGGCTTCTGCCGAGATGTTAGCTAGGAGGTGACTAGGGAGGCTGGGGCATGCTGTCATTAGTGATCGCTGGTTCCCATTTTATTGTCTTTTAGTCCACGTGGTGGAGGGAGCTGGAGGGTGCCAATATTATCCCTATCAGTTAATGTACATAATTCGAAAATTGTAGACGCTTCACCTGTGTGGCACGGTCTGCTGTTTTTTAGAAGGGTCGTGTCATAGTTGGTTGAATATCAATATCCAAAATTGCCAGGTCCTTTTTGTCCACTTGGATTCTTTTTTTTTCTTAGTATTAACTTCTAGAGTTAGGATTTGATGACTGTGATTGTACCTCAAGTGTTATTTTGTTGTTTTGGGTTATAAGATCAACTTTCCAGTCAAATCAATATAAAAAAGTTTTAAAGAGATTGAATTGTTCTTTTGAGTGGAAGCTTCTTTCATGATAGTAATTTTTCATCTCTTTAATTTCTGATTTATAAGGGAAAAATATGTGTAATATGTGTGATAATCAGCATTAGAGAACAGTGTTTTATCTTGAACTGACCATTTTGTCATTCAAAAACAGTAGTGCGATGATCCATTTTCCTATCTGTGATTTGCAACCTTCAAGGGTATTAAACTATAATCTTATTATCTTAGCCTAATGGACCATCTAGCTTGGGCCAAAATTGGAATCATTGAGTTGTGCCTAGGTTTTCAGTTATGTCATGTCCCTATTTGTCAATTTATTGGATACCACTTGAAACATTGATAGCTGGTTCTTTGTTATAGTTGATGTTCGCTCAGTTGACAATGTATGTTAGAGGAATTGATGCTAAAAAAAAGTAACCGCAATATGATATGGGAGTAGTTTCAGAGAATTTGGTTTTTAGTCATGCTTGCTAAAGCCATGTTACAAGTTGTATGGTATTGATGCATAGTATATCTAAGTGCTTCAAACAGAAACAGCGCTTTTTACTTTTTCTGGGAAAACATAGAGGAGAAAGGGGTTAGGTATACGAGATGTTGAATTATCAATTTAACACGATGAGATATAGCAGGATAAGGTTTTTTATTATCTATAGACTTGTGATGAAGTTTACAAGTTTTAATGCAGATCTTGTTATGGTATGCAGATTTTGAGGTTTAATTTCCCTTTGCCCTTTGATAAGCTGATGACTTGAATAGCCTAGTGGTAGGTTACACTGTGGGAAAAAATGCATGATGCATTGTAAGATATTGATGTAGAATTCAAGAAAGAAGTTTTAAATAAACTGAAAGAGAGATTTTAATTTTTATTTGTCATTGAATGGAAGAGCCAACAAACCATACGGCATGGAATTCAACCCAGTTTAGAGCTGGTGCATGCTTCCTGTGGTGGACAATTAAGCAGCTTTAACTCCAGACAGAGAAAAAACTTTGAAACCAGAAGTTGCTAATTCTTCTATTAGGTTTTCTGTCTTGTTCTAGTTAAACTTTTGCTAGACATCCAGTTAAACTGAACGAATTTGTTTGTTTTCGTGAAACAAACAACTGTGTCTTTATCCATGGTGGAAATTTCTTGTTGTGGATGGTTTTCTCATAATAAAAAGGGCCATTTTTTTGCCTTATAGTGCCTCGTGTATGATCAGAAGGGGCATTCAATCTCTTTTATTTACTAGAAACTACTGAAAAGTGTAGGAACATCAGTAAAATCATTATCCACAAAACATTCTTGGTAGAGTTGCAGATTTGTGGAATTCAATACTGCACATATGATAATCTTTTACAGTGGGAACACATCATCAATTTTGCATATCTGTGAATTTTCTGTTAGCTCAACGATGCATGTGTCATTCTGTGACTAATATTTTTCCTACTTAATCTCATTCCGCTATACTTTCTTGAAAAAACACAAGTATACAAGTTTCTACTAGGTCCTCTGTAACCGCTTCTTTACTTAAAAATGCATATAGTGGTTGTAGTTTTACTTTTATCTATATTTTCTTGTCACATGCTCAAGTCTGGTGTCAACAGGTGATGCATTGCACAATCTCAAGACCAACTTAAATGATCCCAATAATGTGCTACAAAGCTGGGACCCAACTTTGGTAAATCCATGTACATGGTTCCATGTCACATGCAATAATGACAATAGTGTTATTAGAGTGTAAGTGTGCCCATCTCTCTTTTCTTGGCATTTGTCAGTGTGAACTGTGGAACCCAATTAATTGACCATGTTCATTTTTCTATAGTGATCTTGGAAATGCTCAGCTGTCTGGTACTTTGGTCCCTCAACTTGGTCTTCTGAAAAATCTACAATATCTGTAAGTTCTGCATTAGGTTTTCAGCATCTTCTCAAATTTTTTATTGTAGATTGATGGAGCAGTTGAATGGATCAACGTCTTAAGCTCATTGTTCTACTTTTTGAAATACTGCTTTTGCAAATAGTTTAAAGATTCTTGACATCCAATTTTGTCACCTTTTTTGTTAGATAGCAAAATTTATTGATGTAGGAATAACGAAATACAGGATGTATGATTACTCTGGTTCTCCTTTTGTGTTGTTTGCATAGAATGTACGTCCCTTCGACCTCACTTCGTAAGAGCATAAATGCTTTTTAACTGTTTATCGACAGGCATACCCTAAACCAGTAGTCTTTCTTATGCAGCACTATTGTGCTGTATTTGAGGCATGTTCTGACTATGAATCATCTAGTGGTTCTAGTTAGTAGTTACAATGATTTCAGGCTTAGATGCTTGTTTTGCAGTTTGCTAAATTATCCTATATTTCCAATTACAGGGAACTTTACAGCAACAATATCAGTGGGACTATACCTAGTGACCTTGGAAATCTGACGAACTTGGTCAGTTTGGATCTTTATCTAAACAGCTTCACTGGTGAAATTCCTGATTCACTGGGGAAGCTAACAAAGTTGCGATTCCTGTAAGACTTGTTCCTCCCAGAATAAAGTTCCTCTTGTTATGTATACATTTTATTCTCAATTTAAACTTGCTGTAATTGTTCATCACGCTAATGTTTTGTTGTTCTATCATATCTAGTTATTCCACTTATCTATTTAAATATGCTCATCATAATGCTAGTAACTTTCTGGGTATGTTGTTTCGTAAATGCCCATTATTCAAAAAGTATACCAGGCTTTACAATGTCCTCCTTTTTTATATAATAAATCTAAGATGTCAAAAATTTTAAGGAGTTGTTAAGATACTGAAGCTTCAAATAATTATGAAGTCACCCAGTAAGCTGAAACCCTATCCTTGAAGAAGAGTATCCTGCATGGTTTTATGAAGCTTCAGTAAATAATGCATCATATTGTTGATACCAAGTTTTTTCCCCTACTAATTTGTATGTTTTTTCTTTTGAGGCAATTTTCTTTTACATTTAATTCTTTTGAAATTTTTGTTGAAGGATAGTCGGCTTAACAATAATAGTCTATCGGGTCATATTCCTCAATCTTTGACTAATATCACGGCTCTCCAAGTTCTGTAAGTTGATTCAATCCTTGCCTATGTTATATAACAACTATCTAAATTAATTTTAATGCCACTATCCAATGTTGACTTTGTTTTGTCGATAAATATGCAGGGATTTGTCAAATAACAACCTGTCAGGAGAAGTCCCATCTACTGGATCCTTCTCATTATTCACTCCGATCAGGTGCTTTTGAGTTTTGATAAAATTGTAAATATATTTGCTTATTAAATTGTCAGTATTATTGCTGATTGTATGTTGTATATATGCAGTTTTGCTAATAACCCTCTCTTATGTGGCCCGGGAACAACAACGGCCTGTCCTGGTGCTCCTCCCTTATCTCCACCACCTCCATTTGTTCCTCCAACACCACCCTCATCCCAAGGTAATTATGCCAGTAGTTTCTGCTCACTGAAGGTTATTTTAGTAATTTTCTGGTGATTTTAACTTCCTTCTGTACGCAAATTTGATGTGTTCCTTTGTTCTTCTCTGAGTGGTATACTATGCCAAAAACATACATTTTTTTTTAAATTCTGTTTTCCTTCTTTTTTTTCCATCCATCTAAAAAGGGGTTTGTTGGAAAGTTCTTGCTTGAGTCATGCATAGAGGCTTCAAGATAGAGTACATGATAGGGCCTGCAGCTAAGAAGGCCAAGGTTATTGATGCAGTGTTGCTTTGAAGCTCAGATTTTATTTTATGCTACTTGGTTTAGAATATACTTCATCATGTGGAAATGAATGTTATTGGGACTAGAGTTTGTAATACCGTACCATACCGCTCAGTACGAGCGGTACGTACCAGTCCGATAGAGGACCGGTATGGGTGGTACATTGGTACATCTTAGTGTATCATATGTTGGTACGTTCGGTACAACTCGGTATAGCTCGGTATGTATCATACTAATAGCTGATCGGCAACGTTTTACTTATCGGTCCGTATTGGTGTATCGACATGTTATCGGTACCGATACCGTGGCGGTACACAGTGCATACCATATGATATTATTAAATTGTTATAATATTATATAATATAATTTTTATATAAATATAATATTAAAAATATTAAAAACTATTTAAAAAAGAAATAAATGGGTGACGTTGCCTCGGTCTCTCTCCCAACGCAGGGAGACATTTCGTCTCCCACGTGCGACGATGTCTCGCGGGCGACCCACGAGCGGCTAGGGCATGCAAGCAACGCGCAGGCGAGGACCACGATGAGGTACTTCTTCTTCTTTCTTCTTTCTTCTTTTCCCTTTTTCTTCTTCAGTCGACCGTCGACGGTTGATTTCTCTGTCAATCGACCACCGACGATCGAAATCGACCACCGACAGTCGAAATCGACTGTCGACAGCCGATTTTAGCGATACCACCTTGTAGCGGCCGGTCCGCGTACCGATCAACTGTCGGACCGGTATGTACCGAGCGGTATGGGGCCTTACCGCTCGGTAAGGAGAACCTTGCCGATCGGTACATCAGCATGATACGGTATTCAGAATCATGATTGGGACCACCCATTTGCCTGGAAGTAGGCTGGTAGCTTTTGACAAGATACAACTTGGAGGATGCTTTTCAGATTATGTACTCTTTAGATGCTTTATTCCATGGGTTTTAGACATTGAATAGGTTATAGGTTTTCTCATGTTTGAAATATAAAGGTTGTTAAATGTCATTTTACAGGAAGTAGCGCGTCTAGCACTGGAGCAATAGCTGGGGGAGTTGCTGCAGGTGCTGCTTTGCTTTTTGCCGCCCCTGCTATAATGTTTGCATGGTGGCGGCGCCGCAAGCCACAAGAACATTTCTTTGATGTACCTGGTTAGTATCTAACTAATGTACTCCTTTCGCTGCCTTTGTGAAACTTAATATTCCATTATTGTGTGCAGCTGAAGAGGACCCAGAAGTTCATTTGGGACAGCTTAAAAGATTCTCTCTCCGAGAATTACAAGTTGCAACTGATAACTTTAGCAACAAGAACATTCTGGGAAGAGGAGGATTTGGGAAAGTATATAAAGGACGGCTTGCAGATGGTTCACTTGTTGCAGTAAAAAGGCTAAAAGAAGAACGGACTCCAGGTGGAGAACTTCAGTTCCAAACAGAAGTTGAGATGATTAGCATGGCTGTGCATCGAAACCTACTTAGGCTCCGTGGATTTTGTATGACACCTACTGAACGGTTACTTGTGTATCCTTATATGGCTAACGGAAGTGTTGCGTCACGCTTGAGAGGTATTTTTCAATCATTTATGACTTCACATATTGCTTTTGGGAACTTCATGGTGCAGTTACATCAATCATAATTCTAAAAATGCTTCGAGGAAGTTACTAGGGAACTACATTCTTACAATATTTTATGTTTATCTGTAGAGCGTCCACCATCTGAGCCACCACTTGAATGGCAAACTAGACGAAAGATTGCACTGGGTTCTGCAAGAGGGCTGTCCTACTTGCATGATCATTGTGATCCTAAAATTATTCATCGTGATGTTAAAGCTGCAAATATATTATTGGATGAGGACTTTGAGGCTGTCGTTGGAGACTTTGGCTTGGCAAAATTAATGGACTACAAGGACACCCATGTTACAACTGCTGTCCGTGGAACTATCGGACATATAGCTCCAGAATACTTGTCAACTGGAAAATCATCAGAGAAGACTGATGTTTTTGGCTATGGGATCATGCTTTTGGAACTGATTACAGGGCAAAGAGCATTTGACCTTGCTCGGCTTGCAAATGATGATGATGTTATGTTGCTTGACTGGGTAAGCCTCAAATCTTATTCCCATTATTAATCTATGATGTTCTAGCTGGTCAATTAAATTTTACGTTGTATTTTAGTCTGGTACTTATATTTAGAATAGACCTGTTTTAGGGCAGTTCTTTTCTGGTGCTATTGGTTGCCTGGAAACTGGACATATGGATCATGTGCTGATGTGGCCTCTAAGATAATAAGGTTAAAGAGGATAGACGGTGATACTTGTTTGTGTTTTGGATTTAGTAAGAGGCACCAATTTCTCGGCCTTTGCATCTATCGAAGTTATGCAGTAGATATTTCTGGTGAGAATATTGGTAGTCTTAGGCTGGTAGATGAGAACCTATTACATCTCGGAATGGGAATGTATAAACAACTCAATGACTAAATAAAATGAAAAGTGGAATAGTATAAATTTGTCATCTAGCATTTTTTTTTAACATGTAAGGCATCAAGTACTTGTTTTCAGGTAAAAGGATTGCTGAAAGAGAAGAAGCTGGAAATGTTGGTTGATCCAGATCTGCAGAATGATTATGTGGAGGTCGAAGTGGAATCTCTCATCCAAGTGGCATTGCTGTGCACTCAGGGCTCCCCAATGGAACGGCCAAAAATGTCAGAGGTGGTGAGGATGCTGGAAGGCGATGGTCTTGCCGAGAAATGGGAGGAATGGCAAAAGGTCGACGTGGTACGACAAGATGAGTTGGCCCCACGTCATCTCAACAACGACTGGATTCTAGACTCGACTGACAACCTTCGTCCAGAAGTATTATCGGGACCAAGATGACCGTCTCATGAAATTGCTACAAACCATCTGAAGATGATCTCTTTCTCTATGCTTGTCATGTTTTTTGAACCCCCCCACCCATTAGACGATCCCAAGTGAGTTAAAAAGTCATGTATATTAATTTATGGGGCCATTTTTATCATTGTGTTATCGGTTAGTGTGTATATTTCTTTTCAAGTAAGACCATGTCACAAATCCCTTCTCGCAAGCGTCAGATTGGATCCTCTGCTATGTTGACATGTACTAACACACAAGCTTTCGTTATCAATAATAAATTGAATGCTAGTCCAAGTTGGTTGTCTCTTAGACAATTCATCGAAGATTTATTTATTATTCATGACGAACAGTTTTCACTTACTGCAATTGCATAAAGATTTTGTGTTCATGAAACACCAATTATATTGCTATGATCGCTGATATCGCGTAGATTCCGTCATATGTGTCATTACTGTTTATGTTCATCCAAATAATTCATGTTAATATTTTTATTATCATGACAATTTTTTAAGATTATTAATGTAAAATTGTGATTTCAAAATTAAGAGTTACTTGTATTAGCTAACGGCGATCAACTATAATGACATGTACGTACATAAAATTTTTTTTAGGTCTTATACGCTAAATTCAAATTCAAAAAGATATACACCAAAAAAAAAATCACTAATTTTTGGAGGAATGCAATACGTAATTGCACTTTTCGCAAGACCAACGGCGAGCTCCATTTCAATCCAGGAAATCCCCCAATTCCCCACAAAGAACGCTATCCTTCGCCTTCTCTCGATCGTTCTCAAATGTGTGTGTGTGGATCTGAAAAGTTAGGTTGTTTCTGTAAAGGGAATCGGGTACGGTCTTATCGGGTGTGGATGTGTATTTGTCGGTTCGGATGCTAGTAGTAGTACCTACACGGTTAATCGGATTCGGGTCGGATCTGTGAGATATTCTCGATCCGCTGCCATCCTCTGCTCCTTCCCTAAATCTAGGAAATTGTCGACCTAGAATCGCACGGCTTGCTCAATTTTGTTCTCCTTCGTTGGGATCGCTGACACCGAAAGCAAGAAGGCGAGGGAGAGAAGGAGAAGGAAGAAGATGGATCCCGATTCCTTCCGTTCGAGGTTTTCCAGCCTTGCCTTTGGCAATGTAATGGCCGCTGCCGCCAGAGACTACCAAAAGGTGCCTTTTTTCCCCTCCCCCTCCAAAGATCCTTCCTTTTTCTAGCCTTTCTTGATGCTGCCTCCCCGAGATCAGTCTCGAGTTTGATTTGCAAGTCTGATCTGGTGTAGGTTGATCTTAGTTCGGAGACAAAAAAAAATCTCCTTCTGATTCGTCTTTCATGTTAGAAATTACGACAGATCACATGATATTGATGCGAATTTCTGTGATTTTTTTTTATAATGTTGGCAATTTCAATATGATCCGATTCATGCCCTTCGTAGAAGGACCAAATGAGATGCAAATGTTGCTGTTTGGCACTCTTGAGACCCGTGTGACGGAAAGATTCCATTTTCAAGTTTCTTTTTGTGGCGATTGTTCTGAATCCAAATCACAATATAAATTACTTGAACAAGACCGAAAGAGATGATATTTCAGGAGTGATGCACTTTTCAGTTTATAATCATGCTGCCTCTTTCTTCTTGTTATTTATTATGAGTTTGTTATGTGTAATTTTGATGTATGAATCCAAAAAGCCTATGCAAATAAACTGCAATATTTTGCTTGGGTAGGTACCCGGAGGAAGAGAAGATAATAATTACAGTATTTCCTGATTCTTTGCCATGCTATCAGCTCAATTACTAGTATTAACCAATCTTTATGCTGTTCATGAGGTCTAGTCTCAAGTGTATGTAGTAAGTGAGCGTCATATTTTCATACGCTTTATCGATGATGGACTTTTAGCAAGGGGCATTTGTATTTGTTGCATAGTGGAAACCGAAACATGCGAATCAGGTTTTATGTTGAGATTATTTAATTTGAAAACTCATTTTTTTAGGAAGTTTTAGCTAAAGAGAAGTCTCAGGCAACAGCATCTAACAATGAAGAAGTTGATCTTGATGAACTGATGGATGTAAGTGAAATGCTTCTTGGTCACTATCCTTAGCGAATTAGATTGTCTTATGAACTTTTCCGTATATATTAACTTCCTCATGTTGGTTTCAAAATGTCTGTTTTAGGATCCTGAGCTCGAAAAGTTGCATGCTGACAGAATTGCTGCTCTTAAGGTAAATTTCTGGATCATTTCCTTTGTTCTGGACCTTATTCTGTATGGTTCTCTTGTAACACAAATTTAATACAATATGCAATAGTTATAAACAATTCTTTGTGCAGAAAGAGGTTGAAAAGAGAGAAGTCCTCAAAAGGCAAGGTCATGGAGAATATCGGGAGATAACTGAAGGGGAATTTCTTGGGGAAGTTACCGGAAGTGAAAGAGTTATTTGCCATTTTTACCACCAGGAATTTTACCGTTGCAAGTAATATATCTTATGAAGCTTATTTTATACTTTTTTTTCCTTCATCCAGTCTTTAATAGGATCTTCTAAATGAACCCTGTAGGATAATGGATAAGCATTTGAAGGCCCTTGCACCAATGCACCTAAATACGAAATTTGTCAAGCTGGATGCGGAAGTAAGCAAGCATAGCCTGGTTTGCAACTTTGATATAGAGACTAATTACTATCTGGTTCTCGGTGCAGAATGCTCCATTTTTTGTGACGAAATTGGCAGTTAAAACACTGCCTTGCGTTGTCCTGTTCAGGTGAATCTTCATTAACATCGTAAACTTTCCTTCAAATCTTATTGCCCCTAGTTCATCAACCAGCAATTTCACATGCATTATTTCTTGGAATCGTGATTATGATTACATTTCACTGTTACAACCTTTATATTACTTGTACCCTTGCTTTTCTTTTCTTTTACAGTTCAGTGTAGCTTATACCGGATTTGAGAAAGCTGGATATATTTTTTGAATATCTGTAGGCTGATCTAGCTTCAAATTAACTGCAAACGCCCCATATTGCTACCAGTTAAAATGAAGATTTTATCTGAAAATTAATCCATTTGATGGTAATTCTTCCAGAAACGGCATTGCCTGTGATAGGCTAGTTGGGTTTCAAGATCTTGGCAGCAAAGATGATTTCACCACCAGAGCTTTAGAGAATCTTTTGAAACGAAAAGGCAAGTACTCTCTTGTTGATATTTTTGCCCCATGTGTTCTACCATAACATACATATTTCAGGAATTATCGATGAAAAGAAACAGGATGACGGTGAAGATGCTGACGATGGAGAAGACCATCACAAAAGTAGGCGCGTTAGGTCTTCTGCAATACAGGATTCTGATTCAGACTAATCAGAAGACTATACAAAGATTAATTTATGTTAGCTTTATGCATCTTGCAAGCACAGTACTGTGTGAAATCACTTTTTGTAAGGCCGTGCTCAATCTATTTGTGTTCTCTTATAAGACAATTGAAGCGATGAAGCTCCGGACTTTTCCACCATGTTTTTACTAATACTTGAACACTTGGTATTATCGATCCCGGCAGCTAATATTCCTTTTCACCTTGTTGTATCTACTTTTTGGTTAAGATTTTGTACATTTACTGAGGAATGAAAGACAAGTCTTTGCGCTCAATTCGAGTATATAGAAAACTAGTCTCATTTACTGAGGTTTTTTTCATTTTTCTTTTTTGTTACTGAGAAGAAGAATGAGAAGAAGAATGGATATAGAAAACTAGTATTGGTGGAGTAAAATGCTGGGAAGCTTAAATTATCACTGTTAATGTATAGGTAATTTTCTTTGAAAAATATACTTTTATATCAGCTCAAAGTCTGTCTGTATATTTAAGTGGAAATACATTCCTATTCCATTTTTTTCATGAGTTTTATGAAGGCACAATAAATGCATATATATATATATATATATATTCTCCCCAATTCTACATGCTTATGATGATTCTTTTAAGTATAAATTATAAGATCCGATAAATTTGAAAGGGTATATATACAACCATTAGCTTGCACCGAGAAAAAAAGAAAAGAAAAAAAATTAGAGTTGAATAGCATGATTGAAATATTATATTTTAATGACTCGATCACTATAGGTAAGATTGTGCATTTTAATCCTCCTACTATGTGCAAATTTTTTGCTCTCTTGAGGTTGAATACCTCCCTGTCTGTCATTGACAAATCTTAGAACCAAAACATTTATCTGCCATAAAATACTAATACTTATTTGGAGACTCAAATCACACAAATAATGTAACAAATATTCTTTTTCCCTATAACCACTCCTAATAAAAGGGTGGAAAAGAATGAGAATAATAACTAATAGAACAACTTCTGAAACAAATAGATTTGATGTGATTCGTTTCACAGGATAAGACTTGATAGAGTGGAGTGGAACAAAACTCTTCAACAAATCTCTCTCGTTCTACTACTAATCATCTCATATCTTTTTATATATATCTGTCCACCGCAGCCCCCCCCATCCCTCCCTCCAGTATATAAACATCCATCATCTCATCTCCCAACGCCACTCCATCGTCACAGCAAACCTTCTTCCTCGTGCCAGCGGCAATGGCTGGGCAAGCCTACTTCATCGCAGCAATGGCCGTCTGCTTCTCGATGGCAGCCGCCGTCGCCACTACGCCCGGATATAATCCTTGCTCGTTCGCGGAGTTACCCATCCAGTACTGCAAGTCGTTCCTGCAGACGGGCAGCCATTGTTCCAAGCCTAGCCTTGCTTGCTGTGCGCTCGTGTCCGACATCTTCATGGTCAATCCCTCGTGCCTCTGCGAGGCGATCAAGCCATCATTTCTGGGAGTTGCTGTCGATCCCGCTCGGGTCTCCCTCCTCCCCGAGCTCTGCCACCTCCCGACGAAGAACCTTCATTGCTTTGGTACGTCCTTTGCGTGCTGCCTGTGCTTGTGCTCTTGGGTTACTCGATGACGCATACCCTGCTTCTGTTCATGCAATGCAGCGGCGTCTCCGTCTTCTACTCCAATCACTCATCCGCCCGCAGCATCCCCACCGTCGAGTTCCATCTCATCGCCACCGTCGAATCCACCATCAGGTTCAATTGAAGCGCCTTCGTCTATTGCGACTTCAGTGTCGGTGGCAGCGCCACCATCAAATGCACCTTCAGGTTCGGGTCAGGCGCCTTCGTCGAACCCGCCGTCAGCTTCGGTGGAAGCGCCTTCATCTAGTCCACCGTCAGGGCCGGTCGTAGCGCCACCGGCGAATGCACCGTCATCTTCGATTTCGTTGCCGCCGTCGAATCCACCATCTTCTCCAATCGCAGCGCCGCCATCATCGGCAACATCACCAGCTTCTGCGCCGGGCACCGACTCTCATCAGCCAGCGACGGCACCTGCTGCAGCCCCCTCGTCCTCTGACGCGCTAAAGCTCGCAACGTCGCTTGTAGGAGTCCTCGCCAATCTGGCATTCGCCACCGCCTTCTTTTGCAGCATATGATCTCTCCGCCATACTGTACTTAGTGCTCTTAGTTTGCTAGTTGAGGTGGTATCACTCATACTACCCTTAGTTTCTCTTTAAGCTCGAGACATTATAATAAATCGTTTAATTTAGTTCGATTTTTTTTTCTTTGTATTTGATTACTCCAACGCCAAAATAATTCATCTTGCTGCTCATGATGCTCCAAAGCTACATCCTTCATCACGGCGAACAGAAGCCAATGTCTCCCTCTTGCATCTTTCTAATCATATATCGTGTCTTGTTTGAAGAGCTCTGCTGTCCTCAGATTTCAATCAGGGAAGAAGGTTGACACATTTCTTATTCCACATTATTAAAGACGAGGAAACATTACTACATCTGAGACAAGCTGGGATTGGGTCGATGATGCTCCCTTTTATTTCTATTTTGATACTGAACGCGCAGGGATTGAATGTATTGCTGTAATAATGGGTTACAGGGATATGTAGCCATTGTCGATCATCCATCTCAAGCTCCAATGGTGTTCCACGTTGTTCAGCGTCCAATACGCCCACCCAAATGTTGCTCGGCCATACACGTCCAGCTGAGCCTGCGCGAAACTCTGGTAGTCCGCCTTCGATGCGTTCACCTCCCACTCTGCCACCCATTCCCCTGCGACCACAAGGTGATCAGCCTTCGACAATGGAGGTTTTGCTGAAACAAAGCTCTGACGGAGTCTAATTACCTACGAACACAAGAGGGCCGTTTGCAGTGATGACGGTGTTCAGTTCGCTGGACCTGTTGTTGTTCACGTAGTCGATGTTTTGCTGCACGGTCATGCCGTTGAAGATGTCGGAGTAGAGGTTGTAGTAGTGGACGTCGACGACCGAGCGGCTGAGGCCGCTCGCGAACTGGAGTAACTCGGTGCTGGTGCCGGAGAGACGGTTCGACATGATCACGTAGGCACTGGTCGTGTGCTTGCGGACGGCGTCGTAGCCTGCTTGGTAGTAGTTCTTCAGGGTGTCGAGGGGAACTCCGCTGGCTCGGGGCTCGTTGAGCAGCTCCACCGCAAGAAGGCTTTGTCTTTGGGCGTACCTGCGAAGGAGAGGGAGGTGGATCAGTTCATGTCGATGCTTAATCTTACAGTTGACCGACCGACACGAGGAAGGCACCACAACCTGGCGGCGAGGAACTCGATCACGGCCACTGTCTGATCGATGGAGTCGGTCGTGCCCCATTCGATCGATCCGTCTCTCGATGCACTGTGCTCGTACCCGTTCTGAGACCCCGGTGCAGCGTGCAAGTCGATTATGACCCTCAGATTGTATTTACTGTTGCATCCAAGCAAGGATTGGTAAGAGGTTTGACTTGCAGTTTCTTCCACCGACAAGGTCAACTCAACCGAAGGCTCATCCGGCACACAGATTCAAAGGCATTGACCGAAGTTTCTTACTCTGCCCAGGTGAAGGCGTTGTCCAAAGCTCGAAGTGACCCTCCAACGAACGGCGACGGAGGGTTGGGGTCACTGGCGATCCACCACCCAACTGGAATCCTCACCGCGTTCAACTTGGTCCCCGATATGAACTTGAAATCATCCTCGGTTATGAAGGTGTTCCAGTGCGCCTGCCACCATTCAAATGGAATGGAATGGAATGGAATCATTAGTCAACCCTTGGATAAGAGGTATGAAAGATATGCTGGTCAAACTCAACCCTAATGTCAAAGATGGCCAGCTTTATGGAGGAAGGCATCGTATGCAAGAAAAGGTCTTAATCATCTTAAGCTTTTTGCTGACAATTACAATGATGATAAAAAAATGATGGAAGATGAACATAAACAGATCTGCTCATGGAGATTACTTACTGTCATTACTGCTGCGGCCTCTGTTCCGTAACCATTGGTGACCTGGAACTCCCCTTGCAGCTTCCCGAATTTGGTCATCACGAAGACGGATGGATCGTCGTCTCCCCAGCTGGTGGTTTCAGGGTGATCCGCCGTCACCAACACATCGCTCTTCGCCTACCAAAACGAAGAAAGAGAGATGTTCGTGTTGAGAACAAGAAAGGGTTTTTTTTTGTAGAAGCAGCAAGACATGTAGCTGTTTCAAGCACCTGCAAGAAGAATCCGTTGGTTGATCTGATTCGAACACGGCTGGGGTCATTGGCATTTGCGACGATCTCGAACGTCTCCGATTCACCTGGTGAGGTCGAGACGGCCACTACATCTACGCCATTTCCTTGGTCGCTGAGGCCTACGAACTGTCCATTGAAGACCCGAAACTGGAAGGTGGACTCCGTGATCCTCCACAGCTGGTTCAGAAACAGTAAAGCTCTGATGAAACGAGGAAGTTGCTGTTCATCAGCGGGAAGAGATCAAGAAACGAGACTCACTTTGAAGGTCTCCCAGCCCGAGGCACTCGATCGGTTGGCGACGACGATCGTTCCGCCACCGCTCTCCGCGCACAAGTACATCTGCTGCGTCACCGACTTGAATTGGAGCTGAGTACCATCCTAAGTCACAAGAGACAGCCGCAAGCGACTCAAAAAGTCAGCAGGGGGGAGACCAAGTGATTGGATCATCTTTCTCTACTAATCTAATCATGAAAGCCAGCAAATTTCAACAACAACAACAACAACAACAACCAGAAGATGTTTTCTTCTATTTTCTAATGAAATTGATGGCGATGGTGAGCACAAAATCCATTAGGAGATAGCAGCAAGGACATAGGAAAGCAAAGGAAAACCAAAAAGAAGAGCTATGTCCAAAGAATGGTTGTTCTTGTTCTTGGTGGTGGTGGTGTTGTTGTTACCAAGAAATCCTTGTTGGGGATGCCATCAAAGAGGGAGGGCTCGATCCAGCCCTCAGTGACAAGCCATCCTCCAAGGTTGACGGCCTTGATTGTGCGAGAAGGGGTGGATCGTGCAGCCAAGGCAAGAACAGGAAGACATGAGAGCGCGGAAAGGAATGGAAGCCATTTGCAGAGGTGGTGGCTCGCCATGGCTGACCTATGACTGATACTTATGGCAAAGTTAAGCCTGTGGGAAGAGACATTTATAGAGAATTTGCAGCTTGAAAGGTGGTCAAATGCTTCTAGATCGGATCGACATCTTCTGCGGTGATGCTGCCTAACATCAACAGGCAGCTTAAGTAGCCAATTATGCTGCACACCATTATAGTCTTCTGGGACAGACAGGTGGTTGGTATGCTCTTGATGGTATTACAATGTAGTAACTTCTGTAGAAATGATGACCAAAAAGGAAAGTTTGCCTTTGATTCCTTCAAGATGAGTTGATAATTGCAGAAAGAAAAAGAGGGATGCTTAAAGTAGTGTTGTTCTTTATTCTTTCGACTTCCAGTCATTTGTTCTTGTGAGTTCTTAATGTCTATTGCCATGGCTTTTTACCTGGCTTTCAACTCACCTTTAGAATAGATCTTCTCTATTGATAATTTGAAGCATGCAGCAATTATTTGCTTCACATATTTGACTAGTGTGATGTTTGAACAAAAAGTCTATAGAGAGAACCTTGTTGCACCAAAAAGAAGAAAAATATGAAGATGAATCGATACATGTTCATCCGTTTCTCATTCTGACCACCCACTGACCTATGACCATAACCTTTTGCTATTAAGAAATCATTCTTTCCTGTTCATGGGTTTCACAGTTCTCCAAGGATCCACCGTTGACTTTTGTGGCTCGTAAACTTTAATTGCGGTGGGACATTGTTGAAGACTGACCAACCCATCAATGGTGAAATCCATGACTGCTCCTGTAGTATGGCTCGACGCCCATTCCAAATCATGTAGAGCGAACACGGTTGATTCAGGTGCGTGTGCACTAACTCGGCCGTGCTAGTCTCGATGGAGAGGTGGAGCATGATTGGATGGAGGGAGCCCTCGGGTCTGGCTCGGGAGGTTGGCTACTGGCGTGGTGGAGCTTGGGGCGGGAAGAGATGTCTCAGCTCGGGTCGGTCGTTGGTTCCCCCACCCGACCCTACCTCTCCGATAGTCAAGTTAGTTTGGTTATCGATTTCGCGATCCCCCTACTTCCTAGAGGCGCAAGGGGCTTTTATAGTAACGTTTATGAGACATTCGTACCTAAGACCCTTATCCTCCCCATCGTTTACCATACCGTCGCACTTTACCACGTCGTTCGTGGTCCTTGCGGCGAGGCATGCATCGTCCTTCCTGCAACTGGGGGATGTCGATCTTGCCTACCTTACCTTTGTCAGGTCGGTCGTACGATGACTGACTCTTCCATGCTTGTCAGGCTGGCTCCAACACGTCGGGTTGGTCACATCGACGGGCCTGTTGTTCGAGGGTGCAGGGACGTGGCGGCCAGGTCAATATTCGTCATACCATTTCCTCCCCCCCCCACCCCCCGAGAAAACCTTCTCGAGGTTCTTGATTAGGGTGCCAAAAATGAGGTCTTGTAATGATCCATCGGGTTGTAGTGAAGTCAAGCTAGTCTATGACCCAAATGAATATGAGTTGATCCGACCAAGCAGGGGCTCGGGAAATGATCCGACCAAGCAAGAGCTCGGGGGACGGATTGGCTGTGTTTTGAACTCGGGAGTTAATTCGAGCAAGCAAGGGCTCGGGCGGTGATCCGATCGAGCAGGAGCTTAGGAACTGATCCGACCAAGCAGGGGCTCGGGAGATGATCCGACCGGGCAAGAGCTCGGGAGATGGACTGGTCGGGTTCCGTACCTGGGAGTTGACTTGAGCGAGCAAGAGCTCGGGTGGTGATCTGACCGAGCAAGAGCTCAGGAACTAATCCGACTGAGCATGAGCTCAGGAACTGATCCGACCGAGCAGGGGCTCGAGAGATGATCTGACCGGGCAGAAGCTCGGGAGATAGACTAGCTGGGTTCCATACCTGAGAGTTGACTCGAGCGAGCAAGGGCTCAGGTGGTGATCCAACCGAGTAGGAGCTCAGGAACTGATCGGACTAACCATTAGTTCAGGAACTGATCCGACTGAGTAGGAGCTCAGGAACTGATTCGACTGAGCATGAGTTGATCCGACCGAGTAGGGGCTCGGGAGATGGACTGGCCAGGTTCTATACCCAGGAGTTGACTCTAGCGAGCAAGGGCTCGGGTGGTGATCCGACCGTGCAGGAGCTCAAGAACTAATCCGACTGAGCATGAGTTGATCCGACCGAGGAGGGGCTCGGGAAATGATCCAATCGAGTAAGAGCTCGAGAGATAGACTGGCCGAGAGGACGAACTCGGGCACAAATCCTAGAGATTTTACCGAGAGGGTGAACTCGGGCACAAATCCTGGATATTTGGCTGAGAGGGTGAACTCGGGCATAAATCATGGAGATTTGACCGAGAGGGTGAACTTAAGCACAAATCTTGGAAATTCTACCGAGAGGGTGAACTCAGGCACAAATCCTGGAGATTTGACCGAGAGGGTGAACTTGGGCACAAATCCTGGAGATTTGGCCAAGAGGGTGAACTCGAGCACAAATCCTGGAGATTCTGTCGAGAGGGTGAACTCGGGCACAAATCCTGGAGATTTGGCCGAGAGGGTTAACTCAGGCACAAATCATAGAGATTTGGCCAAGAGGGTGAACTTGGGCATAAATCCTGGAGATTTGGCCAAGAGGGTAAACTCGGACACAAAATCCTGGAGATTTGGCCGAGAGAGTAAACTCGGGCATAAATCCTGGAGATTTGGCTGAGAGGGTGAACTCGGGCACAAATCCTAGAGATTTGGCCAAGGGGGGACTTGTATCGTGCCACTATTATCATCATTTTTATTCATTACTATTATATATAATTATTATTATTATTTTTCCTGCATCGCAGTGCCCTCAGTGTGGGTTTACATTCGATGTGGTAATGCATTTAATGCGCCAGGTGGTTTTGGGGTGGTGCTTTGCTTTGCCTTGGGAGACTGAAATGACACTCTTGGATCCTATAAATTTTCTACAGCCAGGTTGAGGCCTCACTTGCTCGTTTTGCCCTCTTTTGCTTCTCTCTCGGGTCTCCCCTTAGCCACCTAGCATCCCTTAAGTCGGTATTCTCTGAACAGGTCGAAATGACCTCCTTGGACACTTCGAGTAGTGTTAGGGTCATTTATTCCATGGGGTCGGGAGGAGTAAGTCTAGGTGATCCCGAGGCTAGTCCCTCGGGAGCATCTTCGGGGCCCCCATCACTAGTTAACGTGAGGGCCCTAAGAGATTTAGAGGTCATGAAAGTGGATCATGACCTAGACACAACAGTGACCGAGGGGTCACTTGTTGTCATTAGGGAGCGGTACAGCATCATGGCCGAATACGGGTTGCATGTTCCACAATCTGGGCAGCGTCCCTACAGTTCGGACGTGCCCAGAATGTGCATCTCGGTGGATGCTTTAGAGGTCAGTCTCCGGTTTCCGCTGCATCCCCTTATAGAAGAATGTCTTAGATGGTGGAGGATCTCCCCCAGCCAAGTAGCGCCCAACTCATGGCGCTACCTCATTGTGTTTCTGGGCGAGTGCCGAGGGACCGAGATTATCCCGACTCGGGACTTGTTTATGGCGTGCTTTCGCTTTTGTAAGAGTCAGGGCGACTACTATCTCACCACCCATATCGGTTTTAGGGTCAGCGGGGCACCTTCAAATAATAAAGGTTGGAAATCCCATTACCTTTTTGTGAGTGGTCCGGTCTGGGGGTTTAGGCTCGACTAGTCGACACACCCGATCGTTAACACCTCCTCATACTTACCCGAGGAGGAATTCGTACCGAAGGGAATCCTTTCCTCTTCATGAGCGATCAAGGAGATGACCGAGCTTTGTCTAGTCGAGGTAGGTCTCACCCCGGCCTCTATGGGTACTATTATGTTTTCCCTATTTTGACGTTTTGGGTTGTTTTATAACCTGCAAGTCAGGATGCAGATCGGATAGATCTCGATGACCTACCCGGAATGCCGAAAGTGTCTGGAGGTAAAACCTCCTCGGTTCGTGCTGCAGTGCCATCCCGGGAGGCCGGTGTTTCTCCAGTGAGAGAAGCCCTGAAGACCTCTTCCAAGAGGTCGATCGATACACCGACTGAGCAGGTCGACGATCCGGCTCGGCGGCAAAAGAAGGTGAAGATCTTGACGAGGAGACATAAGTCTCGGCATGATGAAGAGGGATCACGATCCCATTCCAAGGGCAAGGAGCCGATAGCACCAATCGAGGAGCCCGAGATGCCTATGGAGTCCGACAAGGGGGATGCATCGCCAGTCCACCACCGCCCGAGGTCCATGAAAGACCTTTTCAAAACAAAGGCCCATAAAGATGATGCGGGGTACTATGCCCTGCATATGTCCGATTTGGGCCATCAAGACCCTGACAAGGAGATGAAGGCTAGATGGGGCTAAAACACTCGACAAAGGTCTGGAACGACTCGTCGGCTGCTGAGGAGTTCGAGAGGGGACTTCTCCACCCACAGTTGGCATGGGAGCTATACACGCTCCCCTCGGAGGTTTTGCTGGCCCGATCCACCAAGAAGACGGTTTTGGTAAGTTCTCGACCCTTGTCTCGGCGTCGCAAGTTTCTTTTTGACTGAGTTCTTATCATTGATGTTTTGTGCAGAGCCATGACATGGGTTGGTTGATCACCTTCACTTCTAGATGGCACTTCTAGATGGCACTCTTCAACGAGTCCATGACGTGGGTTGGTTGATCCCGACACTTCTAGATGGCACTCTTCAACGAGTCCATGACGTGGGTTGGTTGATCACCTTCATGGACTACCGCATCTCCAACCTTCAGTAGGAGCTTGATACCTTAAAGTCTGGAGGGGGTCCAGAGGCAGTCGCCAAAGCCGAGGAGCGCGCTTCTGAGCTAGAATAGGAGCTCGAGAAAATAAAGCTCGAGCGAGATGAGGCGCTCCAGCGACTCGAGGCCTCCGAAAAAGAACTGAATGAAGTCCGGAGCAACCTAACTGAGATCCAGAGGTTGCTAAATGAGGCACGGGTCAGGGCTCGAAAGATGGATGATGAGCTGCTGCAATCCATGAAGGCTCTGGAGAATGCCCGAGCCGAACTGCCGAGGCAAGCGGTCGACTATTACAATGAGTCAGCCGGCTTGAAGGAGGGGTTGAAGAGGATGGGCTAAGTCACCTACGAGTATGGTTATCGGGTGGCCTTGGCTCGCTTTTGTGCCTTATACCCGGATTTGGAGGTTGAGGAGAACCCCTTCACCATCCGTCCGAGGATGACTTGGTGTCGATGGAGAGGCAGCAAGCATTCGATGACTTGGACCCACCCAAGTCCTGACTCAAAGTTTCATTTAGTCATTTTGTAATTCAGGTCGGGGAAAGCCCTATTTTGCTCTCGACGTCTTTTGTAATCACACTTTCATCAATACAACTCAGAGCACTTCTTTTCGTATTATGCATAAAATTTTTGTAGATTTGAAATGTGCCAAGTTCTTGGTAGCACTCGCCCTTCTGTTGTTGCCAGTGTATAAGTCCCTTCTCGGACAACATCCACGACACGGTAAGGTCCTTCCCAATTCAGTGCCAGCTTTTTGCGGGACCGAATCGGGTCACTGACCTTGGCTTTCCATAGCACTAGGTCGCCCGCCCTGATGAGCCAAGGGCGCACTCGGCGGTTGTAAAGTTTAGCGACAATCCTTCTATAAACTAGCGTTTGTAGATGAGTGTCGGCTCGCTTCTCCTCCAGCAGGTCGAGGTTCTCACGCAGCTGTTGGTTGGATGCCTCTTCATCATGGGTTTGGATTTGGAGGGTCGGGAAAACCACCTTGGGAGGGAGTACAACCTCGGTTCTAAAAGTCAGGCTATATGGGGACTCCCCTATTAGGGTTTTTGAAGTTGTCTGAGATGCCCAGAGTATGCTCGGAAGTTCCTCCACCCAAGTTGTCGGTGTCCTCGGGGTTGTTCCGCTTGGGGGCATTTCGACTCGTCTCGCTTGCCTGCCACCAACGTCTCGGCGGCTATGTACTAGTGCGCCTGCTGTAACATCTCGGGCACCATCGCACGCGGTCGCTTGATCGGCGACCAGAAGAACCTCGATGGTTTAAGTCCCGTTAAAAATGCATGAATGGATAGGGACGGATGGACATCAGGGATTCCTTGGACTTGTGAGGTGAATCATCCCACAAATTAGGAGAGGGACTCGTCGCTTCCTTGGGCCAACCGCACGAGGGAAGTGGTGGTCGGTTTTGAGCGTGCACTCACCAAGAATTTTAATTCGAAATCTTTTACCAATAAATCGAACGAAGATATAGAAGTGGGTTTAAGACGACAATACCAAGTCCTGGCCGGTCCTCTTAGGGTGGTCAAGAAAGCCCGACACATCAGTGTATTGGACATGTCATATAGAGTCATTTGAGTGTGGAATACTGCGATGTGCTCTGTCGGATCGCAGCTGCCATCATAAAGTTTGAGGGTCGGGAACCTGAAGTTGGCCGGGAGAGGTTTGCCTTGTATTTTGGGGGTGAACGGGGAGCCACCTTTTGAGCTTTCTTCAATCTCCCCCTTCGATTTGAGGACCTCCTTCTGGACCTCATCCAGCCGCTGATGGACTTGGCGGACTCGTTCCCTCAACAAATCAACAGAATCAGATAATAGGGTGTCAAAGTCGAGACTGGTTTGAACCGAATCGCAAGAATGGCTTTACGACCGAGCAGGTGCAGCAGTCGGGGAGGTTGCGTGGGCTTCCACGGCCTGGTCCTGTGGCGGCTCCGCCTCAAGTTGGGTCTCTTGATTCGGGGCCACAGGTGACTCCGTTGCGGAAATGCTGTCGGGGGAGCCGATTGTTGAGTTGTCGATTGTATGAGCTAGGGTAAGTATGGTACTATGGTTTGCACCTTGCCGGCCAGTGCTTGGACCTGGTTTGTGAGGCCAAGAAAAGCCTCAACCATGACGACGAACGACGTAGGGTTGGATGCAAGTGAGGGAAACCCTATGTCAGTCATCATTCTCTAGAAACAGTTCGGAGTCGGCCCTGCTGTGGTGACCTCCTTCGCCAGTTGAGGGTGGTTGGGCTCCGAGCGATGCTCCGCACCCAAGTTACCAAACGGGCGTTCTTGCGACATGGGCCCTCCTTCGAGCACCAAAATGTTAGTGGAAAATCTTCGTGCCTGCCCAGTAGGCACGATCTGCCTCTGTGTCTGCGGTTTAGGCCCGTGTGCGCTAGCTCGCCCGTGGTAGTCTCGGTGGAGAGGTGGAGCACGATTGGATGGAGGGAGCCCTCAGGTCCGGCTTGGGAGGTCGGCTACTAGCGTGGTAGAGCTTGGGGCGGGAAGAGATGTCTCAGCTCGGGTCGGCCGCTGGTTCCTGCAAGAAGGTCGGGTCGGGTGGAGTTCCCGATGCGACCTCTCCGATGATCAAGTTAGTTTGGTTGTCGATTTTGCGATCCCCCTGCTCCATAGAGGCGCATGGGCTTTTATAGTAATGATTACAGAGCGTTCGTACTTGAGGCCCTTATCCTCCCCATCGCTTACCATACCGCCACACTTCATCATGTCGTTTGTGGTCCTTGCGGCGAGGCGTGCGTCGTCCTTCCTGCAACTGGGGGATGTCGACCTTGCCCACCTTACCTTTGTCAGGTCGATCGTATGACAGTCGACCCTTCCATGCTTGTTAGGCTGGTTCCAACACGTCGGGTTGGCCACATCGGAGGATCTACTATATGAGGGTGCAAGGACGTGACAGTTAGGTCAATATTTAATGTATCAATTATATATAACAGTTGGAATAATAAAAGGGTGGCAAATGCTACATCGAGACCACTGTTTATAAGACCTGCGCATGCATATCGAAATAAAGACATTAAACTGCTAAAATGAGAAATGGAGAAGTCAAAGGGAAGTCCCTTAACTTTACACCTGTAGAGTGCAATACATCTACTAAATACTGATGATGAGTCCCATGCAGAGCCTGCACCTGTCGGTCGTATGCACTTGAAAATAAATTATCCAGTCTTACCAACAGCAGCTGAAAAGCTTCAAACAAGACACCATCAGAATAAAAATATCTTTGTTTTGATAACTACTCTTATTTGGCAATTTTCTTGGGAAAATGAATAGAGGAAAAAAAAAAGATCATGGAAGATTGGTTCCAGCACACATGATGTGTTTTTTTTTGTTGACCATCCATATACTTCCCCACTTTTCATGTGGACATTACCTGTGATCCAACTCAAACTACCATTCCTTGAAAATGGTGGCTCACCTAAGGAAGCCCAAATACTAACTATCATTCCTTGTATAAAACAAAATAAAGGTCTAATCTCATAAGACAAAGTAAAGATTACTACTGTTATGATTCAAAAGGACTTGTGAATCAACAGCAGTAACACAAGTCAACGCCAACCTTGCAAGAAAAAATCCAAACCTTTTGTGTGTGCAATTTGAGAGAACAATGTTTTAATGTATATACATACCCTGTCTTCTTATACTGCAGGTTTCCTAGAAAGTAACTTTCTCCATCAACTTCAGGAAGGACAGTTCTCAGATATATGGAACATTGAGAGAAAACCCCACATTTCGATTTAAGTGGTCCCAAGTCTGGAAATTCTTTTCATGGCAGTTAAACATGAACATTGAAGAAAATTTTCTTCCATGTGGAGACATACATGGCTAATCTTATGCATAATTAGATCCCACCAACGATGCCGAAAATATTGTTCATTGCTGTCTGGAATTTTTTTCACTGTGTATATAAGCAAGAGAAAATATTTGCAAACTACATAACTTTTGAAGTTGATTCCCCAGTAACATACCAGAAATCATGCTGAGTTGGTAGATGGCATTGTGGCAGCAACCTTGGCATGGGCGATGGCAGCGCGGGTGACTCATCTCTTTGTCCTCACTAATTTGGAACAACTGCAGTTGTTATTATCATGGCTGGTGATGATGACTTGCCAACATTTGCTATTATTTTCACATTCAACAAAACAAATCAGTCTAGACAACTGTCGATTTCAGTTACATTTATAAATAGATTTGACAACAAAATACAGCATCAATGCTCATGATGCACCGGAATAAAAGGCTCTGATGTATATGACCAAAGGAAATGAAACTTAATTTTGTGATGTACAGGTATAGAACATTACTGTGACTAAGATCCATCACTTGATGTGGAGGAAGCCATAGCTCGATCAGCTTCGATCATTGACTTGATGTAAAATTCACCTGCTTTATATGATGATCGGACCATAGGACCAGATGCAACATATTGGAACCCCTGCCAAAGCATCATATCACGTTAGTACTGCATGTAATTCAATGTGCAACTTCCATCAGTGGAAACACTATAACCACATGTAAGCATACTTTTTAGAGTCATTCACAAGACACTCGTTTTCCTGCATATCCTTAAATTATCTAGGTTGATTTTGACAAAAAAGAAAAAGCTTTGAAATAATAAGGAAAATCTAAAAAGGAAAGAGATTTTTCATTTTGTCAAAGAATCAGTAGAGGAAGCTAATTAATTATATGGTGTCGTTCTTCAGCTAATACCATTAGCAATCAGAGACAGAAACATCACGAGATAGTACCATTTCGGCTCCAAGTGATCGATACTTCTCGAAAGCTTCCGGTGTAACATACTCTGAGACTGGCATATGCCTTTTTGACGGTCTCATGTACTGACCAAATGTCATGACATCAACTCCTGCAGCTCTCACTTTCTCCATTGCGCTGATTACCTGCTCAGGTGTTTCACCACAACCCAACATAATTGATGTCTTTGTCAGTGTCCCAGATGGAGCATACTCTTTTTCCATTTTAAGGACATCAATCGATTGTTCAAAGTTAGCACGGCGATCTCGGACCATGTTCTGAAGCTCTTTAACTGTTTCAATGTTGTGAGCAAAAACATCCAATCCAGATTTTGCAACTTTCTCCACGCAGCTGGGATCTCCTCGAAAATCAGGAACTGCAGAGTCATTAATGCAAACAACAATAAGGTTAGAGAAATTTTAAAAGAGTTACAAAATCTTAAAGCAAAGGATTCAGTAATCAGCCCAATCATAAGAGCTAAGAGTTAGATATCAAATACAGTGAACATATATGTTGTTAAAAAAAGGTGTGGCCAATGCATGAGAATCCGACCAAGGGATTAGTACGAGTTTTATGAACCACGTGGTAGCTTTCATAAGTAGCAACATAGCAAGAATCTGCACCACTCAACATTCAGACATATTTCACACTTGTTCTTATAAAGCTTATATCGAGCATTAGTCATAAAGCTTATCTCCAGCACTGATCACCGTGGACTTGTTTTTGCCACATGAAAGTTAAACATGTATACCGAACGACTCCAGTGATACCATTCTTCTGCTATCATATGAATCTCAAAAATGAACATCTATCTTTTGAAGCCTCTTTAACATGTTTCATGCAAAAATCTCAAAGAGTAGAAATGATGAGGTTCTAGATGCATAAAGAAAATGTTTATGAACATTCAAGTCCAAGTTATACGAATCCTAAAATATGTGGATGCACTTTAGCACATTTTAAACAGAATCAAGTTCTATCATAATCATGATCAATGTTAATCATGGGTAATTAAACAATAATTACTTTTTTCTTTCCTTAAAAAATGCTATATTTTCCTAACCATCTTTTTTTTTTAAATATTAGAAGTGAAGCTTCGAACAAGTGTTTCTTCAATTCAAGGAGGAGAAGAAGGTTGCCTAAGCTATCAGCTAGAGAGCTAAACTACTAGATAATATAACTTTAATGCACAGAATAAAAGACTAGAATGTTTGGACTTAGCGAGAGAGCTTGATTAGCCCATCCCTTTCCTAAGGAGTTAGCTGATAAGGCTAATTAATCAATGGAAAAGATGAAATGTTATTTTGTTACAAAAGTGATAATAGAAGCCTTATAATTAAACAAATAACCAGTCCTGATAAAAAAACATGGTTATAACTAATGAAAAATACATAAATCACAGATCAGACCTAGTGCTTCTATCAGAATCTTAGGTTTCAATGCCTTCAACTTTTGTACAGTTTCAGTAAAATGGCCACTTCCTTGATCAGGCAAGTCATCACGATCAACACTAGTAATCACAATATAATCCAAACCCCATGAAGCAATTGCTTCAGCAACATTAGCAGGTTCGTTTGGATCTGGTGGAGGAGGAGTGCACGATGTCTTTACATTACAGAATCTGAAGAGGCAAGAAAATACTAACATTAACCCTTAGCTATGGAAGAAATATATTGATATCTTTTCTGAAAACTCCAGGTTAACAAGAGGTCCACAATGCATTGAAGTTAAGCATAACTACAAGCAAAATACATTGAAATGCATAAAAGAATTTCTGCAGGTTGTGTCCAACTTCCAAGTCATTAATGAGTTTCACATCAATAACCATCAATGAGACCAGATAAACCATATGTAGTTTCATTGCATTAAACTGCTCATGAACAAGAAAACGTGATAAGTTATTTGGTAAGAAATTTAACTTTGCAGGTGGAAGCCATGGAGTGATGATACTAGTAACTCTGGTGGAAGTCATGGTTTTTACACTGGTGGACTGTTGATAATCTACAGTTGAGTGAGCGAAAAGGAATTTTTAACATTTGATTGAGTGAAAGGCACAAGATGTTTGTGGCCAGCTAAAAACAACACTTGTGGTTAAAGAAAGGTCTAGATTAGATGCTTTTCAGCTGATATGACAATCTTTTGCATGAAATCAACACCTTTTTTTGCATTGATGTTTTACTTGCTTTGCACCAACCTTACCTCAAATGCTTTTTTTTTTCCCAAGTACTTTACTTTTCTTTTCAGAGTTCTTCCTATCATCCTTTTCAAGTTTATGTTAATTTTATTTTTGATTAAAATCATTTTTGGCCAAAATACTGATTCAGAAATCCAATATGCCAAAAGATTCGATCTGATCATGATTCCAAAGACCACCATCCATCCACTCTAATCAACTAGTTAAGTCTGACGTGTTCTGCAATCTTCTCCAATATCCAGAAGCAATAACAACAGGCATTAAATCAAGTTCATGCCACAATTTTGATTCGTGATTCACACAAAAAATGTACACTACTGAACTAGACTCTAAATTATACACAGCTAATACTGCACCCTCCTTTTCTCCTAATCTTTAATTCGACATTCTTAATAACTAACTAGCAAACACGACAACCATAAAATCATATTCTAAAATGTAGAACACGTACCTTAACACTCAATTTGAACACTCATAATTAGTATGTAAATTTGTTCTCAACTTCAAGGACAGCACAACCATAACTTAGTAGCGAACCAAAAAGAAAAGACTTCAAGAGCTATCAAATCAATAATTTCATCAGAAAATTGTTATTCACAAGATCAGATAAAGAGACCTGCTGTTAATATGAATGGGATCTCCACATTCTTACTTACCGTTGCTACAAGTCAAGTGCTTCATCATCAATAGACACAGGCAAATTTTACATCTTTTTCTTTTATGAAAAAAGGAACAATTTTCAAGGAAAAAGAAAAGGCAAGAAAACAGGAGGAAAGGAAACCCAGAGACTCCGACCTGCAACCGCGGGTACAAGTATCCCCCAGGATCATGATGGTGGCGGTGGCAGTGCCGGTCTCGCCTCCCGACCAGCACTCCCGAGGTTAGGGCACCTGGCCTCTTCGCACACCGTGTGGAGCTTGAGTTCCCGGAGTTTGGCCTTGATGGCGGCGTACTTGGCGCCCCCAGGGATGGTCTCCTTCATCCACTTAGGCTTCGGAAGCGGCCTCTTCTTAGTCCCGACCTCATCGGAGTAGACGAAATCAGAGAGGGCGAGAGATTCCTCGGCTAGGCGCCGGCGTAGGTCGGCGAGTGTCCGCGCAGGTGGCGGCGGCGGCGGCAGCGGAAGAGAGAGGCCGATAGCAGCGGAGGCCGGATACGGATCGGGTGGCGGTGTAGCCGGCGAGGAGGAAGCGAGGCCGCTGCATCGCGTCGCCCCTTCCCTCACAAGTTGGATCGCGTCGGGGACAGGGAATGGATGCCATTTTACCGCGGGGTATAACGGCCGTTACGGAAACCTCCGGCATGAAGCTATAAAACAACGCCCATTATAACCGTCATAACTACCGTTACAAATGGCATTTTCTTTTATTTGGATTTAATATTTTTTGTAAAGTTTAAAGTTCTCTCAATAAATATTATTAAAAATTATAATATTCATGGTTAAGTATGCTTTCACCACAAATACATATACATACATATATATCAATTAAATTGAAGCACAATAATTATTATTATAATTAATCAAGGAACTTTTGTCTAATTTGTGGTTATTCAGAAAATGGTTCAGTAATTTGTTTTATTTTAAATTTTATTTTATTTTATTCTGTTAAAGATATTTCCTGTGCCATAGCTAACTGAGCTCCATCTTGGCTTAGTCTGACTCTTTTCATCACAGTCCACCTCAAAGCCCAGCCCAGATTAACCATGAAGAAGACACAGGCTTAAGGAAACCTATTTGATGCAATAAAAAATAGGAACAAGTTGATCGAGGGAATGCTTTCTTCATTTCCTGAAGTTGAGGTGTTTGCAACCCTTACTGAGATGTGATTCCAGGTTTAAACCATGGAAGTAGTGCTGTTACTTGTTCTCTTTCTCTCTCTCTCTCTCTCTTTCTCTCTCTTTTTGCATTACGAAAAAAAAGTTCGATGAATTAAATCATCTGCACTTGACTGATTAATGTCCAATAAAACTAAAATGCATCACGACAATTACATCTGTAAGGTAATCGTATCGGTTGGACCACTGGTTTAACTTGAACATTGCTTCTTCGGCAACTTGAACTCCTTGATGAACTTTAAGTTCCATATTAATACTTAAGCATGTGGAAAATGTTGGCATTGTAATCTAACAGAAGGTCGAGGACGCAAAGAAAAGAGCTAAAGAAGAGTTCAGGACATGCACAAGTCACAGAGAAAGCAAACAGCCAAGTTGGAATTGGAAATCTTCTGGGTCTGCAGTGCGTGTGTTCTGAACTTGAGCATTAAGCAACAACGCAAAGATCGCCTTCTTTTTTGACTTGGTTGTTCTCAAGCAATGAGTTCTAACTTGAAGAGAATATGTTGGGGAGCCTAATTCCAACTTTCCATCTCAAATATCATACAAGATCTAAAAAATGGCTCTTTTTTCCATCATCGAATCGAATAAAGCTGTTCAGCTCGTGCTGCTCCATAAAACGATCCATGTTTCTGTCATCAGCACATCGTCAGTTGGTTAGTTCCGAGCTGAGACATGAACGAAAAGAATGGAAATGAAAGCATGAAGAATCAGAACCTAACACCAAACGTGATGTTTGAATAGAGGAGGACTAAGCATGGCAGCAAAGGACGTCGATTCATCTTGTTTGTGAGGTCTGAGTTCAATGCAGAAATGCCAAGATTCTATCTTGCATGGATTGGGAACTCACATGTCTTTTCCCTCAAAAGATTCTAAGTAGGACTCTACCTACTGTTTTCCCTGAGAATCGAACTACACTTTCTCATCAAAAAGCATTAAAGCGCTTACATTTAGAATCAAATGATACTTTCTATGACTAAACTTTCAGGCTTGTTCTTCGCGGTCCTAGATGTTCGGCTGCTTGTGGCTGCTGATGAGCGTTAACATCGGAGCTCACGTACTCGCAAGTTAAAAGAAATCTGGGAGGTATCCTCCTATGGTGCCTTCTTGCTTAGATTACTCAAGGTTAGCGTAAGGGATATTTTGGTATGGAAGCACAGAGAAATGAATTAGTAAGAAGATTCAATGTACGGGGATGTTTGAAGCAGGCAGGATCAATAGACTCCATAAAATATCTTGTTCCTCAGATGAACTATTCGTTTCTGGAATAGTTTAACACCTGTTCTTTAGCTAGATTCTAGTTGTGAGATTAGTCATTAACTAGAGAGAATTGTTTTACTTCTGCTTCATTAGCCACATGATCTGATGCCTACGATTGATTTGGGCATGCATGAAAAATAATCAAACCCTGATACACTCTTGACCAAAAGCTGCATCAGCCACTTCATATGACCTTTCTCGGAAGAACCTTTTCTTGAACAAAGAGGTGAGATTGTTCATATTTAGACACATAGAAGCAGGATATTGTTTTGCAAGGCATAATGGAGATGGATCGAGAGTTTCCCTGATGAAAACTATTCTGAATTGTCATTTCGAGAGGGAATGATTTGTGTCACACAAGTTGGTCCGAGAGAATCAAAGTGAATTCAATCGAAAGCCTCTTGGATAGTCCTTTGAGGTGAAGCCACCCAACTCAACAACAAACATAGAGGTTCCAAAAGAACTACTCCAATCATGTAACTCAGAACATAAGGCATTCAAGAGGTGGTGCATCTTGTCAGAGAACTTTGTTGTGCAGAAATGCTTCACAGGCTTCGATCATAAGCAACACAGACATCTTCTGTAAGCCAAGCTAGAAAGTTTAGGGTTCTTGATAGCTCCTCTTCCCGTCAAATAATGCACCAGTTATCACCCACCCAGGAAGGTGCAGTCTGAGATTTGCTAAGTACCAACTTATATATATATATATATATATATATAGATATGAAAACAAAGAGATGCTACGCAAAATTTGGCACCGCATTGTACGCCGACTGATGTGGAAAGCCCATTCACCAATGAAATCTAAGTTCGAACGCTTCAACACCGGCTAGTGGCGGACGGAGACCGCAGAAACCGCAGGCCTTAGGGCTTCCTTTTCCGTCGGCACAGTGAAAACAACACCCCCTTCAGTTGTTCTTAGGTACATAGTGGCCTCAACACTAGGGAAATCCCAAGTCAACCTAGAAAGGAACTCAATACAATTGAACTTGTCGGCTGTCCCCCATTCTAACCTGAATCTGAAAACAATGGTTACTGATCGACCCACAGCAGAGGTTGAAGCAAGTTCTGGACCAAGACATAACCTAACTTTCCACCTCTAGGTGAGAATTCTGCCGCCTCCTCATTCGCGGAGAAGCATCAATGTATCCCACCTAACCTTTTTAAAAGCAGGAACTGCATGCTCGAAGGACCTCAGAAAGGTCGCCATGATTCCCCCCTCCTCTTGTGCTTTAACACGTTAGAGGAAACTGAACAAGGACGGCGGACAACAAGTCTATATGAATCGGATGACGGGGCATTCACCTTCGAGGTAATCGATCATTGGATCTGGAAGCCAAGTGTCAGCTCGGTTCGATCCCTTTTCTCGTGTCTTCCACCCAACCTCGAATCCGTGTGCGGTTCCCATGCAACAAGATCTACGTGCGCCCCCTCTTTGTTCCCACAGTGCAGTAAACTTTCAGCAACATATGTGAAACCTTTTCTCCCGTGCATGTCATGTTTGATACATACACGTATACGTATACCTGAAAAGACTAAATGTACTTTATATATTTTTTTTTTTTGCTCGTTTACGCCCATTTGGTTTCGTATCGAAGCTGCAAGTGGCAGCACTCGGACCGTCAAAAATGGGGTTTGTCTAATCGATCGAGATGTGCGATGCAAAAGTCCAAATGCACTTTAAAGTTTGATTAGTGGGTCGACACAGATAACGATTGAGTTGTCGTGTAGAGGCAGACTTCACGTGGCATGCTTGTTTTCATATCTAGTCTCTGACTACGACTTTTGACCACCATGACAATTCATTAAATCCTTCATAGACCATATCGTAGCACAACCCAGCGAGCGTATGAAGTATTATTAGCTAAAATGGAAGTTCCAGAATGGCTTCGAGTTACAAATCCACTAAATCCTTCAGAGTCTTTCGCATGTTTAGGGTTCATAGCAGTCGGTGGTTTCGATAAAGCTGTGACTGCACAATGTCCATGTAGTTGCGCCGGTCAATGCAGAGGACGAGAACTGCATGCACTCACCAACACACCACAAGCTCAAAGGTGGCAAAGCTCCGCAAGACGATAGATAAATGGTCCCATGTCCAGAATGGCGATGGCTACGATAACTACGTTTCTGGCAATGCGGCATGCGGCCACCACCTCTGGAGAACAGACAAGTTCTTCTCCATGGATCTCAGTCACTCTTGTGGACATGCCGATAAATCCATGAGAGAGAGAGAGAGAGAGAGAGGTGTCGCAGATCCTGCTTCTCAATGGAGTAGATCTCTGTGCGCCGTTAATTAATGAAGAGTTTGAGGAAAAGAAGAAACCACAAGGCTTTCTTGTGCAGTTGTGGATAATTATGTAGGAAAAGGAGAAGAGACAAGCATAAGAAGACGAGGGACAATGCGTTATCTGGTTTCTGGGTGGCCCTTTTCGTTTGGCTGGTCAGTATCATGGGCAACTGATCTTTAATGGCATGGACTTACTAATCTGAACAAGGAAAGCATTGCTTGGCAAGTACACTACTGAAATTATTAATGGAGGGAGGTAAAGGTGTTGAACTCTGAATCATGCAAGTTTAAGAAAGAGAGCAGTCACCACCAGTTGATTAACCAGGACAATGCGCGAGGGAGTTGGTGAAAGAGACATGCCTTAATCATCGAGGCTGTCTTTTGATTAGGGTTTTGGTACTGAGACTCCAACAAGATGAAACACAAAGTAGAGCTTGCAATAATGGTGGTAGAACTACACTACTGCTTGTTGCAGCTTAAATGCCTGTAGTGCATATCCTTTTTTGGTGCTTGCTGCTGCTGCTGCTTTCCTTGGAGATGATTCTTTCATCTTTGAGCTTAATTTTTGACTGGCCATTCAGATCATGAAAGGAGAAAGAACAAAGTTAGGTCTTAATTAAATTCAGAAAATAAGAGTGAAACTATTTATTTATTTACTACTTCTCTTAAAAGAAATTTAAATTTGAGCGAGAGATTCTTCTGATAAATCAGCCAATCGCATGGCCCCCCATAGATGTACTATATGAGTTCCTATTTGTGAGCACATGTGCCTATTGTCAGATAGGTCGGCACATGTTCTATTATGAACGGCTGATAGGGTTCCTTGTTGTTTTTTCTTTTTTTTCATTTAATTATATTTCTTCCAGTTTTTTTTATAAATAAACATTGATAGTGTAGTGTCAACAAAAAAAAAAATGAAGGTTACCCACCCTTTTATCGCATCTTCTCATATGGACGAAGCCATGACTCTTTATAATTAAAAATATAATTATAAAATTTATGATCATGAATACTCATCTTTAATATTATAAAAAAATAAATTTATATTTTTTAGTGATCGTATCCTGTACTCACACACCTAGGATTATTAACTTAGACGTCGAAGGGTTCGTCTAAAGAAATCTCTTCCGACCTTGATCTATGTACATGTGGCATTTCAAGAGTTTGACGTTTTCACTTTGGAGACACCTCGGATTATTCCTATGTATATGGGTTCCGATCATGTTAGACTAACCAAGAGATCAATAATATTTTCTCTCATAAACCAATAAAACTAAAAAAAAAAAGTTAGGTTATCATCATTTAGAGAAAATAATGCCAAGATGAATCACTCTTTACAATTTCTTTTAAATAGAAAAACTCTCTTCTATCATTTAAAAGAATAATAAATATAATAATAAAAATATATCCACGATATAAAGCCCATAGGTGTGTGCCGTATGGTCCCTATATGTGACAGGTGCTTGTCAAATATGTCATTCCTAGAATAAGGTTCCATAGTTGGTCCACATTATAATTGCCAAAAATATGACACAAATAGTAGGACAATGTGTGCTGCAGGGGATCCAGCTAGCATTTTACCTATGCCTTGATGTTGATGCAAATTGTTATTACTGTCCTCAAGTCTCTGATATAATAAATCTGAGGAGGAAGACACAATGGCCCACAGTTGGTCTTGAGTGTATGTAGAGAGTTTCCCAATACTTACAATTTAATGCATGACATAATACAAACAATTATGATGAGAAGCATTTATAATTACATCTTCCATGGTGTCTTCTCATCTAAATTTTTATATTCAACAAAAATCACAAAATTTAGACAATTAATTCGATTAGTTTTCGTACAAGAATTTGGTCACTGATAAACGAATGAATCCTTATCCAAAGTAAACTATACGCATTATTGAAACCAAATCAATTAAGAAAATTTTTATATGCTGTTTATGGATGGATAATTTACCATTTTAAAATGTTAATAGTAAATAAAAGGAAAAAAAAACCTAAAGGGGCCTTAGACTTCCGAAGTCAATCATAAATCTTAACATTTGATTTTTTTTCTTTGATATATTTTCCTTTTTAAATATATTTTTAATTTTTTTTATTACATGATATGATACTAATAATTCATCCCACTGTCAACTCTGATGATTTGAATATTGAACAGATCATTTATTAGTTAGTATTTATTCGGCATGTCATATCAATATCTAGAGGTAATGAAGAGATTATTTGACAACTAGTGGTCCATGGGATTATATGAGAATATTTTTTTCATTAAACTAATACTAAGAAATGATCTTTTCATAGGTGTCCTCGTCTGTATTTGTTAAACTAATGGTACTATATAAATTTGCCATTATATAAAGCATAACTTGACTTGCATCTCTTTTCTTCTTAAATATGTGACATCAAATAAAACATCCTCGCATCCATAATATCTACTCTATTTTGTGTTACATGCTCTCACCCCGGATAAATAATATAGGAATGTGTGACCAAGTTGTCTTTTTATATATGATATATCTGCTCAAGGTTTAAAAAACAATAATAAAACAGATTATATGATTATAGTGTCTTATTTGAGCATGATGAAAAAATATTCGAAATATCTAATATGATCAATGTATCTTTGCATGTGCTATATAAGGTAAAAAAAGATTTGATATACCTAACACAACTAAATTAATCTATCTAAGATTAAAAAAAAATATATACTATATATCCATCTAGAACACACAAATATATATATATATATATTCTCAACATCTAATTCCAAAAAAAATATATTGATTCACATTAAATACAAGTAATTGATGTCTGAAAGTACAATGGAGCGCTATACATAAGAGCCTAGTTAATCCATATTGGACATACCATATTAGAAAATAATAATAAACTTATTAAATATAGTCAAACAATATGACATCTAAAAACATATTTTCTCATGAAATCAACAATTATAAAACTAAAACTATACGAAATAATCTTATGAGGTCTTATGAAATTTTGACATCATTAACAAAAAAAAAAAAGTACTGACTTGCTCATCATCATATAAACCTTGGGAGACACATATGAGGTGCAACCTTTTATAGGAATGAACTAAGTGAGATAAAATCCATTTTTTAACCCATAAATAGAAACAAAATATAATATAAATGTATTTTTTTAGATTTCTATTTGTACCCTTTTTGAAAGAACTTACCTTTTTTTTTTTAAGGTGATGACCAAATTTAATCATCCGATTTTAATAACTATACGTATTCGTCCTCGTAGAAAAATCATTGACAAGTGATATCCGAGGCGCTTTTTATCTATACATATTTCTTTTTCGAGGAAGGAAAAGAATACTGCCAAAAACAAAATCCATGGTTCATTAAACCAAAACGGGAGGTGTTGGAGAGCCGCGGGTGGTGACGCGGCGGGCCCGTGGTGGTCATCAAGATTCGGGCCCCGCAACGTCCTCCTCGTGTTGTCGCGCGCCACCTGGAGCCAGCAGCCTGCCCTGCCACGGCTTCCTCCCTCCGGGCCCCACCCCTCCCCATGCGGACTCCGTTTACGCGTTCTTTGTCCGTTTCCGGTCTCGAATCCTTACATAAACCTCGCGTCGCTTCCCCCCACTTCCGCCAATCTCCATAGAACACCTGCTTCAAGCTCTCCCATCTTCTCCCTGCTACTCTTCTCCGTCCATTGACAAGAAGAGCGAAGGATCTTCATCTTCATCTTCTCAGATCTCCATTCTCAAAACTCTATCTCTCTTCCCGTCACTGCGACAAAACAACTCCCGAGTCACATACAGGGGAGAAGCAGAGCGGCGCAAGACGAGATGACGAAGCTGAATGTGGCCATGCAGGAGGAGCCAGCCGTCGCGGTGGCCGCTGCAGCGCCAACTCGTGCCGGAAGCGCCGGAGCTAACCATGCCAGGTACAAGAAGTTTCTGAGCCGGCTCGACCTCAGCAGCGGCGGCGGTGGTGGGAAGGCCGGTTCGTGGATCGAATCAATGAAGGTCTCGTCTCCCACCCACGTCAAGTCGGCGGCGGCGCGGGCACTCTCCTCGTTTGCTTCCCATGACGAGCAAGACTACGACGGATGGATGGTGAGTGTGCTTGCTTCTTGATCTTGGTCCGGCGTAGCCATTGATGCTTACTGACGGGTTTGCGGGAACTCGCACGCAGAAACTGCATCCGTCGGCGCTGGACGACTTCGAGGTTCTTGCGGCCGCGTCGAAGAGAAAGCAGATCGTCATGTTCTTAGACTACGATGGGACTCTGTCGCCCATCGTCGACGACCCCGACCGTGCCTTCATGTCGGACGAGGTGAGTTACTGGGATCCCCCGGCTCTGCTCCCGTTGCTCTCTGTGCTGTCCCTTGCTCCACTGTTTCTTCTATGGAATGGAGACACTAAGGAACTCCTCCACTTGAAGCAGATGAGGGAGGCAGTAAGAGAGGTGGCAAGACATTTTCCAACAGCAATCGTGAGTGGGAGGTGCACAGAGAAGGTACATTTCTGCTTCTGCTCAACCATAAGAAAGAGATCGAGCTCTTCCATTCGTCTCTGTCGACAACAATTGCTTTGTCGATGATCAGGTCACTAGCTTCGTGGAACTATCAGAATTGTACTATGCCGGGAGCCATGGCATGGACATCAAAGGTCCCAACGATGGGCCTCAGCACCTAAAAGCTAAGGTGGCTCTCCTTCTGTTTCATTGCAAGCTCAACAACCAGTAGTTACATCTCTCTCAACAATACTATAGGAGGCTAGTCTCTTAGCTTCGATGTCGTCTTTGTTGGTGCAGGCGCAGAATGTTTTATTTCAACCAGCCAGGGACTTCCTTCCCATGATAGATGAGGTGAGTTCCAATCTCCAAAAGTTGATTCTCTGCATCTCACTTCTTCAGTATCTGCAAGGACACACGAAACTGTTTTGTTTGCCGTTCTAAATGCAACTCTACATCAAAACACTTGATTATTTTACTGCGTCCAAAAGTTGGCAGGCGCTATATATGATCTGTTCGATCCACTGTTTCCATGTTGAGCTTGGAAGAAGTCCATAGTCATTGGACTGAAAGCTGCACTCACCAAATAGTACTTATCTGTACATTGCCTTCTTGAAGGTTTACAAGCGGTTGGTAGAGACAACAAAGTGCATCCCTGGCTCTAGGGTGGAGAACAACAAGTTCTGCCTATCCGTTCACTTTCGGTGTGTTGATGAAAAGGTGAACATCTGACAGTATAGGAAGACATACAGGCAAATTCCTGTGTCTCACTGTGAGTCATTTGATCTTTTTCCGTTCTTGGTTTGGTTGCAGAAGTGGTGTTTACTAGCTGAGAAGGTCAGGTCAACGATCACGGATTACCCTAAACTCAGACTCACCCATGGAAGGAAGGTAGAATCCCAAGTTCACCAGTTCTTTCTTTTTGTCTCTTTTAGCAAATATTTTGCCATAACTCATGTTTGGAAACTCTGTTACTGTAAACATGACTTGGTTTGATTGCTGCTCACACGTTAGGTGCTGGAGATTCGCCCAAGCATCAAGTGGGACAAGGGGAAGGCCCTTGAGTTTTTGTTGGAGTCTCTTGGTAACCTCTCATCGCCATTAAACTACTTTCTTCCATCAGTTCAGCATCTCGTTGGTCATCAACCCTTTTGTTGCCCAGGATATGATGGCCACAATGATGTATTTCCATTGTACATAGGAGATGATCGCACGGACGAAGATGCTTTCAAGGTATCATGATGTTTTTTTTTTTATCTTCACTAGATTGGATGTCAATCAAAGAGACCAATTCATAGATTAGATTTGGACTAAGTACAACATATTTGTCTTGAATTGTATTTTCAGGTTTTGCAAGAAAGAGGACAAGGCTTCGGCATTCTTGTTTCAACGATTGCAAAGGAAACAAATGCCTCTTTTTCTCTGAGAGAACCAGCTGAGGTGAGTAGCAAACTCTGACTTTTTTTGTTCTACTTTCCACGACAGATCCATAAACTATTTGGCTAATATAATTGTTCTGAATGTTTTGGATAAATAGGTTCTGAAGTTTTTGCGACGCATGGTGGAGTGGAAGCAGATCTGTATGGAGGAGGAGCGCAGGGTGTAAAAATGTGTTCAGAGTGTTGTTCAATGTAAAGCAATTCTCATGGATAATTTTGGTTCATCATTAAGAAAAAGAAAATCCAGAGCAGTTTCTTCTTCTTCTTTTTTTTTTTTCTTGATGATGTCTCCAATCTGGGTGTAGGCTTGAAACCATTATTAACTGGATTTCTTGCCACATCTTGCGACTTGTTTAGTGTGAAAAATGAGCAGATAACAGTTAGTAACTTTGCAGAGCTTTCTCTCATGACTATATTTCATTTCTCAAAACTGTGTAACAAGGCAAAAGAATGCAGACCACTGAAACTGTTCATATCACTAAACCATCACCAAAATAATTTGGTTTACACATGTAGCTGCAATATGAAGATGAGCAGTCCAAATGTTCCCATGTTCTGAGTAACAAAATCATACTGCTTCAGATGAGAAGCATATTTCATCTTTGATCATGTAAATGTTCTTATGGAGTTTAGAATATATCCAGAAACAGATGCTATAAACAAGGAAATCAGCTGCTGAGCATGAGGGCTGAATCGATGGTTTATCATTGGCATCAACTTGAAGGATGAAACCATCCAATCTTTTGCAGTGTAGCCAAATTACACTTAATGATGATGATGATGATGATGATCCACGGAGACTAATGTTATTATCACCAAATCTTATTCTTCTGAAACTACGTTTGGGTCTTAGTAGAATTTGGCCGCCACTCGAAACCACCTGATGGGATTTAGATTCATCTGTTATCTTCTTTGCTTTGCTCTAAACTTCAGACTTGCATGCATCAGCTGAAAGAACTCGAGCATACCAACTTAACTCAGGGCTAGCAGTCAAAAGTAAATGCGGAGAAGAGACGACATCTTGGTCTCTTTCCTTAAGAATTCAACGGGATGTCAACATAGCATCTCTCCTTGAGAAAAAAACAGAAAGACAAATTTTCCATAAAAAGATGAAAAGATTTTTTACTGTGTTCTGTATGTACATTTGCGGAGGTTGTTCAGATAGAGAACCGCAGATCCATGCATGAAGTTTTTGTTTCAATCATCTGCCATCAACTGACACACAGATGTGATACACACAAAAGTTCACTGCAAATTTTCAAGATCCAAAACATACTGCAACATTCTTATATGCACACCTACTGAAGGTTTCAATCGGACACTCTATGCCGAAAGCTTGGAGAAGACCATGCTTCTGAGAGAAGATGAAAGAAAGAAGAAAAATGGGCATTAAAGCAAAAAAGGAAGGCCTTTCCATGACAAGAACAGCCATTGTTGATCCAGTCAATAGAAACTGCTCCAACCAGTGCCTCCTTTGATCCCAATTAACAACCATCACAGAAGAAGCTGACACATTGACACACCGCAGTAGCCTTCTTTCAGCACCGGGAACTCTGGGTATCTTTTAGTTTGGCCATGAAAGTTAAAAGGACAGACACCACAGTCTACACTTGGCCACTAGCAAAGCAGCCAGCCCTTGACTGAGGGAGGAGGTGGAATCCACTCTAAGCCTTCTAATGGAGCAACACCTGGCCCTCTGCCAGGCCTCTCATGCGTGGAAAGATGGCGCCCACCGCCTTCAACCCATGATTGAAGCCTCAGCTGGAACAAAGAAGCCATGGGAGCTCAAATTATTGGAGGCAGAGAAGGTCGCCATCATTAACCCACTCAGACCAGCTTTAAGAACAAGGTTGAAGAAAGAAAAAGGGAAAAAAAGATGCTCATCCTTAAGAGCTCAGACAAGCTGCATGTCATGCCTTCAAAACCAACTTCGATTATTGTACCCCAAACTGGATTTGAAAGAAGAAGGGGTTGATTCATATATATCCAAGCTCTCACCGAGCCATTGGTCTTGTGCTGCGTGTGCTGCATGGAGCTGATGAAACCAAGGCAGATCAAAGCAAATTCTCAGAGAGCGGAGGAGGCGTCCCTTAACTTTTTTGATCAAATGTGATCGTCAATGGATCTTATTTTGACTCATTTTTCGAATACAATCACATTCATTCGAAAGAAAAAAGATGATTGAGTTTTTCTTTTCGGACAAAAAAAAAAAAAAGAAGAAGCTGCATTACTGAATGGAAATTACAAACGGAGGCGGCAGAGGCCTCGTCGGGGAAAACGGAGGTCAGGGCCGCGATGAACGCTGCAAAAATTAGCATGCCCGTGCGCTGCTTCATTACAAGATCTATCAGAAAAATCGAAGCTAACGATATCCAATCGAGAAGCACAGTTGATACAGTTGACAAGCTGCTGCGAGTCAGCCCACAATTGAAACGAGTGAAGGTTGAGCTGGCCAGCTTTGTTTGAGGCCGTCAAGCACAGCCAGCGCCTCCGCCATTAGGGGGCGATGCAGCCTCACAAGGGAAACCGCCTTCTACCAAGATCTTTTCCTCAGTTCTTGATCACAAAGCCTCCCACCTGCAAGACCAGAGAGGAGGTGGGGGGGGGTTAGAAGCTATTCCGCGTGTTGAAAGCCCCGTTGTGCCATTCCCCCCAAGCTTGGGTAAGGACTGGTCATTTGTGAAAAGATGATCCAGTGTTTAACACTTACCCGAAAAAATTGTTTTGACGATTTAAGTTAGTATGTGTTTCGAAAACCTGTAAATATTTAAAATTTTTGGATAAAAATATAATTAACAAAACTATTTTATATAACATTCTTTAAAATCATTTATATTCTTTAATGCTCTACTACTAATATGACATGCCCAACATGGCTGCCTCTTCTCTTGTGGACGAGACGAAATTACTCGCAAGTTTGGGCCGCCAAATGAGTTCCATTTAGACAAGATGTAATAATTTTTCGACATATCCGAGGAGAATAATGGATTTCCTCAGAGGAGTGGAGGTAATCCTTCTTCTTGATCTGATGTTGTTGCTCGTTCTCCTTCTCTCTGCGTCTTTGTTTCTAATGGAGGAGGCATTGGTAATGAGGTTCGAGTGGTAATTATAGGGTAAAAAGGAATCCATCTTTGTTAAATTTGTACAAAAATGGTTGAAACCAAAATGTGTTTCTAAAACAATAGAAACACAATGAAATTATTGCATAAACTTAAATTGCGTATCTCTAGCCATTGTTATCGAAAATTCCAACAACAATTTTTCTTAGTATTTTGGCGTTTATCGGTTTAGAATTCTCACTTTAGATGGTGTAGGAAATCTTTCAAACCTGAAATTGAGTCTAGGAATAAAAACGCATATATACAGGCGTCTCCTATCAAGAACATTTATTATCATAAATTTCGTAACGTTTAAATCATAATTAAGAATTTTAATAGGTTTAATAATAACCATTAAAATATTTAAACTATAATAAATAAAATATTACTGATAATAAATGAGAAATTTTTTTAAAAAGGGTTACAAAATTATCTGCGTTTTCAGTTGATTGGAACCGCTTAGAGCGAGAAGAAGGCAAATAGATTGTGAATAGGGGAAGCTATATGAAGTTTTTTTGTGCGGAAATTAACATATAAATGTAAACAAATAAGCTTATTAATTATGACTATGTGAAACATGAAGTGTTCAGGCCCTTAGATTGCCAACTACTTTCTCTTCCACCAAAGCGACCGAATGGGCTCTGTCTTTTGTATGATTGCTGCGCCATACATTTATCACAAATGCTTCATTCAAATTATCTATTGATCTTTGTACTTCACGGATTTTGTTTAGCATACGGCAACTTTTGTTGGAGGTTATAAGTTTTCTATGCTCATATATGGTTGTCTTTTTCTACAAGGTCATAGATAGTCTGTCAAACCACCACAGAGTGTAGAAGTGTGTTACTTGATTTTTTTAATATCTTTAACTTTTTTTTTCATGATTAAGAAATTGCTAAGTTTCTCAAATTCACAACCAAATGGAAAGATTCATTAAGAAATGTCCTGTGGTTATTCTCATTGAACCAGATTATAAACTTCCCAGGTAACACACATGTGAATTTTTTTTGGGTACAAGCACTGCTGTTTTGATTAGAGAATTGCAAGACTAAACTGAAGAACAATTTGTTTAGTTTACTGTGATCTTTCTTTTCTCTTTAAATCATTTCTTCTGAACGATCAAAAAATGGACTTGGAAATGTCCAGCATTTGTAATAATAGTTCAATCCTACAACAAAGATGATGTTATTTGACAGTTTATTTACTAGTTGTCTATAGTAGTCTTTTAAATTCGTTACATGATGTTGCAAGAAACTGATATCAAGCTGCCACCACCAGAAGAAGGGTTTTTGTATTTTAGTCTTTCATCCTTGATCATGTCAAAAGATAATTAGCAAACATTTTCTGACCAAAGAGTAATAACAGATGATGTTTAATCAGATCAGGACCATGACCAGATTCTATGATCTAGAATGTGAATTCAGAAGTTTTGGTTTATTCTAACTAATCTCACCTCCAAGCTGGTAGTGGTTATCATGGCCATGATGCCCAGTATGAAGAGTTTAAGGTTGATCTTTCGGCTTCTTCTTCCAATTAGCAGTTTCTGGATACATAAGGCATTTGTTCTGGTTTCACTCCATTTATTTCTTGTCAGTAGGCCTTGGAAAATTGGAGAAGGTCCAACAGGTGCTGATATATGGTTGATTTTTTTTTTGTCTTCTGATATTGAGTAGCTGAATGGAGTGACATACATGGTTTTGAGATGTGGAGCTATCAACCAAATGTTAGAGTTCGAAAATTAACGTAATTCTTCGCGTTGCAATTGAGTTATACGCTAAGCATTTGTTCGATGAAAGATAAATGAATATGCAAATGAAAGTTTATGACAATTGTTTTTGATAAAGATTACTGTTTCTCATAATTTGGAGTTTTTGGTGAGAGTTTGATAAAGAATAATGGTCAAGAGGTAGTGATTGCAATTTCAGAATAATGGTTCTTTGAAGTCTTACTGAAATATGAGAGATGGTTTTGGCTCAGATGAGATTGATTTAAAAACTTGGTTATGTTCATGTGTTGTTTTAGTAAGGTTAGATGAAGCATGCATGCAGGCATGCATTTGAGGTGCTGAAAGAAAGTGCCAGGAATTTGTCATATCCCATGAAATTAAAAGCACCTCCGAAAGTTAAGATATTTGGTTGGAGAACCTTGAAGGCAAAACTGCACACCCAGGTTTTATTCTATAAGCTGAAATCAATGTCAAATCCGCATGAGGAAATTGATGAACACCTTCTTACAATGTCCCTTTGCAGTTGTGGGATGAATGAAGATTTTTTTTTTTTTTTTTTTTTTTTTGGGGAAGCTAATGATTACCATCATCTCCTGAGAATGCCTTAACCTCTTGGCACTCTGTGCCAAAAAATGGCAATAATCTGGACAGAAAATTTTCTTGGATTGTTTGATCTGAGAGATATCGAAGAATTGTCCAATAAAAATTGATGGTTCTTCTTTTTCACGATTTTGGAAAGATGGTGAAGCGTTGGGATTTTTTTCTAAGAATATATTTTTGTCACACACTCTTACTATTCACATAAGAATATATTTTTGTCACCTACCTTTCATATATATATATATATATATATATATTTCTTTGTATTATGCTTTTACATATTCTATTTTTTTTAAAAAAAATTTAGGTTGTTCTGAATCCTGTTTCATCAAAAAATAAAAATCCTTTACTGTGATTATACTTGTATGATACTCGGGTTAGAGAACTATTCCATATTGCAGTTGCTTAATGTGTTAATTGCAATTGATAGCCATACCTATTTTGTTTTTAATATGCCTTATAAATTTTAGTTCTAGATGGAGTTTAAGGCCACCTGTTAGCATTCCAAATAGTTTATTATGTTTTTAATATGTGTTATAAATTTTAGTGCTAGATGTAGTTTTAAGGCCACTTGTTAGCATTCCAAATTGTTTACTGGAAGCTTTTACTATGGATCAGTTTATTTAGTAATTTAGTATGAAACATTGTGCAAAGGGAAAGTGAACGATTTAGGTTCAGGTTGAATGTGTACATATATTTATTTTAATTGAATTCTATAGATCATCTGTAGAATAATTCCTCTGTGATACAACCAGACTTGGTTGTGATGAGACCTTGTGACATTTTTGAACTTTAAAGGATGGACGCTTTATTCCCTTTGGTATGAACTGATAGGTATTCTTATCTACATATATTTGTTGATCAAATTGTCCTTTTGTACTTGCACAAGTAGACATCTATTTGAATGGCCTCCTCATGCTGTTCTGATATGTTGAAGGCAGCAGATTCGATTCTGGGAGAGGAGGCTTTTTTGTATGAGAGAATAATGGAAATATGCTACAATGACTTGCAACCAAGGAAAGCAGTGTAAGATTCGCAATTCCAGTTGATCAACATTGCATGTTGTCATCATTCAATTGCCAGTTTTTTCTAAGGAGTATGGACTTTGAGATGTCGACGATTCTTTTTTTTTTTTAATTTTTATTTATGGCTTCTTCACTGCTTCAGAGTTCATCGATCTAGATTTATTTATTATAATATTGTTAGTTTTACCAACGATAATATTCGAGTTCATCGTGTCAGGTTCTCCAAAACCGGTGGAATCACCCAAAGGCCTCTTTTTGCCACTGTCTCCGTTTCACCCCGAGCATATTCCCCCCGCTGCATCACTCCCTCTCTTCTTCTCGAACGCTTGCATTGCTCTCCACACTCCCCCGCCTTCTCCAAATCTTGACCCTTTCCCTAGAAATAAATACATTCTGAACTCTGAAGCTTCTCCCATCTGTTCTCTCCCCCTCGTCGCGATGCCCGGCATGGAGGTCCGCTTCCACGCCGCCATCCGCCTCCCGGATGAGCGATACGTTCCACCCCTCTTCGCCGACGGAGGTCGCCTCTTCCTCGAACCCTGTGTCCCAGATTCCGCAGTGACTATGCCGGTTAGATTGTGCCGTTCCTGCGGAAAGCCGGCTCCTTTGGGTGGGATCAGGCGGGGAGGCGCCGTCGGGGACTGTTTCCTGTCGGTGAGCTTGTCGGTGAAAGGAAGCGAGGGTTTCGTGCGGGAGTCCGCGGGGGTCCTTGGGAAGCAGGTGAGGAGGTCGGAGGAGGCGGCATGGGAAGGGAAGGATGATGGCGTAATGGTGGTTTTGGAGGAGCATGAGAAGAACAGGATTAAGAACGAGATTATGAATGGTAGAGTGCAGGGGGTGGGATCCGGTGCAATGAACACCACCAAGCATCTCTGGGCTGGAGCTGTCGCCGCTATGGTTTCGAGGTACTGTTGAAGCGCATTTCTTTGTTTTATGTTTGATTCATTATCGTTTAGTTCCTCTTTTTAGTAGAACTGTATCGCAAACAAGTTACTTTTTTTTTTTTTTTCGATTCTTCATCAGTATATTTTTGTTCTCCTTTTTTATGCATCCGTTTCTGCTGCTAATTGTCAGCTTTTTATAGGGCCTACTGAAGGAACATAATTTGACATATATCAGTGAGTTGAGATGGCTACTTCTTTCCTACTAGAAACAATAATGTTGTTTGTCAGACTTAGTGAAAAAAAAAAAAAAAGTGTGTTTCTGAGAATTATATTTCCTTCTTGGTAAGTTCGAATCAGAGGAGGGATTACATTGGGCAACACCCAAAAGATATAAGGAAGGCAACAAATTCTTAAAAAATTGAACCACCAGCATGCTTGTTTCTGAGAATCATAATGAGAGCATACATTCAACAAATTATGCAATATAATTTTCATGCACTGTTACGTTAGAATACTTCTTAATTTGTTGTTATCAAGAATGTCTATCCTAATGGACAAGTATGTAGTGGTTGGTCTTTCTATGATTTTTCAGATCTTTAGGAACTTCTAGGAATGTGGAGGCTTTTGGATTGCTACCAAAACCTATCTGGTTCCTTGTCACACGTAGATTTATTTGAATAGTTGAAATATCTTCCACCAATTTGGACTCGATAACTAGAAGTAATCTCTCATACATGCAGTAAAACACATACAAATTTTGTCTTATTTTATTTTTTCCAGTTCTGGAATTGAGATTTATCCTAATTGGTAGATAAGAACTTCTTAAAGTTAAATGTGAATGAGAAGTTATAGTGATCTGGACCCCTTTCTTTTATCATGTTCATACACTATTGTTAAGCTTTTTGCCGGAAACCATGATTTTGAATGTGCTTCTATCTTTTACTACTATACCAATCATACTGCCAATACTATTTACTGGTCTGATCAGGTTTTTTTGACTTTGAAATGATATCTAATGTTATTTTTTGGGCATACTGACTGGTAATGGCATTGTACCAACCTGTATGAATCGGTTTGTCAGTTTCATATCCTGTACCTGACCAAACTTAAAATTCTTGTCTTTTATATAAAGTTGTTTAGTATAAAAATTCTGTGATTCAGATCCCACCGTATCACCATTTATCTTCTTTTTCTCATATACAACTTTTTGGACCTTGTCCATGACTTGACTCTCCTATTGAGCTGCCCTTCAAAACAGTATTTATTTCCTCTGCACCTTTGGAATTATTAATTTCATGCTATCTCTTTGGATGGCAGAGTTGCAAAAGAGCATGTTGCGCTTTGGTTCTGCCCTTCAAAACAGTATTTATTTCCTCTGCACCTTTGGAATTATTGATTTCATGCTATCTCTTTGGATGGCAGAGTTGCAAAAGAGCATGTTGCGCTTTGGTTCTGCCCTTCAAAACAGTATTTATTTCCTCAGTACCTTTGGAATTATTAATTTCATGCTATCTCTTTGGATGGCAGAGTTACAAAAGAGCATGTTGCACTTTGGTTCTGCCATAGCACTATCATAGGTTGTTATATTGATTCATCTGGTTCCGATAAAAAATTAATGGATATCATGTTTTTAAGTGAAAATATTTCCTTCAATGCTATCCATTTGTAGCTGCTTTTTTAGTAGCTCCTCTATTTTTCTTCTTTTTTTGAGCTCGACTTGTCTTGCTTCATAAATTATTTTAAATGCAGTAAAACACTTTGTTTTGCAGACTGCTAACAAGAATTATTTTTCTTTAATTGTTCTTTTCATTTGTTTATCTGCTGATTGTCAAGTTTCTTGGGAATTGACAGATCCCTTGATATTTTTATGTGGAAAGACTTACCTACATTTCAAATTAACAACCCGATTATCTTAGAACACCTACTTGTTCAGAGAAGTCTTCACCTAAGACTTAAGCTTTAACAAAATGGGCGAGCAACATAATCTCATAGTTTCAGAAGCTAAATGTAGATTGCTTTAATATTTTTGTCCCTTAATCTTAGAAGTTAACTTACGAGGACTAGTTAGTGTGGGCATTATGACATCTCATATATTGTTGATATTCTGATGTATCAGGACCTTTCTTGCTCCTCTTGAGAGGCTAAAGTTGGAATATGTAGTTTGTGGTGAACGGAGCAATCTGTTTGCACTCGTTCACAAAATTGCAACGACACAAGGGTTGAAGGGCTTCTGGAAAGGGAACTTTGTCAACATTCTTCGTACTGCTCCTTTTAAAGCAATTAACTTCTATGCATATGATACATATAGAAAGCAGCTTCTCAAACTATCAGGAAATGACGAAACGACAAACTTCGAAAGGTTTATTGCGGGTGCTGCAGCCGGCATTACTGCAACAATTCTTTGCATACCAATGGACACGGTATGTATAGATTGTCGATTTCTTATTCCTTAGTTTGGAGATAATTCTAATGTTTTCAAAAGCTGATATGTTTTGAGTGATTGCATCGAAGTTTTAGATACAGAAATGTGCCAACTTTTTTATATTTAAAGCCTTGAAAGTTTAAAATTTCAGATACGAACGAAGATGGTAGCTCCTGGAGGGGAAGCCTTGGGGGGTGTCATAGGTGTTTTCCGTCACATGGTCAAAACCGAAGGATTCTTTTCTCTTTACAAGGGGCTTGTGCCGTCTCTCATAAGCATGGCACCTTCAGGTGCAGTCTTCTATGGCATGTATGATATACTGAAGACAGCTCATCTGTGTTCACCGGAAGGGAGGAATAGGTTGGCTTTAATGAAACAACGACAAGGTGAGGAAGTGAATGCCTTGGATCAACTAGAGCTGGGACCTGTGAGGACTCTGCTCTACGGGGCCATTGCCGGTGCTTGTGCTGAGGCTGCCACATACCCCTTCGAAGTAGTGAGGCGACATCTACAGATGCAGGTTCAAGCAAACAGACTGAATGCCTTTGCCACGTTTATGAACATAGTTGACAAAGGTGGTGCCCCCGCACTGTATGCCGGCATGATTCCTAGCTTGTTACAGGTACTTAGTCACCGGTGTGTATGTGGGTGTGTGTGTTCATTGCTTCATATTTTTATTGTGATCTATAATGATCGAGGTTTCTTTTCTCTCTCAGGTACTGCCATCTGCTTCCATTAGCTATTTCGTCTACGAGTTTATGAAGATAGTGCTGAAGGTGGAATGAGCATATTGGAGAGGGATATAATTGTTTCTTCTTCTTCTTCTTCTTCTTCTTCTTTGTATTTTTTTCTGAGCTCAAATAAACTATAAACTGTGATCAGATTAAAGCATGACGTGCCACTACGGGGCAGAATGTTCCTACCAACCGGGCAATGTGGCCGTCTGTAATAAATATACATGTGTTGGTATTAATTAATGGACACATTAACGAGTCAATTAACATGGTGAAACAGGTGCGATCAAGATGCCCTACGTTGTTCCTTTCCTTCTACTGTCGTGAATCGATTAGCCCTCGAAAGCCAAACCTTATTCTCGTAATCAATCAAATTATTGCCATGAAATGCGAATCCAACAGCAACCTCGATCTCTTATCATAAGTGGTTTTACAGAAACAAGTGCATGGGACGACGTGCAATAAGAACCCGCTGCTACAGAAAGGGGAACGACAAATAGATCAACTCAACTCAGTCGTGGAGAGGATCGTCAGGCCAAAATGAAGGATCTACGCACCCACCGTAACGAGAGGTGCTAAGGTCAGCTTCATTGTCCCACGAGGCATCGTGAAGTGGGGGGAGGGTTGGTGAAGAAACCATGGATGTCATCATGTCATCTCCCTTCGTGTCATTAATCAGCGGATGCTCGAAACTGCATGACGTTCCAGGTAAGTTACGGTGGAGAGCTTGGGAGCCAAACAGTGGTGAAGGGCAAGGAGAAGGGAGAGAAGCGGCCCAAGGCATGGGTGTGTTTGCCAATTCCATGGGTTCCATTTCGGAGATGATGATGCTACTGGGGCAGTTCATGTTGCCGCTACCGCTACTTACTGCTGGTGTTGCAGACTGGAGAAGGTAATCCAGGAACAGTAGCTTAACCAGCTTAACAGCCTCTGCCTGTAGATGACCTCCATAGTCGTCCCACGATGACCTTTCCATGATTTCTTTGCGACTTGCGAGAGCTACATGTGGTAGCAGGCTGGCAAAGAGTTCTGTGCTCGTCCTGTACGTCATCGGATCGGTGTTCGTACAGATCGGTTTCTTCTTCTTCACGGAGTTCCAAAAGTTCTTTACGTCATTGTCAGTTCGGCCGGGGAGGTGCGCGGCGATAGTCGACCACCTAAGGAAACGAGAAGAAAGAGGCGAGCTTTAGGTTCAATGTTTTGGAATCCAGGTGACCTAAGACAGGGTTGGGGAGCTGACGCTCTACCTGTTGCCATGGATGGAATGGAGATGAAGAATGGTGTTCTCTTCTTCTGGGGACAACTTTCCTCTCTTGATATCTGACCGTAAGTAGTTAGTCCATCGAAGCCTGCAGCTCTTGCAACATCTATTGAGCCCTGCACGAGAAGCACGCATTTATCTTCGGTATATGTACATATGTCGATGGAATATAAAGATACGCACAAGTAGATAGCCAAACACATGAGAGAAAGATAGATAGAGAGGAGAGAGAGAGAGAGAGAGCACCAGCTAGTTTGGGGACGGTTTTCCAGCTTCCACGGCCATGGTTTTGGATGAACTGGATGAGCTTTTGGTCCTCCTCGGAGGTCCAGGAACCCTTCTTGAGATCATTCCCATCGCAGCATGGAGATCTTCCCATCCTTCCTTGCTCCAATGCTTAACTATTCCTTGGACTTGAAGTAGGCCATTTATACACCCCGTTCTCCTGGATCAACATCAAGAAACCGGTTGAATCTAAATAGCAGCTCTTCGTTGCTACAACAATTGAGTTCATGCATGCATGCATGCCTGCGAGGGTCAGAGGTAGCTTCCATTGACGGGAAAAAGAGTCAAAAGGGCACAGGGCTAATTGCTGGCGTGAGAGTCCACTGTTTCATAAACTTGCAATCACAATCTTAAGGACATCGATCATTGCATCAGCTCAATAACAATGACAACGCACCCATCAATGGAGGGAGTGATACCAGACCATGAGCCATTGCCTGCTGTTGCTTGAAAGGAGAAGACGAGGGTTAGGTTTGAGAGTGCTGACTTGAGAGGATGAACATGATCACTGCCTCAGTCAGGAGGCGGCTAATGTGATCATCTAACTAGATATTAAGAGAATATTCACGTGTAAGATGAAGATGAAGATTAAGTAGTATGAGTGTGCCGATTAAAAAATAATGAAAAATAGTGGTGTCCAATATATGAACTCAAACCTTTGGTGTTGTATCGGTGTCTGATCTCCACTTACGGTGAGCTTGACTGTGAAATGTGAAGCAGATGTTTTTTTCTGGTTACAAGAGAAACGACCAAACCATTTTGTTCATATCCCTGGAAACGTTTTGACGTCTTCGGTGATCAGATCATCTGGAAATGGAAACAAGTAGAATTAATAGTAATCTATAGTGGTTGAGCGAGCAGCAAAAGATTGAACAGTGCATCCTAATCAAAGAGATGTGTGCAGCAAGCAAAGAATCTTCTCCAGATACCAAGTGCATGTTCGACACCCTTCACTAGGTTTTGCAGACATCAAAAACGATGACCAAGACTGCAACAACAGCATCAGCAGGGCTTGACAGATGCTTGTCACCGAATCAAAAGGTACATTAGCTTATCCTTGGATCACCTCCTCTCGCAGGTGCAACTGCTTCCTAATCTAGACAAAAGTAGCAGTTAAGGATGATGGATTCATCAGAACAAAACTACAAATTCTAATAATTGTCTGACTGCTGTCTGCCACCAAATATATGTTCAAATTCCTACGTGGATTCAGACAGCTTGGTCATGCTGATGGAGCCCGAATGCCATCTTGATGCTCAGGTTTTCTTTCCCCTGGAGAAGGCTACGCTGCATTACGCGAAAGGCAAAGTGCAATGCAATCACATTCTTCTTCTCCCTTTTCTTCTTCACAAGCTAGCTTCTGAAACTAAAAGTAGTTGGATTGGAGTAAATATTAATCACATGATATGGCAAATATTAATCTGGTTGTCATGTCCCTGTGCCATCAGACGACTAGATTGTCAGCGTGGTCGACCCGACACGGTGGAGCCGACCTGACACAGGCATGGAGGAGTCAGCAATCGTACGGCTGACCTGACACGGGTAAGGTCGATACGCCACAGCTACCACAAGCAAGACACGCGCCTCGCTGTAAGGACTACGGATGGTGTGGAGAAGTACGACGACATGGTAAGTATGAACGACCTGTAGCACTCACTATAAAAGCTCCTGCACCTCTACGAAGCAGGGGGATCCCAAATTGACAACAAAAACTAACTTAACCATCGGAGGGGTCACGTCGGAAACCCCACCCGACCCGACCTTCTTGCAGGAATCTTTAGCCGACCCGAGTTGGGACATCTCTTCCTGACTCGAGCTCCGACGCACTAGCTGTCGACCTACCGAGCCAGACTCGAGGGTTCCTATTGCCAACTGTGCCCCACCTCCTTTCCACCGAGACGACTGCGGGCGAGCTAGCGCACATGGGCCCGAACCAATCATGCCTACTCAGCAGACACGGAGGCACATACTGCACCTACTGGGCAGACACGAAGATTTTACACAAACATTTTGGTGCTAGAAGGAGAGACCATGTTGCAAGAACGCTCGTTTGGTAACTCGAATGTAGAGCACGGCACGGAGCCTAACCACCCTCAATAAGTGGAAGAGGTCACCACGACGGCGCCTACCCCAAACCATTTCTAGAGGATGATGATCGACCCAGGGTTCCCACCACCGATGTCCAACCCCGCACCATTTGTCGTCACAGCTGAGGCCTTTCTCGACCTCACCAACTAAGTTCAAGCGTTGGCTAGCATGGTGCAGACCATCGTACCCTACTTGCCCCAGCTCATTCAGTCGATAACCCCACAATCGGCTCCTCCGGCAACATTCCCCCAAATGGAGTCACACATGGCCCCGAATCAGGAAATTCCACTCGAAACGGAAGTGCTACAACACTGGGCTATGGAAGCTCATGCGAACACCCCGATTATTGCACCTGCTCACTCGCGAAGCCACTCTAGTGATCCGGTCCAAACTAGTCCCGACTTCGACACCCTTTCGTCTGATTCCGTTGATTCGTTAAGGGAACAAGTCCGTCAAGTTCATCAGCGGCTAGACGAGGTCCAGAAGGAGGTCCTCAAATCAATGGGGGAGGTCAGAGAGAGCTCGAAAGGTGGCTCCCCATTCACACCTGATATACAAGATAAACCCCTACCAGCCAACTTCAAACTCCATGCCCTCGAACTCTTTGACAGCAGTTGCGACCCAACAGAACACGTCGTGACATTCCGCTCTCAAATGGCTCTATACGACATGTCTGATGCATTGACGTGTCGAGCTTTCCCGACCACTCTAAGAGGATCGATGAGAACATGGTATTGTCGTTTGAAACCCGCCTCTATATCTTTATTTGATTTATTGGCGAAAGAGTTTGAACTAAACTTTTTTGGCGAGTGCATGCCGAAAACCAATCGTCGTCTCCTTTCTGGGGTTGGCCCAAGGAAACAACGAGTCTCTTTCCCAATTCGTGGGACGATTCACCTCACAGGTTTGGGGGGTCCCTGACGTCCATCCTTCCCTAGCCATCCAAGCATTCTTAATGAGACTAAAGCCATCAAGGTTTTTCAAGTCATTGATCGAACGACCGCCCGTAACGGTACTCGAAATGCTACAGCGGGCGCACCAATACATAGCCACAGAGATGCTGGTGGTGGGCAAGCAAGACGAGTCGAAGTGCCCTCGAGCAAAATAGCCCCGAGGACACCCCTCGGGACCACCAAAGAGAAGGGGTGACAGGTCGGATATATTGCCATCCAGACCTCCCCCAATACCCCTTAACTCGACTCGAACAGAGATCTTCTTCCAGATTCGGGAGAAAGGGCTCTTAAAGGCTCCTAATATAATGAAGACACGTTCCGAAAGATGCGACGAGATATTGCTATTTTTACAGGGAACATGGTTATGATACGGAGGAGTGTCGTGACTTGCAAAATCAAATTGAAGACCTCATCCGACACGGGCACTTGCATCACTATGTTTGTGACCAATCTTCACTCCCTGACAGTCAGGCCCCTTGAGACCCATTGCCCCGACCAAAGGGGCCGGTTGAGAAACAAATTGATGTCATCATCGGGGAGCCGGCCTCGGGCGATAATAGTTCCTTGGCGCGTAAAGCTTGTGCACGCACTAAGGTCGGAAAGAGGCATGCACATGAAGAAGATCTCAACATCACCTTCGAGTCAAGGAACAAAGAGTACCCATGCCATGATGACACTCTAGTGATCTCAATTCGAATGGCTAACGCCCGTGTCAAAAGGGTTATGATCAACATGGGAAGTTTAGCCAACATCCTATACTTTGATGCCTTTCAAAAACTGGGATTGACTGACAAAGACCTCGTTTCACTGACATCTGCTTTAATAGGGTTCACCGGAGACTCCATCTCCCCTATGGGGGTAGCCACGATTCCCGTCACGTTTAGAGAAGAACCAAGGTCGAAAACTCTCATTATGTCATTCATGGTGGTGAAGCTTCCATCAACATACAACGCTATCATTGGATGATCGACCCTGAACCGACTCAATGCGGTTATTTCAACTTACCACAGACTCATGAAGTTTCCGACTCAGGCGGGAGTGGGCGAAGTCAGGAGCAACCCGAGAGAATCCAAGCAATTTTATCTCATGGCAACCACACTCCCTAAAAGGCCCAAAGTCTAAACAGCCGCTACAGCCCCCCGAAGTCTTGAAGATAATGATCGGGATCCCAACCCGACAGAGCAAGCTCTTGAGGTGTCACTCAACCCAAGTTGACCTGACAAGTTGGTGAAGGTCGGCTTGAGACTCTTGGAAGACCAGCGAGTACAACTAGTTGAGTTCCTACGAAGGAATGTGGATGTCTTCGCGTGGTCCCCAAAAGACATGCCGGGGGTTGACCCAGAGGTCGCCCAACACCATTTGAACATCATACCTGGCACCCGGCCCGTCAAGCAGTGCCCACGGAAGTTTGCTCCCGAGCGATAGAAAGCCGTAGAAGATGAGGTCGCTCGCTTGTTAGATGTGGAGCTCATCGAGGAAGTAAAGTACCTGACCTGATTATCCAATGTTGTACTTATTAAAAAAGCTAATGGAAATTAGCGAATGTGTGTTGATTATACCGACCTCAATCGGGCTTGTCTGAAGAACTGTTATCCCCTTCCTACATTGATCAACTGATGGATGCCACGTCGGGACATAAGTTGCTCTCCTTTATGGATGCCTTCTCGGGATATAATCAAATCTGAATGGATCCAAAAGACAAAGAGAGTACGACCTTTATTACTCACAACAACATCTACTGCTACAAAGTGATGTTGTTTGGGTTGAAGAACGCCGGAGCGACATACCAACGGTTGGTGAATTGTATGTTTAAAGACCAAGTCGGGAGAAACATGGAAATTTATGTGGATGATATGATAGTCAAAAGTCAAGAGACCGAGACCCATCTCTCGAATCTAGCAGAGACATTCGGCACGCTAAGGAGACACAAAATACTGCTCAACCCGGCTAAATGTATCTTCGGCATTACATCCGGAAAATTCCTTAGCTTTATCGTGCATCAACGAGGAATATATGCAAATCTCGACAAAATACATGTGATTCAGGAGATGCAGTCCCCGAGGTCAGTAAAGGAAGCCAACGACTCACAGGCAGGTTAGCGGCACTAAGTCACTTCATCTCCCGCATCGGAGATAAAAGCTCGACCTTCTTCCGAGCACTAAGGTCGGCAAAAGATTTCAAGTGGACCCTAGAGTGCAAGGAAGTATTCTGCCAACTAAAGAGCTACATCGAACACCTACCTTAGTTGGCATCAGTAAAGGATAGAGAGCCTCTTGGCTTGTACCTTGCAACATCTGACTTGGCGGTCAGCTCGATTTTGGTGAAGCTCGACAAAGTTGGACAAAAGCCAGTCTACTACACCAACCATGTCTTGGCAGGTCCCGAGCTCCGCTACCCCGCCATCGAAAGATTGGCCTTGGCATCGATCTGAGCATTAAGGAAGCTAAGGCCATACTTCCAGACACATCCCATCAAGGTGATAACTGACCAACCATTATGTCAAATTCTCTCAAAATTTAATGTTGCAGGTCGGATGCTCAAATGGTCAGTAGAGCTGGGGGAATTCGACGTCTAAGTATGTGGTAAGAATGGCGATTAAAGGTCAAGTGATGGCATATTTCCTCTCAAAACTCACACCTTCGAAGATTCTCGCAAGCTTGGACCATGTGTGGACGCTTCACATTGACGGTTCTGCCACCTCGGAGAGAGGAGGTGTCGGCTTGGTGCTCAGAGATCCCTCTGGGCATATCTACAAGCATGCTCTTCGGTTGGAATTCAAAGCCATGAACAATGAAGCGAAATATAAAGCAGAATATAGCACAGAAAATATATAGGTATTTACTGACTCTCAACTCGTCGCAGGTCAAGTCGATGGAGACTTCGAGACCTGAGAAGAAGCAATGGTCAAGTACCTGGCCAAGGTGCACCGGATGATAGATCAATTCCAAAGATACATCATCACCAAAGTGCCTCGATCCGAGAACTCACAGGCTGACGCCCTGGCCAGGCTTGTATCTTCCTGTGTAACCAGCACAGCCGGGGGGAATAGCAAGGATCCCAGACCTTCCATCAACCCGGATGTGGTATTTATGGCCGAAGAAGAAGAAAGTTGGATCAGCGAAATTATCCATTTCAAGGAAACAGGAGCCCTCCCCGAGGACAAAGCGACTGCCTGATGAATCCGGAGGATGAGATTGTGGTATTGCATCATTAATGGTCAGCTCTATCAGCTTGGCTTCAGCCGACCCCTTCTTCGGTGTTTGCATCTGATCGAAGCGCACACTACTATAGTTGAGACCCACGAGGGCATATGTGGGGACCATATTGGCGCCCAAACCTTGTCGCACAAGATTCTCAGGCAAGGATACTATTGGCCCACCATGTGTAAAGATGCTCAGATTTATGGGCAGAACTGTGAGCAATATCAGAAACATGCCCGGATCCAACATCAACCGATGATACCGCTCACGACTACAGACTGTGCCTGGCCTTTTACTCAATAGGGAATGGACCTCCTCGGTCCCTTCTCCCCGGCTTCAGGACAATGAAAGTTCCTGATAGTAGGAGTTGATTATTTCATGAAGTGGCTCGAGGTCGAGCCACTAGCTTCCATTACCGAAAGGCAAGTTGAAGGATTTGTGTGGAAAAACATTATAACTAGGTTTGGTCTTTCTAAAGTCATAATCACAAACAACGGGACACAATTCAACAATACAAAATTTAAAGAATTTTGCCAAAGCTATTATCGCATCCAATTGAAATTTAGCTCGGTCGCCCACCCCCAAGCCAACGGACTTGCCAAGGTGACGAATCGAGCCATCCTTGAAAGATTGAAGAAGAGGATTTATGGAGCCTCGACAACTTGGGTGGAGTTTCCAAGCATACTTTGGGCATCTCAGACAACCCCAAAAACCCCAACAGGGGAATCCCCCTACAGCCTGGCCTTCGAAATCGAAGTTGTGCTATCTCCTGAGGTCGTTTTCCCAACACTTCGAATTCAAATGCATGGTGAAGAGGCATCCAGCCAACAACTGTGCGAAAATCTTGATTTATTGGAGGAGAAACGAGCTGACACCCATTTGCGGATGTTAGCCTACAAAAAAGTCATCGCCAGACTCTATGATCGTCGAGTGCGGCCTCGGTTCATCAGGGCAGGCGACCTGGTATTGCAGAAGGCTGAGGTCAGCGACCCGACTCAATCCCATGGAAAGTTGGTACCGAACTGGAAAGGACCCTACCGAGTTATGGATGTTGTATAAGAAGGGACTTACACATTGGGAATGGCGGAAGGGCGATTGTTGTTGAGAACCTGACACATTTCAAACCTTCAAAAATTTTACACATAATGTGGAAAAAGTGACATGATTTGTATTGATGAAAGCTTGCTTACAAAATATGTCGGGAGTAAAATGGGGCTCTCCCCGACCCCGATTACAAAATGTTTGTATGCACGACATTGACAAAAGATAAAAAATATAAGTTATAACTAGGGTGGGTCCGAGTCGTCAAAGGCATGTTGCCTCTCCATTGGCACCAAGTCATCCTCGGGTCGGACGGTGAAGGGATCCTCCTCGACCTCTGAGTCCGGGTGCAAGGAGCGAAAGCATGCCAGCGCCACCCAATAACCATACTCGTAGGTGACTCGGCCCATCCTCTTCAAACCTTCCTTAAAGTCGCCCGACTCTTTGTAGTCATCGATTGCTTGCCTCGGCAATTCGGACCGGGCGCTCTTAAGGGCCTTCACCGACTGCAATAGCTCATCGTCCATCTTTTGAGATCTGACTTGTGCCTCCTTCAGCAGCCTCTGGGCCTCAGATAAGTCACCTCGGGTTTCGTTTAGTTCTTTATCAGAAGCTTTGAGTCGTTGGAGCACCTCGTCCCACTCACGCTTTGTCTTCTCGAGCTCCTTTTCCAGCTCGGAAGCACGCTCTTCGGCCGCGACGACCGCCTCCAAACCCCCTCCAGATTTTAAGGCATCAATCTCTTGCTGAAGGCTGGAGATGCGGTAGTCCATGAAAGTTATCAACCGACCCGCATCATGGACTCGGTCGAACAGCACCATCTGAACATGCTGGTTCTGTACAAAACAGCAGTCATCAGGAAAAAATCGAAAGAAAGACCAAGGCATGAAGATGAGGGTCGGAAGATTATCAACACCATCTCCTTAGTGGCTCGGGCCAGTAGTACTTCTGATGGGAGTGTATACAACTCCCGCACCAACTGCGGGTGTAGGAGTCCCCTCTCAAACTCCTCCATGGTCGATGGGTCGTTCCAGACCTTCATCGAGTTCTTCAACCTCCCCCATCTGGCATGCATCTCCTTGTCGGGGTCCTGATGAGCTAGGTCGAACATGTACAGGGCACAGTACCCCGCATCATATTTTTCGACCTTCGTTTTAAAAAGATCCTTCATAGACCAGGGGCGATGGAAGACAGGTGATGCGTCCTCCTCGGTGAACTCCACGAGAGTCTCGGGCTCTTCGACGGACTCCGCCGGCTCCTTGTCCTTAGAGTGGGACCATAACCCCCCTTCGTCGTGATGGGACTTGTGCCTCTGAGATAAGATATTCACCTTCTTATGTCTCTGAGAAGGGTTGTCGGATGGAACCAGTGCATCAGACGACCTCTTGGATGAAGACTTAGGAGCTTCAGTTGGAGAAACCCCGCCGACCCCTTGAGTTGATGTGGCTGGGCATGCAGTCGAAGTCTTTCCCCCTGATACCTTCGACATCCCACAAAGGTCACTGAGATCCATCCAGTTTGCACCCTGATTCATAGGTTAGAAAAATATCCTTGAGATTCAAAATGACGTAAATAAAATAATACCCCTAGAGGCCGGGCTGAGACCCACCTCGACCAGCCAAAGCTCGGTCATTTCCTTAATAGCATAGGAAGAGGAAAGAATTCCCTTCAGTCTACCGACCAAGACGGACTCCTCCTCGGATAAATACGGAGGGACGTTGCCGATCGGATGTGCCGACCAGTCGAGTCTAAACCCCTAGTTTGGACCACTCACAAAAAGATAACGAGACTTCCAACCTTTGTTGTTGGAAGGAGCCCCGCTAACCCTAAAGCTGACACAGGCGGTGAGATAGTAGCTGCTCCGACTCTTGCAAAGGCGAAAGCACGCTATAAACAGGTCTCGAGTCAGGATAATCCCGACCCCTCGGCATTTGCCTAGAAACACAACAAGGTAATGCCACGAGTTGGGCACTACCTAACTTGGGGAGATCCTCCACCATCTGATACCTTCCTCTATGATGGGATGCAGCAGAAACTGAAGATCGGCTTCCAAAGCATCCACCGAGATACACACCCTAGGCGCGTCCGAACTATAGGGATGCTACCCGGACCATGGAATGTGCAACCCATACTCAATCGGGATTCTGTACCGCTCCCTAATGGCAGCGAGTGACCCTTCGGTCACTGTCGTGTCCAGGTCATGACCTGCTTTCATGACCTCCAAATCCCTCAAGACCCTCACGTCGACTAGCGACAGGGGCCCAAAAGACATTCCCTAGGAGCTTGCCTCGGGCTCTCCCAGACATGTTCCCCCCGACCTCGGGGAAGGAACAACCCTAATGCTACTCGAAGAATCCGAGAAGGACATTCCGACCTGTTCAGAAAACACCGACTGAAGAGGGCTAGGTGGAGATCCGAGGGAGGAGCAAAAAAAGGCAAAACGAGAAAGTGAGGTCTCAACCTGGCCGTAGCGAATTTACAGGATCCAAGGGCGTCATTTCAGCTTCCCGAGATAAAGCAAGGGACTGCCCGAAAACAACTCGACCCATTAAATGCACAACTGCATTAAATGCATAGTCGCGCGGAGAGCGCTGCAATGCAGAAAAAGTAACAATAAATAATAATAATAATAAATAATGAATAAAAAATAATAACATGACAAAATAGGAAAATTTTCGCTAGTTCCCTCTCGGCCAGATCACATGGATTTGTGCCCGAGTTCGCCCTCTTGACTAAATCTCCAAGATTTGTGCCAAAGTTCACCATCTCGGCCAAATGGCATAGATTTGTGCCCGAGTTTGCCCTCTCGACCAAATCACATAGGTTTATGCCCGAGTTTGCCCTCTCGGCCAAATCATATAGATTTGTGCCCGAGTTCACCTTCTCGGCCAAATCACATAGATTTGTGCCCGAGTTCGCCTTTTCAACCAAATCTCCAAGATTTGTGCCTGAGTTTACCCTCTCGGCCAAATTATATAGATTTGTGCCCGAGTTCGCCCTCTTGGCCAAATCTCCAAGATTTGTGCCCGAGTTCACCTTCTCGGCCAAATCATATAAATTTATGCCCGAGTTCGCCTTTTCGGCCAAATCTCCAAGATTTGTGCTTGAGTTCGCCCTCTCGGACAAATCTCCAAAATTTGTGCCTGAGTTCACCTTCTCGGCCAAATCACATAGATTTGTGCCCGGGTTCGCCCTCTCGACCAAATCACATAGATTTGTGCCCGAGTTCACCCTCTCGGCCAAATCGCATAGATTTGTGCCCGAGTTCACCTTTTCGGCCAAATCACATAGATTTGTGCCCGGGTTCGGCCTCTCAGCCAAATCACATAGATTTGTGCCCGAGTTCACCCTCTTGGCCAGATCACATGGATTTGTGCCCGAGTTCACCCTCTCGGCCAGATCACATGGATTTGTGCCCGAGTTCGCCCTCTTGACCAAATCTCTAAATTGTGCCCAAGTTCACCATCTCGGCCAAATCACATAGATTTGTGCCCGAGTTCACCCTCTCGGCCAAATCACATAGATTTATGCCCGAGTTCACCCTCTCGGCCAAATCGTATAGATTTGTGCCCGAGCTCGCCCTCTCGGCCAAACCACATAGATTTGTGCCTAAGTTCGCTCTCTCGGCTAAATCACATAGATTTGTGCTTGAGTTCTCCCTCTCGACCAAATCTCCAAGATTTGTGTCTGAGTTCACCTTCTCGGCCAAATCACATAGATTTGTGCCCGAGTTCATCCTCTCGGCCAAATCTCCAAAATTCGTGTCCAAGTTCGCCCACGCGGTAGACCACCAAGGTTTGGACCAGAGGTTATTTCCTGAGTGCCAGCTCGGTCGGATCATCTGTCAGGTACTTAAAACCCGACCAGGTCATTTCCCGAGCCCCAGCTTAGTCGGATTAGCTTAAACCCAATCAATTCATTTCTCGAGCCTCAGCTTGACCAAATCAGCTTCCGGGCACTAAAACCTAGTCGGTTCATTTCCTGAGCCCCAGCTCGGTCAGATCGTTTGCCGGGTACTTAAACCCGACCTGGTCATTTCTCGAGCCCCTGCTCGATCGGACCAACTTCCGGGTACTAAAACCCAGCTAGTTCATTTCCCGAACCCCAGCTCGGTCGGATCAGCTTTCGGGCACTAAAACCCGGTCGATTCATTTCCCGAGCCCCAACTCGGTTAGATCATCTGTCGGGTACTTAAATCCGACCAAGTCATTTCCCAAGCCCCAGCTCGGTCGGACTAGCTTTCGGGTACTAAATCCCGACTAATTCATTTCTCGAGCCCCAGCTTGGTCGGATCAACTTCTGAGTACTTAAACCCGATCAGTTCATTTCCCAAGCCCCAACTCGGATCAGCTTTCGGGTGCTAAAACCTGGCCAGTTCATTTCCCGAGCCCTAGCTCGGTCGGATCAGCTTCCGGGCACTAAAACCCGACCAGTTCATTTCCCGAGCTCTAGCTCGGTCGAATCAGCTTCCGGGCACTAAAGCCCGACCAATTTATTTCTTGAGCCCCAGATCGGTTGGATCAACTTTCGGGTACTTAAATCAGACCAATTCATTTCCCGAGCCCCAGCTCGGTCGGATCCGCTTCCGGGCACTAAAACCTGACTAGCTCATTTCCCGAGCCCCTGCTCGGTCGGATTAGCTTCTCGATACTTAAAACCTGACCAGTTCATTTCCCGAGCCCCAGCTCGGTTGGATCAGCTTCGGGGCACTAAAACCTGACTAGTTCATTTCCCGAGCCTCTGCTCGGTCGAATAAGCTTTTGGGTACTTAGACCTGACCAATTCATTTCCCGGGGGGGAATGATATGGCAAATATTGACCTGACTATCATGTCCCCGTGCCCTCGAACGACTAGATCACCAGCATGGTCGATCTGACACAATGGAGCCGACTTGACATAGGCATGGAGGAGTCAGCAATCGTACGGTCGACTTGACATGGGTAAGGTGGGTAAGGTCGACACGCCACAACGACAACAAACAAGACACACGCTTCGCTGCAAGGACCACGGATGGTGTAGAGAAGTATGACGACATAGTAAGCAATAGGGGCAGTAAAGATATCAGGTAGGAACGACCTGTAGCACTCACTATAAAAGCTTCTACACCTACGGAGCAGGGGGATCATAAATCGATAACAAAAACTAATTTAACTATCGGAGGATTCATGTCGGGAACCCCACCCGACCCGACCTTCTTGCAAGAATCTTTAGTCGACCCGAGCTCCAACGCACCAGCTATCGACCTGTCGAGCCAGACCCGAGGGCTCCTACCGTCCAACCGTGCCCCATCTCCTTTCCACCGAGACGACTATGGATGAGCTGGCGCACACAAGCCCGAACCAACCGTGCCAACTTAGCACCACCAAACACAAAGATTTTATACAAACACCACCAAACACAGATTATGTATTCTTATGTATCTTCTCCGATTGAGGTTTCTCATAAATATATGCAAGTAGGGTAGGTCAAGTACCACTCAGACTTCCTTGCAGGTGTCTCAAATCTAATTTCCTGATCCTTCAAATACGTTTTCTCAAGTGGTGACAGATAGAGGTATGAATCAATGAACAATGGGAGCATGAAGACAGTATGTTTAAGGCTCTCTACCTTTCTGATTACATTTGAATTGCAAGGACCAAAAGATAGTTTATACATTGAGTAGATGTCAAGCCCAGCATCTAATAGTTCCTGTAGCAAGAACTGAAGATTCCTTCCTTGTTTATGGTTTCCTAAGCAATTTTCAAAAGCTGTGGATCCAACACTTGCAGGTCTAATCACATTTACTGCTGTCTTAATCTCACAGTATGTTACATCAAATTCTCTTCGACAGAGTGGTTATCCATCCAGCTGGTCTATGAAATCCTTTCATAATGGTCAGCATCAAGAACAGCAACTTCAATTAACAGATTCAGAACTTCATCAAAGTTTATCATGAATCATTTAATCACCCAATATCAAGTGTGTGTGTGTGTGTATATATATACACACACACACGAATTCGAGGTGATGGGAGCTAAAGAAGCCTGCTAAAATTGGCAAGTAAGCACAGTGCAGTTAAATCTCAATGTCACTGCTTATCCCCAGCAATCTCTCTGCTTCTTTGCAATGCAAGCATGAAAGGAAAGATTACTTCATTACAATAAAAAAAAGAACTTTGTAGACCTTCACCAAGGATTACAATACTGCTGTCTCGAGATATGCATGAGATGGTTTGAACTCCATGTTAGAAGTTATAAATTAAGAGGAAATCTCACTAAGGTCTGTTTGGTAGAGCCAAGTCTAATTGGCTGTGGCGTGGCCAAGTACCTAATTGCTTGTGATCATGGACTTAATTACCTCACTTAGTACATCATCTAGCTAATGAGAAGCACCTTTAATATACTTTGAAAAATAACTTTTTCTAATAGGATTGTTAAGTCAGATTCCAACATGGGACGATGAGTCAAATCCAATCGAACATCGTTCAAAGACTGTCCGATTGTCCACTTGTGATTTTTTTGATGTTCGGATCTTGAAAGACTAGTTCAGGTGTGTTTCCAACGATGATTCATCCGACGATCAAATCAGTTTTAAAAATAAAAAAGTAAATATTAGTTAAAACTATTGAACTAGTCAAATTATTTAGTGAGATTAAATAGGTGAATATCCCAAAGTGCATACCTTATCATCATTTTTTTAGGTGGTCTATGAATAGCTACATCCGAGCTATAATGGTCAAAGTGTCGACTATAGGTAGAATGGTCAAGTCAGATTTATTCAAAAAGTAATATTTGTATGTCGCTGAAGTTGATGATGTAATCATTTCACCGTAATAATAATTGTGGTCTCACACTACTTGTACACAATATCAAAATAAAACTTAACTCATTGATCTATTTCTGATAGTTTTCATTCTAATATTTTAGTTTATTAGGTAAAAGATGAACATATATAAATAACTAAAAATACAATCATATCAAATTAAATATATAACATATTCTATCCTTTAAAGAATTTAATATTTCTGACTTGACTTTAAAAAAATAATCTATCCCTCTTAATGGTATTTTAGATTGATAGACTTTATACAAAATCCTGTAGAGATATTTTTTAATGTTCTTCAATCAAAATTTATCATCTTTAATCAAGATCAAATATTATTTCTTTCGTTTCTCTATTACCTCTTTTTTTTCTCATTCAGTAGATGTTGACATGTGATAACTTATTACATATACCAAATATCTCTACATTAATTAAATTTATTTAAATAATATAATATTTAGTTTAATTTTTATCTAAATAAATTTAATTAATTTAGAGATTTTTATATAAATAATAAGTTTTACACACACACACGTATATATATATATATATTCTCAGCCGCCTTGTCCGGATTGATATTTATCAAAATAATCACATAAAGTTCTGTATCGCACCAAAAGGCTGTTTAATAAGCCACGTTCATGAATAGGTAGACAGCCATTAACGACCAACAGATGCAGCCACACAATAGTTGGTCAATCAAATTCTTTGACCATTCAGCTTAATAGTAGCAATTTGTATGACAAGTGCATTTTGGAAATCTATCTTACAGTGCAGCGCACACGGAAGAAGACAACCAATGCTGTGTGTTTTGTCCTCTCCAAATGACAGATTTGTGTTGTAATGTTGCAGCAATGGTGAGTTATTGCAGTTGTTGCTTTGGCCAAATGGCAGCCTCCATCCATCCAAGCCACCAGAGGTTCTATATCTTCAGGTATACAAAACGAGATCAACTTCCTTAGTTCCTCCCCAACAAAGTGGTCCAGTAATTGATCTCCACTTTGCTGATAGGCTTAAACATGTACAAAATCCACAGGCTCTATCAGAACTCCAACACCTCATCCGGCATGCGAGATGCTTAGATGGACCGTGTCCAATTTGCCATGCCATCGGCTGTATCCGGTGATTTCGTTTGTATACAGAACTCTAGCATATATTGATTTATCTATGCACAAGTGAGTTACCCAATTGTTAAGGTTGCTGCTGACACAAACAATCGGGTAGAGGGTTTTCGTAAAATACTTCTTCGGACCGAAACCTCTCAATGCCCCTTGTGCCAGGAATAGGACCTTTCCTTTTGCGGGCAGAACCTTGCCTATCATATCAAAAAATGATAAGATAAAGTATGACAATATTAAACAAAAGGAAAGAAGCAAACATTATGCTCACACTGTCACCTACCGTCTTCTATGAATCTCTACGATTATATTTGACAGCTTCTCCCCTTCTTCAAGAGACCCTTGGTTGATCTTATCAAACAGGTGAACAAGAGCTTTTCTACATACATAAAGGTAGCAGACAAAAAGGTTCAATAAGCTCAAAATCCTTTCACTGGTAAGGAGGGAAATACCAACATTACCTGTCAGGATTAATAGTTTTCCGGTGGCCAAGGAAACGGCGATGACCCTCAACTGCCCTTGCCATATTCCCCGAGTATGATGGGATAAAGACATCGCTTTCCACTGATACAATGTAGTCTAATGCTGCCATTTGAGATGCATAATCTTTGAAAGGTTCAAGCTCTTCAGCTGATGCTAGTTTCTCCTGCAAGGAAGTCCACAATTTAAGACTGTATAAAGCCAAGATCGAATCACAGGGATGTGTTTCGGACAGTGATGCACATCAGGCCATGAATCATGACCCAGCATATACTGATAAGCAATGGAGATGAATGCAGCACTTTCTGAAAACAGCATACCAAACAACAATCTATCAATTAAGAGTGATGTTTCTGGTTCCTGATTGTTCCTGTAGATTATTGTGGTTGTTGGATCATTTTAAGGTTGTAGGCATCTAACTGTCAGATGTGATTAGTGTCATAAGGAGATCCAGCCAAGTTTTTTCCTTCTTTGAACTTTGACAAGATAAAATTGGTTATTGCCGAAGTTGATAATAAAGGTCTAGTACTGAAGCCAGAACTAAGTAGAACAAGGTTGATGCAGTCAAATACTCGATAAACTTCATAACTGATATTAAAGAAATCTAAACAATCTTTCCAAAAGGAGATTAAGCAAATAATCAAAATCTTTATCTAGGAGGCACTGTTAAAAATCTAAACAACTTCCACAACTTACATTCATTTGAAATGGTAACTTTCAAACCAAGTAACAAATGATTTTCATGAATAACATTTTGAATGTGTGGATGGTGGTGTCTACACTACATATTCTTCATGCTTACATCACAAAAAAAGATGTATTCTCGGTGAAATATCACAAAAATAGAGTTAAACTAAGGAACATTTCATTAGAAATAAAAACTAACATCGGCAATATGCTGTCTAATGTCCATTGCAGTCATTCATTTAATACCTTGCTCAATAAAATGGGAAAACGAGAATGTAGATCAGCCAAATGAGAGTCCCCTCCATATATTGCCCCAGCTGCAATGTATACTGGAGTATTTGATGGATATCCTAGAGAAGAAAGAAAAATCCCAACCTCCTTTGGGGTCAATGGGCAATATCCTTTGGCCCTTTGTTCTTGTGAATCTATTTCCTTGACCTTCCAATATGAAATATTTTCTCTGAAGAAGGAAGAAATGTGTTAATGCCATCCGACAATAGTTTGTCTTCTAGTCCCAACATCCAGAACTTTATTTTGTGAAGTCTCAACAGCAATACCTAATCCTTGCCAATTCATCAGATTCCGCAGGTGTCAAGCCATACGTACACCCACTAAAAGCAAGCATGTCCTTCTCATAACGTAAGTGCAAAGTGATATAACGACCATAAGACCTCATTCTCTCCACCAATAACTACAGAATAAAAAGCATAAAAAATTGATGACAGTTATTTAAAAAGCAGAAAACAGACAGCATTAGGCTAGTACTTTTCCTAGAGCCTCAATCTGTGGAGAAAATTTGAGAGCCTCATAAAAAGCACGGCAACGAAGTTTTTGAATGTCAACAGGAAGGTTATTATTTGCAAGACGTGAATCTGACTTAGCAGCTTTGATAACCTGCCGGCAAAAGCATTTCAATTAGAAACATTAGCATCGCAACTTCGAATCTCAATATAAGGATAGAAATGAACTTTCTTATTCCAGCAAATATACCTGGTAATTATCCCACTTGTGTGATATCTCATCCTGGTAGTAGTCCAGTCCTGACCAGCTTCGGAAATGTATTACTGCTTTTGCAGTTGTCACCAACTCTTTAGGAAGTTTCTTTACAATTTTAACATCATTGGCCAAGGTGCGGATAAAATGTTCTTCATCAAACACATCAGAGAAATTGCTGACATATATTCATGAAAAGAATCAGAGGACATCTAAGCACATGGAAACTCATCATGAACAACATAAAAACTAGCAGTATTTATGAAAATTGGAGCTATAACTTTGTTGGGCACAATGAACATGGACTACCGTCGAACATGGTACATGACAGTGGCGTCTAATTATGAGAACTTATACGAGCTTTGGCAACATGCATGAGAAACGGATATAGGCAAGTATACAATGTGAGTTTTTATCTACAGCATCAACATAGGTCTAGTCCTGCAAAAGCATAAAAGCAAAAAAACAAACAAGCAACTTTTACCTAGAATCTTGCCAAAATGATCTCTTATCAAGCTGAGGAATAACAAGTGTAGCATTAATCAATCGTGCAACAGCTACCATGTCACATATCTGCCATTCCAAATGATGGTACTTATGAGGTTTCGACCAGTAATAAACGAATAAATACAGAAAAGATAGGAGTCATAAGTTATATGTGATGTGGCAAAAAGCTTTCTATCAAGGCTACAATTCGAAGCCATGTAAGCTGTTATGCCATGGCCAACATTATTTAAAGAAAAAGGATACACAACAAAGAATCTCACTGAATGCATCCAGAAGAATTAACAAACGGAAATTTAAATTAGATGTCCATCATATCATGAAATTATAAGATCTCTTCCTGCTAAAAGCATATTTGCCTGGGGCTAAGTGCCTGGAAAAACAAGTGTATCTGTGACTGCAGTTCAACCTAGATTCAGGAGTTAGTAACCTGTTACATGGGTCTTTTCTCACAATAGTTCTTCTTTTAACAGCTGTTAATCCAATAAATATCAGTAGCTATGACCTTTTTATTTAATCATCAATTACATTTAAAAACTAACATGGTTCCACGGCTGTTATATGTTAGGATGGATAGGTAACTCGGAGGGGGGGGGGGGCATTCGTGTCATTGGTCATACCTTAAGTTACTAGTCCACTGTTAAGCATGTATACAAGAATTCAAGTAATGCGACATAACATCACTAATTGAAGCATAAACAATGACATGAAGATTTTAAGTGATGTGGTGCCACCTGATTCAGTTGAGTCTTTATCCCCACTAGTAAAGAATCATGACTCTCTTTTCTAATAGAAGTGGCATAAGCTAATCCTTTCCTTAGAATAATGACTTGATTGTGTCACAGGACTGCTTTAGTGACACCTCTTCTTATTGGTCTTGTTTTTGGGAGCAATTAGCGGAGCATTGCCTAGCTGTGGCGTCTCATTAATATTAGCATGACAGCTATTTGAATTGAATTGTTTTGAAAGTTCTAGTAATGACTAGTTCTCTAAAAATGAACAATCTAATAAATTGGATATTGAGGCAAGCAAAAAGGACTAGGTAGGGGACATGACACTGCATGTAGGATGCCAATTAGGCTGACATCAAGATCTCTTTTCATGCCATCATTTCTAAAGTTTGGGTAGGTTCACTTGTGCTGCTATGTCAAACATAGGTAGGTTTGCATCAGGTCCCCCAATGAAAGCCAACAACAAAATACCCAGTTGAGAGAAAGCAAGCACTACATACCCCAGCCCGCATTTGGTTCAGCCCACCATTGGCATGAACCAGCAAGTAGCCCCTTGACTGCGTTGGAGCTGCAAAAATTATCACGTTGACAAAAAAGAAGATTGGTAAACCACAAGATGATAGCAAGAAAAGATGCAGCTAAGAGAAGACCGAGAAATCGACGAGTAGTGTTCGATTACGAAGATAAGATGAGCTGGGAGCTACACAGGGCACAAAGTTACGATTCGAAGGAGGCTTCCACAGCTTCTCGAAACCGGAATCTCCCCCCCTCATGCTGACCACCTGCCAGATATAGAGGGAGATGAGATCAACAAAATAGACGGCAACACTCTCTTCGCGAAAGAGCCACCGTCATTCATCAAAATATCAAGAAAAAGATATTGCAAGAACACGACAATCTGCTAACAACAGATGCAAACCAACATTCTGCAAAAATGTGGTACGGGATCACCTTCTGAGCGGAAATCTTAAGCTTGGCGAGTTGGGGCGGCGCGATCTCCTGAGTCCAGCTGAGTTCGCTCGCCTTTCGCCGGTATCCCGCCTCACGTTGCTAAACCAAAACACACCACCAAACTCAAATCATATCGCATATGTGGACAACAAGAAGGGCCAGCAAAGCCAAGCGCCACAATCTTTTTCCTCGTGAGGATCATATCCATCGGAGCTTGATTAAAGAACAAGCAAATCTGTACCCAAATAATAACGGGCATGGGGGTGGGAGCAAAGATCACAAGAAACGAATCAAGAAAATGTCGACTTGATAGACCTAGATCACCTTCCAAGAATCAAGAAAGCCAGGAATGTAAGAAAGAAGGCATCTTTAAGGCGGAGAAACACGAAAGCAACGAAGGGGGAAGAGAAGAGGAGGAGGAGATGCCTTGGTGAGCTTGAAGGCGTCGGGGACGGCGGCGGAGGGCAGGAGGAACACGTGGACGGCCACGAGCGCGCCGACGGCAATGGCGCCGATGGCACAGGTCAGGGCCCACCGCAGGCCCCAGAGTCCGGCCGGCGTCGACCTGCGCCGCTGCATCCTGCCCGTTTTCCCTTTCCTTTCACTCGTTCCGGTCCTGCGCTGCGTGCCTCTTTATAAAGGAAGGGGGAAAGCAGAGGAGAAAACAAAGAAAACGAACAGAGAAAGAAAGAAGGAGATGTGGATGAATGGGAGAGAGCGTGCGTGAGAGAGAGAGAGGAGACGAGAGGCTTTCCAACTGTCCTTCTTCCAGTGCCAGCAGCGTCACGCTGCCGTTCCCACTGTGCCCCTCCCTCCCCCCGGCTTCTATTCCCATAGTATCCCCTCCCCTGTTCTCCCAAGTCGGCACCAGCCATCGAACGCAGTAGAAATAAATGGCATCTTTATACCCAACATTTATGACTATATCCACGTAACATCAAGAAACCTGTGCGATTTCTATCCCTTTTCCTTCTTCTCTTGCTTTTGTTTCCTTTCTTCTTCTCTCGCTTTGGTTTCCACCTTGTTTTGCTCCCGCTGTTTGGTCATTCTTACCGTAGCTATTATCTTCGCGGTGAGTGACTACGTTGCTCTCTCCCGTCCATCAGATACTTTCGTATAAAAAAATGGATATAATACAACATAAATTTCTTGATAAAACCAAAGCTTGTTACTAAAGCAAGCTTCATAAAGGATCAAAAGCAAAACTTTTATGTTCCTCGGAACCTGATCACCGAAACCAGGGCTCTGCAGCACCGGAAGTCAAGCTCTTCCACCTTGGCTTTCTCAATCGTCTATTATATGGCTGTGCAGTGTTGGGATAATAGGAGCAATGTGGAGGGTTACTGAGGCATGAGGATGGCTGCTGCATGTCGAGGTAGATCTAAGCATAAAGGACAACATCTGGGCATTAATTATTGGTTTAGGTGAGTAATCTGTCTGAGAAAGATCTTGCCTGTCTTCCAAGCAAGATACAGCAGCAGCAGACCTCATACTTTGTTATCTGAGACCTCCTCCAGTTCATGAATGTGGCCTTCTGCTGCAGGAAATGGGGACTTTTCAGACAACCATCAATATAGACAGACTACCAGTGGATGGAGATCAGCTCAACAATTTAGAGCTTCTTCTACATGTAAGCATTTATCTTCTTAATCACCAGGTTATTACAAGGAATGTTAGATTGGCTGCATTTAGATGTATGGTCCGAGGTTGCAGGATGTGAATACATAGCAAAAAAAAAAGCTACGCATATAATTTGCTTATATTTCCTGATGCATCAGTAGCAGATCACGGATGAACATATTTATTTTATTTGACCCCATTGGTGAAGAATCTGTGACTTGCAGTTGGCAAAGGCCGACTCTATTATCCTTCACATGCCCTATACTTTTCTGACAATTGATTGACCATCCAAGGTCGCAAGGCTGGGTCAGCGTTCTTACAAAAAAAAGTAATGAACACATCCCATGAATACAAACGAGATAAGTGCTTCATTCTTTCTTCACTTTACTTGCTAAGGAATTTTATTTAGTGTGATAAATGGAGAACATCTACATATGATTGTCCAAGCAAGCAAGCAAGCAAGCGTGACTGAGGACTCAGCTTGCAGTAGCACTAGTGGCCAGTGAAGCTCTACTGTCCATGCAAGTGTAAGAGTTGGCTGCATTGTTTTCGAAGGAAGAAGACAATGAATGCAAGTTTGGTCTTCACTGTACAAGCAGGAGGACAGGTGAGAGAGCCACAGCCATTGTGATTGACTTATGTCCAAGTCGGAATTAAGCTTATCATATGTTGTTTAATGTATGCTGAAGGTGTAGTTGGGCATTTATTTGGTCCCATCGAACTGGTTGTTGCCAGTGTCAATCACCTCTTCCTCGATCTCTCTTATCTCTCATATCAACAACTTTCTCCACACCCAAGTCTCTTCCATCATTCTCATCACAAGCTAAAAAAGCTGTAATCTATTCTTCGATCTTTCATGCATTTTGTCCTTTTCTTATCCCTAAAAAACACCCTTCCTGCAACAGAAGATGATTTGAAGAAGGCAAGATGACGAGGGGAAGTGATTCCTTGCTTCTGCTGCACAACTCTCCTGACATCTCATTCCGAAAAGTCTTCATGTGAGACGACGGTAAAAGAGAGAGAAAGCTGAAGCAAAGGACAAGAGGTTGTGAGAGAAGAGCCTCGTCTCCCTCTCCTCCTCCTGCTTCTGATCTTGTGCCGTGCCCATGCGATGCGATGCGATGCTCGTCATCTCTCTCTCTCTCTCCGTCCCTCTCGGGGGATTCAATAGGAAACAGCAAGTCAACTTCGCGTTACAGTGACACGCAACATCTGGGCCAGTGCGAATCTGAGAGTACCCTGAGAAAATTAATGGTTATCATCGTTTGATCTTTCTGGTTCATCCGGAAATGATTGCAGGGACCAATGTGGAGGCCCCATGGATTTGTGCTCCAGGAAGTCGAGATGAGACAGATGGAAGGAAAGAACAGTGAGTACTCACAGTAGTTCATCATTTTTTGTCCCCATCGAATGAAAAATGAACAGATTCATAGTAGGCTTTGTGTTCGAGTGCAAGTGTTGATCGACCGATCTCATGTCCTCCATTAATGCGACGTACTTGCAGCATCCCCGCGGAGGAGGTCTCCGGTCGTCGTCCTCTAAAGCGTGGTCGAGAAGGTGCGCCGCTTGCGGCACCGACGTGGCCAAATTATCTTTTTATTTTTTTCCGATTTATTTCTGATATGTTTGACGTTAAAATAAAATTAATTATTCACCAAACTGTAGGAAAAGTAGTTTTTTGTCTTTTATTTTTCATTAAAAAAAAAGAAAGCTCTTTGGTTCACTGCTCTCTGTTGTTTTTTTTCTTTTGATTTATTTATTACTTTCATCATCTTGGAAAAAAAAAAGAAAAACTAAAGCAGAAACTTACATCTTTCTTTTTGCTGTAATTTATTGAATTAAATATTTTCTCTTTACTTATATGGAAAAAGATTCTTCAATGAAGAAATATATAGTTGTTTGAGGATTTGTGTTAATCCATATCATCTAACTTTGATAAGGTTTTTTTTTTTTTTTGGATTTTATAGTGGGTTAGGTGCTGAGAAAAGAGAAAAAGGATATTTATTAAATTATATATAAATCATTACGTCAATATTTTTACCTAAAAAAATATTAATGATGGTGAATCGTATTAGTCCATGTAGATCAAAGTGTTTGCTGTGAACACTCATTTATCAAAAGACTGAGAGTTCATTTTATTATATTATTCCTAATACCTAAAATATTAGTTTGATGATGATATATTAGATTCATTTATCAAAGTTGAAGATATGTTTCTGAAAATGATAACTAATCTAATTAGTAAGAACTTTGATTGTATATTTAATTATTTGGGATGCCATTGAGATATTGATTAAAATTCATATTCATAATATCTTACATAGTTTTATGTTAGTTATTAGTGACCTAATATAATCCTCTATCTTTTTTCGTATTTATGATATCAAAACCCCATCTCACCGCTTACCAATATAGACGACTCATACATACATAATGGTTGTAATAAGGAATGGTTGGGGCCTTCACCATTTTGTCAAATGGTCCAGATTTGAGGTTTGGATTTAGAAGAATTGGAGCCCCATTTCAACCTCATCATCAACCTTATGAGCCTATTTAGATCAAAGTTTTCAGAAACTATATGGTTACTGCTCTACCTCTCTCTCTCTCGCTCATCCTCATCATCAACCTCTCTCTCTCTCTCTCTCTCTCTCTCTCTCTCTCAACACAATCTCATGGATTTTGATGAACAGAGGGAGATCAGTTTTATGTACATAATGTGCAGAAGTTTGCTGCAAACCAGTTGGCATCAGTCTAAGTGGAGCTGATCTCCCTCCACCCCTCTTCTCCTCTCTGATGATCCGGTCATCATCTTGGACCAAAAGCTCCACTTCTTTATCGTTGTCTTCTTCCGGTTCTTCTCCTTGTGGCTCTCCTCTTTCTGGATCGAAGCCATCGAGGGGCTGTGCCTCGGCAGCGGTGGGCTGAGTTCTTGGCGGGGAGGAGAAGCGATAGCAGAAGAGAAGTTGGAGGCAGGAGACTTCCCTGGCGAAGAGGTGTTGGAAGAAGCAACAGTGGCTGTTGCAGAAGAAGCCGAAGAGAGATGAGCCAGCCTCTCGGTGAGGCAGAAGGAGCAGACTCCTGCAGCCTGTGAGATAGCTGGATGCCTAGTGCACCTCCCCTCCATGACTGACCTTTCCATCTGCTAGCTGCTTGACATCTATGGGGAGAGAGAGAGAGAGAGAGAGGTCATAGGATTCTTCTTTGTGCTTGTTTTCCACGTTGCTTCTGCGGCTGCTTGGTCTTCTTCATCCTTCCAGTAACATGACTTGGCCATGGCAGAACGAGAGAGAGAGAGGTCATAGGATTCTTCTTTGTGCTTGTTTTCCACGTTGCTTCTGCTGCTGCTTGGTCTTCTTCATCCTTCCTGTAACATGACTTGGCCATGGCAGTACGCCCATTGATTACAATGGAGAGGATTACTACTACTGAATCAGTGTGAGCTGCACACATCTCAGTGTGATGGATACAGATCAAAGTGACACATTGCAGTGTTTCCTATTTGAGATCAACCATATGAATTCAATTATTTCTTATTATTGAGTTCAAATCTGATTGAGGTGAAATATTTTCAATTTTTTCTTATGTTGCAAGTTGGAAAAAAAAAAAAGCTAGAAAATGAATCAATTGAATGGTGATCATGTTGACAAAGCTCAATTATATTTTCCAATGATAGGGCCATGAAGCCCACTAATCTTTTATATGAACAGATGCTTCATCCTAGAAACAAAATGAATGCCTCCACAACTCTTGATTTAGATAAGAATGTCAAGTTATCATCTACAAATTGCCTCATAGTATACTTACCAACACAAGAAAAAAGAACTAGTTTAATGCTTTGTGTCATGTTCATGCATGAATTCAACACAGTATCTATCACACCAAAATCCAACTACAAATGACACAAGATATATTATTTGCTTCATTCTGGATTGGGTTTGATTCAAAAATAATGACCAACTTATTATTTTAATATGATTTTTTTTATATATAAATTGAGCTTGAACATGTCAAAGTTTTTAGGCAAATACATGGGAGAATGATGCTATGATTTTAACTAATAAAATGGATCATACTTGATCTAATCAAACCGAACTTTCCGACCGATTTGATCGGATCAAATCATAAGATACAATAACTCTTTTTCATTCATATCTCTTAGAAATTCTCTTGGCCAACTTGTGAAATGAAAAAAATCAAATGATAGACTCAAACTGAGCCCATACCACCATTTTTGTAGCCTCATTCCTGTGTTGTTGTCATTTGTGGGATCCAATTGAGACTATCTTTTGCTAAGCTAAGCAAGCCAATGGTTAGCTCCAAAAGTGCTTAAGAAGGAAGAAAAAAACAATTGCATGTGGATTGTCCCTTTCTTCTTTATTATGTTTTCATATGTAAAATAATAATAGCTTTCAGAATCACCATGATTTAGCTTTCTCAATGCTTGGGGTCTACTACTAAGGGAAATGGGAAATGCACCAAACCATGGGCATTAGTAGATTGAAGGATGGGGGGGGGGGGGGGCTGAGATTGACACATTTCCGACCATCTTGTCTCAAAGAGGAATATTTCCTCTTCTACTAAATCCCTCTTGCACACAATAAACAAAGCATTCCAAGGATGGAAGGATGGTATCATCATTGTGGCACTCCCAACTTGGACTTTTTGATGCTTGAGTTTTCAACAAGTGGGGTTATATCAATCCTTCCTTTTTGTTACATCATACTTTGCTACTTCTCCAATCAAACATTTTATGATTAAAATGCTTGATTTAGACAAACACCTCAATCAAATCATTTTGTTGGGTGCACATAATTGACCTAAGCCAAATGCGGTAGGAGATAGGAATGAACATTCAAGCAACACCTAAAGCTTCTTACCCATGTAGTGGTGTTGCTCACAACCATATGCATCTATGCATCAATCTCAACTCCGGGCAGGGCTTCTCTTAGTGCAGATGCGTGCCACCTCTTCTCTCTCTCTCAATTCCAACCAAGATGTACAGTCTTATGATCATGCTCTCCTAAACTCTTCAAAGAAATATTCCTCAAAACAAAAAAGGCATGTCGATGGTTTCCTCACATCTTCACCAGAAAAAAGAAGAAGGAAAAGAATAATCATTTTGACAATGTGATGGCTTAGTCTCCACCTCCTCCAAATCCCAATGTTCTTAGTAGGCCATGAAGAAGAACGGTGGATCGATGAGTGACTCCATGCAGACATCGAAAGACTGATTCACAGAATCCTTCTAACTGTACTCTTTTCTAACTGAGAAAAAGTAATTGGAAGGGGTGAAAATTAAGGGAGAAAAGCACATAAAGTAAAAAAAAAAAAAAGGAAAGTGGGGGACATAAGAAGATAAGGTTTTGTTTACTGAAAGCACCATAACTTTGTCTCCAGCTTTTAAAGTTAATCGAGGACCTGTATTGATTCTTGTACGTGATTTTTTTTTTTTTTGTTGTCCTTTTCGATGTTACATATTATATTTCTAGTAGTTGAGGAATTGGGGTGATAGAAATCACGAAATGTTCTGTGGGTTGCACCCTGCACAGCAAACAGGAATCCAATCATGGGGGGCTGCGAATTCCAAAGCAGACGGCTAACACAAACACACGTTTCCCAATCCACTCTGTGATCTAAAGTCTAAAGTTACTTGCAGATTCTTTTATCTTGGAAGATTAAATGTTTCAGGCACTCAAAATGCTTTCATCTTATAGACCTGATTGATAGATACAATACCTGCATTTTGTATATATATTGTTTCTTCTTTTACTCTTCTTCCAAGTTTTATGTCCTTATCGATGCCCATGTGACCTACAATAAATCCAGCTTTTGTTGCGGTTCCGAACCTGTCCCAGTTCTTATCAGATGCAATGCACTCACCACTTTTTTATTAAATGTAGGAAACATATTTTAATATAAAGCTTACCATATAAAATATATAAGTTGTGCAATCTCTTAATGATGTTCTCCAATTGTCGCTTCTTTGTTTTCCCCATTTGTCTGGGAAACATTTGCTGTAGATTTTGTCAGTCACAGGGAGATGATAAGCTCGAGAAGGCTACAAGCATTCGTCATGCATGGGAGAGATGGCTGCAAACATAAGGACAGTTTAGTCACCACCACCACCACAAAAGCAATGTGAAGAACATCCACCCTACCTACTACCAACAAAAAAAACCCCATGAACTCTTCTTGATCTCCTTGGATCACCACTAAATTCTTTTTATTTATTGTCTCGTTCTCTAATTGAAGTGCTGCTCTTTCCAAAAAGAATTAATTCTACATAAACAAGAGGCCCCTCTCCTTGGTCTCACTTTCTACCTATCCTTCTCTCCAGCAAGGAAACCACTGCTCCTTTGCGCAGAGTCAATACATCAGAGGAGGACACCATTATTAATAACAGGAGAGCATTCAAACCCACCTCCATTTTGCAACAGCACTTGTAATTATCTAGCTAATCAGTCCCATTCATCAGAGCAGTACCAGGAGAAGTTTGGTGCTTGCTGCTCCGAGAACAAGCTGCTGCCAAGCTCTTCCCCGGCCAGGAACTCTTCATCCAGGTATCGCTTCTCAGCTTGTGCCTTGTCCTCGAAGGGCAAGAAAGGACAGTGAGACCTGAATCCCCTAAGATACTGCTGGTGCAATACAGTCCCAGCATGAGGGCTTGTTTCATCATTGAACACCACGCTGGAATCACTATCCGAGGCGCCGTCCTTTTGGATCAAAGGAGGTCTCTCCTCCTCCACTGCTTTGGTCTCCGACTCCGTCGCATCCATCGCAGAGTCTGCGAGCTTGGCCTTCAGCTCTGTTATCTGCATCAGTCGCCAGAAATATGAATACAGGTGTGTGTGTGTGTGTGTGTGTATGTAGCTTAATGATATGTACTTCGAAGTTGTACGCATGAGACAGGATCTTGAGTTGTGTGTGCTCACCGAGGCTAGGAGAGCCTCGTTGTCGCGGCGGAGCGCATCGCAGTCGAGCTTGAGGGCGTCGTGCCGGGCGTTGAGGGCACCATAGTCGCGCTCAAGCTGCTTCGTCTTCCAGCGAGCGCGGCGGTTCTGGAACCAGACCGCGACCTGCCGCGGCTGCAGACCTAGATCTTGCGCCAGCCTTAGCTTCCTCTCCGGGTCGAGCTTGTTCTCCACCTCGAAGTTCTTTTCCAGAGCCTTGACTTGCTCCACGCTGAGCCGGCGTTTCTTCTCTCCCAGGCCCGACAGGCCACTGCCGCAGAGCTCCTCCTCCTCGCAGCCGTCCAACTCCTCCGTTCCATCAAGAAGAAGGGCCTCGTACTTACCCTTCTCTTCGACTGAAAACAATTAGAAAGGATCATTTTTTAGGCAACAAAGAAAAGACAAGGAAGTCTACGAGAGAGAGAGAGAGAAAGAGCGGGAGAGGGAGAGAAACCTGATAAGGAGACGGGGACAAGGCTAGGTTTTCCTTGTAGACCATTAAAGGAGTGTGAGCTGTTGAGCCTCTTCATGTTGGTCTGGTGCTTGCCTTCCTTTCTCTTTGTTGGTGGGCTATACCAGCAGGATATGGAACAGAAGCGAAGTGGAAGGGATATTATATGGTTTTAAGGTGTGGGAAGCAGAGAAGGTTTAGAAGAGGTGGGGAAGACGAGACTGAAAGGGAGCAGCTACTTGTGTTCCAGTGTACCTCTGCTTTGTATTTGTACCTCACCCTCCTCTCTTCTTCTTCTGAGCCCATCACCGGATGCAAAGCTCTTCCTTTGAACCTTTTTCCTCTGTATGGATCTGCAAGCTTGCTCTTAACCCGATGAAATCTGGAAAGGGCGAGAGGGAGAGAGAGAGAGAGAGAGAACTGTGGAAATCTAGCACTTTTGTGGAGTCTATAAATGAAGGACAGCAAGATATTGGTTGTGGAAATCTAGCACTTTTGTGGAGTCTATAAACAAAGGACAACAAGACATTGGTTGGGTTTGGGAGTTGGGTTGGGGTTGGGGTGGTGGGGTTGAGAGGATGACCCTGGTTAAAGAGGGAGGAGAGGGGACATGAAATAATACTAAAATGTGATGGTGACCCAATTACACATGGTTTCTTTTGATTAAGTACATGAATTGATGTTATTTGTATTGGATGCAGAAAAGAGATGCTACTGAGTGGTTTTTGTTTGAAGGGCCTTAAATAGGTTTTTTTATTATAACCAAACCTATCATTTTCTTATCTCTTCAGAATTGCTGGCAGACATCTCAAAACCATTGGCCACTTTGTCAACATGTCTATTCAACACTTATCACCGAATAAAATAAGCCAAGTGGGAATTGATTCCTTTCTTGTCTTCATGTTTTCACTCCTCTTGACTTTTTGTTTTCTTTACCTTTTCTGAGGAGAGAAAAAAAAAAAAACTCTAGCTATCATTTTATTTCATGTGTCCTTGAGTTTATGCATTAGAATATCCAAGCTGATCAAGCATGGGGTTTTTTATCTACTATTACAATAACAAGATATATATATCTATATATATATATATATGTCTCTCATCTCTCATCAACAATTCAGCTGAGCATTCATGTGTGTAAGTACTCCCTCCCTCTGAGAGTTCATTGGTGATACATATGTTACAGTCATGGCACTGGTCACTAATTGGGGACCTGAATCAACTTGAAGTTGAATGCTGATCTTATTCTGTACAGCTACAAAAATAATAGCATTTTGATCTCCAAATAAATGCAGTCAAGATCCTAATAAACTTGTTTTTTTCCTTGTATTGTTCTCATGATAGATGCAATTTTGCTTTTGTTTAATCACATCAGCTCAGATGGAACAATCAAAGCGATTGCCTGATGTATCTCTGATGTAACTGAAGCATCTAGTTTTAATTTGCTATTGGCCTTGAGTTGTTTTCCTTCTATTAATGGTGCTCATGCATTGTTATTGCCTTACAGCTCCTCAAATGAGCACTCTCACTTGTGATATAAGTGTCAGGATATGGATCAGCAACAGCTAAGAAGCTACCTCCAAAGAAAACTCCGTAACACTAATCTTATCTACACAAGTCTGAGATCAAACTCAGTAAAAGCAAAACTGAAGGTTTTCAGAACATATTAATTATATATAATGTCATCAGTTAACTCCAGCACATTAATTCGATAACAAACTCCCGATTAATGATCCCGTAAAGGGAAGAAGAGATACTGAACAAAGTTCCATGTTCTCACATCAGAAAAGATTCCATTAGGAAGAACAAGACCTAAAGCGTAGAAAAGAAACCAGAGACAGCAAGAGTATCAGACAGACAAAGGTGCAGGCCTACACCTGTTCCCAAAAGTCCACACAGTCGAAGAAGACAACTCCCCTTTGTTCCACTTTGGTCACCTTGGAAGTTTGTCATGAGCATGAGCGAGTAAAGTTTCAACTCAAGGTAAGGCAGGCATCATCCTTGGCCAACCCCAACAGCACAGTTGCACCAAGCAACCAAGGAGGGGCCAGACATGGCCAGCCATCTCTGACTCACTTTAAAGACTTGTGTTTTTATGTGGGCAGGATTGGGTTGTCTTTGGACAAGCTGAACCCCACCGACATCAAGTGGTGGGTGGGGGATCTGACTTGGCACATCAAGCAAACACGTCTTTCTCCTGCTTCTCACTTTTCTTTCACTTGAAACTGTGATTCACAGCTCGGTAATGTCCCCCCCCCTCTCTCTCCTCCGGGCCTGTGATTGACAGTTCCTTTAGGAAGGGACACTCTTGAGACCATATCAGTGTTGCAATTGAAAGCTGATAGATATACTTGTGCAGATTTATTTTGTGATGCAACTAAGAAGTTTTGAACAGTGTAACTGAGATTGTTTTGACTCACAATCTCATGAGCTCCTTTATAAAATGTTCGTAAATGTTTCTTTTTAGGTTATGTATTTCTCATAATTTTCGTGATATCAATTTTGATGATGTTCTATATAACTTATGGTAAGATGGTCAATACAAAGACTGAAGTATGGAATAAATTCACATGCTTAAGGTTAAAACGAAAGAACTGACGAAACCCAATCAATGGGGAGGACAAAAGAACTCACAGCTTTTTTAACTGCGTCTATCCGCGGAGTTCATCTAAGTCTGCGTTGGACCAGATCGATCTGAGGTTGGATTTCATCCGAGGCCGTGGCTGGCTCGAACTGAGGCCCACTCTGCAATGCGAACCACAAAAACAAAAGGTATAAAGAGATCTCCTTTTTCCAATAAGAAGAATATAAAGAGAGCTCCTTACGCCTGCCGCCTTTGTACATATAGATTTGCAACCAGCAAGACTTCGTCCTCAGCTCTTGGCAGCAATAATCTTGGAGCTTATAAAGGGCCAAAAAAGACCCACCCATTTTTTCTAAATCCCCAACTAGTATCAGGAGATGATTGCATGAAGGCTGGCTGTGGTGAGGTTTACGAGATGATTGCATGTGAATGTTATCAAGAATGAACACCACCTTAGAAGCCAATAAGAACAATATCTAAGATTTTGGTTATTCCATTGATATAATCAGATATGGGAGGATCAGCACTTACACAACCAAAACTGAAACTCCTCATTAGTGGTGCAGCCATCAATGATCTCAGATGTAGATTTCCTACTGCCTTGCTCCAAACAGCTTGAGCTGCAAGTTATCAGCATCAAACTTTTTGTTGTTCAAGCCCAAACTTGAACAGAAAAGGAGTCGTCTTTCTTAAACAAAGAACAAAAGAAAGAAAAAAAAACCATGGGCACCACTGTGATTATGATTCCCTTCCTAAATGTCATTGCCAAGTGATATGCCAAAGTAGATATCAAGCATGCAAGACATTAGGAAATTGTTGGTCACCAATCGTATGCCGTCACACATTCACATGACCATCTTATGCCAATTACACCAGTGTCTCAGAGTTCATGTTCAGCATTTTTTGTGAATTAAGTTTTTAGTACTGATCCTACTTTACTGAGCATGCGATTGATAATACTGAGTACAGAAATGTTTATTATAGATTAAACAATACTATATAATATGCATGAACGAGAGGTGGTCGATGCACCTGAACAAACCATTCATCAAAACAGGTCAGCTCTGGGCATACTCGAAAAGATGTAATGTTCCTTCTGCAAACTCATGCATCCCGATATGCTCCAGAAATTCGAAAGGCCTGTAAACCAACATGATATGGTCAGAAATCATGCATATAGGTAACCATAACAGTGAGGAAAAATCAGACAAGACGCATAAAAGAAAAGAAAGGATGATAGAAGTTGGTTATCAACAATTAATAGACCAGAGGCCATCTTAACATTGCAAATAGATAATAAACTATGCAAACCATGCTTTAGCTCAAGATGATAGAAAAAAGAACTGATTATTCAACAAATTAATTGGTTTTCAGTAGCTTATGATAAGTAGGACACAATACTAACTCTAAATCCTCAGATAAGTTCCATGTAGATAATTTGTATCACAATAGTTATTACAGGGGAAGTTTGCTTTCAGAAACTGTTTGCTGCAGCCATAAAACATTAACGAAAAAAGAAATAAACAGTATGTGCCTAGAAGAGGCACATCCAGTTTTCGTACAATCATACACAGTCAAAACAGCTACAACCAAGCTTAAGTTTAAAATCTCAGTCCACAACAATTTCAACACCTTGTTGGACCAGAAAAATACTGGCATACTGCAGTAGCTGCACAAAATCTAATATGTACAAGTAATAAAAATAAATGAGTACTAACCAAGAATTAAAAACATTGTACCATGCTATATGATTCTATACTGATCATCGGTCAGACTGATCAAGACTAATTGGTACATACTAATCCAACCAATATTTAAAACCGTAGCTACAAACTTTGTCTTTGGCTATCTATCAAACTTTGTTGAGGTACATTTGGTTCAAAGTAAAGCAAACAACAAAGGAATCCTTTTATGCTAACATAGAGCACTCACTAAACCTATTGCATCTTGAATTTGATGCTACACAATTTGGGACATTACTCATCGCTTTAAAGTGTCGGTAAAAGTTTCCAGTGACATAAAGAAGAACCAATTGATATCAAACAAAGATTCCTCTAATGGAAAACAGATAGTATACGATAAGAATATAACAAAGAGGATGAAAATTTACAAGTCAAGCATGCCTTATCAGAAAAGAGAGTGCCATTAATGTACTAAAGGATGTTAACCTGTAAGACCGATTAGAGCAGCTCAAGTCTATGGATCTGAATGTTCTCATGTTTCTTTTGTTCATCTTGAGTGTAACACTTAATATTGTCAACGGGTCAGAAACATTGTAAACCACATTGGTAACTAAATACAGTAGCAAGAACTTGATATTCATCTTGCTCATACCCAAGAACAAAAGTCCTGTTGCAGAACCATCATAGTTAAAAATACACATTATTGGCTAAAATGTAGAAAATCTGATAGAATGTATCATACATGACTATGAAAAGATCCATCAGAAACACACGCTAAGACAATCATAGTTAGTTCTGTACAGCTAGAGATTTTTTGCACTATATCTATATTTCTATAAGTACATAGGTAAATTGCTTTAAGTGCAGCATATAACCTTGAATAAAGCATGAAACATAAGCAAACAATGTAAAGATGATGACCAAGAAAGATGGAAGTGGAACATTTGAGTGGAAGAAAAAAATAGCAACGAAGATAGGTAAGAAACAACTACAACCTGTATTAACACATCAACAAGATTCAAAATCATATAGCAACCTAAGAATTTATGACCAAAGGCATTGGTAAATGGCTATGTACATTCTGAATCATGCATTTATGTTAGGACAAAATTTGGGCCAAGACTAAAAATTATAGCTTATTACGAAAAAATTACGTTCGTAACCATAATAACCATCATAGAGGTCACTTGGTTGAAAGAATAATATTAAATAGGAACCTCGAACATAAGAGAAAATCACAATCTTTAATGCACAAGGGAAGCAATAAAGTGATAATTTTATTTTTATCATAATCAAATATATATTGGTCCAATGCCGGTTTCAGTAACCTATTGGATTGGGTGATATACCTAGCCATGCCACCTGGTATCATTAACTGAACCAATAAAAAACAAAATGAACTTGCATGGACTAGTATTGTGTTTTATCTTACTATAACAAAGGATATAAATATCGAACCAATATTGGTTTCAGTAACCTATCGAATTCGGTGATATACCTACCTACACTGCATGGTATCATCAAATAAAGTAACAAAAAACAAAAATGAAATGATAAGTACTAGTATCATGCGATACGTTTCAATTGCAGTGTTTGATCAAATAAGTAGATACTCCACAGTCATCGAATGTTCCGACAACCAATCCATGGCTATCAGGGATAGGAAGCCAAGCTATGTTCATGGTTTTGAGTAATACAATTTCTTGGACAATAATAATAGCCGAAAAAGTTTGGAAAGTTCAGGGTAAAGATTCTCGATAAACATACTAAACCATTATAAATTTACTGATCGATGTCACAGTCCGTAGTTAAATACGCCATCAGAAGACGAAGAATGTTTATCGTTTGCCACGTGAAATAAAACAATGGCGGACAGGTAACCAAAACCCCGAGTTTAAGAACTGAACTTTCCATCAAAGAATCAAATAACTGGGACGCAAACACAATCATTCCAGTCAAATTCACGAAGCCACCAGCTCCAAGAACCGCCTTTCGCATATAGAAGACACCAAAAAGGCGGAGAACCATTCAAGTCGGGTATAAATACGGGAGTGAAGCACGGTTGTGAGAAAGGAGAGAGAAGGTACCCCACGCGAATCAATCCGCCGGCCCTCGACAAGATTGGCGACGCTGTCGTCGGCGAACTCCAGGCACCTTGAGGAGATTCCCAACAGTAGCTCCGATCTTTCTTGATCTTTGCGGCCTCGCTCATGCGCGAGTCTCGATCTCGGGTGGGGAAGCAGAGGCAGAGAGGACGATCAATGGAGATCTCGACCGTCAATCGAGTGGACCCCGCTTGAATTGACTCGGTGAAGAAAGGACGGCTGAGATGCTTGATGAAGGTGGACGAACGGTTCTGCCAAGTGTTTTTGAGTTGATAAATATGAATATTTGAGGGGTTAATATATAAAATACACCTGATTGGTTCTTCAAGAGTTAATATGCATAAAAGCCCTTATAATTATGGTATTCTCACTCACGAAGGCAAAGCAAGGAATAAGCGTCCCTCCTCTCTGAGGCTCTTCTTACACATGACTTGCTTGGCCGCTCGTCATCCATGGTGCTCTATAATATATATAGGGAGAAGGGGAACAATGCCTCTTCGAAGCCTTTCTCCGGCCGTCTCCATCTCATCCACCCCTCCTTCACGCCGCCCTTCGTCGGGCGCGCCTCAGCACCGCCTCCGCGCTCCGCTCGTCGGGTGCCTGTGGGTTCTGAGCCTCGGCGTTTTTTCTGCGCTCTCCTTCAACATGGGGTGCGCTCAGTCCTACCGCCGAATTCCTTTCCTGGGGTAAATCCTCCAATCTTCTCTGCCCTTACTCTCTGGTGTGGATAATGAATCGCCCAATTTGCATGGCATAAATTTCGAGGAAAAAAAATCAGCTTTTTTGCACCCAAATGGTGATAATCTATAAGCGAAATGCGGATGGTGTATAAAGAACGATTGAACGGATCAAAAATCGTTTTACCTTATGAAAAACAAAAAGAAACAGCAAGATTAATTGCTTCAAAGAAGAAATAAGTTTTCTAATAATGATGCTACGCGTCCTTTGAATCACTGAAGCTTGAGCTTCATGTTGCACTGGTTTTTTGGGTTGGTTCTGATTCATGGTGCACCTTAAGGATTCATGATGGTTATTATATTGGCTATTGATCCGATCCTCTGGATTGTAATTTCCGAAACCTAGAATGCATAATTAACTATCATCTAAGAAGAGTTGTTTAGGCATCTCCTACTGTTGCCACTTTCTTGTTCTAGCTGTAACTTTTTTGTTTGCAATAATTTTATAGGTTTAAGGCTATCATTTCCATTTGTTGATCCTAGTAACGAAACTTACTACTATATCCCAAAAATCCAAGTGTTTGTTGTGTGTTAGGGAAATATCAATTTGTCACTGAGGTATATTCATTTGTATCATCCATATTATACATGTCAATGAGTGCCATATCATGCAAATGCATGCACGCTTGACAATAACCACAGTGTCCAACTTTTACAACGCAAGTCATGGCTCCTATGGGTACCGCTAGTTCGCATATCGTAGATATTATATAGTGTATGCATTTACTTTTTGCTCTGGGGAAGCGTTTCTCTGGTTTGAATTTTGATTCCATCAACTGCCATATAGTTTGCAAAAATCTGTTGAAGTGTATGAGTGTCCTTTTCTTATCTATGATGGCACCTTCTTGGTTTTTTGTCATTACTGTTCTGGTACTCTGAACATAGCTCTCTGCCAGATCTATTTACACCAAACACTACCTTCTCATATGGTACCTGTTTTCCTTGCCACTCATGAATCAAATTTTCCTATTGTCCAGAGTAAAGTCTGTTGATAAACGATCTGCTTTAAGTAGTCTTCCTTCTACTGGGATGGATGCAACTTCAACCACTGTTCCGTCTGTAGTTGTTTATGTTACTGTTCCAAATAAAGAAGCAGGTATCTTTATTGTATTTTTTTTAACATTTCTAAAAGCATCCTTGACTGGACAATAAATGATTATCAATGAAAAGTATTTTGGGGCCGCACAAATAGCCGGTGTTGTTTTTCTGTTAAAATTTGCAAATATCAATGGATGAGCTCACTACTTTTATCATCATGCCATTGTACTTCATTGTCTAACTTTTCATTTTTGGTATGTTCTACATGATAGCTCACAGAATTGATTAAGCAGGAAAATCTGATCTATTTCTTTTGGTGCAAAAGTTGGTTGTCACTCGTGATGTTTTACTCAATGATTACATCAGTGTTGCTTGTCCACATGCAGGCAAGAAGCTTGCCGAAGGCATTATCCAGGAAAAACTTGCTGCATGTGTTAATCAAGTGCCAGGCATGTGCAAAATCATCGCCTTATATATGACAAAACTTATCCATTTTTCTTACTTATGGGCATGGCATGTATTTTAGGTATATTGATATAAAATAAATCTAGGTTATTTCTGTGCATAAATGAGTAGAGTTGTTGATCAAAAGGGTCTTTTTTGAATTGGATGAATTCTTTCCTTGAGGTATCCTTTTGTCGATGTGGCCTGTTTGAATATGATAGATACCAAAAGCATTGATGGTAAGATAGACTGGTCAATAAAACCATTGGAATTGAGGAATCAAGTTGGAAGGAAGTTTACATGTTGTTACACTTTCAAACTGCTGAAATATTTGACCCATTTATGAAAAATATAACAAGAAACCTTCAAAGTGAAGAAACTGCAAATGCATCATCTTCCAACCAAAAGAGTAAAAGTCTCTATACTAGAAAACAGGAATTAGTTAGATTTAGTAACTTTGCTATTTAAACTTTATATTCTCTCTCACATGGTAAAGTACAGGTTTATGTTGTTTAAGCGACATATGTTTATGGTTCCGTTGAATGTCACTAAATATTGTATACCTCTTTAAATGTCGTATCAACAACAGACATTGACTTGATGACCTAAGAAAGATACTGCTTATTATACAACCATTGACATCAATTCTTCTGAATGTTTCTCTGAATATGCTAGTGCCATGTGTTTGCAGGCATCGAATCAGTTTACTGGTGGGATGGCAAGGTATAGTTACTATTCTGCTCAGCTACAAACTGTGAAAATATCTCACGAAATCCACACCTTCATGTTGGTGGAAGTGTCATAAAGTAGACAATCTGCATGTTATACACAACGAAAAAGTGTTGCTTGGCAACACAGAATACAATTCTTTCCACAGCTTTGATTGCCTCACTAGCAAATACCTCCTTGCTATTTCATTAGTTCCCAGGCAAGATGCTGCAAGAATTAGGAGCATATGACATTTTATGAGAGTAAAGTTTGTATAACCTTAGATGAGGGCGAGTGCTTCATATCCCCACTTTACCAAACTCCCAAATGGTTAACAGAAAAATTAGGGAAGTCATATATTATTCTAGTGATGATTGGTAGGATGGTTTTCTGAAGGTAACTTGATTATGTCAGAGGTGTTGAGCGGGAGTTGAAATGGTAATTTGACCTCATCATAGGGGTGAGTGATTTACAAGTGCAAAGCATTTCTCCTGACAGGGATTGGTTTATACCAATAAGAAGTAGTGGGTAATTCACAAAATATAGTTATCGACAAATGGATCCAGATAGTTTATCTGTAACCCTATCAAATTCATTTACACTTTCATAGTGGACTAGCAATATATATGTTAGCTATACTTCAGGTATGCATAAATATCTAAACACACCATATGTGGCTGACTAAAAGAATCTATTTATTCTGTATCTCCAGGTACAAACAGACTCTGAGGAATTACTCATTATAAAAACCCGGGAATCCCTTCTTAGTGCTTTGACAGAGCATGTTCAATCCAACCATGAGTACGAGTAAGCCCCAGCCCCAGCCTGAACACTGCACATTAATGAGCCTTTAATTTGCCATTATTCAGGTTATGTTTGATGATTTGGCTATCTATATTATTGGTAAACTGACAATTAGTTTTTCGTCCAGTGTTCCTGAAGTCATAGCTCTGCCTATCAATGGTGGCAATCTCAAGTACTTAGAGTGGATCAAGAACAGTACTCGAGAAAATTGATTAGCATAGCCTTTTACGCGACCTGTTTATTGGAAATATGGACTTTGATTCCTGATACTTTACAGGGACAGGGCGAATGCCTTATGCTAAAAGCATGCTGTCTTTCATCCTGTTTATGATATCAAAATGACAGTCATCTGTGATGTGTATAGAACCATTGATTGTGATGTGTATCACTGAATCACAATTCAATTCCTATTATTGTACAAACTTTCACATTATTATTCAGGATTGTGGCATTTGCATAAGCTTATGTGATGCATCTGCATATAAAATAGTAATAAAATTTGAGTGGCTATTTCATCATACATTCTGTTCAACCCTTTCTTCTTTATCTCATACTGTGAAAGGCTTTGTGAGTTAAGTGCATTGTCTGCTTTTGAAACACTGTGCTATCTATGAAATGGTGCATGTGAGCTTTCAATCTGTTTCCTATGCACTTCATGGCCAGCTTAAGAACCGCATTACACATCTATAAAGATTATGATGAACAAAGTAGGGGGGAAAAAAACTGTGCATGCAATTTACTAAAATGAATAAAAAGAACACAATCTATCCAACTGCAATTGCAAGTATAAATATGTGGGGTGTACTTAGCACAATTATTGGCATCATCTCTCCTCTTCTCGATCCTCGAACGGTCCCTCTCTCCGTCTCTTCTGGTGCAGCGAGGTAAACAAATCCCTGTTCTCTTCGATTTGTTCTCTGTGGCTTTCTTTTTCTTCTGTTCCTTTGTTGGCGATCTTTGTTCGATGATATAACCTCAGTTTGGAGGTATTTGGTTCTGTGATCTCTTGCTCAAGAAGAAGAAGAAGAAGATGACAATGCAGTTTTCTTGGTTGTTCTTGCACCCTGCTTCAAACTTTAGCGTGCATATCCCTTTGTAGCTCCTGCATTTGTTAGATTCCGGTGTCCTGTATAGATCTTGATCTGAAATCTATCTTACGAAGGTGAGGTGGTGCGGGGTGAAATCCAACTCTTTGCCGTGAAGGATTGCTAAGAGATTTAGGTTTCTTGATCCAATTCCGGCATGCTCATCGGGGGAAGTTTCTTGATCCCTTCAGGTCTTGAGGAACCTTGATCGATCATGTCGGAGGGAACCAAGGAGCCCGATGGTGGTGAGGAGAAGGTGGTTCTGAAGACCCACGACGGCCAGGAGTTTACCGTGGACATGGCCACCGCCAACCAATCCGGGACACTCAAGAACCTGCTCTCCGAAGTCGGTAGCAGCAGCAACAACCCGCAAGTGATCGCCCTCCCCGGTAGCATCACCAGCCGAGTGCTCGGCAAGGTGGTGGAGTACTGCCAGCGGCACGCGGCGGGCGGCGGCCGCTGGGGGGGGATGCAAGCGCTGGAGCAGTTCGACGAGGAGTTGGTGGAGCTCGACAAGGACATGTTGTTGGGCGTCACCTACGCAGCCGCGTTCCTCGACGTGCCGCGGCTGCTCGACCTCACCAGCCAGGCCGTGGCCGACGCCATCAAGAATATGTCCGTGGAGGAAGTCAGGCACTACTTCGGCGTCGTCTCCGACTTCACGGAAGAGGAAGAGAAGGTGATTCGGAGCGAGTGTGCGTGGGCCTTTGAATGATGGCGACCTGCAACTTGTGCCCCTCTTTGGATCCCTGTCCTTATGACAGTCTACAGGTTCATGTTCTTGGTGTTGTGGTCTGACTTCCTTCTCAAAGATGGCATCAGTAGTGCAGCCTTTCATTCTTCGTTGATGCCATCAGGGCCACACATTTCTAGTTTTCTTTCTCTACTGTACTCATTTAGTTGGAATGATAAGAGGAAAAGAAAGCCACAAAAAAGACTAGTTAGCTACCTTTCCTATTTCGATATTTATATTTTAAAAAAATATATTGATATTATAGTTAGGAAAGTTAAACATATAAATATATTTATCTAATATCATTGATTTTACTAATAAAAATATGAAAACAAAAAATAAAAAAATAATATCAATGTTCTAGTTGATAAATGACGATGTTATTAGAGATCGTAAATAATTATTGTGGATAAAAGAGAGTGGTAACGAGAGGTGAATGATTCTTTGCATCTGCGTCGACGTCAACACAATTATCAAGCGATGTCACTTTATATTTGTATCAACGTTAACGTAATTACACATAATTCTCTATTTGCATTAACACATATGCAAAACAATCCTTATTCACGACCCACAACAACACCATCATCCGTCATCATCTACTAAAATATTAAAATTACCTTTTTACTCTTTATTTTTATAATTTTGTTTGTAAAACTATTTTCGTTAAGATAAATAAATTTAGATGTTTTAATTTCATAATTATAAAATATCAATATATTTTTTAAAAAAATTAAAAATAACTTATGTCGTATTTATTTAGTTCAGAAGAATGATAAGAGAAAAAGAGAGAAAAAAACAGAGATTAGAAGTTCCCTAAGAAGGGCACACGATACACATCAAAGTGACTCTAATCTTTGTATTAATTCCTCGTACGTTTGTGTCAAAAATTGCTCAACACAATTGACTCGACAACAAAAGCGAGTAGAAAAGAAAATAAAAAGATAAGAAAGATATATATCCAAGAGAAACTGGCAAATTATATTACACCGGTTGCCATAATTCGATTCAGTACTCGATAAGCGACCGTCACAAATTGCATGGATAAGAATTCGGAAGCAACAGCCTTTGCTTAATGACTCCTTCGATAACTCACTACAACTTCAATTATGTTCCATCTAAATTAAAAACAGAGGTCTCTCTCAGAAGAGACAAATGAACACGAGCAGGTAGAATTTGCAATATCGTTGAATGCTAACAACAAATCAGGCAATCTTTAGCTTAATGCAGCATCCCTCTCAGCAGTTCACTCTAAAAGTTATCCACTCCTTTGGATGTTGTCGCGACCTGAAAAGGTTCTCTGGATCTTCCAACGTAAAGGAGGTAGGGATCTAAGAATGAGTTAGGGGCTGCAAAGGTTCTTAAGATCCTCCTTGGCATAGGAGGCAGGAATGATCCTTGAAGCATAAGGATAAAGATCTTTGTAGGAGTTTTTGATGGTGCCTTCTGCCACTCCAGTTGCTAGGGATATATCTGCGAAGAAACATTCATGTCAAGATACAGAATCCAAATGGCAACTCAAAAGATCAAGAAAATGTGGAACCTTTGATGGGTTTCTTGTCATCAGATAACTGAGTTATCATATAAATGACAGCAGCTGCAATTGATATCGGGCTCCTCCTGCAAATTGAAATTTGAGCTTTCCAATATGAAAATTGTTGATAATAATATCTGATAACTGACTGGTTCTTCGAGAAATGAGATGCAGTTGCTTAGAAGCATGGACTAAGAATAGAAACCTGAAAATTCTACATTACTAGTGGATACTGATGGACCTGTAAACTATTTTTTCAAATTTGGTACAGAATAGGAGGATTGAGAGTTTTCATAACAGGATATAGAGCTATAGAAGGTGTGAAACACTAAGTAGGCTAATAGATCCAGGCCTCCATTGTGGCTGGTAGCTTTAACCATACTAAATCTTGAATTCTTAAAGTACACACAAGCAATCCGTCTGACAGAGATTGAACGTGTCAAAAATACATAATGAATAGCAGGAAGAGAAAACATTGCTATGATGTCAATTTAATCTCAAGGGTAAGCTACAAGCTTAAATGAAAAGATCAAAACAAACAAAGGCAGTCTCGTATTTGTTCTATCATCACAATTCATAATGCCATATATTATGCCAATATCTATCAATCCCAAAGCTAAAATACTAATCAAATGCAAAGCCCAAAGATGTTAAACTAGAGTTGCCTATCAACTCTATCAATCCATTTCAAATGTAATACCTAATGTCAAGTTCTTCGGATTTTTGAACTGCCTCTTGAGCCGCTTTAACTGCTTGGTTTGTCATGCCAAGATGTGAACAGAATCGTCTCTGATCATCAGGGCAGAAAGCAATGAAAAATTATAAGCATATATGTTTCAGAAACTAAGACCTCCAAGTTAAAATGTCAAAATTTCAGATAAATAACTGAACAGGACCAAAAGAAAATGGATGTCTATTTGATATGGTAAATGCAATTGCAATTGATGAAGCAAATATGCCGAAACTAACCAAAAAATCTCCTGCATGAATTGTACCCATCTCCATAGATTGCCCCATCTCAATTTCAAGCTGTTTCACTATGAACTCTTTAGCCCGACCTATTTCCTTTTTCGTAGCTCCATTGGCAACAGAACAAATCTCTATTTGAAGGAAAAATATAAGTTAAGCAATACCTACTAGAGACTAAAACCATAATAGGAGAGAAACCAAAAAATGGTGTACCCTTTACAGTACGAGGCTTGTCCTCCTGCCGACAAGCTATGTACAGACAAGCAGCTAAAATTGCATCTTGATTTCGCCCTCTAACAGATTTCAGATCTTCAACTTTCTTATATATCTCATTGGCTCGATCCTAATAAGTGACAGACACAACTATCAATAAAGTATAAGAACCATTTACAGAATTTTAATTATACCTGATATCCTATTCAGCTAAGTGTCAACAACCATCCTATATTGAAGATGAAATTAGGTTACTAACTAACTGTATTCAGGAAGCACATAATTTTTACTAAGAACTTATAAACCATGCACCACAAATGTTTGTAACTGCAAATATACTATGGATATGACATAGGATAAAGAGAAGAAGCATTGGAACATAATTGGACTTCCAAGTTCTGGGTGATATTATAGCAAAAGGATACAACAACAACAACAAAGCCATAAGTCCCACCTTACGGATGAGCAAAGAAATATGATACAATGACAATAAATCTAACTAAGATAAGGACAATCATGGTTTTTTGGATATTGTTTACTACTATATGACAGTTTATAGGACGCAAAGATCAAAGTAGTCAACTTCCAGTCAGGATTTAAACATCTAAAATATGCTTTAACTGAAAAACAAAAGGTTGACTTTCTTCAGTATCCTAAATTGTAACAGAATAACAAAATATGCCAAAAGGTACAATCTTTGTGTTCTCTAAATTACAATATATTACAATTATCACTGGCATGAAAATCCGTTTGGGGTGGCCTGTTATTAGCTATGCTTGTTATAATTTTTATCCAATAAGTGATGCAATTAGAGAGAGTGATGAGAGAAAGAGGGAAGTCAACTTGGCAGTCCTAAAAAAATTAATAGATGAATCTAAAAATAATGGTCTAAGATCACAAACTAATTCAGCCTGTCTTCAACAATATTGCCTCCAACAACTGGTGTTCTGTTACAAGAACCTAATCGAACAATGAGGAAATCCAAGTAAATGTTTCATGTTCAGATAAGGGAATAACATGTGGGGCAAGCCAGCATGGATGGTCCAAATCACACTCCTCTTGTGTATAAGATTGACTGTTTTGTAAAAGTTCAATCCCAAGCTTCTCATAAGGTAATGCATATACCAATGCTGGGTTCTTGTGCCAAATGAATGATTGTTGGAGATTTAGCTCTCTTTGAATTTAAGAATGACAAAACCATCATTTTTAATAAAGCATATTCAGCATTTTGTAACTTGAAACTAAGAAATCAATAGGACCTCGTGTTTCTTTCTATCTAATTATCTATGGTAATGAAAACCTGAAATTCCTGTCCCCTTTCTAAGGATGTAAAGGACAATTGATCAACTAAGAGAAAATGTAGCACAAATGGCACTTGAGAGATTATCTATAAAGAAGATTGAGGCACACAATAAACCTGGCCCGTGTCATCCACAGATGAAGTTCATAGTAAGCTTAGCAGAACTTTTAGAAACACTGAAAGTATTGTTATTTTTCCTCATAAATCATAAGTTTATACAATAAGATACACTGCTTTCACAAATAAAATTATAACAAAGGAACTTCTGAATAAAATCAAGGGAGATTCTGTACCTTGATAGTGGCAACAAGACCCAACCTAGAAAAAAAGAGAAAAAAACCAACAGATCAGATCTAGCTTCAACAACCATCATATCTGAGTAAATATAAAAAATTACAAAGTTCAATAAAAAATTTCATTCTAATCAACCACTAAGGTAACTTGTATAAGTATGGGAGTATCTAGCCTGGCTGAATCCCATGAAGATCTTACATAAATAAACTGAACAAAGACCATAATATCAATCATGCTCTTAAAAACATTTGAAGGCACCTAAATAGTGCATGAAAAGAATCAGTTCATTGGGACAAAATGGCCTTCAAGCAAGTCACATCAATAGCATACAAACAAAAGAAAAAAGGGTTTTCCAATGTTATGAAATTATGAATACATTCCAATTAGAAATGTACATCAAAATATCAGTTCTGGTATTGCAAAATTAGAGCACAATATCAGTTCCTCCTCTTTATTCCTTCAAAGAAGTTAGAGCACAAATTGGTGACTCTATACAAGAGTATAATCACAATTTGGAGATTGCACCATTCTCGAGATATCATTCTGCCGTCCCTAAAATCCATGCCTTTCCAAATAAGTAATGGTCTATATTTCTTACAACACTACAATTGTACCAAAGTTCTTCCTAGATTGACACAAACCACAGGACACATATTTCAAGAAAAACTAACGTTTGATCCTATTAAGCAAACCATAGAAGACCATGGAAGAACTTAGAAAGAATAAATCAAATTTCATTACAAAATCATCACAATTTGTCCACTCTTGCATTAAATTCATAGTATATGGAGATAAAAAAATAACTGTAAACCCAATCCTTTTTGCGCCCAGACCTTCTATCGTTTAAATAACAGCGAACCCCAATCATTCTACAAACAAAAGATCTTTCCCCACACACGAAAAAAATTGAATTCGCCATCGAAGAAAACCTCAAACATGAAGTCGGGCGTGTCTCCACGATGTTCGAATTCGTACAGGAAAGACAGTCCTTTTGTACCGCGTACCGGCAGCATAGCATATTGAGGTAGGAGAGAAGAAAAGGAGACAAGAGGATACCTATCGGCCATGGTGGCGATGGTCTTGAAGGCGAGGATTAGGGATCGTTCGGGGTTGGATCCGCGGTTCTGCCAGCGACCGAGGG